>OV050031.1:215874193-218274193 GCA_920105625.2 Clusia tigrina
AAGTAACATCAGGAGTAACAGCAATAGTAGAAGCAGCAACAACAGTGGCAGCGTCCGAAGCAGCATCAGGAGCAGCAGTAGCAGCAGCATCAAGAGCAGCATCAGGAGTAGCAGGAGGAGCAGGTGTAGCAACAGCAGTGGCAGCGTCCGAAGCAGCATCAGGAGCAGCAGTCGCAGCAGTAGAAGTAGCAAAAGCAGCATCAGCCGCAGTAGCAGCAGTAGAAGTAGCAAAAGCAGCATCAGCCGCAGTCGCAGCAGTAGAAGTAGCAAAAGCAGCATCAGCCCTAGCAGCATCAGCCGCAGTAGCATCAGTCGCAGTAGCATCAGCCGCAGCATCATCCGCAGCAGCTGGAGCAGCATCCATAAACATAGCAAAGTTGCAAACGCTTTCGTGATTAATGTGCCGTGGAATGGTTTTCGATCATTTTGGCAGCTATAAAGGACCAAAAATCTAATACAAAATGTGGAATTTGTTGCAAGCCCACATTCAATGCGGAATAATGTTACAATAACGTTCGGGCGAGTGCAGACAATTTCATTGGCTTTCCTTTCCTTTGCCCCGAAGATTTACTGCTGCTTCGATATCGACTTTGCAGCTTTTTGGTGGCAACACGTTTCCGATTTATTTGTCCTTTTTTAATTTTCTTCTTTGTTATTTGCTTTGCACGCTTTTTATCGCATTTCATTTGAAATACTGCATCAAATTTGCTGTATTTTGATTTCTTTTGTATTCTCTTCCAGTCATTGACCTTAAATTTCCGTAGGGAGCTAACGTGGAGAATATTTTTAAGTTAAGCAGAGGAGTGGGGAAAGTTAATTCTTCTGCGTGGCTTCGTAGATTAGAAAATATCATGTTAGTTAAGGTGGCTGTCCATAAATATATCACTGAGGCTTTATGTCCATTGTGCTACTTCCATGAGCGCTGCCCTGTTTCAACTGTCTGGTTCAGTCAACCATTTACTGGCTCAGGCGGACAGAAGCTTGAAGTATTAATGTCCGCTGCATCTCCGAAAGGTAGGTGAAGAAGTATTCCTCCCATAAAGTGGAAGCGTCTCTTCGCCAGCGCTGGGTATTCGCATGGTCCACGGTGTCTTCTTCGTCCTCATGTATGCAGCTGCTACGCAAATCTTTATGAGGGAATCTAAGTCTATATGTTTGTGGTCCCATAAGGCAGTGGCCGGTTAGGACGCCTACAAATATTCCGATAAACGGTTTCTTTAATAGTATCAGTACGAGGGGTACTATTTATATTTCGGGAATTGGCAACACTAATGTCAATTGCTAAAATCTGGTAACACCATAATAAAGTTTCACAGTTTCTAGCATAAACGTACTCACAACGTGTTGATGTACAAGTGCTATTTGTTTTGTTTTACAGTGAGTTAAGAATGCAGTTTTGAGCGATTTTAAGTAAAGACTCCCTTGCAGTGTTGCAAGTTCTCTCAAGTTCTCTGATCAATCTAGCATTTGCCTTCTTTAGGTAATCTGTTTTTTGTAGAATTTTCCAAGTGGCTTGTGCTATATCTGCCTCTTGTGCCATGCTTATGTTATGTAGCTCTGTGCCTGCTCTGGCCAGTCCATCTGCTACACCAATTCCTTCAGGGAAATGCCCAGGGACTCAGCAGAGGTGTATATCATATTGTTCCGCACTCTCGTTTAGAGATGTTCCACAATGTAGGGCACTTGTTAAGTGTGGATGTGCACTTAGTAGCGAATGTATCGCGGTATTAGTGTCCGCCTTATCTCTTTAAGCCAGGCAGCTGCCCCCATTGAATTTAATTTAGCTTGGAACACTCTGCAAAAGTCGGGCAGCCAATTCGATAGGAGAGGAGATTTAACTCTTTGCCGTAAACTCCGCTCCTAACTTTGTCGTTGATTGCTGACCCATCCTTATAGAAAATTGTAGTTAGTTCCGCTTTCTCCGGAAGTGTGTGCTCTTCCCATTCTCATTTTGCATGATTCCTTGCAATAAAGCAGTTCCTTGACAGTGGTTTGGGATACTTTTAGTCTAATTCCTTCATTTTCAAAGGGAAGTTGTCGACAAGTTTGGCTTGGCCAATTCGTGGGATAATTGCGTTTAATCCTGCTATGGATTCACCCAATGTATCTGAAAGCCAATTGTTTAATATAGTTTCCAGGGTTCTAGTGGGTGTTCTTCTGACGGCGCCTGTTATTATTAGGGGTGCCATTCTCTAAACTTTTTCCAGTTGGTTGACGTAGGTAGGTAGGTAGGTAGGATTGGCCGCCCAGTTTGCCAAAAGCACACTTGAGCACACATAATAGCCCATTATGATACCACGGTGTGGCGCCGTTCATGCACTGACTAAAAAGTTCCCTTACTTGGGATGGTGATAGACAGCGCAAGGACAGCGCCGGGAAGGTACGACTCCCCCGTTATGTTGCAGGAAACCATCTTGATAACTTGAAGAACCTTGCTATGTCCCTAATATTAATGGATGACAGCTCTGTCAGGCTCGTAAGAAATGGGGCACAAAAGTTGCGAATTCTTCTTCTGCTCAAGGATGGGCAGTGGCATAAGAGGTGGAAAACCGTCTCGTCCTCCTCCTCGGAACCACAGCCTCGGCAAAAATTATTTGAGGGTAGGCCCAGTCTTTCGGCGTGCTTTCCCAATATGCAGTGGCCGGTCAAAACCGACACAGTTGTTGACAGTGATACGCGATCAAGTCGAAGAAGTTGATTGGTTCTGTGTTTGTCCATTCTTGCCCAAGGTATAGTCTAGCCGTGTGGCAGCATTCCTCGTCAGCCCAGGATTTGTAGGCGTCAGCCAGATATTTCCGTTTGATTTCGAGCTTGGCTGTTGCCAGTGACGTACGTAAGCTTCTTTAGTACTGGCCGAGATAAATTTGTAAATATTTAAAAACATATTTTAAAACATGTTTTCAAAATGAATAAAAAAATAATTTTGTTCTGACAACGATTTAAAAACAATGTTTTTTATATGAAAAATATATAAAACTTTGCAATACTTTCTGCTCGCTCGCTAAGCACCTCCAGACAGGTCCTTAGGCACACATGAAAATGAATGGCCACCTGAGTGCATTGCTTTGAAAAGTGTTGCTAATTATATAGAATTTTGTATGCTTTTGAATTGTGTAGCAGTCACGCCCACAATTGTGACTATGGTGTGCCACTATTAACAATGGCAACGCAGACGCACATCCAAGCGTAGCGTGACTCGGTGGTGCAGTAAACTCAAAGGAAAATATTTTATGAATCGTTAATATCCTGTTGGGATGTCTTAATAAGGCCTGACGCAGCACCACGGCAAACAACCCCCGCCCTGCCAGCACGTGTCCACGTGCATTATGCATGCCATGCACGCTAGGAAAGCGAGCGAATAAACTAACAGCTGCACAAAATCGATGTCGCCTGGGTTCGTCAGTACAACGTGCCGCGTCGGTGTGTCTCTAATTGTAGTTATTTTGTGATTCTGGCCACCTTACCCGCAATACACGAAAATCCAATTAACAAAGTGACGCCCGCCGGCAAAACGTCATATTATCCCAACATTATCCTCTTTTATACGGGGCTTTAGTTGGTAATATAAGAAAATGTCATAAGCGTATGGATGCATTACGAGCTCACCCACATTCGCACGCTCACCCACTTACACACGCACGCTCCCCCACACACGCACTCTCGTACAGTTCTATATAAAGCATCCTTTCGCTGTGGTAACATTTAATTTAGTTGCGCCGCCAAATAAACCAAAATGACAATAAAAACTACAATGATACCAAAAAGGAAATTACAACGTATGTGGACACACACACACAGGATCATAATTGGCCTGGATTTCATTGAACGTTAACCAGCCCGCCTGAAAGTATGCTCCACACTCATACACCGCTCGTGCACTGACATAGAAATCCTGCAATTTGAAAGTTACACCTGTTTCAATTAATACTGTCTAACGAATGGCTGCAGCGTTGTACGAACATACACGTATCTACACGCACATTCATGTCATTGTTTATCAATCGCCCTAATCACAGGATGCTCCTGTGTGGCGTATCGACGTCCGTGTGGCTGCCCGCCTGCCAACCTTGCTACTTGCTACATGTGCATTAAGCAACATTTACTCTCACTTGTAAAGCCAATGGAGCTGGGAGCGGTCTGTGTGCGTTGCTGACATGTTAACACTTCTACACACACAACAAAATGTTCATAACAACAATGGATTTGTTCATTCACTGCTATGGAGTTCCTTTTCTAAGTCGTTGTCTGTATCAATGTCAGTAGTCATTGACGTAATGAACCGTTCACTCTCAGTTGAAAGTGTTGCACGGATGGTGCGGGGGGAATCATTTTTGAAAGAACACCATAAATGAGTGATGAAGGATGTATGAGTTTCAGAGATGTATAAGAGAAAGGAACAGTATTGTGTTTGCTTACTGGCATTAGCTAGAGATGCTTTATTGTTGCTCCTCCTAGAGTTTCTTTATTGGTTCTTCCTTGTGAGCACTGTCAGAATAGTGAAAGAGAAGATCAAATGCCTTTTTTTAGCGAGTTTGAATTGTTTTTTTTTATATTTCGGATCATTGTGGAAGCGCCTTTCTGAAACTTGTTGAATGGTTTCCAAGTCAAACTCATGAATCTCTGTTTCTTTAAAAATTATGATAAATTTTAGGAGTGTTAAGTCTGATCTGGCTCATTCAATCATATCTTCCAACAAGCTTCTTACTCTGCTCTTACTCTGATCTTACCCTGCTCTTACTCTGCTCTTATCAGAGAACACAGAGAAGGGAAAGTCTTTTCGCTGCCAGCGTCCGTAGCGAACACACCACGATTTTGAGTGGATTCACCACGATTCTGAGTGGATTCACCACGATTTTTAGTGGATTCGTGTACAATGTCCGTCTGCTTTGCCGTTTGACGTTTAAGTTTCTTTTCTCTGTGTTCTCTGGCTCTTACTCTGCTCTTACTCTGCTCTTACTCTGCTCTTACTCTGCTCTTACCCTGCTCTTAATCTGCTCTTATCTGCTCTTACTCTGCTCTTATCTGCTCTTACTCTGATCGTACTCTGCTTTTACTCTGCTCTTATCCAGCTCTTACTCTGCTCTTACTCTGCTCTTACTCTGATCTTACTCTGCTTTTACTCTGCTCTTATCCAGCTCTTACCCTGCTCTTACTCTGCTCTTACTCTGCTCTTACCCTGCTCTTACCCTGCTCTTACTCTGCTCTTACTCTGCTTTCACCCTGCTCTTACTCTGCTCTTACTCTGCTCTTACTCTGCTTTTACTCTGCTCTTACTCTGCTCTTACTCTACTCTTACTCTGCTCTTACTCTGCTCTTACTCTGCTCTTACCCTGCTCTTACTCTGCTTTCACCCTGCTCTTACTCTGCTCTTACTCTGCTCTTACTCTGCTCTTTCTCTGCTCTTGCCCTGCTCTTACTCTGCTCTTACCGTGCTTTTACTCTGCTCCTACTCTGCTTTTACACTGCTTTTACTCTGCTCTGTTTAAACACAATTCAGATTGTGTGCGAAAGAGTGCATAACACATATCCATATGTCCTTAGCCATCTCCCTTAAATTTGAAGACGATTTTTCATCACTTTTTCCTTCACAAAGTTCTTTGACACATTGATAATTAGCTTACACAAAATGGGTTTATTAACTATCTTCAAGTCCTTGGAGATAATTAGAAATATTCCTTCAATTAGCAGGATATTACTGCAGCTACATTACATATGTATATATACAAGTCCGTCCTTCTGCTCTTACTAATTGGGTTCACTTTTCTCTAAACACTATTTCAATGTTCTATTCTTTCTTGACTTGTACGATCACCTTTCCTTGAGTGTACCCTTCGACAACACAACATCAATTTCGAGCTGTTCCATGTCGTGTTCCATTTCGCTGCGCGGCTTTTTCTACTACAACGGGGCGTAGTGGTGGGCGTGCTAACATTTGATAAGTGCATGTGTTTCCGTCCATCTAACTGTGTATGTGTGTGGGAGTATATTGGTGTGCGTGTCTGTAGGCTGAGCGCTGATAACACTGCTAATTATGCTGTAAAATGCTGCTCTTTGGTTTTTTGTGCGGAGGCCAAAATCAGAATTTTATAATTTCGACGAGTGGCGCCGTCGATTTGCGAGCAATTAAAAGTGATTTTGTAGCCATTGTGATACTCAGCTGTGCAGGGGCACTCAGCATTTGAGTGCCATTGATACACCAGCCCACCCACCTTTTGTTTGCTCTGCATATTGCAGGTAGCGTCGGGCAGGTTTTGACCCACAATTGTGCGCAAGATTTAATCCGAAAAAAGAGCATTTCCCGCACTAAACTGAGCAATTTATTAGAGTGCTCGCATTTATTGGCCCGAGTGCTCCGCTGCAGCTGCTACCGGCACATCCACCAACGGAAGGGAGGCGTCGGGTGGCCTCCCTCCCGATTTGAGGTTATTTGCCATGCTTTCACTTGACGTTAGTCAGAGCAGCATGTGAAAATGTTGCTGCCACTTTAATTTTTTCCGTTTCATTATTATTTTTGTTGTTGTTGTTTTTTATTTGGTGGCATTTTAGTTTGATCACTGCTGGAATTCTTTTCAGTTTTTATTATTATTTTTTTTCATATAATTTTTTGCTGTTCTATAAAATATGCAGCACGGGCAACGTGCAACATTGTTGATTTTATCTCCAGCATCGCCAGCGTCATCATCAACAATGGACGTGTTTATATGTCCACATTGTAATGCGATACATGCTGCGGGGGCGAGGTGGACTCCGAGGGACTGGGGATTTGCTTTACCAAACACTTTTCACTTTGCAAATTTGCAATTTTCTGCGGCTGAGAGCGACTTTACCGGTACTTTTTCAGAGTGATATTGATGTTAGTCTTAAAAAAAGGGACTGACTCACATTGCATTGGTGCTACTAATCTGTTAGATCCTGCGATCTGTCCTCTTAAGACGTCGTTCCATTGTGTCTGGTTCGGAGAGTTTCGTTGTTTCCTTGTGTTCGGTCGGTACATCATTTGTGAACACGAGATAAAGTAGGGACTATAGGGTCCTGCCTTGGAGAGGTCCTGTGTTAATTTCGCGGACCTCCTCATAAGCATCCTCTTGCTTTATATGGAAGTTTGTCTTTAAAGGTATCATTTAATAATTTGACCATATTCGATGGATAGCTTCAATTGCAGACCATGCCTAACTTTAGCGAAGGCCTGCTTTACAGCCACAAAACCCATGTTAAAGCAAAGTAATTTGTGCTGAAAAGTGTTGCAGTGGCAACACTTTTACTTCAGGCAAAAGCGAGGAGATTCTATTAAACTTTTAGAGGGAAGCGTGTACTAAAACGTATACTATCAAAATTTTCTGAAGAGTCAGACACTATTGGAGACACAATGTCTCTGACTTAGGAACCCAATTTCGACGTCACTTTTTCAAGCTATACAAGGCACAACTAATTATTAAAGCAAAGCAACTCACTCCAAGTCACCAATTCGGTTTCAGAAGACAACAGTCAACTATAGATCGAGTTCATGGGATCGTCAAATGAGTTTTCAATAACTTCGACGATCCCATGAACTTGATCTATAGTTGACTGTTGTCTTCTGAAACCAAATTGGTGGCTTGTTGTGAGTTGTTTTGCTTCAATAATTAGTTGTGCCTTGTATAGCTTGAAAGAGTGAAATCTATATTGGGTTCCTAAGTCAGAGTCATGGGCCCTCTTACACAAATAAGTTTTCAATAACTTCGACGATCCCATGAACTTGATATATAGTTGACTGTTGTCTTCTGAAACCAAATTGGTGGCTTGTTGTGAGTTGTTTTGCTTCAATAATTAGTTGTGCCTTGTATAGCTTGAAAGAGTGAAATCTATATTGGGTTCCTAAGTCAGAGTCATGGGTTCCCTAACACTGTTTGACTCTTCAGAAAATTTAGATACTCCTTTTAGTACACCCTTCCCTCTAAAAGTTCAATAGAATCTCCTCGTTTTTATATGGATTAATATTGTTGCCCCTACAACACTTTTAAGCATAAATTACTTTACTTTAACTTGTCTCCGCTTCAATGAGGCATTAACGACTAGCATCATTCATTCACTTTTCAAATAATTGCAGTATTGTCCCGCATCTCTCTGTCTCTCTCTTTCTCACTATCATCCGCGTAACGCTTTCTATCGGCACTGATTTTGCTGACATCTTCAACTGTGCTCGCATATTTCATATCCTCACTGAAGACGCTGCTCGACGGTCTTCCATTTCTTGCGTATCTTACATTTAATTTTGTTACATTTTTATGCATTTTCCTATGTAGGAGAAGGAGCGGGAGGATGGGGGGGACTTTCGCTTCTTTAGCGCAGTTGCAATCAGTTCAATTCATTTGCGTACTTTTTAGTTTTGCAGCATCTGCTGCACTTGCATTTTCATTTGTCATTTGCATTGTGTGCTGCAGCAGCAAAGTCCTTCTTTTTCCTCATATTTCTTCTTTCATTTCGTTTAATTTTTTTTTTGCCCCTTATGCAGTTCTTGCACAATGCCCCGCTAAATGAATGTTTTATTATGCTGTCAATGAGTTTTATTTGAATTCTTAACAGTCTTTCGAATTTGTGGGGAAGTGTGGTGGGAAAGTAGTGGAAGAGGGTGGTGGTGGGTAGGTGGTGGAGGGAGGTGGTGGTGGGTAGGTGGTATAGGGAGGTGGTGGAGTGTAGCTGCTGTAGGGTGGAGGTGGAAAGAGGTAGTGGAAGGTGGTGGAGGGTAGCTGCAGAATGGAGGTGGTGGTTGAGTAAATAACATTAGAGAATGCAAGCATGGATATTCTTTTACCAACTCCCTCGTTCAGTGCGCTTGACTTAAGTGTTGCTGCGGTGGCTTAACAAGTTTAGATGCTGGCTTTAATTCACTCCCCTTTTTTGAGGTCGCGAAAAGTTTCCTTCATTTCGCCAGTTTTGTTAGTTTTTAATTATTATTTCTGTTTCTAAAGTTGGAGATTGCTTGTTTGCTGGCGCGTATTATTTACTCATAGTCGAATGAAGTTTGCTGGGGTTGAAGTATTTTTCCTGGCTTTTGGATAAGCTCTGGAAGCAATTATCTCGCAACTAAGTGCGAGTATATATTTTTATGTATATCGTTATGTGTTTTGTTTTATTGTAATGAATCTATTCATGTCTTTCATAAAGTTGTGCAGATTTCAGCACATCTTATTTATATGTACTCTAACAAAATATCCTTGAAAGTTATTCAGTCGTCCATTCGTAATTTTAAGAATCATCCCTTAGCCACAGTTTTCTGCATTCTTTGGTATATCATTCACAATCTTCTGTTTTCTTTGGTATATCATCCACAATCTTCTGAATTCTTTGATATATCATTCACAATCTTTTGCATTCTTTGGCATGGAAAGTAGTCAGTCTGTAAGTCAACACAGTTTCCCCAAAGGTGATCTAAGTTAATTTCAACATTTCTTTGTAGAACCTTCTATAAAAGCTTCTCAAATACCCATACTATAAGTCCATCAAACCACATCATGATTGCTGCGAACATTTTGTTCAGTGTTTCAACCAAATGCTATTCTAATGAGGTCAGAACTATAAAATATGTAGAGGAGGTGGCATCAATTTTCTGCTGTTAAGACTTTACTCATCCAAACTCTATTCTTTCGTTTTGCCTTCTCCATGAGACATCTCCCTATTCTTTCTTTTTGTCTTCTCAATCAGACATCTCCACATTCTTTATTTTTGTTTTCTCAATGAAGCATCTCTCTATTATCAAATTTTTTTTTCTCAATGAACATCTGTCTATTGCTTCTTTTTTGTCTTCTTAATGAATCCTCCCTCTATTCTTTCCTTTTGTCGTCTCTCGATCTTGGCAATAATTTGATTGAACAAGAACCCTTCTATAAATATTTTCAAGACAATCTTTAGAAATCATTGTGTGGTATTCTAGGAGAATCCCAAATCCAGAGGAGGTGGCATCAATTCTCTGCTGTTAAGACTTTATTCATCCAAACTATATTCTTTGTTTTGGTATTCTCAATGAGACATCTCTCTATTCTTTATTTTTGTCTTCTCAATGAAACATGTCTCTATTCTTTCTTTTTGTCTTCGAAATGAACCATCTCTCTATTACTTTTTTTTTGTTTCCTCAATGAAACATCTCTCTATTGCTTCTTTTTTGTCTTCTTAATGAATCCTCCCTCTATTCTTTCCTTTTGTCATCTCTCGATCTTGGCAATAATTTGATTGAACAAGAATCCTTCTCTAAATGTTTTCAAGACAATCGTTAAAGATTATTGCGTGGTATTCTAGAAGAATCCCAAACATCGCAGTCATGGTCCAAGCAAAAAACCATATTTTTTTCCTCAGAGGCAGAGCACAGTGAAATGTCCTTGTTACTATTGTGTGGGTTTAGGCGCAAACGAACAAACAACTCAAGATTTTTGAATAAGAGGTTTGAAAGAGAGGTTTGTCTTCCTTGTTTTACATAGAATAGAAAAGAAGTAGGGTAGGCCGGAATAGCGCCGAAGCACCAGATCTCCAAGCACTCAGGCATTGATGCCCTTTGTACTATTGTTTTAGATACTTTCTACATAGATGAATGGATGAGCTCAATTCAATTGGCACTAGTTTCATAAGTACTCCATTAAGATTGAGCCACTTCTTCTTTAGTCATCTACCGCCCCTTCACCAACATTTCAATACACGTATCCACATGTGAACGTTTCAAAAGAATGGCACGGAATCCTGAAAAACTAAGGCTTCATTTGGCACTGGCAATTTCCCTCTCTTCAGTATTTGCTGATGTCACAATCCTGTCGACTTCCTATTTGAAACTAATATTTAAACTTACAATCTGCAGCATATGTAACTCAAATTTTTGGTATTTAGCCGTGCTTTATCTTACCTCCCTCCCACAGTATCCCGGTGCTTTTCTGACCACCACCACCAAAAGTGAAATGCTTAAATCCTTCATCCAAAAGGAAACCCCATTTAATCTTAATTGAACTAATACAAAATTTTCATTTTACTTTCAATTGCACAACGCCACAACAGAACAGAAAACTTTATAATTACACTGCTGCCAGAGCGCTTAAAAGTACTTAAAATTACCGTCATAGTCCTGGCTGAGATAGTTTATACCAGCGTTGGCGTTGGCGCTAGCGCCGCCGTCGACAGCAAGAGTCTTCAACGTCATTTTCAGCTTGCCGCAGCAATGTCTGTAAATGCACATTTCCGTATTGCTCCGCGTTACCGGAAAAACCACCGCAGCCTGGGAAAGCAGCCGAGCAGACGCTACGCAAATTTAACTCCGCACAATTTATAAGTGCGGCGAATTTTACTTTTCCTTTGGCACACTTCCACTCACTCGCTCCCTCGCTTGCCGACTCGTACACCAAGGCAAAGAATGTTAACCCCAATTATAGCGAAACCACACGACACTACAACCAGCGACGTCTGCATCGCCTGCTCCCAGAGCTGAGCAGCTGCATGGGAGGACTGCCGCATTTGCCTGCTCCTCCTCCTGCTCTCCTCTTCAAAATTGCACAGTAGTTAAAATATTTAAAGAATAAGTTAAGAAAAAAAAAACAGAAGCAAAAAGAAGCAGCAAAATGAAAACTGTGCCGCAAGCATAAAAATAATAAGGATAAGGAAGTCGCTGTTAACCACCAAATGACAAAGGATGTTGGCGGTCGCGAGCCAAGCGCTGGGCGGCTACACTGGGGTGGGTGCAGCAAAAGCAATGCTGCGCTTGACGTTAGCCTCAGTTTTGCTGTTGTTGTTTTTGTTCTTGTTGTGGTTTTCCTTAAACGTGTATACCATCATCATGACCCTTAATTATAAGCGAACCCCTTTTTATGGCAGCCGAACCAGTGGTGGGGATGGGGTGGCTTTTGTCGGCAGAGCCACCTCGCCCCCCGCTTAAAAATGCTGAACGTGCAATTGCAACAATGAACGGAAATTCCTGCCTTCCTGTTTGCATAACGAAAAATCTGGTCGTTTGGCTCGTTGGTTGACTGGTTGTAGGGGGAGTGGCTGCTTCTTGCATGGGCACCGCGGCGCTAAATTAGAATATCCGCGTAACTATGCCAGCGGCTACTGACGCAGTTGGAAAGTGAAATTGGTCACAGTTTGTGGGGACGATATTGAACGAGAATTTAGTAAATTGCTGGAAATTATTGCGGTTTCAATAAGACAACTTTTGTGTGTGTTTATTTAGTGTGAGGGTGGGAATGGAAATGGAATTGAAATGTGAAGAAAAATATGAACAAAAATTCACCTTTCTGGAGGTAAGCTAAGGAAGGGGTCGGAATTGTCGGGTTGGAATTAAAGTAGTTTCCAAAAATTCGAAGAAAAATTCACCTTTCTGCAGTCCAAAGTAAGCTGCAAAGGGTCGGAATTGTATTGGAATTAAAGTAGTTTCCAAAAATTTGAAGAAAAATTCAACTGCATTCAGTCCAAAGGAAGCTGCAAGGAGTCGAAAGTGAATTGGAATTAAAGTAGTTTCCAAAAATTCGAAGAAAAATTCAGCTTCCTGCTGTTCAAGGAAAGCTGCAAAGAGTCGGAATTGAATTGGAATTAAAGAGGTTTCCAAAAATTCGAAAAAATTTCTTCTTCGTGCAGTCCAAAGGAAGCTGTAAGGAGTCGGAATTGAATTGGAATTAAAGAGGTTTCCAAAAATTCGAAAAAAATTCTTCTTCGTGCAGTCCAAAGGAAGCTGTAAGGAGTCGGAATTGAATTGGATTTAAAACAGTTTCCAAAAATTCGAAGAAAAATTCAACTGCATGCAGTCCAAAGGAAGCTGCAAGGAGTCGAAATTGAATTAGAATTATTGTGGGTTCCAAAAATTTGAAGAAAAATTCAGCTTCCTGCTGTTCAAGGAAAGCTGGAAGGAGTCGGAATTGAATTGTTATTAAAATTTTTTGTTTAAAAATGTGAAAAGCAATTCACCAATTCGAAATAAATCTTAATTTCAGGGCCTGAGTCGACCTGAACTACTACACAAAATGCAGGACGAATAAAATTCTTAGTTTTGCCGTTCATCTTTGTTCTCTTTAGGTCTATTGTGACGTCATATCCTTGTTGCTAATTAACTAGATAACAAATTAGATAGCTAAAACATCTCTACTTTTATACCAACCTTCCTTTGGTACTGTTCAAACTTTATCCTTTTTATAATTGTGAAGGCTACTGACAGTAACAGTTGCTCCTTTATTAATACCTTGGAATTAAGGCTCGATGACGTGTCCAACTCAACAGCTAAGCTGAAGTTTAATATATAGAAATATAATTTGGATCTCTCGTGATGTGTCTTCCTCGTCTCAAACTAACAGTTTTGTGTAGGTAGGTGGGCAGGTAATGTGGCTGACAAATCTCCGGTCGACTCAATTCGAGCTCTGCCATTTTGACTAAAATTCCTCGCGAGCCTAAAGATGGTGATATGCTATGAATTACATACAAAAGGAGTTATTTATCAGCTTTGTTTGGTCTGAAGGTAATAATCTAGAGCAATCCCCCAGACTCTCCAGAGAAGGAGTTCCGTAATATTTGAGTCTCAAGCTAGCCAGGGCTGGGCAATCGCAAAAAAAGGTGATAACTGTTTCTCTCTCTTGTGGGTTCTTGCAGCTCCTGCAATGGGCATTGAACGTTATCACCATTTTTTCAGCGTGCGTGTTGATAGTCCAATGACTAACACCTTTAAGGTTCCTAATGGGATGTCTTGGTTTCTTAAGAGTATGATTAGTTCTTCTTGCACTGTAATTAGGACATGGCATTCTCACAATGAACCATATCGCAGTGTTTTTCCACCTCTCCTGAACCTTGCGGAGGAAGTATTTATATATAGTTCCCTTAACAACGATTAGTGGAACATGTAGGAAATCACTTGGTCGGGTTCCAAAGAGCCTTTTTATGTTAGCTAGTCCACCCTCTCGTTGCCTTCAATGTTCCTGTGTCCCGGAAGTCGGATAGATTTGTGTAGTATAATTTTTTCCATTGTGGTGAAGGTGGTTCTCATTACTATAGATGCTGTCTGGCGATCACTAACCGCGATCTTGTGAGAATTTTCAACACTGTTATAGTGCCATATTTTGGACTCTATCCTAAACGATTGACTTAAACAAAATAGATCAAGCAGAAAATCAAGTGTTTTTCAAAGATATTAGCTTAAGTTAAGTGGCTGTCCTTCAGGTTCAATTCAGGTTCATTTGAGGCCCATTGTGGTGGCTTCAAAGATTTTAGGTTAGTTTAAGAGGCTGTCCTTCGATTCACTGAGGCCTGCTTAAGCCTCAAAGATCTTATTATCACTTGATATGAGCATATTCTCAAAAATTTAGCATTGTGTTTATTTCATTTGCTTGAAAGTTGCCACCCCGATCCCTGTACAAGAGAAAGTAAAGCACTGTTAAGCAATCTTCCTTTCTCATTACAAAAAATATGTATTTAAATTGCCCCACACCGACTTTCCGACTCAAGTCCTTACAACTTGTCACCTGCCGGTGAGTCATTTGCCAGCAGTGATTTAATATTTCAGCTAGATTCGCATCTCCTCGTAATTGCATTAAAATGTTTAAAATGCACCATAAAATTTCGCAACGTTGCAAGTTTTTTTGCCATCATTTTTTTCCCTTGTACATTCTTGACAACTGTCACACTCGCAGCAATATTTCACTCAATTATATTAATTACAGCAAGAACGGAACGGAACAAACAGCCAGCAAGTTTCGCATACAAGTGCATCCTGTGACAAGCACATCCTTTATTTTCAATTCCTTCCTTGTACCGCGCCCAAGGCTGAAGCGTGTGAAGCAGTGAAAATGCGCGGGCGAGATCCGCAATCAGTCGTCACAGCCATGTCCACCCACCGATCAGGCTCGCTGCGGCCCATCGCGCAGGACATTGCAACGCAGTTGATAATTATTTTTCCGCCGCATCTTTATTAAAAATGTAAATGGCAACACTTGGCAGCGTTGCGTGCACGCGGCGTGTGCATTAATGAGGGTTACCAGTGTGCAGGAATTCGCCGACCAGCAAAAGGAGTAAAAATTAAATAAAAAACTACAACAACAAAAAAACAAGGCAACATCAGCCACGTTCATGGCTTATGTAGTCGGCATTGTGAATTTAACAGAAACACGCAGTTTTACATTATTAATTATTATTTTCATACAATGGCGCCGTGTCACATGCGGTCTGCTGTGGTGCGGTGTGGTTTGCTGGTGTTGTATTGAGCCAGTTCTAGCTGGGATCGTATGGGTGGGATAGTATGTGTGTTTGTACAACTGAGAGTTTCAGTATGAGAGTGTTTGAGTATGAGAGTGTTTCAGTATGAGAGTGTTTGTGTGTATTTATACAAACATACAAAAGGGAATTAATTTTAAATTACATTTCGTTTAAAAATTAATACATTCAACGTGTTCGCTCGTAAGCAGGCTTTGCTGCTGCCGCTGCCGCCGCCGCCTTTGATGGATGATTCTTTGTCTATGAATTGTTAAAGCGTTGCATTGCTGCATCATGCTCTCTGTTGTTGCTGCTGCACATGAAAGTCCGCAGCTATTTGATGCATGATTTAAACATTTATAACGGTCCCCATGTAGTTGGTTTGATTTTATAACGCTGCAAATTTTAATTAAAATTTTGCTCTGACAAACGACCGACAACTGCTTTGGATTAATGGCGTATTGCTCAAAGTAGAAATGTGCCATTTCATTACTTACTGCAGTCATTTATTTGATTAACTCGCTGCTGGTTTATATATTTCGAATATCCTGTGAACTTATATTAATCTCTTGGTGTGATATAAAGAATGATTGAATGAATTGTGGGCTCTCAGTTGGCCTCTTTTGGAAGCCATTGATTGTACTAGCAAGTGTTGGAATAACTGCCTTTAAGAGTGTGGCGAAGCGATGCTGAGGGTCACTTTCTTGAACAATATTATATGTATTCTTCAATACTGTCAAGAAATCCGAATCGAAGAGCGGAAAAACCTTCTTCTGTAGAGACCTATGCACCCACACAGGGGGTGTTCCACTGTTTCCGCTTCCTTTGATATCTTGACAGCTCGTACAAAAGTCGTAAAAGGATACCCCAATGTTCTTGATAAACTTCATACTTATTTTGACCAGTTAGGTTAGGTTGAATAGCTGTCCTTAGACTCACTTAGGCCTGTCCAAGGCCCATTGTGGCACCACTAGAGCTTTTTTCCTACACCTCTGGAATCTCCTTATACTATCCTGTGGATTTGATCCGGGAAACCTCCTCAGTAGTGTCAAATCGATGCGACTGCGAATCGATGAACGGCAAACCTTTTGCTGTATAGAGACATGCACCCACACAAGAGGTGTTGCACTGTTTCCGCTTCCTCGATATCTTGACAGCTCGTACAAAAGTTGTAAAAGGGTACCCCAATGTTCTTGATAAACTTCGTACTTATTTTGACCAGTTAGGTTAGGTTGAATAGCTGTCCTGTTGAATAGCTGTTAGACTCACTTAGGCCTGTCCAAGGCTCATTAGAGCTTTTTCCATACATCTCCGGAATCTCCTTACACCATCCTGTAAATTTGATACAAGTAGCCACTTTCTTTAACTTCACCCGGGAAACCTCTTCAGTACTGTGAAGAAATCCGAATCGAAGAGCGGATAACCTTCTTCTATGGAGACCCATGCACCCACACAAGAGGTGTTGCACTGTTTCCTCTTCCTCGATATCTGGACAGGTCCTACAAAAGTCTTAAAGGGGTACCTCCAGTCTACTGGCATTGGCCAGTTATAAGATACGTTTTAGGATCAGATCGGACGAAATATAGAGTGTAGTAAAACGAAATCCATTATTTTTGCATAAAATTGAAGGCTTTATTTAGCATAGGCTGAATGATCCGATTTAGGTCAAATATGCACCGTTTTGTTCGATAACTTTTTGCTATTTTGAAGCAATTATGCCTCTCTCATTGTGCCTCGTCCTTATTAGCAAAAACTAGGACAGTCGATTTTCACAAAATTCTTAAATTAAGATAAAACTGTTTAGAAATCTGTGCTTTGTCCTGAATTGGCAGGTACCCCCATATCATGCGTTGATTTCAGTATATACAACACCTCATTAGACACTAAAAACTTCGTTTGTTAGAGTCAAAATTCGCGTTCTCATTCAAAGAAGAGACCTGTTCGACAAGTATCCAAATTAGAAATTCACAAGATCCAAATATATTTCCTTGCAAAGCTCTCCCGAAATTTATTATAACAATTTTATCACAAAGAAAGGACCTGTTCGACAAGATCCAAAGTACGAATTCACAAGATTGAAATATATTTCCTTACTTTCAGCTTACCAGAAATTCATTAAAACAACTTTTCCACAGGAATCAAATTTTTGAAGAATGAAGATCTTACGGCTGCTCTCATGCTACTAAAAACTGTAGCCTCCTTTATAGAATTCAACTCATATCCCATCATTGTTAAGTCCCATTGTAAGTACCATAACGATCAATGGCCGTAAGCAACATAAAAGTTGTATTTAATACAGCAACAACAACAATAAAAGTCCCCATAAAACTGCTGCAGTTCCACTTAAATTGTCTCCAAACTGAAATTGAAAACATTTCTCCTTGCAACACAAGCGCATCGCTTCTAAATTCCAACGAGTTGGTGACTTCAGAAAAATTATGCAAAAACTGCCACCAGCAAATTTTTTGCCCTTTTCCAGGAAAAAATCTGAGCAACATGGCGTATGCGTAACTAGCAACTGACTTGAAAGACGGCACATGTCATGTAAATATTTCCACACTTATGCATGCTCAGCATAAACAGCAACAGAAACAAACAGCAACAACAACAACAGCAACAACAACAGCAACAACAACAACAGCAACAACCACAGCAACAACAACAGCAACAACAACATCAGCAACTTGATTGCACGCCCGGGCATTGGTTGAACTTTTCGATCACCCACTCGCCCTCACTCCCCCCTGCGGCCAGACACGAGCGAAAGACAAGTGTTCAGGTGTGCGCATTTTTAAACACTTCGCTACAACAGCCGTTGGCATAATGACATTTCTGCCACTTGTATTATGCAGCAAGAGATAACAACAACAACCAACTACCAACAGTCAACAACTACAACTACTCGTTCAGCAACAATAACAAAAGCAGCACCACAACAACAATAAAACAAGCACAGTGACAAAGAAAATATTACATGGCAATATTTAAAAGTTCATTGCCGTCGACATTGTTAATGAAGGCGCTCGAACAATGCCCTTCTCTGCCAGGCAAACGAGCGACTGTAGTAGTGGGGAGAAGTCATTTAAAGGGATTTCAACTGATTTTAGTGAGTTTCGAATTAAATTTTAAGGACTTTTATAGTTAAAAATAAACTTTTTGTAATAATAATGTAATAAACATTTCCAGAGAAACAAAAAGTTTATTTCTTACCATAAAAATCATTAAAATTTAATTTTAAACACACTAAAATCAGTTGAAATTCCTTTAAATGACTTCTTCACTATTAAGATCGATTTTAGGTAGAAGAAAATCAAACTTCATGTTACAAAAACATTGCAACAACCTACGAAACGGGCGAATCTGAAGGTGACTTCTTAGATTATAATGTAAAAAAGCATTTATTCAAGGAAGTATAAAAAAGGAGGACAAATGAATAATAAAAAGGAAGAATACAAAATTGCTAGTCATGATGAAACGCTTAAAAAATGTCAATCTTTTTACAAGAATGTCAGAAATAACCAAGTATGTGGTGGCTAGGAGTTCTTCATTGATAAAAGTCTTAGAAATGGTATCCTTCCTAGAAGCAATGTGATTAAATTAGAGCAGAGTATCCTTCCTAGAAGCAATGTGATTAAATTAGAGCAGAGTATCCTTCCTAGAAGCAATGTGATTAAATTAGAGCAGAGTATCCTTATGGAAAGTGTACAAATTATTCGCGGACTTGCTCAACCAGTGACTCAACATATGGGACGAAGATATAAGAGGGCATTATCATCTGGGCAGACTGTGATCCTGTCCATTAAGGCGCCAAGTGGAATATAATCACTATATCTGGTGAAATTGACATAAAACAAGGATTGAGGTTGACTTTGACTCTTTGGTATCAAACACAAAAGCTGGCCTAAAAGAACTATAGTTACGCTAGTATCAACATTGACTGGAAACTGATGAAAGTAGCCACTCAGAACGATGAGACATAGGACAACAATTTGAAGTTCTGTCGTTAAAGAAGTAATACACTATGATATATGATATACCCTACACTATGATATATGATATGAGATTGTGAATAAGATACTGGAACATAATTTGAAGCTTCAAATCAAGTTTTAAATCACATGCACATATTTTCTCTTCATACTCACATCAAAGGAAATTAATTTCTATTTTTTTTCGTTGGCGAAAATTGTTTCGAATTCATTTTTATTTGCTTTCTAATTTACTTATGCAAATTACAATTAACAGAAATTCGATTTAAGGCTTAACAAAACGTACTCTTGTGTAATTTGCGAAACTGAAGAAGAGAAAAAAATTTCAAATGAAAACAAATCAAATTTATCAGCGTGCTGCACCCGCAAAGAGGCGACGCGCACATTCATTCAGAGCCGCAATAAAAACAAAATTTGAAAATACCCAATTTGAAACCCACAAAGAATGCGTAATGAGCCTAAATCGTATACAGAAGCGAGCGAGGAAGCAATCTCAAATTGCAAGGATATAATTAGATTTGATATTTCTGCAGAGACACGACAACGACAACGACAACGATGACGATGACGAAGCCAAAGCCAAAGCCGAGGAAGAGGAGATTTTCTAATGTAAATTTTTATGACAAAGTACCGCAAAAAGCCGCCATCGACCCTGAGCACACAGGAAACATTCCATATACGACGAGGAAGCACAACATATCGGCAAGGACAATCAGCCTCGTGCACAAACGAGACGAATGGTAACAATTTTTTACACCTGTTTACTCATATAGCAAGGGGGAGGGCTCTGGTGAGGCAGCGATACAGCCAGCGAAGCAGGCAGCGATACAGCCAGCGAAGCAGCCAGCGATACAGCCAGCGAAGCAGGCAGTGCTGTAGGTAGAATCTCTGGCAGTCAGAGGGGCGCGTGCCTGCGATTTGTGTTGATTTTTAATGCGATATGACGCAGACATTTCTTACGTTACGTTACATACCGTTCAAAACGAAATTAAGTCGCAAAGGATAATGTGACTTGTGGGCATTTGTGGTAGAGCGCGTAGAGCGAGTATCGATTGGCAGTAAGTGCGTGGGGCTGCCAGCGCTATACCGTAGGACGTGCCGCAGCTCATAACATTACCGCACGTATGACAGTTGGCAGGGTATATGTGAGAGTGTTGGTGTCTGCTTGCCAGATATACTGTCAGAGATAAGCGCAAAGCTGAACATACTAGAGCGGAAATTGTTAATATTTGCCGGGAAGTTTTATATTACAAGCAATTTGAAAAGTAAACTCTCTGACAGTTCAAAGAGATAAGCAGCAGTTGTGCTTGTGGCGGCAGCAGGAGCAGTAGAACAAGAAAAAAACAAATGAATAAAACAAATGTCAAAAAATGACCGAAAATGAAACGTAGCTGAAAAAGGCAAAAAATGTGCAAGAAAGGGGAAACAAAAAGGCGCACAAATACCGCCATTATTACAAGCACACCTTGGTGGCGTTACGGTGCCACTTGGTCCAGGATAATACCCTCAAATGGTGGCTGCTGCTGCTGATGCTGCTGCTGATGATGCTGCTGATGATGCTGCTGCTGCTGATGCTGCTGCTGATGCTGCTTCGGATGCTGCTGCTACTATTCTGCTACTACTCCCAAGGGCGTCTTACGTGCAGTTGTTTTATGCTTCACAGCAAGGGAAGAAAAAAGCACTAGAAAGAATCCCTTGAAAAATGTCGAATTTCAACGGCGATGTCGCTGTCGACATTACGGATAACGCCAAAGTACGTCTACGTGATTATGCCAATTGCTGTGAGGGTTCTTAGGGTGGTTGCTCACACTATTCTGGATTCTGCTACTGCTGGCATTGTTAATGCGTGTTGCTCCTGCAAAAAACCGAACAGATGAATTATTTCAACAGCGGTTTAATTTCAGTTCAATTTTTCCGTTTATAGACAGATTTTGCTCTCTGCCGGACACCACACAACAAAGCCCAGGAGAATTTTCAAGGGCTGCGGTGAGCTGTGCTGTCATTTAGGTATGGCGCTCATACAAAGGTGGTGCTGGCAAACGTAAATAATGTGTGACAGCTAATTAGATTAAGTTAATTTTGCGTTTATTACCAATAATCAAATACGAAGACTGCTCGACTGCTGGGTACATGGGTGCAAGGCTGAACATGAAGGTTGTCAGCAAAGGCGAAGGCAACATAGCTCATTTTTGTTTCCTTGCTTCTTTGATAATTCGTTGCCAGAAGGTAGAGAAAAAGTTGCTTGTAACTTTATTATCTCAGTTGGATATACAAAAACTTTTTCCTGCCCTGCAAAGGGAAATATAATTTATTAATCAGAGAATTGAGGGTGCATTATGAGAGTGTATATTTGTGTGTGTGTATTGTGTGTATTTGACTGCATATATATGTGTAAGTGTGTTCTGCAGATATAAACCAGACGGTTCATAATTCTTTTGAATTTACTCTGCGGAAATTTTGACACATATGCATTGTTTTCCACCTCAACTTGGCTGTCATAATCGCTTCCAAATGTGCTCCAAAGTGTGTTAAGCAGGAGGAGTAACACCATCACCACTGCTACCACCATTTGCCACTAACGCAATAAAGCCACGCACTACTTTGAGTAAGCTAAATGGAAGTACCCAACGCAATGCGTCAGTTCTTCCAGCACAGCCATAAGATTTTCTTATGTTTCCTCTTTGTTGTTGCAGCAGAGAAGTGCTTCAAACACACAAAAAACCGCTCATAAAACACATTTTAAAGAGGACCTCACCCATCAAAAGAAGTTTCTGGCCGCATGCTAGAATGGCTCACAAGCTGAGCACAAATGATGTTCCAAATTACACAGACGCAAATACCTCAAGCGTGTTTCCAACAAACATACTCACAGCTTGCCACACACACTAAAAGAAAGAAATTGTGGCATGCAGCAAAAAAAATTCAAAATAAAAAATTAAAATATGCCACAAAAATGTAAGAAAGACGACGACGCGGCGTTGGCGACGCCGCATATGTGAAAAGCATAAAAGCGCCACAAATCTGCAAAAAGAAAGATTTTTATGTGTGCTTTGCTTGAAAAGGTACGCATTGAGGCATTTAGGCTAAGAGACTGACTGACTCACTGACTGACTGCATTCGAAACGGCTGCAGGAAACCGAAAAAAGCAAAAACGAAACAATGAGCAATGGGCACACAGCACGATTGAAGTGCGTATTGTGTAAAAATAGGCACTGCCCGACTTGGAACGAGCATTGACAGCAGCGTTCTGTGCAGTTGCCAAGTTGCCATTAAAACAGTTCTCCTCCAGCTGAAGTGATTCTATTGATATTTTCTGTAACAGAAAATATGTCAACACACTTCGGAAAATTTGTACCAACATAAGTAAAATTTGTTTAAAGCAGGATTCTTGTGGGGAAGGGTGCCTTAATGGCTCAATAGTTTTTTGTGTATTTTTAAACGAAACATCGTTTTAGCGTCAGTCGACAATGCGTGAATTTGAAGAGCAACTTAATGAGAGGGGAGATTTGCTATTGTTAAAACACAACTTCAGTTTGAGATGATTGATTGCCACATGCCACTTTTGAGAGCCGGTGAGGAACAACGAGGCACATCAAAAGAAAAGCCAATGTCACCTCTGTTCACCCTTTTTTGTTATTAAGAGCAATAAAATATGTTTACTCTGAGATCAAGCAAAAGGTGGCAAGAATAGTCGCCTGAATACCACTTGAAGGGAGAAGTTGTTTATCAGATGCAGCGGCATAAGCAGTCCACTTGAATTGCTTCTACAGAATCCTTGCAAACTCTTTCAAAACCTTTTCAGTTTGGTGCCAATTTATTCTAAAATATAATTTATACAATAAGTATATAAAAAATATATATAAAAAATATATGTAAAATAATATATATAAAAAATATATACATATATAAAAAAAATATATATATATAGTGATATATATAAAATAATATATATAAAATAATATATATAAAATTATACGGACACTCAGTGCACACTGAGATTATGAAAGGAACATTTCCCTAAATTAATAGGAGGCGACGATGCCAACAATACCGCCTCTGTAGAATTCAATCTGATAGAAGCAATTTACGATGACGGATTGGTTCTTCCACCACCTAACCACGATTAGTTCCAAGTCCGAGAATAGCAATTCAGCGACTAAAGAACAACAAAGCAGCTGGTGCCGTTGGACTGCCTGCTGAATAGTTCAAGGGCGGCGGTGATGAGCTGAGAGGGTGCATGCATCAGCTCATCAGTAAAATATGACTATAGGAAAGCATGCCCGACGATTGAAATCTCAGTGTCCTGTGTGTCCTGTATTAAAGAAAGGTGACCCTATGATATGAGCCAATTACCGGGGAATCATCAATCTTATTGCCATCTCTTATGAGGTTCTGTTTAGAGCTGAGGTCGCCATAGTGGTCTATATAGACCCCCAGGGGTATATTTAGCAAAACCGGGAGAAGATACAAAGTTTGCTTTAATTAACAGAAAATTACTTTTATGGGGTCGATGGAGATTTCGAAAAATTATATAGAGGTCGATGATCAAAAAAGTTTGGCGACCAATGGTCTAGAGTATTGTGCGATAGACTAAAGCCATACGCTAACACACTGATTGGACCTTAGCAGTGCGGTTTCAGACCTTCCTTTTAGACCCGATCTTTACGCTGCGCCAAATCCTGGAGAAAACCCACGAGAAACAGATCGGCACTCATCATCTCTTTGTCGACTAAAAAGCTGCTTTCGATAGCCCGATAAGGGATTCCCTATATGCCACCATATCTGAGTTCGGTATTTCTACAAGGCTAATAGGGCTCTGTAGAAAGACTTTGAACAAAACGTCCAGCTCTGTCAAATTAGAAAGTGACCTCTCCGAACCATTGAATACTTCAGACAAGGCGATCCACTGTCGTGCCATCTCTTCAATTTCACCATGGAAGGGGTACTGCGGAAAGCCGTTGTACATCGGAATGGCACTATTTTCTACAAAAGTGTCCAGCTCCTTACATATGCTGATGACATCGCCATCATAGGACGTTGCAAGCGAGATTTTACTGCTGCATTTGCCGTCATTGAAAAAGAATCAGCGAAAGTGGGTATGACAGTGAACGAGGCCAAGACAGAGAATATGTTGGCCACCAGCAGGGATAGTCGGCATTTAGGATGCCATATTGCTGTCCTTTTGAAGCTGTCAAGGAATTTATATACCTTAGGGCTGCCATTAACATGGAAAAAAACGTTAGCCTGGAGATTAAACGAAGAATCACACTTGCTATAGGTGTTACCAAAGTATATCCATAAAGTATATCCACATCCATTACTAGATATTCTATGGGCGCATAAGCAAATGTGTAGTAGAGCCCTCTCTCGACCCACAAAACTGGCACTCTACAAGACGCTCATCCTACCCGTGCTGCTTTATGGCGGAGCAGCATGTGTCGTGTCGCAGACTGATGCAGTCGCGCTTGGGGTGTTCGAGAGGAAAACTCTTCGCAAAATCTTCGGTCCTGTACGTGTCGGCGACGACTACCGTATTCGGCTGAACCATGAACTGTACGAGCTCTATGCTGATATTGACATAGTCAGACGCATCGCTATACATCGTCTGCGCTGATTTGGATGTCGTGCGTATGGACGAAGATAAACCTAACTAACCTCTGACTGATTATCGTGACCCAATAAAAATATATTCACCTCTCACCCAGCAACATAAATGACTCCAGTCTTGTCTTTTTCTGCATAGTAAATGGCAAAATTTTAACAGTTCCCTTCTTATGTCTCACTGCTTCAATAAAGTCCCCATAACTGATTTGTCAGACCAGGGATATATACCGCGGAAACAATCAAATTGGTGTCTATTCATACTATCACAAAGTGTTCAATGGAAGCTTGTGGTTACTCCGATCTTACCCTGCCCTACATTGGCCCACGAATCCCACTTTTATTCAGATTAGCTATGTCTTCTACACTCAAGAGATATCGTCTGCTCTCGCCTTGATGAAGCTTCGGTAATATCTGTCCTCATTTTTATAATATCTTTCCATTTTGTGTCTCTTCCTTGTCATCGTCTCGAGAACTAATTCAAGAGTGTGCATATTTCACCATCCCATTGTCACATACAAATGACTGCGACATTTGCTTTTCACGTGTCACTTTATATCAGTACTACATGAAGGCTGAACAGATCTAAGAAAAATCATTGAAATATCAATAATATCTATAAGCGAAATATATACTTTTTCATTCGTGAAGAAGTTGGTCATTCCCTCTGTAAGTGAAAAGAGCTACTCTCATATCTTCAGTGTTCAATTATAGATGGAGAAGAATAGATCTGTAATGCCTAGAATAAGAAACTAATCTTTATATATAAAGACACAATTTGTCAGTAGAAGAGGACAATAATTTTTATATATAAAGACAGAATTTGCCAATAGAAGAGGCAACTAATTTTTATATATATAACTACAGAGTTAGTACCTGCTCGAGAAAGTGACGAAACCTCAATGCACCTGATCACAGACTGCGGACCATTGGCACACAATAGACTCAGGTGTGTTGGAGAATATATCTTAGATATGAGCAAGATCCATCATCTTGATTTCTCCAAATTATATGAATTCCTGTCGAAAATGTACCTGACAGAAGATTTATAGATGAGACTATCCTCACTAGGGGCATCACAATAGATCTTTCAGGTCGCAGTGTATAACACCCTTAAATATATCTATCTATCTAGTACCTGCACCAAGTGTCATCAGTCACTTATATACTCGTTTCAATTAAGCAGCTCAACACTCTGAAAGGGATGTTCAACACTCTGAAATCGGAACGATGTATAAAATGTCTCTGAAGACACCCTACTCTATTTATGAACAACCGCCTCCCACACCATCTGGGCACATTTTCCCCAGAAACAACTGCGGTCGGTGATTAATGATCTGACAGAAATATGTTCACTTGTTCAATCCATTGCAGTAGCCTGGTGACTTCATGCTTGCCCCGTTCTGTGGAAACTTCTTTCTTTTTTCCCTGTGTTTAACAATTTTTTTAATAGCACTTCATTCAGCAAAACACAATTTTTATTTATAAAATATCAAAATTTTCACACATGGAGGCGAGTACCCTTGAAAATCGGATCAAACGATAAAAATAGAAGATAATAAATTTCGAAATACGAAAGCAAAGAGAGAGAGGAAGTGCGTGGAGCTGAAAATTGTGCGCTGAAACCACAAATAACTCAAGAAAGCGATCATAATTCATAAAAATTACCCTTTACAACGTGTTTTCCATGAGTAAATTTTTTAATGATGCCTAAAATAAACTGAAATGCTCGACTATAGCCAACGATAAAGATGAGCCCAAGTGTGTGCGTGAGTGTGTGCGTGAGTATGTGGTTATGTGCGTGCTTCTGTGCGTTCTTATGTACGGGAGTGTGTGTGTTTATATTACCGGCAAGTGTAGACAGACTTACGCGTACACATTTTGCCATGAGCCTTGGAACTACCCACACCCAACTGCACTGACACACACACACAGACGACTGCTGCCACCACCAACGCCACCGTCCTTCCGTCCGTCCGTCATCGCTCGCGATCACATCAACAACGCAATCTTAATGAAGGCATTAATTTAGTCGGAATGCAAAATTCCCTTGGAAGCGTCATCGAAGCATTCAGCTGTGTTCGCTCACTCTCGATCTGAGGTACAACCTGAAGACTAGTTGGCGCGGAGTTTCGAGGTGCATTCGCTCCTCAACTGGCTGCGTAGCGATTTGCTTGAGTGATTCGAATGGGAACAAGTGATGAGACTCCGTCGACGAATGTTGTCGTGAATTAAAAGTGAACTGAAAATTATACGGCAACAGAATGGACCTCAAGTGGGCGATTTACCTACCCAAATGTACGAGCACGCATGTAGAGCGCACTCAGGGGAGAGCTTAAACAAATTAATTAGTGTATATTTTTAAATTTTCTAAATAGAAAAAAATTAAATGCACAAAAAACTGAAATGAGAACAATTTTAAAGAAGTAATTCGTGTGAGGAAACGGTAGCCAGCAGTGCGACATTTGGCTACAGTGCCACCGGGAAGACTGACGTGTACGCCAACAAATGGGCACAATTTGTCAATGTACGCTTTAATGGTGCACATTTGCTTAAGTAATCTCGTGTTGAGGGAAATTTGATCAAAACGAGCGAACAAAAAATCACAAGCAAACTGCACAATTTTTCTAAATAAACAGCGCCCGAGGGTGTGATTATTCAAATAATTTCATTAGGAATTTTGTTTGGCCCCAGTCAATAGGAAGGCAGCAGCATGTACTTCAGGGTTTGCTTACACTCAGCTCAATTGCTAGTTGAGTTAACATTTTAATTTGGATTGCTGTTAATAATCGGTTGCATCATATCAGCCATTCAGTCGCTCATTCATCAATCATTGCTGTCGGTTGCTGGCAACAGCTTCCAGAGATTGTTTACTTGAGCCATCGCAAGCCAGAGCATGTAATCACAAGTGCTCTGATAGGTACATATTCATCCGTGTGGGTGTGCAGGGCCGGTATTAGTAAGAGAGGGGCCTGAATACAAGAGTTATAAACGGGCCCTTCACAGTTTCTTAGATGAATATAGTGTTTTTATGCATAATTATTCGTTGCTAGTACTCATTCCTTAACCCCTTGCAGTGCGCACAATAGATCAAGTTGGTCGCAGTGCATAAAGGCCTTAGCCCAACCCGTACAACCATTACAACCCCTTGCAGTCATAATTAACTATGATGTACGGTATGGATAGATACATAGATCTGATGGCAGTAGTCTAGTTCACCTATAAATGAATATTGCTTAGATTAGCATACAATAGAAGTGGGCTAGGCCGAAGAACCGCCGAAGAAGGAAGTCTCCAAACTCTCAGCCATTGATGTCTATTCTATCACAAGCCTGGAAATGTTTGGGATAAGGATGAAATAGAGGATTTTGGTAAGGAAGTGATACCTATTCAAACTTCTTTGACTATTCAGTGTCCCGTAACGCATATAAGTTCAAGTAAATTGCACCTTTGCGAGGCAATTAAATCTTGACTTATATGCTTGGACAATTTTTGAAGTGGTTAATGCGTTTTCTGGGGCCCTCACTGCTGACTGACTATCACTTCATTGTCTAAGCAGTTTATTGCACCATTTCCTCTCACTTACCCATTCCGTTACTATCAGTATAGCAAACACTTCCGATTGGAATGCCGTTGCCCTACTTCCTATACCCGAGAAGCATCTGAGATTGCCATTCACACACCTCCCAGCCCTAGTTCCTTTTTCAATTTTATAAGTACCCTAAGGATTAGCCAAACATTCCCACACTTTATATAGAACATCCTTGCAAACCACTCAATATTTTTGATCCGGAATATCGACAATTCTGACGCAACCCAGCCCCAGTCAGTTCCTTTTTAAATTTAAAAAGTATCCTTACCATGCTAAGGATTAGCCAAACATACCAACACTTTACATAGAATATCCTTGCAAACCACTCAATATTTTTTATATGGAATATCGACAATTCTATTAAGCAAAATTGATTTCCATTCCCAGTTGCTGCCTTGCAGTACCATGAGTATTTGAAAGCAAGCATTCAATTACTGAAGCTTCGAAATTTGTCTACTGAAATTAAGTAATAATTTGCTTATAATTGGCAACTTTAATTACTAACATTCTATACTTTAGTAGCTTTTCTGTAAATAAGTAATACATAATTCAAAATTCAGATGCTGCTGAGAACTCTCGGCCCCTTTGAGTGCAAAAAGGATGCTTACTGCAATCACTCTAACAACCAGACTCATCATTTATTTTGTCTTCTCGTCGAACCTGGCTGCAGTGCAACTGCTGCGCCCCTGCAACCACCCGTATAGAGCTCTAATGATGCAAGTGGATGCTTGTGAATGTGTGCGCACCACATCGAGCCCTACTATCAAATAATGATGCCAATAATAGCCATTATCATTAAAATGCAAATCAATATGCAATTGCAGCCAAGCCATGGATTTGTTGATGCCTCTGCTACTGCCTCTGCTGCTGTGGCTGCTGCTGTGGCTGCTGCCTCTGCTACTGCTGCCTCTACTACTGCCTCTGCTGCTGCCTCTGCTGTTGCCTCTACTGCTGCCTCTGCTGCTGTGGCTGCCTCTGCTACTACCGCTGCTACTGCTGGCTAAATGAATGCCTGGAAAATAGATGTAATTACCTAAATTTCTACATATGCACAAATTAATGTAACAATTGTGCACAAGCTGCTTGCAACACAGGCTGCGGTGTCGATGGCGGCTGTAAAATATTACCACAATGCGCTCAGCCACCCTCGGCGAACCCCTCTCGTTTAGCCCTGCACAAGTGAAGCGCACTAATCCCAGCATCAGTTTACGCCGCCGTCCATTGCCGAGGAGCAGTGCATTTGCAGCTGGCTGGCCCAGTGCATTGACATGTTATCAATTACTCACTGGCATGGCACCACCTCTGCTCGGCTGACTGGCACATTTTTGGGCATTAGACTGCATACACGGCATATGAGCATAGCACTGCATTGCATTGCATTTGGCATTTGGCATTTGTGGTGGTGTCGCTACAAATTGATGAAACAATTTACGCATTGACATTTGGGATTAATATGCGTGCGTAGCAATGAACGACATGAGAGTCGAACGGTGTGCCAGCCAGCGTATCCGGTGTTGGGGGGAAGGGGGTCCCACCCTCACCGCTCGCCGCGTGCATCTGTTACATTTGATTTGATTTTTCGTGTCGGCTCACCACCTCATCACATTTGACACTCAATTCGGCACTGTATTTTGCCACTTTATGGTCGCCACAATATTCAAATGCAGCCACGACGACGCGGACGCGTACATAATTCCCCTGATAATGCATTGGCGAGTGGCGCTCAATTATTTGGGCATATTTTTAGGCGTCGCAACAACTGTTTCAATTAGTTTGAATGTTCACTTTTGCATGAAATTTCATTTCGAGTCAGTCGTAGTGGAATTTTCACTCAGTTTCAAATGGCCAGATTTTCAAGTGGGGTGTGGCAGTGTGCTAGATTCTCATTACATTACAATTCGCATGAATGTATTCAGTACTTTGCAAGCTCTATTGTGCGACCACTTGTATTTTAATTGCTACAGAAAATTGCACGCACATGTATTTAGCTTGCCCCGCCCTTCTTGCAACAAATGAGTAATCAATTTAATCATCTGACTGTGTGTCTCTCCCTCGGAGACGGCAGTGAGCTCAGACCGCATACTGTCAGCAATTATTTGTAGCATCCTTGGGGACTGACGGGCTGCAATAATGCAGCTTGCAAATTTCTTTAATTGGATTCTTTTCTTAGAACGTTTTTATGCTCGTATTTAATTTGCACCCCTTTGCCAGCACAGCTGCTCTCATATAAACGCACGTGGGGCGCCGCTATTGTAGTTTTCCTTCTGCAGTTTGGCATTTTGTCATTTACTGTTGTGCGTGGTCACGTATCCTTTAACAATGAATGCCAATTTTTTCACTTTATCAGTAGCGCACATTCATATGTCAAAATATCTCGTTACAGCTGCCGGTCTGACCAACGCACAGCACGCAGCTCAACAGATTGGTGGCTTCCTTCAGAGCCTGCTCTGGTGTGGTTGTGTACCTTTAAGTCCTTCCGTCCGTGCTGTCTTTGCTCAAGTAATTATTCATTGTCATTTTAATTACCAGACACAGCCTCTAAATACATTCAAATCCGCTCAAACAATGACGGCGCTGCGCTGCGCTGCTACCACAGTCACGTCTGTTTTGACAAGTTTTGACATTTCCTTAACTTCATTATTTGCGCTTCAGCTCCTCTCCTCTCGGTAGTCAGTTTTTATGCATTTCACTACTTTGCCAAAGGTTTCTGCTGCTGCTTTATTCATATTTTTTGCTGTTTTTGTTTTGGTGCAATTCCTTTCAATGCTGCATGGCTGGCAGCAGGCAAAAGGGGTGCTGCTCGTTCTTCGTGGTGGCCTGGCAGACGACACATGGCAGGCACCTCATCAATATGTGAACAATAAACATTTTGTCAGCCTTATTTTTGTACATATTTGCGCCCGTTCGTTCGTACTCGTACCTGCAAACAAACTCCTCATTGGAGCGAACGGTTTGACAGATCAGCACACGTCGCTCCGAAATGCAGCAGGCACAATACCCGAACGAGTGTGTGCCGCTTGCATTTTGGCATGCAGACGAATTGAATAGATGTGTATGTAGATGTTGGGGGGGATGGTATGACAATGCGGGGTACTACTCGTAAGTAACAAATTGCCTGAGGCTGGCGATGCGCCTGTGAAAAAGTGCAGTTGCTGGGTTTTTACCATGTTCGGGTGCGATGTGTTTTGGTTGTTGTTCGTGTTGTTGCTGCCGCTTGGCAAATATTGCACTTGTTCATTCTCCTCTTGCTACCCCAGTCGTGCCACCAGCCTTGCCAGCCAACCAGTCAGAGATCCAGCCGGGCTGCTTGCTTGCCTGCCTGTCACTGCTGCATCACTACCGCTGTCTGACAAGTAAGCAAACAATTGCAGTTGTTTCATTCAACATGCCTGCCATGCAGCTGCAGCACCCAGCGCAGGCCAGGGAGCTACTAGTTGCCTATTTGGTGCAATTGTTGACAATTTGTTTGGCCCATCCGAAGGGTATGTAAATAAAACGTATTTGCCCACACGGAAGCAGTTTCCATTCTTACCATTTTTGTGCCCCAGTGCCTGCTGGCTCTGCCTTTCCTGTCTACCTACCTCTCACATGGAATTGTAACAAGGTAAGAGAAAATCTGCCTAAAAGTGTTTGCACGTACTTCAAGTGCTAATTGAAAAAGTTCACAGAGCTATACGCAGTAGCCAGGAGAGCCGAGCACATATTGCATGCAGGGATGACTGATAGAATGCAATCTGTTTCCTACAACGTACGAATTTAAGTTAGGAATTTAACACAGACATCCTTTTTATACACATCAGAGAGCAAATGATGAAGTAAGCCATGAAATTTATGATTTATCCCTTCACTATCGTTTCATTTAGACTGTAGATGAGACAATTCCCTCAGTGCTCTGTCACATTTATGTATATTCACTAATTTTCGAGCCATCCTTCCAACAACCCCTTTTTGTCTATCACCATACCATTTTAATAATTTATGTGACACGACAAATTTGCGTGATTTGTGGGCTTTTTACCGTGCCATTTTGTTCACACTCTTTTCGTTTGTGTTTTGTGTGTGAATCCTTACCAACCTACCTTTGCCTTTCTGTCTTCCTGATGCACCTTTTGTTCTTTAAATACTTTGCAGTCGTGGTCTTTGATTTCTGAGCACAGTGTTTCCGTAATTTTTTTTCTTGCTCTTAGGTGTCTTTTCAGTCCATGGTCACAGTGATATTGCTCTGTCTACGAGTATCCTTGGAATTTTGTTCATAACTCAGAAGTAAAATTGTAATTGGATGGTTTGCTTCTTTGGTTCTCTCTATGAACTCTGTTTACTTTTTGTTCTTTTTTTTTGGTTGCTTCCATTTCTTTTTGTTTTGATTGGAAGTAGTTATTATCTTTTTACAAGTAGTTATTTTCTTACTATAAGCAGTTAATTGCAGTTAATTATCAAGGTCGAAAGTTCCTCTTCATATCAGAAACACAAACAGCTTAAGTCGAGTATTCAGTTTGTGGCTTTGAAGCAGTTTTCTCTGGAATTGGAGGCCTAAAAATTCAATGCAACTTGTATATATTGAATTAAGTATTTTGACATGAGTATATTGATGTGAGTAAACTGACGTGAGTATACTGACGTGAGCCTATTGATGTGTGCATATGAAGCAAGCAGAGCACATGAGCAATTAATTTCCTGCTGTTACTGGAACAATTGAATGCTTGATCAATGCTTGAAAATGCTTCAATTCAATATTACTATGCACCGTGTTGCAGGCTTCAAACTGGTCTAGCAAAGTAGTTAAAGTGAATTCATTGGCAATCAGTATAGGATTTTGTCCTTGCACTTAGGTAGTTGAACTGCTTTATAGAGTCCTGAGTCCTGAAATTAATGTGGATATCTCTGAAAAGTTACAAATTTTCTTAAAAATTAATAGTTCGAGATTATTGTTCACCGTGTTGAAGACCTAAGAATGATGTAGGAAAATTCCTTAAGTCATTTCATTGGCGTATCACACCTACGAAAGCCCTCTTTGCCCATGCTTCACTGGCTCCCTTCGGGGCTCCTGGTTAAGCAACAAGCCAAGTTGACAGCGATTAGACTTAACGCTCTTTCGCATTGGCGCTTAACCCTGACTAGCCATGCCTTTATTCTGAATTAGAATCCACCCGTTCCCAACTTAATCGATTACATGTCAGTCTATACCAATTTGAACAGGGAGTGCGACCTCACTATTCCAAGCAGAAATGACTGGACTTCAAAAGACATAATCGTGGGTGAAACGCTCGATATCTATATGACGGTTCCAAACTTGGAGGCAGAGTCGGCAGCGGTCTCTTTTCCGAAAAACTGGGCTTAAAAATCTCCCTTCGGCTCCCTGATCATTGAAGCATCTTTAAAGCTGAGATCATGGCCATTTATCACGCAGTCAAATGGATGCTGAGTAGCGGCGATATCGGCGATATCGGCGCAGTCGACAGATACATCTTCTCAGACAGCCAACCCGCCATTAAAGTTCTTTTTGGCTCTACGGCCACCTCAAGACTTGTTCATGTATGTCGTCGAACATCTCTAAATGAGCTCTCCAGATACTCTCGGGTGCAGCTAGTCTGGGTTCCCGGACATAGCAACATCCCGAGCAACAGCGAGGCGGACGTGCTTGCCAAGGCAGGCACGCTACTGCACGAAATTATGCCCTCCATAAATATCGCCATTCCACTGGCAACAACCAAGCTCGATATCAAACGGAAATATCTGGCTGCCGCCGACAAATCCTAGGTTGACGAGGAATCCTGCCACACGGCTAGACTAACTTGGGCAAGAATGGTCAAACACAGAACCAATCAGCTTCTTCGACTTGATCGCGTATCACTGTCAACAACAGTGTCGGTTTTGACCGGCCACTGCATACTCGGGCAGCACGCAGAAAGACTGGCCCTATCCTCAAACGATTTCTGCCGAGGCTGTAGTTCCGAGGAGGAGGACGAGATAGTTCTCCACCTCTTATATCAATGCCCATCCTTGAGCAGAAGCATAAATCGCACCTTTGGTGCCACTTTGCTTGCAAGTTTGAATAAGCTGTCATCCTTTAATATTAGGGACATAGCAAGGTTCATCAAACTAAAAGGATGGTTTCCTGCAACATAATGGGGGAGTCGCGCCGTTTCCGGCGCTGTCCTTGCGGTGACTATCACCATCCCAAGTAAGAGATCTTTTCAGTCAGTGAACGGCGCCACACCGTGTTATCACAATTGGCTATCAGGTGTGCTCAAGTGTGCTTTTGGCAAACTAGACTGCCACTCCTACCTACTTACCTACTTAATTGGATTTTGTTTGTGCTTGCATTTAGGTAGTTGAGCAGCTTAAACTGGTCCTGCGTCCTGTGTGATCTGAGAAAATTTAAAAATTGTGTTAAACCTTCCGTATATCCACCGTGTTGAAGCTCTGAGAATGATCTAGCAAAGTTCCTTAAGTTACGTGATTGACTTTAAGTATCATTGGGACTTGGTCTGTCACATCCTTTTAAGTTATTACACAGCTTAAACTAGTCCTGAGTCCTGAAACCAATGTGAGATCTCAGAAGTTTACAAATTTTCTTAAAATGAGTAGTTCGATATTTCTTTCCACCCTGTTGAAGGATTAACAATCATCTAGAATAGTGGGTAAAGTGACTTCATTGCCATGATGTATCGGATTTTGACTCGTCATTAGTTGGTTGAGCTGCTTTAATTAGTCCTGAATCCTGAAATTAATGTGAAATCTCTGCAAAATCAAAAATTTCCTTTAAAATGATTAGTTCGACATTAATTTTACAATTAACAATTTTGAAGACCTAAGTATGGTCCCGAAAGCCTCCTTATTCACAACAGTTCAGTTTGATGAAATGTCAGATTTTGTCCTTGCATTCAATTGCTCTAACTCATGAGTCCTGAAACAAACTTCAGATCTCAGAGCCTTACAAATTTTCTTAAAAATTACTCGATTCGGTAGTACTCCCCACCATATTTAGAGCCTAAGTGTGGTCTAGAACACCTCCTTAAGTCACTTCATTGATTTGAGGTGTTGCGAGCATATTGTCTGTCTCAATTATAAAGACACCTCCTAAACTATTACTGAATCCTTCTTACCTCTTCACAATAAATAATTGATTTTATAAAATTTTCCAATTTCATTACAATTTTCTGGTTCAAGTACACTCACTGGTCTTTAAGTAAATACGGAAATTACTCTTAAACATAGGTTCTAATTGGAATGAGCAGCTTCGCAGCTTCCCAATTGTTGAATTATGCAAAAGTTGCATTTGAACTAAACGGAAATCCCCAAAATCAATACTTTAATTTTATTTTATTTAACATCTGCCCCTTCATACATATTTATAGCTTCCACATTCATTTCAAACCTGTTTAATAGTTTGCTTTATTTTTCTAATTTCAGGTAAGTCCTTCCTCCCTTAAACATAGTTAAATGCGCCCCATTGATTTCATGCACGCACAATGTGCCCGAGCAAAGTAAGTAATTACAAATCCACTAATTTTAAATAGAAATCGTTAAAATCTCATTGCATATGTTTGGGCGCGTGCATAATTAACACAACGTGCACCACGCGTAAGCGCTGGCAAACAAACCGCTTAGACGACGACAAATAACAATATGTGCGCATATTCAATTTGAATTAATAAATCAGGGCGTATTTATCTGCGCCACAGGCACGCGAGTGCATTAGTAAAATATTTACTAGTTTGCATAATTTTATCGTGTGTAATTAGAGTGCATTAATGTTTGAAACGCCGCAAAGCATGCAACAATAACTTACACAACATGTCGTCATTTTATAACATTTAATTTTAAAATAATAAACGAGCCATTTTTCAAAGCGTCAAACATGCTTTTACATAAACGCTCTCTATCACACCTAATCACGACCCGAGGGACAAAGTCAACAACATCGAACACGCACACAAACACACACAGAAACACACACAGAAACACAAACAAACAGTTACACAGTTACATCGTCACATAGAGCAGCCATTTTGAAATTGACTTGTTTGAGGGAGCAAACGGAAATGCATGTTTAGCAGCGGAGCTGTAGTCCAGCTCCAGTTTTTACATAATTTTCTGCATATACAAGTATAAAATTCCGTGTAAAATATTTACAACAATAAGTAAAATATTTCCAAAATGTGAAATAAGCATAAAATGTACCGAATGTTGCAAATTTATTATGCAAAGATTTCAATAAAACACTGAACTGAGATAAAAACATTAAAAATATTGAACTGAAGTAAATAAAGTACAATTCCAAGTGTGCAAATAAATGCTCAGAGGGTAGACATGGGATCCACGATGAATTATGCAGATTACTTTGCCAATTCAATATTTTAATCATCTCTGCAAAACTATATTAGAGTATCCGATCAATTTTTTAGCTGAGAGTAGGCTTAAGCTTGAATGACAATCATCCACATTACTTCATAGATAGACAGATCGAAGTGGGGTAGGCCGAAGAACCGCAGAAGAAGGAGGTGTCCAAGCACTCAGGCATTGATGCTCACTGCACTATAAGCCTTGAAATCCTCGGGGGAAGAGGGAGATTGAGGAATTTGGACATGAATTTAAACCTTTTCAAACTTTATTGACTCTGCTAGGAATCTAACAAGACTGTCAAGGGATTAGGAATGTACATAGTCCATTCCCAATACTTTGAGAACAAACGTGAGATATTTAGGCCTGATTCTCAACCCAAAGCTTAATTGGAAAGCCAATTTATCTGAGAGGGCACATTAAGCAACATGCTCTCCCTTCGTCTCCCTGGCCATTACAGCGTCTTTCAATCCGACATCATGGCAATTTATCACGCAGCTAAACGGAAGCTGAGTAGCGATATCGGCGAAGTCGGCAGATCCATCTTCTCAGACAGCCAACCCGCCATTAAATCTCTTTTTGGCTCTACGGCCACCTCAAGCCTTGTCCATGAATGTCGAACATCCATAAATGAGCTTTGGAGACACTCTCGGGTGCACCTAGTCTAAGTTCCCGGACATAGCGACATGCCGGCCAACTGCAAGGCGGACGAGCCTGCTAAGGCAGGCACGCTTCTGCACAAAATGCAGCGTTCGTAAATATCGGCATACTACTGGCAACAGCCAAGCTCGATATCAAACGGAAATACCTGGCTGACGCCTACAAATCCTGAGTTGACGAGGCATCCTGCCACACGGCTAGACTAACTTGGGCAAGAATGAAAAAAAACAGAACCAATCAACTTCTTAGACTTGATCGCGTATCACTGTCGACAACTGCGTCGGTTTTGACCGGCCACTGCATACTGGGACAGCACCCTCAAACGATTTTTGCCGAGACTGTGTTCCGAGGAGGAGGACGACACGGTTCTCCACCTCTTATGTCACTGCCCATCCTTGAGCAGAAGAAGAAATCGCACCTTTGGTGCTCCATTTCTTGCAAGTCTGAGAGAGGTGTCATCCATTAATTTTAGAGACATTGCAAGGTTCATCAAACTATCAGGATGGTTTCCTGCAACATAATGGGTGAGTCGTGCCTTTCCCGGCGCTGTCCTTTCGCTGACTATCGCCATCTCAAGTAAGATAACTCTTTAGTCAGTGCTTGAACGGCGTCACACCGTGATATCACAATTGGCCATTAAGTGTGCTCAAGTGTGCTTTTGGCAAACTAGGCGGCCACTCCTACCTACCTACTTACTCCACTTAAGGGCCAAAGCACAACAATTTCTATCACTTAAAATAGTCTCTCTGTACTCCATACCCACAAATTATCAATATTCAATCAAAAAGGTGCATAAAATCAATTAAAAAGTTCGTTGTCCTTTTGAAAAAATCATTAAAAATCCTTATGCTTTATTGGGTATTTTATGATATGAAGGCATTTTGAATGAATTGCGGTTAGTTCAGATCGTCCTTAATCTAGGATCATAATGGTCTGAGTGAGTTGGTCTGTAGGCTGACTGCCTTCTGCGTTATTGTCAATTTTATGCTATGAAGGCGTTTTGAATGAATCGCGACTAGTTTAAATCGTCCTTAATCTAGGATCGTAATAGTCTGAGTGAGTTGATCTATAGACTGACTGCCTCCTTCGGTATTGTTAATGTTATGCTATGATGGCGTTTTGATTGAATCGCAGCTAGTTTAAATCGTCCTTACCTGAGTGAGTTGGTTTGTAGAGTGACTGCCACGAAAGCGTCACCTAAACTAACCTAATCTAGGATGCTACTTGATTTTTATTAATATTTCTATACCTTATCGTTGGGGGAATAAGAATTAGCAACTAAGGTTCGAAGAGTTAAAGCTTTAGAAAGATGCATTTTTAGACCATGTCCTGGACAGGTTTTGAGCCCGCTCACCCCAGAGTGTTATTCTAGCAGTCTTACTACTGAACCACAGAGACCGGTGATTATTTTTATATGAGTAAACACTCTTCTGAATTCAGAATTTCATAACGATACATTCACAAATCTTTTTAACAAGAAATACTCAGCTTTCCTTCTCTAGCACTTACTTCAGTTGTCAAGGGATTCAAATTTAGTTTACCGTTGTGTCGCTTTCTAGGAGTTTTGCTGGTTTGGAGCTTCTCTTCGATATATATACTGGCAGTTTCCACACTAACTGTGCAGATCATAGTATCTACTGCGTTTTGAGTACAGTGAATATTAATGGATCATCATATACTATCACTTAATCCAGTGTAAGACCACAGTCTCCTCCCTTTCAATCATGCTCTCTAAATTCTTCTGGAAAATTCAGAGAATTCTTGAGGCCATCATTTTCTTATTTCATTAGGATTGTTAACCCATTTAGTTATACATATTTTACACATTCTGAAGTGTCTGGATATTCTCCCTTAGAAACGTATCCTACATTTCTTACAGGTTTGCTCAAATATATCATACTGAGTTATATACAATGTTGCCCAATTTCTGCCGTATAACTCAGCAAACGCCCTGCGTTGAGTTAGAGAAACTCCAAAATGAATTACTTCTACATGGCAGCAAATATGGCGCTGCATTTTTAATGTCCTTACACGCTTCTAAGGCACACAGCCACATTTCTAAGGATACCACTTCAAAGCTTGCTGCGCCAAATTTCATTACACAACTTTCATTTACTCGTTTATTTGAGCAAACTTGCATCTTGCTGTATCCATATTGAAACTTATTTATGCCCTGTAACGTTATACGCGCCATATTTTGATAAATTTATTTGGCAGCTTCCAGCAACACGTCAAGGAATACGCCTTGGTGCGTTGGGCTGCTTTGCGCGTGCTTAAGAGACTTTATTACATTTGCATTTTGCATATTTCCCCGAAAGACGCACCGACACAGAGACAGGCTCAAAGCAACCGCAACAACCACTCTCGCAACCACACGCACATGGCATCCATACGAGAGCTCATATGAGAGATGTTCTTATGTTGCTCCTGCCGCTCCTGCTGCCACTGCTTTCAGCTATCAATTTGCTATATGGCTGCTGTGGTTTCTGCGGCATGTCTTAGAACACACACACACACAGACAGTACATTTGACAACAGCAGCGTCATGTTGCCTACGACAAACCTGACAACGCTGACAATGCTGACAACCAGAAACTCTTACACCCCGTTTCCGTTAAGCTCATACGTATTTATTCCTGCCATTCCCGTAATTTGACATTCGCTTTTCTTTTTAGAAAATCTGTGACCTTGTTGCTTTTCCTGATAGGCGGCAGCAGTCATGCAGCCAGGCAGGCAAGCAGGCAAGTCAGCAGATTTGCCACATTTTCGTGTCATCTTCTTGAAAAATTTATAAGTGCAAACACCGTTTTTTGCCACCATCGCTCCACAACACCACATTCGCGACGCCATTTTGTGTGGCATGATGGCATGACACATTTATCGTTCCAGGCATCGATAATTTTCAATGTTTAATGATTCGCGCAATGCCGCCAACGGTTCCTTCCCCCGCTCAGTCTCACTCTCAGTTATTCAGCCACACACTCGCATAGTGTGTGTGTCATAAAGTTGACAATTCTGACATTTAGTGCGCTTAAAATGTGTGCTTGGTGTCTTTGTGTGTGTGTGTGCTTGGTGTCTTCGTATGTGTGTGAGTGTGTGCGTGTGTGATGGTTTCTTCTTCCTTGTGCCTCCTTATGGCGGAGCATCTTCATCGCTGTTTGGCTCTTCGGCTGCTTGTTTGTTTGGCTTGTTTGGCGAATTCTGTCAGTTTGCCAGCGCGATTTTATGTCTCCATCCCCGGCTTGGCTGGCGCGTAATGTCGACATTTGCGGATAATGTTGGCTGCTTTGTTGCTAAATAACTCTTGAAATTTCAAAATTGATTTTAATACGCTTGGTTTGATGCCATATTTGCTCCATCCGTTCCATTTTTATGGTTGCTACATTCTAATTGAAATTAATTGTTATCGCTATTTTATCCTTTTGGATGAATGGAGTGAGTATTTTTTAAAGCTGTCTAATATTGAGTAATTTATGTTCCCAGCTACATTGTTTTTTATTTGCGGTTATTACTTTAAATACTTCTCTTGCCAATAGTTTTAAGTGCTGCTTTTTGAGCTCTTAAGCAGTTTACCTCTAGGATTTATAAGGATATGCTTTATGAAGACTGCAAACTCACTTCTACAAGTGCTATTTTGTGGATCTTGGAAACCTTTCAAACTTTCTTGGCTGAAACACAATTTTGACTACTACAGAGGATACCAAAAATGATTCACATTAAGTTGACTACACCCCTCTCATTCGTTTGGAAAACTTACCTTTCAGAGTGGATTTGTATAAGCTGTATAAAACCTTTATAGAATCTATACAATAACACTGAAAGTGAACTTTGAAAGCGTTATGCTAACTAAACCCTTCTGGTTCCTTTAGAAAAACTACTCTTTTCGATGGGCTTTGTATATATGCTCTATAAAACATTTATATAATCTATACAATAACACTGAAAGTGAACTTTTAATACGTTCTGTTAACTAAACCCTTCTGGTTCGTTGGGAAAAATTACTCTTTTCGGTTCGTTCTGTATATAGGCTCTATAAAACCTTTATAGAACCCATATAATAACACTGAAAGTGAACTTTGAAAGCGTTCTGCTGACTAAACCCTTCTGGTTCGTTCCAGAAACAACTCTTTTCGATTGGTTCTCTATATATGCTCTATAAAACTTTTATAGAACCCATATAATAACACTGAAAGTGAACTTTGAAAGCGTTCTGCTAACTAAACCCTTCTGTTTCGTTTCAAAAAACAAATCTTTTCGATTGGTTCTGTACATATGCTCTATAAAACCTTTATAGAACCCATATAATAACACTGAAAGTGAACTTTTAATACTTTCTGTTAACTAAACCCTTCTGGTTCGTTGGGAAAAACTACTCTTTTCGGTTCGTTCTGTATATAGGCTCTATAAAACCTTTATAGAATCCATATAATAACACTGAAAGTGAACTTTGAAAGCGTTCTGCTAACTAAACTTTTCTGGTTCGTTTCAAAAAACAACTCACTTCGATTGGTTCTGTATATATGCTCTATAAAACCTTTACAGAACCCATATAATAACACTGAAAATGAACTTTGAAAGCGTTCTGCTTACTAAATCCTACTGGTTCGTTTGGAAAAACTATTCTTTTCGGTTTGTTCTGTATATATGCTCTATAAAGCCTTTATAGAATCTCATTTTATAGAATATCAACACAGAAAGGGAACTTTTAAAGCGTTACTACATATTTAAAGCTATAAAAGTCTCCCATAGTATTTAAGCCAGTATTCAAGCCATTCTCTTATAAAGACTTAACTCATATAAAATTGCTCACTCAGAACTTACAACGTTTCTTCTCCGTATTTTACACTGCAGTATTATATGCGGCCACTCAAAGCTTGTATGGAGCTCGTTTTACCTCTCCTTGTGGAACACAACATTTTTATATATAACCCCCAGTTCGTGTTCCAACTTCCACACTTTCTCCCGTTTGGTCTTTAAGTTGCCAAGGGAATCCTGCTATTGCTTTTTAGTCCTGCTTGCGATAAGACACAACCACTTATCTGCTGCCTTGAATTGAACATGAGCAACTGAGCACTTGTGCACAGTTTTTGCAAATCGTGCCACTCAACTCGAGTGCTTTGACGAGAGTGATACGATTTTCATAGAAGTGCCTCGAAAGATGTTTGGCAGATGATACTCTTCTTACACAGCTATTCAAGCGATTTGGCAGTTGCAGCCGTAAAGGGCAGGTGTGGTGTTCAATATATTTTTTAAATATATTTTCTTCAAATTTATGTGAAGCCAGGGATTAATTGTTTGAGCGTTGCTATTTGAGGTGATGCCTTGCTAAAAGCGTTGCATACTTTAAGGCGAGCGGAGTTCATTCGTTTATATTTTTACAATGGGATGGTTAAAATAACTCCAATGATAGGCAATTATTTTTAACTTATGGTGGGAAAGGGCATGGTTTACTCACATACACACTTGCACTTACATACACACATATATATACACTCAAACATGTACTCGTATATAATGCAGTCTCCCTTGCTCGCTTTAATAAAGCTTAATATTGAAAAACAAGGATATTTAAACGCAAATTGCCCGCATTGTACCGCAGCCGCTTTTAAATTTAAATTTATGCATTCCCTCCATGACGGGCTGGGCTGATCATGTCGTATCGCTGTCATCTCTATGGGAAAATTTCCAATGCGGTTTGTGGTGTTTTTGCTGTTGATGGTCGGCCAAAGATATGAGTTCGATGGCGGTTGTGGTGTCATGGTGATGATGATTATGATGCACTCTCTTTATGCCCTCACTTTATGCCCTCACTTTATGCCGGGCAAATACTAGCGCTGTTAAATGCTGATAAGTCGTGTTAACAGAAATGAAGCACGATTTTAAGTTTATTATTAAATCGATGCTTGCCTCTTTTTTTGCTATATAATAAAATAAAATATGAAAATTGCAAATAAAGCAAAAAAAAATCATGCTAACCGAAACAAAGCGGGCGTTCAAACGCAAACAAGTGTTAAAGGAGTAAACCAACAATAACGAGACCGAGCGCTAGAACAGCACTTAAATCACTTTCATGCTTGTTTACATCATAAGCACTTAAAAATAACAGTGACGAGCACAGGAGGCGGCAAAAAGTAGCAAAGCCATCAAATTTACAACAAACCGCTGCTAAAGGAGAAACAACAAAAACAACAAATCCAACAGCACCAACAAAAAAAAAATTGGAAAAATTGAAAGAAAATCAAAGTGTAGCACTGCGCTTCCTTTGAATGCTCCGTGGCACCTTTGGCAGCAGCACCACCACAAATAAAAGCCAAAAACAAAACGGAGAAAGAAAGCGTCATTCTTCTCGGCTGCGGTCCTTGCATATGCAGCCTGTGCTTTGCTTCCGCGATACTATTTTTACTCCCTTTTTTCGCACCTACTTTTCTCGCGCGGCGGCGGTGTCGTTGCGGCAAACCACTTAAACCGATTTCATGTTATTTTTTGCTTGATTCTTTCCAAGGAGTTTTGCTTCCTTTCGCCGCCTGCTGGCCTTGCCAATGCGCGCTATCGCGTGCCATACTAGAGAACACCTGAAGAAACCTTGTGAAATGGAGTAGCAAGCAGCAGCACCATAAGCAGCGTAGAGAAGTGATTTTGTAGCCGTGTACAACACAACAGAACCACTTTAAAAGGAAACAACAAACAAAACAAATCAAAAAATAAAACTTAAAATGAAGTATAAAAAAATATTGAAAAGAGTCCGCTCCACAATAAAAATGAAAATGAAGAAAATTTTTCCACTTATACACCAAATTATATTTTATACGTACGTGTTTGCAGTGTCCGAGGGGAGGCATCATATGCCTGCCGCCTGCCGCCAACACCTCCATATCTACCGCTGCCTCAGAAAGTTTGTCTGCAATGCAGCAGTTGCACAGCACGCCAGTTACTCACGGCTCCCCGGTTGGCAAACGGATGCGACAAGTAAATGCGGCGCATTTAATTTCCATTTTCTTGCTGATTATGAGCTTTTCCGCGTGAGAAATGCGCTCACAAAATCTTTTCTTAACAACGCAGCAGCAGCGGTAGCTACATCATCATCTTTTTGGGGTGCTTCTCCGGCTGCAGCATCTCCTGCTTCTCCTGCTGCTGACGATGATGAATGATGCTGCAGCAGAGCGCATTGCATTAAGACTTCTGTGTTTAGTTTTGCAGCACTTTTGTTACAAATTGCTCCAACTTTTGCCCAAAAATTAACGCGCAAAAGTTTGTGACAATTTGTGCGCCATGGAAATTTCTTGAAGGAATCCGCATAAAATTTACATTGATTCAAATTTGCTTGCAACTTGCTAAAGCCAGACAGCAGATGAGGGGAGTGGGACTGAGATTGAGTTATTTAATTGTGCTGGGTAAGCAAAGTGGGTGGCACTCGTAGTCAGTGGCAAGTTAAAAAGATCAGTGTTCATTTTAAGCCGATTTACTCCTCTGCTCATGGGTTGATAAACCATGGGAGTGGCGGTAATTTAGTGTTCACATGCATACTCGCCAAGATATTACAATATTTGCTGATAATTTTTCCATGCATCCTGCAGGGAGTTAAGTCTTTAAAAGTCTGGAGGAACATTGCAGTTATTAATAATATTATTATTGTAGCTCAGTATATATACCGACATATATATATATATATATATATATATATATATATATATATATATATATATATATATATATATATATATATATATATATATATATATATATATATATATATATATATATATATATATATATATATATATATATATATATATATTGGAATAGTTGGAAGCCCAAAACTGTTCTATGGAAATTGTTAAATAAATTGTTGCTATATCTCTATCAACAATAATCATATCTGTATATATATTTGGACAACCTCCTGGTTATATATACTGCCTATTGATGAGGACCTTACGGATCTATTCCCAATACCTTCAACTCTATTACAGCTTCTTTTCAACACTCGCTACACTTCATCCAACATTTCTCCAATTTTTTGAAGCCCTCCAAGTAATAAGCCTTCTCGAGACCCCCAAATGAAGCGTTTGCTTCATCGATGACCTCTTTATCCGACCCAAATCTTTTACCGCCGAACCATTTACTCGCATTTGGAAACAGTAAATAGTCACAGGAGGCTAAATCTGGAGCATCAGGTGGACTAGGGAGCAATTCGTAACCTTATTCATGCAATTTTGCCATTGCAACTGCGGACTTATGTGCCTGGGTGTTGTCCTGGTGGAATAGAACTTTGTTCCTCGCCAAATGAGTCGATTTTGGTTCAAATCGGCGTCGAATCGATGCAACATATTTGCATAATATGCGCCGGTGATCGTTTGATCATTCTGAAGGTAATCGATGTGAACCTTTTCAAGGTAATCGATGTGAATGATACCGCGCACATCTCAAAAAAACTGTCGCCATGACCTTGTTGTTCTAGAGACCGACATTGGCCTTCTTCGGCTACGATACTCCAGGAGAAGTCCACTGTCGCAACTGTTTCTTTGTCTCTGATGTGTTATAATGAACCCATATTGCGTCCAAAGTTACGAAACGGCTCAGAGATTCATTCAGATGGCAATTCAACATCGCCAAACACTCCTTTAAAGTTGTCAAACGATTCAGTTCGTTGATCAAATTGTAAGGAAACCCGGTACCCATCTTCCGTGCATCTCAAAAACCCTCGCCATTATCTTGTTGGCCCACATACCCTCATAGGCCTACTTCGGCTACGATACTTCAGGAGAAGTCCACTGTCTCGTCTGTTTGTTGGTCTCCGGTGTGTTGTAATGAACCCATATTTCGTCCACGGTTACGAAACGTCTCAAAGATTCCTTCAGATGGCGACTCAACATCGCCAAACACTCCTTTGAAGTTGTCAAACGATTGCGTTCGTTGTCAAAGTGTGAGGAAACACGGCACCCATTCTGCGGATAGCTTTTTCATATACAAATATTTATGGAAAATTGTAATTTTTGATCCATGTTAAAAGTCCGTAGCCTCTTCCAGTTCGCACACCTTCCCTCTCCAAGGGTCCAATACCAAACCGTGGATTTTATCTACCATTTCTACCTCAATTGGGCCACCAGAACGTTCAGTTCGACCTCACTGATCTTGAGTAAACCAGAGGTGGATGATTCCAATCGTTAATGAAGAGTTCCCGTAAAATTTTAACTGTTTCTTTTTCTTCTATTACTAGCTTTAAGATAACATACAATATACAGAATCTAGGTTTAACCTTCCTCAACCTCATTCTGGCGTCACTAAATTCAATATAAGCCACCACTGAGCCTACTGAGTGATCGTTCACCCCCTGGCACACCAGAACGCTCCAGTTTTGTTGCCAAAAAGCCAACCTTTTGGTGAAACATTTACTCAATACTCCGATGTCAATTCTGTCCGCAAAGAAACTCCACTTAAGAGTTCGTAACTCCAATCTCTCAAATCCCCTCTCCCTTTCAAGGGCGCTCGCATTCCCTCTTTTAGTGGATGTCGCTGTAATCTTACCTCACCCACTCAAACGCGGCTGGTTGTGGAAACGTGATTAATTTCAGTTCCGTTTGCATTTGCATTACACCCCCCCGCCACAGTTTATGCTGGTGTTGCAGCTGCACTTCAGAGATAACCCAAGAGCGCTGCGACAGTTTTCTTTCCGCCGGAATTTTGCTGCATTGGCAACACTTTTTTTACACTTTTTTTTATTATTTTTTTTATTTTTTATTTTTTTTGTTATGTTTTTACTTTGCTTAAGTAATTTTTTAAGACACTGCGCTAAAAAAGTAAAGTGAAGCATCCTAAAAGTGAAATAAAAATGCAACAACCAAAGAACAGCAACAAAAGCAGGAGCAAAGAAACCACTTTGCTTAACTACGTGGGATAATAAGTGCACCAGTCTTTATGTGTGTGTGTGTGTGTGTGTGTGTGTGTATTATTGTGTGTGCGAGTGTTTGTATGTATGTGTGTTTGTGTGTGAAGAAGGTGTACAACTCCAAAGAAGAGAAACAAAACCAAAAAAACCGCCCGAAAGAATGGAAAAAAATGACTAAAAACGTGCCAAACGTTTATTTAACGGGATTTATGTGCACTACGTGCGAAATGCAAAATAAAAGAAAATCATTCTTTATTTTATTTCATTTTTTATTGCAAAACTTGGCAACACTGGCCACAGCGGTGAAAGGATATGACACGGCGATTTGCACCGTTGCGCACGGAGCTTCGGTAACACCGCAGTAAATGAAATTGTTTTGCTTTGGCCACATTTTCTCTTCATTTTCATGCATGCATGCATGTGTGGCTGTGTGTGTTTTGAGCATTGTTGCGTGCGGAAAGGGCAGGCCATTGTGGCTAATTGCATTTGGAGTTTGCCTGCGGTGCTACGATTAAGTGCGGTTATTGTCTGGTCAGGCACCGAGAGTGACGGAAAAGTTTTGCCTTTTCGTGGAACTTTTCTTTTCGACCGAATTTTCTTAAATTAGAAATATGCATGGCAATCGAAGTTTGCCCAATGTTATTCACTGCACTGCTGGTGGTGCTGGTGCTGCTGGTGGTGCTGGTGATGATGGTGTTGCCCATTGTGTGAAATTCCAAGGGACAGTTTGCAATCGGAATATCAATGAGCTGCGAAGCTTTGCAGCTGACGCAAACTTTTCCACAACGCATTTGTACGCATTTGTTTTATGGCGAAATAAATAAGTTTTAATGTAATTTGTGTGATTATGTGGTTATTTGTGGGCGGCCGACGGGGCGGTTTGATGAAAATTCAATTTGTGTCCTATAATGAAATTACAATGGCTTATTTAAGGATTTCTCTAAACAAAAATGTCTCTTAAAAACTTGTATAGAAACAATACGAAATTCTTTGGCTGCCTCAGAACGATGCTTTTATATAATTTCATCGAGTTTCTATTTGGTACCCATCCTTTCGAACGGAAGACAAAGTGAAAGACATAAAATCGTCCCTAAATTGCGTTGTATTATCAGAATATCAGTTAAACCATAGAACCGTGACTAGCATTAATTTTCAAGATACTCTCTGGGGTTGAGAGCGAACAGAACTAATTCTTTAAAAAGAAACTCAGGAGAGTTTCATCAAAAATTGCAGCCTGTTCCTCATTAAGTTTTTCATATTCCTGGGATATTGAAGAACTCCTTGGATACCCCCTGCTCTGCAGGAAAACCTGACTAAGCAGATACAGACTGAGTCAACAAAAATGCCTTGAAATTGATATTCCTTGTCACCTGAAGAATTCCTTACAAACCAGTGCAAACTGCAGAAAATGCTGACAATAAGGATACGGACTAAATTAACAAAAATACCTTACACACAATTGATCTTCCTTGTTCGCTTAAGAACTGGTCCGAAATCGTCCGCTCTGTAGGAGAACCTTAATATGCGAACGAGTACTGAGTCAACGAAAAAATGCCTTATAATTGATATTCCTTGTCAGCTGAAGATTTCCCTAGAAACCGCCTCACTCTGCACTAAAATCTGAGTCTGCAGACATTGACTGAGTCAACGATAAAATTCATGAAAATTGAACTTCCTTGCCAGCTGAAGACTTCCTTACAAACCGTGAGCTTGCAGGAAAACGGGGACACGGGCTAAATTAATAAAAACTCCTTACACACAATTAAGCTTCCTTGTCAGCTACGGAACTCCTAGAAATTGTACGCTCTGTAGGAAACCTGACTATACGGTCACGGAATGAATCAACAAAAAATCTCTTAAAATTGATCATCCTTGTCAGCTGAAGAATTCCTTAGAGACTGTGAACTCTGCAAGAAAACCTGACTTTGTGGACATGGACTCACAAAAAGTGCTTTAAAATTGATCTTCCTTGTCAGCTAGAGGACTCCTTAGAAAGCGTCCGTTCTTTGGGAAAACTCGAATATGCGGAAAAGAACTGAGTTGACGAAAATATGTCTTGCAATTGATCATCCTTGTCTGTTGAAGAATTCCTTAGAAACCGCCCCACTCTGCTCGAAAACCTGACTAAGCGAACCCAGAGTGAGTAACGAAAATACCATTTAAAGTGATCTTCCTTATCAACTGAACGAACTGTGGACTTATCTGTAGACTGTTTATATGAAGAAACATTCAGATATATTCCAGGTCATTCCAGGACATTATTGTCTCTCAATTAAGCGTTTATTTTTCCCTATTTATTTACCATAGGCAAAGGACGTTCTCCTAAAGACTCAAAGGAGTCACTTATCCCCCAGAGAGAATGATTTCTTCTTACTTAACCACCTTTGTCGCTAAATTGTTCATTCATAATAATTGTTAAAGTGATTTCACCTTTGTCGCTAAATTGTTCATTCATAATAATTGTTAAAAATCTTACTCATTTTGAAAATAGGAAACAAATACTACGCCACAGTCCCCCCACACATTTTCTACTAGATTATTCTAATGAGTGATATTTCAAGTGTGAATTATTAGCACTGGTTGCCTGGAGGGATGTAAAAAAGCTATTCCCTTTTTATGTGAAAAGTTAGTGTAATGAATCCAAAACCGATTTTGTATTCTCCTTTTAGTTGCATCGATTTCATATTAGAAAAGAGGACTTATTCTTTCTGACGTAAACATCTGAATCAAACCACTTTCCTCTGTAGCCAATAGGATTTAAGCTGCCTATAATCTCCTGAAAATGTTGGAAATATGGTGACACTATGTGCCGAATGCTTCCAAACGTGCCTAATGCTTCCACTCGTGCTTAATGCATCCACTCGTGCCTAATGCTTCCACTAGTACTTAATGCTTCCACTCGTGCCTAATCCTTCCACTTGTGCCTATCACTGCATCAGTACGTAAGGTCAGCTACGATTCAAGCATGATCAAGCTTTCGCTTTCTCAATAATACACTCTAGGCTTAAGCGTATTCCTTCTAATGCCTTCCTCTATTCTAGTAGTTGTAGGATTACATGGAAGGATCCATAATTGGGCCCAAAATATACAATCGATTTCGTTGAAATTTTAAGAGTCACTCTTTGATTGATGACACTAAAAGATGATGTGGCGATTTAACGGCACTGGCTTCATCAATACGGATACTTATCAAAGACCCTCTGTACTTTCTACGGTGGCCCACAGGCTGTCTGTAGACCATGCAAATAAATATAGACGTGTGGAGAAAGTTACTAGGGGCTCTCTGGATAAGTGCAACATAATTGGAACACAACTTATAGATATACTAATATATATCATTATAGCCCTGATAAATTATAGTATAGAGGATAAGAAGTACTTGCGAATATCCCTATTCTGTTAGGTTAGGCTAGGTTATCGTGGTAACTCCCTTAGACCACCATGGGGGTCCATTGTGATACCACCGCGTAACAACTCACCTCTGATTTACTCGTCAAACCATTTCGAAGCCCTAATAAAGGCGCAGGATTTGTTTGACATTTGCCCCGGACACTTCTGTAAGGGAATTAAAAGCGTATTTGCCTAAAGAGCCCGCCCTGCTTTTAGGCAGAGCAGAAGCAATCGAATACAGAGAAGAAACATCTCTTCTGTAAGGGCCCCGCTCTGCCTAAAAGCAGGGTGGGGCACCTACAGAAGAGATGTTCCACAGTCTCCTCCTCCTCCTCCTCCTGCTCCTCACCCTCCTCATCCTCCACCTCCTCCTCATCCTCCTCATCCTCCTCGTCCTCCTCCTCCTCATCCTCCTCCTCCTCCTCATCCCACAGCTTCTGCAGTGCTTATGAGAGAATACTCCCTGCCTGAGAGCATGAATGCCGAATAGCCAATGACCAGTTATACAATCCACGATCTTAGAGATATCTTCTCTATTCTGTTACTGTTCTCCTTTTCAAGTCCGGGTGAATATTACTACCCACAATAGATAGATTTAGCTATGAGATACATTTTGCTATCGTCACTGACGTTCCTTTCATTCGTAATCTTTAAATACCCACCACAATTCAATAGGTATCAGGGTGTTTCTTCTATGTTTTCCTTTGCTTCTGCTCCTGCCTGCAACCCCGCAAAAGCAGACCTGTTTCATTACCAGCTGAGACTTCGTCAGACTTCCCCATTAAGAATTCAAATTCGCATAATTACATTTAAATTAATTTGCGCAGCGTAGTTGCGAGTCCATTTATTATATTTTTTCCAGCTTTTCTCGTTTCGGTCTGTCCCAGGTTCCGACTTATTTAATATTCCCAGCCATTATACCGTCTGGCGGTGACTGAAACTTTAGCTTTGTGTGTTTGTGTGCTTGCGTGTGAGCCGGTGTATTTGTGTTTGCAAGTATGAGCGTAAAAATAGAGTGCAAGTACGCAAAAGGATATTCCCGCACACAATGCACGCATTTTACACAAGCACAAATGACATTTTGCAAATGAATTTACAAAAATTTACTTTCACTTGAGTGCATCACTTAAGGGCAAGGAAATGCTCGTGCACAAAGCGACCCAGCGAAACGGAGGAGGCGGCCATTGCCAGTGAACGAACGAACGAACGACAGAACAAATTAAGGAGCGAAAGAGCAGGCGAACGCATGCAGCAGACGCAGCTGGCAAAGGTGAATGGCAAGGACAGCCGCCTGCCAAGATTTTAATATGAATTAAAGTTGCTGCTTGTGTGTAAAAATTGGTGGCATTATTAAAAACGAAACAAAATGAAATAAAAGTAAATAAAAAAATTTAAAATAAAATAAAAATGGTGAAAATTCAGTCAAGCTGATGGAATATTCACGCCACGAGCGCATTCTATCTTTCATCTGCTTGTACGCTAAAAATTTTTCAAAGCGACCGAGGAGCATCTTTAGAACGGAATATCTTACACTCCCGCCCTCCAGACGTCTCATCTTACTGCCTGGCCCTGATCTAAGTTAACACATGTATTCCTGCACATCCACGAAAAATCCCCAAGGACATCTTCATAATGGATTCCGGCAGTGGCTCACAGCTTTGCCAACGCTCACAAAGGGCGCAAATTGCAGCGCCCGTGTCTGTCGGTCTGTCTGCCGCTGTGTACATACGCCCGCATACTCGTATGCACACAGTACACAGAGCTTGGCAAACGGGCTCCGGTGAAGTTTACTTTTTCACGTTTTCAGGTTCAAGCGTGCTGCGTTAGTGTTAGGGCAACCTCATCACTTAAGCATGCAAACCGTATCCAGTTGCCTCTCTGCTCCGTCTGCCTGGCTGTGTGTTCATCTGCCTGCGCTGGCTGCTAAGCTGTACTTGTACTTGTACTTGTATAAAACTATTAGTCTCTGCTTTTCATAAAATTCTTAAGGTGCTGCTTCTCCGGCTGTTGTGGAGAGATATGAAAGGGCTGTCTGCCAGCTTATTTGTAACATAGATAAGCGTTAGTCGGCAAGGACCTTCGAATAGAGTTCAGTAGCAAGTGCAAGTCAGCACACAAGCTTTTTATGTATCTTCGCATCTGTGGTAAACAAGTCTTAAGCAAAGTGAATCGTAGCCTGCATTTCAAAATAATCTCTTTTGCTATAATGCTGCTGATATACTTACACGGCTCTCGTCTTCTTTCCGGTTTATGATTAGCTGCTTTGTTGTCTGGCTGGCTTGATTATGATTATCCTGCTTACAAACCGCTTTGGTAATTAGGACTGCAGCGTGTGTGTGTGCTGAAACTATTTTCGGAGTAATGCTAAATTCCTTTTACATTTAAAATTGAAAACTAATGGGGAATTTGAAGGGCAGGCTCTGGAAAATTCTGTGAACCAAAGGCTACAAACTTATGCGGTATACACATTTTGATCCTTGACTCACATACTCTTGCAATTCACGTCACAGTGAGACGAAGGAGTGTGTAAAGATTACTTATAAATTGTATATATAAAATATATATTATATATAAAAGCAGCTCTTGTCATCAATCAAAAAATTCTTGTTGCGCTTGATTGAAAAGACTTTCAATAAATTGACTGTGATTGACACTTTAGCGCCTGGAACTATAGTTGACATATTGACATTTCACAAGTTAGGTAGGGCAGCCGCATCACCAATAAACCAGTGATGCCACTTAGACCACCAGTTGGTTCCGTTGTGAGTGTTCGCAAGTAAGAGAACATGTTCTTTCTGCTCTAATGTGGTAGACTATTTTTGTAGTTTTAGTTAGAAAATGGCAATTTTAGTGAGAGGCCTTTACCATTGTCCCTCAATTAAGATTGACAAGATGATCACTTAAAGATCTCAAGTGCTATCAATATCATTGTTTATGTTTATTGTTCTTTAATAACAACGTTTGCACTTGAATCAACAATAAAGTATCTTATATAATAACAATTAATTCATATGGTTCCATCGGGAATCAAAGGCCCAAACAAGTTGTCTTATAACTGAACTGTACTTTCAGATTTTGACACTTCTCTTCCTTCCATGGGAAGCGGACAGAAGTTACTTACTCTTTAGTAACTTCTTTCCGCCTTAGTATTTTATTCTTCACTGTTATCCACAACATTAGTTTGACATCTGGTTTAGAGCAGGTTGGCTTTCTACTAAGTATTCAGCTTAAATTATGGTTGTATAGTATTGATCATCTCTTCACCTGGCCTTGTGGAGTCTTAGAAAGTGTCCATAAATTTAAGTGCCTGAACTCAAATGATCTCCTTATGTGCCCTATGGAGTCTTAGCAATCATCCATACATTACAGTTTAAGATGTATGGACGTTATTATTATAGTTCAGATAGTCTCCTTACAAGACCAATGGAGTCTTAGAAATCGTCTTACGGTACTTTTAGATGTGTTGTGATATTCTTTGAAGCTAAATTCGTGTGTTCTGGATCAGCGCCTGCTTCTTTAGTCGGTCTGTGAAATGTGAATCACCAGTGATATGCGAATGACATGATAGCATTCTGAAATTATTGAAATTCAATGTAGTAGCAAATGAATTGCTTGGACCTTCAGTACTCTATTTACTTCTCTTAATACTGATTCAAAAAAGGTGGTTATAATGTGGAAAAATGGTGTGAGACTAATGAGTGTGTCCTCTATCTCTGATGCCAGTTTCTAAAAGTACTCATCCCCTTCAAAGTCTCAAGCTTAGACCGTCTGTAGACACTCCTTTACTTCTCTTAATAGTTAAATTCAAAGAAGGATTCAAAGAAGGATTCAAAGAAGGATTCATAGAAGGAAGTTATAATGTGGAAAAATGGTATGAGACCAATGAGTGTGTCCTCTATTTTTGTGCCAGTTTCTAAAAGTACTCATTCCCTTCGATGCCTCAAGCTTAGCCCACCAGTAGACACTCCTCTTCACCTCTTAATACTGATTCAAAAAAGGAAGTTATAATGTGGAAAAATAGTCCGACACCAATGAGTGTGTCCTCTATCACTGATGCCAGTTTCTAAAAGTACTCATTCCCTTCGATGCCTCAAGCTTAGCCCACCAGTAGACACTCCTCTACTTCTCTTAATACTTCAATTCAAAGAAGGATTCAAAGAAGGAAGTTATATTGTGGAAAAATGGCCCGAAACCAATGAGTGTGTCCTCTATCTCTGATGCCAGTTTCTAAGCGTCCTCATCCCCTTCAAAGTCTCAAGCTTAGACCGTCTGTAAACACTCCTTTACTTCTCTTAATAGTTAAATTCAAAGAAGGATTCAAAGAAGGATTCAAATAAGGATTCATAGAAGGAAGTTATAATGTGGAAAAATGGTCCGACACCAATGAGTGTGTCCTCTATCACTGATGCCAGTTTCTAAAAGTACTCATTCCCTTCGATGCCTCAAGCTTAGACCATCAGTAGACACTCCTCTTCACCTCTTAATACTGATTCAAAAAAGGTGGTTATAATGTGGAAAAATAGTGTGAGACCAATGAGTGTGTCCTCTATCTCTGGTGCCAGTTTCTAAGCGTCCTCATCCCCTTCGATGCCTCACAGAGCAATGACAGAAATCATCGATTGAAGAAGACAATTTTACCGGGAAGAGCCACCACACAAGTACACCCCTCCTAAAACGTAGGTGCGCCACTCACGGCTAAATAACTATTCAACAGGCAGGCATATATTTGGATAGATACCAGGCTGTGGTCTCAGGAAAAATCTTACAGGATCATCAGACACACTGGGGCTTCACTTAGCCGCTACAAAAAACGACGCTATTAATGCAACTAAGACGCATCTCTCTAGCCACACAAGTTTCCGTTGAGTCAGACCACTGTGTCAGTGGCACACATACTCAGAAGCTAATCCTTCCCTTCAATGACTTTTGCGTACATTCGAGCCGTTCGAGGAAGATAGGTATAGAGGTAAAATGGCTAGAGGCCTCTGGACGCCTCAATTAGCAATAGTGCCGTTTTGTTGCCATGTCCTTGCGAGCCTAAACAAATGGTAATACATTTTTGTAACATTCACAAACAGCTGCAATTGTTAACATATTTGCATAGGACTGAAAGTTCTAACCTACAGCCCTAGACTCTCTAGAAAGGACTTGCGAAATATTTCAGTCTCAAGCCAGCGAAGGCTGGGCAATCACAAAGAAAGTGTGCGACTGTTTCTTTCTCCTGTGAATCTTTATAGCTCCTGTAATGAGCATCGAACGGAGTGCTTGTTATTTCAGAGTGATCAAATGACCTATGAAGACAGCCATAAGGCTGCTAAGAAGAGAATACCCCGCACTTAATGTGCTACTGACCTACCGTTTTGCCCTGAAGCTACCCATTTTTTTAAATTGTTGTTTTTGATTAGAACATCACAAATCTTCATATTTCTGCGCCCATTCTTCTTCATGAGTAATTTTTATATCTCTGCGGCAATTCTTCTCACACCTCTTGGATGAATACTTCTTCAAAGAATTTATCAGGAAAAATGTATTACCTTCTACCTATCTCTTACAGTGTAGCCACCAACTAACTCCAACTTTCAGTGTATTTAATGCAAACGAGTTGCACCCACTTGGAGACACCTTTTCTCCTCATATTCCAGCCTCATAAAAGGCCGTGCGTTAATCCTCTGGAAATACAAAATAACAGAAATTAATGCACTTTGAATAAATTACGCCGCATCAAATGCAAGTTAAGTAGCAGCTTAAGCCAGTTACGCCGTGGGCAACGAGCCCACACAGCCAGCGGGCATTACCATCAATCAGAGGCGTATGCAAAGACATTGGGAGGAAATTTACGTTTAAATTTATTGTAGGTGCAACAAATTGCGCGAGAATTGTAAATTATAAAATGCGTGGCGCACAACACAGGCAGCCGCAATTCATAACGATGGTGAGTGAGTTACAACACCGCCAACACGGCGAAGTTGAGCTGCTCAGGTTGCAGATGTCTCGCATTCGCTGGAACTAAGCTAATTTATAGCATGATTATTTGCATTTTGGAACCACAGCAAAAGGCTACTCTAACAGCAGAGAAGCAAGAAACAAACGTCAGCTGCTGCAAAACACAAGGAAAGTCACACACACTCATGCAAGTACACAAACGTAAACACACACAGAGAGAGAAAACTTTGCTACTGTACGCACACAAATAAAGACGCTTAAAGTCTTTGCCAGGCACTGCCCACCCAACCCCACCAGCATGCAAACAAACTCAAGCAAGCAAAAAGTTATGCGACAAACTTAAACGAAAATTAATATTCTGCAAACATTTCATTGCATACCTTAAGGCGCACCAAAGCAAACAAACCAGCGCTCCGCAGAGCAGCGCTGATTGGACCGCTAGAACTCTGGGCTGGTAAAATATTTATAAATAAAACATATTTTCTATTTGATTAAACTAAGGCAAATAAATACAAATGTAAATATGCCGAAGGAGAGCAAGAAAGCGGCGAAGGGGGTGTGGCTGAGTGGCTGTTTGACTAACTGCGGAGCAATAAAAAGGGGGAAGTGAATTTAAATTAAGCACCGCCAACTGTCAAAGAAGTGAGATAAAACTCATTAAAGACGCCAAACAAAAAGTTGTCGACTGTCGACTGACTTGACTGGGTGTGAATGGGAGGGAGGCATATGCAAACGCGTACGTAAGAGCGTTTAACACTGAAAAATGTACTCACTCACTCGACATCGACACACAGAGCGACTGAATTTTCAGCGTTTACTTAACTTTTTAAGTCGGAGCTGGCGGCACAGGCAAGTGTTGCGATGAGGAAAGTTACGCATTTGATTAACTTCGAGTGGACGGTTGCGCTTTATTTAAACGCGCTTTTGTTATCGGCCAACAACGCTACAAATCTTGATTTAAAAGCGAACTTAAGCGTGCAAAGTTTCCTCTTTGTCTGAAGACTATGCAGCAATCTTATGGTGAATTAGTTAAACAATGCGGGTGGGGGAAAGGTACCAACAACAAAAACCAATACAAAAATCACAATAACAACAACACAAAAGAAATTTTCCACAAAAATTGAATGAACTTCACTGCGCTCTCTAATGAAGCGAAGTGTGAGCCCAGTTCAGATCATCAATAAAGATATGAAAATTTATTATTAATTAAGCGAGAAATACGCGTGGAGAAAAAATCAATGCGAGTCCGACAGCTTGAATAGAAATAAATGAAAATTTACTGCCCTGAAATTGGTGCGAGTACTCGTACTCGTACGTGTTCATTTTATTAAATATTGCTTTAAATTCAATTTAAAATCACCTAAAATGAAATGAAATTAAATCGGGGCAAAATTGCAGCCGCCAATCCGGAGCTTCGGCTGAGCTGTGCACATTTAAATTGCTCATTTAATTATATCCCGAGGTGAATTGACGAAAAATATTAAATTAAAATACTCGTAAAAATAGAAAAATATGGAGAAAAAGCAGCCAAACAAACAGCTTCATATCCGGCCGAGACGAAATTTAAATGGTGCGAGTGTAAAGAGACCTTATGTGTCCTGCCTGTTAGCAGTGGAAGGCAACAAGTTTGTTGTTTGAGACATGACGGCGTTAAGTCTGGCAGGATATTTAAAACGGAACATTAAGATATGCTTCTCAGAAGGCAAGGAAGGGAAGTTCAAACAAGCCGGAGCTCTTCTAAGAGAGGTTCAATTAAAGTAGACGAAGGAAGTGGGGATTAGGAAAAGTCTTTGTAGTACCTGTTGAAATTCGAGAGATGAAACTGACTCTTGCATGGTGTAACCATGTCAGAGAAGAATATATTGAAACATAAATGATTGCATACTTTTAGGATACCTCTTAAGTTCAGTTACTACGAGAGACATGCATATAAGTCAAGTTTAGCAGTGGCAGGCAACAAGTTTGTTGTTTGAGACATGACGGCATTAAGTCTGGCAGGATATTTAAAACGGAACATTAAGAAATGCTTCTTAGACGGTAAGGAAGGGAAGTTCAAACAAGCCTGAGCTCTTCTAAGAGAGGTTCAATTAAAGTAGACGAAGGAAGTGGGGATTAGGAAAAGTCTTTGTAGTACCTGTTGAAATTCGAGAGATGAAACTGACTCTTGCATGGTGTAATGTAGTCAGAGAAGAATATATTGAAACATAAATGATTGCATACTTTTAGGATACCTCTTAAGTTCAGTTACTACGAGAGACATGCATATAAGTCAAGTTTAGCAGTGGCAGGCAAGAAGTTAGTTGTTTAAGACATGACGGCGTTAAGTCTGGCAGGATATTTAAAACGGAACATTAAGAAATGCTTCTTAGACGGTAAGGAAGGGAAGTTCAAACAAGCCGGAGCTCTTCTAAGAGAGGTTCAATTAAAGTAGACGAAGGAAGTGGGGATTAGGAGAAGTCTTTGTAGTACCTGTTGAAATTCGAGAGATGAAACTCACTCTTGCATGGTGTAACCATGTCAGAGAAGAATATATTGAAACATAAATGATTGCATACTTTTAGGTAACCTCTATTAAGTTCAGTTACTACGAGAGACATGCATATAAGTCAAGTTTAGCAGTGGCAGGCAATAAGTTAGTTGTTTAAGACATGACGGCGTTAAGTCTGGCAGGATATTTAAAACGGAACATTAAGAAATGCTTCTTAGACGGTAAGGAAGGGAAGTTCAAACAAGCCGGAGCTCTTCTAAGAGAGGTTCAATTAAAGTAGACGAAGGAAGTGGGGATTAGGAGAAGTCTTTGTAGTACCTGTTGAAATTCGAGAGATGAAACTGAATGATGTCAGAGAATATATAGAGAGAATATATATATAATATATTGAAACATAAATGATTGCATACTTTTAGGTAACCTCTATTAAGTTCAGTTACTTCGAGAGAGGCGCATATAAATCAAGAAAAAGCTCACTCAAGAACCCTCTTTCGAAGTGTAGCTAATATTCGAGAATGCTCCAGAAACTTATTTTATAGTGAAGGGAATATTCTAGAATTTTCTACGACCACCATTCAAAAGGTATATAAGCCACCACACAAAATCAGTAGAGACGCAGTTGAATATCAACCGTAACAGTGTGTACATCGTGCATTTGACTTGTAGCAGTTACAGTGTTAAGAAGTAATGAAGTGATTAAAGTGCAATTTGTCATAAAGTAAACTTTAAGCTTACTTTAATTTAACCAGCGACTGTTTGATTAATGCACAATCTAGTAGTACGAATCCGAGTATTGAGAGTTAGAGTAAATTGTCAGGAGGGCAATTTCGTAACAATATGTATATACTCGTACAACTTCTGATAGTCTAATATACTTATTAGAGGAAATTGAACTCAGAGAAATACTCTGTATGCATAAAGGAGGGCACAACAGATCTCTAAGGTCGGCGTGCAAAATAATAATAATAAGAATGGACATCTAATAATATATATATATATACATTTTACTGATACTCTCTGAAATTCCGGAGATTACTTATGGAACCCTCAATAGATTTCTAGTGTTGAGTCTCAGATATAAGTTCATATCTAATACGCCTCCACAGTAAATGCTACTTATACCTAAACCGAACTTTCTTAGCGTACTCTAAACATCTATTCTACTCACAGAACATCCTTTCGAATTTTATTTCACACTCATAAATCCACGTTAAAATGTTCCTTCTCACTTGTCACTTCAACCGCAGTATTATATGTTTCCTTCTAAAATCACCCTTCTTATGTATAAATTCTATTGCATACTTTTAGGATTTATACAGAAATCCTTCTCCACGACTCTCCTTATGCTATTCATAAATAAAATCTGTAAACGCCATAACCATAATTCTTGACTGCGAATCAGTCCACACCATCATTCCAGTCCGTACACTTGAAGTCTCTGGGCTAAAGCCCGAAGAACCGCTGCCAGAATAACAGTGCTTAAAATGCGATCATAAAATAGGTACGCTCCGCCCCAGCCTGCTGCGATTACCACAGCTAAATAGAAAGTAGAAGCACAGGAAAATAATTTGAAATAAAACTCTTTATGCGCTTTTCTGAACTTAACGCCCAAAATCGCAATTTACATTGAAATCTGTCCCCAAAGATTAAAATGAAATGTCCCACGATTACATGGAAACACAAACACACACATAAACACACACACATACACATAAACATATATATATATATACACACACACAAACATTCACAACCACATCCACCCAAAACCAACACGACCCAATTTTATTGACTGTCAGTCGCAATGTCAATAATTTGCCGCGTTCCTGCAAATACTTCACAAAGGCAGCGCTTTTCCCATAGCGAAGCCACACAGTCACCCAGTCAAATGAAGAAGAAAAGCGTTTCCTGCCTCATTTTCAATTCATTTTTTTTCCTTCACTTTTCTTCAATTTGCGTTGCGCATACGTCACCAATTGGCAGGAGCGTGGAAAAGAATTGCCTGCTCTAAGAAAACCCCAAAACTCCTCGTACCTCTGTGCTAAGAAGAAGTCTTTCGCTACGCACCCGCAGTCGCATCCGCACCACCCGCCGCCCGTCTGTTATGCGTCAATGAAGTGATGGAATTCCATCTTCGTCATCGGTGAGCCTGCCAGCGATATCTCTGTCGCATTGTTGTCGCATTGAATTACGACTACGTTGGAGCAAAAAATTGTCTTCTCCTGTGTGTGTCGATTGTTGCAAGGTTTGTTGTGCGTTTGTGTGCGTTTGTGTGTGTGTGCGGGTTTGTGTCGTCTTTGAATTTTGCTTGATTTTTAACGCATATTTCTTCAACGATTTTATTGTCATTGTTATTTTTGTTGCTGCTGTTGTTGGAGTGTGCATAAAAACGCACATGAAAATAAATTGAAAAATTCCATCAGGCAATATTTACGCAAGAGTCCTTTTTCGCTTTTCTTGCCAACTTTGCATTCGTTTACGAAATTCCGCGATTAGTTTGGTAAAGAAAGCTGGCACTCACTTCAGACAGGAGCAGACCCGGACCACTTGGTAATATTTGTCGCCTGCGTTAGTCGTGGCAAATGGCTTCATCAGCTGTCATTGGCGTAAATATGCAAAAGTGTGACTGCTGCCTGCCTGGCTTCGATGTGTTTGAGTTATTTTGACTGCTATTCTGGTTCAAGGTAAATACTCGCAACCGTTCCGGATTCCTGTCGAATTTTGTGGAGTTGGCACATTAACAGTTTTTTAGCTTCATCAATTTTGAAAAGGAAATAAATAATAATTGAAAAGTTTGCCTTTATTGTTGCTGGCACTAATTTAGCTGCTTATTCATTATTATTTTTCATTATTTTTATGACTTTTTGTATTAAATTTTGTTTTTATTCCTACATTAAAAACAAAAATGTGCTCATTTCCTTGAATTTGAAAAATTTCCCTTGTGACATTTGTCCTCACAAACACTCCTCCTGCATATATTCCGCTAAGCCTCGCTTCTCAGACGTTGGGATTTAAACAAAACGCGCCCGGAAATTGCATGTCGCCATGTTGCAAGAAATGAATACGACAGTGAACGTGCTGCGCACACAAAAATATGCAACGTGTCGTTGGAGTTGTAGGGTCGCGTCACATGCATGTGTTTGCGTAGGTTTATGTCACACTCACACTCTCTCACAAACGCTTACGCAGCAGGCAACGTTTGCTGGCACTGCGGTCTGGCACAGACACTCAAACTTGCATTTTTCACAAACCGCCGTCAATTTCAACACGTACGCGAATTAATACGCCCGCACTTGAGCGACTGCAACACCACGGCACAGTGCTCAGTCCTGTACAAGAAATTCGAATACTCTTTTATTAGATCTATTCTAGATGCGTTCAACCCAGTTGGTCAGTTGGGAATTCGTCACTGGTTATCATAACGCCCTTATTATATGTCACAGTGCTCAGTCATGTATAAGAAATTCAAGGAACAAGGACATTTATTCGATATATTCTAGATGGGATCAACCTAGTTTGATGAGTTGGAAGGTCTCCAGTACTTATCATAACGTCAATATGATATTTGACTGAGTCAATTGTCAGTGTTACATGAAGCCTCTCAAATGTCCCATACGAATCGATTGAGTGATCCGATGCCTCAAAAACATATTTTCAACCAGTTGTACATACATACCTAAGTGGCGCTACAACCGTATGTCCGTTCCTGTCCTGTGCTCACTTGCGCCCCAAGTAGATATTCCGAAAGTCGACAGGTCCTGCAAAACTTGGTCTCCCCAGCGGGAGATGCGGTCTTCCTCGTCTTCCACCCTGAGGCACAGTCTGGAATGTCTGCCTTCCCGGAGCTTCTTCGTTCATACGCGGAACGTGGCCAGCAAAGCCGGTGTGTTTTTCTACACTTCACTATATCCAAGTCCTTGTATAGCTCCTACAGCTCGCTGTTCTATCCAATAGGATACTCATTGTCTACGCGGACAGAACCGCAGATCTTTCGTTGTATTTTTCAATCGAACGCCCTCAATACATTCTCATCACTGTTCGCCAACATCCAAGCTTCTGCGCCATATATCACGATAGGAGGGATGATAAGTGCCTTGTAGAGCGTGAGTTTGGTTTCTAGAGAGAAGGTTCTGCTATTCAATTGCCTACTGAGCCCATAGAAGCGGCTGTTGGCAAGAGTGATTCTCTGTTTCACCGCAAGGCTGACGTCGTAGTCGTAGCTTGGGAGGAAGAAGGCTAGTGAGATATATACGAGAATAAACTCCAATTCGTCTTGCATGATTTCGTATTAGACAATGTCCCGTGAGGACTCCTATTAAAGTCCTACTTTGTAGTCTATTGAGTCTGATGATATTCTTGGATAAACGTAGATTTAGCATGCTGGTCTGGCGATTTCGCAGGTTTGCTAATTCCAACATTATTTTCCAGTGACATATTTATTCAGTTCATTGTAGAAGGGTCTATTTTTCCCTAGATCAGATGACTTTAAAAATATGTATAAATTTAGTTTCTGGTTTCTTCCAAATTCCTGAAACACACTGATAACCATTTCGTTTGTAATATCCCCGCCCACACCGTTCTAATTCCCAGGACTCGTTGTAAGCAGTCACAGCACTTTATGGCGGCCGCCTATGCCAGTGTCCCAGTGCACCTCCGACGGCCTACGAGCAAGTGCAGCCAGGCCGTGATTGCTTGCGCCGCTCTGCTCTGCTCGGTTCGCCTGCTACACTGTCACAGCGCCACAGCGCCATATTTGATTTTTGCCGGAAAGGGCACGGCGCGGCGTAATAAACTCCTGCGAAGTGAAATGTAAAAGTTTCGTTTTTTATTGTTTTCGATTTTCATTTTTATTGCGGTGTCTCGTGTTTGCGTGAGCCTGCTGCCTCATGCTAGTAGCTGCCTGCTGAATGCTGCCTACTTCTCGCTGCTTGTTGCCTGCTTCCTGACTCAAAGCGGATTTCGCTCGTGTGGATTTGAATTGAAGCTCGCCCCGTATGCCAGCTGGATCGTTCCAGCGTTGCAGCGTTTGTGTTGTTGGGTTTTTTATGAGCAAAATTTTCTTAAGGATTATTTTATTATTTTTTTTTTCGGGTTCACCCCCGCACCTTTTTTTTTTGCTCCTACATTTTTCTTGGATTTTTATCGTTGGCGGTTTCATTCGAGAAATTCAATTTCCTATTTTCGTTATTCACTCTATGCCTGCCTGCCCCCGTGTGCTTTGCCCGCAAGTATCGTTGTCACAGCACCTCTTTTTGCATATTGAAATAGAAAAGCAAAAAAAAAAGGAAGTAGGATACAAAAAAAAAAAAAAACATTGTGGAGAAAAATGTAGTTTAATCGTTTTCGATTTTTCCATTTAACAGTTGACAAAATTCATTGCAAATATTCTTGATTTTTATTGCAACTGTTAAAGTGATATGGAGTGCCAGTGGTGTGGTGCTTGGGGTGGGGGCGGTAAGAAAACTGCACACAATATTGGCGCTTTGTTGTTGGTGCGACAACAACAATTTGTTTTGGGTTTCCAAGCAATTTCCCAGTTGTGCAAGTAGACTTGATTTTTTATAGCACATGTTGTCATTCGAGTACGACTCCTGTAAGTATACGAGTATCTGCTGGGAGTGTAAGTATGGCTGTGTACGGAGTGTGTGTGTGTGTTGGTGCAGTTTATCCTGACAGGAAATTGTTCGATAGAGTAATTTCGAAGTGGAAACGCTCGAGTGTTTGATTTACGAGTAAATAAGTTTGGCAGACTGTAACGATGTTTTTGCAATTTCTGTTATAATTTGGCGTATGTGGAATCTTTAAGTACGGGTATTTTAAACGGAAAAGTATGTAGTAACGACAAAGGAGCTGATCGAATTCTATGAATAGGGGGGGAGGGGTACGGTGAAGGAGTAGTATGAGGAAGTCATGCTGAAGAAACTATTGCAGGCAGTGTTCGAACATAATGTTAGATACTCTCTGTCTATGAGGTATGGGGTCAGTATTATTCATAATTTAACTAAGATAATGCAAAGGAGGTACTCTCCGTCCTTCCTTCCTTTGAAAGGAGCACTAATGATACTCCACCTTAGGTCCAGAATATAATATACAGAATATAATATAATAGAATATAATAAAATAGAAGTGGAGTAGGCCGTAGAACCGCCGAAGAAGGAGGTCGCCAAGCACTCAGGCATTGATCAGCATTATGCTATAAATCTGAAAATGTTTGTTGTAAGTGGCAGATAGAGGATTTTGGAAAGAAAGTTACACCTTTTCAAACTTCTTTGACTCTTTTTATGAATCTCAAGACACGCTTGGTTACGTCATTGCCTTTCTGACAATTTTACCAATACTCAATAATTGGATTCGTATCGCTGAATTGTTTATAAGCAAAGAATTCCTTCTTCTGTTAGAGCAATTGGCTTTATTAGTATTCGTCCAACTCACTGACGTCCGCTCTGCGACGATCACTTGTTAACTCCCGTTGCCAACACAACGCTCACGCTGCCACTCTCAGAATTCAGCTATGATCACTCTGCCACTGTCATTTGTTAACTGATCTGCTACTACGATGTTCACTCTCGGCTACGCTCAATGTTTCCCTGCTGCTGCGACTACGATGTTCACTTGATCACTTTCACTTGTTCAGTGATGATCTATCAATTTTGCAGTCGCTTATATACCTTTTGCATACGAGAACCTCAACCAGGCTCCGAACGCAACTTCGCATGCCTTCTAGCGTGTACATTTTTCGGGGTTGAAATCGACGCTCACCCTAAATCCATCAATCAATCTTTTTCAATCCATCAATCAATCTTTTTCAATCCATCAATCAATTCTTTGTTTTTGAACTGCATTAGCACAGAATTTTATCTCAATGTAGTGTTTAGTTCAAATTGAAGGTCTACAGATGAGGCTGATTTCATCATCATGGCTTCGGGCAATCATTTATTAACCTTCAGAAAGGTTTCTAGCACTTACTTATCAATCGAAACACTGATTTCGCTGGTTCAATCTTTATGAATGATTTCTCGCAGTTCTTCAATAATATTTTAAATCACTCCCTGGAGTCATTTATCAGCCTGTCGAGGAAAGATATCTCCTAAGATGGTGGCTTATATAACTGGTCATTGGCTATTTGGCACGAATGCTCTCAGGCTGTGAGTATTCTCTTAAGAATGCTGCAGAAGCTGTGGATATGAGGAGGAGGAGGAGGAGGAGGAGGAGACTGTGGAACATATCTTTCTCTAGGTTTGCCGATCTGGCTAGAAGCAGAGCGGCATCTTTAGGAAAATATGCTTTCAACTCTCTTATGGAAGTATCCGGGGCAAAGGTCAAACAAATCCTGCGCTTTATTAGGGCTTCGAAATGGTTTGAGAAATACATCAGGGATGCGTTGTTACGCGGTGTTATCACAATATCACCCATGGTGGTCTGAGTGAGGTGGTCTGTAGATCGGCTACCACGGTAACCTAGCCTAACCTAACCTATCAAGCTAATGAATGGTTTCTCCCAACATTTATGAACCTTGAGATAGGTTCCTAGCATTTATTTATCATTCTATCGAATAAAGTCGCTGATTCGTTTATAATCGTTATGAATGATTCATCTCACTTCTTTAACAATATTTTGAAGCATTCCCTGGACTCATTTATCAACCTTATGATTGGTTTCTCCCAATCATTTATCAACCTTGTGATTGATCATTTATGAACCTTGAGATAGGTTCCTAGCATTTATTTATCATTCTATCGAATAAAGTCGCTGATTCGTTTATAATCGTTATGAATGATTCATCTCACTTCTTTAACAATATTTTGAAGCATTCCCTGGACTCATTTATCAACCTTATGATTGGTTTCTCCCAATCATTTATCAACTTTGTGATTGATCATTTATGAACCTTGAGATAGGTCCCTAGCATTTATTTATCAGTCTTAAGAATGAATTCGCTCATTCATTTATAATCCTTCGGAATGATTTCTCGCAATATTTTAGTAGGATTCTTTATCAATATGTTGAATAATCTCCTGGAGTCATTTATTAACCTTATGAATGATTTCTTTCACTAATTTGATGCTTTCATGTAATTGGATAAAGTCAGGAAGTCACCAATTATACGAGTAGCATCATATCTCCAAAACCGCCTGTGCATATCATCGAGTCTAGAACTTAGAACAAACTGTACAAGGCGTTTGAAGGTTTACCAAGAAATTGCTGTGGAATCAGTAGTAAGAGTCCCACAATTAACTGGTATAAACCCACAATTAACTGGTATGGTGCTGATAATGCAACATATCCTTCCACTGGTGTCTTCAATACTAGGAATGCTTCCCACAACTCACCAGGGATGGGTGTGAAGGGTAACACAGGAGGGGAAGTGTGTCGAAATACTTTTTCTGAAGACTCAGTGGGAAACGTCCACATTCGTTCAAAGCGATCAAGTAGAAATCTGCTTCATGAGCGAGAGAGCGCACTTAAAGCAGATTTCTATTTTGATTTCACTGCTATAAACTTCTGCATTATAGACCGATTTCGACAACTCGCCGCAATGTTTTAAGTTGCAAATACTTAATTCTCCTGTTCCTATTCGTTCTTTAAAGACAGTTTATAATCTCAAAGGACAGTCTCAGTACAGCGTTAGTGTTCATATGCTATAGAATTCTGCATTATAGACCGATTTCGACGAGTCGTGGCAATGTTTTAAGTTGCAAATACTTAATTCTTATGTTCCTATTCTTTCTTTATGGGAAGTTTATAATCTCAAAGGAAAGTCTCTGTACCGCCTGAGTATTGATAAGACCAACTAGGATTCAATTGAAGGACTCCTTCTCAGTACGTGTGTAGCGTCCCATCCGTGGTATCACAATGGGCCATTATTTGTGCCTGAGTGTGGTGTTTGCTGCCACTCCAACCTAAACGTAAACCTTCTCTCTTGCAGATTTCTAGTTCTGCTATTATATAATTGCATAGCTTCAAAACTTATCGACAACTTTGAAATCGTTTTCATTCAATTTTCTCGTCCTTAGCTCCTCCTCTAAAGCACCGTGTGCCAGTTTCCCGGTTTAATTCCAGCATATTTTTCATTTCACACCAATTAAATTTTCAAATCGCTTTCCATCGATTCCCAGCAATAAACCATTCATCCGTGCTGTCTTGTAAGACGCCTCAGTCCGATTACAGAGGTTTAGATACGATTTAAACTATTCGCACATGCAGACTAAGCTGGCGACTTGTGCATTACGGTTGATTGGTTAAATGGTAGCTTCACATACGCCTTCCGTGATTGGGCGATGTGAGGGTACTGCGCTTATACGACTATGCATAGTTCCGCTTGTACTTTCACTGGCATGGGGGGGGAGACGACCCTTTCTTTCACACTTGTCGCAAATACACACACTCCACATCCTTGTGCCATGGCGCCGCTGTTCAATTCAGTGCATTCGCACAATAAAACATTAAATATCAGCATAGCGAATTAAAGCCCGCCGTGAGGACTGCGTATGAAACGGTATTAAAATACAAATTATGCACTCCATTAAACAGGAAAAACAATTTCGATTTTCGATCGAATGCGTCACATCAGTGCCATCAACAAACCCGGACACCGAGCACTCATATGCGTACACTCACCCACGGCCATTAAAGCCGGAAATAAAGCCGCACATGCGACAGGAACTTTTTACAAATAGCTCGGCGGGTAATGAAACATTTTAAAGTACGTTTTACATTTCATGCCAAATATTTCTCGAGTATGAAACGAAATGTTCAGCTACATTTACCGTGAATTGCATGAAATTACGTACGAGCATTGCTTTCTTCACCGCTAAGTAGAGTGATATCCGTAAAATTTTGGGCGTAAAACAGGAGCAACAAAATGGAACTGGAAATGGAAATGCAAATGCAAATGAAAAGGAAAATAAAAATAAAAGTAATGAAAATAAAAATAATAAAAAATAAAGTCAAACCAGCAACCGAATGCAATGTCAGAAATCAATTACAACCGCTTTAAGCCAAAGGAAAGTCGTAAGTAAAGGACGAAATGGGGAAACGACAACTGCCAAGGCGGTGGTGCTGGAACCAAAGGCACTGTTGCAGGAAGTGGTGTGCAGAAAGTGAGCGCTTCGTGTGTGTTCATGTACGGCAGCTCAAAATTGGGAGGGCGGCAGCTTAAGCTCAGTGCTCAGACAGTCAGTCGCTCCCAGACAATTGCAACCGGTGTACACACATTTGGAAATTGAAAATTGAAAACGGTAACTGCCGGTGTCGTGCCTATGGAAAATTGCTAGCGAAGACTACAGGGCGCAGATACTCACTCGTAGCAGACACACACTTGTGCCGGCAAATGGGACTCCAAGCGGTGACTCTCACTCTGACTGTGATTGCGACGGTGATGGTGTCTGTGTCTGTGGCAAGTGTGGAGTGAAGAGGCCAAGTATACGAGTATATTGGAGTTTATGCGGACATTAAAGCGCAATGTGCAAAGGTAATGCGAATTGGTAACGGAAGTGAACTGAAAGAAGCCATAAAAGTTTACTACTTTCGATTTTCAAGTTTTTTGTTCCCTTTTCCTTTGTTTGGCAACAGTTTGACTTGAGTGTGCCACGCTTGAATGAAGAGGAACCAAGGAGAAGGCACACTAAATGATATTGGCCATGCTTTGATTAAGCAAATTATCCACATTAATTTTTTATATACGAGTACGGTACGTACCGGCGAATGGTTGAAGGTTTTCTAAATTTCAAGCAGGACGAAAATAGTAAATAGAAATTGTTATAGTAGGTCGTGGGTGTGGTCATAAAACTGACAAAATTGGCGTACTTAGAGGAATATCATATCATGAGGGTATGTCATGGGTCATACTTAGGTGAATATTAAAATGATTTGTTAGGGTATGAAACATATTCCCAGAGAAATGGAATATGTATGTACAATGATGAAATATTTCACAAGAATTTTAGACGTATCTTCAGAATATCCATGACTTTATCGTCAGGACAATGACGTAGAAATCACCAGTAATTTTTGGAGCGACGATATTGACTGATCAACAGCAGGGACTACGGTCAATATATGAACCGCTGAACAAGTACATGAATTGTCTCTGCTGGTAGTTAACTTCAGTCTCCCGTCGACACTTCGTTCTGTTCGAAATTATTTGCCAGTGCTCGGTTTGCTCTTCTGCGAGACTCTAAAAAAGTTTATAAATCAACGATAAGGAAAAAAATATAATAGCGGACACGCCTTTTAGGGTGTATTGTAGAGACATAATGCAATTCAGTTGTTAGAAGAATGCATTCATCCGTAGCCACATTATACCAACACCCTAAAAATATGCTACGACATCGTACAGAGACAGTTTTTATTCACAACTACGTTTGGTCTCTTAATTTCAGCTTAAAAAGAATTGATAAAGCAACCATTATAAAGAATTTGTATCAAATACAATACCTGCCACGCCTTGTAGTGGCTATTACAGATACATAATGCAATTCAATTGTTTGAAGATTGCATTCATCCGTAGCCACATTATACCAACACCCTAAAAATATGCTACGACATCGTACAGAGACAGTTTTTATTCACAACTACGTTTGGTCTCTTAATTTCAGCTTAAAAAGAATTGATAAAGCAACCATTATAAAGAATTTGTATCAAATACAATACCTGCCACGCCTTGTAGTGGCTATTACAGATACATAATGCAATTCAATTGTTTGAAGAATGCATTCATCCGTAGCCACATTATTGCAACACCCTAAAAATATGCTATGAAATCGCACATAGACATTTGTTATTCACAACTACATTTGGTCTCTTAGTTTCAACTTTGCACAAGTGTCAGTTTAGGCATTCTAAAGCAGTGCGTATAGTCCAGGGTATTGCAAGTTTATTTGCCAACACAGCAACTTTGCAATTAACTGCTCACCTGTTCCTCAGCTCTTGCAACACCCGTTCAAATTTTCCATTTACATATCATAAATTTACTAAAACTAAATTTGAATTTGTGCTTTAAAGCAACTATAGTAACTCAATCCACAAAATAAACACGTGTGCAAAGCTAACAATTTACAAACACTTCACAGCCAATTACTCGAAAGTTCGGAGCAAGCCTTCAAACTTATCTAATAATAAAATGAACACGTCTCGATTTATATGTGAGCTTGTCTAAATTCATACATTTAAATGCCAATCCTTGTGCATGTATTTATGACCCGAGACGTACTCAATTTTCATTAAAACATTCCCACACCAAGAAAGGCACTCATGCACACTCACACACACACACACACACAGACACATTCACTAACGCTCAGTGCAACAGACTCAGCCACATGCAACTGCAAGTAAAGCGTAAAAAATGGACAACCAAATGGAAAATTGCAAGAGAAATAACGAAATAGAAAGGAAATGCAAAGGCGACTGGCAGAGTGGCTGGTGTTAAAGCAGAAAAATGTTTTTCTACACATTTTATGATTGCACTTTGCGAGCGAAACTCACCTGAGCAACGCTCCCTCCTACGAACACACAACCAGGCATACATCAAGGCGTCATGCCTTTGCTTCTTACAGAAAAAATTGCAAGTCAGCTTTTGTAGCGTGCAGCTCAGTGGCTCCATTGTTACCGCATCCAGTGCACTATGTGCGCATACCCTGACGTCCATCCGAAACGGTCAATTGCGTCGAGTATTGCTGCGAGCCAGTGGTGCAATACACCGGGGACAACGTCTGGAGCGGCGTGTGACTAACTGTGGTGGAAGCTTAAGAAGACATTGAAAAAGCCAGTCTCGTCTCTAGTCGACTGCACAAAGTGCTCTGTGTGTGTCTTGAGTGAGCGAGCAGGGCCAGTCAGAGTGCGGTGTACTCGGCAGCAAATTTGCTGCTTGTTTGCAGGTGCAAAATTGCTTTGATGGCTTTTTCTATCGTTCGGAAGTGGTGTTTTACAAGATGCGTCGGCATTGGCCACGCTAAAATGCTAAACTAAACTGAAGAGGACGTTGTCAGTGCAGCCACTTAGGCTCTTCGACATGAAAACGGGGTATTATGGGCACCTCGAGCAGCAAAGCGTTGCGAAGAAGCCCCACATAAGCGGATTTGCGGGGATTCAGTGAGATTTTCTTAATTGGGTGTTTTTATAATTTAACATGCAGCAACTGAGTTGCAAATTGCAGTTGCGTTTATGGTGTTTTGCTAGATTTAGCATACTTTTAGGCGCACTGAGGAGTGATGGGGTTGAAGATTAGCAGTCACACCAGTGGTCATTGTTGTAGGCATGTAGAAATAATTTTGACCTACATGCAATTCGTTTAACTAAATTGTAGCTTATCTGCTCCCATCTTCCCTCCGCATGGCAATTTAAAGGCTGTCAAATGTACTTCTTTTCAGTTTCACGCTTAGTTGGAATTATTGCGGCGTTATTTTAATTTACAATGGAAGTTTTAATCAGATTTCGAAATAACCACACGTGTTCTCATAATAGATTCCATTTGTGAGTCATGTTCCATAGAATACGCACGTCCTCAGTCACACGTAAACACACACAATCAAACTTCCACTCCAAAGTAGTGGTAGACTGCAACACACAAGTAGATAGACAGACAGACAGACATAAAGTCAGTGTGTTTGTGTGTGTGTGTGTGTTTGTGTGTGTATGTTTAGACCCAACAGCAGGCAATTTGAAACCTGTACAAATGCAAATAAAATATGCAAAATGCAGCACACTTAAGTTGGGGAAAAATAATGTAGCATACCTTCAGGCAACCACACATATTCACACTCACTCACTCTCGTGTACGCCGGCATCCACACACAGGCAAGCAGCTGAAAATATTTTACATAAAACCCCAGCACAGACACAAAAGGAATTTCGTTAAATTGCAACGGAGACACTCACTTCAGTTCGGGTAACCCAAACAATTTGTCCTTATACGGGCAGGTACGCTGGCGTTGGGGTGGAGGCTGTCTATGTTTGGCGTATGCGCTCGCTGTGTAGGCGTTGGTAAAATTGGCAACAGAGGACAAAAGTCGTCTGCACATTTGTATGCTCACAGGACTACGTAGTCTTGCGCTTGTTTTTGCATTTCCAAATGCTGCAACTGTCTGCTGTGAGCAGCTACATTCGAGGCGGAATGCGTGTGTGTGTCGGCGTGTGTTCTTTTCGCTTGTTATGCAAACATGTCGCAAATTGCAGTGTTGCCAAGTTGCGTGCTTGTGTATTTGCTGCAATTACACGTGTGGAGGTGGGTGCGCTTTTTAAGCAAATTTTTTACAAATTTTTTGCTGCTCTGCTCGAATCTGCTCTTTGGGTATAAACAGAGTGAATTACTCGGCTTTTCTGGTCATGTTTATATGCAAGGATTTAGATGAGGATTTGACATTGATAGAGGATTCTCTGTTCAATCTTGAATTATAACATATAATGTTAAATCTTAAATTAAATCATAATCTTAAATTATAAACTATAATATGAAAAGTTGTTCGCTCTTTAATTAATAAAATCGTCCTTAAAAGTTATCAAAGTTGCTGAGCTCAGAGTAATTCGTAGGTCGTTTGTATGTGTTCACCATGTTTCAAGTTCCTGATGGAGCACCAGTGATCATTCTCAAAATTTTCGTTTGGAGGCTTGGAATTTCTCTCTATTTGATGGACACGCGGTTCTCCACAATTGAATCCCATATGTCCATATACTAGTATAAATAAGTATCTCATGATACTAGTATAAGTTAGTACCTTATATTCTAAGGTAAGGTTTGAATGCTTATTTAGTAGCCAGTTCAAATTATGGAGTTTCAATTTGATCTGAGCAAACTTTCTGTCAATGTGTTTAGTCCAGGTTAATCGTCTGTCTAAGTGGATTCCCAGGTACTTTATGTCACAGCATTGTGGAATGTTTTGACCATTGATGCGAATAGGGGGACACGTGTTCTTCCTTAAGGCGTTTTGACCATTGATGCGAATAGGGGGACACGTGTGCTTCCTTAAGGCGTTTTGACCATTGATGTGAATAGGGGGGCACGTGTTCTTCCTTAAGGCAAATATTAGGTGTGCACATTTAGCTTTGTTGACCTTTATTCTCCATTTGTGAAGCAACTGTTCGATAGACAGTAAGTGGCTCTGTAGCCATTGCGAGGATCCAATATGGGAGCTGTTTGTGCTCAGTATAGCGGTATCATCGGCACCGTATGATCGGTAGTTGGCATGTCAGCTGTAAAAAGCAAATACAGCAGTGGTCCAAGCACACTGCCTTGAGGGACTCCTGCTTTGATATCAAAGTAATCGGAGGTAGAGTCACCTTGGCTTACCATGAATGTTCTGTCTTTAATATAGGTGTCAAATAGTTTGTGGAATTTCCTTGGAAGAATTTGGAAGAAGTTTATATATGAGCCCTTTGTGCCACACCTTATCAAAGTCTTGCGTAATATCAAGGAAAGCAGCAGAGCAGTATTTATTTTGTTTGAATGCTGATCTTGTAACTCTTACTATGCAATGAACTTGCTCTATCGTTCCATGCTTTTCACGGAAGCCGAACTGGTGTTGGGGAATTACATTGTTTAAATACTGGAAGACCTGCCGATGAACTGTTTTTTCGAAGATAAGGTGGGCAGTTGACTATTGGGTCTATATTTAGAAACCTGTGTAACATCCTTTCCTGGCTTCGGGATCATTATTATTTTCAAAATCTTCCAGCATTGAGGATAGTGCCCAGTGCGTAAAATAGCGTTGAATACTGTGACTAAGTGAGATACAGCTTATATTATATATCTTTATCATATTTGCTGTTATATATTATATATCCTTTTATCATGTTTGCTGTTACCTGATCCATTGCTGGTGCTTTTTTAAGACCTAAGTCTTTAATGATGTTATTTACCTCCTTCCTTGAAGTTTTCAGGTGCTCACTGTTTCCACTACTTGGTATTTCACGAGGTTCAAATGATATAATGGGGGATTTGAACAGAAGACATTACTCAGGTAATGTGCGAAGGCAGTACATTTTCATCATCGCTTTTAGCCCAAGAACCATTATCTTAACGAGTGGTGACTTATGTTGTATTGGTCTTTTGAGCTTCCTAGTAGCTCGCCAAAATGAATACTCAATGTCGCCATGAGGACTCAAGCTTCCAAAATAGTCTGCAACTGATTTTTGGTGTTTCTGATTCAATGTGTTTTTTAGTTTGCGGGTGTAAGGGAGTTAAATTTTTAATTTTGGTGACCGATGATTTTGTCATTCTCTTCTGAGACGTCGCTTTTCTTTAACCAGTTTTCCCACATCACTAGGACGGTTTAATAGTGAAGCCTTTTGTGTTATGGGTGTGGTGGATAAATATGCGGCTTCCTTTAAAGCATTTACCAGGTCATTCAAGGTATTTTCGATGTCACGATCAGGAGGATCAGGGAGGCTTTATAGTAAATCTGAGTACTTTTTTGTATTTAAGCCAGTCAGTGCCTCTATTTGTCATGAGTAGAGTTGGTATTTGAAGACACTGATGAGGTTTTCAGATGAATGAAGATGGGCGAGTTATCGGACGAAAGATCAAACGAAGTCTCGAAGGTAATGTTTTCCTTTTTTAATTTTTCTAAACACGCCGAAGTCAGTTCTTTTGTGGATATCAGACGGCCAGTAGATTGAAGGAATTATTGACCGCTTCGTGTACGTTGACATTCTAAAAGATTTGATGCTGCCATGTGCCGTTGAAGGGATGATACTTAAATGGGGGTTCCAATAGGACAATGATTAGAACCACACTTCTATAGTAAGGTCTGGCTTCAGAGCAATGGGATAGAAGTTGTTGATTGGCGTGCTCAATCCCCCGCATCTGAATCCAGTTGAGACCTTGTTCGGAGATCGGGAATAAGAAATTCAATAGAGAAAATTGCAAAACCAAGGAAGATCTGGGAAGTGATAATATCGCAGGATATCATCAGAGCTATCGCCTTAGTTGAATTTATTATACTAATTTGTATGATATATCAATTTATATTATTTTTTTATATCTTTTGTTTAATATATATCAGCCACTTAAACTTGTTCTCTATTATAATAGCAATTATCCCAATAAAATTCTAATAATTTGAATTATTCTCTCTCGTTCCAGGTATGTACCCAGTCGATCTTTGACTTCCCCGACCCAAAAGTGTCAATTGCCAGGTTTGTCTCAGCACCAAAATGAATACAAAAATAAGCAAAAACTAATAAAAGGGCACAGCAGCCACAGCAGTGCCGCTATAATTAGACATACAATTTAGAAATTAATGTAACCGCACTACCCTCATAATCAAAACAACCGTCAACTTGAATGGGACAAGGAAATAAATCACACCCAAGCGTGTTGCCCTCATAAATTTCTTCCTCCCCATACACCCATACACACACACACCCACAGCCTCACGCCAAGGCTGCAGAAAGAATACAGCTCAAACTGAAACGCACACCCGGTCCAGAGTATAAATGTCCCCACTAGCAACACTTTCCGAGTTTGTGTTGAAAATTATCATGATTTATGAGGGCGTATAAAATGCATGCCGCTTAGGCTGTCATACTGCCAAATAGCTTTGCATAACTTTTTGGCCGGTAACAACAAAAACACAACCAAATACAGCCAAATACAAATAGCAAAACAAAGACAAAAAGACACAAAAAGGAACGAACGAACGAATTATGCTCAGAGCCAGGTGACCAATTGTGGAATATTTTGTGTGTTAACGCGGATAATTCCCTCAGCATACAATTCACAAATAGTCGTAAATGCAGCAACTTTTGCGCCTACCTATCGGCCCACCTTAGCCCTACTCAGGTGAATGTGTGCCATGCTGTGTGTGTGTGTGTATGTGTGTGTGTGTGTTTGTGTGACTCTGTTTCGGGGTGGGTGAGGACACATGTTCAGCTCCACACAATATTCGTTTTGTTATTGCTTTTGTTATTATTAGCACCGCATGTGCTTCAAAATAGGCAACATCGCATAAAAATCACCTCCAGTATTCCCGCTTCACTGCTTGGCCAAACTTTTTTCGCTCCACTTACCACGATTTTTCGTCCCTCTGTCCCTCTCCCTCCCTCTCGCTGCGAATTCTGCAAATCATTTGTCAGCACACTTTCGCAAAACTTTAATGGCAACACTTTCCAGTGCTCCATTGTTACGCATTGTTCCACACTCGACCGCATTTTCATTGTAGTTGTTGTTAGTGTTGTTAGTGTTATTAGTGTCGTTGTTGGTGTTGTTGTTGTTATGGTGGTGTTTGCCGCTGCTCCGCTACCATTTGTTTAATGTGCCAATTTGTAGCACATACGCCCCATCATTCACCTCCTCCACTCCAGCACACACACACCCACACACACACACACACACACCCACACACACACACACTTATCCACTGACATTTCACCTATTTTTTTTAGAGTCTAACTAGGTGGTGACAGGTGGGCTGGCGTTGGGGAGGCGTGTGTTTGGTGCAACACTTGTAGACCTGTTTTCTTGCCAATTCACTTGCAATCTGTCATTTTTACTCAATAAGCTCGCTTTTCTTTTATGTGTGTTACTCGTGTGCTCATATACAGGATGTGGGGAGTAGCGCAGGCATCATCAGCAGCAATCCCAGTGAGAAAAGTTGAATGTAGCAACACCTGAGAAATTATTGTAAGGATAATATGGGAGAAGACTTTATTTGGTTCGCATGGGAGCCAAGCTTTTTCTCTTCCTTCCACCTGAGAAATTATACAAAGAAACATGTGAGAGAGAACCTCATTTCATTAGTACGGGAACCAAGCTTGTTTTCTTTCTTCCACCTGAGAAATTATACAAAGAAACAAGTGAGAGAGAACCTCATTTCGTTAGCACGGGAGCCAAACTTCTTTTTCTTGTTCCACCTGAGAAATTATACGAAGAAACATGTCAGAGAGGACCTTATTTCGTTAGCACGGAAGCCAAGCTTGTTTTTCTATCTTTCACCTGAGAAATTATACAAAGGAACATGTGAGATTGGACCTCATTTCGTTAGCACGGGAGAGAAACTTCTTTTCTTTCTTCCACCTGAGAAATTATAAAAAGAAACATATGAGAGAAGACCTCATTTCATTAGTACGGGAACCAAGCTTGTTTCCTTTCTTCCACCTGAGAAATTATTCAAAGGAACATGTGAGAGAGGACCTCATCTCATTAGCACGGGAGTGAAACTTCTTATCCATCTTCCATTATGTATGAAATCAGATCCAAATAGGAGGATAGAATATAAATAGTTCACCATTTAAATGGCGAACTATTTTTCTATATTTTTTTTTAAAGAAAAAACATTTTTTATTTAAATAAATTTTTTTTTATTTTTCTGTCTTTTGTTTTTCTTATTTTATATTTTTTTTATGAAAATCATTTTTTCCTACTACATCAAGAAACGCTTTTTATAGTGTTTTCGACTGGGTTGCGTTTCGGTTAGATCTGCTTGCGTCTGACTTTCCCCCTCAGGACGAACAACTAAGCAATTTTTTGTGTATTGAGTTGGTTATTCTTTCTATTTTTTATATCTTCTCTTGTCCTGTGCTCCATTTTCACCATAAATCTTTAACTTTACTGTGAGCTTATTGTACAATTGTGTTTCCTTCTCTTATTGCTTAGTCGCCATTTTGTTTTCTTGACTTGGCCTCATGTTTATTCTGCAAATCTCGCTCATTGTTATTGGAGTTGTTGTGATTGCGCTTAGTGTTTAATACAGTTGTTATTCCTGCTCTACTCTTGTTGTTGATGTTGTTGATGTTGCTGATATTCCGATTGTCATCGCTGTCCCTTGGCATACATAGCGCTTTGTAGGACGTTGTCTTGCCAGTTGACATAATACTTTTCCCGGCTGCCTCCTTTGTTCACTTGCGTTGCCCGCCCCTACAAAAATACGACAACAGACAAAACGGCACATAACGGACCAGAAAAAGTGGGGAAAACAATAAAAAACGTTTTGATTTACTTTTCGCCGCAGATTTATGGTTTTGATTTAATGTGGTGAAAACAGTGATAATTCACTCGTGTGGCAATACGAGCCGAAATTTATGGAGTTGTGACAATATGGCACTCGCTTTCGCTGAAATATGGCCTTAAATTGTTTCTGGCTTTTCAAACGATACTCGCACATTTTTCATAGTTTCACTGGCATCATGAAAAATGTGTTCTGTTCATATCTTCAAAATGCTCGTGAGGAATGAGCTCTGGAAGCGGTCTAAATATAAAATCACTTTACCGCATCTGCCTTGAAATTTGTGGCATTTCCAAGTACGAGTATTAGCGTCGCCTTTGGAAGATTTGCTGCTGTCTGGAAATCTTTAGATTAGTTTGTTAATACTTCGCGGTGTGGATGATGATTTATTTGAAGAGATTTTTTAGGGAGAATTTGGGGGAGGGTGTTAATCGACGTGATGGAGTCAGCAACAATATTGTTATATTACCACGTGCGGCCTGATAGACTGTTGTGAGTATTTTCATGTGTCTTATTCTCGGATTATGCTTCATGCAGATGTTAAGAGTTATATTATCGTTTGAAGAAGAAATATCATGGTATTCTCCTTCAGTGGTAGAGGCATTCCATACTCACAACAACAAGGAGTTTTCTGGTCAAATCGGTTTTTGTATTTATATAACATCAAAGATTTTGCCTACTTCTCAACACAGTACTTGACTTAATTTTTGTTGATGCTTCATACAGATCTCTAGAGCTATACTATCATTTGAAGGAGGCATATCATAGTCCTTGGATTTAGATAACATCAAAGATTTTGTCTACTTCTCAAGACATTACTTGGACTTACTTTTTGTTGATGATTCATACAGATTTACATTATCAGATTACAGAGCTTTATTATCATTTGAACGAGGCATATCATAGTACACTATACTCTTTCAGTAGTACCGGCATTCAAAACTCACAACAATAAACAGCTTTCTGGTCAAATGAGTCCTTGGATTTATACAACACTATAGATTCTGTCTACTTATCAACACACTCCTTTACTTGGTTCTACAAATATTTCCCCGCAGATCATTTCATTTGTTTGACGCGAATTCCTACTCAATATTTGAACTATACAATTAGATTAACTAGTTTTGAACTGTGACAAGAAACAGATTAGAGTCCTTTTTTCAGCCATGCCCTTTTACATTGATTTGAAACGGTTTCTAGAAACAACTATTTTTTCCATTCAGAATCTCATTAATTCATGATCCATTCATGTCAGAATCTTCATCTTTGACATTTCTTCCTCAACAAAACAAGGAAGTTAAAAGGCATCAACCTGGAATTATATCGCGAATCAATTATTAGCAATTAAATTCTTTCATTTCTCAAGTGTTCATTCGTCCTTGTTCAAGTGGATTGTAATGATGAAGCAGAGTGTAAGTTCTTTGCCACTTACTCTTTCAGGCAACTACGGTCAACATAGATGGGCCACCATCCATCGATGGATAGGCCACCTACCATCGGCGCCATTGATTCCAATGGGAATTGCATTGGAGTAGGGTCACAAGTATCATAAACCAAGTATTAACCCATAGGTTAGGTTAGGTTATCGTTAGGTCACTCAGACCACCATGGGTCCATTGTAACTCTTAAGTTTCTTACCACTGTTAGATGTACATGAAGATCCCTTAGGTGATTGCACTTTACTTTGTAGCTCAGAGCATTTAACACAAAGGTTCACCCAGTCCGAGTACGGCGAATACTTCTTTTGACTTATCTTCTTTGTATATCTTCCACAATTCCACAATAAAGAAACCTGCGAGGGAGAGTCCTTGGGATATTCCCATACATTGACTCCCGTTTATAGCACTAATCCTCTCTACACTCGCTTCTCGAGTTTTTAGTGGAGTTATTTAATAGTCTGCTAACAGTTTGCTATATATATTATTTATATGCTTTACTAAAGTAGTCCTCTGGATCCATTCATACTCTGCCCACCAAGTCTTTTCATTGATTTAACCACCAACTTCACTATTTCTAGAATCACCACTTCACATTCTCGTAAACTTGATTATAACTCCCATTTGTTCTTTGTAATGATCCTTCAGAATACTCTCACTTTCAATTACAATCGACTCTGCGATTATATTTGCGTTATAACAAATAAATATTCAGTGGGTTCGGTTCTTCCGAAAGATTCGACAGTTTGTGTTCTAATAATACTCCAGAATTACAGGTTGTTCATATTAAACCAAATAAAAAATCATCTCTTATAGAGGAAATTAACAAACTATGTGAATTTCTTGAATGCATAATGCCTACATTAAGATTCTCTATGCTCACTTATGGCGGATCAGGTATAGAGAAAGGACTTACCTGAGGCAATATCCCAATCTACCCTGTCCTTCCTATTGGGAAACTCAACAATGAACTGCTCATCAGCTGGTTGTACGCTTCTGTGTCCACTCTCGAAGACCAGTAAAGACTGCAAGCAAGTTCTTATCCCATGAAATTTCGTAGGTTAGTTTAGGTTATCGTGGCAGCCGGTCCACGGACCAGCTCACTCAGACCACTATGGGTCCAATGCGATACCACCGCGTAACACCGCACCTCTACTTTACTACTCAAACCATTTTGAAACCCTAATAAAGGAGCAGGATTTGTTTGACCATCGCGCCGGACACTTCCGTTAGAGAGTTCAAAGCGTATTTGCCTAAAGACCCCGCTCAGATTCTAGCTAGAGCCGGGCTCCTACAGAAGATGTGTCCCACAGTCTCCTCCTCAACAGCTTCAGGACACACCCCCAGACAAAGCCCTCAACCCATCCCATCAATTCTCATACAAGGTGTTTCCAAGCCTTTCGTACACTACTCGCACTTCGAAAAATCTCCCTCAGCAGCCGTTGTTCTATATTGGCCTGGGTTGCAACCTTAATTAACCTTCTAATGACCTTCATGACTTTCACATAACGGAATGTGTGTCTTCAAGTTTTGTGTTTATTGATTTCACTTGTAATTCACTGCAGTCACACACAGAAGACAAAAATCTTTATGAGAGCACTTTACACGCAGATCAGATCTGCACAACAGCACAGCTTATAATAAAGTTCCCGAGAGCATTTGGCTTTATACTCGCACACACACACGCACACACACACACCAGCCACCTCGTAACATGCGCGGCTATGCGGAGTATGAAACGACAATTTTATAATGTTATTAAATATGATAATCCCTAACGTGGTGTTAGTTGGTAAAAGTTCATTAAAATTGTTATTGTTGGCGTTGCTGGGTGCTTTGTTTTTGCCAGTGTGATGTTGTTGCCGGGCCATAACATTAAAAATGTAATTGTAAAGTTAAGATTACGAGTATACTCGTATATTTAAAATGTGGCAATAAACGCGAGTCACGTCTCAACAGAGCGAGCGTACACAGCGGCCCAGAAAGCACGCTACAAACTCGTGTAGGGGTATGGAGGAGAGACTGCTCGCAAGTGGCCGCAGTTGCTTGGCAGTGACACCTGTTTCCACAGCCCAACCAGCGACGCACTCACAACCAGCGACGTACTCACATCCAGCGGTGTCTGCTCTGCTCTACTCTGCTGGCTCAATCCATGTGAGATTTGTTGGAGGCGCTAGTTGGGGGTCTGGCATAAAATAAAACAAAAATGGCTGCCGGTATAATTTTGGTTACTTTTTATTGCACTGTGTGCGAAATTTTATTTGCTCCTTTTGCTGAACCTTGCCAGCGAATTGTGAGGGAGTCTTCTCTGACTCTCAATCTATGTTCTGTGCGTGTGTGTGTGTGTGTGAGTCACTGAACAATATCATAAAATTTGTCCTTTATGTGGAGCCGCCTGTGGTTACAGGTTCACATTATACAACTGTGCATTTATGTGTGTCTCTGTGTGTGTGTTTGTGTCTGTTTGTGTGTGTGTGACCTTTCCCCCCATCAGCTTGGGTCTCATTTGCTCTGTTCATTTGGGCTTTGGGGAGTTGTGTTGTGGCGCTCACACGTGTTCATAGGTGTTATATTGTTGTAGTTGGAATTTTTGTTGCTGTTGTTGTTGGAGTTGCTCTCCTGCTGTTGATATGGTTTTATGACCTTTGCGGTGCGTTGTATTGCCAAAAAATTGCATTGTTTTTATTGCTGTTGTTGTGCGCTTCTTTTAATCCATGTGGGGTCGTAATTCTAAGATGATTTCCTTGTTTAACATACATAAATGAAAATAAGGACTTCAGAGCTTAAGCGTTGGTTCACCAAAGAGCAAGCAACATTAAAGAGAAATTTTCTTCAGCAAGAGATTGTGATTTTTCTCTATAAAATGGAACATGTTAGATGGAGAAGTGGTGTACGAAGTTTTTATGATAATTCTATTCTAATTAAAATGGATGAAAGTTGAAATGAATGGTAGGAAGTCATTTGGAAGCCGAGTTGAAATGAATCTACCTTACTTAACAAACAAAAAGTGAATATGACAAAATAAGCACATTCTGGGTACTGCAAGTGTACTAAAAGAGCAACTAATTGCAAACTATATCACCCACTTAAGCTCACGATAATGTAACTTTAAGTTTTAAGTCCTCAAGTCTAGTCCAGCATGATGTAAAGTTTTTGTTTCCGGACTAAAAGGAGGCTACTGGAAACCGCTTTGGACTGATGGATTGTGATCTATTCTAGACTCAAAATATTTATCTGAGATCTTAACCCCACCACAGTATTACCAGTCTCAACAGGTTGCAACAATCAGTCGTCAGTATTGACGTAAGACCAAGGAGAGTTCTTCAATTGCTTGTTTCACTTGGAGTCCATACCAAATCCTAAGATACCAAACAGGAAAGCAAGGCATCTGAGGATAGGTACTTAATAGGGTGCTTATTTGCACATTCTGAGTACTCCAAGTGTACCAAAATAATAAATATATGCAAATATTTGACCACTTATGCTCACGATACTGTAAATTTAAGCTTTAAGCCCTCAAATCTAGTCCACGATGATGCAAAGTTAATAATTTCTGACTAAATGGAGGCTACTGGAAACCGGCTTGGAGTGGTGGATTGTAATCTATTGTAGTCACAGTATAGTTACTATTCGTCTGAGATACTGGCTCCACCACAGTATTCCCAGTCTCAACAGGTTGCAACAATCAGTCGTCAGTATTGACGTAAGACCACGGAGAGTTCTTCAATTGCTTGTTTCACTTGGAGTCCATACCAAATCCTAAGATACCAAACAGGTAAGCAAGGCATCTGAGCGTAGGTACTTAATAGGCTGCTTATTTGCACATTCTGGGTACTCCCAAGTGTACAAAAATAATAAATATATGCAAATATTTGACCACTTATGCTCACGATACTGTAACTTTTAACTTTAAGTCCACAAATCCAGCCCACGATGATGCAAAGTTAATAATTTCTGACTAAATGGAGGCTACTAGAAACCGACTTGGAGTGTTGGACTGTGATCTGTTCTAGACTCATCCCATTTATCTGAGATGTAAACCGCACCACAGTATTCCCAACCATAACAGGTTGCATCAATCAGTCGTCAGTATTGACGTAAAACCAAGAATTGTTCAATTTCTTTTTTGATTTGGAGTCCATACCAAATCCTAAGATACCAAATAAGTAAGCAAAACATCTGAGGGTAGGTACTTAATAGGGTACTCTATTTGCCTAGGATACTGGCTCCACCACAATATTCTCAGCCTCAACAAGTTACAACAATGAGTCGTCAGTATTGACGTAAGACCAAGGAGAGTTGTTCAATTGCTTGTACCACTTGGAGTCCATAGCAACAGTAACCAAATGTCCTTTTTCAAACAGATACGGATGATATGTGAGGGTACTTCATAGGACCCTTATTTGTTTCCTCTGTCTTCACTAATGAAAGATCAATAATAGAGAAGTGTCAGAATGGTTCCACTTTCAGTTCACTTGCAGTTCCACGCTTCCATCTCAGTCCTATAGAACACAGTCAAAATTAGATGCGACTTCCAGGACTGATCTGCTCACATGCATTTTGAACTCTTCACATACGCATATGAACAGATTTTTTTAGACTTTTTTATTCAAACCAAATTCCAGTTGATTTTCCCTGGATAACAGTATTTGAGTATCTCCACTCTCAGCTCTGGGTGCTCTACAGCAAGCCATCACAGGCAAACTCACGAGCTACTAATGATATGGGCCCTATATACAACCCATGAGCCTGGAGGTTTCTCGCAGTTGATATTCCTTGGATAACAGTATTTGATGATGTCCACTATCAGCTCAGGGTTGTCTTCAGCAAGCAGCCTCTGGCAAACTCATAAGCTACTAGTGATATGGGCCCTATACTCGTATACAACCCATGAGCCTGGAGGTTTCTTGTTTTTCTTCAAGTATTAAAATGCTGAGCTATACTGCCTTCTGATACCTGTAAACAACGACCTTAGAATATCCTTCTCATAGGAGGATTCCAATATAGTAGCGAGAACCATGAAACACCAACCAACTTGGCTTCAATATACCAGTCAGTGACCATTGTCCCTTCCAGCAGAGCCACCCACGATGTATTATATACCGTTGTCTTTAACATATTTACTAATATATAATATATAATGATTCAGTGTACCCTTCTTAGCAGCGCACATTTAAACTGGTCCCACCTTCCTTCTACCACAATGCACCTACTACAGTGGTACCTTCACCTTCCACCTTCTCACCGATAGTGTTACACATCCACCAGGAACATGTTTCCTTTAGCTTTATGTTTTTCGCTTTTTATTTATCATTTTAATACCTTTTATATTAAGTATAAATTGAGCCTCTTTATGAAGACGGTCCCATTTAAAGGACCCTTTTGCTCCCCCACAGTAAGACGAAAGTATCCTGTGCGGCGCTGACATTCCGTTTGACATTCGTCACCGCGCTGAATGCCAGCCTTTGTTGGCTGTTGCTGCCGCTGTTGTTGTGGAGTGTCTGTTTTGTTGGGTGTAAGCCACCCAACGATAGCTTTAAATGTGACCCCGCTCCACCTTACCCACAACCCTTTGCGAACGCCACAAAACAAATAAACATGCAGCGCTTCAATGTTATCAACCCTTGCGACACGACACAGTGTTGCATGTTGTCATTGTCGAGCGAATGAACAGGTAACGGTGGACGGCGCCGGGAAGGGGGCGCGCACTAAAATGCCGCAAAGTATTTGTAAATAAAAATTCAATTGGATTTTGACGCTGACGCTGGCACTGCTTCTGCTGACGAATTGCTTTGCAGCGGCGCTGTTTGCATTTTTATTACCCCCGCCAGAATATTGACTTTATTTTATGATATTTGCATGCGGCATGTAAATGTGGCACATGTGAGGAGTACGCTTTGTTGTTGCTCGTGTCGCTGGTGTTGTTGTTTCTGCTGTTGCATGCCGCACTCGCAGAGTGTATGGAAAAGAGGCAAGCATGTAAAAACGAAAAATCGGGGAAACGGAAAATGGAGTAGCAGCGCTTAAGTTGGCAAATGGAAACGCGAATTTTATTCACTTTGCCTCCTTTGCTACTAATTTATGCAAATTTGATAATATTTGTGAAATTGTAAAATTGTGAAATTGTTGGGAGAGACTTACATGCAATTGCATTTAAATGCTACGGGAAGGTATATAAAAAAATTCCGATTCGGATTATTATTTGTTGTGTTTTTATTTTTAAGCTCAACTCTCCGCTTTACAGTTTAATTCCATGCGATTCTGCTCGTAGCGCGTTGTAGGTGGCGATGTAGTCGCTAGTGCCACCAGTATTTCAGGCCGAATATCACTAATTTATGCTGCTCGCTGCAGTCTGCATGCATTGCCCTTATCTAGCCGGGCTCTCTAATAATAAAAAGTGGCCCGCTATAAAGGCGAACAATTGAGTTGCACTGCGCCTTCCTTACAAAATCCTTTTATGTTAACAAAATGAAAATTCAAAACGACAACATCAGTACCGCAACTCACGCCACCACCAACACATGCACACAAGATTAGACTAATGCATGTTCAGCATGCAGTTACACCAGTGGCACATGCATGTCGTGTGTAGGGAGCAATAAAGTGCTGGATTGCTACTCGTATATGCCAAATACTCCTCAGAAGGCACTTGTTGTAAGCACGAGGCAATGCTATCCAGTACTCGTACCCGAAGATGTAGCCGAGTATTCGTAGAATCCAACTGAAGCAGGGCTAAGAAATCGGGGAGAATAGGTTCCTGAAGCCTGAATTTATGTGTGAATTTAATTTTGAAAAATTAAGTAAAACTTTAATTAATTTCTTAATGAATTAATTGAAATTTTAATCACTGTTAATTAATTACTTAATTAATTTTAAATATAAATGAAGAACTCTTCATAAATGCAGCTTTTGAAATTCACTCATTCAATTGCTGGGATTGAGAAATCCACTCTTATCTGTTCAGTGCCTGAAAGTATGCCATTCCATTTTCCAAACATTACTCCCAGTTCCCCAATTCATTTCTCCAAAAATTGCTTCCAGTATTCAATTACTGATTCCCATAAAATTGCCCTGCAATTGGAGTGGATTCCCAAAGCTCAGTAATTATTTCATAAATTCACTCATACAATTGCTGGGATTGAGGAACCCACTCTTATCTGTTCAGTGCCTGAAAGTATGCCATTCTATTTTCCAAAAATTACTCCCAGCTTCCCAATTCATTTATCCAAAAATTACTCCCAGTATTCAATTACTGATTCCCATAAAATTGCCCTGCAGTTGGAGTGGATTCCCAAAGCTCAGTAATTATTTCATAAATTCACTCATACAATTGCTGGGATTGAGGAACCCACTCTTATCTGTTCAGTGCCTGAAAGTATGCCATTCTATTTTCCAAAAATTACTCCCAGCTTCCCAATTCATTTATCCAAAAATTACTCCCAGTATTCAATTACTGATTCCCATAAAATTGCCCTGCATTGAGGAACCCACTGGGATTGAGGAACCCACTCTTATCTGTTCAGTGCCTGAAAGTATGCCATTCCATTTTCCAAAAATTACTCCCAGTTGCCCACTTCATTTCTCCAAAAATTGCTTCCAGTATTCAATTACTGATTCCCATAAAATTGCCCTGCAATTGGAGTGGATTTCTACAGTTCAGTAATTATTTCATAAATTCACTCATTCAATTGCTGGGATTGAGAGATCCCCTCTTATCTCTTAAGTGCCTGAAAGTATACCATTCCATTTTCCAAAAATTACTTCCAGTTCCCCAATTCATTTCTCCAAAAATTACTCCCAGTATTCAATTACTGATTCCCACAAAATTGCCCTGCAATTGGAGTGGATTTCTGAAACTCAGCAATTATTTCATAGCCAATTCTTCCGGTTTCGCTTGCGTGTAATCGCAAAGCTTTCTAAGCTTTACAAGCTTTCCCTAATTAACTTTTATGTTACTTTGGCTCGAGAATGGTTTCAAATTTTGTAAACAATAAAACCGTGGAAATAACCTGAGTCTGCTTTCCAATTCAATTTGCTTGTAGCACGCGTTTCTTGAGTTCGCCTTCGCATGTCAAGTGCTGCTGCTTGCCGCTTATGTTCCACCTTCTTGGGAAATTCAATAGCAGTGCCAAATCGGCAACGCCTCCTGGCACCACCCGCTTTGACTTCAAGAAATTGAACTGTTGATGGAGGATTTTTCTATTATTTTACTAGCATATTGGGGCTGGAGAGCGATGGTTCGTCGAGTCATAAAGCCAAAAAGCATGCTAATCATCGGCAGAGTCGGAGACTGCTGCCAATTGTGAGCCATAAACGTGCCAGACACTACTCTAATAAACGTTAAAAGCATTGCTTTAGTGGACTCATGGCATGCTTCGCAGTTAGCATGCGGAATAATTTTAATGGAAGTATTTGCAATTTGCGTGACACTTAAAAGAACTTGCCTTTCCTTCCGTGTGGGCGGAATTGTCATTTTGCAGTGCATACTTTCGGGCGTAGTTTTGTATGAAATGTCATGCAATTTCTTACTAAATGCGAATGAGTTTGGTTGGTAAAAATATTTATAAATAAAAGCAATGCAATGAGAGGGAGTTGTTCTGCAATCCGCCAGTTAGGAAGAAGGACTGTTTGGCAACACTGGAAGTGGAGCAGGAAAGCAGGTAAAGTAAAGGATGTTGGACGTGGGGTCTCGCATGTTTGATTACTCGCTTTTCAAGTTGTTCCTTTTAATTATTCTGTATATTTTATGGGTTATAAATTAGAGGCAAATATAACGCTTGAGTCATGTCAGGTATTTATGAGTTGGAAAAGTTTTTAGGGTGCGTCCTTAATATACGGTATTATTGTGCTGTTAAGTGTTAGAACGATTTAAAGGAATTGGTAAGTAAAACGAGAGAGGAACTGTGAGTTAGGGAGAAGATAAAATGGCTCGTTTGAGGGAAGAAGTTGTTAGCAGTGGCGACTAACGCCGGTTAGGATGATAATTTGCTTAAAGAAGACTATATAAAACCTTTATAAATCATTGGTTAAGTGTATTCCACTCAGCGAAGAATTTGTACCCATATAAAAGTGGCGTCAGATGTCCTCTTTGTGTTCCTGCAGTCTACGTAAGTCAATGTACAGAGGGATTATAATTCTACAGTACAGCAGATAACTTCCTCTTTTATAATTTATGGATGATAATTTGCTTAAAGACAACTCTATAAAATCTTTATAAATCATTGCTTTGGTGTATTCCACTTCGCGAACAATTTGCACCCATATAAAAGTGGCGGCAAAAGTTCTCTTTGTATTTATACCGTCTTCGTACAGTACAGCAGATAACTTCCTCTTTTATAAAGGCATTTCAGTATTAAACCTTTACACTTATAAGCTTCAAACCTGTATAAGTAAAGTACCATAATATGATCCTTTTAACATTATGAAGAAAATATCTTCGATCATTGGTTGTGGTAATCACGGGCATAATCCATGGGGCCATCATATGGAGCTGTCATATGTCGACCATCGAGAGTCCGAACTCCGTTGTCTCTCTGAAAGAAGAGCAGAGCATTTTCTCTACATTCGCCCTACCTTTGTCAGAATGAGGAGGTTGTTTTGAGAATGGACAACGTACACTCCTTATCTCTGGATAGAATTCTGAGATTCATAAAGCAGTCAAAGAAGTTTGATAAGGTGTAACTTCCTTTCCAAAAATCTTCTATCTCCCGCTTCCCCCAAATATTGGAAGGTTTGTGGTACAATAGGCATTTCCTGATTGCTTGGAGACCTCCTTCGTCGGTGGTTCTCCGTCCTACCCTACTTCTATATTCTATCTATCTATCTAAAGTTCCATTATTCTTTGTGGACTTAGTTTGTACATTTTTGTAGAGTTCAAATCAGCATTAAAGAATCATCTTCAGGTCCTAAAAAGATTTGTGTATAAAGCGATTACACATAGCATCAAGAGTCGTCAAACCAATATAAGACTTCCAAAGAAAGCATTGGATATTTTCATTCGTATCACAGATTGTTCACTTCCCTATATAAATTTCTCATTTCCAAGCTTTATATTTAACTATGCAAGAACTCATAAACTACCTTGAAACATTTGAGTACCTCTTTTAGATATTTAATCTTCCTTTAGCATCCACTCATCCCAAACATTATCTCCCAAGCATAGCTTGCTGAAAATCCTTACCGCAGACTTTACACGGTTGCAGACTCTACCACCGGTACCAACTAAGGGACCCTTCCCAACCCGTAGATTTGATGCGTTTCTGTAAGCCTTCGTTGCTGACTGCTTATCCCCATTAAATAATAAAGTCCACAGTTAACATTTTGCATCCGATTCCGTGTAACTCCATTTCACTCCCATCTAAAACTGCAATTTTTATCCTCAGTGTTCACTTTTTTACCGCACAAATGGTGCCAGCATCAGAAAATAAACTCAGAAATTCATGAGCTACGCCAGCACATAAATAAAAAGTTTCATTCGACTGCCTGCCGAGTAAAGTGCTTTTAGGCGTTTCGCATGCTGTCTATTTTTTCCCTATTTTTTTTTTTGCAACTGAGATACTTTTGCGAGCTCTTTGCATATGTATAAGCGGAAATTTTATGGAAATTATAACAATAATTGTCATTAAATCAAATTTTTATAATTGTGTCGTAAATTTTCTATGCAAATAGCATTGCATACATTACGGCCTCAAGTGAAGCAATAAACGTGAATCACAAGTGAACGGCGCGGCACGGAAATGTACTCGTAAACGTACTAATGCAATCAAAACAAGAGGCAGTAGGAAAGGAATACATTCTCATATATTTAGTTAAACATTAAATCGTCATTAAGTGAAAAGAAGTATATAAAAACGAGTACTTTAAAAATGAAAGCATACTTTCAGGTCAGACATGAATAAAATTAATGTGAGTGCTCGCGCAGTGTGCGTGACATGTTTTCCGCCCACTTCACTTCCCATACACTTCCAGCTAATTAACATTTTAGCTTTAAAACTCAAGGAAATTCACATTTGCAGCAGTGTAAAAGGAAGTCATAAAAAATGCAAAACTTAACCTAAACTTAAATATTTTAAGTGCCTAAAAGCATACTCCGCTCCAGGCCTACATATACACTCAGTCGTTTGTAAGGAGGATAAGAAGCATCAGCGGCGGTGGCGGCGGCGGCATCGTCATCGCATTTTGTTTGCATGTTCATTAACAACACAACCGCCCTCAATTAACACTCGCTGTGCGCACAATGCCGCCGCAAAAACCGCAAAGTACCTCAAAAAATGGGCGCGCAGTAAATAGGAAAAAGGTTTTAAAATGTAATTTAATTATTTTAGTCAGTCGCAACAGTGCGAAGAGGAAATTGCAGCTGCGAAATGGCACAGACGGCAACTTTCACATATGCTCGTTAAATAAAATAAAGAGAATATTCAAAAGCGGAGTAAAATGAAATAAATACTTTTTTATAGTCGCAGAAATTGCGTTTGGTGTTTGCCCGAAGCGTGCTTTCCACAAGTATTTGAGAAGCTAAAGTACTTTCTTATGAGGATTTCGACGTAATAGCGAAATAATTACAGTAAAACAGGGTCAGGCTAAGAGGGAGAGTAAATATAAATAAAAAATATAAGTAAAAATGATAGAATTTTCGAGTTTTTGGAAGGGAACTGCAATCCTGTGGAAGGGAGTAATGATTATGGGTCAATGGCCTATTAACAAGGACTCAAGAAATGCCCTACAACGAGGCATACAGTTGGTTCTCGAATATCAGAACATTCTGAAGAGAACATTTGGCATTCTGAAGAGAACATTTGGATATTCAAAATAGTGAACCACTTTATGTCAAAATAAGGATATTGTCTAATACTATTATTCTTGATTGTAAACATGGTGAAGTCTTCTTGAACACCAATCATATTACAGTTGCTCTGAATTCTCCACTAAACTCTGTTGTACCAAGTTATCGCTTTTATAATCCTAGTCTATATTTTTTATTGAATTCGATTCGAGAAAGAACATTATGAACTTTACTTATTACTGCTGCTCTGAATTCCCAAATGGACTGTGTTGTTCCAAACTTTTATAATGCCAATATGTATATTTAATGTCTACTATTCAAGAAGGAACGTAGTGGACTCTTCTTTAACACCAATCTTATTGCTGATGCTCTGAATTCTCCACTGAACTCTTCTATGGCAAATTGCCTTTTTTATAGTCCCAGTCTGTATTTTTAATGTGTACTATTCGAGAAAGAACATAGTGATCTCTTCTTGAGAAGCTATCTAATTACTGGTGCTCTGTAGTCTAAAATGAACTCTGTTGTTCCAAGTTATCGCTTTAATAATCCCAGTCTGTGAAGTCCCAGTCCAGTGAAGTTTACTTTGTTCTCAGTCTTATTGTTGCAACTCTGAATTTCCAAATGAATTCTGTAGTTCAAAGTTACAGTTTTTATAGTCCCAGTCTGCTTTCTAAACTATTCTAGAATGTGACAAAAGATTGTCAGTATAAATGAGCTGCTATCACCCATTCTGTGGAAAAGATGCAAAATTCATGCCAGTCGCTTGTTAAATTCTTTCGCATAAAGCACAATTTCTTGAAGCTCCTGGGAGCATGGATCTAATTTCAGTAGGTATCCTTTCAACTACAAACTGGGAGAGAAATGTGTAAAACTTCTCCAAAATCTACAAATTTGATACTCATGTTAGCAGTGCCTCCTACAATTAGTACCTTACACAATAAAGGGGCACCCGCAAACTATGCTATGATTTTATGAAAAGCCAATTTGCAGTTGGGCACTAAAAATCTTAATTACTCTACATCAGTAGCATACTTTTAAGGGTAAATGATTGCCGTCTGCCATGATATAATCGCTTGTTTCGCTTTACTACATGTTAGATTTATTCGATTAATTTAAGGGTGTTATACAAAGCGGCATGAAATATCTATTGTGATGGCACTATGTATTTAAAAGATGAGGAAAGTCTCAACTATCGATATTCTCTCGGGTTAATTTACGACAGGAATTCTTGTATTTTGGAGGAATCAAGTTCATGACAATAGTCTCATCTATACATATTCGATCGGGTTAATTTCGGACAGGAATTCATGTATTTTGGAGGAATCAAGTTGATGACGATAATCTCATCTGCAGATATTCTGTCAAGTTTATTTCCGACAGGAATTCATGTATTTTCGAGGAATCACGTTGAGGGCTCTTGCTCATATCTAAGATATGTTCTCCAAAACAGCTTACTAAAGATTAATTAGAGTCACTATAACAGTTTTCAACACTAATGCTTTATATAACTATATCAAGAAATGTATAAATTGGTTAATTATGCCCTCTGTTGATCCTCTCTAAACGGCTCAAGGAAGCATTTGGCTACGATGACATATTGGCCGCATTTACCATACTCTTTTTTGCTGCTTATTATAGAGTAGGTATAAACATAATTAAACGGAATACAGAACCTTATTACAATACACATTTTATAGCCCTACTATGAAGTTCCCATAGACATAATTAAACCGAAGTTAAGACTAGCCCACTACCATAAATTTTATACTGAACAGTCCACGTTATCCTGTTGAATACTGAAGGTTTACTTTTCACCTCCTTAAAATACACACTTGAACTTTATTCTCACCACTTATGCTATTATACTCCAGTTCGACATTCAAAATAGTGTACAAAAACTTTTCTTTATTGTTAAAAGCCCACTTGACAAACAAACACAAACCTTAAAGTCGAAAATCACGCACATTCTTGACTCATCTCAACTTGCGTCTTCAAGGTCACAGAAAAAGGTTTCCCGCAGTTTTCCTGCTCGTAAATATATGCTTACTCCATACAGAGATGGTCGGGAATAGCGGGTCGCATATGTTGCCTGCGAATGCCTTTATTAATAAAATACCACATGACCTTTTCTCATCGATAAAGAAAATATTTCTGACAATATGTGAAAGTGTAGCTAAAATACAACAACAACAATAACAGCAGCAACAACAAAAACAACACCAACAACAGGAACAGCAACAACAACTACAAACACAACACCAACAAGAGGAACAGCAACTATAACAGCCAGAACCAGAACAACAACAACAACAACAACGGACGCAACAAAAATAATAAAAGAAAATATCAATGGGAATATATCAATGCCAATGCCAGGAAAAGTGTTTCTCTAAGCATCCTGCATGAATAATTGAATTGAATTTTTGGGGCTACGCATGTTTCCTCACTGCCTGTGTGTCTGAGAGTGAGTGTGTGTGTGTGTCTGTGAATAGAGAAGGAATTGCGGTTTTTTATTGTTAAGTAAATAAAGGGAGGAATTTCTAAAGGAAATCTCAAATGCGATGTTTATGGAATTTCTTTCCTAATTTAAACATTTTTTAAACGAATTTTTTGGAGATTTTCAATTTTGATAGTATTTTTATGTTTTAACTTTATTAATAGGCAGGAGCATATACTCCATATTCGTATACTAGTTTTCTGTGAGGTTTCAAGTTATGTCCTGAAATACTTGGTTGATGGGAGGAGCATAGGCAGGAGTATATACTCGTAATCCATATTCGTATGCTAGTTTTCTGTGAGGTTTCAAGTTATGTCCTGAAATACTTGGTTGATGGGAGGAGCTTATAGTATACATATACTAGTTCCGTGTGAGGACTCAAGTTATATTGATTGACTGCTTTCACCTGGCGAGAGGTATTCCTACTCTCAGAGATACATTCGAAGCTTACTTACGTTAGTCTAAGACAACTGTCATAGGAATCTTACTATAAGCGTTGGTTTCAGAGTTCTTATGAAATCCCTATCTGGTAAATATTGTCTCCAGCATATCGCATTGTATAGATTAATGTGTAGATGAAATTCGTCCTCTGACAAATTTCCCCCATATAAAATCTTGCTTATTCAAAAAGTAATAAATCGAAGTTGGCGAATCAAATTTTGATTCGTTTCTCAATCCCATTCTCAATCATGTTAAACTTTGAGTGGGTTAAATAGAGATTGAGAATCTTTCATAAAGCAGAGTAACAAACGTCCAAGGCAGAGTAACAAACGTCCAAGGCAGAGTAACAAACGTCCAAAGCTGAGTAACAAACAAAGCAGAGTAACAAACAAAGCAGAGTAACAAGCAAAGCAGAGTAACAAGCGTCCAAAGTGCAGTAACAAATCAGTGAACTGTAAATCAGGAAGTTTTTATTATGTTGGCGGAGCTTGGAATAGCTGAGCTTTACCTCGACTCCGAAATAATTCGTGACAAGAGTGATCCACCTATGAAATAGTCTCTTAAGTACCTCGTGATGGGTAGATAGGACTTCGAAACTTTACTAAGCACGTGTTCTAATAATGCACCCAGTTTTCTCAGATGGCACTTAGGTGAATATATTCAATTAGGGGGTGGCTGGTAAAGAGTCAACCCTTGTAATTATACACCTTGGAATATTACAAGTAATATTTTCTGTTGATGAAAATGTCAAATCCACCTTAAGGCTGCGAAATATGGAATATAGTGGCTACAGATACCCATGCTTTCAGGTGTTCATTAACCGCTGCATCAGCGTAATCCTGCGCATGTATTCCGACATTATGTCAACCATCAACCTATGGAGTAGCACAGCTCAAACACCAATGCAGCTCGATATCTGTAAAAGGAAGTTGGGATGTGGATTTGTTACTTTTTAACAAGAGCATCGAATGTCATCAGCTGAAGTCCAATCGACTGGTACCCGCAGGCTAGTCGGCGAAGAGACAGACCTGCAATGACCTGGAGAAGCAACATTTAAACTGCAATAATTAGTACGAACCCAAGCTGGAAGGTGACCCAAAGGTTGTCGCTTGGCAGAATTGAATGAAGGAAACTTGTTGAGGCCCTTCGCTCCCTCGCGGAAACGTATGAATTAATTATTACATTTTCTGCGGGAATGAAGAGATCACAGTAATTTTTATTCGAGATTCCTATCGAAAATATAATAATTATATCCATATGATAAGTAATATAATTGTCTAAATTCTATCCAGGAATATTGATATTTATGAGAAGAAAATGCTTACTTTGCTAGATTTCTTTGGTGGTGTCCTGCTCAGATGAGCATGACAGCATTTTAACCTCCCCTCCTTCATGATTTTTTACAGATGGTGAGGCAGTAATTCCAAATTTCTCGGAAGACTGAACTTACTGGGCGTGGGGAGGAGTATAGGCAGGAGTATATAGTCCATATTCGTATGCTAGTTTTCTGTGAGGGTTCAAGTTATGTCCTGAAATTCTTGGCTTATGTGGTTAGAAGTCTCCTTGCACTGGAAACTTTCTTAAGATTGTTGGAAATTGAAAATCCAGAAAATTAAAAGTAATAAATGAAGATGCCAAGCCTTCCTGCCCGTATTCCTTGTCTTCAAGGGATGTCTTAAGCGGGAAGGATATGGCTTTTCCTTGACTGGGAACATGTGGTGAAAAATTTCATTTACCAAATTAATATATATTGTTGGCAAACACACACATACACACGCCCCCTACACTCCACACACACACACACACACACATACACTCGCACGCCCCCCACCCCTACACTCTCACACACACACACACTCACATATATATATTTGTCGCCACTCTCCTCCCACTCCTTCATACTTTTGCACATAATAATTTTGTCGCCAGTTTTTTACGAAGCGAGCACACTTTCTCATTGCCATGTGTGGTGTTGGAACTGAATGAGCTGTGTACACGCCTATATTTTGAGTATTTTTTTTAAATTTCGTATGTATTGTTAGGGTAGGGTGCCAGCGTATATGTGTGTATATGTGTGAGTGACAACAAAAACCTTTTAAATCCTTGTTTACTTGACTTAATGCAAATTTAGGGTGTTGTATGCATACAAAGCGAACACGTTAGGCTTTTTCCGGCGTGGTTGGGCGTCTTGTTTTATGTGCCACATAAAAATACTTAAATTATGCTGATTGTGAGTGAGAGATACTCGTATACAGTTGTGCGGTTTCCTGAGCCATACTCGCAGCTACCTTCCTGTCGACTGTGGCTGGCTGTGACTGCGACAGTGGCTTTCACAGAGCTGTCATGAAACGCACAAACAACTCAAATGAAAACGAAAATGAAAATCTGTGCGCGTTTAAGTGCGAAATATGCGCAAATTCACACGAGTATAAAACGCCAGTAACAAAAAATAAATAAAATAAAGTAACGCCAAACAAAACAAAATGAAAGCGCAGTAAAAACACATTGGCAGTGGAAATTAAATGCGAGTTAAGTGATTTATTGAGGGGGCTTTCAGGCATGCGCAACAACATTGCTAGGTGGGCCAATTTGCATGTTCATGACAATAGACCCGAAAAGGGAACACAAAAAATGGCTTTAGTACTCTCACAGGACGGAGAAAATTCGGTGTTTAATGCAGTTTGTAGAGAATTGCAATGATAGAGGATCAGGCCAAGGAGTATACTTATAGGAAAAGAGGATAATGTGCAGTTTCAGGGTTCATTTTGAAAGGAAAAGTCAACAATTACAATTAGTTCTTCATTAAGGACTATTTATATTGTTTTATAGAGAAGAACTACATTTATTATATTATATTTAATTAGGTTATGTTAGGTAGCGAAGACGGGTGCGGATACGGTATCCTCACTTCCACTCGGAGTCATCTATGTCCATTGTGACTGCCTTCAAAAAAGCCACGCGGAGGCATACTCGTCCTTCCCCACGATTAATATTATTGAAGTACCACATGTATTGATACGGTAGAGAGACTTCACAGATACGTGAATCAAACTATATATGATCCATACTTATTACTTCCCCTATTAAATTTTAAATATGACTCATAAAGCTGACAGTCAAAATTTCCTGTCGAGCAATATTCTTATGAGTTCACCCTTCATAAAGCCTCATATTTAATTTTTCCCTTAAGTTGCTTTATTGCCCTTCCCACTCCGAGTCTACTTTGAATTCATTATTTTCTTTGTCTGCTGATTTTGCTTACGTGATAGTCTCTGCGGTGAGGGTATACACAATCGTCCTGTGCTCCTTTAAATGGCAGGTAAATGAGTGAATTTTTGCCACATAATTATGCAGAAACTCGCATGCTTCACATGAAGTGTCTACGAACAAAAGTTTGAAAACTTCGCTGAATACGTTTCGAAGTCGAAAGTTGTCTCTGCACAAATGTGCATAAATTTTATATATTATTAAATTAAACTTTACGCTACGAGGATTAATCAAGGAACAGCAAAAATCAGTATAAAATAGAAAGATGCTTTGATGCTTCCAAGAAGTAATGCAGCGATATCCATTTAGTTGAACTTAATCGCCACCTCTAAGTTATTTCTCATAACTAACAAGGATATCAATATACCCCATTGTGTATTTCGTTCAGTTCAAGATCGTGTGGAATCACCACCAAGCTTCACCATTAAAATCGATACTTGTGTTGTCGATATTGGATTTCATTTAGCAGAATCTGTCTTAAGTACAAGTTGGCTCCTTAGCGTGCTATCCAAAGCGCCGTTGAAATCAACGAAAAGATGGTGGCTGTCTGTTTGTTTCTCAAGTATCTTCTCCAAGATTTAACGTATTGCGAAGATTTGGTCGATAGTGACTTTACCAGGCCTGAACCAATGATAGGGGTCCAATCAGCTCGTTAACGATTGGTTTCAGTCTTTCGCAGAGTACGTCAGATGGGATTTTGTATGCGATGTTAAGAAGACAAACTCCGCGGTAGTTACTGCACATCGCAGGATCACCCTTTTTGTGGACTGGGCAGAGCACACTCCGGTTCCAGTTGCTGGCCATGCATTCTTCCGACCATATTCTGCACAAGAGCTGAAGCACATGCCTCTTGAGCTCTGCGCGTCCAGTCTTAAACAGCTCCGCCGGTAATCCATCGGCTCCAGCGGGCCTTGTACTTTTTCAGTTGCCTAATGGGTGGCGGTATTTCAATTTCATCATCAGCAACCGGTTGCCGTATTCACCCTCGTCCTGTGTCACTGCAGTCCCCATTAAGCAGTTTCGCGAAGTGTTCTCGCCATAACCTGAGTATACTCTGGGCGTCTGTTACCAGGTTTCCATTTTCGTCTTATAGGAATTGGCCCTTCAGTTTTTGAAAAAAAATTTCGCGCCATATTCCTTGCTGGATACTGTCATCAGCTATGAAAAAACTGTAGATCGATATAGCAAGGTTCTTGCACTCAAAGAAAGAGAGAGAGAGAGAGAAAGAGAGAGAGAGAAAGAGAGAGAGAAAGAGAGAGAGAAAGAGAGAGAGAAAGAGAGATAGAAAGAGAGAAAAAGAGAGAGAGAAAGAGAGAGAAAAAGAGAGAGAAAGAGAGAGAAAGTGAGAGAGAAAGAGAGAGAAATAGAGAGAGAAATAGAGAGAAATAGAGAGAGAAAGTGAGAGAAAGATAGAGAGAAAGATAGAGAGAAAGATAGAGAGAAAGAGAGAGAGAAAGAGAGAGAAAAAGATAGAAAAATAGAGAGAAAGAGAGAGAAAGAGAGATAAAGAGAGAGAAAGAGAGAGAAAGAGAGAGAAAGAGAGAGAAAGAGAGAGAAAGAGAGAGAAAGAGAGAGAAAGAGAGAGAAAGAGAGAAAAAGAGAGAGAAAGAGAGAGAAAGAGAAAAAAGAGTGAGAAATAGCGAGAAAGAGAGAAATAGAGAGAGAAAGAGAGAGCAAGAGAGAGAAAGAGAGAGAAAGATAGAGAAAGAGAGAGAAATAGAGAGAAAGAGATATAAAGACAGATACGGAGAGAGAAAGAGAGAGAGAAAGAGAGGGAAAGATAGAGAAAGGTAAAGAAAGAGAGAGAAAAAGAGAAAGGGAGAGAAAGAGAGAGAAATAGAGAGAAATAGAGAGAAATAGAGAGAAATAGAGAGAAAGAGAGAGAAAGAGAGATAAAGACAGATAAGGAGAGAGAAAGAGAGAGAGACAGAGAGAGAAAGATAGAGAAAGATAAAGAAAGAGAGAGAAAAGAGAAAGAGAGAGAAATAGAGAGAAATAGAGAAAGAGATAAAGAGAGACAGAGAGAAAGAGAGAGAAAGAGGGAGAGGGAGAAAGCGAGAGAGAGAAAGAGAGAGAAAGAGAGCGAGAAAGAGAGAGATAAAGGGAGCGAGAGAGAAAGAGTGAGAGTGCGAGTGAGTGATCGAATAAGTTTTAGTCCCAGGATAACTGCTCGTCACAGCAAAGACGGTCAATGAAAGGCAACTGAAAGGCAACTGAAAGGCAACTGAAACCCAACTGAAAGGCAACTGAAAAGCAACTGAAACCCAACTGAAAGGCAACTGAAAGGCAACTGAAAGGCAACTGAAACCCAACTGAAAGGCAACTGAAAGGCCAACTCAACTGAAAGGCAACTGAAACCCAACTGAAAGGCAACTGAAAGCCCACTGAAACCCAACGAAGCCATTCCGTTGCCTTTCATTGACCGTCTTAACTGTGTCGATCATGTATTCAAAGGACTAGAACTCATTTAGAGCATACGTTTATCAACTTAACCAGTCACTTTAAATACTTTGCCTTACTGCAGTGCCGGCGTAGTTCCAGGCCCCGAAATAGCGCTAAAGACCCAACACTTTAACGGAAACTCTCTGTTAAGCAAACAGCATGCAAAAGTTATTCTATAAATTTTAATTTCTCGCAATTTTGTATTTATTTTTCCTTGGCTTTTACTTTTGCAGTTGCGTTTGCAGTGGCGCTGCGTGCGGCTTTTCCCCACACCGCACCACACCGCGCGGCGTACTCCGCCGACCGCCGCCGGGTGGGTTGGAATTTTTCTAATGAGTTAATTTATATGCCATTTCTCTCGCTTTTATACACATTTAAATATTTTCTTTTCCGGTTTTTATTTTTTTTATTTTACTTTATTATTATTTTTTTTTTTTTTTGTTTTGTTTGGAAGCCATTTTCCGTTCTGCTTTGGTTTTTTATTTATAATTTCCGTTTTTGTGGGAGTGTGTTTTCATTTTTAATGAATAACTGAAGTTGGTAATCCCGTCAGAGAGATGAATGAATTCTCGCCGGCAAGAGAGAAAGAATGAAAGGGCTTTGCGTGAATGTTTTCGCAGGACTACGCATGGAACCCTCCTTCCTACCATTCTTCCTTCGGTTCGGTGAGTGCTGCCGCCGCTGCGTGTACGTTTACGCACTCACATTTTCCTTTCTCTAGTTTCGGTTTTTTTAAGAGAATATTTTGTTTGGTTCCCTTCCACACTTTAAAAAGTGTTCTTTGTTTTCTGCTGCTCCCCCGTTAAGCAGCTTAAATGCAAATTAAAATATGCGCATTGGTCTAATTTGTGAAATGAAATCATAACAAAAGAGTTTCTATTTTAGAAATAACATTTTCCTTCCATTTGGCTTAGGCCGCCGTGGCTCCGGTTGCTGCGGTCAGTTTGAGTGCAATTTGACATTAAAAACTCATTAATGCAAATTGGAGAATTTATTTAAGCTTTTGCCGCTTTTGTTTATGCCATTTCGTTACACTACCTGAAATTTTATATTTTTTCTCAGTTCTCCTTTTATTTCTTTGTTATACTTCGAATTTTTGCCCGTTTTGCCTGTATCCTTGTACCCATGTTTCTTATTGTCCTGCAACAGTATCTTGCTGCTTGGCACCCACTGCTGTGTTTACGCACGCCGCTCTCTGTGTGTGTCCGTCTCCCGTGTCGCGTCGCACTAATAGAAATTTACATAAATTTGCTTTTGCCATTAAAATTATCGCAATTTGCTTTTGCAGTTGCAGACCTCTCAGTCCATGTCTGCGCCCACATTACAGCAACTTCCTGTGTGGATCCCGCTGTGTGTGCCGGTGTCGTCCTGTCCTGTTGCATGTTTACTACCCTGCGCTTTGCCGTCACATCCTTGCAGTTTGCCTGTTGGTTGCTCCCAAATGAGCTTGCAATTAATACGGTGCAAAACTTTTGGGCGATAACGTGTTATGAAAGTTATAAATAATATTGAACTTAAGGTTACCCGCCACTTAAAACACCCAAAAGAAAATATTAGTGAACAGAACGTGCATTGGGCGGTGGTGGAAATGGCGGTGGTAGAGAGAGATATGAACATTTAAATTGAGTTAAACAATTTGTACCCCATTTGCTGTGGTGTTGCTAGGGTGATTAATTCAATGAGTTTTAATTGAGTTTCAAGTGCTTAACTAGATTGAAACAATGAGTTTCAAGTGCTTAACTAGTTTGAACAATGAATTTAAAGCCCTAACTAGTTTGAATCAATGAGTTGAAAGTGATCAACTAGTTTGAAACAATGAGTTTAAAGTACGTAACTAGTCTGAATCAATGAGTTTAAAGTGATTAACTAGTCTGAAACTGTGAGCTTAAAGTGCTTAACTAGTCTGAACAATGAGTTTAAAGTACGTAACTAGTCTGAAACATTGAGTTTAAAGTTCGTAACTAGTCTGAATCAATGAGGTTAAAGTGCTTAACTAGTCTGAAACAATGAGTTTAAAGTACGTAACTAGTCTGAATCAATGAGGTTAAAGTGATTAACTAGTCTGAAACAATGAGTTTAAAGTGCTTAACTAGTCTGAACAATGAGTTTAAAGTACGTAACTAGTCTGAAACAATGAGTTTAAAGTTCGTAACTAGTCTGAATCAATGAGGTTAAAGTGCTTAACTAGTCTGAATCAATGAGGTTAAAGTGATTAACAATTTTGAAACTATGAGCTTAAAGTGTTTAACTAGTCTGAAACTATGAGCTTAAAGTGATTAACTAGTCTGAAACAATGAGTTTAAAGTGCTTAACTAGTCTGAAACTATGAGCTTAAATTGCTTAACTAGTCTGAACAATGAGTTTAAAGTGCTTAACTAGTTTGAAACAATGAGTTTAAAGTACGTAACTAGTCTGAATCAATGAGTTCAAAGTCTTAACTAGTTTGAAACAATTAGTTTAAAGTGCTTAACTAGCCTGACACAATGAATTTAAAGTGCTTAACTAGTCTAAATCAATGAGTATAAAGTGATTAGCTAGTCTGAAACAATGAGTTTAAAGTGCTTAACTAGTCTGAACAATGAGTTTAAAGTACGTAACTAGTCTGAAACAATGAGTTTAAAGTTCGTAACTAGTCTGAATCAATGAGCTTAAAGTGCTTAACTAGTCTGAAACAATGAGTTTAAAGTACGTAACTAGTCTGAATCAATGAGGTTAAAGTGATTAACTAGTCTGAAACAATGAGTTTAAAGTGCTTAACTAGTCTGAACAATGAGTTTAAAGTACGTAACTAGTCTGAAACAATGAGTTTAAAGTTCGTAACTAGTCTGAATCAATGAGGTTAAAGTGCTTAACTAGTCTGAAACAATGAGTTTAAAGTGCTTAATGAGTTTCACGTGCTTAAGTAGTCTGAATCAGTAGAAAGATATCAATTATAGTTAACAACTATTTCGCAGCTTCTTTGAAACAACTTGCAGTGCCTTGATAATATTTTGTCCTTAGTTTTATTGGCGTATATTACACCAAAATATCGGTGGTTTTAAAGGCTTCTTGATCAGACGTTTCAGAAGTTACACCAATTTATGCATGACTCTATGCAATTGGAGGCAGTGGAGTGGGAGAGACCCACATATCGTCAACCTTATTTTATGTGAGCATATTCACTTCACACGGAGTCTTAGTGCTTCCAGCCATCCCCTGACTATATACATTATTATTATTATTAATGTTAAGGGGATCTTCCAATCCGACCTTAGAGATCTATAGTCCCACCTTCATGGATTCAGAGAAATTCTCTGAGTCCAATTTCCTCGATAGATTTTAGTATTAACCCTATTTTGTTGAGTCTTATTTCCTCATCCTGTATTAGATGATTACCCAAATGCTGCTTTCGTCATAATCTAATCGTTAGTTCGATCACTGGATTGTGTCAAAAATACTTGTTGGATCTTTTCTTAACTTTAACTAAAGTCATTTAATGTAATCATGTTCAGTTATTTTTATATTCTTAAAGAGGATCTTCCACTCCGACCTTAGAGATATATTGTACCACATTCATGGATTCAAAGAATTTCTCTGAGTCCAGTTTCCTCGATAGATGTTGGGACTATTTTGCAGAGTCTTATTTCTTCATCCGATATTATTACTTCTCTCATTTGTCCATCAGTATTGGGTATGATCCCAGCAATTGGTCTCGATATCATCTTCTTCCCTGCAAAACTGGCAAACATCATTAGAGGAGATTCCCAGCTTTGTTGGGTGATAAGTCAATCTAAAGTGCCCTGTAAGAATTTCTGTGAAGATTCTTAGATTATTCTTACTTAATTCCATACAATCTTTGATACGATTTAGTTCAAAGGTCCCTCTAAGCGCTTTAGATTGTGACTGCGAGCAATTTAGATTGTGATTGCGAGCAATTTTGATTGTGCTAGCCCCGGTATATTATCCCAGTATAATCTTCTTTGACTGTCTTCTACTTTCTGAATAAATGAGAAGCCACAAAATGGTTGCGGGCCTACAAGCGGAGAGACAGGTTTGTCTGCCATTTCATCACCAGAAGTTCCCCTATTACCTGGAATTCATACCTGATTGTTTCGGCCAAGTATGTTCAACTTATAAAGAATCATCACCCGTTTTGTTGTCATCTTTTGAGAGTAGGGTGCCTTAATTGCTGCCTGGCTTCCAGTTAGGATGTCTGCTATTTTGTTCCGATAGTTACGTTCAAGTTTTAAGTAAATATACCTGTCTATATCGTAAATATCCGCTTGAAAAATGCTTCCGAGGATAGTTTCCCCACCCCACATACACCTCTCCTGGCCTCTTCTAACATTAAATTACATTAAATAGAGCACATTTTAATAGTTCAATTCCACAAGTCTTCATTAAACTAATCTTTAAGATACTGAAAAGGTATGGAAACTTCAGTTGCAAGCATGAGACCAGATCCTGAGTAAACTGGGCGAATCTGAAAGTCTTTAATATTGTTGGAATGTTGATGATATAAAAATGCATACCTCCAAACCCTCATTAGCTGCGTCTTGCTATCTCCATGAAACTTCCAATAATGCTCCTATTATTCTTAATATAAACAAACCACTTCCAAATTGCTTCGTGGTGGCCTCCGACATTATCTGCTTAAAGCACTAACATTCCTTCCTAGAAGCCTGTATTGGAAAGCCACAGAAACAACACAAAGGGGGTGGGGGGATATCAATACCACTGCCACCAATGCCACCACCGACGAACAGACGTTTTCTTTATCGTTTCATTATGTGCCATATTAAAAGCGATTAAAGAAATGACAACGCATTATCTCAAGTATGAAATGCATTCTGTCTGAAAGCATAAAAACGAAACACACGCACACAGGCAGCCAGGCACAGACACAGACACCCACACACACATACAACCGCTAAAATACCAAACACACAAACGCCTCAGAGAAACATGCGAATTCATTTCTCAGTATATAAACGCCAGTTGAAGGAGCCAAGCATATCAAAAAGGAATAAGCGACGGATTTATTTCTCTAATGAAGCCTCGATGGCTCGATTAAAAATGCATCTACAACCGCTTCACATGCAAAGTGAAGATGCAGACAAAGACGCAGCCGAGCAGCGGCAGACGGATCCGGATGCGAATCCAGAGCGTGGCGAAGTCTTTGTAGTACAATTGCCGCCTGACTGCTGGATGGAGTGGAGATGCTGATGGTGGCTTAGAGACTTTGCAGCTACTTGTGTTGAAAGTTACTGGATAACGGCAGAGAAGCAGTGGCTGGACGGAAAATCTGACACTGCTGCTTCAACGCTACCGCTGCTGAGGCTGATGCTGCTGAGGCTGATGCTGCTGAGGCTGATGCTGCTGAGGCTGATGCTGCTGAGGCTGATGCTGCTGAGGCTGATACTGATGCTGCTAAGGCGAAGCGCATTAATCACAAAGTCAGCCGGTACAGCAGCAGCTCACAAGTGAGTTGAATGCCGGTGATTTACTTGCAGTTGGGTGTGTGTGTTTGTGTGTGTGTGGAATGGTGTGTGTTTGAGTGTGGAATGTTGTGTGTCTGTATAGGCAGTGAATATCTGAGTTGTTCCATGGTCTGGGGACAAGGGTGGCTCCGCGGAAGATGTGTGCGAATGTGCGAGAGTGACATTGAAAAATTTATTGCTTCCACTCAAATCCCCGTAGTGGCGCGGCTATAACACCCCTTTACGAATATATATATGCTCAGACGTCAATGATACGGCGAGAGGCTGAGCCGGCGATAAGTGCTCGGGGGGGTGGGTGGTGGTAGGTGGAAGTCGTTGTGTGTCGCACCGGTTTAAAATTTCACACCCTTTACACCAATTCAGAGCTACGCCGCCGACTGACAGGCAAAAGTTTTACTTCAATCCTGCAATCGCACTTTTATCTGTTTTCCCCCGAACTGGGCCTGGATTGAAGCGCTCCGCTCTGCCGTGTTCTCGGAATAAATGCTTTTGTATGGCGGGCAGGCAGAGCTGCTTCCTTCCAAGTATCCTTTTGCGCCATGCTCTGTTTTGTATTAATGCAATTAAATTTCAACTTAGCTACGCAAGCGTCCACACCCGCAACCGCCTTCAGCGAGAGCTCCACAACCAGCCACTCGTCTAAGTAAGTAGGTGGCAAGCATTTGAAAATTCATACAATTACTGCTGGTTTTTATTGCTGCTGCTGTTGGTGTTGTTGTTGTTGTTGCTGCTGGAGCTGCTGTTTTGTGTAAATTAAATTTTCATTGTTTTGTTGTTGTTTTGTTGATTTTTTTGGCTCTTTTTATTTCAATTGCACTGCAATTATTTCTGCTGAAATATGAGACAGCAACATTTCGTAACTTCAGCGCTGCTCCTGGGCGCCCGTAATGAAATATTACACAACATGCGGATGTTTGCGCTCTCGTGTTGTGTTCTGCTGTGTTACTGAGCTTGTAATTGCTGGTGTAAATCCGCTTCAGCATCCTGTCTATCTGCTGTGTGTAATCGCCCCAGTGTATGTGTTTGTGTGTGACTGAAGCGTTTTAATTGCGTTTGAATTACAAAACTAAAAACGCGTTAAACTGCAATTTTATATCCTTTTACCTCTGCCGTTGAATCTAATGTTTTTTTGTTGTTTGTTGTTGTTTTTAATTATACCAATCTTCTCCTGTCACCCCCTCATGTCGTCCTTATGCCGTCTCTTTTCCGCAGCCTGGTTTGATTTGTTGTTAATGAAATTAACTTAATTGTTTTTGCATAAAATTAATGCGGCGCGCGTATATTTTGCGAAAGTTCGCATCCTGTTCGCTGCCTCGGCTCCACTTGACAAGCAATTTTCCTGGCAATTTTTCCTTTCCTCGCGCTTTAGACTTATATTTCTCTTGGTACCGTGGCAGGTACTCTGCTCTGGTCTGCTCTGCGCTGTTGCCACCAGCTGCTGGAAAATGTTCCATGCTCGCCCCTTTTATGGATGAACCAATTAATTACGTTGCCAGTGTGCGCTCAGAATTTCACAAATTGCTGAAAATTTGCGCTCCTTGATTTATTGCCCCCGCAGAAGTGGGAAATTGTTAAGAGGCAAATAGAAAAGTTATAATTTCGTCTATCTATGCAAAGCGGACACAGCGTGTGGGATGTGGGCGGTTGTTTAAATGCTATTTAAAATAGCTTCGTTAACGATATAAAAATATTTAATTCAAGATTTGAAAATGAATTAAGTTTCACATAAATTAAACTTAAAGGATCCTTACTCAATCCATTAGTGTACTTAAATAATTGATACAATCTTTTACGACCCCAGTTTGATTAAAAGAAAAATTTGTGTATTTAAGTCCTGTTTTTCAGATGCTTTCAAATTTTGTTCTTAGTCGGAAGAAATTCGTTTGGAAAACTTCGGTTCAAATTTTGTTTTTAATTGGAAGAAATTTGTTTGCAAAATGGAGTCAAACCCATCATAACAGTTGAATAATACACGGAAGCCCCAAGTGTCCTTATATAATCCTTTTTTTTTGAGAAGCCTAGTTTTGCTTTAGCTCGTCTAGAAACGAACCTCTCATGAACCTCTCTATTTATGGTTACCTGCAAAGTCCGTCACGGTCTGTAAAGTGAGACAATTGGGTGACTTCAGCTGCTACAGAATGACCTCCAAAACTGTACTGTCCTGATATCGAAATTATGTACTCAATCTTCTGTAGTAGATCAAAAGCTGTGAAGTCCTCTATAAACTGTATATCCAGTTATAATATCATAGACTTTATGATTACTTGCAAAAGTCCACCACGGTTTGTAAAGTGATACAATTGGTTGACTTCAGCTGCTACAGAATGTCCTACTCTTTAGGCGTATTTAAAAATACTAACGCGAAGCATCACACTACAAAACTGTACTATCCTGAGATCGAAATGAGATACTCAATCTGCTGTAGTGGGAAATAAGCAAAGAAGCCCTCTCTACACTGTAGAACAAGTTATAATATCAGAGAATATAATCTTTTGATGCCGTGTTGAAGGCCAATTGACTGTTTGTAAACAAGCTGATAATTGTGACTCTAACAAATCAGTGACATTCTACCTCCTTGATATATACCCACAATCTCTCCTCGAAGGACATTATTGTGGTATATCACTCCAAGGCTTTTCTTGTACTCGCTATTCATAAAATAGAATCCTGAACCTTTGTTCAATATGGTTTCACCATCCAATATGTATTCACCATCCAATATGTATTCATCACTATATGAGTGATCCCTTCTTGACTGTTGGACATTCCTCTCCTATTGTGAAAATGGCCTTGAATTTGGAATTTAAGTTTCCTCCTGTATTCCTTTTTTTTATTCCTTTAAGTCTCCTCATGTATTATTATGTTTTGTTAACTGTTTTAGTCATTAAACTCATGAAGTCTAGCTTATGACCTCTCATCGCTGTTATGGTGGCCACTTAGCCAACCTATCTTATCATAATTGGAAAATTGTCTCCAGTAAGTTTGTCTGATTGTTCAATCCAAACCTTGTCTGATTGCACGGAAGTGTACAATCAATCGATTGACCATTTCTGATTGCAGTATCGACTTGACTTGACTTGACTTACCATCTACATCGGTTCTTGGTCTTTCAATCCTTAAGGCTTTGTGTTCTGCTTTCAAAGTGCATCTTCCTATGCTTTGCTTGAAGGTGTCTCAATCTCTTTAGGATTTGTGTTCTGCTTTCAAAGTGCATCTTCCTATGCTTTGCTTGAAGGTGTCTCAATCTCTTCACGATTTTGGTTCTGCTTTCAACGTGCTTCTTCCGATGCTTTGCTTGGAGGTCTCTCAAACTCTTTAGGATTTGGGTTCTGTTTTCAACGTGCTTCTTCCTATGCTTTGCTTGGAGGTCTCTCCAACTCTTTAGGATTTGGGTTCTGTTTTCAACGTGGTTCTTCCAGTCAAATTCCTGCCGGGATTAACGTAAGAAGTATGTATGTCTCTTGTTTCTTCACTTTGATCCCATCTCTGGTAATTGATTGCGTTCTCAAATATTGGACTTTCATACTTCTAGGGAATAGTTTAGAATTAGTAAAATATTTTTGTCCAGTCTATCATAAAGCAAAGGATATCCTGATAATGACTTTGAGATGCCTGCCTATGGAAATGAGAGATAGTTCACTTGTGTAGATGGTCTGCCTCACAGCTTATGCCTCACTACCGCAGAGTGAGTATCTAATATCGATCCGTTGACAGTACAGCTTTGGAGGTCATTATGTAGCAGTTGAAGTCAGCCAATTGTTTCACACTCTCCTTTCGAAGCCGCTTGAGTGAATCAATTAAACTTCCACCCACTTCAATTTAGAGAGAGGAACCTCCTACCATTTTGCAGCCCTTTGCTCTTCCGCGGAGCCCTAGGACCATATATATAACCTCCAACCAATGGACCAAACAATAACTCTGCCACTGATCCTTAGAGTGCACTGCTCATACAGGATCTTCTCAATATTCGAATCTATTCAGGCACACAAGTGTGGTTTAATTCTGATCGGATGTGCATACCTGACTTGGCCGGCTACTTTAGAGGATTGTCTGTTTAGTTATCTAATGAATGGTCTCCATTGACATATGTTCTGGATATTCCTACTTTAGGTTTAAGTACTTGGATTTATGTTCAATTTTGGTTCCAGAACTCATTTTATTTATGTTGTCGTTTCGTTTATTTTTAACTTAAATTTCATCTCTGTTCATGATATTTCCCTACACTAAATAAAATTTGGCACAACTTTTGGACTGATTTGTTCACATTTTTAGTCAAGATTCTGAATATACTTGATTCAGGGTTTTTGTTTTAAAGTAAACTAAATTGTAAATTAATTTCGGTGCTTCACAACTTCCATTTTCTTACTTCTTTTATTTCCAAGGACTTTCTGTTTTTATTACAAACTCAAAGTGAGAGTATGGAATACTGTTCCACAGCTTCTTTGACCACTTTAAGTCAACTACCTACGGTCTGAATGTGGCTTAAAAGCAGAGCTCTCTGTCGTAAAGTGGACTTAGAAATTAAAATTTTAAATTTGTGAACAAAATCCAACACAAGAGAAGCAACAATGGCACAAAAAACTAGAGTCCTTTCACAACATTCATTGCTGCCATGATTTCTTCCATTCTGCGCTGGTTTGTGTTGTTATTTGTGTCTGCAGATATGCGCCCCGCGCCGTCCTCTGTTTACTTTGCGGTCCCCCAAAAATCAGCTCAAGGCGATACAGTTTCAATTCATGAATGTTAATATTTATGTTTTGATTTGCAACCGTTCCACCACTAAAATATTAATGAAATACAAACAAATGTCAAATACACATTTGCGCGAGAGTACAAATAAACACACTCTTGCATACAACACATAAGCACACACCCAGGCATACAAACACCCATCCATACACGTACACATAAACGTCGAGGAATATCAAAACCAACGCAAATAGCACAGGTTGCTGGTACCTGGTTCGAGTTGGGGTTCGGGGTTGCAGAAGGAATATTTGCATATGCAATTGCTAGCGACAACAGCGCATAGAAGCGGGTGTAAATGAACGAGATCGCGGCAGGTTGACTGAGTGGGCTTTGGGGGGTGAGAGGTGGTGTATGCACATGCACACAAAGTGCTGCAAATGTAAACCAAAAGCCAATCAAATTTTGTAATAACATCACAAATTTACATGAAGGCATTAAAATTCGCAAAGCTCAATACAAAAAAAACGCAACAAAAAAAAAGGAGAGAAAATCCTGGCAAAAACTTTGATCAAATTTTTATGAAAAAGTTTGTTTTAAAGCGTATTTAAGCTGCCTCCGCAAAGTCGAAAGTATGTAAAGCCATTCCAAACGCCCACCACACTCACTCACACATACGCCCGGCAAGCGTCATGTGGAAACTTTCGCTTGTGCTCAGCCAGGAGGAAAGGACGAAATTGTATAACCAACAAAAAAATTGACTAGAAAAGTGTAAAAAGAGGAATTCGTTTAGACTGAAATTGTCGTGAACTGGCTATCTGCAGTTTTGTTGTCGGTGTTATCCTTGTAGTTGTTGTGGTTGTTGTAGTTGTTGTAGTTGTTGTAGTTGTTAGCTGGATAACTTTGCCCTCAAGCTTTCAATTTTCAAATAGTAATGATAAAAAAAAACAGATTAAAATAAAAAATAAAATGTTAAAATGAAATTTTCCGTGAATGCATCATGCACATAAGTGACGCAGGCAAAGGCGCACAATCGTTGTTAGAGGAGCGGACGGGGCGAGGGCAACAGGCATAACGGGACATAACGACCAGACAGCGAGACAATCAAGCAGCCATCAGACGCATGCAACTTTCGCTTGTCAGTCTCTGACATGGTTCCACAATTTGTGCCCACTCCTGCCAACACTTGTTGGTGTATTTGTTGTCGTTGTTGTTGTTGTGGCTGCATATTAAGCAATTTCACAGTGAAATGCAAAATTGTTCAAAAAGCGTTTAAAATCGCATTGCCCAACGGTACCGCGCCACGCTAAGCATGCCGGCTATGAAGCGAAGTATCAGCCACAGACGCACTGGTGAGCGCGAGACAACACATGCCCCAACAACAACAATGACAACAACAAAAAGTGCAACAACACCACCTTACAAGCAAGCAAACATCTAACCACCCACCCGCCCAGCAACTCAACGCAACTCAACTCAAGTCAACTCAGCTCAGCTCAGCTGAGTAGCGAGGCTGCGGCAAGAATTAAGTCTACGAGTACTGCCAGACATCTTCGCAGGCGCGACTGGGGTGGTGTGGGCTGTGCCCGGGTTTGGTTATCGTCCGCTCAGCGACAGACTGAGTTGCCGAGAGCGTTCCGGCTGATAAAAAGTAAAAGTGGCTGCCGCAGCCAGCCTAGCCCAGCCCAGCCAGCCGCCAACATGTTTTATTGATTTTTTTCCACGCCGTCGCCGTCGCCGCCGTCATGCACATGTCTTGCTCGGAGCGCCGCTGCGTGTTCCTTTCAGCGTATGTCTGTGGAAAGCGAGTTTCCTTGCTTTCGTCGTTTGCTTTTCTTTACCATTTCGCCGCAGCCGATACGTAGTGTGTATAAGAGTGTCTGTGAGTGTGTACGGCAAGGCCTGATGTGGTCTGGCGTGGTGTTGCTCCATCCTGTGTTGTGTTGTGTGCAGCTTTATCGTTGTTCATGCCGAGTTGTTGTGAATTATTAAACGCTGCGCTTAAATTTTTCCGGTTTTTTCTCTGCTTTGTTTTTGTTTTTGTACGTTCCGTTTGTTTTTTGAGGTGTTTTTCTTTTGGCGCAATTTTGCCTTTATCTGCGTTTTGGCGTCTGCCGCTTTGTGTCCGTTCGGAATCGTGTTCGAGTCTGTGTCTGCACAAATCGCTGGACATGAATGTTGCATGTCCTTTTTGGCTCCCTTCAGCTCAGTATTTGTGTGTTGTTTTTATTCTACAGCTGCTGATGCTGACGCTTCCTTCTGTCGTTGTTGTGGTTGTTGTAGCAGCAGCACTTTTTCCCAGTCATGTTTAACTGTATCTGCAGGGGCACATTCGACGGGCAATACTACGAGTCCTCGTATGCAGTAACAGCAGCAGCACCAGCAGCTCAGACGTCCGACACTTGCACTCTTGCCCCCTTTCAGGCATTTCCTCTGTTTTGGTTAAAGTTTTTCTATGGCCCACCCAGCGGAGTCGCGGGTGTTGTGCACCATAAAGTTGTATTTCCTTTGAAGTTGGTTGCTTCTGCTACTCTGCTTATCTTGCAGGCAATTTTGCTGTATTGTTTACCTACGAATTCGGACTTTGAATACTTAACTTTTAATAAAATGTACACAAAGGATAAAAAATTGTTTTTTTTTTTTGTTCCTAGACGGAGTTTACAATTGCATCAAATATTTGTAAGTTGTCTTTTTAAGTAATTTAATTAAGCTAAGAAAGTACAGAAAAGAATATGGCATTGCTTGGCAGAAAGACATATTTTCGGTTTGATATATGGAAATATTTTTATAAGATTAGTTGAAGTTGCCAGTGGAACCCCACAGAAATAGCGAGGATGTTTTTGCTTTGTTTTAATGAACGAAATTGGAGGCAAAGTGGAACAAAATTGGATTAAAAGTGGGAGAAAGGGAGCTAAAAAGTGGGAAGTATTTGAAACAAATGCAAGCCCAGCACAGCCTGAAAGAGATTGTATTCTAATGGAAGGGTGTTTTGGGTATATTCTATATATTGGTGCAGTATCCTGACTCTACTGTCTGAAACTACCATTAAGCACAGCCAACTCTGCTGCTGACCACTATTCTTCACAACCTTAACAACGTTTGGGTTTAGTAGTGAACTAAGCCTTAAATGTTTATTAGAAAATGCCGCTTAACGTATATGGAGAAGTGTGTTTAGAGTTGTGGTTAAGTTATAGTATGCAAGGTCAAAGAATCCTGCCAGAAATGAAAAATTTGTCTAGTAAGTAGTGAGTGTGTGGTCTTGGTGGCAACACTGTTTTCTGGATGATGCGGCTGCCTAGCCTACTAACCTAAGTAGTGAGTATTTACCCATAGTATTGTCATCTCATATCCTGACTCCTCCTGATAAGAAGATTGGGTTTAAATTCAAGCCTGGACAAGGTCAGAACTAAACAGATGGTCGGTTTTAGAGGTAGTCTCACAGAAGATACATTTAAAGCCAGAAATTCCCCAATAATTCTGACACTGATTTCAGCCTTTACTCGCGATCAATCAGAGATGTGATGGAGATGGGATGAGATGAGATGGAGATGAGGATGAGATAAGATGAGACGGAGATGGAGGTGAGATGGAGATGAGGAAAATATTGAGGTGGCTACTAATATTACCATCAGCCTCAATGAATAAACCGTGAAAGAGACAACCTCTAAGACAGGACATTTTCCAACTGAGATAGTTCCAAAAACGGAGGCGATCGGTTTGCTTTCTACTGATTTAAGTCATGTGAGAAACTTTTAATTTCCTTCCTTTTTGTTTGAGTTTTTATACAACAGAATCGCTCGAGATTTCAGCCTTCAATCGCCGAATCAGAAATGAGATGGAGATGAGATGAGATGGAGATGGAGATGAGATGGAGGTGAGATGAGATGGAGATGAGATGAGATGAGATGGAGACGAGATGGAGATGAGATGAGATGAGATGAGATGAGAGGGAGATGAGATGAGATGGAGATGAGATGAGATGGAGATGAGATGAGATGAGATGGTGATGAGTTGAGATGGAGATGAGATGAGATAGAGATGAGATGAGATGGAGATGAGATGGAGATGAGATGGAGATGAGGTGGAGATGAGATGAGATGGAGATGAGATGGAGATGAGATGAGATGCAGATGAGATGGAGAGGAGATGAGATGGAGATGAGGAAAACATTGAGATTGCTACTAATAATTCCATCAGCCTCAAAGAACAAACCGTGAAAGAGACAACCTCTCAAACAGGACATTTTTCTACTTAAAGAGTTCCAAAAACGGAGGCGATTGGTTTGCTTTCTACTGATTTTGCGGAAGTCATGTGAGAAACCTTAAATTTCCTTCCTTTTTGCTTGAGTTTTTATACAACAGAATCAGATGAGATTTCAGCCTTCAGTCTGTTGGGGTCCTCGTGTCCTTGCTTGGCGGGCGACGTCCTGTCGCAGTTCTTCCGGGCGCGTGGCTGCAAAATCGAGAACCCTAACGTAGAGTACAAACACTTTCACTTTTCAGTTTTAAAACACAAGAGAGCTTTATTCTTAAAATGCTAGTTCTTATATACTATTTACAAATAAACATTACAGTCTACGTCTTCACTTTTCTGGTGTTCCAGTTACGCAGTTGTTATTTGGTGTCAGTGGCTCAAGCCCACTGACCTACTGCAAGTAAAAGTGTCGTCGGTGCATTCTAAATGCCCCTCGTCAGCTTGACTGCAGAACTGTGACACCCTAAAAGTTTACATCATAATTATTGAATAAATACTGTTCATTTACAATATTTGCGCCCTAAAAATATGTGCGTTCTTAATGAATTTAATAGGAGCCGGTGCTGTGAGTCAACTACGCGTAAGTAGCTTGATTCTAACTCACAACATCCCTCCCCTCTTTCTAAAAGAAGTTAGTGCAACTAACTTCCATAAAATCTTTACAGTATTTTTCTTGCACTGTAAACAATTATGTGCATCGATTGAACTCTATATTACATACATATGACTTGTTTTTATTTACATCTTTTTTTTTTTTAAAGTCGCCTTATTTGGGTTCTATCACGGTTTTTTTCTTCCTTTTTTATTCTTTTCTTTTCCATATATATATTTTTTTTTTCTAGCTTTTATTTTCTTTTGTAGTTTTCTTTCTTTTATTTTTATTTTTTTTTTTTTTTACTTCGTTTTTGTTTTTGTTTGTTTGTTTTTTTTTTTTTATTTTTATCCATCATTATTTTTTTTTTTTTTTTAAATTCCCCTTTTTATAATTTGGTCTTTCATTGACTCTTTTCTCATTGGCGTATCTACAAATATCTAAACAATGACACAATTCTATTCTATACATAAAACCTTATATTATACTGCGCCCTCTGCTACCTGCTGGTCCAGTTGACGACCGTCGTTGTCAGAGTGAAGTCCCTCGATGAACTCTGCATACCCCTCCCTTCTTTCTGGACCGGTACGTAAAAAGATGATGCAAGCTTGCGCGATTAGATGCGCTTCTGACGAAGTCAAAATAAATATTCGATATTCGCTTAGTGAGTGACAATGGATATTTTCTCATTGGAGAAATCGTTACGAAGTTTAGTCGATAAATCTTGGCTATGTTATGTTCGATCTTTTCGTGGTTAAAAACGATTTTTTGCGCCAGGAGATTATTCTGCGAAGCTAATTGAACGATGTAGTTGTGGCTGTTATTTTTATTGTAGTCGTTTCTCGGTGGAATTACGGAGTTACCTCGGGTTTTGGCTAAAATTATCTCTTTTTCATTTTCGACAATAATACAATATACATACTGATATATGTAATAATGGCAAACACGTTGGATTCTTTATACGGACAACGTACATGTTAGTGCTTTTCATGCCATTTAGTCAGTTATGCAATAAAACTCAAGTATTATTAGACTTTTACTAGTCAGATAGAGACTCTTCCATTCGGCCGATACCATCTCCATTTTTTTATAAGCTTAAATCGTAGTCATCTCGCAGATGGGAAGTTGAAAGCTCTTCCACTTTTTCATATAAAAATGAATTCTCACTAATTTCGTTTTCATTTTTTCCAACCCAAAAATTATCTCCGGACATTATCGTTGCCAAACTCGTCTTTCTTCCTTTGCTGCTTACTGATCACTTTTCTTCTACGTCTTCTTACTTCTTCTCATTCAGTCAGATTTTTGTTCGCTGCACTTGCATTTCATCTACTGGTCTCCTGGATGTTGGTTAACATCTTACTCAGTCTTCGACGCTGCAGGAAGTCCCTTCCAGGTTCATGCTGCACCATATTGAACCATCCAGATGTTTGTTCACCAACGCCTGAATATCTAAAAACAATACGCTTAGCTTATCGGACTTGCCGAGTTTTAATTATTCTTACTAGCTATTACATTCATTCAATTTTTAACGTAAACAGTAAATTGGATTCAAATCTATATATCGCTCATCTACTACGTCTTAACAAACAAACTATAAACAAGTAACAAAAACTATTTCCTTTACAAATACTATTAATTAACTATAATACATTTTTTTACAATTGTTGGCGGCATTAAAACTTTAAATCCTTCTCAAATATATACATTTTACAAAAATTTGCTTCATACATAACAATTATTTTCTAATTTAATTATATGCCGCCCAAAAAAAAAAATTTTTATATCAATTCTTGGCAAAACTAGTGCCTTTTACATAAGCGAGATTATTTAAGATAAACCCGTTTATGTGAAAACATTGTCCATTGCATGACTATATCTTTCATCGCATACAATTGACTTTTTATTTAAATTTACTTCTAGCCTGATATGTATATATCCATTAACGATTCTATTTTCCATCCTGTAATCAGCCCGTATATGAATACATACATACATTCAAGGCGCTTTAAATTACCTAGAATTAATTACTAACGTTATTTTCCCCAATTAACTACACATTTTTTCGAATTTCCATACGCTAATTTCCTAAACAATAAACAGTTAAAACCTATGTACGAGTATATCTACATATAGCCTGCTGCAGTATCTGCAAATATATACATACGCACATACCCATTCCTCCTAACTAGAATACTTACTTCTTTAAATATACATTCGTACATTCATTCTTTAACTTATACACATATATATATACTCGTATATATACTTACTTCACCAGCAGTTCCATTGCCTGGCGTTAATGCCCACGCATCGAATTTCAGTGCATACACTGCCGTATGTACATATGTATGTACATATTCGAAGTTTTGTTTTATATTACTTACCCACGACTGTCTTATTATTTCATTTTATTTTTTAATTACGTGCAATATTTATCATTATTTAAAAAAAAAATATTTTTCCCTACTATGCTTCGCTCGGCCACAGTGCATAATAAGCACTTTTATTACGTCAACTTTAATCGCTCGATTTTAAGTGGCACACTTCTACTGGCTTTGACTTTGAGAATCGGAGCTGTGTGTGTTATTTGATACACACACGTACATGTTTACGTTGTTATTTTTGTGTTTACACTTGTAAGACACTGCTAACACATGTCTTTATTTGTGTGGTCTAATGTGGAATAATTTCAACAAATTATTATGTAGCTTTTTATTTTTGCCCTTAATTGTTACGCCCGTTGTAACTGGGCTTTTGATCTCTGCTACTACATAGGGACCTATCCACACAGGTGAGAATTTGTTTCTCCTAGCCTGATTCTTCATTAGTACTTGATCACCCACATGAAAAACTACTGGGTTTAGTACCTTGTTATAGGCTTCCCTGGCCACTCGTTTAGCACATTCCTGGTTTTCTCTAACCAATTCGTGCGCTCGCTGTAACTGATACTTCTGCACTTTATTCGGGTTATCAGCATTGTATACAGGCGCACATTTGCGCTTCAAATTCGCTGGCATGTTGAAATCAAACCCGTAGAGTGTTCTAAATGGAGTTTGCTTCGTTGATACATGCACAGTATTGTTGTGTACGTGCATTGCAGTGGTCAACCATTGATCCCAATTCGAGCCGTCTTCCTTGGCGAAACTGCGCAAATACTCGGCCAGAGGTCGATGACTACGTTCCAGTGAGCCATTCGCCTGCGGATGATATGGTGTTATATGCAACTTCTTAATTCCCAGCATTTTACATGTTTCTGAGAATAATTTCGATACGAAATTTGAACCATTGTCGGTTATCAAAACCTTAGGTATGTTGTATCGTGCTACTATTTCATCAAAGAATGCTTTGGCCACCGTGCTTGCTTCAGCATCGGGTATAGCCACGCACGCCATATACTTTGAGAAATCGTCTTGGAACGTCAAAATATATTTATTCCCCGAGACAGTCTCAGGTAAAATACCTACAATATCCATATGGACTTTATCAAATGGCTGTTTAGGTGTGTCAGTTAACACCATTGGCATCTTCGTCAGCCTTGAGCTTTTGTTGGCCTGACATTTTGGACAACTCTTTATATATTTCTTAATGTCCTTGAGCATACCCTTCCATCCGTATACTCGCCTAATTCTGTCATGGGTTTTCCAGAATCCCTGGTGTCCACCTAGAGGTGAATCATGGAAACCCTTTAACACAGCCTGGATATCCTTTATATCCTTCAGCCACTCCACACTACTGGCCCTTTGTTCATTAGGAACGTCACCCGCATTGCTAACATTTCCTGTTGCATCAATTTTATCCCTTTGCATTCTCTCGGCCTTCTCCTTATCTGACCGTGCTTTGGACCTTGTTTGTACTACTGATACTTTCTGTGCCTGCGGTACTCTGCTGAGTGCATCGGCATTCAGATTCTTCTTCCCAGGTTTGTATATGATTTCAAAATCATACTCAGACAATTTGTGTCTGAACCTGGCTAGCCTAGACGTTTGGTCTTTCAAGTTGGCTATGCCTCTCAACGGCTGGTGATCAGTGTATATCTTGAATGAGCGTCCTAACAAATATGCTCTAAAATTCTTCGTAGCCCATACTACGGCTAGAAATTCCCTTTCTATTGTGGAGTATCTCTTCTCCGTGTCGCTAAGCGCCCTGCTTGCGAATGCTATTGGTCGGTCATTCCCGACTTCCCCTTGTGACAATACTGCCCCTAATGCTTCATTGCTAGCATCAGTGGTCAACAAAAAAGTTTGCTCAAAGTCGGGGTATGCCAAAATTGGTGGCGAGCTAATTATTTCTTTTAGCCTCTCGAATGCCTGCTGACATCTCCCTGTCCATTCGAACTTTGCCTCTTTTCGTAGCAACTTATTAATTGGCAACGCAATTCCGGCTAGTCCTTCCACGAACTTTCTATAATAGTTCACTAGTCCTAGGAATGCTTGCACTTCTTTTCTGTTTCTTGGAACCGCTAAATTTCTAACGCATTCCACCTTCTGCGGGTCAGGCAGTGCTCCTGCTTCTGAGCAACGATGGCCTAAATAGACCACCTCTCTCCGCAAAAATTGACACTTCTCCGTGTTCAATTTCAAATTGTGTTCTCGTAATTTCTGGAGCACCTTGCACAAGCGTTGCGAATGCTGCTGCAAGTTCTTCCCATAAATTACAATATCATCCAGATACACAAAACAATCTAACCCTTGTAAGCCTGTTAGCACATGGTTCATTAGCCGTTGGAAGGTAGCCGGTGCTCCTGTTAATCCAAACGGCATTCTATTGAACTCATAATGGCCTAAACCGGTGCTGAACGCGGTTTTCTGCTTATCTTGGGTATCCACCAGAACTTGGTGGTAGCCACTCGCTAAATCAAGTGTAGAAAAATATCTACTGTGTCCCAATTGATCCAGAATCTCTTCTATCCTTGGTATCGGGAACACCTGCTTGATAGTGGCGTCGTTCAATTTCCTAAAATCGACGACCATTCTCCACTTCTTCTGACCCTGCGCACCTCCCTTCTTTGGTACCAAAATTATTGGTGAGTTCCAAGGCGAGATACTCGGTGAAATAATGTTATCCTTTAACATTCCTTCCACTTGTCTATTTACCTCATCTTTGTGAGCTTGCGGCAATCTGTATTGCTTCTGGTTAATTGGCGCTTGATCCACTCTAGTAGGTATTTCATGCTCTACCTCTGGTGTATATGTTAACTGGTCTCCTTCCAGCAAAAATATGTCATGGAATGACGCACAAATGGCTTCTATTGATGCCTTCTCTTCTGAATTCACGCTTGGGTCTAGCTTCAGTGATTCTAGCACTCGCTCCATTCTTTCTCTTATATCAACTTGTTTAATCTGATTCACCGATCTATAATTCGGTTCCTTAAAATTATCATAGCTAGTGAACTTAGGCCTAAAATCCTCCTCCATCAAGTAGTCCTTTTCCGATGCATTGAGTACGCAAGCGTACACCTTTCCCTTGTCAACGTGCGTTATGGTTTCCCCCATATATACGCCCTCCGCTAGCTGCTGCTTGTGTAAAACAACAGTCCTAAATTTCGTATTTACATGCATAGTAACTACTCTGGTTGACCTTGCATTCACTACCTCCATACAATTCTTAACCTTACTCACGGTTCCTTCCTGCCATGACATTAATGGAAAAGTAAGGATTCTATGCTTATTGTTATCATAGAATGATAACTGCTTGTCGAGGGCATCCAGTATGGTGCGTCCCCAAAGATTATCGCGGCCAATTATCCCATCAGCCGGGATACCTTTCCTATCGACTTCCACTGCGTGCATTCTAAAACTCATACCCTTTACTCCACTGTGCCCTATTCTGAGCGACCCCAATGTCCTAATGCACCCTCCAAACGCTCCGTTAAGCGTTCTTAAGTCCATTTGATTAATGTCTAGCCCCTTCCGTAAAACACTAGATTTTACGAGGCTAGTGTCCGCCCCTGAATCTACTAATAGCACTAGTTTTCCACTCGCTGCTTCCTCGCAGGGCATCTCGATGAAGGCATCACCTATCCTGCTCATAGCGAAGCAATGTCCTTCTGTTCCCAACATGGACGCGTATCCACTTCCTAACTCTTCGTGATACTGGAGAGCCTCCTGCTCCTCCTTCTCCTGGACTGTAGTTCCTACATTACTAGTCCCACGTATTTCCGGCCTTATTATTACTCTCTTTCTTTTGGCTTTCCAGTCTACTGGCCTCGACTGGGCCGCTGGAAGTTTCCCTGGTTCCTTTGTTGGAACTGTCTATCCCTGCATTCCGCAGCACGATGTCCCATCTGTCCACATGAGAAGCATCTCAACCCCTGTTGGGTGTTGCGTATCCTTGGTTCACTCCTGGAATTCCAATTTGATTGCTGCTGACCACTCCCAGTTTTGAAAGGATTTCTTCCTTGGTTAATTCCTTCTGTTGAATTAACTCGGGGTCTACTGAAATTACCCCTGCTGTCCCTCAAGGGTGGAACCGGGCGCCTCGTAGCTGGCTGCCTTCTATTCTGATTCCATACCGTGCCTCCTTGGCACTGTCTACTTGCCTCATGACCGTAAGTTTGGCACTCCATACAGTAGGGCGTGTTTTTGCGTGTAACGCATTCATCCCTTGTGTGCCCGGGCTTATGACAGAATGAGCAAATGGGTTTCCTTGGAGGAAAATCTTGATCTCTTTTTTGCGGAAATTGACCCATCAATCTACCAATTCCACATCTGTTTTCCTGCTGTACTATTCCTACCTCTGCAGGAGCATCAGTCCAGCAGATTCCACCTGTTGTCGTTCGCTGTTGTATTGCTGCTTCAGCTAAAGAGACCGCTTCCACTAACTCTGCCATACTCCTCGGCGTGAGAGTAAGAGTATAATTAGCTAAATCCCTATTTATCAGGCCTGCCTTGAACACAGAAATCATAGTCCGTTCTACTTGAGCCTTGTATGCTGCAACATTTTCTGGAAACTGCCTGTTGGCTTCCGTCTCAGCAGCGTTCCCGAGAGACTGGAGCCTTCGTCCCCAGGCTCTCAATTCCTCCCCCGGTGTTTGAGTTGATTCCTGAATTTCCCGAACGAGACAGTCGTATGACTTTTGTTTTAAATACGTCGTATCCAAAAGTGCGTATAACTCCGGCAGGGTGCTTACTGAGCTATGCGCTAGTAAATCAAACGCATCACCTGTGGTTCTTTGCCTAATACACTTTATTAAGTGTTCCCCGTCCGCTTCCGGAACACTCTGTTGTGCTAGCTCACAACCTTCTTTGAAGCGCCGGATCTCAGTTCTCAGATCATACAACTCGACTCCTGAGAACATGGGCACCAACTTCTCCACCGCATGAGCAACTTCCAGAATGCCCATTTTATTCCTTTGTGTTTTCTCAATTGCTGGTAAAACCTTAGCTTTCTTAATCTCTTTGGTAGCTTCCAAATTCACTTCTCCCGGATCTGAGAGGTAATTGGCCAGTGACGGACTCAAACTAATCAGTCTTCGATCGTTTGTTCGTACTGGCGAAATATTGTCCCTAGTATCGAGACTTTCCTGCGCTGTTACTGCTTCCGGCTCCTCTGGCGGATATCCCTGATTTTCGGTATTTATCGGGCTACCCGGAGAAAAAGGCTCGACACCGACTTCAGATGCGCCAAACAAAAATTCCGCTTGCTTTTCTTCATTAAGTACCAATTTTGGCTTTACCATGCGGCTTATCCCTTCTGGTGTTAAATACTCCGGCCAGCGAACTTCAGGAGGCAATGTCAATACTGTCTGTGTAAATCCAGCCGATGCTGATTTTGATCTCTCCTTTCTATGTGGGTTGCTATTGGTCGCCCGTCCTCTTTTCAATCCTGCACACTCCTTCTCCAACAGCGTTGCTGCTTCCTCTGTTTCCGTCAATCTCTGAGAAAGTTCCTTTACCTTCTTCTCCAGATACTCCTTTTGTGCTCTCCAGTCTTCTGCTTTCTTATGAAAACTGAACAACTTTTCTTCTGTTCTTTTTTGGATTGCCGTCAAGGCTTGATCCGCTACCTCTAATGGTGACACAGCGCCTCCGGCGTTCGCCTGCCTCCACAATTCCTGAGCTTCTTCCCTGCTCGTACTTGCTTCGAACTGGTCAACTATTTTCCCAGTAAACAGTTTCACCTCTGACTGTATTGATTTCAATCTGTTCCTTATTTCCTCGTCTGGCGAAACCAAACTCACTGTTTGTTGCCCTAGTCCCTCTAATTCAGAACTAAATGTATCTGCCCATTCGTTGACCAGACTATTCATGTAGTCTGCGTAATTTTCCGCAAAATATTTTGCCTTGCCGTACTCAACTGCGTGAGGCAACAGCAGTCCGTGATTATTGTTGAACTCTCTCCCCAGATCTTGCAACTGTGTTATTCGCTTGCGGTAATACACGTTGTCCTTACGTAAACTGCCGTCTTTCTTAAAACTACGGACCAGCTTTTCAATCGTTTCGCCAATTTGCTCCTGCCTCAGCAGTAATCCTTGCGCTTCCTTCGTCATATCCCAAATGCCAGAACAGATGTCGTATCCCAATTATAAGTAAAAATCCAATATTTGTTAAAACTTGTTACAATATTTTATTCGATCTTACTTATTGATAAATACAAATTTATTTAAAAAAAAAAAACATTCCACCGTAAATTCTATCTTAATATTCTTTTAACTTCCATCATAAGTTCTATGTTCGCTGTCTACCGGCGTCCATTAAGTCCTTCCATCAGTGCAAATTGGTTCTTGACTTCCCACAGATACTCCTTGATTTCCTCTCACCATCTTTAAATTCTCCCAAGAATCCATAGAAAAGGCCATATGTTTGTAAACACCGAAATTTGATTTACCGGCAAAAGTGTCTTGATTCATTCCCGGAAATTTGAATCCATATTTAAAAATAAACCCGTAACGTATGCGCCACATAATAATAGCATTTAAATGTTTTCTTCAACATTGCTACGCAAATCGTAGTTTCCGAACTACAAAAAACTTTGATGCAACAACACGTGTTGTCTGCACCTCTTCACCTAATACCCTAAACTCAAAATGCCAAATATTTAAATCAATCTTTATTTTGATTTTAAAACAATATAAATTGAATCATATAAATGTCCCTACCGACAAACAAACACAAATCCCCTTTCATAACCGTACGAACCCTATACCGTGGCACGTTCTTTCCGAACCAAACCAACCGGTATACACAAGTTCGCAATTCAATAACGCAAAATCCGTGAATAAACAGACACGTCCCACATTCCCCGAGAATGCTGAAACAAAATGTATTAAAAAGTATGAGCCTAATCTCAGTGGAACAACCCTATACAACCTGACCGTAAGTAAAAATTTTCCTTTCGAATCGACCTATTATCACCTAACCGCAGCGGCTAATCAGCCCCAATGCTGCTTCTTCTGCATGACCGGCGCAAAAGCGCCCACACGGTCACCGAAGAATCGTCGACAAAATTCACTTAGATCCTAGAATGTCCTACCATAGACATACTCACCATTTTCGTTCCCTCCATCGCCCTCCTTTGGGATGGTTATCCTTATGGTTTCCTATTGGTGGATTCCCGCGTAGGAGTGCTCTTTTCCTGGCACTCGACGTTGGATCCTACCGGCTGCGCCAAAATTGTTGGGGTCCTCGTGTCCTTGCTTGGCGGGCGACGTCCTGTCGCAGTTCTTCCGGGCGCGTGGCTGCAAAATCGAGAACCCTAACGTAGAGTACAAACACTTTCACTTTTCAGTTTTAAAACACAAGAGAGCTTTATTCTTAAAATGCTAGTTCTTATATACTATTTACAAATAAACATTACAGTCTACGTCTTCACTTTTCTGGTGTTCCAGTTACGCAGTTGTTATTTGGTGTCAGTGGCTCAAGCCCACTGACCTACTGCAAGTAAAAGTGTCGTCGGTGCATTCTAAATGCCCCTCGTCAGCTTGACTGCAGAACTGTGACACCCTAAAAGTTTACATCATAATTATTGAATAAATACTGTTCATTTACAATATTTGCACCCTAAAAATATGTGCGTTCTTAATGAATTTAATAGGAGCCGGTGCTGTGAGTCAACTACGCGTAAGTAGCTTGATTCTAACTCACAACAAGTCGCAGAATCAGAGATGAGATGGAGATGAGATGGAGATGAGATGAGATGAAGATGAGATGGAGATGACGGAAATATTGAGGTGGCTACTGATAATACCATCGGCCTCAATGCAAAAACCGTGAAAGGGACAACCTCTCTGGTAGGACATTTTCCTACTGAAAGAGTTCCAAAAACGGAGGCTATTAGTTTGCTTTCTCCTGATTTAGCAGAAGTCATGTGAGAAACTTTAAATTTCCTTCCCTTCGCTTGAATTTTTATACAACAGACTCGCTCAAAATAGTAAGTGGCATTGGAAGGAGTTTATTAGCGCCCTATGCTACGATTAGGCGGCACATAAACTACTCTTATACTTCAATATGAATTTAACATTATTGCTATGTTATTTGTGTCAAGGAATCAATAACAATAATCCAACTAATTTTCTAAACCAATAAAAAACTATTTTATCCTTGTATGGCTTGTATGATGCAGCATATGCTGGTCATGACACACTCATAGACAGATTCATGACACAGCCACCAAAAGAAACCAATTGAGTTCGCAGCCCCACTGGCTTCACAGCCCCACGAAGTCCCTAAAAGTTTGCGTCAGCTCCTTAAAAAAACAAATTAAAGCAACTTTTAGCAAATCTCTCTTTTGCAATTCAAATTTTCCCATTTATTTTTTGTGTTAATCTCGCCATGCTCATTGTTCCCTACTCATGATCGGTACCGCCGAGTCGCCTTGAGACACCGCAATCTGTTGAAACTTTGGAGGGCTTTTGTTGACCCCTCAAAAACATTTGACACCCAGACAGAGGGATAGACAGAAAGTGAAGCAGCAACGGAAACGGAGCCACAGACAGACACAAACACAAACAAAGTGCAATAAATCTTCGTTAGCTGAATTTCAAATGAGTTTATTTTAGGTGTGTGTGTGTGTGTGTGTGTGTGTGTGTGTGTTTGTGTGAGTGGGCATTCCTTGCTCTGGCAGCATTTCTTTGTTGTTAAGCGTAAAATAAATTTGCTAAATTTTTATACAAATTTTCGAAGTTTGAATAAAGTTTTTGCTGCGAACACTCTCGACATCGCGCCAGTGTAGCTGGCAGCTTGGCAAGCGTGTACGATTATTTACCCGTGCTATAAAGTCAATTTGGGCGCTCTAAGAAAATAAAATCTGCAATCTGACAGTGCAGCTCGCAAGCACACACATCCACGCACACGAGCGGAGGCCAACTCCCAACTGCAAAATGCATAAAACATAAAAGCAGTGCTGAAAAAGAATGAAATATGCGGCACTGATACAGTATTTATAGACTCCCAAGATGCCAAGATAGCCAGTGTGGCTCGTAAAGTGCAAACAAACTGAAAAAAATTTGCACAGAAAATTTCGTAGCCAGGCCGGAGCAACAGGAGCAGTGGAAGACAAGTGCAAAAGGAAACACAAAATGAAGTGACTGCGAGGAGAATGAATTTTATGACCGGAAAATGTGTTTGCCTGCCGATGTGTATAGGAATTAATACCAACAACAACTACAATAACAACAACATTACAAAAACAACATGATGAACAAGGAGTAGGGGGAAGGAAAATTACAAAGCAGGAGCAAAGCGAAGAAAAGGAAAGCCAAAACAGAAATGTCAACCGCCAATGTTGACTCACAAATGTCAACGTGCAAAATTTATGACTGTGGGCACAGAACTCGCAGGCAAACTCGTGTGTTGCAACATGTTTGCTGCCTTTTTCATTGCTGCTGCTGCTGCTGATGTTGTTGTTGCTGTTGTTGCTATTGTTCTTTATTTTCACTTTATTTTGTTTATATTTTTTGTGTGTTTTTTTGAACTGTTTCGCATGTCTTGTTGCTAGTGCTTTTATGACTTTATTTTTAGCTACACAACAAAAACATAAAACAACCAACAACAACACAAGAACAACACAACAACAACACAACAACAACAATAAAACAAACACACACCAAAACCGCCAACAACAAAAAATTACAATTCCATGTCAACTGTCAATAAGGTGCAAATGGAATGAAAATATTATTTCCTTTTTTCTTGCGTTTTACTGTAAGCCATTTTGTGACTCTGTGTGTGAGTGCCATTCATTTTGTAGTCTGTCTATAATCATGTTTATGTGTGTTTTTATATCTTTGTGCATGTGTGTGTGTTCGTGTCAGTGTTTGGGCGGGATTCAGTTTTTTGAGATAGGCCAACAAAGGCACACGTTTGCATTTATGAATATTTTATGCACCCACACAGCAACAACAAAACCAACAACAACAACAACAGAGCTAACAACCTGAAATGATATGCACACTTTTAATATAAAAATCCGTGAACAAATGAAAGCAAATAGCAGGATGGCAGCGTTTGACAGTTACTCATGCTGAATCAACTGCGATCCATAAATTTACAAATTGTTGCAAATGGCGGCATGCAAAGCGCACTGGGTGTTGAAGCGTGTTTCAGTACAAGAAATCAAATAAAAGAATTGCTCTTGGAAATAAAAACAGAAATTCTCGCATATAAAATAATAATAAAAAAGTTTGGCTACAGCGCTCACTTTCAGTGAGTGTACCTAAAATTCAATATGGCACATGAAAGGCGTTAAATTGGCAAGCGTTACTGAAGAGGGTGCCTCTATAAGGCATCTGCCTGCCCCGAAAAGTATGCAATGAAAGTGTGCAAAGTGTATATGAATACGGAAAGTTTTGCGAGAGCTGCAGAAGACTTTGAGTGTTTTAGAACAAAGTTCCCTCTTTCATAAAGACAAAGAAATTGCGGTGAATGATGGCCATTCGCCTAGTGTACCTTTTGGTAAAGGGTACAGCGTCCGTTTGTAACCAATTAATCGAGAGAAAGGCCTCAAATAGCCAGTCATAAAAAATATACAAAACGTTCAACATCACAAAAGAGAGAAAGTAAAAAAAGCAATTAATTTGAACCCTGACCTTTCGAGCAATTATGCCTGACCTTCTGCTTTACATTGCCACCTTTCCACTTTTTCTTTATACTGAAATAGCTGGCAAATTACTTGCAAATATCATCTTACACAGCAAATCACCGACTAGTTACCATTAAAGGACTTGCAGGTATTATTTTAATGGAGATTGGGAAAAAGTTTGACTGATCCTTCGGGCTGAATAATATTAAAGCATATGGACAAACAAGAAAACAGTGTTTTCTATTGTTTCTTCCAGTACAGCTGTTCTATCTTCCAGTGCATAGTGGCATGTCTGATTCTTCGGGGAGATATTGAAGAATGTTGGGATAAGATTACTCTGGTCCTTAGGATAAAATAGTATTAAGGCATATGATCAAACAAGAAAACACTCTTTTCTGTTGTTTCTTCCAGTGCAGCTGTTATTTCTTCCAGTGCAGCTGTTGTTTCTTCCCATGCATAGTGACATGTCCGGTCCTTAGGACAGAAAAATATTGGCATTTGAGCTTCAACGTTGGCGTATTCCGTCGAGCGGGCAAGGCAATAGTTGCCATGATGAAGAAGAGGTAGAATCGATTCATCACTCTTTATATCAATGTCCAAGACTACAGTTGAAACGACTGCAATGTTTGGGGACGCGCTTCTTCACAGGCTTGACAGAGATAACGTAGGTGGATTTATGGGATCTCCTCACTTTCATCTGGAAAACAAAATGGTTTTATAGGGATGGTATTTCCAATGTATACGGAAATCGCGGGTAAGGACGAGTATGCCTCCTCTTGGTATTTTTTAAGGCAGTCATATTGGACATAGAAGTTTCTAAGTGGAAGTTCGGATACCGTATCCGCACACGCCTTCGCAACCTCACCTAACCTAAGGGCAAGTGACTGAGTTACTATTTGTGGCCGGCGTTGGAAGGTTTTGTTTTACAAGTCAGTTGCTTTCACCAAGACGGCAACACATGCCACATAACTCTTGAAGCAATGACTCTTAGGGCTTAAAAGTCCTATGGCCATTTAATTTTAAGAAGAATTCAATTGTCATGGATTGGTCATGGATATTAGAATTCTTTTTGTGGGTTGCCATGAACGAAAACTTTTGTGGTGCGAAAAATATGTGCCAAAATTTCATCGGAAATACTAAAATTGTACAGAAAGGCACTCGTAATGGGAATCATAGTTTGTTTTGAATAAGCCAAATTTAGCACCTCAACGAAAATTGTAGCATAATTTTATGATGTGGACTTTTCATGCCGGACGTACAAGTAAAGCCCGAAACACTCGTGACTTTTCACTTAAACCTTGCCTTGACTTGAACTTGTATTTTCGTTGATCGAGACTTTGATTTCCGGCACAAATGAATCAGCTGTTTTTCAACTTTCGTTGACTTTCCTGAGCGACTCGAATTTCAATAGGTTGGCAAATGACGAAAGTTTCGTAAAGTCATGCATACTCGCAAACCCCGAGCTTCATGTGTTTGCTCGTTACTGCTATTGATGACAGTCAAAGTTTTAAGTCAAAAGTCATCAGTGTTTTGGGCTTAATTCTTTCTTTTGTATAACTTTTAATAGTAGTGGGGAGCGCTTCTTTGTTATGTTCTCTATCCTGCGCTTTATTAGGGCTTCGAAATGGTGCGACGAGTGAATCGGAGGTGCGTTGTTGCGCGGTGATATCACAATGGACCCATGGTGGTCTGAGTGAGCTGGTCCTTAGACCGGCTGCCACGTTAACCGAACCTAACCTAACCTATGTTGCCCATGTCTATCAGAAGAGGACCCAAATTAACCACTTCACCGAGAATTGTAGCATATTTTTAGGGTGTGGATTTTTCATGCTGAGCAAACACATAACACGATAATTTGTTTGAATAAACTATTCGATAGACTGCGAAATTCAGCGATTAATAAAGTAGATAAAAGGACCTTCTGAATCTAAATTATTTTTGTTGACACACTTTTATAAAAACATAATTTTTTATATACAAATATAATTAATATTTATTTACTAATTAATGTAAACAAATTCGAGAGAAATAATATTAATTTTATTTATAATTTCATTTATTATATTAAATATTATTAAATTAAATATTATTATATTAAATATTATTAATAATTTTCTAACTGATTTATTTTTTCTTCTCTTCCAGGTAAGTGTCTCCCCTTCCGTTGACCTGGATCTCTCCCTTATTCTTCTGTGTCTCTCTGTCATACACAACTAACACCGCTGTCATATGTTTTTTTTTCACATCATCATCAACAGTAACTATGAAAATCTTTCTTTTCTCAATTTTTTTTGTTGTCAAATTAAACTATTTATATAAATATATGTTTTTTTGTTTCAAAATTTGCTTTGATTTCTTTTTCTTTTATTCGTGCGTAGCTCGTCGAAGTGGAATTAATTAAATTTCTTTGTCTCTTTTACATGCGTTTCAAAAATTGCTTTTAATTAAAAATTTCAAATTTCAAATTGCTCTGCACGCCTTAAGGCTGTGGAGTAACATAGTGGGGGAGAGTTTCTCAATACAAAAATTCGCCACAACCGCTCCTTGCGGGCTAATTTTATTGCTATGTTGGTTGTGGACGTATGTAGTGGAGGCTCCGTTGCATTGAAGGCTTCGTTGCATTGAAGGTTCCCTTGCAGTACCAGTCTCGGTCTCGGTCTTGGTGTTGGTGTCGGTCTCGACCTCTCGCCCAGCCTTGGTACCAGCCGTTGAGTGAAAAATTAATTGCATTAGAAAAGTTTACACACATTTTGTTTGAGTTTGTAAAAGCGTCGGGGAAACTTAATTTTCAAACTAACTAAGTAAGAAATATAATGAAGGAGCGAGCGGCAGTGGCACCGTCTGTGCATTGTGCGGATATTGGTTGGTTCAGGGTGGTCGCTGTGAATAGTTTGGCAATATGCTGACATTGGAATTTTGTGCTCCTTTTCTTTTTTTTGGAACAATATTACTTTTGTAAATTGATTTTTTTCTGTGTGTGTGTGTGTGTGTGTGTGTTTTCCTTTTCTGTGTTTGTAAGCTTTGTAAAGTGGCGCAATTTGCATTGAAGAATTTTTGTAGTTTACATTTTGCGGCATGGAATTCTGAGTATATGCAGATTTAGGGAGCGTGATGGTAGGGGCATTTTTCAGTTTGCTTTATTCTTCAAATAATGTTTTGCTGGCGGAATCTTTCTGTATATTCCGATACATTGGATCCGTTCAGTTGTAAAGTTTGGAGTCAGTGTGGGCAGATTTGAGCATCTCAGAACAGTTTCATATTTGAGGAGAATAGTTTTAAGGTGACATTTTTAGTTCAGCTTTGCAAACTCTTCCATCTCAGCACTAGATGTAGGATCTATCGTAGATAAAGCTGTATTCATAGCGATGATATATTCAATATACACAAATATACTTACCTGATTCGAGCCCTTCAAGATGATCAAGCTGTCGTCTAAGTAGAGGAGTTCCATTGCACTGGAAGTGGAGTAAGTCCACTGCACTATAAGTAAACTAATTCCATAGCACTCTCAGAAGAGTAATTCCACTGCACTCTGAATAAAATATCACTCTCAGAACTAAACTAATTACATAGCACTCTCGGAAGATCAATTCCACTTCACTCTAAGTAAAATAATTCCATAGCACTCTAAGAAGAGTTCTTCCATTGCACTCTCAGAAGAGTAATTCCACTGTTCACATTTACAACAACAAAAAACTCTCCTGTCTTCTGTTGGAAATTCATGAGTGGTATAAGACTGGGATATATTTGGCAGTCTCTCAGCATCAGTCTTAGACTCCACAATGATAGGTTCTCTCTAAATATAATTATAGAGACCATAATCTAAAGAAGTATCGGAGTTGTTGCTACAATCCGCTGCGGACCCCTAGGCTGTGCCACAGTTACACAGCCATCCAGAGACTGGAAATTTATATTAGAAGCTTTTCACCTTGTATGCATTCTAATATACTCTAATTCATATTCGAATTTACCCCTCTAATCTGTGTAAAAATTCTTATGCATACACAAAAACGGTCCATTTTGTGCTTCTTTTAAGTCGCTAGTTACGTATTCACTCTCAACACCCTAATTTTGCAAAGAAAAACGTAATTTATATTATAATTGTACTCACTAATTGTGACACTCATAATTTTACCTTCTACTGACCCTGTACCCAGCCATCTACTCTCTTCTCAAGAACCACACAATCCACCACAAGAATCTCCTTTGATATTGCTGATTAAGAATATACAAATAAACACCAGTCTATACGAGGGCACACCTGGCACGTCGTCCTCCTTTGGGTATTACACACCCATGCAAAAACAAAACAGATATGCATGTCTGCCTGGCTGCATCGCGAGCATGCATGCAGCCATGCCAAAGGAAGACGCGTACAAGCTCAGGCAAACATCCAAATCATAATTTTACTCTACATATACTCGTGCAAGGATACCCTACTTTCTGCTTGCCATACGCGTACGTGCACAGCAGTAGAAAAACTGAGGAAATTTCTCGTAAAAATGCGAATACACAGCACTTTGTTTATTGAATTGGAAATATTCCCTACGAAGAATGCCACCTGAATGCAAAAATTGTATACAATTTTATACCGAATGATGTTATTTTGGCTTTCCCCTGCTGTGCTGCTGCTCTGTGCAAAGGATCCGGCTACGTACCCACTCAGTTCTGTCAAAGTACACATGCCAGGCACGAATATTGAACAGTCTGGAGCAGCTTGGAGCGGCTTGGAGCGGTGTGTAGTGGAGTGAATTGGTGCGGCGTGGCGTGGCATGGCACGCATAACAGTCAAAGTAGTCAGTGCCTTAACGGCATTCAATTTTTCCTTACGTACCGAAAGGGAGTTTATTTGCCACAAATATTTTTCGCTTTGAATATGTTCATTTGTGAAAAATAAAGACAGAAACACAGACGCACACACCCCATACACGCACACACACCCACACACGCATACACTCTCGCATAAACATGCATTTCGTTATGATTCGCAAGAATTTTCATGTATTTGCACAAATTTTCAAACGGGTGGGTTCATTCCTTCGGAAAATTTCTGCATAAATATTGAAATTGAGTGCAATATTTTGATAACTCTTATGAGCGCGGTTATCTGGGCGAGCGGGTGTGTGAGTGTGGTGCAATAGAATGTGACACTGTTGTGTGTGTGTTCGTTGATTCCAAAGGAAACTCAAGAAATTGTCATGCAAAATTGAAATTGTATTTATTTTTATATCCTCGTTTTTATCAAAAGAACCACGTATAAAGGAATTCCAATCGGGGTTCGTTGCCCATAGAAGATATGTTTTAAAACTATTCAAAATTCTTGATTTGAATACAAAGTTGTTTATATTTTTTATATATTTAAAATATTTTAATACTTTTAACCTGCTTCAGGGAAATAAGAACGGAAAACTTTGAGGAAGAAAATACCAATTTCCGATCCTTGCTTGCCCATTTCAAGATGATCTTACATTACCTTTTGTTAATAATTTGTATAAAATTCTTATTAATTTTCATTATATTAATATTTATTTATATTACATTAATAATATTTGTTACTAAATTTATATTACTTTTGTTTGAAACTTGACATCACCGCCCTCTTAACTGAGCTACCTCAAATTTCAATGTCCGTAGCCATTTACGCACACCGGAAGGCAACACACTTCACTGCGTATCCGCGTGTTGGGCAGGGCGCTAGGATATCCGATCTGTGACAGCAGCAACAACAACAAAAGCAAAAACAGCATGGACGACGACAACAACAACACCACCAACAGCAACAACAACAACAACAACAACAACACCAACAACACCACCACCAAAAACAACACCAACCACTACACCGACATCACGAAACTAATTTACATATTCATGCAATCAGTTGTTTTGTTTGTGGCGACGCGAACGTCGTCGGCCTGCTCCACAGCTGACTGGTTGGCTGCTGACTGACTGGCCTAGCTGGGCCGCCGCCACTATCCCTGTCACTTGTCATGCCGTACATGCCGAATGTCAACAATGAAGTTGTCGACGCTGGACATACTTGAGCAGGACCGCACTGAACGCTCGCAGCCGTTTACCCACTTGCTAGCTTCACTCCGGTGCTGCCAACAAACACGCCCCTAGTTTTGCACCACGTGCCACTCCGCCAAAGTTGACATTTGACAAAGTGTCAAATTTAGTGATTTATGTTTTGGGTTATGATACACGCACACATATGCGGACATACCCACACATTACACACGCATACTCACATATTCTGCGTCTACCGAAAGCAGTGATGGTGTCAATTAGGATTACGTGAGAGTACTTGGTAGTATTCGGTACTTACATTAATCATAGTAATTACAACTTATTCGTTACTGATTCTAGTTTCTTTATTGAGTTGTAGATTTAAAGTAACCAGTAAACGAATAAATAACGAGTACTATATTAGCGAGTACCAGAGAATCGGATATTAGAGAAACCAGGTTTAAAGTAACGTATATTGGAGTAGCGAAATAAATAACAACGAGAACTAATTTAATACTTAGTTTAGGGTTTAAAATAACGAGTTATTAAATACATAAATTAGTAACGAGTACTAGACGAGCGAGTACCAGAAAAAACAGTTTTAAAGTAACGTAAATAGGTGTAGCGAATGACATAATAACGAGAACTGAATTAATACGGAAGAGTAGTTTTAAAGTAACGAGTTATTTAATACATAAGTAAGTAACTAGTACAAGAAGAGCGAGTACAGAGAAAACGGATATTAGAATAGCCAGTTTTAAAGTAACGCAAATTGGAGTAGCGAATGACATAATAACGAGAACTGAATTAATACGGAAGAGTAGTTTTAAAGTAACGAGTTATTTAATACATAAATAAGTAACTAGTACAAGAAGAGCGAGTACAGAGAAAACGGATATTAGAATAACCAGTTTTAAAGTAACGCAAATTGGAGTAGCGAATGATATAATAACGAGAACTAATTTAATACTGAGTAGTCGCTTGAAAGTAACGAGCTATAAGGTTAATATATAAATAACGAGTATTAGAAGAACGAGTACTAGATAAACGAATATTAGAGAAACGAATGCTAAAGTAAACGTAAGTTAAATTATCGTCTACTAAAATAACGAGAACTAAAATAACGAGAACTAAAATAACGAGCTATACTATAACGAGTTGTACTATAACGAGTTCTAATATAACGACAAATTCTACTATAACGAATACTCGAAAGAATCTAGCAGAATTTTGAATCTTACATACCGACTACAAAGACAACGAAATCTAAAGAAGTACTTGAATAACGAGTACTTGAATTACTGAAGTAACTAGTACCAGAACGTCGAGAATGAGAGTATGAATATTGGGGGAATGAGTAATGAAGAACTCAGTACCCAGTAGAATAGCAGTGACTAATATAACAAAATGATTATTAAATTATCGTTAACTAGAAGAACGAATAATTTAGAAAATATACTAGAAATACGAATATTATGTAACGAGTACTAAAATGACTATAAATAATGGAAGTACTCTCATAACGAATACTTGAAAAATAGAATCTGAAGTAACGCATACCAAGAGGACGACTATGAGAGAAATGCTTTCTGGAAGAATCAATAATAGAGAAGAGAGTACTCGAATAACGAATAATTGAAAAATAAATACCTAACTAATCGGTACCAAAATGACGAATATGAAATTATAGATTTCTGAAACCATCTATCAAGAAGAGAGTACTTAGTCTAGAAGTAGAAACATAAGAAAATTACGACTAAATTAATTGTAACTTGAAGAACTGATACTTGAGAAAGGATTCTCGAAATACGAAAATTATGTAACGAGTACTAGAACTAAAAGAGGTACTCGCATAACGAATACTTGAAAAATAGATACTCAAGTAACGCATACCAAGACGAAGAACATATAAAGAAATGATGTCTGGAATAACGAATACTTGAAAAATAGATACGCTAGTAACGCATACCCAGAGGACGAACATATACAGAAATGATATCTGGAAGATAATAATAGAGAAGAAAGTACTATATTTAGATTTAAAAATATAACAACAAGGACGATTACATTAACTAGAACTAGAACATCGGACTCGAAAGAAATCTACACAAAGTAGGTAGTTAGGTAGGTGGAACAGTCACCAAAAAGGCACACTTAGGCCATAATTGACCCTTAGAGATGCCGCAAGAGACACAAGTCCTATTCCTATTCAAAAGTTAAGCCATTTGGAACTTTTTATGAACCACTTGATAGAGGTTCTTTTTTATTTAAAATGTCCCCAGAGAGTCCAGAAAGTAGTCACCCAGGAAAGTGTGTTCCATTTTGGACAGCGCTGGACACGTACACAAAGTATGAAAGATATTCAACCAGTACTGAACTAAGGAGAACTAAAAGAAGTGCTACAATAATGAGTACCCGAAAAAAAGCATGAACAAAACCAGAATTTCTGGAAGAACCAATTCAGAAAATATAAGTAACGAGTAACCGTAGAATGAATGTACCAATTACTGAAAGGAACAACACCACTATTAAAAGAGTACTACAAGAAAAGTAACTAGAAGTAAAAATATCAAGTACCGAGTACTGAACTAGTGAACCTTAAAATACCGAGTACTAATTAGATTACTTTCTCACACTTTTCCACTGCATATACTCACATACGCACACACAGAACGCGCGCACACACACACACTCACACTCACTCGCACAACTCTCCCACTATATTTGCTTTCCTTTCCACAAATTTTTAGAAGGTTTTATTTTAAAATGAAGTTATTAACATAATTCTTAATAAGGACTTCATCCCCCTGCTCCTGCCCGCATATACAGTGGCAACAATTTGTTGTCACTTTTGACAGCACTGGGCGTGACAGTTGCATGTCAAATTGCTGTTAGCATAATTTAAGTTGCGATCCTTTCGCAGGCATTCTTTTTGTGCTGTTTGCAATGAAATTGTAAAATTTTTCAATCCTTCAAACAAACATCGTGCCTGCTGCCATTGGACCTACTCGACAGGGGTTGTTGCACCCAGGCTTTTGCCCCTTGCAAAGCTACTCACACACACACGTACACATACGCATGCCCTGCCGCGATGTGATGTTTTGTTTAAGCTTCAAAGTAAATAACTTCAGTAGCGTAACCCGCTCACACTCTGTGCTGTAAGCATTGCGAAGCGTATGCGGGGTGTGTTGGTGGGAAGGGGGTCCATCGCAGCACTTTGCTGCTGTTTGTTGGCTTTAATCAGTTTTCGAAATCTTGTAAATTGGCTTATCTTTATGGTTGCCACTTTATCGCCAAAGCACGCTGGCGTCTCTCTCCCCTCAGCCCCGCGAGCCGCTTTTTAGTTGATGAAAGGGTGAAAATGTTGAAAATGCTGCGTTGATGTTGGCATTGGGGGAAGTGAAAGTTTGTTTGAGTAATAGTTTAAAGTAGCCTTGAAGTTGGGAGCGAGTATTTGTGTGTGTGTGTGTGTGTTGGTGGACTAAAACAAGGATTAAGGGCGCGAGAGTACTTTCAAAGCAACCGCCAGAGTTATGCGCTGACTTTGCCGCTGTTAACCTCTGCACAAGTTTCAACGGAAGCGCCTTAATTGTGAGTCCTCCTTCCACTGGCTTCACCACTTAAGCAGTGTTAGCCAATTTTAGCGAGCAAGTGCCTTTACTTCCTAAGCTAATAAAATATCCTTTAATAACCGCAAGAAAAATATTAAAAAGAAATCCTCTCGGATTTAGCCACTCAGTCAGTCGCTTATGTTTCACAATTTTATAACCTGCCAGCCATAAAAGAGGCCACAATGTAGCCCCACAGTTTACGCATATGTGTCGATTTGCGCTTCACGAGAGTAGAGCAGCGGAAACGCTATTAAAGAAAGCAAAGTAAAGTTGTAAGACTCGGTTGACGTCCTCCATTCCCATCAGTAGTGCTCGCATTCATTGCATTGTTCGTCGGGATGCTTGTTCCACCTTTCTGTGTCGCACCGCAAAACTTCGCTGTCAACCGTCATCTTATGGCGTGCTTGCTGGTATTGTACGAGGATGCCAGGATAAATGCAAAAATATTTTGCAGTTGTCGGAGCATTTTACAATTTTTGATGGCTGTGTCTAAGCATGGAAAGCAATACGCTGGGAATTTTGAGCTGTGCATTGCTGCTGCAGCTGTTATAGTTGTAAAAAGGTTGAGTACAAAGTTGTTCAAATGTCTGCTGGAGCATCAGTAAATAATGCAATTACCGAAAGCGTTTCGTGCTGCTTCGAAGTTGAAGGAGCATGCACTGTGAAACATTCGAATTGGATATATTCAATGGCACTTGAGATGATGTGGCGGCAGGTACCTAACTAACATGACTCTACTGACTGCAATGCATTGGCATGCAAGAAATTGCTATTGTTGCAGCAACTTTTGAGTGGGGCAGATTTGAAATGCATCTTTTCAGGTATGCTTCGTGTTATTATTCCATTTAGGGTGACCCTAAAGGGGTTAGAAGGGTGAGTTTTCTATCTGTCATAAGGTAGAAATGCATCGTTTCAAACTATCTCAGAGACCCAGACCCAGTTGAAGGAGGAATCCATTATTTTCAAAGTTCCTCTGCGCCTCCATAGACTTAGAATGATATATGAGTCCTACACGCTGCATGATTGAAACAGAAATCCATTATCCTCAAAGTTCTCTTTGAATGTACTTCGCTGACTTTTGCAACAAAACTAATGTCGAAGTAACAGATTCACTTTCGTAGTAAATTGAACAATATCAACTATTTCCGAAGTAAACTAAGCGGCTTTAATGACATCCAAAGTAAGAAAAAAGAGATGTTTATTCTTCTTGACACAATCCAGTGATCGCACTAAACTAATTTTCGTAACAGGACTTATATTTACCATTTTGTAGAACGACATACACATTCAGATAACACCAATGGTATTTTGCTAACACCAATTGTCCGACCTCTGCTTTCCAGGGCCTTCGCCGTAGTTTATAATATCGTCGTTGATCCTGTGCCGCTCGCTCTACATTTCTTCTTACTAGCTGGTATGCCTCCTTGAGCCGTTTTGATCCTTCATTAGGTCTTTGTGGTAACGTGCCGGCATCCAATGTAACTTCGTCATATAGTGCTTTTGGGAGTCATGGTTCCTGTCCTAGCATTAGAGATATACCCGGTAGTCTCCGAGACTACCGAGTATATCTCTAGTGCGAAGACGCTGCTGTTCATGTCAGTTCTGGGAGCAGTTCATCCCATCGTCGCTGTTCCTTGTTGGCGAACTGAGCAATCATGGTCTTTACGGTACGAACTGAGCAATCATGGTCTTTCAACCGCGTTCTCCTGTGGCGTACACGGTGCGGTAAACTGGTGTCGCATCCCGTTGTCTTTAGTGAATCGTCGGACAGCTCTACTAGTAAACTGGGACCCATTATCAGACACCAGAACTTTAGGTACGCCAAAGCGAACCAAAATGCGCTCTTGGAACGCCCGTTGTAGAGTCTCGGTAGTGGCTTTCCGGAGTGGCGCCATTTCAGACCACTTAGTGTACTTGTCGTGGAACACCGCTAGCAAAGTGTTCCATTCTAAAAGCATCATGCTCCATTCTAAATACGCCGAAATTATTAAGAAACGATTTTTGTATTCCTTGACACAATCCAGTGATCGCACTAAGTATCTAAACTTCGTAACAAGGCCATTTTATAAAACGACATACACATTCAGTTAACAAGCAATACTGATGCATCCTGGAAGCATGCTGACTCTCTCCTTCTCTCTCTCCTTCTCTCTCTCCTTCTCTCTCTCCTTCTCTCTCTCCTTCTCTCTCCTTCTCTCTCTCTCTCCATATCTCTCTATCTCTATCTCTCTCGCTCTCTCTTTCTCTCTCTCTTTCTCTCTCTCTGTTTCTCTCTCTCTATATCTCTCTGTTTCTCTCTCTCTCTATCTCTCTCTATATCTCTCTTTCTCTCCCTCTCTCACTATCTCTCTCTCTCTATCTCTCTCTATCTCTCCCTCGCTCTCTCTTTATCTCTCTATTTCTCTCTATCTCTTTCTCTATCTCTTTCTCTCTCTCTGTTTCTCTCTCTCTATATCTCTCTGTTTCTCTCTCTCTGTTTCTCTCTCTCTATCTCTCTCTATCTCTGTCTTTCTCTCTCTCTCTCACTATATCTCTCTATCTCTCTCTCGCTCTCTCTTTCTCTCTCTCTATCTCTCTCTATCTCTCTCTTTCTCTCCCTCTCTCACTATATCTCTCTCTATCTCTCTCTCTATCTCTCCCTCGCTCTCTCTTTCTATCTCCCTCTTTCTCTCTCTCTCTGTTTCTCTCTCTCTCTGTTTCTCTCTCTCTCTGTTTCTCTCTCTCTCTCTGTTTCTCTCTCTCTATATCTCTCTGTTTCTCTCTCTCTATCTCTCTCTAACTCTCTCTATCTCTCTCTATCGCTCTCTTTCTCTCTCTCTGTTTCTCTGTCTCTATATCTCTCTGTTTCTCTCTCTATCTCTCTCTATCTCTCTCTTTCTCTCCCTCTCTCACTATCTCCCTCTCTCTTTGCTGCTATATACTGCAATATTACTACCTACTTTCAGGAGCCCCCACTATCATTTGTGAGGCAATACGAGAATTGAAACTTTCTTACTATGCCCCAAAACACATTTTATTTTCTGCTTAATCCATGTAATTTCTCGTAAGTTTTTCCAATTATGCCAATGTCAAACTGCAGCTCATGACTTAAAGTTGTCATTCATAGCCGCTGCACAGCTGAGCCTCCCTTTTTTATATGACACGCAACTACATGCAACGAAGTTAAGCAAACAACTTTTTGACAAGCCTCGTGTACAGCAGATAATAAGAACAAATACGGTGGCCGTGCTAAGGACATCCCACGTTCTCCGGTTGCGCTGCGATCGTTGTTGTTGTTGCTGTGGGTGATGTTTCTGGATTCTTGTTCGCAGTTGTTGTTGACTGATATGATTCTAAGTTTCTACAACTATGCGTATAAAGAGTCAACTCAAACGAAACTAATTTCCCACTTTTACTCCGAACACAAAAAGCGGAAAAAGCGAACTAAAATAGCAGAGATGCAAAAAAGCAACCATTCCCAGCAATTGCCAAAGCAAATGCGAGCTAACAAAGCGACACAGCAGATCAAACGAGAATTTAATTTGCAACAAAAAAAAAAAACAGACGTCAAATTCCTTGCAAAAATAACTCACAACAAAAATAAAAAAAAGAATTAAATCACACAAAAAAAAAATAATAATCAAACAAAAAAGCAACGAAACAACAGAAAAAGCTGTGAAATGGAGCTCAGAAGCTTTGAGCTGATGGTGCACCCCTCCACACAGGGAAGCAGCAGAAGAGCTGGACTGGAGAGGGGAACATTACTTACGAGCGTTTTAACATTTTATCAATTCTTTTTTTCCACTGACGCGGTGCTTAAAAACTCTGCTTTTGCCCCACCCCACGACCAACCCCCATTTATTTTTGTTATTTTTTTTTCTCTTTTTGTATGTTTGTTAATTTTTTGTTTCTTTGCTGTGTGTTGAAAATGCGCAAAGAAATAAATTTTTCTTTGCAACTTTGTCGTTTGTTGTTGCATAATTTCAGGGGTGGAGAAGCGACACTCCTTTCGTTTTTACCAAGCTTGTTTTTACGATTATTTTAAACAACTATGAGCAAAATTCATGAGACTCTGACGCTTGGTATCTTTTTGTGCTGAGTTGTTTCCGCGATGTTGTTCTTGTTATTGGTGGGGCTGATGTTGTTGTTGTGGTTGTTGCTGCAAGAGTTTTAAAAGTTAAAAATGACAACAACGGCAACAATGGCAACAAAAAGAATAAGCACGTACAGCACATTTGAGGAATTTAAAGGGAATGCTAAGTGTTTGAGTGTGAGTGTGTGTGTGTCAGTATGAGGGGTGGTATGGGCCTGCCTTGAAATGGATTGGGTGGGATGATGGGTCTGGCTCTGACTCTGACTCGGAGTTTATGTTGGGGTTTGGCTTTCGGGTTAAATTGGTTCAGGGAATGCCGCTCCGCCCATGCTAAAAATTCTTTGTCATAACTTTTAATAAATAAATTTATTGTCTCTTTGAAGTTTCCTCCTCCGCGCAGACAGCGCAAATGAGCAGCTAGCATAACAATTTACTCGCACTACTTGCGGATACGAATTGTAGCCTGAGCGTAAAAACGTTTAAGCGCCAGTTAACAACGCCATTTAAGCCCACTACCAGCCGAGGGTAAGCACAGAACAGCACAGCACAGCACTGAGTTCACATCCAAGGAAGAAAAAATGCATCAAGGATACGTATAAAAATTGTTGAAATTTCCGAAGTTTTCGCATATTTGTCTTTAACGTGTATTTAAAGTTAAAGTGAGCGTTCGTGCTTGTCAAATTGCAGCCGCCACCCACCTGGTACACTTACGTTGAACCGCCCACAATGCCATTTACTGCTCTGCGGTTGTTCCCGTATGCTCGTCACATACGCATTAACCGACCGCAAATGTGATCGAAAACCGCCGGTGATGCCGGTGCTGTCGGTGATGCTGATGCTGTTGCTGTTGCCCAAAATTCCGTTACACTAAAAGCCTTTCTCTTCCTATTAATTTTAATTTTGCCTAGGCGAAGCACACACTAAATTCATTTACGTTAATTTTGTCCTTTTTACCTGCTCACACTCTCCTGGCAGGCGACCACATGGGCTCGCCCGACCTGACAAGTTGGATATCATAAAATGGCATATCCTTCGGATGTTTCATCATAAAGCAGCATGCATGAAATTTGCATGCCCACCTATTGGGTTGTGGCGGCTCAGTGAGGATTTGTCGCAACACACACGCACTCACACATACACTCGTACGAAAGCTCACACATACATGCACATAAATATGCAGCCCACGTTCATATTCATTAAAAGCAAAGATATCCGGAGCAGTGCTTACTTTTTACCATATTGGTTGTGGATGCGGAGGTTGCTGTTACGGTTGCTGCTCAGCTCTACGAGGACCCACCAAAGCTGTTGCTGGTGGTGTTGCTGAGGAAAAATCATTTGTCAAATGGCATTGCTTGTTAAACTTCAATAAAAATACACACGCACCCATGCATAGAGAGAGACATTAACACACACACCCACACACACACACACACACACACACACACACACACACACACACACACATATGTACAAAACAGAACAGCAGGAGAAAGGCAACCAAATTCTGACGAACTCATCTGACACATAAAACAGCATCTGCAACGCCGCATCAGCTCACCACAACACGTCCTGCCGCATCGCCAGTTGTGGCTTTGTGAAGGGTCTGCCAATACTCGTATATGTGCGGGGCGGGCGAGTTTGTTGTTGTTGTTTTCAGTGCTGTTGTTGTTGTTAGTGTTGTTGTTGTTGTTGTCAGTGTTGTTGTTGTTGTCAGTGTTGTTGTTATCAGTGTTGTTGTTGTCAGTGTTGTTGTTGTCAGTGTTGTTGTTAAATCAGGTGTGCATTTATGAAAAGTTTCGCTAGTGTTGAAGCATTTCATTTAAACATCATTTTTAGTTGGGTTGCCGTTGTCCGCTTTTTTCTTTCTCGTTTTTTGGTTGTTGTTCGAGGTAAAAGGATTTGTTTATGATGCAATTAGGGGTGAGCTAACACAAAAATGAACAGATGTCGGTATGGGTGCACATGTGAATGCAATTTGCATATTCATTTAGACATTAAACCTTTTTCAACACCAACTCCCGTGAGTTTTCTATCACAAAAAGACCATTTTTCATGTAATATCAAAATAGATTTGTAGTCCTTCATTTGCAATTTTTTCCTCACCTTCCAAAGGGGAGGGAAATTATCATTTAAATAAATGACAACTCGTTATGTTAGAGCGGATGTCCTTCTCATCAAGGACATACATTAAAATATATAGAGGAGGGCTACGGGGATATGAGCCATTAAAGCTTAAATAGAGAGCTTAATATTGAATTGTTCTAAGTGAAACATTTTGCTAATGTACTGAAATATGCAGAAATCTCTGAAATTAGGCAGAAATCACCAGCAAAGAATTCTGTTCGGTTCAGAAAACCATATTCCACTTTCTCACTTGTTCCCAAATATATCAAATGACTTCAATCGATATCAATTAAATATAAAGCTAAGTTTATGAAAACACTCGCACTACTATCGTTTCAAATCTGAAACCAAATCTTCGCAAATTGTGTTGGAGGATCCTTGCTATATCATTTAGTACCCCAGACTCTATGAATCTGACTGGAATTTTGTCTGGTGTCGTTTGATGGGTTGATATCATATTTCTGTGATATTTCAGTTCTTTTTTGCTTAATCGCACATGTGGGTGAGTCTCTTTAGTTCCTATCTACTTCCCATATCACATTGTTTTTAGATTTATACTCGAAGGAAAGTAGCTCTATCTGTGTTGAAGTTAGCTCTCAACATCCTCTATTGCATCAAAATTAGCTCTTTTACTATTGAAGTTAATTTTAAAGAGCCTTTACTAGAAGAAAATTAGTTTAAAGAGTATTAAATTTAGCTTTAAAGATCCTCTATTTGCAGAAGATTATTTAAAGATCCTTTACATCCATAAAATGTGCTCTATGAATGTTGAATATATCTGTCGACATCCTCTTTTTCAAGAAAATTTGCTCTAGAGTGTTTAACACAACTTTACAGATCCTTTACATCAACAAAATGAGCTCCAAGAATGTTGAATATATCTTTCAACAATTTCTTTTTCAAGAAAATTAGCTCTATGAGTGTTTAACATCACTGTAAAGATCCTTTACTGCACCAAAAAAGGCCCTCTGAGTGTTGAATATATCTTTAAACATCTGCTTTTTCAAGAAAATTAGCTCTATGAGTGTTCAACATCACTGTAAAGATCCTTTACTGCACCAAAAAAGGCCCTCTGAGTGTTGAATATATCTTTAAACATCTGCCTTTTCAAGAAAATTAGCTCTATGAGTGTTTAACATCACTGTAAATATCCTTTACTACAACAAAAAAGGCCCTCTGAGTGTTGAACATATCTTTCAACATCTGCTTTTTCAAGAAAATTAGCTCTATGAGTGTTTAACATCACTGTAAATATCCTTTACTACAACAAAAAAGGCCCTCTGAGTGTTGAACATATCTTTCAACATCTGCTTTTTCAAGAAAATTAGCTCTATGAGTGTTTAACATCACTGTAAGGATCCTTTACTGCAACAAAATAAGCTCTCTGAGTGTTGAATATATCTTTCAACATCCTCTTTTTCAAGAAAATTAACTCTCAGGGTGGAAACTATCTCAAAATATCAATCAACGATTACAGCACCTCTAAAAAGCAGTACAAGAGACCTTAGGCAATATTCTCCTTCACCAAGAAACTTTGTCATGAAATCCGGATTACTGTATCTATACTTTAAAAGGAAGTTACGATATTTTATATATTGGAATCATATAATGCCATCACATTGTCAAATGACACTCACGTTTCCATAGTCTCATACCTTAGGTCGTCAACCTTAGGCAGTCTTTCCATGTATTTCTGCAGGAATATCAGATGGTACAAGAGATAAAAGACCACTATAGTCCTCAGCGTTGTTTTAAGTGTTGTGTTATTAAGCTGATCTAATGAGGATGACCGTAATGAGGCACTCACTTTAGATGAATATCGAGGAATCCTAAAATCAACTGAGGATCCAATTTGGAAAGGTTAAACAAGAAACTTCACATCCTTTATAGGTGCAAATAAGGTTTCTATGTTGTACTTCTCTACGGAGAAACAAAATAAAAATATACACCTAAATCTATTTAAATATTCCTTCTGAGATCTAATGAAGCTGACTTCATGCTCCTAACTCTTTCATGAGGACTTCATGAGGAATTCACTGGAATATATTGAGTTTACTTTTTTATCGTAGCTCCTTCTGGGACATTCCTTCAGAAGAACCATGAGTAGTTCACATGCTAACCCTTACTTTGGATACTCAAAAATTATCTTATAAAGGACTTTTATGGCACGTGCTAACTTTGTGTGCGTTTTCTATTACCAATCACTTTGATATGAGGCAAATTAAAGGGCATGCCCCCATTACATTTTGACACTTGACATACCGCTTAAAATTTGCCCTCAGGTAGATTTTAATATTATTTCGCATACAGGAAACCTTCTTTCAGTTAATGTTGTCTCATTTACCCCTTAACGAAACTATGAAGACCTATAAGCGAAGTATGATGTGTTTGACGGTGTAGCTTTCACTTAAGGCCCTTGAGATTAATATCCTTTTCCTCTCCTTGGATCATCTTAATTCCACCTACACAAATTTTAATTATCACTCTACTCATTTCAATTAGTGCTATTACAATCTTAGCATTAATTTCAACGACTTTAATTAAATTATCCTTATTCAGTTTCGCAACGTAATTTGTCTGACTTGGGTGGCAATCGTTGAATTTCAATGTAGTACTCATAATAAACCTTCCGTTTATATTAATTGCTTTTCACGGGGCTTCTTTTTCCACCGTCATGTGGCACTAGGAATAATCGTACCCATACTTCTTAGCATGGCCAGCCGTGTGCTTCTGGCCCAGGACATCAGTAGCCTGACTATCTGCGATGAATTTCCTGTTCAGCACATTGCAGCAATTAAAATAAATTATGAAGTGAATATCTACGAAAATTAAGAGATTATTTTTTGCACACGTGAACTATTTTGCTACTATTAAATCTCACTCATCTTTGCCCTACACTAACACACCAACACACACACACATGCCAGCGAGTGTGTGGAGAAACTTGGCTGCATACAAAAAGGGACAACAACAAAAAATATAATACAGGATAAAACGATAAGTGAAATCAACTTTCTAGTTAACCTTCCGGCGGACATGTTTCAATATGCACACAGCATCCCTGGAAAGCAACATTAAACAGGAAGGAAATGTCTGATGACTGCTGCTCGCTCATAGAGCTCATCATCATCATCAGCAGCAGCAGCAGCAGCAGCAGGAGCCGGAGCCGAAGCCGGAGCAGGAACAGCAGCGGCGACGACGGCTTTGAGAGCAGCAGCCGAACGGCATCATTGAGCGCCAGGTACGCCTGGACCCACACTTTAGTGCATGTTGCCGAAAAGGATAATATGGAAAATTCTTTTTGTTCTTTTGCAGCTATTGTTTTTGTGCTGTGCTGTTGTTGTCTTTTATTTAAGTTGTTTTGCTTTTTTTGTTTGTTTGTGGAATGTGTTATTTGCCCCAACATTGCGCAGAGGCCACAATCATAGATTCAGGTCATGTGCATGTGAACTCAATTAAGGAGCACATAACTTACAAACCGGATTACAATCATCAAAAGCAGCAAAAACAACAACTACAACAACTGCATGAACAGCAATAAAACACCACCACCAACAACAGCAGCATCAGTATCAGCAGCAAACAACACTAAAAAAAAAATCCTTTTCTGGAAGTTTGTGCTGTTCACTCGCAATTTGTATGCAAAAGCGTGAGCAAGCGGCGTTCTATGGGTGTGTGCGAGTGTGTTTGTGTGTTGAGTGTGTGTCCACATGTGCTTGAGTAAACGTATGAGGATGCGTGTGTGTGTTGCTGTTCTTCCTTCGATCACAAAAAGGACAATCCCAGCATTTAAGTACGGTTGGATTTCCTGTCTTTGGCTCTTTCTAGCACTCCCTCTCTCTCCCTCTTTCTCTTTTGCTCACTCTCTTTCACTTGCACGAACACTTCTAAAAATCCCGCAATTTTGAAAAATATGCTCCCTTGGCCCCTCTTGCACTCGAGGCATTTAAAACGCAATACGTTACGTTAACCTTACGGGCCAAAACAATTTGCAACCATAAATTCTTGTTGGGGTTTCGTGCTTTCGTTCCTTTGGCTCGTTTGTTCGGTCAGGCCTGCAGGATATGAAAATTTTCACTTGAATAATTAATTGGGTAAGCCAGCAATAACAACAACAAGAGCAACACCAACACTTACAACAACAACACCGTCTAAAGTAACAATGAGAGCTTCTTCTTTTCAGTGGGTTGACTGCCATTGGGTTAATGGGTTTATGCGGTATCTTAGGTCTTTCCATAGCGAATTTTTGGTGAAAGGCCCTTTCCTTCTTTTTGCTGCAGAACAATGGATCGGAACTGCTTTTCGTCGTATTAGCGAGAATGCTGCTGACTTTGACAAGCATTTGGGGAATTCCTGAGCATGGAATTACCCGCAGTGTAGTTGAGTGCAGCTTTTTTCAATTTCAGTTTAATTAAACCATTGAAATTTTTCACATAACAAAATAAACTATTTTCATCTTAGAAAAATATCCTTTTGTAGAATTTTGGGCTAACTTTCAACATTTGTAGTAAAATTTCTCTGATAACAGCATAAAAAAGGAATGAATCAGTAACATTTTTACAAGATTATCTGTTTTTCCCTGAGGTACGATTATTCAAGTGTAACGTGACTTGGTTGACAGAGAAGATAGATAGATAGAAGTTGGGTAGCCCGGAGAACCGCCGAAGAAAGAGGTATCCAAGCACTCAGGCAGTGATGTCCATTGTGCTATAAGCCTAGAATTATTTGGGATGAAAGGGAGATAAAGCATTTTTAAAAGGAAGTTACACCTTTCAAACTTCTTTGACTCTTTTATGACTCTCAAAAGTCTGTCCAGGGATAAGGAATGTATGTTGTCCATTCCGAAAGCATCTCACCTTAATAAGCGCGTCCTCATTCGATTTTAGCTGCCATACTAATAGAAGTAAATTTTTATACTTGTTCCAATTATCCTTTGGTCCTGAACCAATTCAAGCTTGATTTATTGTTCTTGTGGAGGTCGAGGATCTCGAAATTATGTGGCCAAATGGTTTTCATAATTAGAAGAGTTCCTAGTTAATTGCCCAGGCGGTGGGAAATCGTCCACATAACTCCTGGAATAGGTAAATAGAAGATCCATAATTTCCAACTATATTCCTTGTATGCCATGTTCGCATTTTCTAGAATTTGGTCAAATCTTGTTTTAAACCTCCATCTTAAATTTTCCTGAGTACTGAAGATACTTCCTATTCGACATATTCGGTAACTTTGGTATTCCACGAAGGTACCAGATATATCCAGTAAATATCGAGCGAAACTAAGAATAGAAACATAGGCCGGCACTGAGGAGATTCCATATGTTCCTTCCAAAGGTTCAGGGGAGCTGCAATTTCTAAGAAGGCATTTTCGCTACATTGGAGAAAGAATTATTAGGAAAAAGGAACTGTCATGGCTTATTAACGAATATTTATTGGAATATTTAAGAAAGTTATCATATTTGGAGAGCGAACAAATGCTGTCCAACATAAAGAACAGAAGAAAATAGAACAGAAGACAAGAGAGTAATATTGTAGCAGGGATTTGTTGACTCCTTTTTTATGTGGGATTCTTATTGCACCTCGATATATCTATATAATGATTTAGATCTGAAATGATGATTTGAAAATCTAGAAAAGGAAAAGGAAAGGATATCTGGAAAAAGAAATACAATCTTGCTAATAAGGAGTTATTTCTTGTAGTCAGCTTTCTAAAACACCAAATTCTTTAATTCACTATTGAACAGGCAGGCATTTAGTGTATCAAGCTTTGTGCAGTCTGGCAGACTGCGAGATTGAGTATAGAACTAAGTATATTATAGTAAGGTATATGAAGAGAGCTGCCTTGTTACTATTTCATGAAAGTTTCATTTTTTAATATTTTTCTATAATATCTCCTCAGAACAAGGTAATAAGTTGCATATTAAGGAAAACAGGGCATGTTCAGTCTGGTCTCCTTTAATACGCATCTGTCATGTGAGGATTTCCGCAAGAATGCCTACTATCATAGTTATCATTTCAGGCTTTGTCCGTTCGATGATCCGTACAGAATGCCCTGTGAAAAACGTTCAGCTATGAGCCACCTTTGCTATTTTCTTACATGCAACTCTCCATAGAAACCTTTAGTGCTCTGTGACATGGAACTCTCTTTAAAAACTTTCAGTGCTCTCTTACATGGAACTCTCCTTAGAAACCTTTTGTGCTCTCTTACATGGAACTCTCCTTAGAAACCTTTTGTGCTCTCTTACATCGAACTCTCCATAGTAAGCTCTAGTGCTCTCTTACATGGAACTCTCCATAGAAACCTTTTATGCTCTCCTACATGGAAATCTCCTTAGAAACTTTTAGTGCTCTCTTACATGGAACTCTCCTTAGAAACCTTTAGTGATCTCTTACATGGAACTCTCCATAGTAACCTTTTGTGCTCTCTTACTCGGAACTCTCCTTAGAAACCTTTTGTGCTCTCTTACATTGAACTCTCCATAGTAACCTTTTGTGCTCTCTTACATTGAACTCTCCATAGTAACCTTTTGTGCTCTCTTACATGGAACTTCCCATAGTAAAGAACGCCATGCGCCCACTTCAGTAGTATTTGAAGTAGAACCCATTGTCAGATATTATTGAAAATATGTCTGCTCACAACTAAGCAACAACTTTCAATTGAAATTACATTCTAATTATGTCCTGAAAACTTCCACTTCCAAACTACATACTGGGAATAATGCGGTGTTAAATGCAACCATGAAATTAAATTCGTAAAAGTTTCCTATTCAAAGTTAGCATATTTGAATTGACTTTGCCAAGTTTTTCTAATGACCACTTTTCAGTAGTCGCCGCATTACTCAAACGTTTATATGCAACGCACCAACACACTCCCTCCCCCACCCACACACACCGCAAGGACTTTTGCCATAAAGCATCGAAAAACTTTGAATATTGAATGAGAACATCCCAACACGTGCCTGCGTACGTGTGCATGTAATAAGCTCGCAATTTCCGGTTTACGACGAGAACGTTGAAAGCCACGCCTGAAGAAGCATTCACAAAATTGAAATATAGCGAAGAAAAAGAATTGGAAACCCCAGCTTAAAGCAGACAAAAGGAGCACTAACTATGGAAGGAATTAAAGGATTAATTTGCATTTTAAAAAGGAATTAAAGCAATTGTTTTAAAATATCCTTCCCATATAATTAAAAGAATGCAATAAAACGGAATTGAAATAAAATAAAGTAAAATGCTAAACCGCAACCAAACTCTTATTAAGCCCACTTAAATGTTAACCCAAATTGCTGGCAGAGCACATTCACGGAACGCGTTCTTTCTTCTTCGTCTTCTGGCGCTATGCGCACTATTTACTTATGTAAAGCGGCTTTAAACCATCACCATCAATACCAACACAACACCCCTCCCTCGGCTGTCACCAAACAACCGCAAAGACGCAGCAATACTGGAAAAATTGGAGAAAAAAAGATAAATAAAATAACATAAAACAACAACAATAAAATAAAGCAAATAAAATAAAACAAAAACAACACTTAAGCTCTGCGATAAGCATTTAAATAAATTAAACCCTTTTTGCAAGCGGCGTTGCCAACGATTCGCACTCGGATAATGCCCAATGCTGCCGCCGCCGTCGCCACGGTTTAAGCACTCGCACAGAAGGCGAGTGAGCATTCACTCAGCGAATGCCCAAACAAATACAATAAAAATGAAAATCTCATAAAGATTTGTCGCCGCTGATAATATGTAATAATACCGCCAACAACAATAACAACAACAACAGCACCAACAACACCATCAACAACACTCATACGCTGCCTACTGGTAAAGCGGTCCCCATTGTCTCAGTGGGTGTGGTAAATTTTAGTCCTGGCTGAGTGTGTGTGTGTAGGACATTTTTTTACACAGTCTAAGCACGCCATAAAATATGCAATATTTTTTTCTTTATATACTACAAAGAATCGCCACTAATCCTATCATTTTTTTGTTGTTGATGAAAGCCACCAGCAAACAACATTGTCATCGTCACCATAAAATAACCCTTCTCCGTATCGGTCGCGGTCGCGGTCGCAGTCTCGGTAGCTCAGTCTCAGTGTGGGTCTCTTGCTGATGGTTGTCAGCCTCTTCGTCATAGTCGCCGTCATCGTCGCCGTCATCGTCGCCGTCATCGTCATCGTCATCAGGTTGGCCACACTGGACTGACGATCGTGATAAATGTGACGACCAAACAAATACGCCATAAATTGTGACGCAAGTTGCTTAAATTGGCAGCACTACTGGCTTTAAAACACATTCGCACAGCGGTTGTTTGGCAAAGAAGGCTCGCTTCGTTTTGCAGCATTTCTTTTTATGCTCCCATATTTTTATTTTGCATATTTTTTTTTTAACTCTGCTCCTTGCCTCGCTTTCATTTACTTAATCGGCGTAGCAGGCAGCTAAGCTGGTGGGCGAGCATAATAATAGAAGAAGTAGGATTTTCAACAGGATTTCGCTGGCATTATAATTATCCGTATACGAGTGTAATTTGAAACGATTACGAGTATGGAATAATGCGAGCACTCAAGCCAGAGCGCCACTTGCACAGACGTAACTACGTAGAACGAAGAGCCTGGTCTACAATTTTTTTCAATTGGACTGAAAGTGAAGTTGGATATTCACTTATTTTCAATGGCCTGCAGAAAGGATTTGTAAAAGGGTCACAACAGTCGCATCTGTTAATATGGAAGTTACTCATACTCGTGTACATACATACGGAATATGCAGGACTTATAGGGATACCAACTATACCCAGTAAATTCTTTACTCAAATATAAATACAATCAAACACACACACACACATACCTACTCACTCGGACTCACTCAGAGCAGAGCCAGATTTTGTGTGCATTTGTAAAATCGATTTGATATGCAATTTGGCCATAATGCCATACACAAATAAATCAGTTGAATTCCGAAAGTCAACACAACTGCAGCGCAGCACTTGCTGCAGAGAGCAGAGCATTTTTGGAGCAATGGTCAATTGAGTTTTAAAAGCTAAAAGTGCAAACACTGACACACGTATACAAACTCACGCATACATATATACACACACACACACATACGTTTACATATATTCCTTTTACCACATGAGCAATTGGAATGTTATGATAACCACATTTGTTGCACATAATGAAAGTTGTGCATTTATGTGTTCGGGGCGTATGAGTGATCAAAATAGTCGCCTACAAGGACTGCACATGCAAATACCCTTCACACACACTCAAACTGGGACAAACATAAACACTCGCATACACATACACACTCGCATACACATACACACTCGCATATACGTATGCAATCGCAGCCACGTATGCAGTCGCATCCACGTATGCAGTCGCATTCACAAGCCTTTAAAGTGTTCCATTGTTTTGGTTTTTGTTGCTGTTGTTTTTTAATCAATTTATATTTAACCTACAACAACACTCGGTCGAACACAGTGAACCGGAAACCAAACAAATTGCCCACAACTGAGGTTTTTCTGGGGTTGAGGTGCAGCTTTGATAAAGTGGTAGTACGAATCTTTTATCGCTAATCTGAGAACTGAACAAAAACTTTAAAATTCAACTGATTGCGGCTCCTCTCATAGAACTATAAACACATCTTGGAAACTGGGGAACATAAAACAAACAAATTCTGTTGAGAAGAGTATGGGTCACGGTCATAGTCATTATATGGAAAGCGGGCGGAACTAGTCAACTAGTCATGTAACTGTGGCGTCTCCCGTACCATTTTAGGCTTCATTATGTTTTTCCGCGGAACTATCAGAGATGCTTTAGATGCTTTAGAATTAGCTTCATTTATTTAAGGGTGGTTATACACCGCCACCTGAAAGATCTATTGTGAGGCCCCTATTTATTTAAAATATGAGGATAGTCTCATCTATAAGTCTTCTTTCAGTTTAATTTCCGACAGGATTTCATATATTTTCGAGGAATCAAGTTGTGGGATATCTAAGATATATTCCCCAAAACACCGGTGCCAAAGGTCCGCAGTCTTGTGATCAGGTGTAATGAGATTTCATCACTTTCTCATCAGAGATGGCCATAACGACAGCTGATGTGGAGACACAGATTTTTACCACTCACTTTCTAGATTGGAAATTGATGTGGCATTTGATATAGAGGAACAGATTTTGAGTACTCCCCTTCTGGCTTTGAACTTGATGAGAGATTGTACCGTAGTGGCAGCTGATATGGAGGGACAGATTTTGAGTACTCCCTTTCTGGTTTTGAACTTGATGAGAAATTGTTCCCTATTGGCTATTTATATGGAGACGTAGATATTGAGTACTCCATTCCTGAATGTGAACTTGACACCCTTGGGCCTGTGCCCCCTATAGTGAGCATGACCTGTTTTAAGAGCAATCTATTTGGAATAATAAATTTTGGTCTCTATGAGATTCTGAATCTTTCAGGGAGCTTCAGAAGAATTCATATTTTTATATCCAGCAGGCAATAAGGCAGACAAAAGAACAGATTTGTTCAGCTTTGACTCCTAGTGTATTATTCTACTGTTCAAAAACCCCATAAGGCAATTGAGTATACACCCAAAACTTTGGATAATATCCAAAAATTGTTGAAAATATTGTTTATAATGGGCCATTTGGAAGCCTGTATGCCCACAGCAATAGGACCTCAACCCAATGATCATTGTTCTGGGGACTCAGAAATGTTCTATATCTTCTTAATATTCATCAGTTTTATACTGCCTACGTCAAAAGCATCGAACCAATTTTGATGACAGCAACTCTTTCAGTAATTTACCGCTTAGAGACATCATTATATTTACTGGATTGTTCTATGAGGGACTAAGAATTTATCCCAAACTACCAAATTTAAGAGTGGTGACAGAAATTTTATACTCTCATATTCATCCGCGTACATAGAAGTTATTCTGATTAATTGGTATATATAAAGAATGATTCTCTTAAAGGTCGCAATTCAAAATAAATCACATTGATTATAAATATTGTTACGAAATTGCCCTCCTGACAATTTACTCTAAGTCTCAATACTCGGATTCGTACCACTGGATTGTGTAGTAATGAAACAATTGCTGGTTTATTTAAATAATATGCTTTATTTAATTATAGCAATTTACACACTTATTATTAAGCTTAAAGTTTACTTTATGTCCAATAGCAGTTTGATCACTTTGTTACTTCTTAATACTGTAACTGCTACAAGTGAATTGCACGATGTACACACTGTTACGATCTCTGCTCAACTGTGTCTCGACTTTAATTGTGTGGCGGCTTATATACCTTCCGAATGGTAGAAGTTCTAGAATATTCTATACACTATTAAAGAAGTTTCTGGATCATTCTCGAATCTTATCTCTCGAATATTATCTACTCAATAAAAGAAGTTTCTGGAACATTATTGAATCTTATATACACCTCCAAAAAGGGTTCTTGAGGAAGCTTTTATTTTCGATAACATTCTAGACCATTATCTACACCTCGAAAGAAGTTTTTATCTGCATGGATTGTGTTTTGGCTTAAATACATAGGGTGGTGCACTCATTCTCAATCTCCAGATGGGATCCTAAAAGTATGCAATAATTTATGTTTCAATATATTAAATTCATGATATTATTATTTCAATGTCACATTTCCACATTGACATTAAACATGAACAATTATAATTACTAAAAAAATCCACTTAAAGTGTATAAAAACGAACAAACGAAATCCTCTCTTTAAATTCGTAACACTGCCTTGCCCCAATCTCCTGTCCCTGCCCCTGCTACTAAGAGAGGCCACGCGTCGCCTCACGTCCAAGCTTCCATTATAAATTAATGCAATTTATATTGGCTCACAACAAATTTTTTAAATACTGCTCCTAAAAATATGCAACAATTTCTGTGCCGTTTATTTATAGCCACTGGCCTCTCTCTCCATGCGAGGCTATGGCAATAATTTAATTGCTGTGCGATAGTTTTAAATGTTTTTTACTTTAATTAAATTACGCTTTGACAAGCAATTAAAAGCGCTGACCAATTGCCCAAGTATCCGGGGGGTTATTGTGAAAAAAGCGGCAGAGAAAAACCAAACACAAATTCAAAACGGCAGCCGTTTAATTCTGTGCCACAAATGCTCTCGCGCAATAGCTGTCAGCATAAATAACGGCGGCGCTCTTTTCTAGGTCAGAGTCAGGCGTCTTCTTAGGCAACAACGCCACAGACACACTCCGTTAATTGTCAACTGTGCTTCCAGCAGGAAGCGTGCGACATGGCGCGCCACCATCACCAGCAAAACCACTCCGACTGCCTGAGCCTACACCAACTGATTTCTGGCTGCCTGCCCGCCTGCTTGGGTGTCTTGCTGGCTGTTTGTGTATATCTTCCCGCCTATTTGAGCGTGTCTGTCTATTTGGCTGCTTGGCTGCTTGGATGGCAATTTATCTTTTTCTATTTTTAAACACTGCGGCAAAACTATTTTGCAGCTTGCAACCTGACACAAGAATCCAGTGCCGGCTGCAGCAACTACCGCAGCATTGAGCATTACGAGCGGCGGCGCTTGGCTTTTCGTAGTCCGCTTGACAAGTGGGTGTACGCCCTGCAGATGCCGCCGTCGTCGCCGTCGCCGCCACCGCTTGATAAACTCGCTACAGTGGCAATCAGTCGGCGTGCGCCATCCAAGGCGGCTGTTTACAACCGCCAAGTTCGTTGCTCTTGTAAAAAAATGCCATGCACTTTTCTGTCTGGTTTTTTTGCGCCTTTGTTTTGCACGTAATTCGAGGCGTATTTAAAATGCGCCGCTTACAAAACTTTTCCAAATGATTATGTTATTCACCCGCCTGCTATCTGTGGAGACAGACATAAGAAAACTTTGCTGGTGTTTGTTTTCTTTGGCTGTGTTGCACAAGCTGCAAATTCCTGGCTTACAATGTGGCTTGCATTCTGGCTCTGTCTGCCTGTGGGTCTGTGACTCTCTCCCTGTGTATGCGTGTGTGTGTGTGCTTGTGCAAATGAGTGCACCATTCTACATTTTTCTACATTTTAGACAATTTGCCTCTCTGGCCTATTGCCAGCAAAGTTGGTCTTTGGGTTTCCATTGATTTTTGCTGTTGCTGCACATTTTCTCGCTCAGTTGATAATAATTAAACGTGCTTTAAAAAGCTACAGGGTGGCGGCCAAGTTGTTGACTTGACTAAAGCAGCACCAACACAGGAAACTTTTTGGCAACAACAACCATCAGCACCACAACAACAACAACAATAAGAACATCACAAGAATAATAAGTACAATGAGCTCAGTTGATTTGGCAGTTAGTCTTATTAAAATTCTGTAGGAGCGCTGTGCCAAGCTTATTAGTACGTTGATTAAATGAGATAATAGAATAAAGGAAGATGAAATTTTCCTTGTATGTGTGCACAAAACGACCTAAGCTCAAATATCTGGGCACATTATTATAGCATCAATTATGTTCAGTTTAGTTTGGGTTTAATATAACCCTGCTATAGAGGTACATGACATTAATGAAAAAGTTAATTGTGCATAAGAAAAATGCGTACAAAATGTAAGGTACAGAATGAGTTCAGTGGCGTACTATATAATTAAGAAAATTAACGTATGCTAAAAGTTCCATTCACTGGATTGGGTGTAGTAATACAAATTGATAATTTACCTTTATGACACAATAAGTTCCTTTGTAATATTTGACTATGCTTTCTTTCATACAACATTGCACAAGTTTCTACGTCACTTACAAAAACTATAGCCTTATAAAAATCTTATAGTAGCATTTTTGCGCCTATATATGTCTTAAGTTGGTCTTCTGGCCGAGTGTTTGTGCCCTTGACAGCCTAAACCTACATACGAGTATATGGTAGAGAATGAAGAAATAAAGAAAGTTTATTATCATAAAGCGAACTTCAAAAGGTCCTTGGACAGTCATAATCGTCTTTCGACAGTCATAACTCCAGTTCCATTATCGCACTATTTTCAAATGGGGCCTCTAAAGGTGCATAGTGACTTAAAACAGAAACGGCAACAGAAACAGAATCCAGTATAATTGCAACAGAAACAGAATCCAGTATATTTGCAACAGAAACAGAATCCAGTATATTTGCAACAGAAACTACAAAATTTAGCGGCAGAAAATGATCATTTGGCGACAGAAAATAATTGTTTGGCGACAGAAAGAACTCACGATAATGAGTGAAGAGTTAGAAACTACCTAGAGAAGTTCTCCCGATCAACAGCGCCAAGAAATCTCATATCGAAGGCGAATCGGTTGTTAATCAAGACTGTTATTGGAGTTTTTTATTTAGTTTTTTTTTATATTTAACGAGGAGGATAACATCTAAAGTCAGAATCCTGTCAATGCGGGACTCTAACTCCGTTAACAGAAACAGAATCTAGTATATTTGCAACAGAGATTACAAAATTTAGCGGCAGAAAATGAGCGTTTGGCGACAGAACAGAAACCTCTATCGATAATGAGTGAAGAGTTAGAAACTTTCTAGGGCAGTTCTCCCGTTTAACCGACCCAAGAAACCTCATATCGAAGGCGAATCGGTTGTTAATCAAGACTCTTATTGGAGTTTTGTTTTTGGTTTTTTTTATAATTAAAGAGGAGGAAAACATCTAAACTCTGCCAATTCGGGGTTTAACACCGTTAAAACCTCCTCTCATCTATACGGTTTTCCTTCCCGGAGACACTGTTAGGTTTTACGTCGGGAGGCCGTAAGAGCATTTACTGCTCGCTCGTCCGTGTTAGGTATGTCTATGTGTCAGGCCTATGTACCTCGATTTCCGCTTGACGCTGGCGGCTGCGTTCAGCGTTACGCGCGCGTTCTGCGATTCGTAGCTCTTTCATAATGGTGGCCGCAGCCGAGCAAACTGCTTCCCACTAGATGAGCGTATCGCACATGTGCTCACAGGGGTTATCCATTGTTGGTGGTTCATCGAGGACAGCACGCAGTTCATCCCGGGCACATTTGAAGTGTCGACAGTCGAAAAACACGTGCTGTGCGTTCTCGTTCATCCCCGGGCAGTACGGATAGTAACGGTCTTCTTCATAGTTTCGCTCATGGAGGTACTGCTTAAAGCAGCCGTGAGCAGTTAACAACTGTGTGACGTTGTAGTTAAGTTCCCCGTGTGTCCTTTGTTACCCATGGTGTGATGTGAGGGATCAGCATGAAGGTCCATCGACCCTTTTCGGATTGCTCCCACCTCTGTTGCCATTCCGCAATGGTGTTTTCTCTCTCCGCTGCTTTGTCGATGTTTGTGGGTCTCGCCCTCTGCTTGTAGAGCCGGTGTACCTTCTGCGCCAGCAAGTCAATGGGTGGTTTGATGCTTATTATCCCTATTGCTTCGTCCGATATACTACGGAATGCTCTAGCCACGCATATTGCGCTCAGCCTATTTTCTGACTGGATGCATTTAATGAAGGTTTTCACTGTAGTGGCTTCCACCCAGATTGGAGCGGCATATAAAATGATGGAGCTAGTAACCGTTGATAGCAGCCTCCGTTTACTTGAGCATGGGCCTGCATAATTCGGCAACATGCGTGTAAGTGCTCTGTTTAGCCTCGTGACCTTTTCACAGACTGCTCTCAGATGCTCTTTGAAGGTGAGCTTGGAGTCTATAATTACTCCCAGGTACCGAAGTTGTGGTTGGGATGCGATCTGATGGCTTCCCACTGTGATGGTGAACCTTTCGCTTACTTTTCTCATACTCAGTAGTACCGCCAGCGATTTTTGTGCGGCCAGCTCCAGCTTTGCACTAGTGAGCCACTCCATAACACACCCAATTGCGTCGTTGCATCTCGTCTGCAGTGCGTAAATGTGCTTTGCAAACGCCAGCATTATGATGTCGTCTGCGTACCCGATGAGCGTTATATCTATTGGTAGGTTCAAGCGGAGTATGCCATCATATATCTTATTGGAGTGGTTGAGAGGATTTGTGTAAATCGAATATCAGTCGGAAGCTTAACAAAAAGTTTATTTCCTGACATGTTCTTAGAACCTAATTTGGTGTGGCATGTGACCTTCATATACATTGTAACAAGACAAGCATTACTAGTGGAAATATCAACAGAACCCTGAGTATTGTTAATGTATATATGAACAGTTCATTGCCGGAATGACCACTTTCATTATCAACTTGAACAAATTCATATCATTTCCTAGTAAATATAAATTGCATTAAATTCAAGCTCCATTTGAGGGAAATATATACTCTCTAGTAAGTATTTCACTAGAAGATCTATAGATGAGACTATGCTTATTTCATCACAATAGATCTTTCATGTCTCGGTGTATAACACTCTTAAATAAATCTCATTCTAAATTTAAGTATTTAACTAGGGTTCAGTCAGAAGAACATGGAACTCTTACTCCAGGCGCAAGCAACACTGCCTTTTGTTTCTCTCTGGTATTCTTTCTACTTTTCTGATATTATACAACTTTCAATTTGAGAGTAGTTCTCTTTTAGCTCTAAGATAACGCGGACGCTTCTGATTAGCAATAAAGTATATAAAGTTTTATAAAGTTTTAAATCGGAGTGTTTTTCATTCAGTTAAATTTCGATTTTCTAACGAACTTTCAATGAAAGTGAATTCATACACTTAATGAACTATTCAATATATCTCAAGTATATTTAGCCCCAAAGTAAGATAGGCTGAAAGACTAGAGTTCATAGACATCTGTCACAATTCCGACTCTGAAGAAGAGAAAGATCTTATGGGTCAGTACTTACTGCAATACTTACATTTTTAGGGTCACCTTTTCTTACTGGTATGGTTGATTTATCATATATAAGGTTCAGGAACATAGTCAGGTTCATATCGCCACCACAATGGTTCCCCACGCAGTAAATCAGGAGTCGCGTTTCCCTCCCATTTCTTATGATATCGCCTTTGATTGTGCTTAAGCGAGCTTTCATGAAGAAAGCTGCCACTGGAAACTAACCTAACATAGGCCAAAGGAACTAATTATCAATCCCCAAATTTCAATGAATATGGATACAGACAATGATCTATTCATTATACATTAAATAGATAATGGTACTTAGAGAATTTTGTATATAAACGAGGAAAATGTCCAATGAAATCCGAGAATCTCGTTGTATGAAAGTGATTCGTTGATATTATGAAGAATTGTTACTATTATTTTATCTTACCCCATATTTAATTATGAGTACAAGGTGTTGGGGGAATGAGTACTAGTTACAGAGGCTTTCGACTCGAAGAGAAAAGGATTTTATAGAAAGAAGCATTTTCGAGGCCAACCCCGTGGAAGGACTTGAACCTACGACCTTCGGGGTGTGAGTCTAGCGTGCTTACCACAGAAGAATAATTCTTTAATCTACTTTGTACATTTAACTTATTATAAAAGCATTATGATACTTCAGGAATGATCATCTAGATGCTCTTTCTACTCTTTGTGACTAAATATCTCTCTTAAATTGGTACTGTCACAAGTTTTTTCTATGCACGCTTGCTTGGTAGCCACATGCTCCCTTTTAGCCGCCCTTCATTTGCTTCTAGTAGGCATGTTAGAATGACAGATGTGTTCGGGAATCGAATTTTGCCCAGAGATTGTTCTCTAATTGCTTATTTCTATATTCCCATTTGCCCACACACTTGCAGACATATTGAATTTTGATAGAATAATAGTAATAATCACGTCTATCTTTTGGTATATACGTGTGATGACTTTATACTATTCTCATTGGTTATATTTTCTTAGTCCCACTACTACCTTATGTCTTTGATTTGCTCAGAACTTATATCATTTTTACAACATGCTATTCTAATATCCCCACTCTTTCCCCCCATTCTTCCTCCTGAAACCTTTCCAATCTCTCTACTCTTTCTGCCGCAACTATCAAGGGTATTGTACAATGGTTCCTGTGACTGAGTGCTCTGGTTAATTCCGGTCCTCCATATATCCATCTATCTACTACTACTATCTACAAGCTATTCTGAGAGTGGAGATTTCTTTTAACTCTGAGGAATCTTTTACTGTAATATTGGGGGCTTCCCATTCTGTCTTCGCTTTAAACTGAAACACAGGAAAAGTGGTTCCCAGCGCCTGTGCCAGCATTCAAACCAGCAATTTGTTATTTGAAAGACTATCAGGACTGTCACTTGGTGACAACTCCCACCCAGTAAAAAAGTGTCTGGCTTTTTATCAAATGAACAGTAAGGAAGCAACCCTCCACTCTCCTCTCTTAGAACAGTTCTATAGCAAACTTGTGTACCCACACTGTCTCCATGATTGGTACCGAAAGTCTCCACGAAACACGGAAAATTTGTAAAATATAATCACAGATTTGTTTTTCCTTCTTTATTAAATAAAAGGAAATTGTTTTTCTCGCTTCTTTTTTCCTTTTGTTTTTTTGTGGAATTTTCAATCTTCGCTTTTAATTTCTCTGCTTCGTCTTTTTGCGGCAGACAATCCAATAAGCTCAAAACTGAAATCACATTTCACACATGACCAATGAAATGTGCAAAAATTTTGGTTATCTATCACCAAACGGGCACATTCACACCCAAGCACATTCCCACACATACTCACACAGTCACACACACCCAGATACTCGTATATCGAAGCATATTGCTATTACAGTTAGCTTACGGTTCAGTTTTTTCTCGCTTCCTCTTTGTTCGTTGTAATTTTTGTTTTTCTTTTGCTTGTGTCAAAGCATTGCTGTGAAAATTCAGCAAATTACTTTTTCTCGCACTGCATGTCACACTTTGACATGTGGAATTGAGGGATCGTTTCGGGCAGACAGACCAGTCGCTAACACACCCTACAGCAGCACCTACCAAGTGGAGGTGCAGATAAGTTTAGCTGGAATTATTACGGTACAGTAAATGTCTAGAAAACATAACTAAATGATGGATCTGTCTGCCAGACGAAGTTGAAACAAAAAGAGCATACCAAAAAGTTGCTTAGATCAGCAGGAGAATAATTTAGAACCGATGGGAAGGCAGAGGCAGCAATACAATCAAGAGAAGGGCAAATATAGTGTGGGAGAAGTAAGCGTCAGTGTTCCAACTATCATGAGAGACTATGGGCGAAATAGACTGAAGAGCAGAAGCCACAAAGCTGTATGTGCGGGTCAGTGTTCCAACTATCTTGAGAGACTATGGGCGAAATAGATTGAAGAGCAGAAGCTACAAGGCTGTATGTTGTAACTATCATGAGAGACTATGGGCGAAATAGATTCAAGAGCAGAAGCTTCACGGCTGTATGTAAGCGTCAGTGTTCAAACTATCATGAGAGACTATGGGCAAAATAGACTGAAGAGCAGAAGCTTCACGGCTGTATGTAAGGGTCAGTATTCCAACTATCTTGAGAGACTATGGGCGAAATAGATTGAAGAGCAGAAGATTCTAGGCTGTATGTAAGCGTCAGTGTTCCGACTATCATGAGAGACTATGGGCGAAATAGATTGAAGAGCAGAAGCTTCACGGCTGTATGTAAGGGTCAGTGTTCCAACTATCATGAGATACTATGGGCGAAATAGATTGAATACCATACGCTTCTCGGCTGTATGGAAGCGTCAGTGTTCCAACTATCATGAGAGACTATGGGCGAAATATATTGAAGAGCAGAAGCTACAAAGCTGTATGTGCGGGTCAGTGTTCCAACTATCATGAGAGAGCATGGGAGAATTAGATTGAATACCATAAGCTTCCCGGCTGTATGGAAGCGTTAGTGTTCCAACTATCATGGGACACTATGGGCGAAATAGATTGAATACCATAAGCTTCCCGGCTGTATGGAAGCGTTAGTGTTCCAACTATCATGAGATACTATGGGCGAAATAGATTGAATACCATAAGCTTCCCGGCTGTATGGAAGCGTCAGTGTTCCAACTATCATGAGACACTATGGGCGAAATAGATTGAAGACCAGAAGCTTCACGGCTGAATGTAAGCGTCAGTGTTCCAACTATCATGAGAGACTATGGGCGAAATATATTGAAGAGCAGAAGCTACAAAGCTGTATGTGCGGGTCAGTGTTCCAACTATCATGAGAGAGCATGGGAGAATTAGATTGAATACCATAAGCTTCCCGGCTGTATGGAAGCGTTAGTGTTCCAACTATCATGAGACACTATGGGCGAAATAGATTGAATACCATAAGCTTCCCGGCCGTATGGAAGCGTTAGTGTTCCAACTATCATGAGATACTATGGGCGAAATAGATTGAATACCATAAGCTTCCCGGCTGTATGGAAGCGTCAGAGTTCCAACTATCATGAGAGACTATGGGCGAAATAGACTGAATACCATAAGCTTCCCGGCTGTATGGAAGCGCTAGTGTTCCAACTATCATGAGACACTATGGGCGAAATAGATTGAAGACCAGAAGCTTCACGGCTGAATGTAAGCGTCAGTGTTCCAACTATCATGAGAGACTATGGGCGAAATATATTGAAGAGCAGAAGCTACAAAGCTGTATGTGCGGGTCAGTGTTCCAACTATCATGAGAGAGCATGGGAGAATTAGATTGAATACCATAAGCTTCCCGGCTGTATGGAAGCGTTAGTGTTCCAACTATCATGAGACACTATGGGCGAAATAGACTGAATACCATAAGCTTCCCGGCTGTATGGAAGCGTTAGTGTTCCAACTATCATGAGACACTATGGGCGAAATAGATTGAAGACCAGAAGCTTCACGGCTGAATGTAAGCGTCAGTGTTCCAACTATTCCAGGCTGTATGTTAGCGTCGCTCTTCTAACTGTCGTATGAATATGAATATATTCATGTTCCAAATATACTCTTCAGTTGCATGGACAATGTGGCATTAGCAACTCAGAGCCTAAAAGGAAATATTATCTTAACAATTGAGGAATAAAGTAGAGTATTCTATCAGCATACTGAATAAGAACTGCTCTTTGATAAGATAGACTAAATACACTTACATAAGGTAGTAGTGAGACTTAGAGAAAATAACCAATGATAATAGTATAAAGTCATCACAGGATAACTCATAAGTTATCTTTAATAGGTGAGTCCTATATCTATAGGAAGTTTGTACTAAAAATGAGTTTTCTTTCGTTGTATGCTATCTTTGCCTCCACGGTGAATATTCTACTTCTAGGATAAGACTTTTAAGCTGTGATATAATACTCGGTGTCGCGCATAGCGACCTGGGGTTTCATTCTACAAGTAAAATACCAGGATAATGAAACGAATGAAAGACTATATTTGATTTTGTTGTATATAATTTTATTATCTTTGATACTATTCCACCAAAAAAAAACTCTCAAAACTTTGTGGACACTTTATTCATCTTTTTAGTACCTTTGTTATCTTTGAGACCACTCCAGTTATGACTTGATTAGGGAAATACCTGCTATGCCTATGCCAAGTGCGTGCTATTCTAATGATTGACTCTCTAATATGTTTTTCTGTGACATAACATTTGTACTCGCATGTTATCCCGACCCTTATAGCTGGCCATGCTGCTCGAACCTGTACAGCCACACAGTGTATTAGTCAAATTATCAAAGGACCAAATGTTTACGAATGTTTACTGATACATTGCCATGCCTATCTAACAACAAATTGACTTTCCGCCACCCGCCCACACATGCATAAACTTCGCACTCGTGTGTGTGACGCAATCAAGTGACATTTCCAAGCTACAAAAAAGAGAGATACAAAATAAGAAATAAACCAAATTGGAGGCCGATTTGAAGTGTGCAATTGACATGTTGGCCACACTATCCTACAAGCAATTATTTCCACACTTGTCACAGGATGGCAGCTGCTTTTCAATAAAAAGAAGTCCCCAACAAAAAGTTTCACTTCTTTTGTATGACAGCCCCCACACTGACGCCAGTTTGTCATTTATTCTGGATTATCATTATCACACAAAATTCCTGCTGCTCCGTTTTTCCTTTCCTCCGCTTGCCTGCGCTTGGATACTCGTATCTTTTGCTGTGCTATGCTGACGGCCCTCATTGACAACAAGTAAAAATCGCACGCATTTGTCTAGCTCGGAAATTAAGCTAATCAGATCGCCGCGCTGTGATGCACTGCATCAGACAAAATCACTCGAATTTAGACGTGGTCGTGGTGTTTTTTTGGTGATTTCATGTTTTGTTTGTTGTTGCTTCATATGCTGAGCTTTCTTCGGCCTCAAAATACAAACAAACAAAAAAACAAACCGTAAAACAATTTTCTTTGTTGGGCTTATCTTGGTACGCACGCCTACGCCTGCCTACCGCCGCCACGCAATTGACTTCATTTGCCCAACCACTCCAATCTGCGACAGCCACCACCAACCCTGCTTCTCTTACTGAGCCGCTTTCACAATTTAGCCAACGTCATTCTTAAACAATTGTGTCCATCTGTGGGTCAGTCCCGGCCGGCATGATTATTACTCGTATTATAATTCACCCTCCAGTCATGTGTGGCATCATTCACGGCAGGAGCTCAGCGGCAATTCTCTCTTTCTCTCTGCGGCTGTGTAGATCTGTGCATTGGGGTGTTGTGTGCTTTCGCCAGCGTCCATATTGCTCGGTATTAGCCTTCCTATGGAAATTACAACGCCGCACCGGATTATTTTGATAAATGCGTACGTTGTTCCCAGCATTCCCGTATGTCTGCATATGAATTGATTTGATGTGGTCCTTTGACACAGCAAACGTGGCCGCACTGCTCCCTCGTTTATTATTTACTTGTAAGTTGCACAGCCCGGTGCGTGTGGGTATGCTTGCGTTTGCGTGTTGGTATGCATGACGGGTTTTTTTTTGGGCTGGGGGTGGGGGTAACTTTTTTGTTGCCTGCTTTGTATTTACTTAATTTATCGCATTTCCTTTTATTTGATTATGTTCGTATCTTTTGTTGTTGGCATAATGAATTTATGAACTTCTGTTTGAATTAAACGCCTTTTGTTATGGTCACTCTTGCTTTTGTTCAAATAATTGTTGCATTGTTCGTAATAATTGAAACGTAAGAAATGCTGACTGCCTGCCTGCCTGGCTGCCTGCCTGCTTGACGAACTCCATGACAAACTGACTAGAACGTACGGGGTCAGTTTGTGAGTGAGTTCCTCCTCAGTGAGTTGGAGAGCAGAAAGTTATAAACTTTTTAATTAAGACTAAAGAAATGTTTACACAAAACAACACAAGGACTCCAGCAGAACCCAGTGACGCTGCAAGTGTAGGTGAAGGAGACTGCTTTACGTGCTTCTCGCTTAAGTCGAAACCGTCGCAATCACCACAACGAATTAGTCTGCTTAAGTGTGGAGAAATTAAAGTTGCTCTGTTTTCAAATACTTTTGCTCCAACTTTTATGGGTACGTCAAGAAGCGTTTATAACGTAGACAAGCGAGCAAACAATGAACAGGACTGTTTTTAGTACCGGACTCTGGTTCCTATTTTTATTTTGAGAGCAGTTTGGGTGGTTCTTGCGAGATGCCATTTTGACCTTTGTTTATATTTCTTGTATTTTCTCTGAATCCTTCTTTTATACTACATATATTCAAATTGTTTGAGTATATGTATAAATATAGATCTGGCATATTGTATGCCGATTATGTCTAGTTTGGAATAAAATAAGTCGGAAATACCCAACAAATTTGTATGTTGTTCTTATATTTAAAAAGCTCCTGTTTACTTAGGAAGGTACGAGGGGTACTATTTATATTTCGGGAATAGCAAATAATAACAAACATTTTTAAATGAAAATGGCTTTATTGTTTTTCAATATATTTCCCTTGATGATGAACACACTTTTGCATTCGTTCAAACCATTTGTCATAGCAGTTTTTCCATTCCTCTTGAGACACCTCCAAAACATGGTTTTGAACGCTTCAACTGCTTCTTCGGCGCTCTTAAATCGTTGACCACGCAGTTTACCTTTGATATTCGGGAACAAGAAGAAGTCATTGGGTGCCAAATCAGGACTGTACAGAGGATGAGTCATCAATTCGATGTTTTGACTGCTCAAAAATTCACCCGTTTGACGAGATGAGTGAGAGCTCGCATTTTTATGATGGAGAATGATTCGTCTTTGGCGGTTGGTTTTACGAATTTCTCCGAAGACTTCCGGCAAACAAATGGTCGTGTAATACGCAGAATTGACCGTCCTACGTTGCTCAAGTGGAACTGTGGCCTCATGACCCATTCGGCCGAAGAAACAGGCGACAATTTGCTTCACTGTGCTTCTTCCACGAACAAGTTTTGTTGGATTTACCTCGTCTTGGAATACCCACACGGTCGATTCTTGTTTTGTTTCCGGCTCACACGCATATATCCATGATTCGTCACCAGTCACGATTTTATACACGTCTTTTGAAGCTCCACGGTCGAACGTTTTAATCATTTCCTTACACTAATTGACACGAGCCTTTGTTTGAGTGGTTTTCAAATTATGTGGGATCCAACGCGAACAGATCTTTTTTACAGCCAAATGTTCATGCAATATTGAATGTATGGAAGTGGAAGTAATGCCCACGGTGTCCTCTCTCTCACGATATGTCACATGACGATCTTGCATCATTAGTTCACGCACTGCATCGATGTTTTGTAGCACAGCAACCGATTTTGGTCGACCTTCACGGAGTTCGTCGGCGACCGAACTACGACCACGATTGAATTCACTATACCAGCGATATACTGTGGTTTTTGATGGTGCATTATCGCCATACAAAGAACTGAGTTCATCGACACATTCTTGTTCAGATAATCCACGTCGAAAGTTGTGGAAAATAATCCAACGAAAACGTTCTCTTGAAATTTCCATTTTTTGGCCAAATTGATTTTCTTAACTCACTGTAAACAAAACAAATTGCACTTGTACATCAACACGTTGTGAGTACGTTTATGCTAAAAAATGTGAAACTTTATTATGGTGTTGCCAGATTTTAGCTATTGACATTAGTGTTGCCAGTGCCCTAAATATAAATAGTACCCCTCGTAATATGAATTTGTTGCCCAGTATTCAATAATTAAATTTTCATCAAATAGTGCCTGAATTATCAGAACAACTCAGGAGAATCAATACTCACATAGGCATTCATTTTTTATAAATTTATTATCAACCTAAAAATGTGACATGACAACTTTGCAAACGAAGGTCTTGTACTACTATACTTAGTTTAATCGCTTATTTTTAAAATTGAGATGAATAAATTTAAATTCGTCCAATTCAGCACCATTTCGATAGAAAGGAAACTTCCCTCAGCTTGGCGTCTGCAACCAGTCAGACAACTGTGCTGAATGTTTTATCTCTGAGGATTTAAAGTAATACGTATATAAAGTTTTCGCAATTACATGAGTGTGTTTCTGTCTCTCAGGCACATTCCTTTCACACGCACTCTCATACACAGACACACACGCCAAGCCACAACGTATCCGCCTGGGAGCATTCACTAACTAAATTAATTTTGACTTTATGGCACAAAGTATTTCCCTTGACTGCCACTAACTGTCAAAAGTTATTAGCGTGTAGTGCGGTGCAACTTTACTGCAAACCGAACTGAAGAATATCCTGCCTCAGCAGCAGTAGCCGGAGCAGCAGGAACAGGAGCCGTTTTCGATACGTAGCGGTAGAATTTTTGGCCAACTCTTTTTCACTATTTTTAGTTTCTTTATTCGAAGCGTTTGCTTTGTTTTCAGTTGGCAACCAACGAAGAAGGAGGAGGAATGCGGTGAATACAATTTACGCAAAAGTTGCAACATTTGTGCTGATGTTAATTTGGCTGGCCCAAACTCTTCTAGCTCCTCCAACACCACCACCACGACTACTAGCGTCACTATTGCTGCCGCCGCTTCTACTGCCGCCGCTTCTACTACCGCCTCCACTATATTTAAGTGTAATCTGCTAAAGCGCACTTTTATTTGCTGTGCAAATACCGGCAATAAACAGCAGAAGTAGCTGCAACTGTAGCAGCAGCAGCAGCAGAAGGAAGCAGTAAGCAGCACATTTAAACCCACATCATCAGCTACATCAAAACCCATCAACAGCAGCGCCATCACCATCGCCAGTCAGCACTAGCGCCATATTTATGAGGGCGTTAAACTTATACATCACTTTATCGTACGTTGTACATCTTCGATGCTGCTCCGTGCTCTGCTCTGCTGCTCCTGCTGGTTTTGTTTCAGTTTCAGATGATTTTGCAGCTTCTTGTTACAACAACGACAGCATCTTTTCCTCAGCTAGCTAGCTAGCAAGCTTGATTCCTTGCTTCCTTGCTTCCTTGCCTGCCTGCCTGCCAGAGCGCTCGTCAACACTTCCGCTATTAACGCCCATTTTTGCGCTCGTGCGAAAGATACTTTGGCAGTTATGGCGCGTTGCCGATATGTGTCAAGAGTTGCCAATAGCGGCAAAAGCATACGGAACACAAAAGCAAAAAACAAAACCCCGCCACAACACCAGCAAAAGTAACACAAAACACACAGACAATTTTCTAATGTACTCACTCTGCCGTGCAGTTGTTGGCAACTGTAGCCATCGCCAGCGCCAGCGATTCCTGCCACTCCTGCTGCTCCCTGGCTGGCTGTCTATCTTGCTGCGGTTGTCGTGGCTCACAATTTTTGCTCCAAATCCATGTGGAAATGTTGCCAAAATGGCAACTTTGTGCGAATTGAAAACAGTTTTGTGTTTCAAAGTGCATAAGGATATGTGTTGAGTGAGTGTGCGGCTGTGCCTTTGAGTGTGTTTGTGTGTGTGTGTGACGCTGGCGATGAAAACTTCAATAAATTATTTTATTGCGACAGTTATTTTGTTGGTTTATGAATTTGTTGAAGGAAATATTGAACGTTGTGTTTTTATGTCTCTGCATATGTGCGTGTGTATTGTGTATTTATGTCTCTGTGTGTGTGTGTGACGATGTGTGGATGTGTTCTGGGTATGAAGCATGTGTGCTCAATTGCAAATTGGGAATGTTGCTATGAATTCGTTGATAGCGCTGATGGAGTGATAGATTTTTACTGTTGCTTACTTCGTTGTTGTTGTTATTGTTGTTGTTGTTGTTGTTGTGCGGAATATACTTCAACTTGAAAGAACTCTTAGGAAAGTCATTTGGGAAATTTTTAGCACCGTATGAAAAATGATGAATATAATGAATGCGAAGTGAGATTGAAAGATGTAAAAATTTATTTGGACAGACAAAGACAAGCTGGAAGAATTATAGCTATAATAGTTAATTGCGTCAACTGAACTGAAAGGAGGTGGGGCCTGCAGTCAAGAAGATTGGATAATAAAAGTGTTCCAATAATTTGTAACACATAAAAATTATGACATAGGATGACATGAGTAGGAGGACAGAATGAAGATTCATGCATGGAAGAGGAATTGGAGGCTGCTGTGGAAGGTGCATAAGAGTTTGCTTAGAAGCCATTTAATTAATAATAAAGAAAATTACGAGTAAATCAAACAGAAGTAGGTGGATAGAAATTGTACTTGCTCTGGTCACCGAGGCATATGAGTTCGTATAATTAACCCCCACGTTTAGATCAAAGCATGTTCACAATTCAGACTCAGTGAGCAAGTTTCTATTTAGTGCTCAACTGCATTCGAAAGAGCGATACGAGGAGTACTATTTATATTTCGGGAACTGGCAACACCCGATGTCAGTAGCTAAAATCTGGCAACACCTTATTAAAGTTTGACATTTTTTAGCATAAACGTACTCACAACGTGTTGATGTACAAGTGCTATTTGTTTTGTTTACATTGAGTTAAGAACATCAATTTGGCCAAAAAATGGAAATTTCAAGAGAAGGGTTTCGTTCGATTATTTTTCACAACTTTCGACGTGGATTATCTGAACAAGCATGTGTCGATGATCTCAGTTCTTTGTATGGCGATAATGCACCATCAAAAACCACAGTATATCGCTGGTATAGTGAATTTAATCGTGGTCGTAGTTCGGTCGCTGACGTACTCCGTGAAGGTCGTCCAAAATCTGTTGTTGTGCTACAAAACATCGATGCAATGCGTGAACTGATGATGCAAGATCGTCATGTGGCATATTGTGAGATAGAGGACACCTTGGGCATTACTTCCACTTCCATACATTAAATATTGAATGAACATTTGGCTGTAAAAAGATTTGTTCGCGTTGGATCCCACATAATTTGACAACCGCTCAAGCAAAGGCTCGTGTCAATTGGTGTAAGGAAATGATTGAAAAGTTCGACCGTGGAGCTTCAAAAGACGTGTATAAAATCGTGACAGGTGAGGAATCATGGATATATGCGTGTGAGCCGGAAACAAAACAAGAATCGACCGTGTGGGTATTCCAAGACGAGGTAAATCCAACAAAACTTGTTCGTGGAAGAAGCACAGTGAAGCAAATTGTCGCCTGTTTCTTCGGCCGAATGGGTCATGAGGCCACAGTTCCACTTGAGCAACGTAGGACGGTCAATTCTGCGTATTACACGACCATTTGTTTGCCGGAAGTCTTCGGAGAAATTCGTAAAACCAACCGCCAAAGACGAATCATTCTCCATCATAAAAATGCGAGCTCTCACTCATCTCGTCAAACGGGTGAATTTTTGAGCAGTCAAAACATCGAATTGATGACTCATCCTCTGTACAGTCCTGATTTGGCAACCAATGACTTCTTCTTGTTCCCGAATATCAAAGGTAAACTGCGTGGTCAACGATTTACGAGCGCCGAAGAAGCAGTTGAAGCGTTCAAACACCATGTTTTGGAGGTGTCTCAAGAGAAATGGAAAAACTGCTATGACAAATGGTTTGAACGAATGCAAAAGTGTATTGAGGGAAATATATTGAAGGGAAATATATTGAAAAACAATGAAGCCATTTTCATTTAAAAATTTTTGTTATTATCTGCTATTCCCGAAATATAAATAGTACCCCTCGTAGTCTTCGAAACTATGTCAAAGAGACTCCAGCTATTGCGTGCTTTGTTTTACAATGAATTGTGTCATTTGCATTGACTGATCTTTGTTTTTTCATAATATATCATCCCTAATTCAACACCAGTTCTAGCTTAATGTCAAGAAATGCCCTCAGAGGCAAAATCATGATAATATTTCTTCCTGAGTATATCAAAATTCAAGGATATTTACATGAGAATATGATATATTTACAAATATTTAAAGTGCCCTTCATTAAGGCGCCAAATCTCAATCAGAGTCTTATAAAAATATACCAGCAAACCCTTGATAACTATAAATATACTTTAAGCTACCTAAAAAGATGTTCAGACCACTTCAGCAGAATCACTAAACGGTGGCCTTCCCTTTTAGTCTTATATCTCAATCGCAAATCACACACAATCGCAAATCGACATTAACAAAGAAACCATAAATTATCTAATAAGAACAATCTCCCACTATTCATAGTTTATTCAATTTGCGAACTATAACTAACTATAAACATAATAAGCCAAACCCAGTTTGGTAACGAAAAAGTTGCTTGTTTGTAGCCCAAGAGAGGGTTGATAAAAGTTCCCTGCACTTATGATCTCTTATCCCGGACGAGCAAGATTTTCCATCTGTATAAAAGTAAGCTTCAAATGTGCGACTTAAAATAATACAAAATTAACGTCTCCTTTTTGGAACTGACAACAGAACAACCAACAAATAAATTGTGATAAGGTTTCCTTCAAACTACCTGAAACATGACTTGAAATTATGTCCTACTTCTAGAGGGCACTGTTTTACAGCATCAGATCTTCTTCTTCTTAGGTGGCTGTTACAACCCGTGGTCGGGTTAAGGCCGATTTGAGTACCTCTTGCCAAGCGCCTCTGCTTCGCGCGCGCCAGAGCAAGTCAGAGCAAGTATAGTTAGTACTTCCTCAACCTAGTCCATCTCCCTTTTCGTCGTCGACCTGCGGCTTTTGCCACAAATACCTTTCTCGCCGGAGCGTCTTCATTCACACATGGACGTGACCCAGCCAGCGTTGTCGCTGAATCTTTATACGCTATGTCGGCGTAGAGCTCATACAGCCCGCGGTTCATTCGAATGCGATAGTCGTCGCCAACTCGAACAGGACCAAAGATTTTGCGAAGAAATTTCCTCTCGAACACCCCAACAGCGGTTGCATCTGTTTGCGATACCACCCATGCCTTAGCGCCATATTGAAGCACAGGTAGATTGAGCGTCTTGTAGAGTGTCAGCTTCGTCGATCGAGAGGGGAGCTCTGCAACCCAACTGCTTATTGAGGCCATAGTAGCACCTATTAGCAATTGTGATTCCTCGCTTTATCTCCAGAATGACATCATTATTGGTGTTAACGGCAGTGCCAAGGAATGTAAATTCCTTGACTACTTCACAGCTGTAGCTGCCCGCTGAAACATGAGAGCCTAGACGCCGCGCTCCACTGCTTGCAGACAGCATATACTTCGTTTTGCCCTCGTTTACCGTCGAGCCCACTTTGGCTGATGCCTTTTCAGTTGCTGAGCATGCTTTCCTCAGCTATCCTCAGCAATAGTAATATCTCTCTTGGTCCGACCGACAATATCGATATCATCAGCGTACGCACGGAGCTGAACACATTTGTAGAAAATGGTGCCATTGCGATGCTAACCGGCCTTTCGTAGGATCCCCTCCATGATAAAGTTGAAGAGATAACGGGTCGCCTTGTCTGAAGCCTCGTTCAGTATTAAAGGATTCGGAAAGGTAATTTCCCACCTTGACGGAGCTGCGCGTTTTGCTCAACGTCATCCTGCAGAGTCTTGTCAACTTTGCAGGTATACCAGCATCAGATTATTCAAAACAAAAAAATAAAAAAATTCCAACAGAGATTTAGACTTCCATTTCATTGAAAATTTAAATTAAAGCAGGAAATGCAGGGAGCCAGGTACGAAGTAGACTTTGGGGCATCTCTTATCAATATGTCCTGCGTTATCAAGAACAAGCTTAAAGTGCTTGGGGGCTCGCCCCACAATTTGGGAAGTTAGAATACTCAGAAATGGAACTTCAAGCACTCCTGAGATTCGCTAAAAACGCTGACCTCCTACAAAATACATACTACAACTCTACGTAGAGAACTAGTTTCATCTGTTGCCGCTAACGACCAATAGTTCTGTAGAAGACTAGCTCCATCTGGTGTCGCTATCGACCAATAGATATATGATTGGCTTACAGCCATGCAGATCAATCTAACCTCACTTAAATCGTCTAAAATTACAACACTTTCGAACTTTACCAAATGGCTTACGCGATTTTCTTTTCATACTCGTAATGCCACCACTTCAGAGCATGGCGGCATATGTTTCCTGACTTTCAGAGATGTCGCATTAATCCCTCACTAATATCTGAATGCTGACTTAATAAAATCCCACCACTTTTGCGGCAGCATTTGCTAAACAACGCGTGGAATTTCTGCCTCTACCAACCGGGTTCGTTCTCTGCCATTTCTTCGGCAACTTTTTCATGCGACTTCCACCCTTCATAACTATAACTTGCGTAATAATAGCAATAATAACCAATATGATGAAAACATTAAATCGATAAAAGGCCAAAGCCATACAGGAGAAGTCAAATCCCACTAAAGTGGGCATAAAACGAGGGAACTATTAGCGCAGAATGTTGGCATTGCCGTGGACGCGTACGACTTATTCTGCTAGAGGACGCATTAGACGCACATATGTGACGTGATGTGTGGATTTATGGACGTGGTGAGTGTGTGTTTGTGTGTGCATGTTGAAGAGTCATGCGGCAGCAGTTATCGAGAGTGATAAAATTTCTGCCGCCACTGATACTTAAATCTCAACCACACTTTACTGCGCTCTTTAAGAGGCTATTGAGGTCGTATTATTAAAAAGCTATAACAAATTATTAAAGTAAGCGCCAGTGCTGATGCTGATGAGGAAATGAATCATTCACCACCTCCTTAAACATTTATTATTTGTAATTCTTGTTCACAACATTCTTGCTTTGTTTGCCTTTTAGCTCATTATATTTCTGCACATGACCGTGTGTGAGTCCATTTGAGGGAATATCAGACCTTTTTATATTTATTTCAATTTTATTTCATATTTTTTCACATTCACTCGTATTCCCATTCAATAGCTTTTCATTTCATTGAGCATAGTTTTTGCCAAGTTAAGCAGAACTTCTGTTAATTATTGCCTTCGGGCATTTAATGAGCAAACATCGTTGCTAAAGTAAATCTTAACCAGGCCTTGACGGCCACGCCGCCTGCTCTGCAAATAATGCAGCAAATAGCAAACAGAATTCCTATATGTATGCATGTGTGTGTGTATAGCTGCGAGTATTTGTATGTGTGAGTGGAATAAAGCCTACGCAAACACTAATTAGGGTATCCGCAAATGATGGTCGGATACACCCAACACAATTCAATCATTTAGGAGCGCCATGGTCGAATGTCAATCTGCCCGTGCAAACATACGCAAGCACGCACTCCCCGCTCTGCTCCTCTCTTCCCACTCCGATCTCTGTGCGTCTCCTGTGAGTGGTAAACTACGTGTAGCAAATTAACCCAAGCGTGTGTATTTGCTTTACTTTTAACATGAATTTATGAGCGTACACACTCCTGGAAGTATTTGCGGAAGTTATTACCCCGTGACGGGCAGGTGAATCATGACTGCATTTTAGCACACGTGCGCATACTGCGAACCCACCAACCACCTCGTAACTAGGAACGGAAATAGTCGTAAATTCTTTGATTTTAAGTGGTGAGTGTCCACGTGCAAACAGTAAATTTTGACTTTAGTGATTTCGCTTATTGTACGCAGTGCTCATAAACGGAAATTATTAATTAATAAACCATTTCGAAACTAATTTCAAAATTGGCTGATTATGTGTGGCAGCACCAAGTAATACAGCCACGGGGGTCCAATTGCTTCACTCTGAGTCATTCAAAGGTCTGGGGATATTTGTAGAATGTTTGTGAGTTGGAATCAATAGAAAGTTTGAGGACATTTTGAGAACGTTTGCGTTCTTAGTTAAGTGTGAGTTTAGTCCTCACCGACCCAGTATGATTCCTTACCGCATCCTGTTTGAAATTAATCAGTAAAATTTCCACCAATTTCCTCAATTTCGTAAATAATCTCTTCCCATGCCTAATCTGTAACGACTCAAATTTGCCGGGGTAGGCTCGTCGCATTGCCAGGACTCGTTAACAGAAATAACGGGTCTATTATCCTTCTTCCTGGATTCTTGGCTCTTTTTTTTCCTTCTTCCTGGATTCTTGGTTTTTGTCATTGCTCTCTGCTTGATGTCTCCATACCATATCTCTGTAGTTTCCTGGTTCTTGTTTTATCCGTCTTCCTAGAACCTTGATTCTTATTTTAACCTTCTTCATGGATTCTTTGTTCTTCTTCCTGGATTCTTGGTTCTTGTTTTATCCTTCTTCCTGGATTCTTGATTCTAATTTTATCCTTCTTCCTGGATTGTGAGATCTTCTTCCTGGAGTCTTGGTTCTTGTTTCAATGCTTCTTTGTCATTGCTCTCTGCTTGATGTGTCCATACCATATCTCTGTAGTTTCCTGGTTCTTGTTTTATCCGTCTTCCTGGAACCTTGATTCTTATTTTAACCTTCTTCATGGATTCTTTGTTCTTCTTCCTGGATTCTTGGTTCTTGTTTTATCCTTCTTCCTGGATTCTTGATTCTAATTTTATCCTTCTTCCTGGATTGTGAGATCTTCTTCCTGGAGTCTTGGTTCTGGTTTCAATGCTTCTTTGCCATTGCTCTCTGCTTGATATCTCCAATACCATATCTTTATGGTATCATGGTTCTTGTTTTATCCTTCTTCCTGGTTCTTGGTTCTTGTTTTATCCTGCTTCCTGGTTTCTTGGTTCTTGTTTCAATGCTTCTTTGTCTTTGCTCTCTGCTTGATGTCTCCATACCATATCTCTGTAGTTTCCTGGTTCTTGTTTTATCCTTCTTCCTGGATGCTTACTGTTACTCACGGCTTTCGAAAACAACATTTGTTCTTCAGCGTTACTCTTACAACTTATTCATTTGATTTGAATGCAAAGAAGTCTTTATTCTTCCCTAATGGGTAATGTTCTAAAACCAGACATAGTTAGATCAACAATAAGACCATTGCAGATTTAATAAACGTGAATTGTTCTAGGTTAGGTTAAGTTAAACTGGCTGTCCATGAATGCTTCACATACACCAAGGCAAGGTCCATTTCGGTGCCAGATGGATATCCATTTAATAACCGTAATATGGAACAGTAAAAAGAGACACCCCCTTAGCGAATTTGAAGAGCGAGGCCATCCCAATTACGGAGACCTCGTCCAATCCCTCAAACCAGGGGGTTCACAGGTGTCCCAGGCGCGCTTTAGAGATTGCGGGACATAGGCACAGGGCACGCTCTAGAGTATCCCTTCTGCCCTGCTCCCCATATTTTCTCCAATCGTCGTTGTTCGTCCCATCGCTTTAGCGTATACCGCCGTTAGACAGTGACTTGTCAGTATGTAAACCTTTTTCAGAAGTGCCAGTATAGCTTTATTCTACAGATCGATGCAAAGACATTGTTCCTGTCTTGAATTATCATCATGTCCAACTTAATCCTCAAGTGTATGCTGTGTATTTTAAATGCATAAGAGAAAGTTCTTTTAATGAGTCGATGAAGCTTTTGCAGAAATACTGAGAAGAGTCAGTTTGATTGAAAGCCCTACCAAACAAGTGGTAAAAATCATTCAAAGAAGTGATCAAAGACTTGCTTCCTTCCTGTGAACCTTTAACGTCTTTCATTAAGGCTAACTTGGGCATAGTGAAGAAAAATTTTGTTGGGAACTTTTTGTATTCTTATTCAATCTTAACAGAGATTGCTCAGAACTAGGAGTGTTTCAGGAATCTTCCGGCTGTCAACATTTCAGATCTCTTTAGAGGTCTGTCGTTCGCAAGTACCAGGGTACATTACCTGTGTTACGCAGAACTTTGTTTTGAAATATTTGGATTATTTGAATATTGCTTTGTATGGTGCATCCCCAAAGATGAATGCTATAACTTCATAGAAGATTTGGTTATATAGTACTAGTTTCTTCTATGTCGAGATTGGAGATATTCTGCCAATTTTCGGCACATTTCCCTGTATTGTATTTCTAGTTCTTCTCTTTTCTTTTTTACTTGTTCACACCATCGGGGCGTTACCGTCTAATCTCATACCCAAATACTCAGCATTGTTAGATTAAGGTAGTTTATATTCCATCTATATAAAGTGGATTGTATCTAACATTTATATTCGTAAAATCGATGTGTTGTTTTGTGTTGATTATCTTAATACGCCATTTCGTTTTCCAAATTAATATTGAGTTCACGACGCGTTGGGGTTTCACTACTGAGACTTCTGCTTCGTCACCAGTAGCTATGATTGCTGTATTGTCAGCGTATTTTGCGAAAAAGTGGTTTTGTTCGGTCGGAAAATCAATTGTGAACAGAAGACAATAAGAATAAGATAAAGTAGCGGCCCTAGGATGCTGCCTTGGGAAGGACCTGCCTTAACTTCACCGTCTTGCTTAATTCGGTAGTATCCGTTTTGAAGGTATGATTTAATTGGCAAATATTCGATAGGTAGTTTCAATTGCAGTTTATGGAGCAGGCCTTCATGGCAAACTTCATCGAAGACCTGCTTAGATCCAAAAATATCGCAGAACAGACTTTTCTCTTTAAATGAATTTTAATTAGCTTCGACGATCCTGTGAATATGATCTATAATTTAATGTTGTCCTTCTGAAATCGAATTGATGGCTTGGTATGAGTTTCTTTTCTACAATAATAGGTTGAAGTTTATTATATTATAGATCTTTGATACTGTCGGTAACAGAGAGATAGGTCGGTATGACTTGCCACTTCTTGTGGTACTTTGCCTTGAGACATAACTGGTCTTTGAATATAGGACAAAAATTCCCCTTTGGTAAGAAAGCTTATATAAAAATATATAAAAATTTATCATTTTGGTAAGGAAATTTATTCAGGAATAGGAAAAAATCTCTTTAAAAAGTGAAAAAAAAATTTACATAAATTTTAAGAAGTTGAAATCAAAAGAGAAAAAAATTTGGAAAATTTATTCAGAAAGAGGAAAAAATTCAGGGATCGATATCGCAAAGTAGGGTAAACATTTATTTCATACAGGCTTCTGCGAACTTCGTTCAAATGATTTCCCTACCAAGAAACCTCTAACTATATCTCGGTGAGCAGAATTCGCTCAAGTCACTGTAGTGTCCCGGGTCGCTGTAGTGCCCCATAGCACTGTGTCCTCTCAATCTTTGTTGCGGTCACTCTACTTATCCTTGCTTATTGGTGATTTACCCTTCATGTTCGCAGTTGCCACTTCGGTTTTAATGTTACAAAACTTCTGTGATTCAACAATACCTCACACCCACACCCCTTGATTAAGCCATCTGCTTCCGGGACAATGTTTAAAATCATTCTATATTGTAGTTCGACTCGTTTTATATCAATTTCATTGATATCAAAAATTACTACCACGAAATGATCAAAGTCACTACAATCAAAAGTGATTTCCGTGTACTGATTTCTGATTTATGCTCCTTTTTCTCGCACGTTGCGCCGGCGGCTTGTCACAGTTCATCAAATACTCGTACAATAAAACGCCCCTTCATCGACTTGACTCAAGGGTTAATTCCATAAATTGCAGATCAAAGCGTTTTCGCTCGAAATTTGCCTTTTCATTTTATTTAATATTGTTCTCGATTTTTTTTGTTCTTGCTTAGTTTCTTTTCCTGTTGGGTTCGCCGCTGCTTCGCCTGCCGTGGCGTGGCGTGCCGTGGCGCTGGTTGCCTTTATTTTGCGTTGCAGTTGACAATATTCGAGCAGGAGCTCAAAGTCAGTGATTTGTTAATAATCCTTTTATGCATACACAATGGAGCTCGTTAAGTTAATGAGTTTACAATGACGTGGCGCTTGTTATGGGCAGTCATTCGCTCGTTCACTCACCCACTCACCGGTTGACGTGGTCTGAGGCTGTTTATGACTCACACTTAACGCTGGTTTTGGTAACTCAAACACTTGAATAGTGCTCTTGAATAATGGGAAAAGAAGGTGGACAATGAGTTTAAATTATAAACCGATCTGTGCAATTACAGAAAGATATGTTAAGGGAGCTTTTATTCTCTTTCCTTAAGGAATACTTTAATTAATCCCTGCAGCACTTCAAATTACATTAACGCCTCATATGAAAGGAGGTCCCACTAGCAATGCTAATATCAACATGGGGAGCAGCAGCAGCAGCAGCGACAACAACGTTACCGCTTTTAATAAGTAATTTACTTTCGAAATAGTTTCGTGTTCGTAATTACCCTAACCCGAAAAAGCTGGAAGCCAGGAGCAGAGCGCAGCTGTCACGTTTGAATTTATGAAAATTCTCGAGAATTTCAAATATTTTCACTTTTGTTGCCAGCCAGCGAGGCAACCGTGCACATTAATCCAGCCAAAAAATACATTTATTGACACGATGCGACACGAGGCAGGCACAAACACTACGCACACATCCCCACCAACTCGTATAATTTCGCACTCACGTATGTGAGCTTCCTGCCTCGTGTGTAGACAGGATAGAAAAAGGAGTTGAAGGAGCTCCGCCGTCACTGCCGCCGCTGTTGTAGGAATTTCCAACAGAACTCACAGCACACTCCAACACACACATCGACATCCTCCTGCACCCACTCCCACCTACTCACATCTCACATTCACTCACACAGTTTCAGATATTTTCTAATTAAATACTCATGTTTTACAATATGGCGCCAGGCATGGCGGAAGTTGCTTTAATTTCTCATTTAATATGTATGCCTGGGAGTTCGTGTTCGTTGTACAACTGCATGTGAGCCAGAGTGTGTTTGTGTGTGAGTGTGTATGAGTGTGTGTGTGTGTGTGTTTGTTTGTTTGTTTGGACGTGTGAATGCCTTTGTAAGCTTGTTACTCGTATTAGCACATCTCTCGCATAGGAAACTTATTTCTACTTTTATTTACTTTTTTTTTGTTGTACTTTTTTTGCCTCTTTGTTTAGAAGCATTTCAATTTAATTTTGAAATGCTTTTCGTTTTTCAACTGGTGTAGAATTAAAACAAATTTCGTTCAAATTGGAAATTACACGAATCCCGCTGCTAGTGAGCTCTCGGAACATGTGTTACCACTTCATTTCCTGTCAAGTATACAATGGAAAAGTGGCAACTACAACAACAGAAGCACACACAGCGCAGCAGCTGTTGCCGTGGCAGTCGCAGGAAAGTGTGGAAATCAGTGCAAAACACGATGGAAGTATCCTTTTTTATTATTTCTTAATCTTTGCCTTTCAAATGGGTCCAAAAGGTTCAGCTTTGTGCTACAGAAACCTTGATTTTTCAAGTGCCACAACAAATTAAGCAGTCAGGAAAGTGATGGAAGTGAGTGAAGGTCTCAATTTCGTCAACGTGTCGCGAGCAGACGTGTTCTCCGCGGCTCTAAGCTTTAACCACGAAAAAGAACTAAAAAAACGAAAACAAAAATTAAAAACAAAAAAAAATAACATCATCAGAAACAAAAAAAAATCAAAAACTCTCTACCCGGCTAACAAAAAAGTACTAATAAATATAACTACATACAACAAGGAACAAAATAAAAAAAAATCGCGAAAATCTGACCTGTAAACATTACATGTTGCGGTCGCCACCCGCGCGTTCAGCTAGTGCAGCAACGGCAACGAAGACAACCGATGTGCAAACACAACAAAACAATAACAACAGCGTGAAAATAAATAAAAACAGTTGCGATCTCTCGCCAAGTGAAATTAATACACTTATAGCGCAATTCGACAGCAGCGGTAGGCAGCGCAGTTTTTCAGTGTCTGACTGCTCCCATAAACAGCTCTCCCTCTCTGGCTCTGCTAACGCTGGCTCTCAGCTTGAGCACATTACAGTAAGTAACGACTGCTGCAAAAACGTAAGTACGCTTATTGTTGGCTCTGGGTCGGTAAACACTTTGCCGTGGAGTATGCAAAGCAACTCTCTCTCACCATTAGAACCTCTCAACATGCATGCTACAGTCAACCAAGGAAAAGGTTCGGCAATACAGACTGGTATGGACCGCTATATTGTGGTTAAGCGCAAGTTGAGTCCTCAAAAATTGTCTCAAAAATCGGCAAAGCAGATTAAATCTAATGATTCTGCTACTGAAAAGAATCCACTCGCTTCTAACAGGTTTGCACCTCTTGCAAATGCCGAAGACAATTCTACCCAGAAAGTGCTAAAAGAGGTAAAGCCCCCACCAATTTATTTAAGGGAGCGCAATTCTAACGCTCTCGTAAATACTCTAACTACTCTAATTGGTGCTAAAAACTTTCATGTTGTCCCAATACTAAAAGGCAAAATACATGAAACCAAAATTCAAGTATATATCGAATCAAGCTATCGCAAAGTCGTCAATCTCTTTGACACAGAGAAAAAAAACTATTACACCTACCAACTTAAAAGTAGCAAAGGCATTGTTGTTGTCCTTAGAGGAATCGAAGCTGACGTAGATGTCAACGAAATAAGAGAAGCCCTATCCCAAGAGGGTTATACAGCAAACTCTGTGTTTAACATACGCAATAAAGATAAGATTCCACTGCCGCTCTTTCGCGTTGAGCTACAGCCAGTCGACTCGAACCTCAGAAAAGGCGAATCACACCCGATCTACAACCTTCGCTATCTTCTACATAGAAAAATCTCTGTAGAAGAACCCCACAAGCGAATTGGACCAGTTCAATGCCTGAACTGCCAAGAATTTGGGCACACTAGAAAATACTGTACACTTCCCAGTGTATGTGTCGTTTGTGGTGATCTCCACATGTCACAAAACTGCACAAAGCCCAAAGACGACTCCAGTGTCAAAAAATGCAGCAACTGTGGTGAAAATCACACTGCAAACTACAGAGGCTGCACTGTATACGCTCATATAAAAAAGAAATTTGCACCTCAGCCAAAACAAGTTAAAACTGTTCCTCCCGTAACAGTTTTGCGCGAAATCTCTGCCCGTGAAGCACAGCCTTCAAGTATATCTTACGCAAATATTCTCAAAGGCACCCCACCAGTAAACCCAAAAAATGATGAGAGTACTCTTGAAAAGACTTTACAAGAGTTCATCGCAAATATGACGCAATTTATGTACTCAATGCAAAGTATGATGCAAGACATGATACGTAATCAGAACATGCTTTTGCAATCCCTATTAACTAAACCATGAACGCACTGAAAATCTGTCATTGGAATGCAAATGGCATAAGTCAGCACAAAAATGAGCTCAAACTATTTCTCAACGATAACTCAATAGATTTGATGCTAATTTCTGAAACTCACCTTACTCAGAAAAACTGTTTCCAGATAGCGGGATACAAAGTTTATGACACCAAACACCCCGGTGGCAAAGCACGTGGTGGTACAGCTATTCTGATCAAGAATAGAATAAAGCATTTCCCATTGCAAGGATACTGTACCGATTATCTACAAGCGACGACTATTCAGCTCGAAGAATACGTCAAAGGCTTGACAGTATCATCCATCTATTGCCCACCCAGGTTTAATATAGATGAGCAGCAGTACAAACAATTCTTTAGTACTCTCGATGCTAAGTTCATTGCTGCTGGAGACTTTAATGCAAAGCATACTCATTGGGGCTCACGTTTAGTAACTCCCAAAGGCAGAAAACTCTTCTCTGCGATAAATGCTCTTGGTCTTAATGTCTTGTCCAATGGTAAGCCTACATACTGGCCATCCGACAAACAGAAGATTCCAGATCTTATTGACTTCGCCATCACTAGAGGTATAAATAATGTACACTCTCTTGTGCATTCCTCTCTGGAGCTGTCCTCTGATCACACTCCCACAATAATAACTATCTTTTCTGAAAACTCCTATCAGAAAAACGTGAGTGGTAGTTTCGACTACAAGAATACAGACTGGCTTAAATATAAGATGTTCATAAGTTCACATCTTGAAATAAAGACTTCCCTAAAGTCTGAGCAGGAAATAAACTCCGCTATTTTCAATTTCACTCAATTGCTATCCCAATCAGTAAAAATTGCTACACCACGTTCTAAAGCTCAAACCCGACAAGAGTGTACTCCCCAAGACATCCTGAAGCTCCTCTCCGAAAAAAGATCTCTTAGGAGAGAATGGCAATTGCAGAGATCACCTTCTCTGAAGAAGAAACTGAATGAATGTACTAAAAAACTGCATCACCTTCTAAAAGAAAAGGAAACCTCCGAGTTTCACGAGTTTGTAGAGACCCTCTGTCCTACAGAAGCCTCAAGCTATTCTCTATGGCGAACGGCCAAAAACTCGAAAAAACCCATTCAAATGGAGTCACCAATACGCCTTCCCAACGGCAACTGGGCAAGAAGTGATGCAGAAAAGGGAATAGCATTCGCAAATCATTTGGAGCAAGTTTTCACCCCTAATCTTGCTAGTTCCGTCCGTTCTCTAAAGGCGGTTGATGCTATCCCTAGCGTCAATGGTATCTCGATTGCCAAAAAGGAGCTGACAAACGCTATCAAACAACTCAATGCCAAAAAATCTCCAGGGCGTGATCTGATTACGGGCCAAATGATAAAAGAGCTCCCAGCAATAGCCACAATGCATCTCTTGCATATATTAAATGCTATAATACGCACTGGATTCTTTCCTTACTCATGGAAAATTTCTCAAATTATCATGATTCCCAAAGCTGGAAAGGACCCAACAAGCGTCTCCTCCTACAGACCAATTAGTCTGCTATCAATTTTTTCAAAACTCTTTGAAGGTTTGTTAATAAAGCGTATTAAAGACGTTGTCAAACAGTCTAATGTTATACCAAACCACCAGTTTGGGTTTAGAGAAAAACACAGTACTATCGAACAAGTTCATCGCATTGTAAACACTATACAAGAAACGTTCGAAAAGAAGCAATACTGTTCCGCAGTTTTTCTCGACATCACTCAGGCATTTGATAGGGTCTGGCACGAAGGAATCTTGCACAAACTGAAATGTATGTTACCTCTTAACATCTACACATTGCTCGAAAGCTATCTCTCAGGTAGACGCTTTGTGGTGAAACAAAAAAGCTTCATCTCAGTTGAATACCCTATACAAGCTGGAGTACCGCAAGGCAGCGTATTAGGCCCCCTGCTCTATACGTTGTTCACTGCAGATATGCCAACATACGGCAAGACTATCACCTATACTTTTGCCGATGACACAGCCATATTGTGTACTCACACAAATCCGAAAGAGGCGTCAAAACTTCTCCAAGTACACGTCAACATGCTTCAGGAATGGCTTGACCACTGGAGAATCAAAGTCAATGAGTCGAAATGCGTTCATGTCACATTCACTCTATGCAGGAGTACTTGCCCCCCTGTGCAAATTAACACCAAGCCGATCCCTCAGGCGACAGAAACTAAATATCTAGGAATGTATTTAGATCGTAGACTTACTTGGGCAAAGCATATAAGTGCAAAAATTACTCAAATTAAACTCAAAATAAATGAGCTAAACTGGCTTTTGAACAGGCAATCCAAGCTCAAACTGGACTTTAAAGTTCTACTCTATAAATTAATTATCAAGCCCATATGGACCTACGGTATCCAACTCTGGGGTACTGCTTCACCCTCAAATGTCGAAAAGCTGCAAAAAGCCCAATCGAAAATTCTTCGAATGATTACCAATGCTCCTTGGTACATCAAAAACGTTAACATCCACAGAGATTTACATATCCCGTATGTAACTAAAGAAGTTTCCCGACTTGCTGAATCTTACTTAGCAAAGCTAGACAAGCATCCCAATGCATTAGCGAGGCGCCTACTACAGCATCAAGGACACACCCGCCTGAAAAGGATGGACGTGCTGCGCTTAGCAACAAATTAGATTTTAAGCTTATTCATTACGCTATTATTTAAGTATTGCGCTACTTCTTGTCATATACCATAACTCCTTAAAGCATTGGCACTGGGAGGTTGGTAATGATTGAAATGAATTTAAAAGTGAAATGTTAAATATACATACTATGAAGATTTATTGTTAGTTCTAAGATATTTTAGAAGATTCAATAAAATATATACATTAAAAAAAAAAAAAAAAAAAAGGAAAGTGATTTAACATACAGGCAGTCAAGAAAGAGTAAGAATCACATCCAGATGCAGAGTTCCTTGAGTTCTTATATGAGGTCACATATTGTATATATCGCACACCCAAAGTAATTGAGCGATAAACATGATAGTGGTGCGGTAGGCCGGAGAACCGCCGAAGGCTGAGTCCGCAAGTATTCAGGCATTGATGCCCTTTGGCTTACCATAAGCATAGTATGGTATTACTTGACGATTAATCTAGTCTTCTATTGGGTCAGATTAGCTCCCAAAATATGATTACAGTCTTTTTAACATTCTGTCCTTGATTGATGCCCATTGTACTCCCATAAGCAGGATGCTATCTTACCACTTGGCTCTTAATCTACTTTTTTGTTGGGTCAGATTAGCTTCCAAAATTATCTTTCTGTCCTTGTGTTTTTCACCTGTGATCACTGATTCTGCTTCAGAACAAACTGAATCTCTTCAAGCTAACTTCTCATTGTCTCTTTGAATGATCGGTAATTTTCTATTTATGTCCTGTTAACCCTCAGAACAGAAGAACTTGTTTAAATTGTGGAAATTTTGTTATATTTAAAGTAAGATTACAGGCTATTATTAATATTATTCGACTGGAAAACAAACGATTATTTAAGGAAGAGGCATTTTTGAAACCAAGACCGGGGCAGGAATTGACCCTCTCAGTGTGAGTTTAGCATGCTTACCGCTAGACCACAGACGGCGTCAAGAAAACTGATTATTAAATAAATTTCATACAAATTTCTGGTGTTCATTGAAGTTCTTATAAACCCAGGACTCTCCACAGGGGTTGTCATTCCCACACCTACTCGCTCATCTGTTTATTTGCGGCACCGCCGTAATCAATGTACTCGTAGTTAATAATTGAACTACGTGTTCAATAGTTTCACATTATTCTCAAAAGTTTTGTTTTGTTTTAAGTTATGTTTTACTGAATAGTGGCAATGGCAATACTCCACTACATCCTCAGGACCAAGGATTTCTGCAACAAGCTACTCATGGCATATTTGTGCAGGCTTTGGCGGAACAAGTTTCAACTACAAAGAGACTCACCTACGTAGATACAGATAACAGCAGCACCATAATTACATGAGCAGTCGTGCATCCTCCTCTTGAATCGGTGAATGTTCTCACTGAGTTAATAGAAAAAAAACTGAATAACTATTTCTCCATGAATGACAAGAGATGGCTTCACAGAGGAACGCTCATTAGATACTCGTACCTGTGAGTGCGTGGAAAAGTTGTTTCTCTGCTCGGCCAAGTTCTTGATTTACTACAAAAGTGGCTGTGAAATATGCCAGCAGAGTGAAAGAAACTACAATGATCAAGTGAGAGAGGAAGCAATGTTGAGATAGCTTGGCTTAAAGCCATATTTATATTGATTTATTTTCATTCTACGCTAAGTGGTCATGGCATCCATAAAAGAAGGATGAGATACTCGTTGCTCAATTTAAGTCAACAAAAATAGAATTGTTCAGAATTCACAACTAGAAGGCATTGAAGGCTCTGAGTTTGAATGCAATTTTTGTTGTCCATGCTCAAATTGTTTTCAGACGATCTTTGAAGCATGCTTTGCTTGAGAAGGTGAAAGTTATCGTATCTCTATAACATGGATCACTTGAAGTGTTCGAACCAACAAAACCACTGAGTTTTATGTCGAGGAAACTGCATAGAAGGAGCACGTTAAAGGCTTTAGTGCTCTGGGCTGCGTAGCATGTTGTTGACAACACTAGTTCAGAGGTTACATTGACAGATATCTGTAAAACCCACCGATGCTTCGACCCTATTTAAAACTCCTTGAAGTCATAGGAGAAAATTATAACAAATTTCATTCCAGAAAAGTTAAGTTAGAGATAAACTTGAACGGTGTTTCCAATCCTTTTATTTGTAGAGTATTAAGGCTCTAAAGTAGATAATTGATCAACAAACATTTTAAATGTAGGGGTTTCCTTATATGTGAAGAACAATATTTTACTTTTAATGTTTTGATATTACCATCACTGTAAAAATGAGCGGCTAAACTTATGAAACACCAACACTTTCCATATGATGGTCTCATATTTCTTAGCAGTTCATAAATTTCGACTGTAGATTAGATCCGATTAGATTTCTTGAAGGGTGTTATACACCGCAAGCTGAAAGATCTATTGTAGTGCCCCTATTTATTTAAAAAGATGAAGAGAGTCTCATCTACATACCTTCTGTCAAATTTCTTTCCGACACGAATTCATGTATTTTGGTAGAATCAAGTTTGAGGGATATTCTTCATATCTTAGATATATTCTCCAAAGCATTTGTGTCTTTCGTGTGCCAGTCTGTGATCAGGTGCAGTTAGGTTTCGTCAGTTTTTCCTCAAAATGTGCACATGGCATCCTCAGAATGTGCACATGGCATCTGAAGACAGACCCAACTTATTCATCTCATAGTTTAGTCTACAGTGTCCGCTTAATCCGATTGAAGTCTGCATCAAATTACTCCCTGAAAGTATGCTTCAAAAATTACAAATTTCCTTTATAAGCGAACGCTTCTTTGAATATTTTACAGGGCTTCAGTGAAACCGAAACCGCAGCTACGAAGGCAAAGTGGCAGGATAAATGGCACAGAGCTAGATTTCGGTACTTGAACGATCATTTTCATTAAGTTTAGCACCAAAATTGTTCAAGGAAGGAACAATTTGAGTGCAAAACCGTGCTGCGGTTCTTCTCAAGCCCCCAATGACTCCATATGACTCGAAAGCTGTGAACGCTTTGTAGTCAAATCTCTTGATGAGTTTTCATCTCTATTTCTCTCACTTTGTGTGGCCAGTCGAAGATTTTGAAGGTCGACCTTGCTATCATTTTTTGTAAATATACTCTCAATCATAAATGACAAATCCTTAATATGTGATTGTTCAACTTTCCTCTTAGAGAAACAGTTTTACTTTCTTTAAGTTTAAATAGAGGAAATTGCCATCAGTGGAAACTATTTTATATATTGTATACACTTGGGGCAAAATATGAAAAACCCTTCATATTTTGTATGCAAATTTTGGGTGAAATTTTTGTAGACAAGCAATTTTGCTGAAAGGGTACAAAAATCACTAACATAAAATTTGCAAAATGCTCCCTAATTTTATTAAACGAAAATGCTGAAATCATGCACACAATTTGCAAATGACAATTGCACCCAACACACAGACACACTCCACACATCTAAACGCACACATATGCACAGTCACAGGCAGCAAATATCAAATATCAAGGAAAGAAAATGAGTCAGACTTTCTGGTGAATTTTCGTGCCGTTTAGAGGAGCGTTCGGAGCGACATGTCACTCCCTGTGACAGCAGATAGTCTAAACTTTTGTCTACGACAGTGAGCATTGTTAAGCCAACCAACCAACCAAGCAAGCAAAGAGCCAGGCAGCCAGTCAGCCAGTGAGCCAGTGAGCCGTCCTATTCCAGAGCCACTGCCATAACCACTGTCATGTTTTGGCATGTATTCCGTCGTAAGTGCAGCCAAACAATTTGTGTATCCTTTTCACTTCGCTTGTGCACTTACTTATGTATGTGAGTGTTCGTAGCTGTTGCCTTTGGTAAATTTCATTTCAATTTCAATTTCATATTCATTTCCATTTCCATTTCAGCTTTACTCTTTTCTTTTTCTGTTTTTGTTCTTTTTTTATTGTCTGTTTCGCTGTTGTCGTTTTCTATTGCTACGCTGCTTTATTGTTTATTGTAATGGAATAAGCAATAATTAGCATAATGTTTCATATTTAATGTAATTTCGCTTGGCGGCAACTGGCACTGGCAGTGGGGTTTGGCTCTGGCAACTCCTTCCGCTAACACACGGCACGCTGAAAGGCTGCGCCAATGCAAAATGCTGAGCACTTTACATTTACACTTACATTTACATTTAGCAAGAGCGACTCCCGCCGAAGGGCGCACGAATTTATGTTGATGCACAATTACGCAAAGATATTTGAGCGAAATTGAATTACTTTTGCCTTTTTGTCTGCAAATTATGCTTAATGACACAAAAGGAGGAATGAACGAGCCAGCGAACGAAAAAACGACAATAAAACACACTAACTCGGGCGTGGGCAACTTGAAGGGCGGGGGTGGTGGTGCTGCTGAGAGTAGCATTCGTTCGTGGAACAATGAATTTGCAAATATTAAATGCCAAAAGAGTGAAAGTTCCTCCATCAAGCGCAGTAATTAACTACCTTTGAAGTGTATTAGAACGGCCATAAAAGAGTGAAAGGGGGGTGGGCTGAGGTACTGTACTTATTTTCAGTTTGGCGGAATTTTTTAATTGAAAGCTTAACATTCGGAAAGGTACCAAAGTGCTGCGTTGAAAGATAGCCGGCAAATGGAACGAAAGGAGTGTGTTTGAAAAGCCATTCTCCTGATGGAGTTAATTACATTTATTTTAAGAATACGACGGAGGTGAGTGTATGAAACCTGGGATTCATATCGATCGGCGCACTACTGACACAAGTGACACTTTCCGTTCTTTGTGATGCTTCTTTTGTGTTTACAGTGAATTCCAAAAGTAGCAACAAATGATAGAGATTTAGTAAATCAGTTTAAGGGAAGGACCCGTTTGAGTGTTCCCTCCACTTGGTTGAAGAAAGTCGTCTTCTTACATTACTGTTTATAGATTTCATAACATGGCTTGGAATCGACTTATAAGCTGAGGTATGGGTGATTGGGTCAATCGTTGGCATCAGTGTATTGCTTCAGAAAGAGCAGGAGCCTACTTTGACGCGGTACTGCTTTGAGGCGATAAAATACAAGTTGATGGTTAAATGAATATTTAGTGTTTTATTAATGAATCCCAGGTCAGTATTTGTTAATGAATTTTCCCTCTTTCAACTCGAGCTTAGCTCCCACCAATCTTTTACCTAGCAAATTGCTAAATTTTTAACAAATATCTCTCGACACTACTTTTGAGTTCACTCTGAGATCCATTCACTTGCTGTTAGCTTCCTGCTTTTGCTTTGATAGACTTCGTTTGATGATCATGAATAATATCCTTCACCTAGTATGATGAGAGAGAGATGTAGTTGTAATTATTATATTGACTATCCCCTTCTTTATTGCTGTGGCAGAACTAGATTGTGCCTTCATCATATTGAAAGTGATTAGTTGAGACTACTCCTCAACCTAAGCAACTATTGTGTTCCACTCAGATAAATAGAAAATATGTTTATGAATGACAAAATGAACCTCATATTCGGAAAATCACTTTGGAATACTTTGCCTTCATGAGTCATTTTGTATCGTTGGTCCTTTTTCTAATTCCAGACAGCTTTGTTGATTCATTCCTCGATCGACTTTCTCCGTTTCTATTCTTAGTTTATTCCCCGATCGACTTTTTCTGTTTCTGTTGTTGATTTATTCCTCGACAGACTTTTTCCGTTACTATTGTTGATTTATTCCTCGATACACTTTTTCAGTTTCTATTGTTGATTTATTCCTCGACAGACTTTTTCCGTTTCTATTCTTGATTTATTCCTGGATAGGCTTTTTCAGTTTCTATTGTTGATTTATTCCTCTAACAACTTTTTCCGTTTCTATTCTTGATTTATTCCTCGATAGACTTTTCCGTTTCTATTGTTGATTGATTCTTCCATCGATTTTTTCCGTTACTATTGTTGATTTATTCCTCGATAGACTTTTTCCGTTTCTATTGTTGATTTATTCCTGGATCGACTATTTCCGTTGTATTCTTGATGTATTCCTCGATACATTTTTTCTGTTTCTGTTATTGATTTATTCCCCGATCGACTTTTTCTGTTTCTGTTGTTGATTTATTCCTCGACAGACTTTTTCCGTTACTATTGTTGATTTATTCCTCGATACACTTTTTCAGTTTCTATTGTTGATTTATTCCTCGACAGACTTTTTCCGTTTCTATTCTTGATTTATTCCTGGATAGGCTTTTTCAGTTTCTATTGTTGATTTATTCCTCTAACAACTTTTTCCGTTTCTATTCTTGATTTATTCCTCGATAGACTTTTCCGTTTCTATTGTTACTTTCTTTGGTTGCATGTCCAGTCAGTTGGTTCTCTTTCAAGAACTCGTTTTCTTCATTCACCATCTTTTTATTTTACTCTGGATTTATCTTCACTTTGAGAGCTTTCATCAATTAGTTTATATATTCGTAACATGGTCGACAGATGTATTTCGTATTCAGTTTAAACTATGAATGCCAACGATTGCATGATTAACCATACTATCCTATTAAGTAGAAAAGTAGAGCCTTATTAGTTTAAAAAAATATCGTCACTTTTAGGACATTAAGTAGCTAGGAAGTACGCAAATCTCTTTTAAAGCGGTTTAAGCATATGTTCCTGCTGATTATATGTGCCTTAAAGGGCCTCTTAAACTAAAACTTAAACCTCGAATATTAATTTGATTAGTTTAGGGGAATTTCTATCCTATCGAGTTTACAAATGAAGTACTGAATGGAAGTCAAGACTACTAAATAATTTATCCTCGGTTATATATGACTATCCTAGCAAACTGCTTGTATATCATTCGGGCTCGCCAAATTTATCGTTTGTACCAGCGCACCAGGTAATAATAATCCAGAAACACTGTGCGCCGCTTCTCTCTTTCAAAGCACACCACTAATCTACTTGTGCACGGCCTCCAAGCCTTCTCAAGCGTTAACTATGCACTCGAAACAGAACATTCGTATAAGATTTACAAATTGCCTCTGAATTCTCAGCACAGTCCCACTTTAATATTGCAGTCGTTTGAAGCGAAGAGTGCCAGTGAAATATTCCAACAACGACTCTAAAGAAACTCTTTCTTGAAGCACCCACAACTCCCGCCCTCCCCACTTTTAGTACAAAAGTCGCAACTTAGAAAATAAGTCAGCATACGAAATTTTCGACACAAATTAATTGCAGCCACCACTCCGGGCTGACCTCAATTCAGAGTCCCAAACCAGCGAACACCGCCACACACACACACACACACACACGCAGGCACAGACAGGTTCGCATACAAAAGCGGACCCCAGTGCAGACCCCGTGGCACCTTGGCAGAGTTGCTTAATTCACATTAGCCTACATTTGAGCCCACCTACTCCGGGCGCCAAAATAAACCACAAGCAACGCGCACCAACTTACAAAACGAGTCAGAATAAGAGCGTAAATTACGCTAAACGCAACATTTTCGCCAATTTCCGTGGCAGCTTTCATGACTTTTTCGCCTTTGCTGCTGCTTGGCTCCATTTTTTTTTTATTTTTTATTTTTTTGGTGTAATTCTTTATTTATTTTGTTGTTGTTGCTTTACTTTTAACAAGTTTCCATAAATTCGTACAAATTTTTACCTTCAGGCCTATAAATAAAAAATTTAAACGCCGCGTCGTGTTGCCTCAGCAGCGTTCTCGAGTAGCGCCAAGGGCCAGGAGTGGCAGAGCAGAACGTCCTGTTGGGCAAATTTGAGCCTCACATATGCATGTGTGTGTTGATTTCCCTGCATGACGAATGCGTGGGTGAGGCGCAGCTCTACAAATACTCCCTCCCGCCACGGCTACTAACAAATGTCTAAATCACTCTTAGGGGCCTAATATATGCGAAATTGCCCGCAGCGGGTTGCGTTGAAATACGCGCCTTTTTTATTATTATTTTTCGTGTGTTTACGTCAATTGTTTTGGCTGGCGCAAAGTGACGCAAGGATGTGTGTGTGTGAATGTGTATGAGTGTGTTGTTTCCCGATGGTGTATGCGTGCGTCTATTGGTGAGTTCGAGTGTGCGGGGATGTAATAAATACAGCATATTTTATTGTTACAATTACAATTTTGTTATGTTGTGTACAACAAACTGGCTGCTTGGGTGGGTTGCTCCAAAGCAGTCCCAGAAATGAGCACGAAAATAAGGAAGCTTGGTCTTACTTCTTGGGTTGGTTACTGGCATTTTTTTGTTGGTATTTTTCTTATATTTTTGTGTTCTTATTTTTATGTTCCATTTGGGATGCTTTATTTTTGCTAACAGTTTTTTTTTATGACCGCCTCTTTTGCCATTTTTATAACACTTTTGACGCTCTCACTTCATGCTTCGCAGCTGCTTTTGTGTGTGGGAAATTTTCTTATTTCTGACACTTTTCGCCGAAAACAACAAAATTTACTACTATTTTATGCTTTCTTTAGGCGCACAATGTTTTTTCTCATTTATTTCGTGTTTGCTTCACTTTTACTAACCTGCTCCTGCTGCTTCTGCTGCTGCATCAGTGTGCCGCGATAAGGCTCTTGCAAGGGGACCCCATGAAAAATGTGCTGCTTTGGTGCTTTGCTTTCCGGATTTTATCGCTCTACATGGGCTTTTTATGTTGCTGCAGAGGTACGCGAGCGCCTTTATTTTTCAAAGCATATTTTTAGGCACTTTAGCCGTCGGAGCAGCTTCCTACCGGCGCTGCAAGCATTATTTATATGAAATTATATGACCTTCTGCACACACGTACGGGGTGGGATGCTGCTGGCAAATGCTATAGAAAAGCACGAAATAGCAGCAATTTTAGTGTATGTAGTACGAATTAGCTGGAATTGGGGGAGGTGGTAGGAGGTGGCCCATATGCAGCCATCAGCTATGCAACTCATCAGCGAGGCGCACTATAATTCGGGCATAGAATTGCATAAATTTATGACATGTATTTATATGAATTATGTTCAAGAAAGTGGCGAATTTGAAGTAAAAAAGTAAACATAAACATAAAATTTAATTGGAATTTTTCGTAAGCAACATTTATGAGTAGGTCCAAATTTATAGCCTCATTCTCATAATTTGTGCCACACACATAATTCTTCATGGCCACAGCTCGAGTCATGTTAACAGCGAGCCACTTCATGGCGACACAGCAACACATAATCAATTTTCCTTGGTCACAATGCCGGCGTTTATGTTCACTCACAACACACATCATACACACACAGATACACTTCATTGATTCATGCACTCATACAATCAAATCATCACCACATAACATTCCACTAACCGTTGTTCAAGTACCAAACAACCTACCAACCTACCAACTAGCCTGCCTACCTAGCATCTAACCACCCAACCAACTTGCCTACCAACCTACCAACTAACCTGCCTACATAGCATCTAACCTACCAACCAACTTGCCTACCAACCTACCAACTAACCTACCAACCAACTTGCCTACGAACCTACCAACTAACCTGCCTACCTACCAACCAACCAACCAACCAACCAACCAACCGACCAGCATCCAATTAATCAATCATTCAACCCCCATCCACATTTTAAATACTGTTTCACCCTTTGTCGCAGTGTTTCAAGCATCTATACAACACCCCCTCATCTAACCATATCTAACTGCCCACACCTCACCTCACCACTCCTCTATTCTTTTCTCATCTCTTGCTTAAAATCGAATTCACCAACAATCAACTCTTGAACTCTCCTATGTAGCAACCAAACAAACAAACAAAACAAAATGGCTTTATTGTACCTATTTTTTGCAGGACGGACAACGCGGTCATTTAGAGGGTCTAGCATCCGTCTATTGTGAATTGTTAATGGCTCCCTTTGGAGATATTTTAAGTGCTTTAGAAAATGCTAGACAAGCAGCATGGGCGGAACGTAGCCCCATGAATCCCGCCGGTGGCAGTGGGAGTAGCGGCAGTGGCAGTGGCGTCAGTGGCATTGCTACACAACGACACCACGGTCATCGAGGCCATTCCAGCCAAGGCGGCGGTTTACCAAATAGTCATAGTCAGCCAATTTATGTGCCAGGAAAATATTCGGTATGTATTCAATGGCCGAACAAGCCAACGCTAGTCCAGCCTATTTTGCCAAATGCTCGTTACAGTGTAAACTGCACATGCAGTCAATTTTTTTGGTGAAGGTGATAAAAATGAACATAAAAAGATATATACAAAAAAAAATATATACAAAAAAATCTATCTATACATATACATATAAAGGATAATGTAGTGAGCACTTGTTACACATACGTTTTATGATTTATGTACACTGGTGTTGGGTAATGGTAGTGGCACCCACTCACACACACTCACACATACACACTTACATAAAAATATAGTCACTTTTATACACTTTGTAGTAACCCTATCCTCACTCATACTTAACTCAGTATACTCCTAAAAGTTAACCCATATTTCCATATTTATTAATCCGTAGGATGTCAAGAATTTTAAAAGGATTTTTTGGCTAATCAATAAAAATACTTTGGAAATTTTCTAATCCCCCAAATTGTAGCTTTACTTTAATATTCCCTAACAAAAGAGTAGTTCACTCAGTGCTATCGTGAATATTCTCTCGTCTTTTCCCGAATAATTTACACAGGATTTCAAGTAAAATTGCAATGGGAATATGAATATTCCCAGTGGAATCGGATTGCAATCCTAGCTTTAAATCTCCGGGAGAATATTCACGTTAGAGAGCTGAGGTTTCTATCATTTCCCTTAATAATAATAATATCCCTCATAATAATTCATATGCTAATATTTAAGTCTAGCTACGCATTCATTCTTTCTACTTCCAGTAACTTATCTCACATATATTAAATCCTTCTTATACTCCTTTAGCTTAATCACGGAATTCTTTTATACCTGCAATATTTCTTCCTGCTTGAAGGTTTGTTCCTGCTTGTTTTTTGATACCCTGAACGCTGATTAAACACAATTTTTGTTGTGCCAGAACCATCATAAAACTCTGAAGTGGAAATGTGGACGAGTTCTTCTAGGTCTGTCTTTTATATCCCAGAAGAAATTTTAGACCGGGCCCCTTATTAGGTTTGTTACGGTTTACCGTCTTATACTCCTTTAGCTTAATCACCGGATTCTTTTATACCTGCAGACATAAACCTTCCTGCTTGTTTTTTGATACCCAGAACGCTGATTAAACAGAAATTTTTTTGTGCCGGAACAATCCTAAAACTCTGAAGTTATGTGATAAACTCCGACGAGTACTTCTAGGTCAGTTTTTTATATCCCGGAAAAAATTTTAGACCGAGCCCCTTATTATGTATCTTACGGTTTACCGTTGAAGATCATCGGATTCAATTGATAAAATCAGCGACTAATGAAGATCTGCGACTATTGTTTATTTCCAAATGTATCGAAACCAGCTGCGTTTCGGTTGACCTAGTTTGATATTCTACCAGCCTATTTTGCACCACTCATTCTTCCTGTTGACCCACTTCTACCACAGGTGTTTTTAAAGATATTTAACTGATTTACTCATAGGTCGAGAAATGGAAGCATTCTTATTCGCTTCTAACACTTTTACTGGTTTATTCGCATGGGCTCCAAATTTAGCAGAGACCTTATGAGAAATTGGAACTTATGAAAAGTCATTCTAGTTGTTTCGAATGAAGGTCAGCAGACCTCCAAGATCAGAAATATCACGCCCAGTTGCAAGAACCAATAATCATCACTGGGAAATACTGAGAAATACGGTGGCTCTAGAGCTCTGCGTTTCTTTTCTCGCTTTGTACGAGTATTTTCAGTTGAAAATTCGAGTATTTCTATTTGGAAATTCGAGTATTTCCATTTCAAAATTCCCCTCTGCCTCTTCACTCTGTGCAAATATCCTTCTAATGATCGGTTTTTAAAGAAACTTCTTTCCAATCAGGGTATAAATGTTCAGTCAACACCTCTCTTGACTCTAGAGTAATACGTTTTCACCCACTCTGTAGTGGAATTTCATTTTGTGGGGTTCATTCAAAAGAAGTTGAAACAACTGGGCCGAAAATCGCAGTCCAAAAATTGCGGCTTCATCTCAGCTCCAATCACATGGCGGAAATTTTTTTAAAATTGACACATCCTTTAGTTTATTTTTATTCAACCTGCTATTACTGCCGCCTTAAAAAGTGTTATTTCCTTCGTTTTTCACAGATTAGAAGTCTGTGAATCTCACCTAAGCACCTTATTAACTAAGGTGACCTGCTTTATATTTACTTACAAACAGGCAATAGTACTTATCCCAGCTCTCTTGAACCCTTGATAACACTTCCCTAAAATGTCCAAAATTCTGTCGCCGAGAGTGGATTCCCTTCAACTTCCCTTCAGCACTTTTCACTAAACTGTCAAGGTCAACATAGTCCGCAGTCAGTAATGTCAAAGACCGTATAGTTTGTCTGACAATTCTAGTGCCCGATTTGGCGGACATATTATCAGAGAGCGTTCCCATTGAGTCGGTAGTATCACACAGTATTCCTCTTAATAACTTCAACGCAGAGGGAAAACTCATTTCCATATCCACGGTATCTTGATGAGAAATATCAGAAATTCGGTAGAGTGTGGTACCCTCACGGCCACCGTATCCACATCCTTATTAAAAGAATACGTTGTATTTAGGGTTTGGGAAATGACTTTCACATAATTAAACATCCTTTGGTTTATTTTGATTCAACGTGTCATCAATTGAGGAACAGCTTTCTTTCACCCATGATGGACGCCGAGTATCGTGGGAAAGCTGCTTACACCGGAAGGTAGCTAGGTATCTGCTATCCACAAACCAGCTAAGCTTGGCATATGCTCCTCCCTCATGAATTCTAGCAGAATATGAGGTCTAGCAGAATATGAGGTTATCTTAACAGATATTCTATACATAATATTCTTTATTATCGGAAGTCTAAATGCCTTAAAAAAGTTTTCAGTCATAAAAAAATTGGAAATATTTAGAAGAACTACTGGTGAACTTCAAGATAGGAAGTTATAAGATGTACAGACTCTCTCCCCAATAGAAGCTAACATATCCTAAGATGATACAGGGGTAATTTTATAAAGGAAAGCAGTATGATATGGACGCATAAAAAAAGGAAAAGGAAAAAGCCCAACAATGTTCGACCATCATTCAACTGATACATGACGTCACTACCAGATTGTTTTCCACATCTACTACAATGGACGTTGCATTTAAATTCACACCAGATAATTCTTTGTTAGACAACAACAACACCCCACTTTACCACCTCACTTTAAAAAGAATGGCGTTCATTATCCGTTTGTTGCCATGATTTGTATTCATATTTACATACCTGCAGTTAATACTCCCAGTTTAAGTAAATTTAAAAGAGGCTTTCAAGGACAAAGAGAAACATTTTATAGCAAAAGCAACCCAGAACGACAAAAATCAAATTCTTAGATAATTTTAATTGATATTCAATTACGGCTCCTGATATATACCTAATGTATAAAAAGCTTTTCAGTAGTTACCTTTAACTGACCTCTCACTCCCAAGTCTTTTTTGTTCTTAAGTTCTACCACAGGGACATACTCTTACAAACACTTTGAAGACTACAATAGGCCAACTAGAAATCATCGCTTATTCCATATTACTTTCAAAGCTTTAGAAGGATGATTGTAATTCTCTTAATCCAATACAGTTCTGATTCTCTCTGCATGTATCTCCATCTATTTCTATCCTTTTAATTCAGTTCCAAATGTCCCCGCCCATATAACAAAAGCTGCTCGTAGCTTTATCTTCATAGCTCCAAAGCTATCTATTCACTGCTTATATTGTTTTCACATGTACGAGTATATACAATATTAGGTATCTCCTTGATAAGGAACCAATGATTGTAAGCAACCGATGAATCTATTCACTGCTTATATTGCTTTCTACATGTATATACAATGTTAGCTATATCCTTGATAAGGAACCAATGATTATAAGGAACCGATGATTATCATAAGGAACCGATGATTATGGACCACGATTTATTTTGCATATCCCCAGTTCCAACCGTAGCGGAATACTACAATTAAGCTAAGCTCAGAGGTAGTCTCTTCCGTTGATTCTCTTATAACCCTACCATAATATAGAACGACCGAGATAAAGTAAATATATTTGCTGGTAATAAGGAAAGCATTCATATAATCTTTGGCAGAATACTTCTTGCCTTTATAAAATAACCCTTGTATCGTGTTAGGCTATGTTAGCTTCTATTGGGGAAAGAGTCAGTACGTCTTATAACTTACTATCTTGAAGTTCACCAGTAGTTCTTCTAAATATTTCCAATTTTTTTATGGCTGAAAACTTTTTTAAGGCATTTAGACTTCCGATGATATACAATATTATGTATATTATATATGGTAAGATCATATTCTAAGATACCTTAGGATTAGATTATACTGTAAGATACCCTAAAATCCCCTAGGTCTCTGTTCACATTATTTTGAACTCTTCGTACCTCACTTCAATTATTAATTGTAACTTTATTGCTAAATCTTAAAGCAATTGTATTGTACTCTGTGTACCGGCTCAACTGTCCCATCCTCTTCTCGGAAACCAAATTGACGTCGAGGACTCCATTATAAGTCTCGATATATGAGTTTTTTAGCCACCCTCTGTGGTGGTCGAATAGTAAGCATGGTAGACTCACACTCAGAGGATCGCAGGTTGTAATCCTGCCCCGGGTTTGGTCACAAAAATGTTTCTTTCTAAACAATAGTTTTCTCTTCGAGTGGAAAGCTTCAGTAGCTCCAGAGACCATAGAGACGGGACACTTAAACGTCAAATTTTCTGACGTTAAAAAAAAACTGTCTTTGTTATCAGTAGTTGCCTATATGGATAGGTTTGTTTATCATTGGTTAACCATAATTCTGTGCGCAACAGAAGAGTAATTTCTTTGTATTTTCTTGTAGCTCGTACTCATTCCCCAACACCTTGCACTCATAATTAATTATGGTGTAAGATATAATAATAATTATAATAATAATAATAAGCAAATTTGGTGATTATATTCCCAACTGATTCAGAACATGATTGCCCAGTTACTAACTTCATTAAACTACTCCAAGATTAGAACTTCAGTTGGTAGCTTTAATAAACAACTGTCTCTGTCTCTCTCTCTCTCTCTTTCTCACTCTCTCTTTCTTTCTAAATCCCTGCCAGTTCATCACAAACATAGCCTCTACAACTTCCTAACCCTGCCTCGAAGTACGAGTATCCTACTTCAATGCACTCTTCCTAGAAATGGAAGCTTCTTTAATGGCCTCTTCAAGCGTTGTGAAATGCAAACGATTTAAGCACAGTTGGTAGCGTATTTGCACTATTATATTCGGCAGCTCAGTCAGGCACACATCCTCTGGCCATGTTTTTGAGCCATCAGTGCGCAGTTGATTAATTAATGCCTTTAAGCATCTCAACACATGCAATTTTAAATATTCGAATATCTTCAGCTCTGCTGCTCCAAAGCAGTCAAATATTTTCATACTTCGCCAGTGTCTCCTTATACAGAAAAAACCGAGAAAAAAGGAAGAGATACACAAGAGCAAACATTCATTGTTCGCTTTCAATTGGTTCGTGTTGACATATCCTTGGGGATTATTTGTTTTATCCTTTATATTGCTTCGTTTTGTATTGTTTTTCATTACAAAACGAACAAAATAAAAGAAATAAAATAAAATAAAAATGTATCTCTTTTTTTCGGGTGTGTTGTTGTTGCATGTTTTTCTTATGAAAGCCGCAATCCTTCATGTACAATTCATGTACAATCTGCACTTAACCTCACAAACGTGCCCACCACCACCAGCCGCACCCACCCACCCGCCGGCCTGGCCTGCCGAACACGGCGCTGCTCTACGCCGCCACTGACAATGTTGCCAATTACCATTTTGCTCGTTTTGTTTGCACAAAAAATCAGAATTGCGCAAATAAAAACGAAGTCATTTTTGTGGGTTTTCCATGGAAATTCCGCAAAAATTTCATTTCTTTGGCAATTTCCTTTTGTTTTCCTCATTTGAACTGCTTGCTTTCTGCCTTCTTCACTGGTTTAGGCTAATTTTCGTGCAAATATTTATAATGGAATGGCGACCAGCAATGGAGCAGACGTTTGTGGGGGCCGGCAGCTGGGGAGCGGGCCTAGCCAAAGGGTATGCAAAGTAGCAGTGCGGGCAGCAGACCTTTGGCATTATTTTCCTTGTTTTTTGCTGGCTTCGTGTCTTTGTTTGTGATTCCCAAAGGTGTTGAGCCATTTTGCTGCAAGAATTCCCAACAACAACAACAACAACAACAACAAAAACAATTGCGGCAATTCTCGTAAATAGAAAACAAAACGCCCGGAAATAGTGGCCAAATAATTTTGAGGCCTTGCCGTGGCCTCAATCAGCGTTGATTTAAAAAGTTAAAAACTTATCCTGTTTTGGTTTATCCTTCTCTTTCTCTCTCTGTCTCTCTCTCTGTCTAATTTTTGATTTGAACTCTCTCTTTCCCTCTCTCTTTTGTTTCTGCATGTCTCTTTACACATTTCACTGTATATTGTTAAGCAGTTAATTTAAATTTATTCCAATAAAACAAACTTAACACAAACACAGCACAATGTATGCGCGCATATTTCAATTAAATTTTACTTTTGTGTGCAAGCAGCCTTCGAGTTGTCTTTCCGACAAGGAAGAGGACGAAATTTATGGATTTGGTTATGGTGTGTTTGCGCCGCGCGTTGCTCGGGGCGCTTTAACGCAACAGCAGCAATTGTTGCAGCAACAGACCCTGCAACAGCAGCTGCAGCTGCAGAACCAACAGCAACAGCAACAACAACAGCAACAACTACCAATAGTGCCAGGAACTCAGCAACAGCAATTGCAGCAATTTCAACAGCAACAACAGGGCTTGCAAGCCCATCATCAAACGCTCCCGCCAAATGCAGCGCATTTAAATTTTGTCCAACAGAAGTGAGTTGCCTTTTCACGCCCACCGATTTTAAAGATATTTTACTATCTTTCTATTAAATATATATTTCTTTTCTTATACTTGCAGTTGCCTCAGCCCCAGATCAGCGTATTTTTATGAATTTCCACCTAACGCAGGTCAGTGACAACAAATTTACTAGACTAGCGTAAGGATTTAAGAACTTGGGAGACTGAAATTAGCCTTGGTTTTAGTAGAGTTTAGTTCTTAGTGACTCTAATTAGTTATTAGTAGAGTTTAATTATTAATAGTACTACGATAAATGAACTCTAATCAAGTCTAAATACAGCTCTCCAAGTTTTTAAAGCCTAAAAACATCCGTTCTCCCCATTAAAAACTTATGGTTTTTCCTTGATATTCTCTTGCTATCCTCATACTATATACATTGGATATATGGATATGTAGATATACATTTATATGTGTGTGATTGTGTATGCATGTGAATATGTATATGTATATGAATATGAATATGTATATGTATATGTATATGAATATGTGTATGGATATGTATATGAATACGTATATGTATATGTATATACATATACATATACATATACATATACATATACATATACGTAGTCATATACATATACATACACATTTTCATATACATATACATATACATATTCATATTCATATCCATATACATATTCACATGCATATATATATTCTTATAGATACGATGTATATGGATATGCAAATGTATATGTAAATGTATATGTATATGCAGATTTATATGTATAGGTATATGAATATGTATATATATATATATATATATATATATATATATATATATATATATATGTATATGAATATATATATATATATATATATATATATATATATATATATATGTATATGAATATATATATGTATATGTATAGGTATATGAATATGTATATGCATATGCGTATCCATATGTATATGTTAATGTATAGGGATATGGATATGTAAATGTATATATATATATGCATATGTATATGGATATGTATATGTATATGTATATGTATATGTATATGTATATGAATATGCATATGTATATGTATATGAATATGTGTATGTACGAGTATATGTATATGAATACGTATAAGTATATATGAATATGTATATGTATATGTATATGTATATGGATATGCATATGTATATGTAAATGTATATGTATATGCATATGTATATGCGTAAGAATATGTATATGCATGTGAATATGTATATGCTTATGCATATGTATATGAATCTGTATATTATTATGTATACGCATATTAACTAATGAACGGAACAGATATAGTACACAGATATCGTATCCTTTCAACCATATTAAAATATTAGGAACAGGAACGCACCACAAAAAAATATAGAAGGGCATGTCCGCCGCCTTAAGAGCTATAATTCTCGAATACATTTTTATGTCATTCAAAGTAAAAAGTCGGTGTTTTGTTGGTGGTGTTCCAACACCCAATACCTTTACCCCCGCGGAGCTTATCCCTAACTGTGAACATACAATAAAGTATTACTTTTGGTTGATCGGATGGTGAAAGATATGACGATAAATGGAGCTTGAAAACCATATCCAAATTCTGAGTCCATGATGAATACAATTAAATGAGGTGTTGGGGGCCATAGTGTAGCAGTTAGTTATGAAGGCGATGTTGGTACCATGACTCAGACATGAACAAATCGATGATGTGTAATATTCACCTAATTTATTAATAGTTCTAACTTCCAATATCAGCCTGTCTATATATAATAGCCGACGTCCATATAAAATGTCCAATTTGGCCTCCCATTATCAAATTGGTGGGTGTAGCTAGTTTTGTTCTCAATTTTGGAGGGCTCACTTTTTCGAGTCTCTTCTTACTGGAACGTTTTGAAAAATAAAGTTTGGTTACTGCCTACTCACACTTGGCAATACCACATCTATACTGACACTTCCATGGAACGATTGCAGATTGGTGATAGGTATACTGAAGGCCAAAGCATGCGAAAAAGATGAGACTCACAAGCAATGATGGGTGTAGGAAATGCGCTGAATCAGATTCCAAGGAAGCCTAGAAACATCTCTTATATGTCTGTCCAATCAATAGAACAAGCTCAAAAAACTTAGAGGCTCCCTAGTTTGGGGGACTAACAGAAATAGCAGCCCTGGGAATGGCTCCACTTATAAGGCTAGCAAAAACCGCCTCCCTATTCAATGATCTCTACGCGAGTCTTAAAAGGACACTCATGTGGTATCATCGCTAAGGACCTAACAGGTCTAAGCGTGGTATAGTCGGTCTAATCTAAAGTAATCACATTTGGAACTGACTCGGCATAGTTTCGATTTCCTGTTTGTATGAGGAAAACACCCATTTTATTTAATCAGATGTGCCACAGCTGTCTGGTAAAAATGGGACCAAGTTAAACGATCATAGTGGGCATTTAGTTATCAAATGAGGTAAGGGGGAGTGGTAGTGGTAGTTGCTTAGTTAAATCTGATTGATCATAGCTATAACTGACTTCTGTAGCTAGTCTAAGGAGGAATATCTAACAAGTTCCTCGCATTGCTATTCGATTTATTTAAGGGTGTTATACACTGCGACCTGAAATATCTATTATGATCCCCCTATTTATTTGAAAGATGGGGATAGTCTCATCTACAAATCTTCATATATTTTGGAGGAATCAACTTGAGGGATCTTGCTCATATCTAAGATATATTCTCCAAAGCACCTGAGTCTTTTGTGTGCCAATGGTTCGCAGTCTGTGATCAGGTGCAGCGAGGTTTCGTCACTTTCTCCACAGAATCGACAAATGAACGCATTGCTATAGTCCTACAAGTTTAGAAAGAGAACAGACATTTTCTATATGAGACCAAAATTGTATAACCTTGCAATGACCTTTTAACAATCTTCCAACCGCACACAATAAATCATTGGTTCCGGAGCATGTGGAATCATTCCAAATGTTCATGTGATTGTAGTGAGAGACTATTTTTCTCCACTTAGAATAAATTTATACATCTCAAACTCAATTCTCAATTTATACTTCTTTCAAGACACCGAAGTTTCCAATTTTAAGACTATATAGCAGATCCCAGGACTTCCTCACTCTATAAGTAGACCCTAGATAGGACCTCCTCAGTAGTTACTGAGAATCAAGTTTCAATGAAATTGCATTCTTTATGATAGTATTCTTCTATATTTGCACAAGGAAACCCTCAGTTTAGATGAGTTTCCTGACACTGTACGCAAAATAATAATAATTATAATAACAATTGGTACAAATAATAATAATAATTAAAAATAATAACAAAAAGTAGAAAAACTTATGTTGACCTTCTCGGGAAAATACATCAAATTGATGAGAATTGATGTTGTATTGCTGAGAATAAAAATAGGCAAGAATAAGGAGCGTATTCTTCTGGTATAGCTGAGAATAAAAATAGGCAATCTGCACAGGAACAGACCTTCACTCACATGGCACCCTGCCCCCACCATAGCTATCCATCATTATTATCAGTGACATTGAGAGAAACCGAGGAACTTGTTAGTTATTCCTTCGTAGACTAGCTACAGAAGTCATTTATAGCTCTGATCAATCAGATTTAACTGAGCAACTACAACAAGCACAACCTCTTCCGTACCTCATTCCATAACTAAATGCCCACTATAATCGTTTAACTTGATCCCATTTTTGCCAGACAGCTGTAGCACATGTGATTAAATAAAATGGGTGTTTTCCTTATGCAAACAGGAGTGCAACTGTAATTAGTACTCATAGCTGGACATGGTAACATTCGTAGTAAAATTATCCCTTGTTTTACGAGAACTGAACATCGCATTCAAGGGTTGGTTCACCCACACCCCTGCAATGCCTTGTATTGTGAAAGAACAATGTTGTTAAATACACCCTCAGGGAATTCCCCACTCCCGGCACTAAGACAAATAGCCACGCACAGGAATTGGACCGTTGAAAAATGAATTATACCTGGAAAGGAGGGTAGGGGGAGTATGTTGAAATGTTGGGGTTAGTTAAAGTAGTGCAACTTCATGACTGCAAAAGTCTGAAGAGAATAACTAAGGAATTAAAACATTTTTTCACAAAACTACTTTTCATCATCATTTGGCAATATTTAAAACTGGGTTTTCCAGTCAAAAAGTCTAAGTTTGCTGAAGGCGAAGTGGCATTTTAAGGTTCACAAAACTTAATGGTTGAGCTCAGTGAAAGATTAGCTAAGGAATTTTTATTATTATTGTTTATTTCAGGGAGTATTAGTACCGCGGCCCATAAGGACCTATTGTACTAACCCCTATGTTTCACTCTATACTTAGGATTTCTATGAATTGGAGCACTTTGGAAGGTTTATAGCTAAGGAATTAGTCCACAAGTTATGGAAGTGGAAGAGAGGTATAAGCTTCCCGAAGTGCTTGCAGCAAGTATTCAGAGCGGCACCACTGATCAAACACAATCTACTAACAAGATGTAACAATTATCTCTTCACTCCCAGTTTTGAGTTTTGACTCTAACGTAGCCAAATGAGTCTGGTATCTGCCACTGAGAAAGAACTCAAAACTTGTAGTGAAGAGAGGATTCTTACATCTTGTCCGTATATTCTCTTTGCTGATATGAAGATTTAAGAGAGTAAGGAGTATTACATGCGAGTCTTTGGCGGGCCCACAATCAAATCCAGTTCATACGAGTATATAATAAACTATCTTGGTGTTCACCTGGACCACAAAAGGACCCAGGATCAGCATATAAGTAGGCAACTACTAAGTGTGGAAACAGTCTTGTCTAGGGTAATGCCAAATTATAGAATTATAGATATCACCCAAGAACACTGTGGAGTCATTAACAAACTCTAAGAGTCACTAGGGAAGTTTCTAGAGCTTAACAAAGGGATCTAAAGCTTAACAAAGGGTTCTAAAACTTAACAGAAGAGTTCGTTTCAGTGGGTAACACTGAGGCATTTACCCAGAATGAAGGTATTGATTTGCTACTGATTCGACAAACTTCCTGCTAGAACAAAACCGCACATATTAAGGACCACTATATGGGAAGTGTTGGGTATATTTAGATATGGGATACCATAGATACTGTAAGATTGTTTAGTGATGTTGACCCGATAATTGAGGGTCAACCTCATTTCTTTTAATTACTGCTTGATGAATATGTGTTAGAAACAGCTCTTATAAACAAAAGAACCAAATACTTCGCCGTTTTGTGGCACCTACTGAAGGTTTTAGTAAACTATTGGAATTCTGTTCTTAAAGTCGATCTTTGACTTCAACTTCACTTTGGTTTACATCTAAGATTGAAGTAAGTTGAATAACGAATCATGTCCTTTAACATTTGAGAGAAGGATTACCAGCATCTAAAGACTTTCGACTCGATGGAATGTATAAATATACAAATAACGTAGAAACAATTAGTTGTATACTCGACCCTGTGTCAGGGCAGAGAACACAGAAACGCGACACTTCAACGTATCTCCTTTTGCGCACACTTACACATGCCCAAAACTGTAGTAGTGTGGCTGATTTTCTTAAGAACCAAAACCAATGATAAACAAACCTATCCATATAGGCAACTAATGATAAACAAAGACAGTTTTTTTTAAACGTCAGAAAATTTGACGTTTAATTGTCCCATCTCTATGGTCTCTGGTTGTAGTGTGGCTGATTTTCTTCAGAAACAATGATAAACAAACCTATCCTAGACGTTTAAGTGTCGGTTCTCTGCATTCTCTGGTCAGGGAACTATAAATCAGAGAACACAGAGAAAAGAAACTTAAACGTCAAACGGCAAAGCAGCGAAATAAAGCAGACGGACCAGAGAACACAGAGAAAGGAAAGTCTTTTTCGCTGCCAGCGTCCGTAGCGGACACACCACGATACTGAGTGGATTCACCACGATTTTCAGTGGATTCATGCGTCGGTCTGCTTTATTTCGTTGCTTTGCCGTTTGACGTTTAAATTTCCTTTCTCTGTGTTCTCTGAGACGGACGTTGTACACGAATCCACTCAAAATCGTGGTGAATCCACTCAGTATCGTGGTGAATCCACTCAGTATCGTGGTTAATCCACTCAAAATCGTGGTGTGTCCGCTACGGATGCTGGCAGCGAAAAATACTTTCCTTTCTCTGTGTTCTCTGCTATAAATACCTCAATAGATACCTAAAATACGCCAATATTATGCCAGAAATAATCCCCATATTCTTCCATTCCCACTCATAAATGGTAAAGTTTCGCACTGAGTTTTCTTCCAGAACTGCACAAGGAATGAAAATCCTTCCCAGACATAAGTTTGTCTACACAGACTTATAGATTGAGATTGTCTACCTTCCTGGGTACAAACTTGCATATGCAGCTCTGTCAATACTGATGTAAATATGTAGAAGGAAGTGAGCCCACGAAGTTGGGCCAATTGTCTACCTTTGCTACTCGTGCTTTGCTTTGTTTAAATTTCTCTCCACCAAGGAGCTCTGCAATTGTGAAAGGGAAGAAATGAAACAAAAATCAGACATTAAATTCGTCAGAGCTTAGTCAGCTTGGCGTCCAGTCCAGAGGCGGCTAGGCTACTATAACTTTGGTGCAATCTATTTCAGGCGATTTTGGATTCATACGCTAAGAGTAGGAGTGGGCAAGTCACTACTAGTACTTAATCAAGCTGGGTTCCTTTGTCAGAATGGCGTATTTTCATTGAGACCTTCTGCTGAAACTAACTCTTACAGTCCGCCTTATGACCGGCTGAGATCTATTCAGGTAAGGGGGTGAACTACGTAGGCGGCTTTGTCAGAATGACGAATTTTCATTCAGAACTTCTGCTGAAACTTACTCTTATAGACCGCTAGTGTCTTATAGACCGTTGGTAAGACAAGTGGTAAGGTAGCTAGTGAGACAAAGGGACCCATCGTACCACTAGTTTAGTACTAAAGTCGCCGGTTCCAAAGTCTCCCCAGGCTATGGTCACGAAATGCTTCTTTCTAAATGCGTCTTGCTAGGACTCAACTCCCCAAACCTGTTCATATATAATTAACTATCGGGTATAAGTAATAATTCTCATATCTTTTTGAGTTAAGTGTCCTTTGACTCATAGGGAAAGAATTACGCACTTTACTTTGGACAATGCTCGTAGTCACTGACACAAGATTGAGAGAATAACAAGATTAGCAACAGATATTCTAGACTGACTAAATGGTATACTTCAAGTGCCAGTAAGTGGCATACTACGAATTAGTATACTACAAGTACCAGTAAGTATCTCTAAACATGCTCCTTCCTTTTCCTCATCCCACTCACCGCTTTGCAAGCCATCATGGGTCTATTTAAATGGCTTATTTGTCACTCGTATGCTGGTTTATTTAATCCACTGTTTGATTGTTTTGTTCTTCTCTCTTTCCAGAAGGTCGTGAGACCAAAAAGCGTACCACATTAGCAAGACTACTCAAAGGTTTGAAGACCGTCAATAGAAGAGATCGTAACAATCAGCAAACTGCAGCACAAGTAAGGGTGAGTTCCTGCCTGATACATGAACTTTTTATAGCCGTAGTTTTCCTCTTTTTTTTTGCTTTTTTTTCCCTACTATATTTAACATAAATTTTAAGTTTAGTATAAATTGCTTGCCATAATTCAACGCTTTACTGGTTGTAGTCCCCCCTTTATTTTTGGCTTTTGTACTTTTTTTGCTCGGAGGGACATGGCAGCTCCTTTTTCAGCTGCGCAAATTTTTCATTTTAAATTTTGCCAGCAATGCCTGCGCCACCATTCCGAAGATGCTTTTGTACTTCTTTTTCTGTTCCTTTGGCAATTTTACTACCTTTTAAAAATTTTTTTCTTCAGTTTTTCTCCGTTCTCTCCGCTGTTGCCATACTTGCTTGTCGTGCTTAATCTTAACCCTAGGGACATGTAAATTTTTGCGCCACTCCCTTAGCACACCAGTCGCACCTTGTAATGCAAAGGTTAAATGCGCTGCTATTGCTACTGCTGCTTATGCTGCTGGTGCTACTGTTTATCTGCGCACACAAAGGATTCATTCAGGAGACTGTTTTTCTTTGATTAGACCCCAACCTTCAAGGGAGAGAAGATTGCTTGCTTTGGTTTGGTTTGGTTTGGTTTTCTTTGCTGCCGTTTTCAGGGGTTCCTTAAATATGCCAAGAGTAATGTGTAAGAAAAATGCTTGGCAATGAAACTGCGGCCAAGACAGCAGCACAGTAAACAGAAGTTCAGCGCCTTCTAGGTTAATATAAATAAACCAAAGGATGCACATGGCTACAAAATAAAGTAAAGCAAAGCAAAGTAAAGGAAAGGAAGAAGACCAACCACTTTGGTAGTGTAACGAAACGCTTTTAAAGTATTTAGCAACATGAGAAGCTATCGCGACTTCCGCTTTCCAAATTAGTTGAAGCAATGGTGGTTGAGCTCCTTCCTCATCTCACCGCACCTCACCGCCTTCTTCAACGCATCTTCAGTTTCTTTCTATGGTTAAAAACCAAAACATTATGGGTTTATGAATTTTTTAAATTATAATTAAAAAAGTTGCTCCTCACCTGTGTTTCATCATTAAAAAGGGATAACGAATGTTTTGATTTGTTATTTATGATAAGACAACAACAAACAACACCGGCAGCAATCGCATTAGAAGGTTAAAGCAAGCAAAGCCCCGGATAAGATTCATTAATGCCCCCATCTCACCCCTTCACCCATTCGCCATGCAGCCATGTTTGCTGCAGGATTAGATACGAAAAGACTAAAAGTGCCTTTGTGAAGGTGAGAAAAAGCGTTTCCTGCTACCCTCTTCACTCAGGGTTATTAATTAAAAATAGCAGCAAGAGTAACAGCACCAAAAGCAACAACAGTAACAGCACCAAAAGCAGCAGTGGCAGCAACACCAGCAACAAGAGAGAAAAAACCAGCACTGCCTGAAACGAGCAACTGTTTTGCATTTTATGTGTGGGCAGCGATAAAGCATGCTTTCTTGCTTGAGTTACTTGAATGCGTGATTTACGAGCTGTTGTCACTTTTGGGGTATTTGTTACCTTTAAAGAGGGGCATTTTGCGTGTGATACGAGCAGCCTAGCGCCCGGCAAGGATAGCGCTCGTCTCAAGTGCCACCAAGCGGATACTTTGTCTACATAGACTCGCCTCCTTTTTTTGTGTGTGTGTGTTGTTTTGTTTTTAATTTTGCCTTTTCCCCATTTAATTATACTCGTAATTTTAATTTTGCCACTTTTCCTGCTCATTAAAGCAAGCTGAACGGCTACTTTTGTGGTCCTTTTTTATCACTCTTTTTATTCGTTTATGTGTTGAATTTTTTTCCTAAGCCAAACACTTCGCTCACACATACTTTAAATTTATACACTTTCAGGCGGCAAATGAACGACTGAGACACTTCCAAACAATGAACGGAGGACAACACCAAAGTTTCGAAGAGACAATCCATAGGGTGAGTTATGTGCGCAGCACTTTCAGCAATTTATTTCTGAATATTTTCCTTTACGTCGGCAAGTTTGCCAACTTGTTTATGCATTCATTTTATCTTTACGTATATTTTAAGTACTATTCCCAGAGTCTCGAGGAGTTAGGGAGTAGCTTATTGTTCTACTCACTATGTTAGAATGGAGCCGAAGTGCAGATTTCCATATCATTCGTATATAAATGCAGTCCAGAATGATAATAGGATACAAAATGGACAATTTGACCATTTTAAATTTAATTTTTTTTTGCAGAAGTATAAATTAAAAGTTTAAATTTTAAAAGTTTAGCATGGAAAGCGAAAAGAGGAAAGACAAGGATGCAATATGAATGCTTGAAATAGTTAAAAACAAAATGCTAAATACACCAACAACAAATCAGGTCTCACTGAGAAGCCAACAAACTCCACAAATATACTCGATTTTTTTCTGAGCTTCATCAAGGTTACGTTAGGTTAGGGTGGCAGCAAAAGGTAGCTCACTCACCTAGACCAGGAATTGGCCCTTTGTGGTACCACAGAGCCAAGGATCCCTTAAACTGACACACTCTCCCGGGAGTGAACGGGGAAGCACTGCGATTATCTGATGAAGCGAGCGATCTTGTTTATACTAAAGGAGGATATCTCCGCAAGACCCTCGAGAAAAGGTACCCCCAGGAATCAAAATCTTCTCACGAGGACAGGGCAGTAGCAAATCAAGTGTAGGATATCCTTCTCCTCATCCGATTACCCGCAACTGCGACAAAAGGCATTGAAGAAAAGGTTAAACATCTGAGGGTGTCTGCCAATGACACAATGGCCTATCTGGACTGCAACGAGGGAGTCACGTGTTAGCTGCTCCAATTGCGCTGTATTATTCGGGCTCAGTGGTCCCCCCCAGGAATCGAAATCTCCGTCTCACTAGGGGAGGGTAGTGGCACTTCAACTGAGGGATATCCTCCTCCTCGTCCGACGATCTGCATTTGCGACAAAAGTCATTGAAGAAAAGGTTAAACATCTGAGGGTGTCTGCCAATGACACAATGGCCTATCAGGACTGCAACGAAGGAGTCAGCAGACTGCAGTCTTAGCTGCAGCAATTGCGCTGTTCTATTCAGGCTCAGCCGACTCAGATATATTCCAAGTATCAGCGAGGCCCAGGTTTCTCTGGTGATCCTGCAGGTCTGCTCCTCAGACCATAGTCTCTTAGCTACACGCCTGTATTCCTGTCTTCTAAAAAGCTTTACAGACCTGAGTGGTACACCCACGTACTGTGATGTTGTTATTATCTGCCGCCTCTTCTCGCTTGTTCGCCCGACCTCACAATTGCCAACAAGACTCACCAGAGATGAACACATTACCACAAGCTTATAAGGAAGGTGTACTAGAGAAAGCGACTTTATAGCTGATTGTCTGTCAGAGAAGATATATATATATATATCAGAGCTATTGGTGACGTTGTCTGCCAATACTCATTGCGCCGCTATCTGAATCACCATGACCTCCACCTAGATACCACTACAGTGGTCCGGTAGGTGGAGAGAGAGATTGTCGCAATACACTCCACAGCCTACTCCACAGCCCACTCCACAGCCCACTCTGTCGTTCAGTTTCGAAGCATCAGTGAATATTGTTGTTGTGTTGGGAATGGAGAGGTGACCTTCAGCCCATTCATCTCTGCCAGGGATATGAACTGTGAACTTGAGCTTCATCTAACGATTTGAAAGGTGACCTTCAGATCAAACATCCCTGCCAGGGATATGAACGGTGATCTTGAGCCTCATCTAACGATTTGAAAGGTGACCCTCAGATCAAACATCCCTGCCAGGGATATGAACGGTGATCTTGAGCCTCATCTAACGATTTTAAAGGTGACCTTCAGATAATTCATCTCTGCCAGGGATATGAGCGGTGAACTTGAGCCTCATCTAACGATTTTAAAGCTTTTAGTCATCTTCCATTCATACTCCATAAAAAGCAAAGCAAAATTTTTGCTTCCAGTTAACAAAGTATTCACAAATAAACCATATTCCTCTATAAATGTATACGTGATTGTCGCGCTTTGTTCATTATCAAATGCCGCGGGCCAGGACGAATAATTATTTGGATAAGACACCACACCAAACAGTGCCATTGTTTTGGGATGCATTTAAACACTCTTGTATCTCTTCTAGACTATTTTCTTTCCCAATTCCAACTTGCATATATTTTGTTTTCTCATTATTTCGTTCAACCGATCATTAAAAAACGCTCGCAGGATTTCCCATTATATTTATTATTAGAACAATGTCTCAAAAATGGTTCCTTATAAATATTTTGCTTTTCGAGTCCAAGGGTTTAGTTGCCAGTACTCATTCCCCCCAACCCCTTACAGACATAATTAATTATGGTGCAAGGTATAATAACTATAATAATATTTACCATTAAAAGTTCTCTGGCACCACTTCCTCATCTTATCTTATTGGACACCAGAATTTCTGAGAATGTCTTTTGAAATTAAAAATATTTGCTCACCTCTTCCACAATCTCCCTTCCACAATCTTCCCGCCATCAACTGTCCACGTTAATTTACGATGTCCTTCGCTTAATAAGCACCACCGAGCATTCTGATGCACTCAACCCTCCTCGAGTTGAATGCTTTTGCACGTACCGCTATGAATGTCCTGGCGTCTGAAATCAAAGCGAAACGGTAAAATTGCCAAAATTAAAAAACTTCCACTTTATCAAGTGGCATGTTCAGCATTGTGCAACATGGCGTATGCAAACCAACAAACATCAAGGAGCACACTTAAAACAGGAGCACCACAACTGCTGCCGTACAACAGCGCAATACAATCACCTTATAAATATTTATATTGAAGCCGCTCCCACACTTTTGCCGGGGGAAGTTTCGCCCCCATTCTGCTGCAGCCGCAGAAATTGCGATAGAAAAACTTTTCGACTTTATTCTGCACCCTACACTAACCACTACAGGTGTGCGCATTTTTAAGCAGCCGCCAGCATAATGACATTTTTGCTATGAGCAAACAACGACAACAACAACAACAACACCAGCTGCAGCGGAAAAATTGCATGCAACATTTAAAAGTTCATTGCCGTCGACATTCATTATTAATGACAGCGCTTCAGATACTACGCAAGGGGCACAGCTACCCAGCTACCCACCGGCAACAGCAACAGCAACAGCCAGCAATGCAATCAGCAGCAGTGGCAACAGCAGCAGCAGCAGCAGCAGCAGCAGTTGTTGTTTTAAAGTTTGTATGCGCTCGTATTAGTGTGGCTGTTGCATACATTATGTGTGCAGCTGTGTTGTTGTTTCTGCAACTTATGCCACTTGAAAATAAGCTCCCATTAAAGTGCCACTACCCTACGCGACGGCAGCATATGCCGCCAGAGTTTTTGGTTACGCTGCTGCTGGAGAAGATGCTCGCCCAAACTTTTGTTTTGTATACATTTGGCTGCGGGCCGTCGTCGCCTACCATCTGCCACCCCCCCCCTAAACTCACTCTCGGCCTTAAGCCTTAGCTTAAACATAAGAGTACAGGTTTTAAGTGTGACTGCGCATGTGTGTGTTTATCAGGCTGAGGCTGAGGCTGAGCCTGTGTGTATGTGTGTGCGTGTTTGTGCAATTTTAGTAAATTTAAAACAAACTTTTTTGCCACACGACGCTCCCCACTTTTGTTAGTTAAATTGCTTGGCGACACCTCGACGGCTGCTAAAGTGCCTTGGTGGGCTTTTTACTCTTAACTGATGTCGCAGTCGACGTCGACGTCCCCGTCACTGTCGCAGTCGATGTCGCTGACGCCACCTCTGCCGCAGTCTCCGGCATGGCCGCTTGTCATTGCTTTAAACTCTTTTTGTGAGTTTCATCTAGCAGGGAGTTGTTGCTTTTTGCCGCTTGCTGCTTGCCAACACTATTGTTGTTGTTGTTGTTGTTGTGGCTGTTGTTGTTGCTGCTGATGCTGCTGCTGTTGTTGGCTTGTTTTGTCAATTCATGCATGCAATAACGGTACTTAGGCGCTCTTTACATTGCCTCCCCGAGCTGGCGGTATTAGTACTAGCAGCGCTAAAGTGGTTTCCTCCCCTACCCTCTCCCTATTTCTTCCTAAATTTTTTTTTACTTATTATTTATTTTGTTGTTGTTGGTATTGGTGGCAGTGCCGGGTCGGATCGGGTCGGGTGTTGTATGACAACCGCTTCCTTGCAAAATGTTTACAAAACTTTTCCGCACATTTTGGAAAATTGCTTTGCTTTTTCTTAGCTTTTAATATGGCAACAACGACGATGACGACAACGATGAGGACGACAACCACGACGACGACGACGTCTGTCTTTGCCGTTGTGTGTGGGTACTTTGGAAATTGTTTTACACTTGTTTCCAAAGTTGCGATATCATCTAAATGCAATATTCTAATTTACCCAGGCAACAAACCGAGCGAGTAGCACTGCTGGCTGGCGGGGGATTGTGTGCGCGGGAAGGGTTCTGTTTATTTTTAGCACAAAACTAAGGCTTAAGTTATATTTATGACTGCAGACAGACGAGACGTACGTGAATGCTGTGAACATAAATTAAAAATTTCAAATAAAAATTAATTAAACATTACTAATGAGTTTCCACGTATTTGTCTTTCTCACTTCCAGTTAAAAGTACAAGAAGCCATGCGCAAAAAGGAAAAATTCCAACGGGAACACGAAGAGGTGAGTTGGTTTACTTTGCTTATGCTTTGCACACACATTTTACATACTTAAAACATATATTTGTGAGAAAACAACATTTGTAAATAGAACATGAACTTTTCAAGTCAAGCAGACGCTTCTTCACTTGTACCCATTTCTCGGGTAATGAGTTAGATCGCATGCCAGGATAAAAGTTGCGAGTGAATAAAAATCTACGTCAAGTCTGGGCTCTCTTAAACTATTAAAAAATGTCCTCTTCTGAGTAATATATATGAGTAATTATCACTAAGTTTTCCTTTAGAGAGTAGTCGAAATTTCATGGCACTCTTCCACCCTAAAATTTGGTAGCTTTACTGTTCTAAAATACTGGCCTCAAATATGGTTTAGATTGGAAGTCCATCTACTGCTATGTCCATATGCACTACACATGGAAGTCCATTTACACTTCTAAGCAAACTTTTCTGATAAGAAGTAAATTACCATTTCCTTTAGGCTCGCAAGGACATGGCAACAAAACGGCACTGTTGCTAATTTAGGCTACCCGAGGTCGTCAGCCATATTTTATCAACCTACCTACCTATGAAAGCCTACTAAATGCAGCAATCGAGCGTGTCCGGAGTTTCCTTCAGGTAACCCAGAATCGAATTAGGGTTTCTATGTATCTGGGTAAGTCATCGCGAGGAATCTTAGACGATGGAAACGTTTCTTGGAGGCCGTATGTCCCACAAGGGATGACAGGAACTAAAACAAGAGAGTGATGGAGAGAGAGAGAGATGTATCTGGATATTGCTCGGGACGGAGACATCCAACTTCTCTGTGTCTGCTGCTAGTGTCACCAGCAATTGATCCTTTGTTTCCTAAAGTTCTTGGCCCAGCAGTTCTAGAAATATCAAGTCTCCAATTAGCATTATCAAGTCATCTTTCGAAGATTCCTCTCCTTTTGGAACAAAAAAAATTTTTGAAAAAAGTCATTTAAAGTATTTAAAGGTATCTTCAGAGGTCCTATCAACTTCCTCTCTGTACTACACGAGCAACAATGAATCATAAAGATATCAATTGTTTACATCATAAAGTCTTGGTTTGGTCGATGAATCATAAAACTTTATTTGTTATCCCATTCTGCTTCTTAAAGTTAATCTCCAAGTTTTTAATCAAAGATTGTTGTACTGAGTATGAAACCTCATCATTAGACCCTGCTGCTAGTTTATTTTTGCACTGTTCAATCTAAGAATATACTACGACGCATGATACAAGTAATGTTACCCCATCATAAGACCCTGCTGCTAGTTTATTATTGCACTCTTCAATCTAAGAATATACTACGACGCAGTATACAACTACTATAAGCTCATCATGAGACCCTGCTCGTAGTTCATCATCTCAGTCTTCAATCACAGAATATACTACGACGCATGATACAAGTAATGTTACCCCATTATAAGACCCTGCTGCTAGTTTATCATCGAGGTTTAAAATTCAAGTAGTAAAAACTACTGTAACCCCATCATAAGACCTAGTTCAGTAATACTGTTTTCATTAAAATAATAGACACCGATGCAGTATACCACCCAAGAGTCAACCGTGGTCCTATGATTGGGTAAAAAGTTTGTCTTCTTAGCAGGCAATCCAAACTTTCGTTGTCCTTTAACACTTTAAGTCGTAGTAGATTGCTTGCTTTTTGTCATTACTTTGATTACTTAGAGTCATAATAATTGATACTCAATGGTTTAAGCACAAGGGGAGACTGGTGTGCTTATAGTACATAAAGGAGTTGTTCCCTATAAAAATTTTAGCATCTGTGATTTTCTACAATCATATTCACTGTCCATGATGGGGGAGTCGTGCCTTTCCTGGCGCTCTCCTTGCACTGACTACCACCATCCCAAGTAAGGGAACTTTTTAGTCAGTGCTTGAAAGGCACCACACCACAATGGGTCATTATGTGTGCTGAAGTGAGCTTTTGGCAAACTAGGCGGCCACTCCTACCTACCTATCTACCTCACTATCCACAAAGCCCCAACCTAATAATTAGTTCTGATAATTCCGCGGGGGGCCAAAAGGCCAAAAACCCCTAACATGTTACTCCTGTATTATGAAATTGGGTTTAATGAAAGCATCTTTCTCGTTAGGGTCTTGAAGGAATCAGCTGAACGAGTCATTTACCACTAAAGTGATGAACCCAGTAAGTTGATATCTGCCTCTGCCCCCTTCTCTAATTTGTACAACATTTATGGCACTCTTCAGACATACACATACATGTATGGGAGAAGTTCTGTTTGAAACTTCAATGACATAATTTTTATAGTAAAGTGGTAGTAAAGTGTAGTATAGTGTTGATGAACTATTTTGTTCCCTAAACACCAGCACTGGTCCACACGATTTGCAGTCGGAGCTCATCAGTATGTACTCTAACAAAAATACTGCCCACCTCAGACCAAAACAACTTCAACAACAACATCACAGCTCCTGGTGAAATGGATTTGCTTAAACACATTGTTGGTTGTTGCAATACTCAATCATCGTTCGAGTGACTGAAGTGTGTAGTAGGACTTCCAGGTGGGAAATATAATATCATTGGTAATCTAAGAGCGCTTAGACTGGCTTCTCTTTTGACCTCAAGGTTGGGAAAAGTCATGGATGAAGGAAATTAATATTGTAATGAAAAATAATAGTTTTTCAATATAATTCACTCAGGGAAAAAGCTTCTTAAGGGACGAGGTATTCGTTCTCATTTATTTAAAAATCTTTAGCGACCTGTGATACAATGTTTAGAGTTATAATTCAGTGCCCCAGTTCGCTCTTAGAGCATTAGGATACTCAGACACACATTTTTTCTACGAGTTACATTCAATTCGGTGTCTATTTGAAGCCTTTTTATTAACTTCACTAAGTCCAACGTATCCAGGACTTGTCTAAGTGGTGTTATCGAATTTTCTCTGTTGTCGAAATGGTGTTTTTGTAGCCTTCATTTTCCCATGCTCCTGCGCTCCGTCGAAATCATCCAAGGAACGAATTCCCCCACAATCAGATAACTCAATTTGAGGATAATGCATGATTCCATAAAATCTTCTAGGCACTTTTGAAGGGTTTAGGACTTATCTATCTACGTATAACTTATACTTAGGACTATTTCATGTAAAACTACGTGGACTATTTATGCCACTAAAAGGTGCCACTACGTGGACTATTTATGCCACTAAAGGTTACAACTACGTGGACTATTTATGCCACTAAAAGGTGCAACTACGTGGACTATTTTTGCCACTAAAAGGTGCCACTACGTGGACTATTTATGCCACTAAAGGGTACAACTACGTGGACTATTTATGCCACTAAAGGGTACAACTACGTGAACTATTTATGCCACTAAAGGATATATAGAAATATTATCTACTTTTGAGTGATTGTCTTCAAGTACTAAGTTGACTTTTAATACTCTTCGCACTCCAATTCTACTTGGAATTCCAGAGTGTAGCTTCATACAAAACACCTTCGAGTACCCTTGTATAAATTGTGTCCTCTTATGAATCTCTACATCAGTAGAATTGAGATAAAATTGCCCAGTTTTCCCAGCCTACGATTAAAATGGCATTTATTTTGTGCAAATATTTTAACCTTTGACAAAATTTCCCTAAACTTGGTTCTGAAACGAACTTATTCTATTACACTGGAGCATGAATTGAAATAAACTCGTATTTCCAAAAACAAAGAGAAGCATAAAATCTGTTTTTGTGATATCCTTGAGTCCTATTTCGACAACAAATAAACCACTTGAGGCTCACCTGGTTGAGTGCAAAGCAAATAATGCATTTTCACTTTCCTCATGCAAACAAATTATTGTATCACCACGCACACACTTACAGACACACTTCCACACACACGCCCCCACACACGCCCACGCACACTTCAAGGTATTAAAATATTATACGTCATTTATGCTATCCACACACGGCACACCTGCATATACCGACAATGGGGTTTTGTGCGAGCATGCAGTAAAAGTGTAATGACAGCCTATTGTGTCAGAGTCGCTCTTACGGGGCTTGGCAGCATAAAATTACACACGAAGAGAAAAAAATATAATAAACAAAAAGACGGCAGAAAAAAAGAAACTAGCCTGGTCTTAATTCTTAGCCGAAAAATATTTGCTCGGCATATTATGCAGGAGAGTGTGGTGTGCGCCGGCAAGACACACAATTGTCAGCAAGGACATTTTTATCTGTTGGAAGTGTAAAGCAAAACCTTTTATGCCGTACGGCCAGCAGCGACGACAAACGACACCAGCAGCAGCAGAAGTACAGCACACAACAGCGTGCATATTGTATGAGTTGTTGTTAATATTGTAGTTGTTGTTGTGTTTATTTTAGTGTTGTTGCTGCGACAGCTTACACTGCCACTGCACGGAGTGTGTGTGTGTTATTTTGCTCCTTGAGCACACATTAAAATTGTCATTCATGTGATGCCCGGGATGCTCTGCTACTGTTGCTGTCTACTGACAGTGCTGCTGCTACGGCCACTGCTCTACTGCTATGGCTGGTCTTGTCGTTTGTGTTGCTGCTACAAATCTTGCTTGTCGCTTCCTTACAGCTTAACACATACAATATTTACTTTCTTACAAATGACTGCAATTTGGAGCTCCATTGTTTGGCCAGTAATTATGCAAAAGGTGATTGTCCTGTGCTCTGCAACTCTGGCGACAGTAGCACCATCAAGAACAACAATTACTAAAATACCACTACGAGTACAACAACAGCAACAACATACTCTGCCAGCACTCGAATGCGAGAAGGCAGCAGCAGCAGCAGCAGTAATAAAATAAATTTTACAGCTCAGGAGTCAATTTGTGTATAAATATTTAATTTTTCGCCAGCTTAGCTGACTGCACTGTTTGCCGGTTGTGTAGCGCAAAAACGGGGTGGCGGGAAGTAAATTCAAACTACGATTTAAATGCATTTTAGATGAGAGCTGAGATGCTTTTAGCTAATTTTGTATACGAGTGTGCATGTGTGTGTGCGCACGTGTGTATTTACGACACTCAATCAAAAGCACAGGCAAACACAGAGAAACTGCTGAGCTACTACAATCGGCCAGAGGAGCGGATGGTAGGGTGTGTGCGGGGGTAAGTGTTCGTGTGAGTGTGCAGTAAATTTGCTACTTTTGGCAGTAAATTAAAATTCAGCGCACATTTGCCATTATGTTGCATGTTTTGTTGCAAGAGCAGAAACTGCGTCTAAGTGAAAAATAAAACCGTACCGCACCAAAACGAACCGAACTGAATTGCACTCAACTGAACTGCGCTGAGCTGAGCTGAGCTGAACTGCGCTGAAATGCTCGGCTGCCTGCTTTAGTTTCAAATGGAATTTTGTAATTTTAACGCTCGCTTTGGGTTGGAGTGCCGTGCAGCAACTCCACTGTCAACAGCACCAACGGCAGCACCGGCAGCAGCACCGGCAATGAACGACATCAAAGGCAGTGCATAATAACACAAGAAGAGGAGGATGGACAGACAAAAGGCAAGAAAAGCGCCAGCTTGAGCTCAGAGACAGCCTTGGCTGTTGGCTGTCCTTAAATTGTTGCCGCTGCAATTGTACTCGTCCTCGCTTCTTATTGTTTTTGTATTGTTGCTTTTTTTCGCTCTTATTGTTTATTTATTTCTCTGTGTGTGTCTACAACAACTTCAGCAGCTGCCAGTTGCAACTAATAAGATACAAAAACTCATCTGTTTGCTGACAACAGTCACGTAAATTGCCAGCGAAGTTATTTCGAAGTGTACCTGTTTGTTAGCCCGGATAGCACTGATGGCCATAAACGCAAAAGGATAACGCCAGGAAATCAAACAAAATAATCACAGAAAAAAAACTCCAAATCTAATAAGAAATCATATTAGATTTATTTCATGCAATTTCCCGCTGCCAAACAATGTATGAAATTTTGAAATTTTATTTCCAGATACTGCGTGATATACGACAGGGTCTGCTGCAAATGAGTCGAGAGGGCCGAATCGGTAAGTGAAAAGATCAACGTCAATTAACCCACAACTTAAACGAAGAACTTAAAACAAATTCAACCGTATTCTGAGTAAACAGTGAGCTTATTAGGGTAATAGGAGCTTTAAATTGAAAGGAAATGCAGGACCAGTCCATTGCAACGCGAAGACACGAAAAGTAATCAATGATTTCTCATATAGGCTGAGCTCCTTAGTGGAGTCTCATTAAAGAGTTTGCATTTAATCAACTCTAAAGGATTTTTAGGCAGTTCCTCCCATATTATTCGATGGAAAATTCGGCACGCCTGTTGAACCTGATTGGGAGACACATCAGATCTAATCGTATATACTTACGATCTAATCGTAAACTACTCATATGACAACGCATTTGACTAGTCATATGAGTACTCATACTACTCATAAGACTCCTTGTATGACTACTAGCATCATTACTCATATTAGAGCACGTATGACTACTCACTTCACTACTCGTATGACTACTCATATGACAATTTGTATGACAACTCATTTGACTACTCGTCAGATATGATGACTACTTGTATAATTAGACGTATGGCTACGCATGTGCCTACTAGAATTACTACTTGTATGACTACTCCTAAGAATACTCCTATAACTCCTCGAATGACTGCTCATATTACTACTCTTATGACTACTCATAAGAATTCTCCTATGAATACTTGTATGACTACCCATATGACTACTCATATGACTATTCGTATGACTCTCGTATGACTAGTCGTATGACTATTCAGAGGACAACGCGTACGACTACTTATAAGAATCCTGCTAAGAATTCCCGTATGACTACTCGTATGACTACTCGTATAACTCCTCATATGGCTACTCGTATGACTACTCCTAAGAATACTCCTATGAATACTCGTATGACTACCCATATGAATAATCGTATGACTACTCAGATGAATACTTGTATGCCTACTCATAAGAATACTCCTATGAATACTCGGATAACTACTAATATGAATATCCGTATGACTTCTAATATGACTAATCGTAAGACTACTCGTATGATTACACCTACGGCTGCTTATATGAATATTAGAAGTACTACTCATATGACTATTCGTATGACTACTCATAGGACTATTCGTTTCACTACTAATATGACTGCTCATAAGACTACTCGTATGATTACTCATATGACTATTTGTATGATTATTAGTATGACTGCTCAAATGATTTCTCTTATGACTATTCACATGATTACTCATATGACTACATGTATGAGTACTCGTATGACTATTCGTATGACTACTCGTATGACTATTCATATGACTACTCATATGACAACAAGTATGATTATTCATAAAAATATTTCTAAGATGCATTACTTATCATATGACCACTGATATGAATACTCCCATGAATACTCTTATAACCACTCATATGACCACTGATATGAATACTCCCATGAATACTCTTATAACCACTCATATGACAAATCGTAAAACTACTCACATGTTTACTCCTTTTAGAGCACGTATGACTACTCGTATGACTTCTCTTATGAACACGCGTACGACTACTCATAAGAATACTCCTGAGAATACTCGTATGACTACTCATATGAAAATTCGTATGGCTACTAATATGGCTATTCGTAAGACTACTCGTATGACACGTATGGCTACTTATATGACTATTGGAGATACTACTCATATAACTACTCGTTTGACTAGTCATAGGACTATTCGTATCACGCCTCTTATAACTATTTGTATGACTACTCATATGTCTACTAGTATAACTTCTCATATGCCTACTAGTATGACTATTCAAATGACTTCTCTTATGACTATTCACAGATTACTCGTATGACTATTCGTATGACTCTCGTATGACTAGTCGTATGACTACTCATGTGACTACTCATATGACTACTCATATGACTTCTCATATGATTACTTGTATGACTAATCGTGTGACTGCTCATATGACTACTCATGTGACTATTCATATGAATATTCATATGACTACACATAGGACTATTCGTAAAACGACTATTTGACTACTTGTATGACTACTCATATGTCTAATAGTAAAACTTCCATATGATTACTAGAGATGAGTTTTCGTGTGGCCGACCACTGATAGAACTACTTATATGACTGCTCGTATAGTTCATACGTCCCACAGCTCTTCAGACATTATACGTGTTATCTGAAACTATCTCAGGATACGATCTTTTGATTCTGTAATAAAGACTAGGACCTTAATTAATTTGATATAAAATGATGCTGCACTGAGTCGTACACGGTTCTAAAAGTATGGCGTAGCTGCCTTCCTTGCCCGTTATGCCCAGAGAAGACCTATTTGAATCCGTAAAGTTAACTTTAAGATTAATATATGATTAGCACAAACTGGAATAGCACAAAAGGGGATTTCAAACACTTCATTATACCTATTTACCATGTTGATTAGTCCATCATTGTCACCAAATTGAATTCCACTGAGCAATTGGTTCAGATTTGGTATACAATGTTAGTGGTATGGAGTCAAATCTGGAGTAAGCTTTGCTTATGAATGAAAACAACAACAGAGATAAGATGCATGACCTTGCAGATCTATTCATATTTCGGGACACAATCTTATTGTAGAATTTTTCCTCCAATGACACTTTTCCTACTGAAGCTTCTTCGGTTCCAAAAAGATTTTATTCGACATTGGATACAAACAAATCAGTAATCATTGTTTTGTACCAAGTGGTCTTGGTGGCAACATTCTCTCATTTGGATAGAAATAAGACCCGATGGCATCGTTGGAATCTTGTTTATAACATATGCTGTATATGTGTGGATATAAATGACTGAATCTCGTCAGATTTGCTCTTAATCCATATGCATCTCCCTACATGTAGTCTCATCATAGATCAAAATTAAATATTCGATAAATGAGATGATTTTATAATTCCTCTTTTGCCTCATCTCCAAACATTTGAATCCACAGCCTCATAGAAATAATTATGATTCAGTTACTAGAAGGAATTTAGATCAGTAACAAAGCAGGAATTGACCTAAATATCTTTGGACTTTAGATCAATAACAAAACAAGAAATTGATCTAAATGCCTTTGGACTTTGGTCACCATGTTTAAAATTATATAGAAACATATTGATCTAAGTCCCTTCTGGCAACTGATTCATCAATTGTGTCTAAGAGACTATCATTGACTCCATTGTTTCTATATAATTGTAAACATGGTGACCAAAGTCCAAAGTCATTAGATCAATATCTTTTTATATAATTATTCATATGTTGAACAAAGTCTCATGTCATTTAGATCAATATCTTTTCATATAATTCCACACATGGTGAACAGAGTCCAAAGTGTGACAAATATCTAAGAAGATTAAATTTCAAATCTCTTCAACGCTACTTTAAATTCATCAATATTCCTATCTTTATCCACAGTGCTAGGCGCTGGCGTATCAATCGTTTAACGATAGTTTGTCACACTATACCTATAGATATATCTGTATGTTAGATCAGTACCTTTGAGTAAAATGCGCACCCTTTTACCAGTTCATTCCATCAGAACAAAATAAAACATTCTTATTTTATTCAATGGAAGTGCAGAATGTTTTTCCTGATATTGTTTATTCAGAATAAGGATAAATTGTTTATAAAAAAAATATGTATAATTTATAAAAGAAAAATATTTAATTTATAAAGCAAAAATTTTCATAATTTAAATATTTTCCAACAATTTCTTTAAGTCGCAAACTGCTTGCAATGCCGCAGTATACAAAGAAGGATACTTTTAGACGTTCTAACAGAATAAAGTCAAATACGAATACAAGTAGAATGCAAGCGGAAAGCGTCAGCGACAACGCTCTCCCAAAACTTCGTTAGTAATTTAAAACAATTTCAATGCATAAAATTTCTTTACAAATCTTTTCCTCTTTTTCCCCATTGTTTTTTGTGCTTTGCTACTTTTGGGAGCATTACAGATGCACAAACACACACATACACACTGATACGGACGCAGAGGGCCACCGTCTGCAGCAACTCACATGCATAAGTGAGCATAAAATGCTGTGTCCGCTTCCGTTTAGTTTCGTTCTTGTTACCCTGCACATGTGGCACACATCGCCGCACAACGAGTGAGTGCTCAGTCGTTGCGCAGCCCTTTGGCCTCAGCTTTTGGCTTTGCCTTTGCATTTGCCAGTGCCGTTGCATATGTAGCAAGCAACAACAACACTCCTGCTCGTTGGTTGCCGTCTTCCTACTCGACGGTTCCCTACCGTTCGTTCGTTTGTACGAGCTCACTCGCTCGTTCTGCCAGTGCACCGGCGCGTAAAACAATATTGTGAACGTGCGAATTTTGTAGCATATTTTTCGGCGCCACTTCAACTGAACGCATATTTAAGCACAAATACTGAACTAGAGCTTGAACTGGGAGGGATCCATGGTACTTTTATGCATTGCCATGTGCGAGTATGTGACTCAGGGTTTTTACTGCCACAATTTTTCCAGAAAATTTTGCAAACAAATTTGCATTTGCAGTCGTTTTGAAATTGTTTTAAAATAATTTATTTTGCTTTGCATAAACGCCTTAAAGTATGCACTGTTTTACACTCTACACTCTATTCCAGATGACACTTACATGTATGACGATGCAGTGCGTGGTCCGCATTATGCTGTGGCTGGCCTACATCATCAGGGCCACTGGTACGATGAGCCGCCCTACGAGAGCGATCCGGACGACTTTCTAATGTCAGGCATTAATTGCGGACCGGCAGCCACAATACAGGTGGGTATTCAAATATAGATGCACCGAAGGAGGAAGTAATCCCCACCCCACCCCTAAACACACATACACGCATGCGAAAGAAGAGCCGGAAGAAGTTTTTTTAATCAAAATTTTTATATTTTCTCTTTTTTGTTGTTTTGTTTGTTTGCGAAAGTAAACTCTTTGAGAGTCTGAAATACGTTACTCGCATTTTCTTGCTCATCCTCAAGCGAAGTAATGCACATTTATAGCTTCCAATTGCTCGCTAAGTGCCATTACAGCGTGTCTTTGAGCAGTGGCAACTTTAGCTAAGTTCAAAGAAAAATCCCAACTTCCTAATCCTTGTTCGTATGGCTGCTCGCAACTCAGTGACAGGACAGTCAGCTTAACTGAGCGGGCAAAAAAATCGTATGAGCTGAATGGAGAGTCTCCTCGAAGTCACCTCCGCTCACGTCTTTGTGAATGGCAGCGAAATCGCTTAGCACGTTACTACAAAGAAAGACGTTACTACAGAAGAGATAACAGAAATAACAGCAAATCAATGGAAATCAAAATATTTCAGCCCCCACCTAAGCTCCTTCAATAAAATACCCCAACAAAATTCCTGGCTACGCAATGGAAACAGGACAAAAATTCCTCTGGGAAGGCTTGAGTAGCCAGCAAAAAGTCTATTAAAAAACTTTACGCAAAAGCACAACTCAGAGGCAAGTCAGCAGCACAAACTGATTTATGCTTCAGCACTACCAGCTGGACCCCCTCCCACCCCTCTGCACTCCAGAGCCTTCTTGGTTGAGGGGTGGGGGTGAGAGGGCAGAAATTGGAAAACTGTGAAAATACAAACAGAAATTATGGTCATAGACTGAAAAAATTGTTAGTTTCGTACCAACGAAATGTACAATTTGCTGGGAGCAAAGGAGCAATTGCTGCAACCAAACACTTTCCAGCTGGCAGGACTCCCCTGGCCAGACAGAGTAACACAAACGCAAACAATTCCTGAACATACTCGTGCGATTCGGTGTTTGTCTGTCGGCGGCGTCGTCGCCACTGGCGCTCTCTAAAGCGTTTTTGTACTTTTGTTTGTTACACAGAGCACCGGAGTCAAATATCCTTTTTCACTTTGCACATCCTTTAAGCATTTCACAAATAGACAAAATCACTTTTTGAATTTATGCACATAGCAAAATATTCGTGCTTGCTGGAATTGCTGTTGTAGTTGTTAATCCGCAACTCCGTCGACTGGTGCTGCTACTCCAGGCACATCGCTGTACTTTCTTTACTTGCAATCGCTCAAAGCAAGTATCCTTCCTGAGTACTTATGCTGCGGTTTTAGTTCAAGTTCATTGAAGTCGCTCAACGCTTCGGTTCGTTGGCTTTTCTAGTCGCTCCTCAATACTCATCGACTCATGTCCCCGGTTGGCTGTTTTCTTTTCCCCTGTTGTAAACGGGCGCATTTCTTTTCATATCGTTTGATTTCGTATGGGTTCGTTGCGTTCGTTTCTTCTGGTTTGGTGTGGTTTGTCGTCCTTTCATGTTTCCTTTATTTTCTATTTTTTTGGGTTTTTTTCTGTTTCTTACAATTTTCCAAACGCCTTATTAAATTATACGCTGAATATATTTTCAATGCGCATTGATTTTCCTTCTCATTTTTCACTTCCCGTTCTCCAGTTCGGTTCTACTTGATCCTGTTCCTGTTGGGGTTCGTTTTTATGTTGTTATTGTTCTTGTTGTTGTTGCTATTTTCAGGGTCTTATTGAAATTCACTTTATGCTTATTGACATCGAAAAGTGCATAATTCTTGTTGATTTCTTACAATGCAGGAGATTTCACTTTGCAACTTCCATTTCGCATAATTTCTCAAAGTTTTTCTCCCACACTGGAGTGGAATCAGACGCCAGCCAGTGCTACAGCTGTGGGTGTATAGTGTTCGGTGGATTGTACAGAGAGGGTGTGGAAGCGGCAGTGAATTTGTTTTCCATCTGAATTATGGGTTTTGTGGCTTTTACCAAGTGGTTTTTAACTCAATCTACTCAATCTGAAACCCAACCCATCGGTTTCGGTTTTGCTTTGATGTTAAATTTGTTTAAAGGTTGCGGTTTTTGTGCAAATCAATTTTGATTGGAGTGGCAGAGGGGATGGGATGGGTTGAATTGTGTGAGAAATGAGTTAAGTTGCCTCTTGAAATGGCCCGTCATTCAAACGTGTAACAAAATTTTAACATTTTGCATTGATTACGGTTCTCGTTCATGTCGAAATTACTTAGGAAACTATTTAAACAGGCAGAGCATGTAGTGTCGCAAGTGGGAAGGAGTGTGGCAAGTGGCAAGGAGTGTGGCAAAAGTAAGCGTACTTGGTGAAATCTAATTATTGGCAGGCACACTTGGAAAGAATTTTAATACTACAAAATGAAATCGTCGATTAGAACCTAAAAAAAAATCGATCGAGTGCAAAAGAAGTTCATTTTAGTGTATTGAGTACGAGCACTTAGTATAAAATCCAAATCAGTGCCCGATAAAGAGAATTACCATCAAAAAGGATCGAGTTTCGCTATCTAATTGTGTTAAGCTTTTTTGTATGATGTCAATCTAACTGAAGCTTTCACGGTGATGAAACTGGTAGATACTCTATTATTATTATAATGTTTATCGAGCCTGAGTGCTTGGAGACCTACTTCTGCCGGCCCACCTCCCACTTTTATTCTAATATTGTATTGATCAGTTAATTTCATAGGAACCATAATATTATTGTGTAGGTGATTTCAAGCACCGCGACCTTTTAATCTATTCTCTCCCCTTCAGAGGTTCAAAGTACATCTTTATCCTCTGGATAAACGTGATGACAAGTTTTGACTCTAAAGGTTTCACATCACTGGCAGAGCCTTGGCAGAATCCCAAGTATTTTGTGCTGGTGTCCATGAGAGCCAGACATTCTGTCAACACTTACAAAGGTGTCTCCTCTCCCCCATACAGAATCTGCAGCAGCCTTCCGAGGTGACCCCCATCCTCACCATATGTGAGTTCAGTTTACAGTGTCCTGTGAGTAGGCCTGTCTTCATCCTAAGATTATTCTTAGATAGATTGATGAGTGATTCGAATCTTTTTAGGTGATATGTGTATTACCATCTCTAATTACCAAGTTTTATTTATTTGTATTATAATTATTTATAATTATTGTACATATAATAATAAATAAATAAATTTATTTTTTTTCCCAGTCTTTCACTCTTTCTATCTTAGCTTAACTCTCTCAATGCTATTTTATATTTATATTGAAATTTTTTTTTGTTTTTTTTTTTGTAAATTCATCCTGAAACCGGTGACAATCTCCCTTTGCATACATTATTCAATTGTTCTACACTGTTTTCAGCCCAGTTAATTCGTGGTCCGCTTTTTGATAAATCTATCTATCTAGCTATTTGTATTATCATTGGCTCTAGTCCACTTCGACCCATTTGATATTTTGTGTGAAGTCCTTATTTAACCCTCTTTAATGAGGCTCTGTATAAATGTTATCACTTTATGCTATTCCATGTTCATGATAGTTTCGGATGCTATTTTAGCAGCCCTTATTTGGAGGAATCGCTTTCTGCAAACTGCCGGGCATTTACAGATAACGTACAGAGACCTTTCCGATTGCTGATGGCATAATCTGCAGCTATCCGCAGGTGAAATGGACAGTTTTTGAGATGTTAGCTTAGTGTGCAGTTAGGTATCCGGTGAGAATTGGAGGGTTCTCCTAGTTTAGTATGAGTAGCGTTTTAAATACTCCAACAATGATTTAAATAGCGTTATGTTACGAAAAATCATTGGCCTGACATTGTCCTAAATTACTGGTTCATTACCTGGCAAATTTTTGGCCGACCCATTTCCTCAATAGTTGTTGGATGCTGCCTTTAGGTAGCCCACATAGTGGTTCAGGGCCTATTAGTGGGCTTATTGTTCCTTTTTTGGCTAGTTGGCCGGCTTGTACGTTGCTCAGGGCCTATTAGTGGGCCCTTTGCTTCTTATTAGCTAGTTACCTGGCTTGTTCGTTGCCGACATGTCCTTCATCCCCTGTGATCGAATGTGATAAATGCATATTCGAAAGAACTAACCTCCGCCTTTGGCGGGTATTGTTCTGACTACCTGGTGCTGTTCAAGAAGCTCATGTTTGTATTCAGCAAACTTTGGTTGGGTTGAAACGGGCCTTTCTTCTATCATTGAATTACCGATCAAGCAAAAATCTCTTTTCCAATCGTGTGTAAAATATTTTTTAATACGTTGGATCTAAAAATAATTTATAAAGACTTATTCCCTCATGGTTGAGGTTCGCTCAGATGTACCGATATTCTTCTTTTGTAATAAATTTAAATTTGCCAACAACGTCTTCGAAACAAAAAGGTACGAAACCTTCTTGCAACGTCACCATACTGCAAATCATACGACTACTTCTTGTGACGTCAACATACTGTAAACTGTACGGCTACTTGTTGTGACGTCACTGAACTGTAAGCCATACGACTACTTCTTGTGACGTCAACATACTCTAATTCGTACGGCTACTTCTTGTGACGTCACTATGATACGACTAATTCTTGTGACGTCAACATACTGTAAACCCTACGGCTACTTTTTGTGACGTCACTGAACTGTAAGCCATACGACTACTTCTTGTGACGTCAACATACTGTAATTCGTACGGCTACTTGTTGTGACGTCACTGAACTGTAAGCCATACGACTACTTCTTGTGACGTCAACATACTGTAAAGCCTACGGCTACTTGTTGTGACGTCACTGAACTGTAAGCCATACGACTACTTCTTGTGACGTCAACATACTGTAATTCGTACGGCTACTTCTTGTGACGTCACTGTGATACGACTAGTTCTTGTGACATGTACGCACCCTACAGTGAATTGCTAAAAGGATGTCCACATTCATTTTCTGATTCCCAAATGTTGAATCTTCGATTAGCAGGTTAATCTTTTATATTCATAGCAAAAATTCTCAATTTATCTACTTATTTTAGTCCTGACTTATTGCACTTTCGTCAATCTTCATTCTTTTTAAAAAGAAGGGATATAATAAAAAGAAAATTTTTTTATAAAATTTATCATTATTATTATTATTATTATTATATCTTATTACACCATAATTAATTATGAATACAAGATGTTGGGGGAATGAGTACTAGCTACTGAGGCCTTCGACTCGAAGAGAAAAGATTTCTGATAAAGAAGCATTTTGGAGATCAAGCCCGGGGCAGGATATGAACCTGCGTCCCTCGGGGTGTGACCCTAGCATGCTTACCACTAGAACACGGAGGGCGGCTATATAAAATTGAAAAAAGCAAGTCTGCGGAATACTGAACTATCCTTTAGAAACATTTATAATCTTGGAAACCAACCTTTGACATCTTTGTAACGGAGAATCACCAGCATCAAGTCTATTTCTCATTGCAAATTCCAATTGCAAAAGCTTTTTCTTCTAAGCACACCGAAACTAACGCAAACATAGGTTACTTAGGGGTCTGGATCTACTGAGGTTATCTCGCATCCGCTTCAACTGCCCGTTGATAACACGTTGTCCGCTCTTCGACGATCACTGCTCAACTACCCGTCCGCTCTGCGAAGACCACTTGTTAGCTCTCGTTGCTAATAGGCAGCTCACTCTGCTTGCTGCCAATCTCAGGACTGCTTGCCGCCACTCTCAGGGCAGCTTTCTGCCACTCTCAGGGCAGCTTGCTGCCAACGATATTCACTTTGCCACTGTCACTGGTTAACTGATATACTACTACGATGTTCACTCTCGGCTATACTCACTGTTTCACTGCTGCTGCTCCTACGATGTTCACTTGGTCACTTCCATTTGTTCACTGATCCCGATGTCAACTTCCAGTCGCTTTTATACTTCTTGTATACAAGAACTTCCACTAGCCTTTGAAAGCAGTGACGCATGCCTTCCCGTGTGTGTATTCTTAGGGGTTGAAATCGACGCTCACCCTAAAACCATCAACCAATTAAAATGGGGTGTTGAATTCCTAATAATATTTTGAAAAAAGAACAGGAGAAACAAATGAATTCCCGAAAACCCAAATTCGGTTCTAACTTTAATAGAATTGGATGAAATATTGAAATAAGAAAATTGGATGAGAAAGAGAAAACTTTTCCGATCCTAACAGAACGATTCATCGCTTTTGATATGTTTCCGCACAATTCCTGAATGTACCCCTCCAAGCATAGATCTATATATTTTCGTCCTCTTTATATTGATCAGTTAGTTTCATAGGAACCACCTCTGAGTACCAAGTTTTTTTTTTTCCCCGTCTTTCACTCTTTCTATCTTAACTTAACTCTGGTATTTTTATATAAATATTTATAATTTTATAATTTTTTTGATGAATTCTTTTTGAATCCTGTGACAATCTCCATCTTGCGTACATTATTTAATTGTTCTGCACCGTTTTCACCTCAGCTGTCCGTTTTTGTAGTTTATCACACATCCACTGTTCTCATATGTTGAGTATTTTGTGACGTTACATAGTGTGAAGTATCAGTTGAAGTCATTCATACCTCAATGTTGATGATTTTGTGACGTCACAATAGTGTAAAGAACCAGTTGAAAGCATTCATACCTCAATGATGTGGATTTTGCGACGTCACGTAGTGTGAAGATCAGTTGAAGGCATTCATACCTCAATGTTGAGGATTTTGTGACGTCACAATAGTGTGAAGAATCAGTTGAAGGCATTCATACCTCAATGTTTGAGGATTTGTTGAGGAGTTTGTGACGTCACGTAGTATAAAGAATCAGTGGAAGTTCTTCCTTCTTCAAAGTTTGATAGATCTCAAAATATGATTCCCTGCGTATCTTGAGTGGGTTCGTTCCACAGAGTTTGTAGAAAGTTTTTTCGCTTGCTTTTCACTTGCAAAGATGTTGATTTTACTGGTGAGTTCCACCACCATAGAGATCCATCTGCACAGTTTTCTCCCCAGCTGTCCATTTTTTTTTAAATCTGAACTCCAAGTTTTAAATTCTAAACCTCCTGGTGCTAGAAATTTTGAATTTCAAGTCTCCTGGTGCTGGAAATTTTGAATCCTAAGTCTTCTGTTGCTGGAAATTTTGAATTCTAAGTCTCCTGGTTTTGGGCCGCATTCTCCGCTCTCATATTCCCCGACAAGGTGTCACGCTCTGCCTTTATTAACCTGAGCAAATGGCCAACTTTCGCTCAACTCCACCTTCTTGCCACAGGACGATGTTTTAGTAGCATTTTGTATGCAATTTCACGACTGTACTCGAAAGTTTTTAGCACACAACTATGTCCTTTTTGTTGTGGTTATTTGTTTGTTAAACTCTCAGTGCTTCGCTTATGCCCGGGGTAGCTTCGTCCCCTGAGTCTAACTTGAGGCAAATAAATTTTATACAATTTTCCACTAAAGTTGCGAACTGCTCAAATAAAACACAACACAAAAATGCCTGAAATATTCAGAATATTTGCGAAAGAGAGTACGCAACGCAACAGATGTAAAACTGAACACAAACTCATCAAAGCATTTCTCAATGGAATTGAGGGTCAGGGCGTAACCGTAACCGTAACCGAACAGTGTGGTTGCCCTCGCTGCAACGCTCACGCACTAAATCTCGACTACAAAATTTTACAACTTTGTTAATTTTTCATTTCATAATTTTTTGCAATGTTTTCTCACATCTACATTTATACGCCGCTCTTGTACAAGGACACGTTTACTTATTTATTGTGTTTCTTTTTGCTCTTTCTCTCTTTGATACAGGGTGGCCGTGTACGCTTCACCTCGAATCGTGAAAGTACGGGCGTAATTTCATTACGATCCGCCGGAGATATTTCGCTGCCGCAGCGTGGACCGCCCAGACGAGGACTTATCGTGCCACAGCAGCCGCCAAATCCACCGACAATAATTCCGTTAACACATGCCAGGTAAGAAAGAATGTGCCAGTATTTAAGATGGGCAGGGAGGGACTCTCGTTTGCTGTTGTTGTTGTTGTTGTTGTTGCCGTTACTGTTACTTTTGTTGTAGTCAACATATTAATAATAAATGTGGCAACAAGAAACAGCACAGCAATAAAAGCAGAGAAGCACGCAAAGTGTTGTGTATAAAACACCTTCGAATGTGGCTGTTCTCCGGCTCCTTGTTGCCGTTTCGGCTGATATCCCTTTAGCCCCAGCCTTAGTAAGGGGACTTACTTATGCTCCAGAGCAACGCAGAGGTTAGCAATGAACGCCCTGCTGCTCTGCTATCTTGTATTTATTGCATTCGAATAAATAAATATTTGCCGTAATTTCGGTTGAGCCAGAAAGAACGAGCAGGAAGGAGCAAAAGGTGCCAAAAAGTTCATTCGAAGTTGTTGCCGTTGCCTGTTGTGGCTGTTGATAGCGCAGGCTGGCAGGCAAACAGGCAAACAGGCATTTAATTGTATATACGACGAGCATGTTTGCGTGCAAGTGTGTGTGTTGGCATCAAATCAAGTGTGCTGTTGTTGCCTTTATTATTATTGTGTTGAGTATTTAATCCTTGATCCTTGCCAAAAATTCAAGTGTAATAAAGTTTATTTTACGAGTATGTTTGAGTGTGAGTTTATGGATGCGTGTGCGTGTGTGTGTGTTTTGTTGTGCGTGTAAATGTTCTTAAGTGTAAACAGCGCTCGCAAACGTTCATACACAAATACTTGAATACTTTAGCACACTCGCAAACGCTCACACAGTCGCACACACACTCACACCCGCACACACTCGCACTCATAGAGCAATACAAGCACTCTTATGCCCCTTATTTCACTCTCCAATTGAAAAGGGTTTTACAGATTTCGTTTTGTTGATTTTGAATGCTGTTTTGTTATTTCCTCTGCGTTTTCTTTTTCATTTTCGCTTTGCGGTGATTTGGGTAAATTTGAGCTAAGTGGAAGTAAATGTTTGTGCGGACGTGTGTGTTTGGCATTGGTGTTGGTGTGCAAATAAAAATCGAAAATTGTTTATAATAATTGGCAGCACGATTTTCATTTTGGCATATCAGTTTCGTTATATCGACCGCCAATATCGTTATTTGTAGCATTCCAATTTTGTACGATTCCAATGGATTTGGTTTTTTCTGCTTCTGCCGGCTTGCCTGGTTGGCTTTCAGTGGCATGATAAGCCAACCGAGAAGCAAATATTTGTGGACTTGTTATCGCTCCCATGTATGCCACCAGAAATGCACACACACAGACACACGTACACATTACACAAATAAGCTGAAAATTGTGTGCAATTTACGCTAAGATTTATTTCATTAAATGTTAGAGGGTCGCCAATGAAGTTTGAAGCCTGCGAAGGATGCCATCAGAACGACTTTTTATTCGCCCTTTAGATTGAGTGCAGTTTGAAGAATAGAATTATATCACAAAGTCTAAAGAATAGAATTATAACATAAAGTTTAAAGCCTACTGCATAGGAGGCTCTTCAAAGCCCACTTCAAGAGCCCCTGCTGCCCTCTTCTGTACTGCATCCCATAGAGTCAATTGTTTCTCTGGTATGAATATGGTGGTAATGCATCCAAATCTTTGTTCTAAGCGCACATTCGAACTCATGAAATACTCATTTTGAGGATAGGAAGATGTGAACACACATTTTGAAGATAGTAAGATATGAAACACTCATTATAAGAAGATTCCTTAATGTCCTCATAATCAGAAGGCTTCATCTGATCTTCGGAAAGGAATCTTATAATGTTAATAAGCTCGTAAGGGCAGTAAAGTTTCTAAAAAGTCTGTGGAACGAACCCACTCAAGATACGCAGGGAATCATATTTTGAGATATGTCAAACTTTGAAGAAGGAAGAACTTCCACTGATTCTCAACTTAAATCCTCGACTTATTGAGGTATGTAGGACTTCAACTGATTCTTCATTCTACATGGCGGCACAAAATCCTCAACAAATCCTCAAACATTGAGGTATGAATGACTTCTACTGATTCTGCACACTACGTCACGTCCTTCCCCAACCCCTCCAGTGGAACGCTGCATATATAAAGAGCCATAGTCTTATCAAAGAGAACACTATCATTTGAAAGGGAGAAAAGGTTCTAGTCACCGAACTTGGATAAAAGCAAAAAATATTAAAAATTCTTTTGGTTAATTTCCTTTTCCTTATTCGGAATCTCCCAATAGAACAGTGATGGAAAAACGTGTATTGCAAGACGGGGCGTAATTTTCCTGGGTTGAATTTCTTCAGAATTAATTTGCCTCAATTCACTCGCATATTCTTGTGGACTTCAGTCAAATTGGGCAATATCCACCGAACCAGGCATGCATCCTCCTGTAGCAAAATAGGTCCTTACGGGCCGCGGTACTAGGTAGGTAGGTAGGTAGGTAAGGCGGCCGCCCGAAGCGCGCACTTAGGCCAGCATTGACCCTTTGTGATACCGCATGAGACATCAGGTCCCACCCCTTTCCGCGCGGTGCTAGTACTCCCTGAAATATTAAATCTACATCCTCCTGATGGCCAAATGACCGCTCAGTATTGTGTTGCCAAAATAGGTCTGACTTAAAATATATTTAAAATAGCACCGGGTCCTCTTTTGTCGTTGTAATCTACAGCTACCATTGTTTCTCTGGTATAAAATGGCAGTAATGCATCCTATTCGTGAAAAGCTTTTGCACTAAACGCACATTCGAACTCATGAAACACTTGTTTTGAAGGTGGCTAAGAAGTTCCTTTAACCTTCATGGATTCCTATACTTTGCTACACTCAGGAACTAGCAAGTACTCGCGTATAGTTGAACACTCACATCTTCCTCACTTAACTTTAGTTTACCACACATCCACTGTTCGCATTTGTTGAGGATTTTGTGACGTCATGTTGTGTGAAGTATCAGTTGAAGTCATTCATACCTCAATGTTAAGGATTTTGTGACGTCACAATAGTGTAAAGAACCAGTTGAAGGCATTCATACCTCAACTTTTGAGGATTTTGTGACGTCACAATAGTGTGAAGAATCAGTTGAATGCATTCATACCTCAATGTTTGAGGATTTGTTGAGGAGTTTGTGACGCCACGTAGTATAAAGAATCAGTGGAAGTTCTTCCTTCTTCAAAGTTTGATAGATCTCAAAATATGATTCCCTGCGTATATTGAGTGGGTTCGCTCCACACTTTTTAGAAAGTTTTTTCGGTTGCTTTTCACTTGCAAAGATGTTGATTTTACTGGCGAGTTCCATCACCATAGAGATCCTATAAAAATACCCTGATCCTATAAAAGTCCCTAATACCCAACATACTAAAAAGGATTGCTTTACCATTTCCTGGTCTGTCGAGATGTTTGGATTTGTAAAAGTAGCTAAGATGTGGCGAATACTTGTATTAGTTGTTTGTGTGGGGGACAACTGAGCAGCGTTTGCTCTGTGGATGTTAATGAAAAGACACATATCCTTTGATAATCTCCTATAACAGTTATATTTTTGTTGTGCGAGTCTGCTTGGGTCTGACTTCACTGCAGTAGTTTTACAAGTGAAACACTAAAATCACCACTTCATGATCGATACCCTTCCATAATGAGTTGACTGTCGACCTTATATCGAGCGATATCACAATGGTCTGTTACCCAACAAATCCTAACATTATTTCAAATACGCACTCTTTCACTATTTCCTCATATCGATCTACAACACTGAAAATACCTCATCCAGTTCCTCCTTGCATCTCCGAACCAACTGTGAGCAAAATACAACCTCATCTATGGAAGTCGATCTACAACACTGAAAACATCTCATCCTGTTGCTTCTTGCATGTCCAAACCAACTGAGAGCAAAACACAACCTCATCTATTGAAGCTGCTCATCAGAAACTTCTCATTCATCAGAGAATCAAAACTAAATAATTAAAGGCACGTCAGCTGTCGGAAATTAGTAGAGCCGCAAAACTTAAGGAACACCCTCCCTCTACACTTCCTTTGTTAACATGCTGGGATTAAATTGTATTGCCTTACAACACGCCAAAAATGCTCTCTAAAGCAAACCTTAGCACCACCACTAACTAACTAAATAAATAAATAAGCACCCCACACTACTTCGTCCTGTGTGCTTCCCTGAGCTGATCAGCTCCGCACTCCATGCAACAATATTTATAAGTTCGCATTGTTATATTTCGTTCAATGAAATCCCATAAAAAGTTTGCAAAGTTTTTGATTACTTCTGCGCCCGCCGATATGCTTCCGAAACTTCTGAGACTTCATTTACTGCGGCTGGATGCGAAGTGGTGCAGCTGTCTGTTGGTGTGCGTACGTGTGGAAAAAGGATGCGCATTGTGTATTTGATTGAGTGTGTGTGGCATTGACTGACAGTATGCGAGCATGCCACTATTATACCAATTTTGTGTGCGTGTGTGTGGCTCTGTTGTATGTGTGAATTTGGTTCGATTACTCATTAGTTCGCTGGACTGCACAAGGATATGAGAATGGTAGTATATGTGTCTGTGGTGTGTGCGTAACAATATGAAATTGATGACTTTGAACTTTGTTACCGTTGAACGTGTCGGTTGACTTGAGTTATTCGTTTGTCTGCGTGCCATTCAATGCGGTTTTGATGTGCTCTGCACTGCTCTGCGGAGTTGCTGGTCGGTTGTTTGCTTTGTAGTGTGACTGCCTCTTATTGATAAGGACAAATAAAAGTTTCTCTATTCCTCCTTTTTATTGTGGTTTTTAATTTGATCCCTCTTTAATCCCCGGCTCTCTTCACCTCACCGCATCTCCCCACATCGCAACGCAACCGAACGCACCGCACTGTGCAAACACCTTTCATTCATTCTACTTGTTTGCTGACAGCCATTAAAAAGTTAAATGTTTGCCTTTAACTTCTGCAGCGTGAAATTGTGGAGAGCTGTTAAAGGATTTTTATAGTTCACTGGGCAGTAATAAAGTTTTTGATCGCATATAAAAAGCACACAATTTTCCCAAAAATTTCCGCAACGTATTAAAAGTGTCCATTTAAGTTGGGAGGCGTGTGCGATTTATAGAGTTCCATAATTGTCGCTATGAATTTGTCCTGAAATTAATTTCCGATAACATCTGAGCCAATGTATCCTTTATTGTTTTTTTTCAAGAATAAGAGTACTTGGACTCAAAGTATACCAATTTAGTTGCTTGGCTTAAGTTCAGTTTGGTGAGCTTTGCTGTTGTCTGTGCCAGAGTTTAGCTTAGTTAGATAGTGAGTTTACTCCAGTTTGTTTAGGAAGGATATGCCATCAGGTCAAAGAAAAGACAAAATCTATTCAGTCGTCTTCTCAGTGGATGCGCATGGAGTTATATAGAACTCCAACTTTTTGGACAATTATTTTGCTAACTGGACTCTGTAGACTGCACAAACATAAAAAGGTCGTAACTTTTCGAGGTTGGCAGTTCTCCACTTGTAGGGATTGGTATGTATTCACTTATAGAGATTGGTATGTCTTCCCTTTCAGAGGTTGGTATGTCTTCACTTCTAGAGGTTGGTAGGTTTTCTCTTTCAGAGGTTGGTAGGTCTTCACTTATAGAGATTGGTATGTCTTCACTTCTAGATTGGTATGTCTTCCCTTTCAGAGGTTGGTAGGTTTTCTCTTTCAGAGGTTGGTAGGTCTTCACTTATAGAGATTGGTATGTCTTCCCTTTCAGAGGTTGGTAGGTTTTCTCTTTCAGAGGTTGGTGGGTCTTCACTTATAGAGATTGGTATGTCTTCACTTCTAGATTGGTATGTCTTCTCTTTCAGAGGTTGGTAGGTCTTCACTTATAGAGATTGGTATGTCTTCACTTCTAGATTGGTATGTCTTCCCTTTCAGAGGTTGGGAGGTTTTCACTTTCAGAGGTTGGTGGGTCTTCACTTACAGAGATTGGTACGTCTTCACTTCTTGATTGGTATGTCGTCCCTTTCAGAGGTTGGTATGTCTTCACTTATAGAGATTGGTATGTCTTCACTTCTAGATTGGTATGTCGTCCCTTTCAGAGGTTGGTAGGTTTTCTCTTTCAGAGGTTGGTAGGTCTTCACTTATAGAGATTGGTATGTCTTCACTTCTAGATTGGTATGTCGTCCTTTTCAGAGGTTGGTATGTCTTCACTTCTAGGTTGGTATGTCTTCACTTCTAGAGGTTGGTATGTCTTCGCTTTCAGAGGTTGGTAGGTCTTCACTTATAGAGATTGGTATGTCTTCACTTCTAGGTTGGTATGTCTTCCCTTTCAGAGGTTGGTAGGTTTTCTCTTTCAGAGGTTGGTAGGTCTTCACTTATAGAGATTGGTATGTCTTCACTTCTAGATTGGTATGTCGTCCTTTTCAGAGGTTGGTATGTCTTCACTTCTAGGTTGGTATGTCTTCACTTCTAGAGGTTGGTATGTCTTCACTTCTAGATTGGTATGTCTTCTCTTTCAGAGGTTGGTAGGTTTTCTCTTTCAGAGGTTGGTAGGTCTTCACTTATAGAGATTGGTATGTCTTCACTTCTAGATTGGTATGTCGTCCCTTTCAGAGGTTGGTAGGTTTTCTCTTTCAGAGGTTGGTGGGTCTTCACTTATAGAGATTGGTATGTCTTCACTTCTAGATTGGTATGTCGTCCCTTTCAGAGGTTGGTATGTCTTCACTTCTAGGTTGGTATGTCTTCACTTCTAGAGGTTGGTAGGTTTTCTCTTTCAGAGGTTGGTAGGTCTTCACTTATAGAGATTGGTATGTCTTCCCTTTCAGAGGTTGGTAGGTTTTCTCTTTCAGAGGTTGGTGGGTCTTCACTTATAGAGATTGGTATGTCTTCACTTCTAGATTGGTATGTCTTCTCTTTCAGAGGTTGGTAGGTCTTCACTTATAGAGATTGGTATGTCTTCACTTCTAGATTGGTATGTCTTCCCTTTCAGAGGTTGGGAGGTTTTCACTTTCAGAGGTTGGTGGGTCTTCACTTACAGAGATTGGTACGTCTTCACTTCTTGATTGGTATGTCGTCCCTTTCAGAGGTTGGTATGTCTTCACTTATAGAGATTGGTATGTCTTCACTTCTAGATTGGTATGTCTTCCCTTTCAGAGGTTGGTAGGTTTTCTCTTTCAGAGGTTGGTAGGTCTTCACTTATAGAGATTGGTATGTCTTCACTTCTAGATTGGTATGTCTTCCCTTTCAGAGGTTGGTAGGTTTTCTCTTTCAGAGGTTGGTGGGTCTTCACTTATAGCGTAATATCGGGGTAGGTTGTATGAGAGTCTGAACAATATTATAAGTATTGGGAGGAACGAATTAGGAGTAAGAATTTATGGTGCACTAATAATTTTTTTCGATTTGAAGACGAAATGAGAAAAGAAAGAAAGTAAATCAATACAGCGAATCCCCACAAAGTTAACCTTACATTTCTTCAAATGTAAGATAAATATATAAAAACCCCATTTGAATATCTTCTTATATTCTTATATTCAATATCTGATTCATCGCTAAGCACACATTATATCAAAATAGTACTTAATTTTATGGCATCGATCTCAGCCTGAAGGACGCTACACAAATTTGGCAGTCTAAAAAACTGTTGAATTTCTAGTTCGTCCGAATAGACACCTACATCCATGACCATCTTTGGCCCGTCAGTGAAATTGGTCAGGTCATTTCCGTCAAGGGTAGTCCCTGCTTCCCATTTCCACCTTGTTGGAAAGTTAATGTTGTGGGTTTTGTTAAAATCTATCTTGGGTGTTCTGTAATCCGTGTCTTTATAACAGAGATTGCTATATATTTTTGACAAAATAGAGCATTATCCTGAGAAATTACGCAGCTTGCCGCATTCCCTAATTCCAAGAATTTGTTTTGCTGCTGTACTCTGAATGTATAGATCGGTTAGCAGAATATATAATAGTAGCATAGCTCCAGACCTGCCTGTGGTGCAGATCTCACAACCCCAGAAATGCCTAGGCATTCAAGTCCTTACGAAGCTTGTCTATTTAACGTCTTAGTGTTCATGGCTTCCCACCACACCAGTGCCCCATACGAGAGAATAGGTCTGACAACCGCCGTGTACATCCAGTGTACGATATATGGTTTTGCTCCCCATTGTTTCCAAAGGTTCTGTTGCATGTGTAAAAAGCACATAGAGCCTTCCTAGACATCTCCTCCACGTTTCTCTTCCATAAGAGCATGTAGTCGAAGATAACACCCAAGTATTTCGCCTCCTTGACAAGATTTAGTGTAGTACCACCTAGCGTTGGTAGATTGAACACTGGTATCTTGTATTTCCTAGTAAACAAAACAAGATGAAAAAGCAAAGATGCGTTTATCAGGACCATTTCGTTTTTCCCATCCCTCCAAATTATTAAGTGTGGAGTTCTTCAGTTCACTGATTGTGGGAATACATACTTTTTTCATGATTACAACGTCATCCGCATAAACAACTACTTTTATCCTAGCTCTTTCTAACCTGGTGAGAATTTCGTTAATAACAAGGTTCCACAGAATCGGTGATAAAACGTCGCCCTGTAGAGTTTCTCCTGTAACTGCCTTCCTAATATTTGTATCCCATATGTAACTAACTGCGTTCTTAATAGTTGTATCCCATATGTTATATATATTTTTGTTATATATATCTTTGTTATATATATCTTTGATTTCTTATAGGTATTTGGTATTTCTATCCTTCTATCATATTACGAAGCAAAAACAATTTTCATATCTCATTCTCCTTGGTATAATATACGAGTATCTTTGACGATACAGTTTCTTTCTATCTTACTACGAAGCAAAGGCTTTCTATCTTGTTCTAATTATTGGAGAATATTCTTATAACAAGGTTCGACTGTAAAAGGCTCTACTGAGGGCCGTGGAGTTAGTTCAGTTAAGACTTGAGTGTTATACAAAGGTCAACATGGAAAATGAGAAGCTGTTGTAATAAACAAAATGTTCCCAACTATCCAAAAGGACAGTAATTTATAACGGAAGCTAACTTAGTACCTGGCAGGAAGCCAATTTGGTACCTGCCAGGAAGCTAAGCTCGTACCTGACAGGAAGCTAATTTGGCATCTGGCTGGAAGCTAATTTCACAGCTCGGAGGACGCCTACTTAGTACCTGCCAGGAAGCTAAGTTAGTACCTGGCATGAAGCGTAGTTAGTACCTCTTGCAGGAAGCTAAGCTCGTACCTGACAGGAAGCTAATTTGGCACCTGGCTGGAAGCTAATTTGATACCTTGCAGAAAGCTGATTCAGTACCTAGCGAAATCCAGTCATCACAATAATAACCACAAAGTAATTTTCATGACAATATTACTATCAAATTTTATTATTATCTTACAATGAAGGACAAAGCAAGTTTATTTTTATTTGCTTCATGAGAAAGTAGAATCGCTCAAATTGGTTTTTGGTGTTCTGGGGTCATCCACAATGATGATATCGATTCCAATTTCATATTTGTCGTGGATACCATAAAACTCTATCCTGTCGAAAGTAGACCATCCGTCAAAACTAATGTAAAAAATTGTGGTTTTTGTACATTTCTTCTCATTTTAATAATTGAAGAACATTCTCATAACAATGCTCGACTGTAAAATAACTTCGCTGAATGACATGGAGTTGAGTTCCGACTTGAGTTTGATACCATAGTAAAAATGGAAAGCTGTTGTAGTAAACAAATGTTCCCAACTACTTAAATTATGTCTCTTCTTTTGAAATATATTCATTTAGTAATTAATGTACAAGTGGAGTAAATGCTAAAGTGGTGCATTTACTCCACGATTCCATTATTCCAAAATAAGCGATCTAAAATAAGCCTCGTTGAAAGATGGCAGCGTTGCAGTAATTGTTCCAATAAAATAATCACAAAGAATCCTCCTCCTTTGATATCGAAAAAATTCAAATAAGTTAATCAAAGAATAATTTTTAGAATTAAAATTTTTCAGCATACTTTTAGGGGCGTATTGATAAAAAATTTATACGATAATATTCTGAAGTGTTTTTAAAACTAATTAAAAAAGAAGTATTTCTCTATTTAATATAATTGTTATACTAATGTAATAAAATTTATGTTACAGATCGCACGATCGTGAAAGTGGCGACTATGCCGGCTCCATATCGGACCTACAAAGTGTGACCTCGCGCCTCAGCACCGTATCGGTAAGTGATAAATTCCTACAACTGGCTCCATTTCAATATTTCAATAATGTCAAATTATCCTGGAACCCACACTTCCACACCCACTTATACAGGACGCGCCCACACACATACACATTGAAGTGTCGCTGACTGCTGCAGCCAAATTGATTAAGTGCACTTTAACAACAAAACTTTTGCCATTTTAACAATGATTTGACGGCGCTTCACTTTTCACTTCCGTTTTGTTTCTTTCAAACAGAAAACATGGTGAAAAAAGTTGTTTCCGGTTTTAAAAAAGTTTCCAAAGCTAAATTTATATTTTTTTCGTGCAAAAGTTGACCGGGCGACCAGCACAAATCTTTCAGACGGCGTGTTTATATACACGAATGTGTCTGAGTGTGTGTGTGTGTCTGTGGATGGGTTTGTTTCTAGGAGCTGTTGACTTTTTGCCTTCATTGTTTTTGTTGCATTTAAGTTTGCTCCTTTGTGCTGTTATTTCTTTTATTCCTTTCTTTCCTGAAAGTTCTCTCACATTTCACCTTTCACACTGACTCTCTCGAACTTCTCCTCTGTCATTTGTTCGGATACGAAATATCCTCGCTATTTTTTCTCACACTTTCTTTCACAAAATTTTTTGCATTTTTGTCACATTTACAGATCGGCACGAATAATTGCACCGCACGCTACCGCACGCTTAGCGGCGGCATTGGTGAGTCGCCATCGCTATCGCCGAGTCCTTCATCCGATTACGAGGACATCGGAGCCACACGCGGTCTGCCGCCGAGCTTGGCTGCGAAGAGTAAAAAGAACGGCATCGCTCACAAGGCCAACACCATCAGTCAGAAAGCGACTGTACATCATGTAAGTTAATTAACGTTACAACTGGAAATGGCGTTCATACTCCACGTTCCATATATGTATGTATGTGTGTGAGTGTCTTTTGGGGGGGGAGTTTGCGAGGACAATGGGAAAATGTATTCAGCAAACTGCAAATTGCAATTTACAATTGCAAATCCGAAAATCAAAAAGTTTACTCTGCTGCGCTGCAAATGTAAATCGCTGGTGAAAATGGTGGGGTGGAAGGGGCGGCAGAAGCCAGGGTGGCAAATACCGAAATATGCTATGTAAAATCCTATTAAAATCCTTAACCAATTTGCCAGCACAAGCTCTGTCCGGTATTTGGCTAGTTTCTGTGTGCCACAACCTGCAAACGGCTGCCGGCGGCTGAAGGCTTTTATAGCGCACTCTGCTATTTTGTTTACATACGAAATCTCTTTTAAATCGGTACTTTAGTTAATCGCATTTGGTCACTTTCAGCACACACACTCTGTCTGCATCTGTCTCCGTATCTGTGGCTATCGCTCTGCCTCCCCTTTATCTGTGTTGATGCCTGTGTTTGTGGCGCTGTTCTCTGTCTGTGTAGTTGCAAACTTTTGCCGCACTTGCGAGACTAAATTACTGCAGGAGATTTGTTTATGCGTTTGTTGATACAGGTTCCCATGCGCTTGATTAGAGCATGCATGTAAGTTGGAGATTTGGCAATTTGGCAACGAAGCGAATGTATCTCTATCACAAAGTGTGGAATATGAGAGAGAAAGGGGAAAATTTAATTAAATGTGAGGATTATAGTTGGTAGATACTCAAAACTTTTCATGACAAATCGAAAAAGGAATGGAACTAGTGTTCTAAGCCAAAAGATGTTAATCAGATCATACTGAATACGTCAGTAGTGGGAGGAGGCATTATTTTAGTAAATACATAATCAGCTCATTATCATTGGGAAGGAGCCCTCATTGTAGTAAATAATATTAATTTTTTAATTGAATGATCCATTCATGAACGTTGATGCTCAATAACTTAGACATCATTCCTAATTTCCAAACTGTACGCAGAGAACCAAACATGTCTTGGAGATTTTTCTGGGACAAAACTTGGCTTTACTGATTCTATTACCTGGTATCTCTTTGCCAATCCTTATAATGATTATTCGCTCCCAAGTTACCAATTCTATTAACAGATATCTATCTGCCAATCCTTAGAGTGATTATTGGATCTCAGGATACTGATTCTATAAACTGATATCTCTCTGTCAATCCCTAGGATGATTATTCGATCCCAATATACTGATTCTGTTAACTGATATCTATCTCCCAATCCCTAGAGTGATAATTCGATCCCAGGATACTGATTCTATTAACTAATATCTCTTTGCCAATCCCTAGCATGATTATTTGATCATAGGATACTTATTCTATTTTCTGATATCTTTCTCCTAATTCCTAGAGTAATTATTCGATCCCAGGATACTGATTCTATAAACTGATATCTCTCTGTCAATCCCTAGGATGATTATTCGATCCCAAGATACTGATTCTGTTAACTGATATCTATCTCCCAATCCCTAGAGTGATAATTCGATCACAGGATACTAATTTTATTAATTGATATCTCTTTGCCAATCCCTAGCATGATTATTCCATCACAGGATACTGATTATCTTAACTGTTATCTCACTGCCAATCCCTGGAGTGATTATTCGATCCCAGTGTACTGATTAGTGAAAATATTTGTTTAATTATCTGTTGTCACTGGCTTCAGCTACTTCAATTCGGACGCGAGTCCATCAGCACTACGGTTTCGATGGTAATGGGGCATTGTGTGATGGGGAGTCATGTGGCTAGGCTGGGTTTGCCCTTCCGCCGTGATGCTGAGGAGAAAGATGAAACAGTGTGTCAATGTTCATCCTTACTCAGATAAAGAATTCGCATCTTCGGGGCTCTTTTCTTAACCAGGAGGACAGAGCTCGCAACCTGCAAAATTAGGGATGTAGCCAGATTTCTCTAATTGTCAGGTTAATTCCCTACTTCATAATCGGGGGAGTTGTGCCAGCTCCGACACTGCATGGGTGCTCACTGCCTGAGCGGTACCCATACGAGACTTAGGTGGTCAGTACGTGTGCAGCGCCCCATCCGTGGTATCACAATGGGCCATTATTTGTGCCTGAGTGTGCTTTTTGCTGCCACTCCAACCTAACTTGTTCTCACTATATGGGGGGATGGTTTTATGTGGTCTGATAGAGGCTCTGAATCTATCTTAAGTACCTCAACCTAGAGCTCTGGTTATTAAACTAAAATTATTGAATATGATTTATTCCAAGTATCCTCAAAACAATTCATATTGATCACTGTTTTTAGGACCTCTCAAAAGCAATTAAGTTCTTGTAGAATTCTCTGCTGGGTGCCTAAGGAATTCAGGCAAAAACTGCCGCACCCGACGAACTCATTTCTAACCTTCAACGCACACAAACATAGAACCCCTTTTTTATTCTTTTGGTGGTACAAAAATTCAAAATTGCGCTTCAACTCATGTCAAAGGATTAAAGTTTTAATAGCACAAGCTTCAAGGGCGCCGTCACCACCACGTTCACCGCCACCACCAAGCACAATAGCTAAACTGCTAAGGCTAATGCAGGACTTTCCAGCTTAACAAGTCTACGGGCGGCCATTTTTAATGCTTCCGAGCTGCAGACAAAAATGAAAGTTAATTTTGACTTTGAAAATAAGTTTTTGATTTTATTGGCCCAGCAAAAAAAAAATAAACAGTAAAAAAGGAACTGAGGAATATCCCCGCGTGTAGAGTAGAGAGTAAATTGAACAACTTTTGTAGTAAATAAAACGTAAAAGAAAACACTGGAAATAAAAACAAAACGAAGTAAATTGCAATGCATATTAAGCTGCGAGTAAATCGCCTTCCAAGTCTCCTCCTGTCTCATGCGATGAGTGGAACGAACGTTCAGTCTTGGGCTGACATTCGCTTCGATAGTTAAAGCCTAAAAGTCTGCCAAATTCGAAATTGCATTGCAAATACAAATAAGAACACTCACCCATAAACACACACAGCAGTCATGCACACCCACACCCACACAGCCACTCATACTCAAATAAATAGGGAAAAATTGCAATGATTTTCATGTGTGATTGTGGTTTATTCTCAAGCTACCAGATGGGAAATGTTTGGCATTGAAAAAACTTCTTTCTCTTCCTTCTTGTTTTTCGTATGAAGTACAGAGAGAAGGTAATTACCATGTCACTTCTTCTGCAAGACCTTATGTTAGTCCTAATGGGATACTGGACCCTTGGTACTCATGGTAGGAGGCTGGAAATCGCCTCAAACTATTGGAGGAGTTGCTCGGTTGAAGCAAGAGCAAGAGTCCATCAAACACCTGATATGCACGTATCCAGCTCTGTTCAGAAGCAGAAGCACCTTCCTGGGTTAATATTTTCTGGATATCCGGGGGTAAATTTGAAATGAATAAATAAGCTCCATTAGTGGCTTCATAAAAGACTGCAAATGGCTGAACATTTGAAAGGGAATGGGAATTGTGTCTCTTGCGGTATCACAAAAGGTCAATCCGGCCTAAGTATGCCTTTTCGCCGACCCCTCCACCTACCTACCTTCCTATATTAAATATTCCACTGCCTTCCTTGGATGAGGCACCCTGAGTAAGCGTGTACTTTGATGTAAATACGAAGTCGGCTGCTCAACTGTTCGCGGTTGCATGATGCAGTTCGTATAGTTCGGGTGTAAAATCCGACAGGACTTAAAGGAAATATGAAAGTGAAGATAAAGAAGGTATTACCATGTCACGTCTTCTGTAAGACTTTATACATCATTATCAATTATTAGATATGCCACTGTCTTCCATAGATGAGGCTCCCAGAGTAAAAGTTTGCTTGTATGTAAATATCAAACCGCCTGTTCTACTTTTCGGGGTTACATGATTCTGTTGGGATTATCTGGGTTTGAAATTCGCCAAGGGCAGAAGGGAAAACATATATGCAACTTATGATCAGATATCACTGAGCTGTTATTGGAGAATTAAATACTTATATGAGCCAGATCCCGGAGAAGCTGTTTTGTTGTATCATCTTCCTCCATACAAAGTCCGTCTCACCGCACATACTTAGTCCTTTCAGAGGTTTTCCAAGCACGTAGTCTTGTGTCTAAAAGCTTGGTAGCAATTATCCGTTTACCAAAATCAGTGAAGTGTCTCTCGTTAAGAGATGATACACATTTTTCCTGTCTTTTCCAAAACCAGGATAACTTTCTAGTGTAATATATGGTTATCTGGCATGCACTTCTCAATGGCCGACTTGAAGGAAATTCCACCTAGGCTGCAGGGACAGTGTACGTGCACGGTTTTTTACCCTATCACTTCATCATATGGGATTCACGATTCGAAATTCCAATTTTGTTCTATATTGCGTCCTTTTAAATTGTGATGAATCTAAACGGTTAACAATTTATTCGATCAGTAATCGGCGTTTATATAAAAGTAAGGAAATTATATGCTACACAACTAATTTGAGCTCGATTGCATTAGAATAAGGAGGTGCCATAATACTGCAAGCTTTCAGTGTTGCATCTATACATGTTAATGATCCAACCATTCTACTTATGATTAATCTTGGGCTTCACTGCATAAATTGATCTGGGGTCTCATTGCATACATTGACCTGAGCTTTATTGTATTCAACAACATAGTGACTTGATACCTTTATTATTTAAAAGTATTATTTTTGGTTACTGTAGGTCAAGAGCTGGAAATTTCCTCAGTCTCTCACAGGTTTCATAGAGAAACTCTTGTGCAGGAGTGGCTTGAAGGTCGCGTAGCTGTTACGTCCTCTTTGGAATTCGCTTCCTCTTTAGTAGTTACGTCTTTTTTTGGGAATTTATAATCCGCAAAGTCTCAATTACATACTCTTATATAAGTCAACACTGAGTCATGTGCCCAGTAGATTTATGGCTCTAGTCCTGGGTTCATAAACGCCTTCAACCATATCACAATTCATCTTAGAACCACCTGTGCACCAATTTAGAAAATTCCATCCATTTTCATTCTATTTACCGGTGATGTCAGCTCGATATTTACCGAGCACATCTTCCAGCTGTATATGGACGTATTCCCTATAGAGTGGTCGGATGTTCCAGGTACATATCCGTACATCATTGTCCTCTGGGCGTTTGCTTTGTGAGGCTTCATATTTTGTCTCACTGGTATATTTTTGTGACGTGGTGAGTTCCAAACACAACCCAAAATCGTGCTTTCAAGGTCACTGGGAACCCGCTGCACACATTATTTAGCTCTCTGATGGGTGTCACTGCCACTATCCCGGAGGCGCCCCGAGAAGACTGTGTGTCGTCATGAGACGGAGGAGCGGAAAAATCGAATAGGATCTCACCCGCTTGTCAGACTGTCACAGACCTTGCCTTGTGTCGTCCACCGTCAGACCTTAGACCTAGAATTTATTACTCGTATATTACGCTATTCATACGAGATTCATTATAAACTCGTATGGGAATGCATAGAGCTTTTAAATAATCTTTCCATAGTCCCAAGACACACTGGGATCCCTGGAAATGAAAGAGCAGATAGTCTTCCCAGGAATGGGGCTGCCACACCTTTTATTGGACCTGAACCATGCTTTGGCATAGGTGCAAATAGCATAACAGATAAATTAAGATAGAAGGAAATCTCCAGAAGATGACACTGGGCCTCACTACCAAAACTTAGACAATCCAAGCTCATGATTGGGGACTACAACTCAAAACGTGCGGCTCTATGTCTACAGTTAAGCAAAAACAATTTAAGAACTCTGACACTTCAGCCCACAGGCCACTGTCGTTTAAGAAACCACTTCATGAAACTGGGACTCTCGCTAGTAAACTCGTGTAGATTCTGCACGAGGGTAGAAGGAACACCAGAACACCTTCTAATGAACTGCGAAGCGTTAGTTCGCAATAGGAAGAAATATCTGTGGCATTGCTGGCCCGTGGGCAGAGACATTAGAGCAATGAACCCCAACTCAGTGTTAAGTTTCCTTAGAACTGTTGGACTAATAGAAGACCTTTAGTAGGTAAATGCAGGAAGTGTACAATAGATCAAATTGTTCGAGGTACAGTTTCCCTCTTTATTTCATTCATTCATTCATTCATATTAAGCTATCTAATGATAACTGGGTTTCCATGCCTCTTTATAGAGAAGTCAACAAGCTTCGAGCTGTGAAGACTGTCACAGACTTTGAGTGAGACTGTCACAGACTTTGCCTTGTGTCCCCCACTCTCAGACCCTCTGATCTAGAATTCATTACTCGTATATTACTCTATCTAATGATAACATTTCCAACTGGGTTTGCATGCCCCTTTACAGAGAAAGTCAACAAGCTTCCAGCTGGTGTGTAGTTATTTGTGTGTTTATTTGCGTAAGAGTGTGTTTGCATTTGAGTGTGTGCTTGTGTGTTTGTGTGTGTGTCATTAAACTTTTTAATGATTTAACTAACAAAACTTTCTCCTTTTCATGTACTTTTCTGTTTTGTTTTCCTTTCTTTTATTTTCATTTCAATTTGGTGGATGCGTCTGCATGTGGAAAACTATGCGTTGGCTACGTCATCACCCACCATCACCACCATCATCATCATCATCATCGCCATCATCGCCATCATCATCATCATCGTCCTCATCGTCATCATCATCGTCTCATCGAAATCATTCGTGCTCGTTGGCATATGCTGCACGAATTTTGACTCACCACTTTGACTGCTCCCGCTGCTGGCGTTGCTGTCGTTGGTGTCGTTGCTGCCGATGCTGCCGGAACTTTTGCTGCATTGCCAAATAAAGTCCAACGAAATGCGAAATTCACCAAAGGAAATTGGCGCATTTAATGAGAATGGCAGGAACTTTGTTGCCATAAAGGATACTTCAAGGGATTTCAGCAATTCCCAAGATAATACCGACCGTGGCAGCATGAGCGATCAGGCTTTTGCCTGTTCCGCAAGTTCGGTGGAAAGTTTGCCCAGCGCTTCCGGTTCGAGTAAGTTTTCCTTCTCTTTTTTTTCTCCTCGCTATGCTGCTGCAGCGCCTTTTTCATTTCGTGCTGGTTCCTGGCTTCAGATTGGTCTATTAACAGCTGAGTTTTTGTTTTGCCGTTCTGTTGTTGTGCTCTTCCGTTGTTGTTGCGTGTTGTTGTATTTTTCTATGGTTATTTGTTGTTGTTGTTGCTATTTAAGTGGTTTTTCGCAAAATTTCCAAGTTAATGAATTTTTAATGCGCTTTCGAAATGGAAAAGTTAATTTTTTTCCGCCTTCCATTTTCTATATCCTTTTTGTGTTTTTTCTATTCCTTCTGCTTGTTTTTTGTTATCCTGTGTTTGCATTAAATGCTCAAGGAAATTTTTTGTTGTGTTTTTGCTATTAAATTTCTGTGTGGGAGTACATGAAAAGTGTTGTTGAACACTTTTAATGAACAAAAACTTTTCTAAAAAATTTCCCAAAAGCACAACAGCAACAACAAAAACAACACCAACACCAACGAGAACGAGAACGAGTACAAGCACGACCAGTACGACAAAGGACAAAGGACTCAGGACGCAGGGAAAGTGAAAGATTTGAAGCTGCTGGCAGTTTAATTTAATTTAAATTTTGTTGAATTTCAATTGAAAGTTAATTTTATTAATTTCCCGTGCTGTCTCCGCTTGCCACCCGCCAGGTACACAGGCACTTGTACGGCCCGGCAGTCCGCACAGCTCCATCTCCACCGAGGATCGGGCGGCCTTGCCACCAATTTGCAAAGCCAAAGCACTCGTGGATAGCATGCCAAATCCCTACGACAAAGACGCACTCAAGTTTAAGGTGAGTTCAATACAAAGCTTTGTTGATGGCAATGCGGGCACAAACTGCAAGTAAGGAAGCAAGCATCCTTTTCCCATAGCCATCGCCGCCAACTACTCTTGCACACTTATCGCAGTGACACCAGTCAACTGCAAAGCCATGGAAATAGTTGAGCACTCTTTGAGCCAGCCTCATCGTTGGCTGCCATATCACAAAATTTTACAAAATTTCATCAATTTTTTCTTTTTTCTCGCCCTCCCTCACGCCGTCGCCTGTGCTTGCATTCCATATCCTGCAGAAGGGTGACATTATTGAGGTGTTATCCATGAATGCCTCTGGCATTTGGAAGGGTCGCTGTCACGGTCGAGTGGGTCATTTTAAATTCATCAATGTTGAAGTGTTGCCCGAACAGCGCTTAAAGAACTCGAGTAGCAAAATTTTAACAGCAAGTGGTCGGCATATGAATAGCAATGGGCCCAGCTCTGTGGAGGATTTATTATTTCGCATCGGTCTAAAGGAGTACACATCGGTGTTTGTGCTGAACGGGTAAGTAAACGATGGTGGAGCATATAATAGTGCAGTTACACTCGAAACGGATGCAGGAGGAAAAACAAAACTAAACTTGAGCATGAATACCTGTTAAAGGGGTTTGAAAGTCTTACAAAGCACTCAATTGATATTGATAAAAATGGTGGGAAAATTTCATCGCTTCTCGCACTGTAGAATAGGCGAGGTCTTGTAAATAGATAGAAACTACTTCCCCTTTGTTTCACTTTATTGTGGATGAGAAAAGGGCTGCACAAACTTTTCTAGCTTGATCCAAAATGTTGCTTGCACTTCCAGTACAGTTGAAGGTCTAGAACATCCTCCAGATTATGGACTGGATTAACTGTTTGTGATATTAACAACAATGTTATGAGGAGGATAGCTGAGGAGAGTAGATGAGGATAATACATGAGGGGGATAGACGAGGAGGATAGATGAGGAGGATAGATGAGGAGGATAGATGAGGACGATAGATGAGGAGAATAGATGAGGAGGATAGCTGAGGAGAGTAGATGAGGAGAATACATGAGGGGGATAGACGAGGAGGATAGATGAGGAGGATAGATGAGGAGGATAGATGAGGACGATAGATGAGGAGAATAGATGAGGAGGATAGATGAGGAGGTTAGCTGAGGAGGATAGATGAGGAGGATAGAGGAGGAGTATAGATGAGGAGGATAGATGAGGAGGTTAGCTGAGGAGGATAGATGAGGAGGATAGAGGAGGAATATAGATGAGGAGGATAGATGAGGAGGATATATGAGGAGGATAGATGAGCAGAATAGAAGAGGAGTATAAATGAGGAGGATAATAGATGAGGAGTATAGATGAGGAGGGTAGACGAAGAGAATAGATGAGGAGATTAGATGAGGAGGATAGATGAAGAAATAGATGAAGTGGATAGATGAGGAGGATAGATGAGAAGGATAGATGAGGAATATAGATTAGGTGGATAGATGAGGAGAATAGATGAGGAGGATAGATGAGAAGGATAGATGAGGAGGATATATGAGGAGGATAGATGAGGAGGATAGATGAGGAGAATAGATGAGGAGATTAGATGAGGAGTATAGATGACGAGGATAGATGCAGAGTCTTTGAAATCGTTTTGTTTAGAAGGATAGAAGTCAAGTGGGGTAGGCAAAACTGCCGTAGAGGGAGGCCTCCAAGCAGTCCGGCATTAATGCACTATGTGCACTTATCTGATGCGTTGTTCACAGTGCCTTAATGTGATGTTCTGGAACTATTCACGATTGGTTTCTTCTAAACTGCTACTCAATATAGCAATAACTGCAGTGCACCATCAAATCGGATCTAACTGAAATGATTCATTAGGAATATAAAGTGTACAAGGAGCGAGTCTTACAGAACATGTCGGAAAACTTTCTTGGTATTCAACATTATTATTATTATACCTTGCAGCATAATTAATTATGTCAGGAAGGGGTTGGGAGACTAAGTAATAGCAGACTAAGACCTTCGGCTCGAAGAGAAAATGATTTAGAAAGAAGCATTTTGTGGACCATGCCCGGGCAATGCTTCGGACCCATGACCCCCAAGTGTGAGTCTAGCTGTTGAATATGCACACACTTACTCAGACTGTGTTTGCATATTCAACAGGAGCAAATTACAAATGGGAATCTGAGCCTGTTCCAGAATAGTCAGATCTGAGCCTATTCCAGAATATTCAGATCTGATCCTATTCCAGAATAGTCTTTTAATTAGGTACACGAAGGTGATTTGTACAATGAAATGCTGAATTGTGTTTCAATGAAGAACCAGCCTCAAGATAGAAAGAGGCTTCAGAAAAGCTTCTATAAACGAAGACTGGAAATAATTAAACATTGTACGAAGAAATGGGATGGAAGGGAACTGGATTTTGTTGAAAGAAAAAAAGTTCAATTCTTCAAAATGTAGTTCATCAGTTGATATTAGGATCAGACTAAATATAATCAGTAGATAGGATGAAGACAATTGGTTCTCCATTCCCCACACAACTACTCGTATATGTGGGAAGAAGAACAAATTCTCCGGAATATGTTTCCAGAATAGTTTATATTAGAATCAGACTAAATATAATCAGTTGACAGAATGAAGAGATTTGTGTCTCTGCTACCGTTGTCCCCAATTCATGAAACATGGCCTATTCTCCTTCCCAAATAGTTGCGTGGGGGATGGAGAACATATTCTTCGGGATATGTTTCCAGAATAGGGCATTTTTCATAAATTGGGGAGAACGTTAGCAGAAACACTTAAATTAGAAATAAACTTTCAAGGACTCAAACATTACCAGTATGTAAATTGGTTCCACATGATATCGTTTCAAGAATTGCCGTATTTTCAGTCATTTAAAATAACAAAAGGATACTCATTCAGATTATGTTTTAATATCATTCAGATTATGTTTTAATATCAGAGTTATCCATTACTCCTGTTTCTTTCGTGATCTTAAATATTCCTCTCTATTTTTCTCCCTTCAGTTACGAAGATTTGGAGCTGTTCAAAGAACTCGAACCAGCTGATTTGGATTACTTGGGCATTGTGAATCAGGATCATCGCGCCAAACTGTTGACGGCGGTGCAGCTGCTGCACGACATTGAATGTGAGTCTGTTCGAAGAACCCTATCACTTTTATAGCTTACGAATAGCTTCCAATTCGCACGTTTTCCATCCCACCCCACTAATGCACACACTTTTCGCTACAGCTTCTCGTTTCTCGCAAACAGGTTCGGATGGCGATATCGCCGGCTCCAGTTCGGAAAACGACGAGGCTCGCCTCAATAATGTCAACAAAAAGCACGGCACTTCGCCGTTCGGACGCCGTCACTTCCCACGCGACTCGGGCTGCTACGAAGGCTCCCCAGTGCCGTCCACACAAACGCCCACCCAAACAATCAACTCGACGGACGAGTCGAACAGTTTGGATGACGTGGTCACCAAATGCTCCACCGAAATAATGAAACGTGTCGAGAGCGCTCGCCGCCAAAAGGACAACCCCTTCAAGGCGAGCCTGCCGGCACGAGTCGGCAAGAAGGCGCTCCTGGGGGGCGGCGGTGGTCTGATGGGCGACGATACGCTCACGCGTGGCGGTGGCCTCAGCGAGAAGTCCAGCGATTCGGGGGTCAGCAGCAGTTCGCTGTCATCGGGACCCATGAAGAACAGCTCTTAACATTTACCGACCATACTCGCCCATGAGTTGATGCTGAGTGTGGGACTGCCGGGCAGTGGTGTGGGGGCAAGTTTGGGCGGTGGCGCTGTCTCGCCCACCACTTCCACAGTCTCCGCGGGAGGCATAGGTGGGATGGTGGCTGGCGTCGGCGTTGCCTCCGGTGTTGGTATAGGTGGCGGTCTCAGTGCCGGGCTCAATTCCGGTATCGGTGGCGGCCTCGGTCTTGGTCTCGGTGGCGGTATTGGCAGTGGAGGCGGTGGTGGTGTTTTGCTTGGCCCAATTGTGGCCTGCAATACACTGCCTCACACCCCCGTAGCGACCACAGCAGCGGCGATCGGTGTCCCCAACAATTTGCACTTGAATCGAAACTCAGTTATGCTTAGGAATCATTTGCGCAAGAACACGAACACGTCGCCCTTCAACGACGACGACCAGGAGCAATAGCCCAGTATCCCAACAGGCCGGCCCACGCTGCGTCGCACGGTCAAGGTGTTTATTATAGGTGTAGTGTATCCTTTTACTTTTAATTTTAGTTTTACCGTATATGTAAAAATTGTTAAATTGCTGTGATTCGTTGAAAATGCTTGAGTTCAAATGTACAGTGTAAAAAGGAAAACAAAACAAAACAAAACAAAACAAAAGCAACTGAAACAAAAACAAAAACAAATGAAATGAAAAAAAAACAAAACACACATATTTGAGTCCTTCCTCAGGTGATGGCATTTATTTTAAATTAATTTTAATCACATTTCTTAATTTATAAGTCCGCCCCTAAGTGGGCGTATATTAATTTTTAAACATTTCTCTCTCGTTGCGTGATATTTCAATACGTCCAACCAATTCTTTGCAATATGTCCACTGATTCCTTTCGTATGGGATTCGAAGCGGGCGTCATTTTGCAGACTTTTATTAAAATTTTTTTTTTTTTTTAGCATGGAGCAATTTGTTTTATGTACTCGTATATATATATATACTCGTATTTTGTTTATTTATAAGAAAATGTACATGAAATTATGTTCCTCTACGAAATAAACCTTCAACTACCGATGTGCTTTTTTTTGTTCTGAGCTTGTCCAGCCTTAGACATAATGAGGAGGCGCATATTAGAATCAGATGCTTTGGAAATGGACAACTTGCATTCCTTATCTCTGGATAGAATTCGGAGATTCATAAAAGAGTCAAGGAAACTTAATTCTCTTTCACAACCCTCTATCGCCACCTTCCCCAAAATATATCTAAGCTTATATTACAATGGGCATAAATGTCTGAGTGCTTGAAGACCTCCTTCTTCGGCGTCTCTCCGGCCTACCCCACTTCTTCTTCTACTTCTTGTTCTAAATACCGATAAGTCGCCTGAGAGATCGTTGTCTTATCGTGTGATAAAGGACTGACTTTTGATGACCCCATCTACTTCGAAGTACCGATAAGTGGCCTGAGAGAGCCTTATCGGTTGATGAGAAGGAAAGGACTGACTTTTGATTACCACCATCGATATCTATTCCTGGAAATATAGAGAACAAGAAGTTTCCCCACTACATTTCGCATTCAATTATAATCGTAGTCTTTGAGTTCCTAAACATCAGAAAGGGGCTATGTGTGTCTTTGTCGAGTGTTCGTGCCCTTGATAGCTACCTAAATCTTGGGGTCCCCTCTTTACAAATCACATGACCTCGTTTTAAATCCGCAAGTATGAAAATTGTTTGATTTGTCTAAAATGGGAAGTTTCTTATAGAAGAGAATCTGGAGCAAAAGTGTCTTATAGAACAAAACTCTGGAGCAAAAGTTTCCTATAGAAGAAAAATCTGAAGCAAAAGTTTCCTATAGAACAGAAATCTCATGCAAAAATGATATCTTATAGAGCAAAAATCTCGAGCAAAAGTTTCCTATAGACCAAAAACCTCATGGAAAAGAAGTGAAGACCAACAAATTTCATTGATGGTCTAGAAGAATTCTTGATTTATTTATTTGAGCAATTGAACAAAAGTTGAAATGACATCCATGACTGGCAAGAATTACAATACGTACGGCAGGACTGTAATCTAATTTTGAAATCAAGCACGGACTTGCAATATGAATGATGACTGGGTTCTCTTCATACAACAGTCATGAATAGAAAGGCTCCAAAAATTATAAAACCGCAGTCAATTGACGAATATTGCAAATATTGAAATGATTGCAATAAGTCACAACTGTCATCATCATAGTTTTCGGCTCAAGGTTTAATTTTCTATTAATTTTTGAAAATCCACCTGTCGCGTTATTAATGCAAATTGTCGGTCCTAATTTGGCGGTACTATAAACAGTTTCCAGATATGTCGATATTTGAAAAGTCAAGGATGTTGTACGAATTTCGGTGGATTCATTATTGAGTTTTTGAATACTTCTTTTCTTTAAATGAAACATATTTTCATTTCACACGGTGCACGTGACTTCATGCTTAAACATCAATGCAAAGAAGTATTGAAACACGACGCACTAGAATGAGCAGCACTTCGAATGAAAAGTGTGCCGAGTCGGCTAAACGAAGCAGCTCCACGCAATTCAACGTTGGTGCAAGCCGAAGAAATTTTCGCGTTTCGTATAAATAAAATGCCGAGTCGGCACCAACAAAAACAGCCAGGCAGAGAACTCGCAGCTGCATGCATTTACATTTCGAATTGAAACCCTGCCGATTCTGCAGCAAATAAAAACCGTCTATAATTGCACGTAGCTGAATATTCGCTTCGCATAAATAAAATGCTGAGTCGGAGGTAAAATAAGGTAAGCACCGCAGCTTTATGTATTCGGTGTAGTACGAGCGCTTCCGCTGCCGGCTGCCGAGTCGTTGAAAAGCGTTGTATTCGTCACTGCTCTTATTAGGAGGTGTTTCACAAAAAAAACGTCACTTTATGATCTTCGGTATTACCCAGTTTAATTCTGGACATTTAATTGTCATATGAATCGCAGAAATCTGTGTACATAGGGAAAGTACATCGGTATTCCTTTATGTCACCTGAGTTAATATGATCGTTAATGATCGATATGAGTTGTGACTAAAATCGTTAATCAATTTCCTCGATTTGGGTGCCAAACTTTGGGGATACCAATTGCTGCGGCCACAATTCAGGTGAGGCGTGCAAAATCATTTATTTCCTTGCCGGTTTCTCTCACACTTCCTTTTTGGTTCCGTAAAGTTAAGTTTGAAAAAGGGTGGTTTCTATGAATTGAGTCTACAGAAGAAGTTCCCAAAGCAATCAAGTGCGGGAGATCAGCAATCAAGTGCGGGAGATCAGCAATCAAGTGCGGGAGTTCAAACAACAGCAGCATTGCCTTTTTTCTGGCTAAAATACCCTTATCCTTTCAAAAGCAGTTAGGACACTAAATTTCACAGCAGCTAGGAAACAACAAATACATCAATTTCTCAGTGGCACACCAGCAACGATTTGACTCACATAGCACAAATATTCTCAATCCGCTTGGTGTGTGGCGCAACTGTGCCATATGTCGTGCTTGGTTTGTGTAGCTGCGGTTTCTTAGAATTACCAATTTGTTGATTAGAATACACAGTTGTGTTGAAAGGACGAATTTTAATAATTCGACTACCGGACCGTGAAGAACACTCTGAATGTAAGCTTGTGGGTTAAGAGAACACGCGTCCGGTTAAGAAATGGAAACTGATATGCTTTAAATTTGAATGAATTTCCTGTTGTTTTCGATGTTTATTGTCAACATAACGAAGAGAGCGCAATAGAACTGAATTATATCAGGCGCCCACATATAAAGAAGAGTAGAGTACTTTCTTTACGGCTAATCAACAGTTGTGAAATTGGCCCATTTGGATGTGAAAAGAATCATTGTAATGCTGGTAGAGAACTTCCTGGTAGCTATCTTAGAAGAAGCATTGTAATGCAGACAGAGAGCTTACTGAGCTACCTTAGAAGAAACATTGCGATGCTGATTCATAACTTACTGTGAGCTACCTTAGAAGAAGTATTGTTCTGTTAATGGAGAACTTACTTGGAACTACCTTAGAAGAAGTATTGTTCTGTTAATGGAGAACTTACTTGGAACTACCTTAGAAGAAGTATTGTTCTGTTAATGGAGAGCTTACTTGGAACTACCTCAGAAGAATTAGTGTGATGCTGATATAGAACTTACTGGGAACTATCCTAGAAGACACATTATGATGCTGATTCATAACTTACTGGGAGCTGCTTTAGAAGAAATATTGTAATGCTGATAGAGAACTTACTGGAAACTATCCTAGAAGAAACATGTTTCTGTTGTTAGAGAACTTACCGGGAGGTATCTTAGAATATACATTGTAATGCTAATAAAGTACTTACTGTGAGCTATCTTAGAAGAAGCATTGTAATGCAGACAGAGAGCTTACTGAGTTTCCTTAGAAGAAACATTGCGATGCTGATTCAGAACTTACTGGGAGCTACCTTAGAAGAAGTATTGTTCTGTTAATGGAGAACTTACTTGGAACTACCTCAGAAGAATTAGTGTGATGCTGATATAGAACTTACTGGGAACTATCCTAGAAGACACATTATGATGCTGATTCATAACTTACTGGGAGCTGCTTTAGAAGAAATATTGTAATGCTGATAGAGAACTTACTGGAAACTATCCTAGAAGAAACATGTTTCTGTTGTTAGAGAACTTACCGGGAGGTATCTTAGAATATACATTGTAATGCTAATAAAGTACTTACTGTGAGCTATCTTAGAAGAAGCATTGTAATGCAGACAGAGAGCTTACTGAGTTTCCTTAGAAGAAACATTGCGATGCTGATTCAGAACTTACTGGGAGCTACCTTAGAAGAAGTATTGTTCTGTTAATGGAGAACTTACTTGGAACTACCTTAGAAGAAGTATTGTTCTGTTAATGGAGAACTTACTTGGAACTACCTTAGAAGAATTAGTGTGATGCTGATATAGAACTTACTGGGAACTATCCTAGAAGACACATTATGATGCTGATTCATAACTTACTGGGAGCTGCTTTAGAAGAAATATTGTAATGCTGATAGAGAACTTACTAGAAACTATCCTAGAAGAAACATGTTTCTGTTGATAGAGAACTTAACGGGAGGTATCTTAGAATATACATTGTAATGCTAATAAAGTACTTTCTGGGATCTATGTTAGAAGAAATATTGTATTGCTAATAGAGAACTTACTGAGAGCTACGGTAGAAGAAACATTGTAATGCTGGTAGAGAGCTTACGGGGAGCTACATTGGAGGGATTATAAGTATTGCATTATATTGTGAGTGTATAGTGGAGCTATAGGAATGGTCATGGAATAGTTGTGGATATTTATATTGTACGTGGGGTGGTTAAAAATTATGAAACACTTCTAGATGTTTTACTATACTGTGCGTAGGTAGTTAAAGGTAATGGAACAAATTTGTTTTTTTTTTTAATATTTCATTATTCCTTTATTATTTAGTGTCTGTGTTAAAATGGTGCTCGTCTTCTGAATTTTTGTTAATATTTTTGAATAGTTTTTAACAAACGAATTAACTTACTTACGTTGAGCTTTGTAAGTATTCGAACAATAGACCAAAATACACTAACTTTAATTTTGAAGCAAACTGCTGCAAAACCAAACTGATTCCTATATTGAAAATAAACAACTTGAACGCAATAGAACAATTATTATAAAAATCGAAGATCGAAAAAGAAACATAATGAAAACACCAAAACTGCCGTTGAAACAACAATTCTGCATAAGTTTATATAGAACATTTCTCTCCAAATATTATAATTTTGTTTGTAAAGAACGAAACAAAAGAAATCCGTCAAAATGTATATGGAAAAAATGAGAAAATTCGACAAGCAATATTAATATAAATCGATAAGCAATATTAACTAGATTAGGAACTGTGTAAATAGCAATTTTAGCGTAGCGTGTATATAGGAAAGAGGGCGTTTTTTAAACAACAAAGCAAATAATTAAGCAAAATTGAAGGGAGAATATTTTAAAGCCAAGCAAAAGTAAACTTAAGCAAGTATCAAATCCCCGGACAATGAGAAAAGGTAATAGACAGAGTGTAGCGTGCAGCGGCGGTGGCCCAAGCGTGCCGTAGTTAAATGTGAGCAGGAATAAGTAAATTAAAGGTAATTTATATGCGCATTAAAATAAGTAGGCATATACATACATATATATATGGATGTGTATATATATATATATGTGTGTATATATATATAAATGTACGAATAATCAGCATTGTTAGCGGAAAAGAGATAACGCAAAGAATACATTATTAGGGAAATCATTTTTTAAATTAGCACATTTAAATGTAAATGAAAACAAGTAATAAAATAATAATTATAAAACAAAGGAAACAAAAACAAACAAAAAAACGATGAAAATGAAAACGAAACAGAAACAAAATAAACGCTTCTAAATTTAAAATGAAACTTAAAAATATTTATGCAAAGTTTAATTCATAAATTTTATGCTATCAGAATTTTAAATGAGAAAAGCGAGAAACAAAATAAAATTAAAAAATAAAAATAAAATAAAATAAAACAAAATAAAACAAAATAAAATAAAATTATACTAAAATAGAAAAGAAACAAAACAAATGAAATATTTGATAATTATTTTGTAAATTTTTGTCTTTATTTATTTTCTACTATCCAAAAGTTGCTTTAGTCCTAAACTCCTCCCTCCTCAGCTGTTGCATTTGCTTAATTCAACTCTATTGGACAAAGTGTTTTATATGCAAAATTAAAGTTTTGTGTGGAATGTGAATAAGAAACTAAACTCCATTGTTAAATAGTAATTAATTTAGTAATTTTTAAAATTAAACACCACAAATGAGAGCGTCGTTTGTAAATCAAAACTGTGCGAAGTTGCTTAATGGGGAAACTTAAACCACACAAAGAAACACAAAGAAACACACTATAAAAAACACTCACAAACACACTCACAAACACACTCATACAGACTCATACACACCCCCCAAACACACTCACACACCAACACCCTCGATTTAATATTAAAAATATTAATTAATATTAACAAATTAAATAAAGAAAATGTAATTATGTATGTATGAAATTTATAAAAGTTAGTTTAGAAAAGTTTATTTAATTAAAAAATAACACAAAACAAAATCGAAGCGGAAATGCGAAAAAACAAAAACAAATAAAAAAAACCAATTACAGTTTAAATTTAAATCTAAATATGCAATAAAAGTAATTAATTATAATAATCAACGACAAACAAAAGAACAAAACTCCATTGCATAATTTTTAAAAATTTATGAGCATCAATAAATGTGAAACATGAAACAAAACAAAGCGACAAAAATTATTAACAAAACGAATAAATTGAAAGAAGAAACTTAAATTAAATTAAATTAAATAGCATTAATTTTAACGACAACAACAAAAAACTTGGCAGACAAATGCAAAATAATTCTCAAATAAAAATGAACATATCGATAATAAAAGAAAAACACATTGAAAGTGCTGTTTTATTCAACGATTACATTCATCTGTGCACCCTGAGGGCAAGGGTGAAATAGAAGTAAGTATATAAAGCCTCTATTACCCCTAGCAAAACAATGGCCATATATGGAAAAGTAGCAAGAGAGCTGTTGGATTGGTCCCAGAGATGATGTTTGCTCCAGAGGTGATATTCCCATTCAAAAACTAACTGCATATTTACTTAAGGCTTCCTTGTAAGAATTGTAGTATTCCGAACTACTTGTACTCTGTCCAATCCACAAGAAGCATGACCCGGCAATATGTGCCAACTACCGCGGGGCTAACCTTCTGAACATCGTATACAACATCCAATCAATAGTTCTTTGTGAATGATTTAAGTCAATCGCCATGGGCACTATGAAAACTACACCGCTTTGGATATCCTACTACATTTGCCTCCCTTAGATCTCTTCTGCGAATATTTAGCGGCATGTTCAGCCATTCGGTTCAAGGCGAGTTCACGTATTGCTTTAAAATACCTTTTAATTAATCCTTTAAGATACCTTCTACGAGGCTCTTTAGAAGATCTTTTCCGTCACACCTTAAAAGACCTTTTACCTGATCCTTTAAGAGACCTTCTACGAGACCCTTTAAAAGATCTTTTCCGACACACCTTAAAAGATCTTTTACTTGATCCTTTAAGAGACCTTCAACGAGACCCTTTAAAAGATTTTTTCCCTCATACTTTAAAAGACCTTCTACGTGATCCTTTAAGAGACCTTGTACGATGACCTTTTAAAATATCTTTTCCGTCATGCTTTGAAAGACCTTTTGCGTGATCCTTTAAGAGACCTTCTACGAGACCCTTTCGAAGATCTTTTCCGTCACACCTTAAAAGACCTTCTACGTGATCCTTTAAGAGACCTTCAACGAGACCCTTTAAAAGAACTTTTCCGTCATACTTTGCTAGACCTTTTACGTGATCCTTTAAGAGACCTTCTACGAGACCCTTTAAAAGAACTTTTTCGTCATACTTTGAAAGACCTTTTACGTGATCCTTTAAGAGACCTTCTACGAGACCCTTTAGAAGATCTTTTCCGTCACACCTTAAAATACCTTTTACCTGATCCTTTAAGAGACCTTCTACGAGACCCTTTAAAAGAACTTTTCCGTCATACTTTGAAAGACCTTTTACGTGATCCTTTAAGAGACCTTATTCGAGACGCTTTAAAAGGTCTTTTCCGTCATACTTTAAAATATCTTTTCCGTCATACTTTAAAATACCTTTTACCTGATCCTTTAAGAAACCTTCTTCGAGACCCTTTAAAAGAACTTTTCCGTCATACTTTGAGAGACCTTTTACGTGATCCTTTAAGAGACCTTCTACGAGACCCTTTAAAAGAACTTTTCCGTCATACTTTGAAAGACCTTTTACCTGATCCTTTAAGAAACCTTCTTCGAGACCCTTTAAAAGATTTTTTCCGTCATACTTTAAAAGATCTTTTCCGTCATACTTTAAAAGATCTTTTACGAGATTTTCTATGGGACTTTGTACGAGATCCTTTAAAAGAGCTTTTACGTGATCCTTTAAGGGACCTTTTACCGTGTATTGCCTTTAAATAGTATTTATCGCAAGCCTCAAATCAAATTTCACTTTTAATGAAGTAGGCGGGTGACTTAAACGAAGGCTAAGTAAACACTCTAACCAAATCATTAACATGTCGAGGTCTCTGTTGTGTTCACAAGATAAATTTATACCAGAAGGTGGGCATGGCAGTTGATGCATTACTCCCTCATTTAGTATTAAATTTTAGACTCTTTTTTTGTGCGGAGTAAAGGGAAATATTAGATCTATACTGCAAATATTTAGCGGCATGTTCCGCCATTCAGCTCAAGGCTAGCTCACAATGGAAAACTGTCCTGTATGGACATGCGACCATACTAGAATCCTACGCGGACATATACACTGATATTGAATACCTTAATTCTTCTTTTCGTTTCGAAAGCAATTTTGGGTAAAGATTCCCTCCAGACATGAATGGCTCGAGGGGAAACCATCACCAGATGCTTCAATCAACATATACACAGATGGATCAAAAAAGAAGGAACAGGGATTTATTGCGAAACGCCCTTAATCAGTAAATCCCCCAAACTAATGGATCACTGCAGTGTTCTTCAAGCGGAAATAACTGCTATTCACGAAGCCGTGAATTGGTTGAGAATAAACGAGGTAGTCGGTAAGGATATCTGCATTTTATCAGGCAGCCACTCTGACCTAAGGGTTTTGGATGCATTCCAAATAACATCAAAGAGTGTTTTAGACTGTCACCGATCTTTTAAAGAGATGACTAAATATTTCCATATCCATTTATGATGGTTACCAGGTCATAAGCATATACCGGGGAACTGCAAGACTGATGCAAAGTGCGACAGACGGCACTTGTATGCCAAATATCAGCATATGGGTATACCTCTCGCAGCTTGTAAGATTCTCATAAGGAAGACTCTTGTAAGCGACATGTAAGCTTCTCATAAGGGAGACACTGAGTATCTCTACCAATCAAAGGTGAATATCTGCCAATACCTGCCAAAAACATGGCCGAGGCTAAATCTTCGTCTATCCAAGAATATCATTACAATCAATAGACTACAAATTCGGACTCTGATAGCTGTCCTCACGAGACATTGTCTAATAGAAAATCATGCAAGAACAATGAGAGTTCATACGTATGATTTCTTTCGCAGCTGCAGGACGGGGAAGAACTGGAAACGGTCGAGAATACCTTCTGCACATGTCCAGCTTTTGCTTGAAATAGGGAACCTTAACTAGGATCCCACATCTTAACAAGTATAGATAATCTATATCAGTCAGGTGTTGACAACCTTGTTCGGTTTATAAATGGCTCTGGTTGGTTCAATCTGGAGGGAAAGCGTAGCCTCGGCTCACAACGGACCCAACTGGTGGTCTAAGTGGCTTCACTGTTTTCTGGGTGATGGCGCTGCCTAAGTGCAATGTAGTCGCGTAGGTGGTTCGTACTGAACTGTTTTATTTAATCTCTTTGCTTAAAACAACACCTTAACCTGTTCTTAGTTATACCGAAAAGAGTACTTAACATATCTGTAAATAACTTAATACTTCACACTAAGCTACCTACCTAAGCCAATCGCCCACAACCTGCTAATACTAGCTTATCAGTGCGGTTTCGGACCTGCCAAAGGCACCATTGACCAAATTTTCACATTACATCAAATCCGAGAGAAAAGCCCAGAGAAGCAAATCATATTTTTGTCAACTTCAAAGCCACCTTCAACAGCACTGTAAGGAGTCAGCTGTACACTGGAAAAAAAACAGTTACACACGGAAGCCTGACTTATATACAACTGAGTAACGTCCAACTTCGATTCACTGTGCTCTCGAGGACGTTTAAACAGCTTATGAGTAAAGCAGATATTTCTGGGCTTCCTGCTAAGCTAATCGAGCTGTGCGAATTACCACGAGTTCAGTGAAGATCGGAAAAGACCTCACCGATTATTTGATTACTGAGCGAAGATTTAGACAAGGTGACTCCTTATCGTGCGTTTTCCTCAATTAAATTCTGGAAAAAATCATTCGTGCGGCTCTATCGCGTAGGCACCATCTTTCATAAGAGTGTTACTAATGTTTGATGATGAAGATTTTGATATAATTGTGGCCACAACCAACGCGTCTTGGATGCTGCGGTTTAACGGTGAACAAGGGCAAAACGAAGTGCCTGCTGTCAACACAACAAAGTGCCTTGGACAAAACGTCACTATTGGCAATTACAATTTTGAAGTTGTAAAGGACTTCGTTTATGTGGGAACAAGCATCAACACCATGAATGATGTCAGCATGCAGATCAAACGAAGAATTAGCAGAGTTCTCTCTTTATGAAGTGCTTGCAACTGGGTTGGTAAATTGAACCCTCCTTCAACCTTCCAAAGTGCGTCAATTTATAAAAAGCCTAAAGTTAGAGGGATTTATTGGGGTTAGCACAAAAGGTCCTTCCGGGCCGCGGTGCTAGTACTCCCTGATATAGTAAATACTAAAGGTGATGAAGGAGAAGGCTAATATGATCAAACTTGCCTAATTTATGCTCACACTGGACTAACTCTTAGCACCATCCTTAACAGAAAACTTTAAGCCAGGAAGACCCAACTCAAGCATTTCAGGAACGAAAACTTTTGCCCTACAAAAGTAGGTCTGCAATATAATAATAACTCTTCATTACCTAGTGTGCTTCCTAAGGAGTACTGTTTTCCGAAGTACATATAGATGGCATTTCATGATTACATATGTAGGCTCCTAGTTAGGAGTGGTTGCCGAAAGAGTACTCTTATGCCCGGATTGGCCCTTTTGTGATTCCGCTTGAGACACAAGTCCCAATCCCTGTCAAAAGTCCAGCCATTTGGAGCTTTTTATGAAGCCATTGATGGATCTTATTTTCGGTTGAAATGTCTCCCAGGGAGTTGGGAAAGTAGTCGCTTAGGAAAATGTGTTTCCTTTTGGACAGCGCTGGACACGAGCAGAGTAGATGTTCGATGGACTCGTACTCCTGCTCATCCACGCATCCCGACTGCTACATAAGGGCATTTCGAACATTGTTTGAATAATTGTGAAACAACTTTCAATGTAGTATTTAAGAGAATTCACAACGAAGCAGAGCTCTGTTATAATATGCGATCGACCGTAGTTACAATTCTTAGAAATCATCAGCGCAAATTCGACTAAATTGTTGTCCATTGGCAGAGGATTTCTTCAACTGTATGAACATATTTTTGCTGTAATATTAAGTGACGCACCCCGAAGCCCACAATGCTTAAAAGTTGACAAGTTCTCCAAAAGAGATTCGGATTAGTAGAAATTGATTACAGTCGTGGCAGCCACCGCCGGGCACAACTCACCTCAGAACCCGCGTTTTGGGGTGCAAAAGAACTTTAGTTTCATATGATGCTGAACCTTACACGCGAGTAAAGGTCAATTATGGTTGTATCGTAAGACAACAGAAAACACACCCACTTAAACACTGCTTAAGCGTGTACTCGTCAATGAGGCTTTGCGTAACATATTGTCAAAGCGTCTGAACTCAGCTCGTCTCAACACAACGACGCTAAACTCAACGCTCTTGAAAGTGAGCGTTGGTTCTAGTCCGCGTCTAAGTCTGAGAAAACTGACGGTTTGTTTGCTCATTGCACAATAATTTTATTTAATTTTTATTTTTATTGCCGACACAAACGAGTATGTAAGTAAGTAAATTCTGTTTATTCCATGTAGACGCTTAATCGAATCAAGCCAGCGGGAGGGGGAGGCGGGCGGAGGCAGACACAAATATCATTTAAATATTTCGCGTACATCTCTTCAGCGCTCCTCAGTGGCATCAAGAGGGAAAGAAAGAAATTGCACTGCCAAAAGGAAGTGAAACGTAGCCACGCTATTGCCGGAGCAGCAGCAGCAGCACTGCTAGTAATGTGTCTACGTGGGACTTGGACTGAGAGTGGGCTGTTAGTGGGACTGGGAGTAAGAGTGGGGCTGTGAGTGGGACTGGGAGTGGAAGACGTACTCTGAGTGGGGGTGGGACTGTGACTGGCTCTGTGACTTAGACTTGTGGCTGTGAGCGGTGCATCCAGCCAGAGTGTGTGTACGGTAATAAATAATGTGCGCTTAAGTATGCTGCTTAAATTGTTAAATTGCTTTTGTTTATTTGATTTTGTTGATTGTTTGTAACTTTTGTTGTTGTTGTTGTTGCTTTCATGGTGTTGCTATTGTTTTACTTGTGGTTGTTGTTTTGTATAGTTTAGTTTTAGTTTAAGTTTAAATTCTTTGGCTTTTTTTTAGATAGTCTCAGGCGTGTGGGCTCAAGCCTGCCTGCATTTTCTCGTCCATTTCAGTGTTCTGGCGTGTTTCTGCTCGCTTTGTGGTCCATGGGGGAACAAGTGACAAATGTATTAAAGGAGAGAACTACTTTTAAATAATTAAATTAGTCATAACAATCCTTGCTGTAAAACACAATCCTTGATTTAGAAAGTTTTTTGGGAAAAATAGTGTAACAAGAATCAACAAAAACAAACAAAAATCTTTGAACACTAATTTCATCCGATGAAAAAGCTGAAACAACTCTCCGGGCCCAGCTGTGAACACTCGTGAAATCCAACAATTACAACTCACAGAACCCAGTTGTGAACACTCCTGAAAACCAACAATTCCAACACTCGGATCTCAGCTGTGAACACTGCTTAAAACCAACAATTACAACTCTCAAAGAGCAGCTGTGAACACTCGTGACACGCCCTAATTCTCTTCTTCATAATTGGTAAGTTCCCCTGAAGGAAACACTCGGTCTGATCGTGGTAAGAACTGAGCACGTGCGGTTAGTTCAAGTTTGGCCAGAGCAACCTTCAAGTGCACTCAACTACTCGAACACGGGCAACTTGTGTTTTTCTACTTCGTCACTTGATTTCACCTTTTTTTATGGTTCTCGGGAAAAAGAAAAAGAGGAGCAAAAACGGTTTATCAAAATTTAAATAAAAACAATTTCATAAATGAAAAAATGATAAGCGTCCAAGTCAACAGCTTCTGAATGAACGCGTGTAATCTTTGAGTAAACAGTGAACAAGTAAACTGGAACGCCTGCCAACGGGCTAAGAAACGAGTTCGAATGACAATGCGAGAGCGGTGTAATAATGACACACAATTGTGATTGTGATTGTGATTGCGATTGCGATTTTTATGACGGATTATAATGGTCGGCCTGTAATTGTGTTCAGGTTTGATTTGCAGAGATAAGATTGAGTGGCTGCTTTAACAGCTCAATAACGTGCTTCCATAAATACCCACGTACCGGGGCTGGCTGGCAACGAAGTAGTGCCGGAGGCGCCACTCAGACAACTATTTCTGTCAGCCATCACGGTGACGCGATCATGCGTATCACGTGATCTTCTTCGTGTCTATATACGAGTATATGCAGCAACATGACAGAGGCCTGGTACGCACCGGTAGCTAAGCAGTGTGGACCTATAAATTAGCAAGCTTTATATAGCTGCAGATTAGTGCTATCTCTGTGACAAGCCCCTGCCAAATAATCCTCCCAGTTTCTCAAAATACTTGAGTACAAATACGCGAACACTACTTAAGCTGCTGGTGGGGGCGGGGACGTGGAGCATGTGAATGTAGCGTGGGTGATTGGCCAAGGCACCCCCTGAAGTTTTGCGAATTGAGTGCAAAAATCTAAGGCTGAAATAATCCCGTAGTAGACAAAAAGTTCTCTATCGCATGAACAGTTAACTGCGTAGAGATATTTGCGTGGAGATATTTGCGCGGAGATATGTGCAGACGTCATTTGTATTGTTTTTAATTGTTAATCCATTGAATCAGCAGGAAAACGTATTAGTGAAACCTCCTCAATGGTGGAAAACGTACTCCACTGAAGTCACAACAAAGAGTTAATAGGGTCGATGTAAATGGCCATGGTCAAGGCCATTGAGCAACATAACCAATGAGCTTTTTTTCTGTAGTATAATTGCGCACCGAAGAATCCTTCTTATGTAGACGAATTTTCTATTATTTTGATTCAAAGGAATTCTCATATTTCCCCAGTTGTGGAGTTGTGGAGTAAATGTTCCTTTGTGTCCTTCCCAACTATACTGATCGATCAATTAAACTTAAGTAGAGCAAATAATTACTTGTCACTGCAACTGAGAGGGGAACTGCAGATGAGAGGGGAATACTTTTAGGTCGTACCCTGTTAGAAGGAAGTTGTAATCCTGAACAACAAGGAAAGGTGTCCAAGCTCTAAAGTTCGAACCTCTTTTCCACTGCCTCAATATCATTGGATTAACAGCTGTATCAAGCGTATTCTAAGGACTGTTGTTCCAATGAAGTATCCTTGATGAAAAACGAATTTGGGTCATTGATACTAAATGAATTTTGACTCCTTTGACCAAAATGGTATAAAACTTAGATTTAGAGAAGTTTTATTGATGACAAAAACTGATTGAAACGAAGTTTAAAATCAACTGACCTAAACCCAAGTAAACTACAGCAGAAATTGTTAGCAATGAATGACAATGGAATTGGTAGGAGGATGTTGCAAGACCAATCTTCAAATCATGGTGGTACTATGTGATGAATGGCTGGAAAGACTCAAAAAAGAGGTTCATGTAGGAGATCACATTCTTGTACGCCATCATATTTTGTTCGAGTATGTGCAAATATGTTGTGCTATGAGGCCACTCAACATATGTCTTGGTTTATTCCGTCCTCTGCAACTGAGGTTTCTTAAGGCTCATAATATTAAGATCTGCACTTAACTTTTAGGTGACTTGTAGGTGACTTGGTGAGGGAAGGGGAAGTATTGAGAATAGATATTGCCTCTACTTATTATTGTGTGTAGGGGATTTAAAGCACCGCGACCTTTCGATCTATTGTGCCCCCAATCAGAGGTTCAAAGAACATCTTTGAGTCGTATCCTCTGGATAAACGTGATGACAAGTTTTGACTCCAAAGGTTTCACATCACTGGCAGAGCACTGGAAGAATCCCAAGTATTTCCTGCGGGTGTGCATGAGAGCCAGACATTCTGTCAACACATACAAAGATGTCTCCTCTTCCTCCATACAGAATCTGCAGCAGCCTTCCGAGGTGACCCACATCCTCACCATATGTGAGTTCAGTTTACAGTGTCCTGTGAGTAGGCCTGTCATCATCGCAAGATTATTATTACAGAGATTGATGTTAGGCCTGGTGTGCGAACCCAATGCTTGTGCCTATGGTGTCCCTCATCGACCCTAAGCTGGTTGAATAGCTTGCCCTTGCATACACCACAGAAGAATTCTGGGCCAACAAAGAGTGTTGCAGCCGCCTTCCTTGCAAATTCGTCGGCAATATCGTTCCCTTCTAAGCCAGCATGTCCTGGAACCCATAGAATGGTAACTTTGTTGCGTGAGCCAAGAGTATTAAGTTTTTTGATGCACTCCTATACCAGTTTCGAATCCAGCCTCTACTTACTCCTCTGTATATTTTGCAGCTCCTTCATTCTACTTTTAAGAAGTTTTTCGTGATGCTTCCACAATGCAACAGGGCGTAGATATACGTGTAGGTATTAAGCCAAGACTTAAGTAAACAAGGCTAAGTTAATTTTCTAAGCTAATCTTAAGATTTGCTGTTATTCTTCAATGTACTTGGTAATACTCCGCCTACTCTGAAGGGTTTTCATAGCTCCTTTTATATCGTAGCTGTGATGAGTTCCTTTCACTTGGAATTCTTTATATATCAAACATACAAATTGTTTCCAATGCATTCACAAGGTTTATAAGAAGCTTTCCTAGCACTCACCAAGTTTTGTTCACCAGCTCCCTTCATTCAAAGACCCCTTTCGTTCAAGCTCCGTGCCATTTACAGCTAGAAGAGACATAATTTTCATGATGTAGATAGTGTAACTTTGGATGACGTGGGCCTGTTGGGTACTTCATTTTCACTCGTTTACTTTAACCTATTTGTAAGCCGCAGGAGTCTCTGCAGGATACCTACACACAAGTCTAATTATGTTCTCAATGATCCCAGAATAGCTTTAAAAACTTTCCGTTACAAACTACGCTAATTGTTCTATTTCCACAGACAGATTCAGTAAGTTGATCTCTGATTGCTAAGAGGAGGTTAATCTCTGAAAACCAATTGGAGGTTGATCTCTGATGGATAACAAGAGATTGAACTCTGACAGCCTTCAGGAGGTTGATCCCTGACTGCCTTCAGGAGATTGATCTTTGTTATTCAACAGGAGGTTGATCCCTGACTGCCTTCAGGAGGTTGATCTTTGTTAGTCAACAGGAGGTTGATATCTGACAGCCTTCAGGAGGTTGATCTCTGACAGCCTTCAGAAGGTTGATCTCTGACAACCTTCAGGAGGTTGATCTCTGAAAGCTTTCAAAAGGTTGCTCTCTGACACCCTTGAAAATGTTAATGTTAGCCTCCAAGAGGATTACCTCTGACACCCTTGAGAAGGTTGATCTTTGATAGCCTCCAGGAGGATCATCTCTGACAGCCTTCAGGAGGTTGCTCTCTTACACCCTTGAGAAGGTTGATTTTTTGTATAGCCTTAAGGTGGTTGATCTCTGATCGCTAAGTGGAGGTTGACTTCTGATAGCCTTCAGTAAGTTATCTCTGATAGCTTTCGGGAAATATATCCCAGATATCCTTCAAGACATTAATCTCTATTAGCCTCCGGGAGGTCGTTCTCTCTGATGTCTTCTATTTGTGAGTCTAAATTGCAGTAATTTTTCAATTTTCATATTTTTACTATTCAAAACATTGTTCATGTATCAACTCATTTCATACTAAATCCATAAAGTTGAAACGAGTTTTCATATTAAAGTTGATATTGCAACCTCAATATCCTACTTAAGCTGCTGGGTACCAAAATGTAGATGCTACCAGCGAACAGTTGGATCCTTCGAACTTTTGTATACGAGTAGTTGAAAAGCTTCCATTGCTGGCTGAAGGAAGCCTTTTCCCTCTATATTAGGTTAACTGAATGCATCAAAGAGTGTAAACTTTTTAAACGAAAACTTTGTCTGCTTAACTCTCAGTTATGTTACCAGCTCTAAAAATATCCTCTAAACCAGCTGAAAGTTATGCTCGCATGTAAATATTAAAAACGAATGCGTCAGCCACTTGTTTTGAATATCATTCTCCTACTGCACTCTCAATGCCATGAAGTTTCTTGAGCTTTGATTCTCTGCCTTTCATTGATTCTTGCCTTTTGTTTTGACAATGCATCCATAAATTTTTTGCGGATTCACACACCTCCAAAATAATTTCAGTATGCCCCCTTCTTAATACGCCTTTAAGAAATGCACTCTTCCACTTTTGGCACGCAAATTGACTCCTGCACTCATGATGGCTGCGATACACAAATTCTGTTCGTTGGCGCAATAAAGTGTGCTCTGTTAATCTGACTTCATACAATTTTGGTGGGGCTGTAAATCTTTTGGGAACACTACAACAAATATTTGAATGGCGCTGACGTGAGTCGCAAGAACCATCTGTGGTGTTATATTTTAAGCAAATCCAGCAAACTAGTACATATGTACATACTTTATATGATAGATATATATTCGTGTATATATATGATCCCCATGTTTATGCACACATCTGCGGAAGAGCACCTGCGATAAAATGGTATCATTATGAAAAGTGCCCAATTGAAGATGTTATAAAACATTTCTCTCTCTCTTCTAATGGAATAAAAGTGAATGTAACTGAAATTTAAACTTGAGTCTGTTCCCGGCCACGCAACCAGTTGCAAATTTGATGGCAGAATATTAACGCAATCGCAACAACGTCGAAGTTGACTACATTCACCACACATCCACACTAACACACATGCAGGTAGGACGAACAATAATTCTATTAATCCTATACGAGTATAGTAAATTGACAAAGATTTTGGTGATAATTGGTAATAAGTTATTGAGGAGAAATATTCAAAGTGACCGCGTAAAGTAGCGCAGAAGGCTTCAAGTGTTTGTAGGAAGGATTCCTTTGAAAGTGGCAGGGACCCAGAAACAGAATAGTGAGCTTGGAGAAATCCTTGCAGAGCTGCGGTGAGTAATATTCGAAAGTGATCTAGGGGAAAGTCTCAGTAACTAACAGTTTTCATATAACAAATATATATATATATATATATATATATATATATATATATATATATATATAAATATATATATATATATATATATATATATATATATATATATATATATATATATAAATATATATATATATATATATGTATATATATATATATATATATATATATATATATATTTATATATATATATATATATATATATATATAATCCCTCTAATAAAATGGACTATATATAAATTATATTATTTATTGAAGAACTTCAGGTAAAAAAATATTTTTTAATAAACTTCTTCGTATATATCAAAAAATTTTATATATAAATATATATAATAAAACTTTTATATTTTTTTAAAATTACTTTAACATAAAATTATTTGCAATACGACTAATTGACCTCATTTTTTATGTGGTAATTGTAATTACATTGCAGAACTCCCCCTAAAAAATTAATCTTAATAGTTTTTAAACATTTTTAGTATATATTTCCTAGAGACATGACTTTTAGCACTAAAAATATAAAAAAAAATAATTAAATTAAATTAAATTTCTATAAAATTTAAGGTCATGTAATTTCGAAGTAATTCAAGTCTCGTTCACTTCTTACTTATGCCAAATTTCTTCTTTGCCTCAGCCAATGAAACTTCCGGAAGAGTTTCAAAATTGATATAAAAACATGTTAGCATTCCTGTTGAGAGAGACTCTTTACCCCAAATATGATTGCTTCAATTGCTTCAATTACTAGTATTTAAAGTTATATTTATAGTGGCACTATACCAACTTCTATACTTTTAATGAAGCAGATAATTTCCAATTTAAACCCTCATTTATAGCAGCATCATATAAGGCAACAGAACATGACTTATTCTTAGTTTCAGTGATGTTCTTATTTTGAGTAATTTTGGTTCGAAGCTGGAGCTCTACTCACACAAAGTACATCGGGGCGTATGAGTCACAGTAAACATAAAGCATGTTTACCCAACTAACTCATACTGATGATTTATTTCTAAATACTCTTGGACACAAATAATAGTAAACTAATGAGTATTTGAATTTTTTTATAGTGATTTGATACAGATCTGAAAAACTTTAAGTTTACATTCTGATTGTGACTGTGTTTTGGTGCTTATCTCTTACTGAGATACTTGTAACTTCAAGTGGCCCAGCAACCCAAGTGGTGGGGAAGCACAGGCAGCGATAGCAGGCTTTAGTTGAAGTACTTCGTACAGGCAATGATAGTACAATTTACTTGAAATACTGCGCATATTTGTTGTGAATATTTGCATTGTGAATTGGCTGTCATAATGCACACATCAATTTATATTTTGGAAAGTTTGGAATTATATGGAACTGTACATGGCCGGAGCGGTAAAAATAATTTACCGCACCGGCCATGTACAGTTCTATATAAATTGTTTTAAAAATAATTGTTCGATTACTGATTTACTCGCATCATATGAAACATAATTCCACGAGTTTACTAAGGTATATTGAGGGTATAGGGCCAACCATAATAGACGAGAAGAGACATAACAAGTGAGTTGAAGCATATGTGAACCAATGTTAATAACCAAAATGGTCATATGTATTTAATCGAAACATTTAGACATGACGTTCTGTTCCGTAAGAACCGAACTGCCAACGTCTGCTACGCGTCACAACAGCTGCTCGGTTGATGCGCTTGGTATTTTCTCACAAAAAAATTTAAAATTACTGAGTTCGGTACGACTTAATCGCCGCTGTGAGGGATGGGCTCGCAATTTATGTAAAAGCCCATCCATCGATGCGTCTGATAGCTTCACATTTTGGGTTAAATGTCAAAATCGATGTAACGAGGGCAGACTTTCGTTCAATCGCTATCGTTACGTCTCGTCTCTTTTGGTTGTACCTTATTTGATACTCAGTTTTAGTTTCTCGAAACTCATCAATATGAGTCTGATCTGTAAGTTCAAACTCCTATTCTGGACAAAGTATTTATTTATTTACAAAAAAAATTTGTGAATTAACGGAATTAATACCTAATTATAAATATAGCAGCAATAGCAACAATGGCCTTCCGCTGCTTATGGGCAAAAGTAAATTGGATGTTTTGCAACAAATTCGAAGTTCAATTAGTTGAACGAATGCCTTTGAAGCTGCCGCCTCTTTTGTCAGAAAACTGAGCTAAGTTGCCATTGACTTCGTTGAAAGGTATAAGATTCAATTCATAGGAAGAACATTATTAGAAAAAAAGAGTATGAATACAATATATTTTACATAATAATAAATTATTGCTTATAGCGCTGATAGTGAGACTCACTCTGTAATTCTTCAGACTTTATTATTTAATATAAAATCCATAATTCTTCAAACTTTTTTATATTCTAATAAAACAAACAGAATATCCTTGCTTCAAATAATCACAGATAAATTTGTACGTGCACTAAGTCAGTTACGTTTTTGGTACCAGCAAAATTTTATATTTCTAAGTATTTTGGAAACAAACTCTTTTACTAAGATATTATTAGTCAAAGGAAAGCAGGTTCAAATCCTGCCACGGGCTTGGTCTCCAAAATGCTTCTTTCTATAAAACCTTTTTCTTTTCGAGTCAAAAGCCTCTGTAGCTAGTACTCATTCCCCCAACACCTTGGACTCAGAATTAATTATGGTGTAAGGAATAATATAATAATAATAATAATAATAATAATAATAAGAATGCTAAGATATTTATGTATATATAAAGCAGATTTGATTTACAATCCAAGCCAATGCAATACATTCCTAGATTTACTTTAATTGAAAGAAATATATTGTTTAAGGGAACTTTAAGAGCTGTACTAATTTCGGCACAGAAATTGGCGATTAAAGTTACCAACCAATGGGCATCGATGCCTGTGTGTTTGGAGACTGCCTTCTATGACGGTTCTCCAACGGACAATTTCTATCTATCTTCTCTTTATCTACCAAAAATCTTCTGCACTTTACTCGACTCTGAATATTAAGTACTATAATATACTGCCCTTCATTGTCATGGCTGAAATGCAACCGTATTTTCGCTAGAATTCCACTGATATCGGCTATTGCCAGTTATGTTAGATGTGTGGTCCGGAGACACAAATTGAACTAATCCAGAAAACCAAAATTGAGATCATGAATTGCACTTATCCCCACAAAACTAAGACCCTAGACTCCAGAGTCCTAACTAATAGTTACACCAACCATGGGATATAGAGACATATTCCAAAGTACTGTATCGTTTAATATAGAAACAATTGTTCCTCCTCCAAAGTGGGTCAAGAATTTTTATTTTAGTTATTTCTTCCTAGCAGAGAGAGCGAGAGAGAGAGACAGTTATTTCTTGCTAGCAGAGAGAGAGAGAGATAGGCATGTTTTTCTCCGCCTCATATATTAATGTAGGGCTTTAAAAAGTCACCAAGTTAAAACTGAGTTTTAAACTTGAACAGTTTTACGTGACAAAGTAGGAGAGCGTTGCTTGGAACAAGACCATAACCGAAGCAGTTGTGACTTCGGAGGGGGTAATGAATGAATCATCTTGCGAATATTAGAGCCAAATTTGATAATAGTTCACGTATTTAATTATTAATTAATTAATTAATTAATATTACTTTAACCAATCTTGACACTTCATAGGTAAAGGAGTGCACAACATTCCCGAGAGATAACTGTGCTCTGCATGTCCAAAGGACACATGCACATAACTCGTTCGCCTTAAATTTCGTGAACATTTCAAAAGCTTTGGGTATAGACAAATGATTTAGTAGTCCTCTATGACCGTGGTATCACAACGGGTCATTAAGTTTGCTCAAATGTGCTTTTAGTGAAGTAAGCTGTCACTCCTAGCTACCTACTTACCTCTATCTGTGTACTCGGCACTTATCTACCAACACACATGCCAGTATAATATCTGTTCACTGGCATTCAAGTTTCTAAGATACGTGTACTCCTGGCATTATTTATATATACTCGTATTCAAGATCTAATTGTGATTATGGGCTCAAGCACTTTATTATCAGTTACCCCAGAGGCAACACAATAAACCTCTTTGGTCCTAAGTGTGGTACCCCTTTGGTCCTAAGCGTGCTACCTCTTTGGTCCAAAGTGTGCTACCTCGTTGGTCCTTAGTGTGCTACCTTTTTGGTACTAAGGGATCCAGCTCTTTGGTGCTAAGTGTTCTACATCCTTGGTCCTAAATAGGCTACCTGAAGCCCGCATTTAACTTAATCGCATGAGTCTCAATAACAAATCAACGATATGGTTATGAATTTCAGAGGCTTGCAAATGACGCTCGGTATTCGGTCAAGCGTACTAACATTCCAGGGTCTCATTTAGTCTCATACGTGCACTCAGGTGTGACCAGTTATTGTTTATATCAATAGAGCTCAGTTGTTGCGGGGCTTTTATAATCGTTCGTTGATTTACCGCTAGTCAACAACGCAGGATTCGCTCTAAAGCAGTGTCAAGTGTGCCTCAATGTTTACAGTCATACTTCATGTTTCCAAACTATTAAAGCTCCATTGCTATGTTTTTAAGTAAATAGCATCGGCACTTCCATTCGCAGTTCAATGGTTCAGATAGATTTGAAAGAATCACGATACTATGTTAATTGTTCGTAAACTAAAAGAACGCCACTGAAACAGTGCGTCACCACACATAATTTCGTTTCAGTCAGACAACGATTCCAATGAGACACGTGTAGCACTAGGGCGCTAAGCGGTTGATTCGGTTGATGCGGTGCAGCGAAGAGTTTGCATATTAATTCAATTAATCGTTATCAAACCCTAAACAAAGCACGTCTGATAATGAGCCCCACTCATGTTCATGCTCCACGAAAATTGCGTTCAATTGTGTGCGTGCGGGGTAATCAATCAAGAGCAATGCCATCAGTGCCACCACAGCCACCAGCAAAGTACCCAGTCAATCCCGGAGTAGGTGTAACAATAATCGTCTGTATGCTTCATTGTCAGCGGCCAAAGCAAATATCACTTACAACAGTAGAGCTTGATTTGTTGACTCGCGTTTCGGTACTCCAGTGACTCTCTCTTCCACTGGGAAGTCAACTGAACCGCACTAGAGCGCATTCTCCTTATCTGTGTGTGCGGCTGTAATTTGCATTTTCTCAAATGTTTGTATTTACGTTTAGATAATGTAATTAAACAATTCAAATCACGCTTATCAGCGCCCATTCAGGAACGTTTTCGCCTCTGCTGGCGTTGATTTTCTGTGTTGCTTGCGGCATTTCCATTTGAATACTGCACGAATCAAGTGATTTTCGTGCTGGTTTGGTGCTTGTCGTCGTGAGTGGCGGAAAAATCAGAAACCGCAATAAGCAATAATTCAAACTTAGTTCAAATATTAATGGCAAAAACAATGGATACAAACAATTCGAAGTGTGTGTTTAATTTGGTGAAACTTTAAGGAATTTAAATGACCCCAAAATGTGCTGAAATATGAATACAAGGAATAACCACAGTTACTGTAAATTTGTGTGTAAATCTCAGTGCTGATTCAAGTGCAATGTGGACTTTAAACCGGAAGCTATAAATCTGCTCTAAATGCAAGTCCAAGTGTATCCAAAACAACAACAACAAAGACCAACAACAAAGAACAACAGCAAAGAACAACAACAACAAAGAACATCAACAACAAGAAGAACCACAACAAAATCAATCATCAAAATAAACTCCGCGAAGAAACAAAAAGAACCTCATTTTGTGCTATTGCAACGTCCAAGTCCAAGGTGAGCCTGCCTCCAAACCCCTCTAGCAAGAAGCCAGTTCACAGTCAGTACTGTCACTATCGATCATTCACACCCATTTCTTCGTTTAAGCCTATAAATTTATAATTTCCATTGATTAAAATCACAACATTTGCCTTTTACGTCAATTGCAATATTCTTGCGGCGGGGCTTTGTTCCCCAAGCGACGCATTTGCTGGAGATTTAACCAGCTTAAGCGACTTACAAATGACGTGTGGAATGTTTAGAGGGCTTATCAGAAGTATTACAGTGGTGGCCAGAAAGTGTGCCTCGATAATCGTGGGTTTCCATAAGAGTGTTATGATGGGATTCATCACTATTGCAAGTGAGGCAATGTAGTATCCCCAATGTACCACTTTGGATTGTGGAACCCTAAGAATGAACTCGTAGAATTCTACATAGTATCACTTTAATTGTGAAACCCTATGAATAATCAGGTAGTATTTCACACGGTAAAGCTACAAGTTTCTTCATAGGGTTCCACAATTTAAGTGATACTCGAAGCTTGCTTTAAATGGCACCCACTATACTGTAACTGACGATCAGCTCACGACAATTTCCGATTAAGTTTTTATATATTTCTGGATCAATCTCTTTCATAATGTTACGGATGTTGGACTTAAAAGGGTTAAGAATTAGAGGATTGTTTGTATAGAATTGTTTTTTCCCAGAAACTCCATAGAAAAACATAAAATAATATAGAGAAGGGTATCAATTCTCACAATCTTGACGGTCTCTTTAAGTATACAAATGACCAAACCATTGAACTTTTCATGCAACGGAACCATTGTTTCACGTTCTCTATATAAAGTGCTACCATTCTGCCTAAGTGTCAAATATGCCAAAGTGGAAATCTGTGAATTCCTCCCACTAAAATTGAGTTGTGATGTGCCTATGCCAGATGCCATGAACTTCTGTCCTTTAACATATTCAAAGAAGGACGGTCTAGTGACGACTGTATTACCAAAATCGTACCAAGTCCTATTGGCTGCATGTACGATCACTGGGCAAGTCACTCGCAGCAAATACGACTGCGTTGCTTATTTACGTACCCATTGAGGAGGAGATAGTGAAACTCATCACTGAATATGATTTTCCTTGAATCAATAGCACTATCTAGATCTTTTATCTAATTCCAGATTCTTTCCTATACGAGTATTTCGTTGATATGCATTTACAGATATAAAGCTTTAGGTATATAATCAACAGATATGAAACCGTAGGTATATAATAAACAGATATAAAGCCTTAGGTATATAATCGACAGATATGAAACCGTAGGTATATAATAAACAGATATGAACACTTAGGCAAATAATGAAAGATTTGATATACTCCCAGGCAAGGGATTTTTGAAGGTTTAAACTGCTTTTATTCAATATAGTTCCGGGAAATTTCAAACATTCTTTATATACAATTTTTTAGTAAGGATCTGCCGGCCGTAGTGGTCTAATAGTAGGCAAGCTAATCTCACAATCGTGGGTTCGTGGGTGGAGGTGTCAGAAATATGAGTATCCGTCCCTACAGTATTCGTTACTAAAAAAATATTTCAGTACCGAATACTGATAAAAAATAGTATTCGTTACTTTCGTTACTCTCCATACTCTGTACCACTGAGCAAACAATACATATAGAGAGCTCAAATCGCGAAAATAGTGATTTAATAAATGTCTCAGCGCTAGATCCCAATGCACAACGTGTTCCATAAGCGTAGATCCCATACAACAACAATTACCCGTAATTTCATAAAACCACTATTTTCGCAATTTGAGCTCTCTATGTATTGTTTGCTCAGTGTCTGTACTCAATACGTAAGCAAGTAACGATACGAAAGTAACGAACGAATCCTGATAATCAAACGACGATAACGACGACGTACGAGTACTGCAAAGTAATCAATACTGACTTCTCTAGTCGTGGGTTAAAATTATTCCCCGAGCATGGTCTGAAAAATGCTTCTTTCTAAATATTTTCCTCTTCGAGTTGAAGGGCTTAGTTGCTAGTAATCATTCCCCCAACACCTTGCAGACATAATTAATGATGGTGCAGGTTATAATAATAATAATAATAATACATAAGATGATGAAACCAGGGAAGAATCTACGATTCGTTGATTCAAGATAAATTCTCTTAGTCTAATCTCATCCATAATATTGAGAGTCTTTCTTGGTGCAAGAACATTGGAAGGTGACTATTAGATAGTGTTTACTCAATTCCTTGAAAGAAATGTATTAATAAATGTCTTTTTAATAAAATTGTCCGATAGTATTTGGTTAGAGTTTTGTAGAGTAGGAAATCGCATTTGCTTTGTATGTGGTTTTACTGAAATATTTCCTACTCTAAACCTCATTGGATGTAGTTCATTACTCCACTAATTATACTGTCTTTTGAGGCAAAGCAAATGGTAGCAGCGATCTACCTTTGTTGACTTATCAACGTGAATCACTTAATGCTGGACAGATTAATTCTAAAGATCGCCCACAAAGATCAAAGATCAGTTCTAACGATCATCAACATGCCTTTTTTAAGATCTAATTGCTTCCAGTGGTGGAGGTCACTTCGAGCATAAATCTTTTAGTACTGTGGATTATTGGGAGGGTTAAGTTAAAATGTATGATTTAAAATGATAATAAATAAATAAATTTTATATGGTGTTCAAAATGAACAAATAATTGGATCCAACACTGATTATAGTAATATGGCAACTATATAAGAGACACCTCAACTTTAAATGTCAAATAATAACTGCATCCTGTTCTCTCTTCTTCTAATAATTCTGATGTAATAGGACGTGTTTTATTTGCCTGCTTTTTGTAAAATTTGAACATATGGTGTATTAAATAATAATTATATTATAATAAATAAAGACTTTTCTTGTAACCGAATTTTCCTGAGGAGGAAGAGGTAAATATAGATTAGACTATCATAGGAAAGCTCCATATGTGAGTCCATTACAAGTAAATATAGAATCTCATGGTATTCTATTATTTAGTTTCGTGCGCACCTGTTCATAGATCCACGCACGGTGTTGGAGTTTGTAATGTTATCCTATTATTTTTTTTAGGTAGAATCAAGACTGAGAGATATAATCAAATTTACCCGTATATTAGTTAAAACAGAATGAAGAATCAGACGCAACATACCAGATAAAAATGTTGTTTCACAAAGGACTGGGTCTTCTGATTAAATCTAACACCTCTATTCTAACACTTCCCTTCCAAGACTTCTCTTCTAACACTTCTCTTCTAGAGTGATCCACAAATATTCTTGGGTCTACTCCATTGGATATCTGCTCAGTTCGGCTGTGATAACAATGAACCTTTTTGGTAGATCAACCCTGAGCCTTTCTACCAAATCCATTACAAAGAGTGCAGACTTAAAGACACCTTCTCATAACCGACCCAACATCGTTCTAACTGAAAAGTTTTGATTTACGCAATATCAAAATTATACGCAATCACATCGAAAGTGTTACTGAATCTACACTAGAGTAACCTGAGAACTATAATAGAGTGTGCCAAGACACAATCTAAAAATCTGCAATGAAACTTTGAGATGTGTCTTTCTTTGCTAGCAACTCTCCTTCACTAACCCTTCCACACGCTAACTTTTTAATGTGGCAAACCAATTTCGTTGCAACTTTGCGCAGCAGTATCACAAACTCTCTTTTTTAAATTCTGGAGCTCCTCGGGTATTAAAGAAGTCAAGTGGCGTACAAAAACAGCACAGTTTTATCCGCAGATTGAATAAAGCGCTGCTTAATTATACTATAAAATGTTCTTCGGCAGATTTCCTAAACAGACAGTAAATCGATATTATGTCAAAATGTGTTGGGGAATTAAGTCAACTGCTGGATAGAAATGTGAGGTAGAAGTGTGGGGTGGAAGTGTGGGGTAGGCCGGAGAACCGCTGACGAAGGAGGTATCCAACCACTCAGGCATTGATGCCCATTGTACCGCTAGATACTTTTATTATCAATTTATACTAAGTCTTTTTGAAGATTGACTTCAAGATCTGTTATTACTGTATCCATATTCAAACGGTCGTAATGTCAAATATTGTTATCCTCGTGGATCGGAAACCACATCCTTTATTTAATGAAACGGCAGAAAACGCTTCTACTAAAACGCCTCTGTTCTACACTCAGTGGTCATCATGTCGCCTCTCATACCACTTTATTTTCTCTCATTTTTGATGTTCTAGTAATCTTCTTCTATATTCCACATAATATACTCGTATTTTTTCTTCTATATTCTCATTGCTCTGTATAAACGCTACACTTTTAGACTGCTTGAATTGAAGTATTCAACCCATCCATATTCTATGACATTGTTACTTTGAACTTACTATCTCTCTAATTTACGGTTTCCATGCAATTTGGGCACTTAATTCCACAGATTATCATCATTTCGTGAACTTATTTTTTCCACTCATTTAATTAGCATCTCTTTCGGAATATTTTGAATCACATTTTCTTTCGTAAACAAAAACATTCCACTTGCACGTATTTGTTGAATGAGTTGCTTTATTGCATATTTGCTCTTCTTATACTGAGACGTGCAACCACAGTTGGGTAACATTGCATTATACTCGTGCACCCGTAAACTTGTACTTTAGATTTACTGAAAACCCGTAACGAAGACTTCATAACAAGGTGCTAAAACGGATGAAACTAATTATAGTCACCATTAAAATATCTTCCTCCACTCAAAGTGTTGATTAAGATAAAATGCCCTCGGCATTTCGCCACTCCACACACCCCACAAACTTTGTCGCGACGCACAGAAAGAAACGAGAGATCCCAGTCAGGTGCTCTCCACACTTATCTAGAACTAACCGTACACAAACAATCAGAGTCAACAGCGCTTTACAGTCCCAGTTGCGTTGTTTGACAACGACTTTACGAGTTAATTTAGAAGTGCTTGAAACAATTTAGATTAGCTGCCTACCTAAGATTCGCACTTAAGTTTGCTTAGATTAGTGCAGCACTCGACGTACTCATCCATGAGGAGGCGCAACTAGTCACACTTTTTACACTACTCACTGGAATGTCTGTTCTATTCTGTTTCCAGCACTTGTTACCGACCGCGATTGGCCTTGTTGAACATTTTCGTATAGCACTCAGGAACCGAACGGACCAGGAAACGCAATGAAAGACACGGGTACGCAGAAGCATAAGAATGGACACATCGAGGTGGCGACCGAGAACGATACTTGCGCCTCGGAGGATGGCGATCTGTTTCAGGTGATAATGGCGAAGGCCGGCAACCATGGCCGCTTTCAGCTGATCTATAATTTGATATTTGTGATGGCGCTGGGCATGGCCGGCTCCATGATCTACCTGAACATCATACTGGCGCTGAACATACCGGATCATTGGTGCACAGTGCCCGGCAGGGAGCAAACCAATTACACGACGGAAGAGTGGCGGCATATCACACTACCAACGTGAGTAGATCAGTCGATGATACTCCCAACTGTTGCTACTCGTGTATAATCTAATATAATTCTCTTCCCCTTTATTCCCCTTCCCTACTCCTGCAGGCAGATGGACAATCGTGGCACCCACAAATACAGCAGTTGCGAGATGTACAACGCAAACTTCACAGAAATCGAGGATTTGAATTTTTGGAACACTACCAAAGCGGCGAATGTAACAGGTGAGTCGGTGTGGGGGAGTCGGCAGCCATCGTTCTCACCTGCCAGTGCATTTCTATCGTGCATGATTTATTGTTGCACGCGCTGTAACGGACTTGCAGTGCATGAAATTGCTTGCACTTCGAGTATTTTTCTTCGCTATTAGCTTGGGGTGCATATGTTAGTGCAATCATGTTGCAGAGTATAGGTGGTATAGTGAGTAAGTAACTCTTCAGAAGGTTTGCGGGGACGGAGTGTGGAAAATCCAATACTGATTGGCTACAAATACGCATTTCAAATGTTCCACTTTAAGATTTGCGATTTTAGTTTACATATCTGTGCGTAGTAATCCAAAGCAGAGTCCTGTCAAGTGCGCTTTGTAGCGAGTTTGCAAGGGTGACTTTGAAGTAGCTGCTTGTGCAGGGGTGAATAGGGATTTTAAGTTGATTAAAGTGTTGAAACTGTCTGCATAACTTTTGTGCTTCGATAGTGCAGGAAGAGCAGTGGGGTAATGCAAGAGAAAAATCTGTTTAGCACAAGTCAAACTCGAAATTCCATATCCTTAACAACTTTCAGTGAGGGAAAAATGCATTCATTCTGAAATCATTATGAATCCAACCTCACAAAAAATTCAGTGAAAATGGGAATTCAGTTTGAATGTCATTCCAAATTTCAATCGAATGTATTTTAATTAATATTTATCCTGGATCTGGAACTAACAATTAAAAATATACTCCTTAAAAATTCAATGCCAATGTGAATTTAGTTGCATTATCTTTAAAAATTTCAATCCATCTCCGAATGAATTGTAATTCCAATTAAAAAATATATCCTTCAAATTCAAGGTCTCGAGATAATAAGGTTACGTATGAGTATCGTGTCTATTTCTGTGACCTCTGAAAATGTTGAACAACCCTTCAAGGTTTTCTTAACATCACAGAAAGCTCACATTACCTTCATTCTAGAACAACCATAAGCAGCTTGTGCCGCAATCCATACGTAGAAGACTTCCATTGTATGTACCCGATCAGGCTCGCACTATTTTTAGTTATCTAACGCGCAATTCCCGAAGGAAAATTGTTTATCGTGGATCCTTTAGAATATTTGTAATTAGATTCTTAGGATTTGTTTACGACTACGGACAGTTTGTTGAGAAGGAATATTGTATAGTAATAGTGATTTCTTCTTTACTAATGTTCATTGTCTGATTCTAGCATAGTTCTATGGGAACATGACTCATGCACTTTATACTAAGAAAGCCAATTATAATCTTTCTGGCTGTCCATCGACCCAAAATTAAATTTGTAAGTATATCTACAAATCTTTGATATGTACTCCTGCCTAATTGGATCTCTACTCAAACAAACTATCGCCAATAAGAGATAGTTCTGCCTATTGAATTAGCAAATTTATCGGTAGAAATTTTGACAGAATAAATAAGTCTTATATGACTGTTGGGTAGTTCGGCGTTAAAGGTCTCAATAGTCGTATATCTGTACTTTGTTTTCAAATTATCAAAATAAAAAGAGTGATTTAGGTTGTTCCCACACTCCTTGCCAAAAGACTTGTAAGGTCATTCCCCTTCAATGGAGAACTGAGCAATAAATGCAAAACAGGCATAAGGAAAGTAGTAGATTTTCTCTCAGTTCATTCATTACTAACTGAAATATCACCTTACTAAAATCAACCTCCTTCACAACACGGAGTTCCGGAGGTTCTGTCTAGAAGAAGAAGAGACCACAGAATACATATTGTGGAACTGCATTGCTTTCGAAAAGACTAGAATGCCCATAATTCACCGCGACCAGCTGGATTCGAAGAAATAAAAAATGTTCCTATTAAGGACAGTCTCAATTTCATCCACAAAGTGAATATGGAAGAACATGACTTGGAATGATGGAAGAACATGACTTTCAACTACTACCTTTCTTTAGATAAGGAACATGGAGGTAGAAAAGGATCCGATGACTTAAACTGGTATGCTTTGACATCACCAAACAGGCGAATTGCTATGGCATTACTTCAAAATACGGGTACTAAACCAATAAGTTATAGCAGATCGGAGAGTTGCGATCACATGGATCACTAATGTTAAAATGTAGAATGACAGAACCGATCTGTAAGGTTGCATTGTCAGCAATGGGCGACCTACTACAACAAATTTCTTTACTTATGTATGTAGTTAAACTTAATAGAAAAGCGTGTGGGGGTATGAAATATACACTCATATATCTCTCGGTTTTTAATTGTTTATATTAATCAATCGTTCAAAGAAAAGATCCACCTCAAGTAGGACAATAGCCTATGAATATGTAGAATAGTCTATGAATGAGAACTTACATGAGGTCCTTATGCAAATGTGGTAAATTTCCATAGACAGATAAAAATGGCCGAGAAGAATATGCTTAGTGAAGATAGAAACAAAAGAAGGCAATATGATCTCTCTGTGATATAATGAAAAACTCAAAGGACTATTCCATACTTTTAGAGGACACAGAAACAAACTCAATATATCTGTCCCTTCATTAATGTGCCAACATTATTTTCTAAGGATTGTTTGCCTTGAATTACGCACTAATTTCACAGAACTCGAAGAAAGAACTAACCAGTTATTATAATTATTATTATATATGTTGCAAGGGGTCCAATTAGTTAGGATCACATGTGGGGATTGTAGAACCTTCCATACCACCTTACCCATAGGATCATTCTTCCGACGATTTACTAAAAATTCGTTGCGGTACCAAAAAGTATCACCAAAAAGCTGCTTTCAAAACATTCCCTCAAACTAGTCGTATGCACACGCCCCGCAGCAGTACTATGAGCGCCTGCCATTGCGGTGCAAGCGCAAACTTTCCAAACAAGCCTCGTATCATAACTTCCGGGCAAGCGATTAAATGAATTTCCTCTGCAAATATTGTGAAAAGAAATGCCGAGCAGGAACGTCGGGAGCATTTAAACCGAAAAAGTTGCTTCTTGCTATTTGCAGCGCGTAACTTTTTACAACTTTGCACTTTAATGCGTTTCACTTACGGAGCCATTCTATTTTATTTGATTCCATTTCTGTTTCCTTATTTTATTTTGTTATAATTTTTGTGTTTTTATGGCGTTTGTGTTTGCTGCAATTTGACCACTTTCTTGCTTATTAAACCGCTCCTTCGGACCACCAGTTTGTCAGCATGGCTGGACTTATGACCACACTTGGTACGAGCACACCATACCCACGCAGGAGAATTGGGTCTGTGCGAAGGATTTGTTCGTAACAAATGTGTTCGTCGTTGGCCGCTTGGTGGAAGTGCTCGGTTCATTTGTGCTGGGACAAATGGGAGACATGTAAGTCGTCCGTAGATTAAACTGAAATACGAGCCAACTGCAATTGAATATTTTCACCATTTCTTTCGTCTCTCTTTTGCCAGTTTCGGACGTCGTCTGGTTTACTACGTCAGCGTCGTTTGCTGCTCGGTGGGACGTCTCTCCTCGATATTTACGACTGGCTCATATATATGGTTTCTCATCTTCTCCGGCCTGGCATCGTTTTCGATCAACAGTTTATTTCAATCGCCGCAGATTATTGGCATGGAAATCTCCAGAGAGTAAGTGTGGTTCCACCAAAACTTATGTACTCGCGTACTGTGAGTATGTGAGACATTTTTATAAGGGGGAAAAAGTGGGGGAAAACTTGCAGGAGCAATGTCTTTTCTGATTAATTTCCATTTATCCTTGTGTGTATTTTATTTCATTTTTATGGCTGCAGACAGGACCGCAGCACGATTGCCATTTACCAGAGCATTGGTTGGTCTTTCGGCACTACTCTGATGCCGCTGATTTTTTGGTGGCTCCGAGACTGGAAATCCTTTATGTGGATCACTACACTGCCAACGGCGGTGGTTTTAATCTTCTCCAAGTAAGTCTTTTGTAACACGGCTGCCTGGGGTAATGCCCAGTGTATCTTGTACGTGACAGACATTTAGTGATGGGGAAAAAGCCAAAGCCGAAGCGACAGCTAAAGCAACAGCAACAATAACAACACCACCAACAACAACCACTGCGGCAACGCTAACAACTCCAAATTTGTGCTGGCTCACGTAACCTGCCCACATTCAAATCTTCTGCTTCCCGTTCCGCCCATCAGTGGAGCGCAACGTGCTCGGTCTCTAATTCATTGGCATCCAATCGAACTTATGCAGCGCAATTGTTTCAATTTCCCCTCCTACTGCCGCCGAATGTGTATGGGGATACGTTTTTTGTGAACGGGCTACGCTGTTATTGTTGCTGTGCGACTATTTGTGCTCCGGCTTGACTTCTGGCCCGCATTCGCATTGTGTTCTTGTGTTCCACCGCCTGGCATTGCAATTTAATTTTCCGCAGATACGTTATTGAGTCGCCACGTTGGTTGATTAGCAAGCGCCGCTTTGCCGATGCCATTGTTCAATTTAAGAAAATTGCAAAATTCAATGGACGCCAATTCGACATGTCCGAAAAGGAATTGGCATCGATATACAGCGACATGCATCAGGATGTGACGTACGGCATTGCATCGCTGTTCAGTGGTTGGCGTTTGGCGCGAAATACCTCGATTATGGGCTTCAGTTGGTACGTTTGTCATGATTCCTTCTTTCTGCTCAGTTTTGCTATCCTTCCATGACTAGGACTTCATATGAAAAATATCCTTTTTTGTGGTTATAGGTGTGTTGTGGCTATTTCATACTTTACGCTAGTGCTGTACAGTTCACGCATGGCTGGCAATCCATTTTTGAATTTCCTGCTGCAGAGCGTTGTCGAGATACCGGCCTATATGATTGGCAAATATATGGGTAAGTGTGGTGGGAGAGGTGTAAGGATTAAATTTTAATTGGGTCTGCATTTACAGGAGACAAATATGGACGTCGCTTTACGAATAGTTCCTCATTCTTCATATCGTTTCTGACCTGCATACCGGTCATAATGTTGGCCACAGGTGAGTTTGCGATTTTGTTATTATTTTTAAGGGTACCATAGAAACAAAATGAAAGGCGGGACCCGAAGGATATATCCATATTATATATACTGGAATAAATTATAAACAATTCTTAATACTCTAGTTGTAGGCTCTGCCAGTTAGAGCTTAATAAATTACATGAGTTTATATTATATAGTAGTTATAGTAGTATATTATATAGTAGTATATATAATAGTTTATATAATACCCTAAGCTAGTTGTTCGTGCCGAGTCCACTCTCATGCTGACTGTGACCCCATACCGTGTCATCATGTTGCTGCTCTCGGCTAAAGACAGCGTGTCGTCGAGAGAATTCCTGACGTCATGCAGCCTGAGGCAGAGAGCAGCGGCATATGATCTTTATAAGTAAGGCACAGCCATATATTATAAAATATTTGATATATTTCTTTTTTTATATATAAAATATATATTTAAGATATTCTGAAATACTATCCAGGCTTGAGTTGATTTGCTGAAGTTTTGCTGAAGCTTCGAATATAAAAATTTCCTTTCTAGTAATGCTTCAATTGAAATGCTGAATCATCTTTAACTGTAACTGATGCATCTTTAACTGCACCAAGAGGCCAATCCAGTGATTAGGACTCCTCCCATTTGAACTCCTCCCATTAGGACTCCTCCCAACATTGAGACTACTCCCATCATTGCAACTCCTCCCAAGTAATCAGTCGCCGCCAAAATACCTCTTTTACCGAAAAGACAATAGTCTGATAAATGTATAAGTAGCATTTTTCACATAGAAGAAGGAATTGTTTCGCGTATGATCGAGATGATTCGTCTCCTTGAGCTTCAAACCACATTTTATAAAGGCCACGTCCACCTCCCAATTATACAACTGAACCGCTCTCACTTAAGAGCTCATTTAAATCAACCCATGTTGTGGTTTCTTCATGTGACATAGTGCTGAAACTTGGTTGTACTACTAGGAGCACATGAAGCCGTACTCATACAATAAAGCTATGTATTTTATAAAGCTATAAAACAATTATAACACAGATATAACACAGTGGCCCAAAAAGCTCTATAAAAATACAACAACCTTTGATTTTTCACATGTGCAGAGCTCTTGACACCATTAGAGTACATTAACCCCATAGCAGCTTTAAAGTTATAATTATTTAAACTTTATAAGATCCTCTACATTTGGTTTCATAATGGTTCCCACTTTATATTTCGTATTTAGCGGATTATAAATATTAAACTGAGAAGATTTCCTTAATGTGCAGAGCTTTTGACATCATTAGAGAAAATTAACCCTGTAGCAGCTTTAGAGTTATAGTGATTTGAACTTTATAAGATCCTCTGCATATGGTTTCATAAAGGTTCTCACTTTATATTTCGTATTTGGCGGATTATAAGTATTAATCTGAGAAGATTTTCCTCATATGCAGACACCATTGGAGTAAATTAACCCAATAACAGCTTTATAGTTATAATGATTTGAAGTTTATAAGGCCTTCTACATTTGGTTCCCACTTTTTATTTCGTTATAGTTAACTTGACAACTCTCCAAATATTATAATCTATAAAGCTCTTTGGAGGTCTTATAATGTCTCTCAGACAATTTTGAAGTTTATATCACATTATAAGGTTGTTCAAAGTTGTAATTTCGTTCGTTTTGTCAATTATAAATATATATAGTGAAAGTTTTGGTTGAGCCAAACAATGTCCAAGCCAGCAAATCAGGCACCTTCCAAATATGAAAGCAAGGAACGAGTATATACAACTTGGCCGTAAAAGAAGCACTATAAAGCAGCCACTAAGAAGCTTCAAGACAACAATGGCCATAACGACTAATCTGCCAAGCTGACTATTCACACTTATAAAGGATTGTTAACATGTCTCTACAACATATTCCAACTATATTTCGCGCTTATACATAATTGATAAGACACCTTTATAAGATATTCCAACTGAATATGGACCGATTTTGATTGATAAAACGCCTTTATAAGATATTCCAACTGTATGTGGACTGATTTTGATTGATAAGAAGCCTTTATAAGATATTCCAACTAAACATAGTCTGATTTTGATTGATAAGAGGCCTTTATAAGATATTCCAACTGTATGTGGACTGATTTTGATTGATAAGACGCCTTTATAAGATATTCCAACTGTATGTGGACTGATTTTGCATAGTGAAGGAATCACCATATATGTTAGGATTGAACATAATATATCAAGGGTCACGCCCACAAACAAAATATAACACAATATAAAAATTCCCTCCTAAACTATGCCAAACTTACATGTTTGGTATGAAATTCTGTATAGTGAATGTGTCCGTATTTCAAATCCCCACCTCTATTTCGATAACTGCACTTAGTTCCTTACATTATCCTCAATATGAATGGGTGTATATCCCGCAAACCCAACTTCAGGTCTCGTTACTACTTTATGTACTGCATTTTTATTTACTGGAACTATCTTCTTTTCATTTTCCCATGTAGATAAGAAATATGAACTGCTGATGCTGGGTCTGGCGGCATTTATTAAATTTCTGAACGCTGTCACCTTCTTCACTTCGTCCCTGCAAGGCATGGAGATCTATCCGACGTGCATGCGTCAGACGGGCATTGCCCTGGGCACCATTTTGGCCAATGCCATAGGCATCCTATCGCCTTATCTGGTGTATTTGGGCACCACAGTCGACATACGCTGCCCCTACTATATACTCGGTATATTGTTCCTGCTGGGTGCTGTGGCGGCCTCATTTCTGCCCGAAACGCTGCACAAGAAACTACCGGACACCATGGAGGAGGCTCGTCAATTTGGCCGACACGACGTAAGCTGCATTGCCTCTGTGTTTGCTGCGAACTCTCTTGTTTATGTGTTAATTTTTAATTTGTGCTTTTAGAAATACTTCAGTTTGCCCAAAGCGCCCCCCACCGCGGAGACAGCGTCCAGACAGGATGTGACGGAGAAATTAAATCAGCAGCAGTATGCGCCCTAAGCTGTTGCCTTATCGGCTGCGTTAGGTTCTTAGCAATTTTTTTTATGCAAATGTTTGTGTGATATACTTTAAGCCCCTGTTGAGTATTCTGTTATGATTTTTTGTTGTGTTTTTTATTTATTTTATTTCGTGTTTTGTTTTATCAATTTTTTTTTTTATTGTTTTTTACTTTGTTTTTTCTTTGATTTTTTCTCTGATTTTTCTTTGGTTCCTTCTTTGTTTCTTTCTTTGATTTTTCTTTGTTTTTATTTGTTGTTTACTTTGTTTTTGTTCTCCGCTCTCCGGAGTTCTGTAATCTCTTTTATTATTATCTTAAGTTAAAATTAGTTGTATTTACAATCAGTATGAAAATTTTTCCATAGCAATTGTTAAACTTTTATTAAATTATTATAACAAATAAAAGATAAGCGTACGTAATCCCTGTCAGGCTTTACGATAAGAAAGTTGCTTTCTATCTCTTTTTTCGTACTCTTTTTGGGGTTTGATAGATTTCGCTGGGCAAACATTTTAATTGCCTCGAGAATAAATGAATCAGCATGAAGGTGAGACCAGAATGTTTATGTAAGTACGGATCGAGGGGAGCGATAAGCTTTGGAAACACATCAAACAATGTGAAAAGGGCCCAAAATAAGATGAGAATAATTTTAAACCATTTTATGTAACAATGATTATTGAATATTCGGAATAAGCTGCTAGGAATACTATCAACTCCACAGGAAAATGGCTGAACACTTTGGAAAGGGACAGAAATGGGAATCTGGGACTCCTCGATAATCATGTTTAACAATTAATATAATATAGTCGCTATCAACGTGGAGTGACTGAATATGACATCCACTCAGAGATGCCCTCACACATAGCACATAGAAGAGTAGCTGGAAGAGTCTTCTTCATTTCATTGTTTAAGGCCCCGATCTTTCACATGCAAGCAGCTTTATAAGGTTTTGCTACGTTTCGTTAACTCCGCCGTTTGTATGATTAGCATATGCCTTCCTCAGTCTAAAAGCGTATTAAAGAGACAGAGCCAGGTGAGAATGATAGTGATAGCTTCCTTTGTATTGATTTAGTTTCGGATCACACAAACATACATAAGTGGGGCTACAACCGTATGTTGGTTATGTAGGCTAGAAATAATCGACGCAATTAACTAGAGAAAGTCGAATGGATGCGGCAGAATAGTAGAGGCAGCTTTTCGCAGCATAGTGCCCCGACCGCGACGCCTGCTCTAGAGAGCGTTTTCCGAGGGGATGTGGGTGGAAAGGAGACGATTTTTGTGGCGTAGGCCTCTTCGAAGGAGTCCCACAGTATCAGAGCGACAGGAGCCTGCTGGTCTCCATGAGGATTTTACGTCTCCCAATGGAGGAGACAAAAAAAAAACCGTATGTTGGGTTTCGACAAGTCCAAAAAAGCGCGCCAGCTGGTACTGTCCTGTACTCGCTGACGCCAGTTTAAGATTTTCAATGTCGACAAGTCATGCATAACTTGGTCTACCCAACGGAAATACAATCTTCCTCTTCCACCTTGAGGTACCATCACCTAGGTCTTTTTTTCATCGACGGAGAGCTTTAAGGCAATTAGTCAGTGTGGGACTTCAACCCACAAAAACCTCCTCACTGTCATGGCAGGCAACCCTCTCGGGACCACAAATTTGATTACGTCGAGAGGTAGTCAAGAGCATGATTGCTCAATGACAATTGTCTATATCAAGTCCGCTGCTCGTTGTCGCTCCGTAGGGAAATTTCTGCTATGATTGCTAGCTGCCGTTGTCGTTCACGCTCCACCTTGCGTAGTGCCCCCATTGCTCGTTCAGCGAAGGTCCACACCGCGTTCCATTTGGCAGGTGACTCCAGCATTGCATCCACTAAGTTTGTTGTGGTCGGTGGTCTGCCCAAGACAGTGGTGGTCTCTCCAAGTCTTAAAGCGTGAGCAGTAATGCCTGGCGCTCTCAAATTCGCCCGTACATTTTGGACAGTAAGGGTCTTTTGATATTCTGAAGCTGCAGAAATAGTCGTTGAAGCATCCATGTTCGCGGAATAACTGAGTCATATAGAAAGTCTGCCTTTTCGTCACTGCTTCTTTCATACACGATACGTGGCCACTGTATTTTTATTATTATTATTATATCTTACACCATCATTAATTATAAGTGTAAGGTGTTGGGGGAATGAGTACTAGCTACAGAGGCTTTCGACTTTCGGTTCCATCGAATACGGTACTCATCGTCTACCCAGAGAGGACCGGAGATCTTACGTATTATTTTTCTTTCGAACATCCTCAATGATTCTCATCACTGTTCGTCAATAGACCAAGATAGACCAGGTCTTTCACCACTTCAAATGTGAGGTCGCAAATAGTAACATTTTGTCCAAGATGCGAAGACTGTTTGTTTGATGAGAGAAAATACTTTGTCTTGCCGTCATTCACCACGAGAACCACTTTGGCCGCCTCTCTCTCTAGACTGGAGTACGCTGAAAATAGTTTAGCTTCATAATAGTAAATAATTCATTTTGTTCCGCGGAGGAGCAAAGGCTATAACAAGTTTGCCCCATTCACTTATGTCAAGCGACAACCTCCTCAGTAGTATAGCAAAGAATATTTAATTATGGATATAAATTGATTATAGTTATAGTGAAAAAGTAATCCGGAATATGTATATCGATCCTTGATTCTAGCACAGAAAGCAATGTCGAATGTAGTATGAATAGGATCTCAATTAACAGCGTGTACACCCTCAAAGTAACGCAAGTTTTTTAAACTAAATACCAGCAAATTGTGAAGCTATTTGAATATGATAATAATTGTTATTATATCGTACTCCATTATGAATTATGTCTGCAAGAGGTTGAGGAGTTCATTACTAGTAACTAAGGTCTACAACTCAAGAAAAAAATATGAAGAAAGAAGCGTTTCGACTGTGAGACTAGCTTGGTTGCTATGGGACCGGGGAGGCCTGACATGTATATTTTTTATATTGTATATTTAAGTGGAATTCTGCTATTTCTCTTGAAGTCAGTGGCAGATACACAGAAACTACGCAGTGATTGATTGCCGAAGCAACCTACGAAACTTAGAGGGGATGACTAAGGAGTCTCACTCAAGAATCTCACGTAGGAGTCTTAGCCTAAGGAGTCTCCATCAATAATCTCACACAGGTGTCCCGCCCGACTCACACAGGAGACAGTCTCACTAGGAACCGCTCACTCCACGGCAAAAAGGACTTATTGCCAAAATAACAAAAAAGGCACAGAATTATAAACTCTGAGAAATATTTCTGTTGACGAACCTTGGACACAGCTGAGCCCTACCCCGACTCTGAAAAGTTCGTTACAACTCCTATAATAAGAGTTATTGTATATGTAGCATGATTGGATTTGAATTGCTGCGCCTACCATGCTTACACTTCTTGTGCCAATATATATCATGCTACTCCTATAATTCATATACTTATCATACTAAATTGTTTACTCCTATAATACTAGTCCTTGTATTTGTGATATGATTACATCTACATCGCATTATGCTTACTCCTATAAAACAGCAATTGACTGAAGATGGAGATAAGCTCTCAATTTAGTTTTTAGCAATGTTCTTAGAGCTGTTCAAAGACTATTGCAAAACTGTTGATATCTCTTTTACATGAAATTCTTTTCAATCCTTAACTAAATAGAAAAGGAGTTTCGTTGAATATTCCGTATACTCATGATTGTGTCTACTTTAGTATTGGGAAGTGCCCAGTTTTATAGAATAGAATTTCAAAACAACACTCTACTTACCAATTAAAATGCACGACTTGTAAAAAAGTGGACCACTCGTTGGTATATTTTTAAACCGACATTGACTATAAAAAACTATGTCCAGCCCCAAATTTCATTCTCTAAATCATCCTAATAGCACCGATTGCTCCTGTAATTTTTCACTGCCTCTTATTGACCTCATTAGGCTGCTTTTCTAAAGCTTAGCACATACTTTTCCTCCACTACAAATACTCATATAACAGCGTAATGATAAAGAAAGATATATTTTTATCTAATATGATGAATGTCCTCTTATTGCTTATAATATCCCCCACATATTCACACATTCTTTTTTCCTTAACAAACGATTTTTCCTGCTTAACAATTTAGGAAGATTTTTCATAAACTTTTTCGAGAAAAAAACTACAAGAAAAAGAATCACAGATAATCACACAAAATGTTTTGTATCGCTGCTCCGCTATTATGCGTGAAGCTATCAGCATTTCAGTCAATGCAGGCACATGTCATCATGCCCTCAGATGGTGTGGGGGGTGAAATAAACAATTCACTTATCGCTCAACTAAGCCAATAAACAGAAACTTCCCTTAATAGTGTACAAAATTCTGGCGAAAAAGTATAAAAAAACAAAGAAAGAGGGGGAGAACAAAACGGCAGCCAAACTCTTTCCCTAGTCAGAGACGCAAGGAACAGACTACAACACTCCAACAAACAATAGAAACACACTCACACACATAGCCGTAGATATATAAACACACACACACACACACACTCAGACCCCCCACAACATGGCAAATAAATCATAATAAATAACTTAGAAAACACCTCAACGCTAAATTTGTACCCCTGCCGGTGTTGCCAACAAGTTTCAAAGTAATTTTTATCGTCACTGCAAAAGTGTTCGTGCGCCCCACACAAACACACACACACATGCAGCTGAGCGAGTGTGTGTGTGTGTGTGGGAGTGGAAGAGTGCCAGCGTCTTCTTTAACACTTTCGTGTGTGCTGTAACTGAGATATACAAAGTTGCACACCCAAACGCCCACTCGTCCGCCCACACAGCCACTCACTCAGCAACTCTTATTGCAACTATTTTCGTTGTTGTTGCTACTGCTACTGCTGCTGCTGCGTCTGCTGCTGCTGCGTCTGCTGCTCCTGCTGCCACTGCCACTGCTACTGCTGCAATATTTCTTATTTTTGTTATTTTTGCAGTTGCGATAGAATTGATTCATAACTTAAATAAATCATGCGAAAGTAAAACTTTGTTAGGATTTATCAGCATCACACCTGCAAAGACACGCACACAGAAACCAACACACACCCACACACACACACTCACTCATGCCAACTCGCATATTTATAAACAGCCACGCACGTTTATGCTCATGCGAGTATCTTCACGCGCATTTATAATAAGCAAAAATGCTGCTTACCTTGCCATTTCACTTGTACATAATATGCATCCATGTGTGTGCCTGTGTGCGTATGTGTGTATGTGTTGATGTGTTTGTATATGTGTGTGTTCTTGTGCCTTCATGTGTCTGTTATCCTTGGCAATTTATTAAATTTTGCCTCGTAAAATTAACCTCAAAAACGCTGCTCTTACGGCAGGTCTTACCCGAGCCGCCAACTAAATCAATTTGTTACCTCATGCCTGGCAGGCATTACTGCTAAACCCATTCCGCCAGATTTTCTTGCTAGTTGGTTGTGTGGGAAGTTGTTGCCCCCGACAGTGTACTTACGCGTTTTTGTAGCCATCAAAGCAGTTGCTCGCTGCCGAAATGCACAGATTTGTTATGCTGAGGAACAAAGCAAAGCAAGTCGTTTGTAAATTGGCAGCTTTAGATTGCTCGTGGCTTTGTAATCAATGCTAAACTAGATTAGAGACACGCAGATGCACAAAGAGTATCGTAATATGACATCATTATAAAAATCTTTGATAGATTATGATGGATATTAGTTAAGAGAGCAGTCATGAACCTTATCAGATTGGAGCGTTTTTATGAGAAGCAATGCAATGCATACCATCAGCAAGGATGAAATTTTTAAGATTCGTGAATTTCACATCCTTCTGCATTGCAATACAATAAATAAAATTATGAAGTTTGTCAATTTAATTTTGCTAAAATAATCGTGTATGAAGGAGGGCGAACTAAAGGTTACCGGAATGCATGCTAACACTTGTGTGCCAGGGATAATCAAATAGAAATTGTTCCTGGTCGTTCAATTATGTTGCAATGAACATTTTCCTTTAATATCAATCATTCGACTCTATGCCCCAAGAAGGATTTGAAACCGCACACTGGGAGAATGATTCGATAATACGAGAAATCCTATAAAACAGTTTCAAACAACCCAAACCATATTAGGAAAATTTCTAATCATAGTTCTGGAACAATCAAGTTTACCAAACAATACCATAATCGGTTCAATTATTAACTCAATCATAGTTGAATGGTATTTAAGCAAATTATCGAAGTGAAAATTTTATGTAGTGGGATTGACACGGAATGTAAATGATTACATCATTACGTCGAATCATCTACTATGAACTCCTCCCCTCCGACCAAACTCTTAAGTCGGACCTGTGCTGTCAATAATAAGACCGTCTGCAGAAAGCAATCGCCCCGAAGCGGCCAGCCTCTGCCAATAGGAGAGGAATTGCGAGCCATCAAGACCAAGCTAGGCCACACACATCGATAGCGAATCGCAAGAAGCTCAGGGAGCTTGGTTGGGAGGTTATTATGCATCCACCTTATAATCCGGACCTGGCACCAAGTGATTACCACCTGTTTTTGTATATGGCGAATAACTTTACTGGTGAAACATTCGCCTCAAGAGAAGCTTGTAAACATCGACTTTCTCACTTTTTGCCAATAGAGACGAGGGTTTCTATGAGAGAGGGATAATGAAATTACCTTCAAAATAGCAACAAGTTATCCAACAAAACGGAAACGGAAACGGATGGATATTTGACCAAATCAGATCATTCTAACTATGCTAAGTAAAGCCTTCAATTTCAGGCAAAAATAATCTTTTTAAGTTAGGTTAGACTGGCCGGCCGTTAAGGCCACACATAGACCTAAAAGGTCCTTTGCGGTACCAGATGGATATCCATTTCATATAGTATGAATCGTTGAGCAGTATGAATATAGTAGTATGAATCGTTGAACAGGCGGACGCTCTTAGCAAATCTTAAGAGAAAAACTAGCTAAAACTCTAGTTGTGCGACCTCTTCTAGTCCTTCAAACCAGGGGCTCCCAGATCTGATAAGCGCACTTTAGATATTGCGGGGCATAGGCATATTAGATGCTCCAGATTTTGTCTTGTGCCTTGGTCCCCACATTTCCTGCATTCATTATAGTTTGTGAGTTCCCTTTTAGCGTGTACCACCGTTAGACAGCGGCCTGTGAGTACTCCTACTATCGTTCTGCAATCCTTCCTCGGAAGTGCCAGTATCGATTTGGTTTGAGTGCCGTACGGTTTGCACATGAGCTTTGCGATCTTGCATGTGGTAATACTCGACCGTTCTTTCACCTTTCTCATCATGTCATCTTCAATACGGCTGTTGATCATTCTTAGAGGCATTAGATTGTTACTTACTTGCTCGTTTGCTAGTAAAATTCCGCTTTTTGCAATGGCATCCGCACTCTCATTTCTTTCTATAGTAGATATGTAGCTTCCGGTTGGTGGCTAGTCTATCCATTGCTGCTTTGCATTGTAGAACATTTCTGGAAGATGCACAGCATGAAGTTATAGCTTTCATCGCACCCTAGCTATCTACATACGAGTATGTAGAAGTTTATTGTAGAGTTCTAAGTTTCTGCTATGCAGGCTAGCTCAGCGGCTTTCCATGCTGCAAATACTTCACCTTGAAAGATGCTGCAGTAGTTTGGTAGTCTGAACGGCTGTTTGATATCTAGTTCGTGGCAGTAGACGCCTGCTATCTTTTCACTACACCCTATATTTAAATTGCATTAATTATATTTAATTATGTCTTCAAGTGTTTAGGGCGATGCATACTAGCAACGAAATAATGTTATACAAGAATGTTCAGAATATAATAATATCTTTGAATACTCATAAACAATCAACCAAACATACTATCCAAAGTAAATAATCCTTAAAGAAGACTTTACTTTACGGTCACTATGTACTCGTAATGATAATAACCACGGATCATCCGTATAATTGTGCAACTAACAGTTATATGAAGACTTCAAAAATTGTAAGTGTAGGTGTTTGCTATAGGACCAAGAACAGCTCAGGTTATTTGAAGCAAAATGATGTCAAATATACAAATGAGGTATTCTATTTGCAGTCTTACTTTAATCATATTAAGTTATCTGAATGTACCGAAGAGAGTTATGCTTTCTGACTTCCGCTAACGACCATGTCACACTTGATAACCTAAGCTTTGTTATACCAAGTAAAGATGTAGCATACTTCTTCAGAATGTTTGATACATTGATATTACAAGATTATATATTGAGTCTTCATGGAATTATTAGAGTCCCTATCAGCGTTCCTCCCATTACAGTTGCCAATGATAAAACTGCTTTGCGCAGAATGTTGACTAATAATATAATAGATAATTTTATACACATAGCAGATCCTGTTCAATTATAATAATGCCATTACTAATGGAACAACGCAGTTTGCGCAGATATACTTCGAATTGCTCTATATACTCGTATATATTCTTATCTTTTAGCTTTAAAATAATATTATCTGATATTTTTCGATCTATATCCAAGTTAAGGTCAGAAAATGTTCCTATGTCAATCAGCAAATCCTTTACTGATACTTTTTCACCAATATTAATAGAAGTATGCCAACGATAATGGGGTCAGGAAACTCTATTGGTAAAAACGTAATTTCTGGTACTGCTGGTTCATTACCCTCCAAAATGTTCCAAGGTGTGAAAAAAGAAGCAAGATCCAAAACTGCGACACCACGACTTTGTTACTAACATGTTGACCACTGGAAAACAGAAGCTGATTCGAAGCAGGAGAAATGAAACGGGTTTCATCTGTGTCGTTCAATACTTATATTGAAGGAAATTGTTGGGATTTTCCACTTTCAGTCAGTAACAAGCGTGAAGATGAAATTTGTCCACTGACAAATTTTGCCCCCACAAAATCTTTTTGTTCAAAATATAAAAAACTCAAAGCAGGCGAATTAAATTTTCAGTTCGAATGTTTCGTTATAATGGATGGAAGGAATTCTCAATATTTCAGAAGAGAAGTTCCGTACAAGCAACATAAGGAACATAAACAATTTCCAACGCAGTAAGTATTCAGTCGCAGTACTGAATTCAGTCGTAGTAAAAATTCAGTCGCAGTAGTTGATTCAGTCGCAGGAAGAATTCAGTCTCAGGAAGAATTCAATCGCAGTAGTTGATTCAGACGCAGGAAGAATTCAGTCTCAGGAAGAACTCAGTCACAGGAAGCATTCAGTCGCAGGGAGAATTCAATCGCAGTAGTTGATTCAGTCGCAGGAAGAATTCAGTCTCAGGAAGAATTCAATCGCAGTAGTTGATTCAGACGCAGGAAGAATTCAGTCTCAGGAAGAACTCAGTCGCAGGAAGCATTCAGTCGCAGGGAGAATTCAGTCGCAGGAAGGATTCAGACGTAGAAAGCATTCAGTCGTAGGCAGAATTCAGTCACAAGAAGAATTCAGTCGTAGGAAGAATACAATCGCAGGACGAATGCACTCGCAGGGAGCAGTCAGTAGGAGGAAGAATTCAGTCACCGGAAGAATTCCCTCTCGGGAAGAATTCAGTCGCAGGAACAATTCACTCGCAGATATAAATCAATCGCAGGAAGATTTCAGTCGATGTCCTGAATACAGTCGCAAAAAAATTAGTCATTATAAGTAAATAAATAAGAACAAAAGAATAAAAATTGAATAATTTCTGTTATGAATCCTGGCAATCCGGCGAGTGTAGCCCCGAATATACTGGAGATTCGTTACACGATGTACACATAATATGTGGCAAGGGCAGGTATGAAGGTCTGAATCGTATATTAAAATTGAGGTATTCATCTCTGTGCCAGAAAATTCCATTACGATACCAATATCGTATAATGCTCATATCCACATTACGTCCTTAGTTACGATCCGTCTTATCTGTCATATGTTGAAAATCACTTAAACTTATGGTCACAGCTGCTTACAGAGCGTTGTCCAGTGTTCAGGACCATTTTGAAGCCATCCACCAAATTGGAAAAATCTGGATGCAATCAAGCATTGTTATTATACCTTACACCTTTAAGGGGTGGGATAGTGAGTACTGGTAACTAAAACTTTCGACCAGAAAGAACAGGAATAAGAAAGAAGCATTTTGGACACCACGCCCATGTTAAAACAAACCAACAAAAAGAAATAATTCACCAAATTCCACTTTAGGTTAGGTTGGGTTGAATTGGCAGCTAAAGGAAGCTCAGCTAGGCCAAATGTTGAGCAGCGCTCTGATACCAGAGAGACAAGTGTCCCTTAAACTGAAACACCCCCACGGGACTGAAAGGGGACTAGTGCGATTCCTTGATGAAGAGAGCGGACTTGCTTATACTAATGGAAGATAGGTCAGTAAGATCATCGAGAAAAGGTGCCTCCCGCAATCGAAGTCTCCTACTCCAGCAGGGCAGTAGTATATGAAGTGCCGAATGTCCTGCTCTTCATCCAACCGCCTGACCCTTTACAATTGAAAGATGCTCACAAATTTTATGAGAGTGTAATGCAAAAGTGAAAGAAACTCGCTCGCACAATCGCTGCAAAGAATTATGTGGATGCTTATGCGGAGGAGCGCGTTTCACAGTGGTCCTGTTTAGGACTCCGTAGGCAGTTAAGCAGTGAAACCTTTTTCCTGCAGACTAAACGTACACTGGATAAAACCTCCTTGGTCCACTTTCTATTGTATATAAATGCATCCATTACCATTGATCGTTATTCATGTGAAGGGACTTGCAGCATGCAAGAGGAAGACAGTCCAAACTACTTTTGGCCTGTCTTCCTCTTTTGAGTCACTGGCGGGATCCTAACAACAAGACACCCTCTCTTATAATGGGTACTAAGGTAGTCGCAACTAAGGCAGTTTGAAAGTGATTCCCAGCAATGTAATTCATTTCATTTTCCATCCCTGAGCTGAGAGCCTTGGTAGATAGTCTTGCTCCTTTTTAGTAAAATAATTAATAAATGATTAATTTTTCATTTAATAAAATGAAATAAGTAAATATTTCCCTTCTACACCAAAGGAAGGTTTGGTTCGCCCACACATACACCTGAGAGTCTTGAACCAGAAAATTCAAATTGGCAAATTTCTGTAAAATAGTTCCTGCGCATTTGTTCGTATTCCTGAAATCGCACATTAATGTTTCCCTTACTATTTCTAGAAATTGTCGTATCAGTCTCAGAATTAGGATTCTCTTTCAAATAAAGTTCTCTGGAAAACTGAACACGAGCCAGTTTGAATTGTGTTTGTTTGGCCCAGTTTATTTGCTGATATGTTTAGTTTTAGACAGTTGCTCTCTGAAAGCGATAAACAAAAAAGATCTCCATTGTATTCCAATGATATGCATTAAAACTATAGTCGTATATATACTTATCATTGTTTCGAAAGATCGCTACTTCCAAAATTGTCAAACAAACGAAGTGTTTGTTTATTTAAAGAGAATTTAAAGCGAAACATATAAACAGCCAACTACGTCAATGATCGTTCTAGTGACGCACATGAGACTATGTGCTTCTTCACTTACTCACTGAAGCATTCAATGTTGATTTAAGTGGGAAACAGTCTGCAAACAAACAAAATGTTTGTTTATTTAAATTAATTTGAGGTGAGAGACCAAAAAAAAGCGTATCATAAAACAAACCGAAACATATGCCAACTATGTCAATTGTCGATCCAGTGAATGACTGACGCACAAGATTAATTTGGCAAAAATACCGGCAAAGGCGATTGCTTAGTCATCCTACATTCTCTCACTGAAGCGTTCAATTTGGAAGTAAAGAGTTGTCTTACATTCAAGTGGTACATTTTTCAATAAGAGGGCTAGAGTCTGAAAATAGTCGAGGCTGGAATACAGGGAAATCATAGTTCCAGTTGTAGAATTGGACACAATTGGTACCGTGATAATGGGGGCTGGAATACAAGGAAATTATAATTCCAGTTGCCAGACTAGACACAATTGGCTCCGTGATAGTCGAGGCTCGATTACAGAGAAGTTATAGTCCCAATTGTCGAACTGGACACAGTTGGCGCCGTGATTAGAGACCACGTCTTGAGTATATTGAAAGCATTGGAACATCATGTAAAGTGTAGTTTAAGAGATCGCAACATAATCAAGAGTAAGTGGAAGGCACAGATATCCACAATATGTCAATATGGAAACTACTCAAAACCACCTCTAAAAGACTTCAATATATGAGCCCATTTTGAAAGGAAACGAACACACCCACTTCAAGTGTAGCGTAAAACAATAATTGCTGAATAATTGTGCAAATCCGACCAAATTGTGCTGACTCAGTGGCAAAAGAAATGGTTTAAAAGCTCGTATTCGAAGAGCTGAGATCAGTTTCCAGTTTGTTTTTTAACTGCGGAGAAGTTTTGAATAGCTTGAAAATAACTAAAAATGAAGTTCTACGCTTTAACTTCGATCGGTAAGTGAGAAGCGGCATCCTTTACATTGTATCCTTTTTGCATTGTATCCTTTTTGTAAATAAATAATTCATTGAAAATCCTCAGCGCTGATGGTGTACGTAGTCGGGATATACGCTGATGGCGATATCTGTCGTAATGAGAATTGCTACAGTCAGCCAGAGAAACTCGTATGCGCTTTGCGGGGCAGCTGCTATGATGAGCTGCACAACCAGTGCTTGGCGGGTGTGAAAAAGGAATGTGACGGCGTTCCATGTAAGTAGTACGAAAAATGAGGAGTTTCTCTTAAAGAGAATATTATTAATTTCTAAGATAATGCAAATAAGCAAGAGCATCCTGTTTAATGATCTCCATAGTCATCGTTTCATTAACTTCGATCTATCATTCTGCCCTTGACGATTTCCTCCTAAAGAGAATATTATTAAATTCTAATATAAGCGAAAAAATTGCAAAGTATCCTGTTTGAAGAACTCCATAGATATCGTCTCACTAGCACCTATCGCTATCATTAACGAGTTTTGTGGTAACTGAATTTTGCGGTGCTGTTTTCTCTGCATGCAGCGCCAGAGAAGACACCAACATGGATATAGTTCGTTGGCTGTCACTTCATTCTAATCAAAGTTCAAAAACATTCGCAGCCTATTGAACTTATTTGGGTACTCTTCATTCCATCAACTGATCTGATATTTTGTTCGCTTAGTATTTGCTCGCCAATTTACCAGTTAATTTGTACACAGTGATCGAGATTTCGCGTACCTCTTCTGAGTTAACGTGAATCCTTCTTCATATACTCCTATTTCCCATATTTTAATAGATTTCGTACTCTTTCATTCTAGATACAACAATTTTGCCTACTTCATGTGATGTCGCGAACATTCCAAAAAACAAGCGGTGTCTTCCACGCTTTAATGACTGTGATGACGATCGCTGCGACAGGCTAGGAGAGCACCCCATCTGCGCCTACAATGGCACTTGTCACGTATCCTTCTTTAATGAATGCGTCATGAATGTTTACGTCAATTGTGACCGACAACCTTGTAAGTGACACAGGACACGAAATGTCCACCAAAATCGAAGTGCTTCAATAGTGAAGCACGGGTGAATTGTTGTATCGTTGCTAACAATATTTTTCATTTGCAGGGGAAATCGTAAGCCCCAACAAGGAATCGTGTGAAGAGTTAAATATAGAAGAGGAGTCCATGTGCACTTATTTATAATTTAGTGAGCTGTAAAATTCACAATAAACTTTTTAAAAGTGCATTCAAATCAAAAGTTGTTTACGTGTTTCAATCAGAATAAGTTTCACATCCATTGGACCCCTCATGAACTTCACCGCCAATGAACAAAGTAATTATAAACACGGACTCACTCATCCCTAATCATCATAAATTGGTGAACAATGAAATGCTCTTTCACATTTCCTAATCTTCAACTCATTATTTGTAGAGATTAGTTAACTGGTGTCACTCACACATGATTCAATTCAAAGGACGAATACAGAAATGCTGTTATTATTATTAAATCTTACACTATAATTACTAATGACTGCAAGGTGTTGGGGAATGAGTACTAGCTACAGAAACCTACGACTAGAAGAGAAAAGGATGGAGAGCAAGCCCGTGAGAGGATTTGAACCTGTGACCCTCGGGGTGTGAGTCTAGCATGCTTACCACTGGACCACAGAGGGCGACGAATACAGAAATAGTTTCTTTACCCCTTCAAAACTCATCGCACTCATTGAGAGTCAGTCAGTGCATCAGCTTAGAAAGAGAGAGAAAGAGAGGGAAATAGAGATATAGAGGGAGAGAGGGAGAGAGGGAGAAAGAGAGAGAAAGATAAAGAGAGAGAGAGTGAGAGAGAGAGAGAGAGAGAGAGAGTCAGTTCATCAGCTCAGACTTAGAAATTCAAGTGATAGCGAAATTTCCCAACTAAATAGTTTCCTAGATCATAAACGAAGTCCTTACTTAAGCTGCCCCATTCCCTCTGTCATCATCGTTTTATTCACTAGCATCCTGATTATGAGATCTGAAGAATAAAATCGTTTATTTCGCTATCATTTGCATTTAGTGCCATAGATATAGATACCTATGCATATATGTAGTTATAAAGTTACTTGGGTCTTGATCCAGAGGTGGTGTTCTACTCATACTACATGGAAGTGAGGTACGCAAACTTCACTTCTCGTAGGTTTTAGTTGTGTTGAACTATTGAAAATATACGAGTTTATGTAAATTGTTTGAGTGTATGATATAAGAGAATGCGGATTCCATTCGATACTGATTGCACAAGCCCCAAAGACCCACTAGAGAGAGACAATTGTCTACTTTCTTTGTGATGGCTAAGCTCTCGCTCGCATGAGACTCACATTTTTTGGAGGCACTTTTCTGGAGAATCTGGGGCATTGCTCTAGATTAGAACTTTCGAATCTAACAAATTTTACAAACCACTCCGATTGGTTTCAACATCATAGTTATGCTCAGGCACATATGGCTTCAAAAGTGCACTAGTGATAATTGGGCGTCAGCCACTTTTCCTATCTACCTTGATGTGAAATAACTTCGTTACTTTGTCAGTACGGATTTCAATAACTTGTTCCTTTCTTGTATTATGTAAGTTATGTGTTTCATAAAAAGTCAACACAGCGAAACCCTTATCATTGTAATCCAGAACTAAATATGTCTTACAGAGTAACTTACTTAAAGTGTGTTGCTCACACTTCATGATTGGTTGTTTTCTTTTCTTACTTTTTGCAACCAATTTCAAAAGGCATAAAATTAGTGACTAGAACTTGAATCCATCATCTGTTGTTCCACCTGGTTTGGAATTCCCTATTTCTTTTATTGAGCAGTGAATGTGACGCTGTGACTTCTTCACTTATTGATCTGATCTGATCGAGCTTATTTTAATGAGATGTTGCAACATGGTAGCAACTTGTACCCTAGATCGGAAAATGAAGTACGAACGCACTGAACAGAGTTTTTGCCAACCAAAAGTCTGGCTCAGAGACTGGAGCACATCATGACCCACTATTTACATGTGTTACGAAGCATTCAAAGCTGGGCACACAAATTTAATATGAGAAAATAAAATTCAGCATTCATATGGAGGTGCGCCAGTTAAGTTAGGAGGAGGTCCAACTTTTGGTAGACAGAAAATTAAAACGTTTTGGTTAAGTGCCAATAGAAAACAAAATTAGTTCCAAGTAAAATAAATTTTTAAATAGTAAATTCTAAAATTCCCATAACCAGCCACCTTCCTTGATTCCTTCGTACTTTCCTTCTTCGATAATACTTAACTTTTATGTCCAGTCTATCCTTAAACCAGATTGGGGAGGATGAAACAGCACCCAGATGTTTCGGGATACAACCCTCAAATAAACCCACTAATTTACTGGTAAAGAATAATACTGTTAACACCATATGGGGACTTGGTTTTGGGTATCCTCAAAAGTCCGAACCAGTCCGTACGATTACTAATATTCTCATAATCCGCTACCTTCCTTGAAGATTTATGTATGTCTTTGATAATACTTATCTCTTATGTTCAATAATCTAACTAATTAAACTAGATTGGGGAGGAAGAAGCAGTACCCATATGTTTAGGACCAACATTTTCAAATGGATCCACTAATTTACTAACAAAGAACACAGCACTGTTAATGCCATCTGAGAACTAAGGTGAGTCTATCCTCGAAAGACCAGTCCGATTAATAATCAAATCAAATAAGTTATGAAAGAGATTTGTTGGATCAGCTTTCCGGTTAATGCTGCTATAGTTGTTGTCATTGATTAGGAAATTGGGATCATCGACTGGTAAGATGAGCGTGTGAGTAAGTGTTGCGGATGGAATATTGAGTTGAATGCTTACTTCTAGTATGACCTAGAGTGCAGTGCATGCATGGTTGTTGTTGTTGATGTTATTGTCATAGGTTGGTCAGACATGCAGGTAGCTAGGTAAAATTTCTTACAAACCCTTCCAATGAGCACTGGTGCTGTTTTGATGCCATATCCTCGCCAGTCTAAAGATATGCTATGAATTAGGACCAACCGGAGTTTTTTATAAACTTTGTTAGATCTGATAGTTCTAAGAGGAATGCCCCAGACTCTCTAAAAAGGACTTCCGAAATATTTGAGTCGCATGCGAGCGAGGCTGAGTAATCATAAAAAAAAGTAGAGAACTGTTTTTCTCTGTTGTAGGCCTTTGCAGCTTCTGCAATCAGCACTGAACGGAATGCCCATTTTTGAGCGTGCGTCCAATGACCCGTGGAGACAACTTAAGGTTGCTAATGGTGGGTCTTGGTTTCTTAAGAAGATTATTCGTTCTTCTTGCACTGTTTGTTGGTCTCTTAAGAAAATGATTCTTCCTCCACTTTTTAGTCAGTGCTTGAACGGCGCCACACCGTGGTATCACAATGGGCCATTATGTGTGCTCAAGTGTGCTCTTGACAAACTAGGCGGCCGCTCCTACCTACCCACCTACCTCCACTGCAATTAGGCGTCTGCATTCTCGAAAAAATTTGTCGCAGTGTTTTCCACCTCTCCTGAATCTTTCGGATTGTATAGGTGTGAGCCTGACAGATTGTATGATTGTATACGCTTCCCTTAACAATGGTGGAATCCGACCAAGAGTCATGGGTATGCCCGTACCCATGACTCTTAGTCGGTTTCCCACGAGCTTCTTCGTACTAGTTCGTCAGGTCCGGCGAGACAATTAACTCGCGCCTCGCTTTAAAACAAATGATGTTAACAATGTTGCTTGTGTACTGGATGAGTCATTCTTCGGAGTTGGGAATCTGAGTACCTTGTGTATTTCTATCTAAGTTACGTATGTCAGTGTCAAATACCTCGAACTTGATTCTAACGAAAGTGGTCCATCACCGCCTCTTCCACTCCACAAGATTGGCAAAGTGCAGTGTCTGCAATGCCTATAATTTCCTTAAGCTTAGTCTAGCCAAAATGATCCGTCATCAGTCCTAGTCTCTCCTATCAAGTGTCAATAGAAACCTTGACGTTCTATCGACAATAATAGGTAACATAGCCTGTGCTCATCTGCTGCCTCTTACGGCCGCCCATTCGCAACTCTGTGGACAGGCAACTCAAACACTAATAGTGGCTCTAATGGTCATAGATAATATGGGAAGAACAGGGTCCGGGCCAGTAAAACTGGTCTCAGATCCTTTATTCGCAAGTTTATCCGCGACTTTCATTGCCCATAACGCCCCTGTGTCATGGAACCCAAGTTAGTATCAGACCATTAAGATTTTCTGCATAATTTGATTTAGATTTCCACAATCGCACCAACTTGGAAGTGACAAGGGGAATAGGAAAGGATTTCAGCGCAGCTTAACTCTCACTGCAGTCACAAATACTACTACCACATAATCTGCTATCCACCACATAGTCCATCGCCATTAGGGTAGCATAAGCTTCCGCCTGAAAGACAGAAGCATGACGATCAAAGTGAGCTGGACACTGTTGAGTTCCGCGAATCCCCAGATCCCGAACGAGTAGCCATTAGGGTAGCATAAGCTGCCTCCTGAAAGACAGAAGCATGACGATCAAAGTGAGCTGGACACCGTTGAGTTCCGCGAATCCCCAGCTCCCGAACGAGTAGCCATTAGGGTAGCATAAGCTTCCTCCTGAAAGACAGAAGCATGACGATCAAAGTGAGCTGGACACCGTTGAGTTCCGCGAATCCCCAGCTCCCGAACGAGTAGCCATTAGGGTAGCATAAGCTTCCTCCTGAAAGACAGAAGCATGACGATCAAAGTGAGCTGGACACCGTTGAGTTCCGCGAATCCCCAGATCCCGAACGAGTAGCCATTAGGGTAGCATAAGCTTCCTCCTGAAAGACAGAAGCATAACGATCAAAGTGAGCTGGACACCGTTGAGTTCCGCGAATCCCCAGCTCCCGAACGAGTAGCCATTATGGTAGCATACGCTTCCTCCTGAAAGACAGAAGCATGACGATCAAAGTGAGCTGGACACCGTTGAGTTCCGCGAATCCCCAGATCCCGACCGAGTATCTGTTCTGAAGACATCAGTGTACGAGTACATACGACAGTATTGTTCACTGGGCTCAGTCGTACGTTAGTACCATAAGTGAGCTTTTGGGATTTATATGCAGTACCGCCTTTCTGTTATGGGATATGCGTGCATTGAATCAGTGGGCATAGAGAGTGTAGCAATATCCATGTCACTGCAGTTATTATTAGTTTCCCATTTGTTTTTGTGTTGAATACAGCATCCTTTCCCTCGCAGAGTCATTCCATGGTTTGCTTGGGAGAGTCATTCCTTGGTTTGCTTGGGCATTCCTTGGTTTGCCTGGTAGTGCACTTCAGTTTATAGAGGGGTGTAAAATCCGGCAGAAGAATGCCATTAGGCTCTTTAGTTTTACCAAAGTTATCAGTCTCTGGCAAAAGGAACAATAACAACACTTCAAAGAAAATTCACTTATCCTTTCCATCCTTATAAATATATGCATATCATAATAGACCAAGTCATAGGAACAATAGTGGTCTACTTTAATACTCTATAATGCTTAAAATAACTTCAACACACTTGTATGTGTGTCTGTAAGCCTGTACATAATTGGAAGTAAATTACCCCATAACAATAAACAAAGCAAATAATCCAACAGGAAACTTCAAGTTTGGGAGCCTGACTGCATAAATAAATGCCAACTGCTTCCATGAGCAATTTCCGTTTATTCATGCATTCATTGCTTACCAATATTTACTCCGCTCCAGGAGTACGAGATAATCTACGCAAACATTGGAAAAATTTCCGTATTTTTCTGCAATATTTTCCCAAAAAATTTCGCACACCATTTGGCATGTAAACTGCACATGACGCTGATAGTGCTTTAAACCAATCCAACCAATCCAACGAACCAACCAACCGAATGAACCATCCACAGCGAAGGAACGAGGCTGGTCTTTAGCATTTTTCCATAGTTTATGAGCTATTAGCAAATTGTTTGTTTTATAACTTCCGATTTTCATTAGGCATGCAAGAGGAGCTGGAAACCGTAGAGCATTGGCAGAGATACGGACACTCGTCGAAGACACACACACAGAGAGAGAGATATGCCAACACCATCAGTTGGGCCAAGCGACCTATCTATCCTTCACAGTTCGCTTGAACCGGAGAGAAGTTGTTGGTGAGGGTGAGATGGAGATAAAACATTGGTCAACAGCTGTATTACATTCTGGCGAGCACGACGCTGAGCACGGAGCTGTGCAAATATGGAATCAATGACCGCTGCACACACTGCCAAAAATTCACTCAACCGCACCGACTACATTTGAGCGCTGCTTCTCGGTCTTCTGCGCGCTGCCTTCGTATTGGCTGCATACCTTTAACAACCGTTGCAATGTTACTCTTGCTGTTGTTGTTACTGCTCCTGTTGTTGTTCCTGCTGCTGTTGTTGTGATTGCTGGCGTTGTTGTTGCTGCTGTTATGCTCGTGTGCTGTTTGTGGTGCGAAAAGTTCAAGTGCAGCAGGCACGAACGGTGCCAATGAACAAAAGCCAACACCTCATGAAATATTCATTCCTTTTCATATGTTTTATGGCTTGTTGAATTCGCAACTAGGCACAGCAGTGGCAGCCAGCGCTGGGTATGGCAACATTGTGGCTCCACGACTGCCCGTGTGGGTGTAGGAGAGCGCGTTAGCACCGGAAGCTGGGCCAAGTCGCGCGGATTTTAAATTAATAAAGGGGCAGCGGAGCAGTACCCCGGCCATTTGTGGAGAAACAATATTTGCTAAATGCTGTTGTTCTATTTGCATGCATGAGGGGATTGTGTGTGAGTGTGAGTGAGTGTGTTAGTGTATATGTGTGAGTGAGCGGGTTAGTGTATGGTTAGTGTGTTTGGGCGATGTTGTGTGTTTTTTGGCGATTGTGTGCGATTTCAACATGGCGCGATTCTTCCGGAAGTGTGCAACGTTCCCTGCGTATTTGTGTGGATTAGATATGGTTTGGTTCCTTTGTTTCAGTTTTTCAGTGACGGTGAGCTGAAATTTTTATCATCGGTTTTACGCACTTAAATTTCTTATGTATAAAATTTAACAAATAGTATAAACAAATAGATCTATCTATAAAATGGTGTAACGAATCTCCTGTTTGGCCGGTGACTCGAATTTAAAATATTTTATTTATTATATTTCATCCAATTTTGTCGTCCTTTTCTTCTTCTTCGGGTATTGTATTGGATTCCTTTGACTGAATTCTTCCTATGATTGAATTCTTTCTAAAACTGGACTTCTGCTACTCTTGAATTCTTTTGTGACTGAACTTCTCCTGCTAACCAATTCTTCGTGTGTTCGAACTTCTGCTGCGATTGAATTCTTCCTGTGATTGAACTTCTGCAATTTTGTAGAATCAATGGAAACTGTGCTTGCCGCGTTTGTATCTTGGATTCCTTAACTACTCGTCTTTGCTTTGAACTCTCGTTTCAACTACGAACGCATGTTTTCCCACACTGAACGTTTGTTATTCCACACTCTGAAAGATTCTCAATCACCATTTAACCTCCTAAAAGTTTGATGTGATTGAGAATTCGTTTCATACAAAAAGAACGAAACAAACAAAGTCAAAATCTGACTCTCCTACTTTGAGTTTGTTTACGTTTTGAACACAAAGATTTTGTGTGAGTGGACCAATTTCATCTTCACAATGGTAGTCAAATTACGAAGTTAGTTAGATTAATAACAACTAAATCGCATTGTTATTATCAAGAAGTGGGTAATGAGTAATCAGGAGAACTCGCATCGCATCTTAGTTCAACAGATGCATATTGCAACGACTCAAGTTGTTGGGGTAAGCTCAGCGGGTCGGTTACAGAAAAGTGTTGCAGAATTAATTTGAAATGATATCTTTATTTGACTTCTAATTCTATTCCTAAAAACTATTTATAGTACAATCATAAATTAATGTACCCTAGACTCGGAATACGTTCTAGTTCATGTGCGTTGGGTTTTGTTCCGCGTTGTGTTTAGATGAGTCTTAGTATCTGAAGAATCGGTAATAAACTTAGACTACTGTTCTGTCCTGCGTATGTATAAGTCTCTGGAGAACCTGTGAAAACTACTTGTGCTCTGTCCTTCATTTGTGTAAGTCTAAGAGTAATATTTGTATTTGAGAAGACATTCTCAGTTAATATATCAACCATACGTGTTAGAATCCTAGAAGCGATTTAAATCAGTGCGTCTATGCTACGACACCTATTACGCACGTGTCCAACGTTATCCAGAAAGAGGCGCACATTCCAGGGTGACCGCTTTCTGGACTCTTTGATAGATATTTCAAACAAACATATTCGCTCCATCAAGTGTTTCATTCAAAGCTCCAGATGGCTCGCCCTTTGAAAGGGATAGGACCTGTGCCTCATGCGGTATCACAACTGCGCCCTTCTGGGGGACGCAGTACCCACCTACCTACTTATGCTCCGTGCTGGAGAAGAAGAGTTCTGAGATGTCCCGATTACGTACTGGAGAAGAGTGGTGTCTGAGATGTCTCGATTGCGTGCTGGAGAAGAAAGAGACGCCAGTTCGTCGTTAATTGCTGGTGTCACTGGTGTCTGAGATGTCTCATTTGCTTGCTGGAGAAGAAAGAGGAGCTAGTTCGCCGTTGATTACTGGTATCACTGGTGTCTGAGATGTCTCATTTGCTTGCTGGAGAAGAAAGAGGAGCTAGTTCGCCGTTGATTACTGGTATCACTGGTGTCTGAGATGTCTCATTTGCTTGCTGGAGAAGAGAGAGGCACTAGTTCGCCGTTGATTACTGGTATCACTGGTGTCTGAGATGTCTCGATTGCGTACTGGAGAAGAAAGAGGAACTAGTTCGTCGTTCAATGCTGATATCACTGGTGTCTGAGATGTCTCATTTGCTTGCTGGAGAAGAAAGAGGAACTAGTTCGTCGTTCATTGCTGATATCACTGGTGTCTGAGATGTCTCGATTACCTGCTGGAGAAGAAAGGAGCTTGTTCGTCGTTCATTGCTGGTGTCACTGGTGTCTGGAGTGTCTCGATTGCGTACTGGAGAAGAAAGAGGAGCTAGTTCGTCATTGATTGCTGGCATAACAAGGCGTTGAGTTCTTGAAGTGCTGCCGTTTATAAAGGCCAGAGATTTGCCCTGGAATCACCTTCAACTAATTCTAATTGTTCCAACTTCTCTGGTTCCAATTCCACCTATTGCAATATATGTTACTTTTATTATGCAGTAATGTTGCTGTAGCAATTTGCCTTTGAGTCACCTTCTTGGAATTCAATAGCTAGGCGTAGGTTATAGCCAGTGAACCGTTCATCTAGCTTCTGCCTGTTGCTATAATGATGTTTGTTGTTGCTGTTCCTCATAGTATTGTTGTTGCTATATTATTTTTCCCTTCAGCCCACCTTTAGCGCTTTGGGTTATTCCTTGTCGAGTTTTGTTGATTTTAGACTACGTCGGCTAGCTGGTCCACAGCTCCTATTTCCTCGCTACGAAATGTTGTTGTAAAACGTGTTGATAAATATGGCATTCTACTGCAGCCAGTCGGTGCAGCTTGCGAAATTGTTAGTGCAATTGCTTTCTTCCCTTCTCTGTGTGGTTGTCTCCGTTATATTGTTAAGGATCTCACTGCAAGTTTTGCCAATAAGGACATTTCGCTGCAACGTTTGATTAAATAGTTGATTATACTTATGTTCGCCCTAAACAGAAAGGACCTGATTGGTGCGATCATCTATTTATAATTGTTCTAGCATTATCCTACGATCCTGAACTCATTTCTAGCACTATGCTTCGGTAAGATTCTGTCAACTGGTGCCTTCGTTGGTAGCATTCATCATTGTGGGAGTTTCCTGCTGAGTAGTCAGTATGACTCTGCGTTGTATACTTTTCACATATATGTTTGTACACCTTGAATATTGGGCGAGCATTTGTCCGTATGTTTGTTTGCCCGTGACGTCAGTTTTGTGTGGATGAAAAATATATATGAAAACAGTGAATATAATTTTCATCCTGACAAGAGACTTTGACGATGCATTGTGGAACCATGCTACCATTGAGTCCAACATAATTGGTAGCCAAACTTTATGCCTCAAAGTAGGCATGCAGTCTGTTCAACAAGAGAGAAACGACGATAATTCTAGGCAAATATAGTAAATAATATACGGTATTTGTTCATAATTTAGGGTATTTGATTCTTAGTTAAGGTGTACATATAACTATCTCTTTCGCACATTGCTAAAATTTGTTTACATGTCTAAAACGCCAATGTCTTATTAGCTTAGAATTGCGGGGTGCTTTATTAGGGAGGACGTTTGACGAAAGGAGTTCCTTATATGGAGTTCCCTTTCCACGGAGTGTGCTGAAAAACTACTGGAAAGGCTGCTAAGAAGATGCGTAGCTATTCTCGACGCTGAAAACAATTTCACAGTGTACTGAATAATTATGTCCCAGCTCTCAAATATGCTTCAATGTAAAACTAAAAAAATACCTTTTATATTTTCCCAGCTATCGTCCTCCCTCTCTAGTTGAACAGACTGCACTGTTAATACCAGCAACTTTTTAATGGATCTTCCTAGACCACCAAACAGCAAAATTCACTACCTCTAAAGACCTGTAACATCTAAATGAAGCGTCATAGAGGCCCGTTTAACCCCCCAAGCTTTGAAAAATTTCATTCGTGGTAATCCATACAAATTGGTATATGAATCGTTGTTATGGTGCCTCTGGTTTAGTTATTGTAGACCCCTCATTTGGTATATAAATTACGCCCCTTGAAACACTGCTTCCAAAATAATAACGCAAATTTATAACGATGCCAGTATTTCCTCAGTTTCTATAGCGTTGTGTATATAAGCAACATGTTGGGTAGCTCGAATATCCTTTTGCTAGTATTTGAAGTCATAATCTGGTGATTTTGTGTAGTTTGATTGGTTCTTTCTCACACCACGGACTTAATTCATTTCAGAGCTAATTTTCTAATTTTAGAGTCAATTGTAAGCTCACTGTATTGATGGAGTATTACCTGGCTCCATTGGTAATACTCCATTGGTAAAATTGTGGCCGCCATCTTGCCTTTGGTATTGATTACGTCCGCACACACACACACACAGCCACACTCTGCCACAGCAATGCCAATTGCTTTCCAACGCATATTGATGACTTCTCCGGGGTATATTCAAAACCACAATAAATCGAACAATGCTGACAATGGCCCAAACAGCTGGCAGTGCCGCTGGCAGCCACTACTGACCCTCATAGACCCCTTTTGTGCGCTAGCAGTGGCAACCCTTTTTGTGTGGAGGCAGGGCAGCAATTCAGACGCCACAGTGTATCGTTGCATATTCACATGGGGATTGACTAATAGGATTTGAAGAGCGTAAAATTGGTTCGTTGCGAACATGAAATATTTAGCGTATCCTTTTTGCGCCAACACACACACTCTTACAAATACACTCCCATTCACATACAGCTAGACACGGAAAAGCCAGCTGCCAGCTGCTGGGGCTGCCGCTTCTTATGCTGGCTTTACTCTTCTTTTGGTTGCTTTTGTTCTTGTTGCCTTGCTTTATTTTTGCTGTTGCTACTTTTTTATGCGCTCACCACCGCCATGGAAGCGTAAATATTTCCAGTCCTTCGCTGCAGTGTTTATGCAGTGTGTTTGTCTGGGCGCTGCAGCGTGCAACATTTACTGCATGGCGGGCATCCAGCTGTTGGGGTTATGTGTGCTTTGTCTTGTCTTTGGGTAACTGCCGGCTGTTGATCGGGGGAGGCGAGGATTGGGTTGCTGGCTGGTTCGATTATGCGGTTCGATCTTTGGCTGCTTGCTCGCTGGAGTATTTTATTATCGTAAATAAAACGCAATCACTGCGCGTTCAGCATCTTGCATATTTCATGATGGCGCTGCTTTCGCAGCATAGCATTTTAAGCTGCCAGCGCAGCACCATCAGCACTAGCACCAGCACCCAGCATCCAGGACCAGCATCGATGAAATATTGCAAACATTTTTACACAAAGTCAATTGCAAATTATAAAATATTCATGGTGGGGCGAAGGAGTCTGAAGAATTCGTAGTTCCTTCCGTGCTACACTTAAAATTGCTGCATGCATTTTTTAAATTGTTTAATATCTTTGCATAAAGGAGCGAGCAAGTTTTTATTGCATACTTAAAAGGGCAAACACATTCTTAAGGAATACAAATGGCTGCCAGCGTGTGCGCTTAATTTTTAGTAATTGCTCGTTTTTAACACAATTTTCTTAGCAGCGGCAACATTTCCTCTGTAGCAGTTATCAGGCAACATTTGCCAAGCAGCACAATGTTGCGCTTTTTCACTTAATGCGGCAGCAGGCAGCCAGACGGGCAGCGAAAAGGCATCGGGCTCCACCAACAACGGCAACACTGTTTATCAACACACATTAATTTTCATTAATGCAGCACTAACACTCATACACACACACACAAACACAAACACACACAGCCACTCATACACTTGCAAAAAGTTCCACTGCAGCAAGTTCAGTTCAAGCGAAAGGGTAAAAATGTTGTTTGGTGTATAAGAAATTGGTGCGGCCATTTTTACACTAAGCCAGCGCTCTGAGCGGGACTGCAGCGGCGAAGAAAGAAGCAAGGAAATGCTGGACTTGCACTAATTAGCAGCAATATATATTTAGTAGCATTTGTTTAAGCGGCAAGAGGGTCTGTTTAATGGAGCGGAAAAATGTGGGAATTTTAGAATGTGGCACGCTCTGGCACGGACTGCTTTCATATGAAGTGGCAGACAGTTGAGTAAGGAATTGATTATAATTAGCAGTGCCACTAGTGTCTGCCCTAGAAATGCACTTGTCTCCACTTAATAAGAAATTTGAAATAAGGAAAAAGCTCCAAGATACTCGTACAAAATGAACCCTCAAATTTTCATCAATCTTAGAGTTTTTGCTTTATACTCACACTTTCAATCAATCCAATTAAATCGTCTCTTCATTTTCTCTTCCCGATTGTTTGAAAGTTGATGATGGTAATTGAAGAAAAAGCATTGATGAAACTAAAGTGTCGCCCTTATGTTCGATTTGTTTTCACACCAAATCAATTAGAAAATGAAGATTCGGTGAAAAGATTGAAGGTACACAAGTCAAACAGTGAAAGAGATTGAAAAGCAATGCTGCAATAACTGAAAGGAGCAACCAAATGATTGTAAAGTATCGGGATGATACCTATGAGGGTGAAGTGAAAAGTTATCGGCCCAAGTTATAGAAAGCGCAGCTATTATTCAGTTGATCCGTCAATCAGTCAGGGAAGCTTATGCTGAAGACTATGGTTCCAGGGATTGCTATCAACTTCGCAGTGCCATTAGGTAGGTAGGAGTGGCCGCCTAGTTTGCCAAAAGCACACTTGATCACACATAATGGGCCATTGTGATACCATGGTGTGGCGCCGTTCAAGCACTGACTAAAGTTGCCTTACTTGGGATGGTGAACCACTGACATTAATCGACAGCTAAAAATATGAACAACATTCAATAAACTAAAATAGGGCTGAAAGAAGAGTTGATTGAGTTATAGATTGAGTTTTATCTGAAAAGGTGGAGGTTTCTTTTGGTATTTACCCAGTCGTCCTTTGGAGTCTATCTGTTATTTTACAATAAACATCACACACACCAAACAATCATTTAAAAAGCCAATACAAAATATCATTTATGAACCGCTGATCGCAACATTGTTCATTTGTCACCCCACTTGGAATTCATGCCTGTGAAGCCTTCTCCCTGAAATTCCTGTGTTCTTATACCAGAGTGGAAACCTTAAATTAAAGCAAGCACAACTTAACGCACAGTCCTTCCACTTACCAGATCATTGTAGTGTACTCCTTCAGAAGTAATAGCAATAAGAGAGGGTATGTTGCATATAAAGAATAGTCCTTTATCCAAAAGATATATATATATATATATATATATATATATATATATATATATATATATATATATATATATATATATATATATACATATATACGAGGTGTGATCAAAAGATAACCATTATTTTCATCTTTTCGTGAGCTACGTATGTTCGATGTTCGCATTTTTTTTTTATGTTGGTACACATGTCTGTTATATATGTTGGCAATACCAACCATTTTGGATTGTCAGTTTGTTTTTGACAGATAAAAAGGTTAGTCGCGTTTTGGTGTGCTCTTCGATTTGTACTATTCGAACAAAATGGATCAAAGAAACTGTATTCAGTTTTGTGTAAAAAATGAAATTAAATGCGCAAGGAGATTTGAAATGTTGACTGTGGCCTTTGGCGAGTCTACTATGAGCAGAACACAAGTTCAATTGTGGTATAACCGGTTTAAGGAAGGCCGAGAAGATGTCAATGACGATGCTCGTCCTGGTCGTCCGAACACGTCAACAACCGATGAAAACATTGACGCAGTGAAGAAAATGATTTTGGATGATCGTCGAATCACTATCAGAGAGGTTGCTGATGATGTTGGCATATCGTTTGGCTCATGCCAAGCAATTTTTACGGATGTTTTAGGCATTAAACGTGCAGCAGCGAAGATTGTTCCAAAATTGCTAAATTTTGAGCAAAAACAACGTCGCATGGACATCGCTCAGGAGCTGTTTTTGGCCAAAAACAAAACCGTTATCATGCCTCAACCACCGTATTCACCGGACTTGGCCCCCGCTGACTTTTTCCTCTTTCCAAAACTGAAGACACCGATGAAAGGAAAGCGTTTTGCTGCGATTGAGGAGATAAAAGAAAAATCGAAACAGGAGCTGTTAGTGATACCAAAAAAAGCTTTTCAGAAGTGTTTCGAGAATTGAAAAAACGCTGGCATAAGTGTATTATATCTGAGGGGAATTACTTTGAAGGGGACAAGATAGTTGATGAATAAATGAATACTTTATTTTTTGATCACACAATAACGGTTCTTTTTTTATCACACCTCGTATATATTGTGAAATACTACAAGTATTTTCCGCACACTGAGTTCATACACAGCATGCAAAATCCCACAGCCTAACAAAAAGTAACCACCTCCCATGGGAAATGCAACCACAAAGACAGCATACAAGTATAACAAAACATTTACGATCTGACCAATAAGCGTAAAGGTTTTAATGAACTCAGAAACGTAGTGTTATACCACAGACCATGAATGATAGAAGATAAAGATTATGCCATCCCGCGCATAAAATAAAAATGTTCTGCGCATGTAGGAACTCTGACGTCATGCAGCTCGTGTTCCTATTGGCTAATGATTTTCAGTTGTCAAACTTAAAAAATGTGTGTAAACATGACAGTGGGACCATATGTAATTTGATAGATAATTTAAAAAAATTTAAATTACGTTAATATTTTATTAAATTTTCTCTTTCGTTTGTTGATATTTTGAGAAATTTCGTCGTTGAGTAACCTTATTCTAAAATACATCCTACACCGGAAAAAAAGTTTTTTTACTTTTTCATTGGATTCTAAGTCCAAGTTTTCCAACTCGTTTTCAGTATTTTCCGTTGGTAATACGTCTCCTTCAACGCTAGGTTTAATACTCTTGAGTATAGTACCTGGAGACAACACAATTCAAACTAAGCACTGTATTATTTCAAATTTTATATTGGTGTTTACCTGTTAAAGAACTATGTATATTTTCTAAATCGGGCGTATTGTCGATCTCAACATTTGCATTACTGCTTAAAACTGCTTCGTTATACCCTTCGTTATACCAAAAAATATTAACATTTCAAAAAACGTACAATTTCTCACTTGTAAATTATCTCACTTGATTTTCTACTATTACTTTGGTGGCATTTGCCCACTGTACACCTCATGTTTACGTTTGGTTTCTCCTTTTTTCATCTTGCAATTAGTTTTAATTGCAAGGTTGCTAACTCTCATATAATACATACATTATTGTGAGCGGGTACAAACAAATTCATGTATGGAGCAACCAGTTATGTATAAAATTTAAATAATCGGAGCAAAAAAACATTGTGTGTATATTTAAGAATGATTTCGAATGAAATCCAATTTCTTATATAAAATATTTCTTATGTTGTGTTCCAATCGGAAATATTTTACCCGTTGTTGTTACACATGGAGTTGGCAACCCTTAGATGGGATCAAAACGTCATCTAACGGGAAATCATGCGCATGGCGTAATCTTCATTTCTATTATTCTTGCCACAGACAACGTAGTCATATAGATTTCCAAATGCTTTGAAAATAAGTGTTCCAAAGTTTGTTGATATGAGCCCCAGAGAAGAAGAGAAACGTGAGAGTGTGCAAAATACAAACCAATATGGTAAATCAAGAGAGCAATAACTTTGCGCTCTGGCAAAAGCTTTGCAACCATCACGCGATGTTCGTATTTCACTTCGTACCCTAAATGTACATGAGGACTTTCGAACAAGCAAGCACGACAATCTCCGATCGTAATAAAAACTTAAAACAGTGAAAAATACCCCGAGTTTGAATAGCAGCAATCAGGGCACACCCAATCTTAGTGCACACTGGCATCAATTCTCATTTTTATACTCACAACTGTTTTGATCGTAAGCATAGAACCCAACAGGAAATCTCAAGCGATTGAATTTTATTAGGCTCGAAAAAAGAAAAACGTATCTTATTACATATCTGAATTGGCAAAACTGGAAATTGTTTACAAAGAACTTCAAAAGAAAGTTAGGTTTTTGGAAACAAAAAATGCGATAGATCTGAAAGCAATACAAAGACTGAGAAAAACTAGAACAAACAAATTTAAAAATCACTATAAAATAAATAATAATGATTCCAATATTATGAAATATATGAATATAATAAAATACGATAAACGGGAGTGCTTGTTTATGTTTACTTGTCGAACTACTTACTTTTTTCCCTACTGGGATGGAGTCTTTGTTTAAATGAGAAATTGGGAGAGAAAACTTGCTTTTTTCGTTACTTGGATGTGTGCCCAGTAAAGCTTTTGATAAAGTGCCACGATTTTTTTACTGCGACCAAAGACGGAACACGGAGAAAAACGAGAGAGAAACACACACAAAGCATTCAGCAGGCGGAGTACAAATAAATATGTATAACAACAACACAACAGTACAGCGTCGAAGGCGGAACACGGAGAAACAGAAACACGCCAACCGATCGCAAGCGCAAAGCAGTAAACAGGCGGAGTACAAAGAAATATTTATCGCAACAACAACAACAACACTACAACGATCGAAGGCGGAACACAGAGAAACACGACAGAGCACCACACACTCGCTAACCGATCAAACACACGCAAAGCAGTAAGCAGGCAGAGTGCAAACCAATCTCTGCAACAACAACAACACTACAGCGACCGAAGGCGGAGCACGGATGACAACGAGAGCGCACCACACACACGCTAACCGATCGCAAACGCAAAGATGTAAACAGGCAGAGTACGAAGAAATGTTTCTACAACAACAACAACACGACAACTAAAAGCAGCGATCAGGCCACACTACTGCAAGCAACAACTATGCTGGACAACTAGAGGTATTACAACAGGGTGGTTAACCAGCAGAAGTTGAAGGTGGCCTAAGGACAACTGGACCACAATAACAACAAGCACTGATGAGTGAACCAGACAGTGAGTCTCTTTGATCCAGCATCGTTCAGTAAGTACACAACGCACCAAGCTCCTACAGACGCACCAAGCTTCGTAGTTATTTTGACTATTAACAATACGCAAAACAGACAGAGCCAGGAGTGTATGGTTTTGACCGACTCTCCCTGGAACACATACGCAACGCAGACAGAGCCAGGAGTTTATGGTGTTGACCGACTCTCCCTGGGACACATACGCAATACAGACAGAGCCAGGAGTGTATGGTTTTGACCGACTCTCCCTGGGACACATACGCAAAACAGACAGAGCCAGGAGTGTATGGTTTTGACCGACTCTCCCTGGGACACATACGCAACGCAGACAGAGCCAGGAGTTTATGGTTTTGAGCGACTCTCCCTGGGACACATACGCAACGCAGACAGAGCCAGGAGTGTATGGTTTTGACCGACTCTCCCTGAGACACATACGCAACACAGACAGAGCCAGGAGTGTATGGTTTTGACCGACTCTCCCTGGGACACATACGCAACGCAGACAGAGCCAGGAGTTTATGGTGTTGACCGACTCTCGCTGGGACACATACGCAACACAGACAGAGCCAGGAGTGTATGGTTTTGACCGACTCTCCCTGGGACACATACGCAACGCAGACAGAGCCAGGAGTGTATGGTTTTGACCGACTCTCCCTGGGACACATACGCAACACAGACAGAGCCAGGAGTGTATGGTTTTGACCGACTCTCCCTGGGACACATACGCAACGCAGACAGAGCCAGGAGTTTATGGTGTTGACCGACTCTCGCTGGGACACATACGCAACACAGACAGAGCCAGGAGTGTATGGTTTTGACCGACTCTCCCTGGGACACATACGCAACACAGACAGAGCCAGGAGTGTATGGTTTTGACCGACTCTCCCTGGGATACCAGTACAAACCACGGACACTACCACGAGCACACAGAGTGGGGTAGTAATTAAATATAATTATATATGTATATGTATAGGAAATAAGAAGTAATTTTGAAAATAAATAAAAAACTTATTAAAAGTAATACAACTGCAATAAATTGCTGTAAGTGACCCTGGAACCCGATGAGTTTTACCCCAGCGAAAACGAGTCTTTACAATATATACATATATATATATATAAATATATATATATATATATATATATATATATATATATATATATATATATATATATATATATATATATATATATATATATATATATATATATATATATATATATATATATATATATATCTACTCGGATAGTCAAGCGGCTATAAAATCGCTTGAGGCAGTAAGACACTCGTCGAAAACCGCAATGCAATGCCATGAATTATTAAGCGAATTATCGTAAAACTTTAGCATAAACCTGGTCTGGGTGCCGGGCCATAAAAATATAGAAGGCAATTGCAAAGCTGATCAGCTCGATAGGGAAGGGACAACATTAACTATCCTCCTGGATAAAGTGCCTCTGCTAATGCCTTCAGCTACATGGAAATTGCTAATAGATAGATACACTGTCAAAGTTGGAAATGTTCCCCACCCCATTATGACTCTTTTTAGGAGCTGTCAAGATATCGATGAATGGGAAATTTGGAATTTACTATTTTAGAATTTATTTTACTTGGAACTAATTTTGTTTTCTATTGGCACTTAACCAAAACGTTTTAATTTTCTGTCTACCAAAAGTTGGACCTCCTCCTAACTTAACTGGCGCACCTCCATATGATTGCTGAATTTTATTTTCTCATATTAAATTTGTGTGCCCAGCTTTGAATGCTTCGTAACGCATGTAAATAGTGCGTCAGGATCTGCGTCAGTCTTTGAGCCAGACTTTTGGTTGGCAAAAGCTCTGTTCAATGCGTTCGTACTTCATTTGCCGATCTAGGGTACAAGTTGCTACAATGTTGCATCATCTCATTAAAATAAGCTCGATCAGATCAGATCAATAAGTGAAGAAGTCACAGCGTCACATTCACTGCTCAATAAAAGAAATAGGGAATTCCAAACCAGGTGGAACAACAGATGATGGATTCAAGTTCTAGTCACTAATTTTATGCCTTTTGAAATTGGTTGCAAAAAGTAAGAAAAGAAAACAACCAATCATGAAGTGTGAGCAACACACTTTAAGTAAGTTACTCTGTAGGACATATTTAGTTCTGGATTACAATGATAAGGGTTTCGCTGTGTTGACTTTTTATGAAACACATAACTTACATAATACAAGAAGGGAACAAGTTATTGAAATCCACACTGACAAAGTCACGAAGTTATTTCACATCTAGGTAGGTAGGAAAAGTGGCTGACAAGCCTCGAGTCGCCCAATTATCACTAGTGCACTTTTGATGCCATACCCTTCAGAGCCAAAATATGATGATATGAATTCCAACCAACCGGAGTGGTTTGTGTGCTTTGTTACATTTGAAAGTTCTAATCCAGAGCAATGCCCCAGACTCTCCAGAAAAGTGCCTCCAAAAAATGTGAGTCTCATGCGAGCGAGAGCTTAGCCATCACAAAGAAAGTGGACATATGTTTGCCTCTCTTGTGGGTCTTCTGTCAGCTTCTGCAATCAGTATTGAATGGAATCTGCATTTTTTTATATCAAACACGGAAACATTTTACATAAACTCGTATATTTTCAATAGTTCAACACAACTAAAACCTACGAGAAGTGAAATTACGTACCTCACTTCCATGTAGAATGAGTAGAACAACACCTCTGGCTCAAGACCAAAGTAACTTGATAACTGTATCTACGCATAGAAAACTATATCTATGGCAATAAATGCAAATGATAGCGAAATAAACGATTTTATTCTTCAGATCTCATAATCAGGATGCTAGTGAATAAAACGATGATGACAGAGGGAATGGGGCAGCTTAAGTAAGGACTTCGTTTATGATCTAGGAAACTATTTAGTTGGGAAATTTCGCAATCACTAGAATTTCTAAGTCTGAGCTGATGAACTGACTCTCTCTCTCTCTCTCACTCTCTCTCTCTTTATCTTTCTCTCTCTTTCTCCCTCTCTCCCTCTATATCTCTATTTCCCTCTCTTTCTCTCTCTTTCTAAGCTGATGCACTGACTGACTCTCAATGAGTGCGATGAGTTTTGAAGGGGTAAAGAAACTATTTCTGTATTCGTCGCCCTCTGTGGTCCAGTGGTAAGCATGCTAGACTCACACCCCGAGGGTCACAGGTTCAAATCCTCTCACGGGCTTGCTCTCCATCCTTTTCTCTTCTAGTCGTAGGTTTCTGTAGCTAGTACTCATTCCCCAACACCTTGCAGTCATTAGTAATTATAGTGTAAGATTTAATAATAATAACAGCATTTCTGTATTCGTCCTTTGAATTGAATCATGTGTGAGTGACACCAGTTAACTAATCTCTACAAATAATGAGTTGAAGATTAGGAAATGTGAAAGAGCATTTCATTGTTCACCAATTTATGATGATTAGGGATGAGTGAGTCCGTGTTTATAATTACTTTGTTCATTGGCGGTGAAGTTCATGAGGGGTCCAATGGATGTGAAACTTATTCTGATTGAAACACGTAAACAACTTTTGATTAGAATGCATTTTTAAAAAGTTTATTGTGAATTTTACAGCTCACTAAATTATAAATAAGTGCACATGGACTCCTCTTCTATATTTAACTCTTCACACGATTCCTTGTTGGAGCTTACGATTTCCCCTGCAAATGAAAAATATTGTTAGCAACGATACAACAATTCACCCGTGTTTCACTATTGAAGCACTTCGATTTTAGTGAACATTTCGTGTCCTGTGTCACTTACAAGGTTGATTGTCACAATTGACGTAAACATTCATGACGCATTCATTAAAGAAGGATACGTGACAAGTGCCATTGTAGGCGCAGATGGGGTACTCTCCTAGCCTGTAGCAGGTATCGTCATCACAGATATTATTGGTTGGGAGACACCGCCTGTTTTGTGGAATGTTCTCGGCAGCACATGAAGAAGGCAAAATTCTTCTATCTAGAATGAAAGAGTATGAAATCTATTAAAATATGGGAAATAGGAGTATATGAAGAAGGATTCACGTTAACTCAGAAGAGGTACGCGAAATCTCGATCACTGTGTACAAATTAACTGGTAAATTGGCGAGCAAATGCTAAGCGAACAAAAGATCAGATCAGTTGATGGAATGAAGAGTACCCAAATAAGTTCAATAGGCTGCGAATGTTTTTGAACTTTGATTAGAATGAAGACTATATCCATGTTGGTGTCTTCTCTGGCGCTACATGCAGAGAAAACAGCACCGCAAAATTCAGTTACCACAAAACCCGTTAATGATAGCGATAGGTGCAAATGAGACGATATCTATGGAGTCCTTCAAACAGGATACTCTTGCCAGTTATTTGCATTATCTTAGAAATTAATAATATTCTCTTTAGGAGAAACTCCTCATTTTTCGTACTACTTACATCGAACGCCGTCACAATTCTTTTTCATATGCGCCACGCACTCGTTGTGCAGCTCCTCATAGCAGCTGCCCTTCAAAACGCATACGAGTTTCTCTTGCTGACTGTAGCAATTCCCATAACAACACTTATCGCCATCAGCGTATATCCCGACTACGTACACCATCAGCGCTGAGGATTTTCAATGAATTATTTATTTACAATTTATTTTATATGATGTGCAAAAAGGATACAATGTAAAGGATGCCGCTTCTCACTTACCGATCGAAGTTAAAGCGTAGAACTTCATTTTTAGTTATTTTCAAGCTATTCAAAACTTCTCCGCAGTTAAAAAACAAACTGGAAACTGATCTCAGCTCTTCGAATACGAGCTTTTAAACCATTTCTTTAGCCACTGAGTCAGCACAATTTCGTCGCATTTGAACAATTATTCAGCAATTATTGTTTTACGCTACCTTTGAAGCGGGTGTGTTCGTTTGCTTTCATAAGATGCTCATATATTGAAGCCTTTTAGAGGTGGTTTTGAGTAGTTTCCATATTGACATATTGTGGTTATCTGTGCCTTCCACTTGTTCTTGATTATGTTGCGATCTCTTAAACTACACTTTACATGATGTTCCAATGCTTTCAATATACTCAAGACGTGGTCTCTAATCACGGTACCAATTGTGTCCAATTCTACAACTGGAACTATGATTTCCCTGTATTCCAGCCTCGACTATTTTCAGACTCTAGCCCTCTTATTGAAAAATGTACCACTTGAATGTAGGACTCTTTACTTCCAAATTGAACGCTTCAGTGAGAGAATGTAGGATGACTAAGCAATTGTTTTGGCCGGTATTTTTTTTAAATTAATCTTGTGCGTCAGTCATTCAGTGGAACGACAATTGACATAGTTGGCATATGTTTCGGTTTGTTTTATGATACGCTTTTTCTGGTCTCTCACCTCGAATGAATTTAAATAAAGAAACATTTTGTTTGTTTGGTAATTACAGAAGTGGATATTTGCAGACTGTTTCCCACTTGAACCAACATTGAATGCTTCAGTGAGTAAATGAAGAATCACATAGTCTCATGTGCGTCACTAGAACGATCATTGACGTAGTTGGTTGATTATATGTTTCGCTTTAAATTCTCTTTAAATAAACAGTCATTTCGTTTGTTTGACAATTTAGGAAGTAGCGATCTTTCGAAACAATGATAAGTATATATACGACTATAATTTTAATGAAAGTCATTGGAATTCGTTCTAAGAACTGTGTGTTTGTCGCTTTCAGAGAGCAACTGTTCTAACATGAATAAAATTAAACAGATCAGGAAATAAACTGTGACAAAGAAACACAATTCAAACTGGCGCGTGTTCAGTTTTCCATATAACTTTATTTGAAAGAGAATCCTAATTGTTTCAGTTTAAGGGACACTTGTCTCTCTGGTATCAGAGCGCTGCTCAACATTTGGCCTAGCTGAGCTTCCTTTAGCTGCCAATTCAACCCAACCTAACCTAAAGTGGCATTTGGTGAATTATTTCTTTTTGTTGGTTTGTTTTAACATGGGCGTGGTGTCCAAAATGCTTCTTTCTTATTCCTGTTCTTTCTGGTCGAAAGTCTTAGTTTCCAGTACTCACTCTCCCACCCCTTAAAGGTGTAAGGTATAATAACAATGCTTGATTGCATCCAGATTTTTCCAATTTGGTGGATGGCTTCAAAATGGTCCTGAACACTGGACAACGCTCTGTAAGCAGCTGTGACCATAAGTTTAACTGATTTTCAACATATGACAGATAAGACGGATCGTAACTAAGGACGCGTTTGAAGACACCGTTTTCTTTGTAATGTGGATATGAGCATTATACGATATTGGTATCGTAATGGAATTTTCTGGCACAGAGATGAATACCTCAATTTTAATATACGATTCAGACCTTAATACCTGCCCTTGCCACATATTATGTGTACATCGTGTAACGAATCTCCAGTATATTCGGGGCTACACTCGCCGGATTGCCAGGATTCATAACAGAAATTATTCAATTTTTATTCTTTTGTTCTTATTTATTTACTTATAATGACTAATTTTTTTGCGACTGTATTCAGGACATCGACTGAAAACTTCCTGCGATTGATTTATATCTGCGAGTGAATTGTCCCTGCGACTGAATTCTTCCCGAGAGGGAATTCTTCCTGTGACTGAATTCTTCCTCCTACTGACTGCTCCCTGCGAGTGCATTCGTCCGGCGATTGTATTCATCCTGCGATTGTATTCTTCCTACGACTGAATTCTTCTTGTGACTGAATTCTCCCTGTGACTGAATACTTCCTGCGACTGAATTCTTCCTGGGACTGAGTACTTACTGCCTTGGAATTTGTAAATATTCCTTATGTTGCTTGTAACGAACTTCACTTCTGAAAGATGCTCAAGAAATATTGAACGTAGTAAAAGTTTAACGTGATTGAGAATTCCTTTCGTCCATTATAACGAAACATACGAACTCAACATTTAATTCGCCTGCTTTGAGTTTTATATTTAAAAAGAGGGGATTTTTTGTGTGGGTGCAAGTTGTCTTCACACTCCCTCCTTACTTCGCGGACGATCTTCATTATTTGTGACGTTTGTGTATGTATTTAGTTAAGTAGTCTGAGATCGTTGATTGGATTGTGGGTCAAAATTTACGTGGCAAATTTAGGTCCTCACAATCTTCATCAAATTTGTCGTTGTCTGTGTCTGTCCAAACAGGTAGAATAGTACTATAATATTATTTGCTGATATATATATATCTCAGGCAGGTCACAGAAGTGCGCTTCTAGTATTCTTCCATCAATTGAAAAAGATAAAATTGCCGCCAGCTCCCACTGAAGTCATACAATACAAAACCATGGATGGCAGCATAATGTAACCACTCTGCCCGCTGAAGCAACTCAGAAGAGTTGGTAAATTATGTGTCAATAAATATTTTATTTTATTTTAATTATTTATTGTGGGAGCCCAAGGTTCAACTAGGACCGTCGAGGACAATGGTGATGAAATATTTTATGTATAATGATACACAGTAGTTTAGACCGCGGTGGACTGAGACAGTACATAGACAGAGTTTGCTGAGTGAATTCACCATCTGTAGTTAGCGTAGTTGTCTGGATGGACAAATGTAATATTTGACGGCCCAGGATCGACTCCTGGGAAGGTTCATAGTTGGTGTGCTGAGACATTTAATCTACTTGGGGAAAAGTACCTCTCATTAAAGGATCTCTGATGAGGACAAGAGGCATTGTGTTCGTCCACTGACAAATTTCACCCACACAAAATCTTGGTTGTTCAAAATATAAAATAAATCAAAGGAGGCGTGTCAGACTTTGATTCGTTTGTTTCTTCTTCTGTGTGAAACCAATTCTCAATCACGTTAAACTTTCAGTAGGCTAAATAGTGATTAAGGATATTTCAGAGTGTGGAGTAACAAGCATTCAAAGTAGCAACAACAAATCGAAACATCAAGCAGACAACAATAGCAAATTCTAATAACCGTTGAAATAGGATCAACCAAGTCCACAACAGACTCAGCCTTAAATAGTCTCTCTGGGACATACTCACTCCACGGTAAGAAGGACAACGAAATAGGATTAACCAAGTCCACAGCAGACTCAGTCATATATGGTCTCACTGGGACACGCTCACTCCGTGGCAAGAAAGACTTATTTCTGTTGACGAACCCTGGACACAGCTGCTCTGAAAACTTCGTTACAGCTGGTACGAATTAGCTATGAGATTTGCCGAAATGTTTTCAATAATTCTCCTTTTGACAACTTTAACGTCGGCATAACGACATTTGCACCTACAGTATGCACTTGTATGTCAAGAGATACGAATAGAAATACTTTCATGTTAAAATAATTTGACAACTACTGATTTTGTCGCATACATATTTTTTTTTCCAGATATATGAGGAATTAATCCCAGAGCATCATCATGGTCATCACAAGCATGGACTTATTGCACTCATAGTTTGACACACACGGTGATTTGGAGTAATGGATATGTCCATGTGTCTCCAATACGATTCGATTTAACACCTCTTGATTATTTATTGTTTGATGCTACATGAAGTCAAATCTTTCTGCTGGCAATCTACAGATATTGAAATACTGCCGATTTGAAGCATCTTTGATTGCTTTTAGATTTAAAACCAGTTGGTAGGGCATTCCAAACTTCAGCAGCACTGACAAAGAACATCCTAGAAGATATGAGGTACTTATGGGAAGGTAAAATCAGTTTCACTGTACGTGTTGATAACGCAAAACATAGCTCACTGTAATGGTTCTGTGGATGTTTGTCATACATCAACTTATGCAAGAAGACCATATTACGAAAGCTTAATGAAGAATTTAGACTTCTATTGAGTATCTTGGGGTATATGATCAAATTTGCAAATCAAAGACAAATTCCGGGCGCATGCTCTCAGCAGCTTCAACTCGCTTTTCTAATCAGCATGCAGCTAATTTCATATTCGCCATCTGCCATGCATAAAATGCATCATTCGCTCTTCGAAGTTGATCATAGCCTCGATAAGCCACTTCACCAGACTCTTCAGGTCTTCAGGTATTTTTTCCACTCGCTGACTGCAGTCCATAAGAGATTGTTCAGATCTGTTCGGTGCTAAATTGTGATTTTGCATGTGTAGTTATATTTGGTGTATTCAGAACAGATATCAAAGAGCACATACTCGTATATATATGCAAATATATTTCACAAGCAGAATATTCGTGGTTTTGCCACACTCTTCAACTTCAAATTCACAAATTAAACTATTTTTTAAGAGAAATTATTGTAGATATAAACATAGACGAACATACTGAGTTCTTTTTCCAAAGCCAAAGGACCTTGACTGATTCACACATTTGCTTTAATGAATCTCAGCTAATTTCGACAGATTTAATAATGCAATTTTGTCCTGTCTGGCAAAGCTGTCCGGAGTAGGAAGAAAGCATATTGTTTCATTCTATGCTGTTAAAGGGCCTCCCATTAATTCATGTGGTGGTCAAATTACTCACATAAAAGTGGTGAGCAAACATTGTCAGGCTGCTGGACGGAGCTGTTGGCGTGCCCGCTGCCCAACTACCAAATCAATTGACTACAAATTACAATTAAATAAATAAACAATTTGCAAATATTTGAAATCTGTTATGCATGTATATTTAGTATTATAAATTTTTGATTATAATGCAACGACATGATTACAGAAATTTTTGCGCTCTAAATGTGTATAAATCTGAGTATAGAAAATTTTAATAAAATTTTAATTCCAACATAAATTTTGGTTTTATTTTTATTTTGTTTTTTTTTTTTTATTTGAGGGGAATTTTGTGTTTTTGTTTTTGTTTTCGTTTCGTTTCATTTTTCCTTTTGGTCGCAATTATTAATTTATTTATAAGCCTAAATGACTCTAAGCTCTAAATTGTTATTGAACACATATTTGCTTATGTATTTTGGGAGAGTTTAGTAGTGTGTGTGTGTGTGTGTGTCTTATTATTTGTGTTCATATGAGAGTGTTGATATGGGTTTGTTTGCATGGCCGTGTTGTTTGGGTTGTATGTGTGGGGGTCTGGGCTTCTGGGTTTGTCAGAGTGGATCTATGTATGAGTGTTTGTGTGTCTTATTTGGCTTGTTTGTGTGTGTGTTGTATGTGATTGGGTGTATTGTATGGGAATGTGTGTGTAGTGTTGTTTGTGAATGTTGTGATCGCTTATGATTGTGGGGTGATGTATTGGTTGTGACTGTTTGTATGGTGTTGTATTGTTTGTGTCTGGTTGAGTGTGGAGTGAGTTCGTCTCCATGTGTGTGTTGTGTAGCTGTGTGTGTGCTTTGTGTTAATATGTATGCTGTGAGTTTGTGTGTCACTTATATTTCTATGGCGTTGTATTGTTTGTGTCTGGTTGAGTGTGGAGTGACCCAGCAGGAAAGGGGATCATACACGGAGTACTCCCCGTAGTCTCCAAAGCAAGATGTCATTGCGTCCCTTTGGCCTATTTTTTACATAAGCATGTCATTGGCACAGCGCTGCTGGAGAGCATGGCTCTGCTTGACCTCGTGCTGCTCAATGTGCCTGGCCAATGAAACTTCGAAAATAGAACAAAACAGCTTCATCGTGGACCTAACCTTCGCCCAGAATGCGATAGCTCGCACAGAAAGGTGGTCTGGAAGCTCCATCTACACGCATAGCGACCATAATGCCATCATCATGGACATATGGCAACATACACAACAGAACGCATACCGGGTGCAGAAAGTTCAGCAAAGAGGCTGGAAAAAACAGTCATATGACGCCGAAATCTTTAACATGGCTTGGCAATATGGCACCGCTCAAGAAAGCCATTTAGAGATGAAAGCAGAAAGCATAACGGCGAGCATCACAGCCTGCCTCGGTAAAGCATGTGACACAACCATGCCCAGCTTATAAGGAAGACCTGACAGAAAGCCAGTCTACTGGTGGAATGAGGAGATCGTGATCGCTAGAAGAAATTGCCATCATGCACGAAGAAAGCTTAAGATATCTCCCGCTGTGCCAGCGGCAGACGCGCTATTGCCAGACTACAAGATCTGTAAAGCAGTACTCAAAAAAGCCATACAAGATAGCAAAAACCGTTGCTTTACGGAGCTTCGCGACAGCGTAGACCTTGATCTCTGGGGGAAATGATTATAAAACAGTTATGTGGAAGCTCAAAGGCCCAAGAGCACCGCAGCCCACAAACCCGACACTCATGCGAGAGGTGGTATCCATACTATATCCTCGCCAAGAAGAAGCCACACTTTACCAGTGACAGCAATTGCACATGGATGTCATCCCTGAAGTTACCACACAGGAAGTGCTTCGCATCACGCAACGCATCGCAGATAACAAAGCACCGGGTTTGGACGGCTTTCCAAACATTGCATTGAAAGCAGCGATTCAGGCGACGCCGGAGCTTTTCGCTAAACTCTACGACGTATGTCTCAAGGAAGGCGTCTTCCCAAAATCCTGGAAACAGCAGAGGCTGGTGCTACTACTTAAGCCGGGGAAGCAGTCGGATCAACCATCGTCGTACCGCCTTTTGTGTATGCTGCATACTCTGGGCAAAGTTTTGGAGCGCATCGTATGCGATCGACTACAGGAGCATCTGGAGAAACCAGAAGGGCTGTCCCCAAACCAATATGGCTTTAAGAAAGCGCGATCAACGCTGGACGCTATTCAATACCACATGTGCTATAGTGCCGAGTATTATGAACACGCTGCAACACACGGAATACATGCGTAGAACGGAACGCGCCAATAGATCTCCAGAAGGAGTTCGCGACGTCCATGAGCCTTGGATCGTACTATGACTGAATGACCAACACTGACGATTGACTCATAACGGCCTCCCGACGCACTACCTAACAGTGAAGTTTCGGGAGGAATAACCAAGGGACAAGGGGGGGTTTGGTTCGGGCTAAATTCCCACACTACGGATTCGGCCATAGACTTTAGATATTTCCCCTCCTCAACAAAAAAAAGGGGGGTCTCCAGCGAGCAATGTCTCCCTTTGGAGACTACCGGGAGTACTCCGGGGACGATCCCCTTTCCTGCTGGGTTGTGTGTCGCGTATATATTTGTATGGCGATGCATTGCTTGTGTCTGTTTCAGAGTAGTATGGGTTTGTGTCCTTGCGTGGTGTAGTGAGTTCATGGGCTGGCTCGGGAGTTTCTTTGTGTGAGTTCATGTACTTATGTGGGAGTGTTTGTGTTTGTGTCTGTGTGTGTTGTGTGTAAATATTGCTAAATTATGAAAATGCTAATAATTTTCATAAACGTTGTTTGTGTCCTCGCAACTTGCAGACGCGCATACAATTTCAATTATTATTAAATTATTTTGTATATCAATTATTATCGTTCTCATAGCTACAGGGCAACAATTTTGATTTAATACTAGCACGAGTAAATCTTAAATTACACACTAAATATTCTATATATATATAAATGCAGTATTTATTATAATTGTCAAGGCTTAAATGGCTAAAACATTTGATTGTGTATTCCTGCGAATTGCATGTGGTTGGCTGGGTGGGAAGGGGTCTTTCAGTTTAACAGTTCCACACACAATTACAAAACCCTTTTCATAAATAATTTCCATCATTGACTTTGGTCTTACCGCACACATAGCAAAGAGCTTGCTTACCTAATCCTTTTCTATATACGAATGCTTGCATTTATCTTGTGTAGAAGTGTGTAAATATATATAGTATATATTCATATATTCATATAAGTGTGTATATAAATTTATTTTGTAATTAATTTTATATATTTAGTGTAAATATTTTAAATTCGTGTAAATAATTATTCTATAAAATTTTCCATAAGTTACTAACACACTCGCATGTCCTTTATTCAATCATGTTTATTGCCAGTTTATTATTGTGTTGCCTTTCTTTTTTGTGTTTTTGTCTGTCTCCTTCCACTTATTTGTATTTATAAATAGCTCTGCATTTCGCGTCCTCTTTGCCTTCCTTTGTTTGTTTATAAATGCGCTCATAATTTAATTGCGCTCATGCCTCATTATTAATCATGGAAACGCGTGATTTCTTTGAATGAATGAAACGTTCCCGCTTCAGTCTTCTTTTTCATCATTTCCATAATTAACTCAAACAATTATTATATAAATTTTTTGCGTCATTTTTGCTTTCATATTTGTTGTCAATTTAATCGTTTAATTAATAACGCATTTTTATTTGCGGAGTTAATTTTGTATTTTGTGTATGATGATGCTTTTTTGCGATTTGGATATTTTCGTTCAAATTGACTTTTATCGCATTAATTTGCCGTACAATTTTCCATTTCATTAGCAATGCCCACAATTGAGCAATCGATTTTCCACATCCCTAAATGCAACAGACTGCATCGGTCCATTGGCATTATTTTTGTACAATCGCCCATGCAAAGTGGCTCAATTGAATTGGCTGTGATGATGTGTGATGCAATTTATGATAAACTTTTCAATTTAAAATGCCTGCTTTGATTCGAGTATTAGAGACGAATGCATACTATTAATCAAATTTATACTCCAGAGGAAAATAGTCATAGAATTTGCTGGAAATGTTATCCACAAAGATATGGGAATGAGGGTGTACTCACATGCAACCTTAGGACTTAGGAGAATGTAAATAAAGTCATAAGATGTGGTGATCAGCATTGAGAAACTTTTCGAGACTTTTCTTAGTGCTCAATTTCGACTTCATACGAGTCAAATTTCAGCCAAATATCTCGTTTGGTCCCGTTGGTCTCTGTTAAAAATTGTTAATCGCTTTCGTGGTGGAATATCATGGATCTCGACCCTGACTGAAACATATTTCCTCATTTAGAGAAATTCGATCCAAGTTGTCGTTTCCTATCATAAACGTTCCTCAGACATCAAATGACTTTATGTACTTTTTCAAGTTTAGGGGATATTCTGAGCAAAATTAAATATTTGAGATACTAGACCTGGAGCACAAAATTTGTCAGAAATACACCTCGAGAGTATTTCTTGCAATGGATGCTTCTACTGCAATTGAGGCATCAAAAAATGTACTTTTTCAAATTAGGGAATATTCTGAGATTAGTTAACCATTTACACGACGAGACCTGGAACATGATAACTGGGCGAAAATACGCCCCGAGACTGTAATTTTTGAACAATTTTACTCCTTTATTATTTTGAACAGCATTTAGTTCAGTGACGAGGCTCGCTTATTGTTCAGTGGAAACGTAAGATGAAAATTGACCCAAAGGACGATGCAAAGCCTCCTGTAATTAAAGTAAGAACGTTGCATTCATCAATAGTAACTCTCTGGTGGAGCATGTGGGCTGGTGATGTCCTTGAAAACAATGTGGGGTGATGATGCCCCTGAAAACAATGTGGACTGATGATCCTCCTGAAAACAATGTGTACTGGTGGTGTCCTTGAAGACAATTTGGACTGGTGGTGTCCTTGAAAACAATGTGGACTGGTGGTGCCCCTGAAAAAAATGGGCTGGCATTGTCTCCCAAAACAATGAAGGATCCACCATTACCGTCAATGGAGGAGATGACTAGAAACATGATGACATATTTTTTGTGTGGGCGATAAAACTAAGAATTCGGTAGAACTAAGAATTTCCAGGCCTTGTAATCTAGTCAAATCTATCATATCCATAGGAATAGGCCACCAAGGCCAAGAGAGTTGGCACTGCTAAACTTCTACACATGGGTCTATACAAAGATTGCTAAGCAAACACTGCAGCTCTTACAAATATGTGATAGCAAGAGAGATTAACTGACCATATATAATGATGAAACGATCTAAACAAGAAATGGCAAATCATTGGGTATCATACCACAAATTGTGTAGCAACATTGGTATTGGGCCTTGTCACACGATCCCAAAATAAAAGAGACTCAAGCATACTCCAACTGGAATTGTTTGTAAGAGACATATAAAGAATGAAAGAGAAATAGAGAGAAAAAGATAGATAGAGAGAGATAGAAAAATAGAGAGAGATAGAGATAGAGAGAGATGGAGATAGAGATAGATAGAGAGAGGGAGAGATAGAGATAGAAAGATAGAAAGATAGTGAAATAGGGAAATAGATAGAGATAGAGAGAGATATGGAGAAAGAGATTGAAAGAGGGACAAACATAGAGAGATATAGACAGAGTTGGAGATAGTGATAGAGAGAGAAAGAGAAACATGGAGAGAGATAGAGAGAGCTGGAGAGACAGATAGAGGGGGAAGAGAGTACTTAAATGGAGGTAACCAAAATACACTCCACATCACTTTCTTGAAAGTATAAGATCACTATTCTAAGGAACTCCTTGTAGAATCATATTAAAAGAAACTAAAGTTAGTTTAGAACAGGAACCGCCTTCATATAAACATGCATTATATTACTGCTTAGTGATCAAGTGGAGATTTTCATTAAAGTGTCTTACTTGAAATAGCTGCATTAAGAGAGGGACTGACATATAATTATGTGTGTGAATTGACAATTTTTCATAATTTTATCTCTTCCCTTAAGTGTGTTTTTTAGATTATTATATTTTAATGGTCATCTCAAAAGTATGTGGACTGATATTGTTCAGGGTCGCGCCAATAAAGTTCTAAATATAAAAAAATTAAGTTTACTTAATTGCAATTGCTGCTAATTCTATGATTCATAAATTCAGCTAACTTCGATACCACCTATAGGCAAACACTTCTAGACCACCTCTAGAAAACATCGTGCAAACATCTCTAGACACCATTTCCAGAACATATTTAAGGCAATGGTTCCAGTACACCTCTATAATAATAGTTTCAGAACACCTTCACCACACCACTGCTGGAACAACCATAGAACTCCATTTCCAGAACATCTCTAGAACAAAACTTCTAGAAAATGTTTAGAACAACAATTCCAGAACACTTCTAAACACCACTTTCAGAACACCATCCCCAGAAGACCTCCTGAAATGCATTTCCTGAACATCTGTAGAACAAAATCACCTTAATACTGCTCGAACACCAATTACGAATCACCTCTAGGTCACCACTCCAGGAACACCAGTTCCAAAACAAAACATCTCTAGAACAATATTTCTAGAATATCTCTAAGCACTTCTACTGGAACACCTGTAGAACACCATTTCCAAAACATCACTTCTAGAGAATCCCTAGAAAACTACTACCAGATCACTTTAGTACACCACTTACAGAAGACCCAAGGATTCCATTACCAGAACACAGCTACTAGAAAACTTCTAGAACAACATTTTCAGAACACCTCCAGAAAAACACTTCCAGAACACACACTTAGACATCTGTAGAACAAAACTTCTAGGAAACTTGTAGAAGAAAAATTACAGAACTCGTCTAAACATCAGTTTTAGAACACCACCTCCATAACTGCATTTCCTGACCAAAATCTCCATAACACTGCTTGAACACCAACTCCGAATCGCCTCTAGTTCACCATTTCCCGAACACCAGTTATAAAACAAAACACCTCTAGAATAACACTTCCAGAACATCTCTAAACACTTCTCTTAGAACACCTGCAGAACACCATTTCCAAAACATCACCTCTAGAAAATCTGTAGAAAACTACTACCACAACAATCTAGAACACCACTTACAGAAGACCTCTACAACTCCATTTCCAGAAATCTTTAGAGCAAAGCTTTTAGAAGACTTCTAAACCACTACTTCTAAAACACTAACAGAGACCTCTAAATAGCATTTCCAGAACAGCAGCTCCAAAACATCTATAGAACACGACTTCTCAAATCACACTTCCAGCACACCTTTAGAAAATCACTGTTTAAGGAACACCTATATTACACCACTTCCAGAACACCAGTTCCAAATCAAAACCCCTCTAGAACAACACTTCCAGAAAACCAGTTCCAAATCAAAACCCCTCTAGAACAGCACTTCCAGAACACCTCTAGGACACCACTAACAGCATTTCCAACACAACTTCAAGAGCATCTCTAGGAAACTGCTTCCAGAACCTTTATAGAACACCACATAAAAGACACTAGTTCCAGAACACGAGGTCCAAAACAAAACACCTCTAGAACAACATTTCCGGAATATCCCAAAAGTCTGCTTCTAGAACACCACTTCAAAATCACCTCGTCTATAGTATCTGTTGAAATTTGCTTCGAAGACACAACGTCCAGAACTCCCTTTTGAAAGCAGCTTTAGAACAACACTTCCGGAACACCTCCAGAACTCCATTTCCAATACACCTCTATAATAAAACTTCCAGAACAGCAGTTTCAAAACCAAACTCTTCTAGAACAACACTTCCAGCACACCTCTAGGACACCACTTCTGCAACGGCACTTCCAAACACCACTTCAAGAGTACTTCAAGAACACTGCACGCGCCCGAACAGCAGCACACTCAAAAGCGAAACTTCCAGAACATCACTTCACACAGTCACATCAGTTACATTACTCTACCACTCGCACAGTCTACAAAACGGAATTGATAAATAATAAATTAAAAATAAATGCCATTAACCCAGATACGGGTAACTTCCTACAACAGGGCAAATAAATTGTGTCCTTAAAGTATTTTCCTTAACCGGAAGCCGCACTAACACATAAATATGCAGAGTGTGTGGCGGCTAAACACGCGCACACGAACCTACTCACACTCGCAGACAGAGACTAAACAAATTACTCGTATCCTGGCGAATGCGTGTTGCTGCTGCTGCTTCTCCTGCTCCTGCACTGTGACTTTCTGGATGGGTCGTCGCGAGAATTTGGCTAATTGCAGCTTAGAAAGACTCAAAACTATTTCCGCCACATGCAGCTGCAAATGCGCCGCCGTTGTGTTTGGAAGGATGGTGGCAGGAATTTTCGAAATTTTAAATTCCAGCGCTAATGGGTTCTGCGGGCATGCGGTTGAGCGCAGCTTAAACATTTTAAAAAGCGCTTAGGAAGGTTGACGCGACGATTGCAGAACCGCAATGCCAACTACTCCAGCAAGGGAAGTCGACGAGGCAGACACATAATTTGGGAAATTTTCAAATATACGTGAGGGCCCAGCAGGATCTTTAAAATGACTATAGTTGGAATTATTAAAGATTAACTTTCGATTTATTAACCCAAGGCAAACAATATTTATGCAAAAAGTGCCTACCAACAACTTGGATATTTCAACAACTGCAGAAATCACAACAACAACAACAACGCTCTGTGGCTCAACACTTGAATCAATAAGAGCAGCGAGCAGCGAGCAGCAAACAGAGAATGGAAACCGAAAAGTGCCCGCACGCAAACTGCAAACAAAATTAAACGCAAATTTAAAATCCTTTTTGCACAAAATCCTTAAAATGCAAATCGCTTTTCGACAAGCACAATCACAATAACAACAATGGCAACAGGAACACCAACAACGACGGCAACAGAAATAACAACAACAGCAACAACGACGACGACGACGACGACGGCATCGACAACCTACAAAAACGGGAACTCGCAATTAAAATGCAAACGCAAACGCAAGTGCAACTGCAGCTGCAGCTGCCTGAACACGGCCAAAGGACCAAACGAAAGTGTGCAGCTCTGCTGCAGCTGGCGAAGTGTGAGAGGCGAGTGCCGGCGTCCATGAGCATAGCCGACAAAATTCGAACATTTCGGAATTTGCATGCATACGAAATGCACACAGTCTGCGGCTGGATGCGTACGAACGTTCGACCGAATGAACGAATAAGCGAATGAACGAACGACCACCAACGCAGCAATGCAACCAAGCGACCAACAGCTACTTCCTGCCTCAGCGTGTGTGTGTGGGAGTGCGTGTGTGTGTTTGCGGAAGTTGGAAGCCACAATTGAAGCGGAAATATTTTGGCATGGTACTGGCACCACATTATGGAATGTTCTCGCTTATGCAGTTGCTAATCGCAGTCGTATCGGACTTTGTTATCCTTTTTTAAGCACATTAATGTGCAAAGGATATTATGGCATGCGAATGTGCCAATGCGTAAGTGTACGATGTGCGCGCCTAATTTATGAAATAAGCTTTGCAGTGCGCTCAAAATTTGTTCCGTTCGCATTATGCGGCCCAATAAACGAGGACTCGAGCAGGGATATGCGTGAGACGGGTGTGGATTTGCGTAGAAATTGATTTTGCAATTAGTGTAAGTACACTCAGTTGGAATCGTGCATAATATTAATGAGAAGCTCCATTGCCTAGAAGGAGTATTCATTAAAGTGTCTTTAAAGGATGTGTTAATGGAGTTCTAAGTTTCTCAGATGGTCAATAGAAGAGAAAGTTCAGATGCTACTTGCAGTTGTTATGATCAGGAGAGAAGGGAATTTGAGAGAGAAGCTAAATTCAGAAGAGAAGGAAAATTCGGTAGAGAAGGAAAATATGGGAGAGAAATTAAATTTAGAAGAGAAGGAAAATTCGGGAGAGAAGGGAAATTGGGGGAGAATTTCAATTCAAAAGAGAAGGAAAATTCGGGTTAGAAGAAGTTAATCTCTCTTATTTGAAGAAACTCTTCGATGAAATGGCTAAAAATTCTATTCAACAGTGTCATCAGAGCGAGAGAACAAAGCATCAAAAAATAGAGAGAGTTGGATCAGATTTCAAGGCAAACACTGCTTTGATTTTGAGCCACGGTAAATCGTCATCCTTCATAGCTATTCTAGCACCCGTTGCATTTACCCAAACCTCAACGAATGTCCTCAACCAAGAACTGTATATCAAGCCTCAACGCATGTCATCAGTCAAGAACGGTATACGCCAGAAATGATCAGCTCCAACTTTCATGTTCAGATTCCTTCACCTTAAATTGCCACTTCGTGGAACACTTTTAAACTTCTTTCAAAGAAACTGAATTAGTCAGTCAAACACTGGATTGTTTTTTGGAATACATAATAGATATTTTTAATAATACTGGAAGATATCGAATGAAGTTTATCTTGAAAGCTGCAAGCCAATTGTTCCTGGTTAAACCAATATTTTGTGAATTATTGGACAATTCCTGGTATTTTTCTGACAACCTGTAAAACTGTAGAAATGCGTCGTCAAACAAGCGAACATCAATCCGAATACAATGAAGCTCTTTTTGAACTCTTAATATCCCCTTCTCAAGGATATTGTGACGAAATAGATTTTCTGTATGCATAACTAAACATGGATAAACTTGAAAATGCTACCAAAACATAAATAGTGACTAATGAGCAGGTGTCATTGCTGATAAGTTTTTAATAAAGAGTCATTAATATATTGACATAAACCACAAGTCATACGCAACTAGTCACAATACAACAAGTCATAACCAGCGAGTCATAAACAACCAGTCGGAAATAATGGTATCTCTGTAGTGATTAATTAGAAAAGGGCATTTACGATAGGTCTTTAATAGAAAGTCATTAGGAAATGGATATAAACCACAAGTCATAAATAACTAGTCACAATACAATTAGTCATAACCAGCAAGTCATAAACAACCAGTCGGAAATAATGGTATCTCTGTAGTGATTAATTAGACGAGGTCTTTAATAGAAGTCATTAGTAAATGGGCATATACCACATAGGTCATAAACAACTAGTCACAATAAAATAAGTCACAACTAGTGAGTCATAAGTAACTAGTGGTAAATAATGGCATCTCTATAGTGATTAATTAGACGAGGTCATTTACGATAGGTCTTTAATAGAAAGTCATTAGGAAATGGATATAAACCACAAGTCATAAATAACTAGTCACAATACAATAAGTCATAACCAGCGAGTCATAAACAACCAGTCGGAAATAATGGTATCTCTGTAGTGATTAATTAGAAAAGGTCATTTACGATAGGTCTTTTATAGAAGTCATTAGTAAATGGGCATATACCACAAGTCATAAATAACTAGTCACAATACAATTAGTCATAACCAGCGAGTCATAAACAACCAGTCGGAAATAATGGTATCTCTGTAGTGATTAATTAGAAAAGGTCATTTACGATAGGTCTTTAATAGAAGTCATTAGGAAATGGATATAAACCACAAGTCATAAATAACTAGTCACAATACAATTAGTCATAACCAGCGAGTCATAAACAACCAGTCGGAAATAATGGTATCTCTGTAGTGATTAATTAGAAAAGGTCATTTACGATAGGTCTTTAATAGAAGTCATTAGGAAATGGATATAAACCACAAGTCATAAACAACTAGTCATAACCAGCAAGTCATAAGCAGCAAGTCGTAAATAATGATATATATTTTGCTTCAATTAACTTGGTTCCTGAATGTGTTGTAATGTCCTCGAAACCAACTGAAATAAATTTAAAACAGAAGCCTCTTAGAGCAAGTGTACAGTTGTGACTTGAGAGCAGAAGCGACAAGAGAGAGGCTAGCGTGAAAAGTGAAACTGGGGAACATGTTGTTAAACTGCTTAATATATAAATTGTGTTGTCTTAAGTAAGACAATAACTGATCAACTAAGTTGATTTATTTCGAATATTAAATAGTCCTGATCATTTAGAAAACTGGTGTTCAGTTGCTTGGCACAGTCCAGTGATTGCACTATAAGCGATATTAATAGATATATACAGAGAAAATATGAGTTGGACAATTCAAGCTGGTGAAGAAAATTTATTATATTTATAGCAGGAAAAAATTTTAGTGAAGAAATGGTGAGCCTAGGGTGATGTCAGTATAATGTCCCCGAAGTACTGAAGCTTCCAAAGGTGCCTGAACTTTCTCCAAAGATGTTCATATATCTAAGGCTTCTAAAGTATTTTATATAGGCTGTAACTGATATATCTCAGTAAGAAGAAATATACTCTGATGACTATGAAGAAACTCTCTCATAACTATACAAGGTTATTATAATCTTCATATATATATATATATATAATGATTATAATCATTATATATATATGATTATAATCATTATAACCATGTATATATACATGGGTGATTATAGTGGGTGATACCATTAAAATGTCCCCAAAACTCCTCATATTTCTAAGTCTCCTAATATGCGTAACTGACATATCAAGTTAATGCCTGTGAAGAAATACTCTCATTATATGTATACACCATGAGGAAAATTAGTTGATATTTCTTTTATAAGGATTATATATCGCATCTTCAGAACTATCCTCGAATAATACATTGGGATAATTTGACTTCAAATAACTTTCCTATCCAAGAGAGTGTTTCTAGTTCATAAGGAGAAGGATTATCAGTAACAGAATTTGTCTTGTAAATGGATGCATCATGTGGGAATATATTGGATATATCCTTTATAAGGACTATATATCGCATCTTCCGAACTATCCTCAAATAAGGAGCTACAATTATTTGACTTCAATTAAGTTTCGTACCCAAGAGAGTGTTTCCAATTCATAAAGAGAAGGATTATCAGTAACAGAAACAGTCTTGTAAATGGATGCAACATGTGGGAAGATATTGGTATATCCTTTATAAGGATAATATATCGCATCTTCAGAACTATTCTCTAATAATGCATTGCTATTATTTGACTTCAATTAATTTTTCTACCCAAAGAGTGTTTCTAATTCATAAAAAGAAGTATGATCGGTAATAGAATCTGTCTCGAATAGAATGCACCATAGGGGAAGTTATTGGATATTTCCTATCCAGATAAATAGAAGTGATCTACGATATTAAGGACCTTCCATATTACTCAATACATCTGCCCCATTCTTTTAGTATCAGCGAACGATGTTTACTCATCAAAATTGTGTTGGACATTGCCTTATTTTATAGGAAAAAAGTACGCAATTAATCTCGTTCATTCTCAAAAAGAATCGCTTATAACTTTGTGTGTCGATATGTGCCTAAAAATTGGGAAAATCGGAAATTTAACTGAAACTGGCCACAAACTCTCAAACTAATTTCCCAACTCCAAGGAGTTGATTTGAATTTTGTGTCTCCACAATTTTCGGCAAATTTTCTGATGCTCTTTCATTGACAGGCACTCATCATGAATTTGATGCCGCCTCCTTCACTACCTTTAAGCTTCATCGACATTGGTTGTTTGTGTAGTTGGTGATGTCATTATTGTATCCTAGGGATGTTTAGTGTAGTTGTTCAGTGGTATCTCAGTGACCATGGCGTGAGTGACATCCTTGTTGCGGTCATGTATGCCCTTGTCGTGTGTGGAGGCTTTTTTCCGAGCGGCCTTCTGATTTTTCAACTGCAAAAGAGACCAAAGAGGAAAGCATTGAATTAAAGTTTAATCATAATTCAACAAGTGAGCAATAGTTACGCGTTGTATTGTCTCCTCGAAGTTCTGATGTGGTTCCACTCGTTTCAAAGTACCGCAGCCTTTCAACTTCTCGGAGGTCTAACAAAGAAACAATACGAAATAGTATATTAAAGTACAACAGGTAATTTATAATAGAAAAGCCCGAATCGATTACACCGAGGAAGCTGAGGACGTACATAAATGAGTATAAAGTCTGGAGACAATGGAGAGCATTCCATTCATACAACACATTAAACCTAAAGTGGAGCGGAAGTGGAGCGGAAGAGAAATGGAAGAGGAGTGGAAGTGGAATGGAAGAGGAGTGGAGTCGAAGCGGCGTGAGTGACCATAGAAAAACTAACATAACAAAAGAAGTGCATATAAAAAACAGGACTTCATGTGACAAATTTTATTAATAAAAGTAAAAAAGAAACGAAGAACCACAACAACACAATGAAATTGACACCCACAGCACCGCAAACAAACGCTCAGCAATCTAAAAAAATATCATGCCAAAAGTCAAATAATCTGGAAATGAGAGGAGGAGCAAATTTCCCCATAGAAACATTACCGCAGCAGACCGCATAATGAACAAATTCCATGGACGTCTAGTTAATTTTTTCGTTTGTTGCTCTGAAGCTTTTACAGGCTGTCACCAATGACACAGCCAGTCAAAACTGGTAACATACACACATACACTCACACGCCGAGAACGAGAAAGTCACAACCAAAGGACGAAGTGACTTGAAAAAATGGAATGGCAAGGAAGATGAGAGCAAAAAAAATTCAGTCAATTGCAGCACACTCGAAGCACTTTTCCGGTACTCACTTCAAAATTGACCACAAAACAAAGAAAAAGTGAGACAGCGCAGAGGACACGAAGGACATTATTATGTCCACTTCAAAAGCAAAACACCGGCAGTCACACGGGCACACAAAGCCAACAACAATAACGAAAGTACAAATTGCGCTTAAATATTAAATGAACAACAACAACGACAACAAGTACAACAACAACAACAAGCACGACAACAACAACAAGAACAGCACCAGAGCAACAATGAAAAAACAGCGCCTGTCGCCCAAAAATATTCTTGCAATGATTGCAAACAAAACCGAAAAAATTGGCGCCCGAGTCCGTGGCCGCAAAATGAAATCAGCATTCTTGGGCGCATCACTTGAAAATTTACAAAACACTTTACGCCTGAAATAATAAAAACTTCTTCGGCAACCAGCAGCATTGCCTCCTCCACCCCACCAGTCCGCTGCTAACAAAAAGTATCACTGACACTGGCGCTGGCGGCAGTCCTCGTGCATGTTCACAACAGCAACAGGAGCAGTTAGAGTCGTCCGATTTGTGGCTGGAGTTGGAGCACTCACCCGCAACCGTAAATGCGGCCCAGCTCTGTGCCGGCGGCCACGTTAAAAGGACGACCACAGAAATGCACAAAAAAGCCAATGCGAAAGGTGCAAATGAACATAAAACGTAGCTCAGCGCCAAGCCCAGGTGACACAGCCAAGTAAATGAAAATACGAGTAATCGGCAGGACACTGCGTTGTGGCACCAAAACGAGCGAAGGTTTATAAAAACAAAGGACAACAAATACACGGAAAAAAACACAAACACAGCAGCTACAAGAACAACAACAGCACAGCAATCATTGCTACAACAAAAACAACAATTTAAAGTTTTTGTAATAAAATTAAAAGCAAAAATTAACAACGCTCAATTGACGCGCTCGAGTTGCTGAGTGCCGAGAAGTTTGCAATTTACGCCGTTAATTTGAGTTGGCCTGCAACGAAATAGCGAGGAGTCGCTGGAGAGAGGGTGGACAGAGGGTGGAAATAGGGTGGAGATAGGGTGGAAAGAAGGTGGAGAGAGGTTGGATAGAGATTTACTTTGCTTGCGAAGAGTGAATGCCAACAGGAAGTGAAACTTTGAGCAGAGAAACATAAACAAAACCCAACAAGATTTGACTCGCATGCCAATTATACGCCAATCATGGCAAGGATTGCAATAACATTGACGGAGATAAAGACTAAAGGGATGACACGAGAGGATAGTAGCAAAGCCTGGACTGTGGAGGCTCTAATTTGCTCATAATCTAAAGCTGTATATGACAGGATGTGGAAATAAAATACTCAAGTCTAGAATAGTCAGAAGTATAAACTCAAAAGATCCTACACTTACATTAGCTGAATATCCTAACTGGGTTCTGAAAAGGACACTATCGGATACAACGAAAGTACTCGTATGAATAATTTTGTAGTATGCTTCACATTAGTGTCCATATGAGAACTTCTATTTTAAGATTCAGGATACATTGAAGCACATGTTGAAGTACTGTAATAGTCACTAAAGGGCCTGAACTCGTGTTCTTGGTCCAGAACTGTATCTTGAAATCACTTACTAAAATTGTTCTGCCAACATATCTCATACTCTCTCTGCAAAAGAGAGTATCAATGAGAAAGCGAGGACGAGAGAACAGGAATACAACATACAAGAATACCGCTATATAGCACTTCTATAGTTTCTATAGGTAGGTAGGTTAGGCAGCCGCATCACCAATTACCCAGTGATGCCACTTAGACTACCAGTTTGGTCCGTTGTAAGCCGCGGATGCGGAGCGTGGCTACGCTCCTCCTTCCATATTGAACCAACCTGAGCCCTTAACAAAGCATAGAAGGTTATTAATTCCTGATTGGTATAGATTATCTATCTATCTTGTTATAAACTGGGATCCTAGTAAATGTTCCTTATTTCTAGCAAAAGCTAGACATGTACAGAAGAAATGCTGGACATGTACAAAACAGATGTTGGACATGCACAGAAGAGATGCTGGACAAGTACAGAAAGGATGCTGGACATGTACAGAAGAGTTGCTTTACCGTTTCTAGGGCCTCCTCGTTCCTGCAGCTGCGTATAAAGTCCCATTTTTCTTGCATGATTTCCTCTTAGACAATGTCTCGTGAGGCCTCATATTAGAATCATAATTTGTAGTATATTGAGTCTAATGATACCTTTTGATAGAGGTAGATTTAGTCTCGCCCATGTTTGCTTGGCTATTTCGCGGGTAGTGGCACAGATCATTGATTGGTCAGTGTCTCCCTTATGAGAAGCTTACATGTCGCATACAAGTGTCTCCCTTATGAGAATCTTACAAGTCGCTAGAGGTGTACCCATATGCATGCTAACATTTGGCATACAACTCCCGTCTCCCGCAATTTAATCTGCCTTGAAGTTCCCTGGTATATCCCTATGACCTGGTACCCAGCATAAATGGATATAGAATTCTTTAGTCATCTCGCTAAGAGCTCGGCGACAGTCTAAGATACTCCTTCATGTTATTTGGAATGCATTCAAAGTCCTTAGGGCAGCTTGGCTGTCTGATAAAATGCAGATATCCTTACCGGTTACCTCGTTTATCCTCAACCAATTCAAGGTTTCGTGATTAGCGGTTATTTCTGCTTGAAAAACTGCAGCGATCCGTTAGTTTTAGTGATGGATTCACTGATTTAAGGCGTTTCGCAATAAATTCCTGATCCTATAGCGTTATTCATTTTTGATCTATCTGTGTATATCTTGATGGGAGTATCTGCTGATTCCTGGTAGGAATTCTTTATATATAGTGCTAAGGAAAATAAAGAAGGCCTTCTCTAAAGCTTCGTGTGGATTTCTTGCGCCAACAAATCCTTCCCCAGACGCTAAAGCTTGGTCATGGTTCTTCCATGGTTTCATATATACAGCTTAGGCAATTAATGAGGTCCTTCTCTAAAGCTTCGTGGATTTCTTGCGCCAACAAATCCTTCCCCAGACGCTAAAGCTTGGTCAAGGTTCTTCCATGGTTTCATATATACAGCTTAGGCAATTAATGAGGTCCTTCACTAAAGCTTCTTGTGGGTTTCTTGCTTCAACAAACTCTTCCCCAGACGCTAATCTTTGGACAAAATTCTTCCATACATTTATATATTGAGCTTAGAAAATTAATGAGGTCCTTCACTAAAGCTTCTTGTGGGTTTCTTGCTTCAACAAACTCTTCCCCAGACGCTAATCTTTGGACAAAATTCTTCCATACATTTATATATTGAGCTTAGCAAATTAATGAGGTCCTTCTCTAAAGCTTCTTGTGGGTTTCTTGCTTCAACAAACTCTTCCCCAGACGCTAATCTTTGAACAAAGTTCTTCCGTGGTTTTATATATTGAGCTTAGCAAATTAATGAGGTCCTTCTCTAAAGCTTCTTGTGGGTTTCTTGCTTCAACAAACTCTTCCCCAGACGCTAATTCTTGATCAAAGTTCTTTCACTGTCTTATATATAAAGCTTAGGAAATTAATGAGGTCCTTCTCAAAACGTTCTAGGCAGCCTTCTTCATCCAACAAATACTTCATCAGACGCTAATTCTTAGTCGAGGTACTTCTATGGTTCTACATATAGTGCCAAGGACATTGAAGACTTTTACAACAGAGTATTTTCTTAGTTACCAAAGTACGGAAGGTGATTTATGTAAGGAATGTGATCTATAGTGGCTTCATCCTCTTTTAAGTTCCACTCGCTTAATTTTTAATCCGTGATTTGAATTGTAAGTGGTAGATTCCAGTTTTAATGTCCTTCCTTGGCACCACATAAGAGACTTATATAGACTTACTCTCTTCTAAGACAGTTTTCGGTTTGGAGTTTCTGCCTTCTCTCTTTGTTTTTCTATTAGACTTCTCTTTCTTTTATATGAGACTTGGCTTCATTTTCGTTGATTATGGGTCAGGGAACTCGCATTGTGGACTGGTATGCACCAACCTTGGAACAATAGTTATATGATATCCTCAAGCTCATAGACATGCTTGCTGAATTGATGTTTCATTTGAAATCTTATCCACCCTGACACACAGTTAGTTGAAAAGTTGGGCCGTAGCCTTTTTGCTCATACCTTACCTTTGCCTTACCTTATTTTGCAGTGTCACCAAGCTCGTACCTTACCTTTTTCTTCTATGTCAGGAGGTTTCAGACTGTATGGCATTCGACTTGATTGATGTTTCGTTTGAAATTGCCACGAAGGTATTCACGCTGGAAGACGGCGATGTTATCCAGGTCAAGAAAATGGTTGAATCTGTCCAGCAAACTATTTCATCAAACGCTATTGTCAGTGCTTGCTGAACCTTTCTTATATGTTGTACTAGTGGTATTGCTGCGCAGAGCTCTAGTCTTGCTAAGGATTGTTTCTTCCTCGAAGCTACTCTGGACTTCGCACATAGTAAGTGCGTCACAAAATGTCACTTAATGTCCTCAGACTCTCTTAATGTCCCTGGACGCCTACTTAAATGAAAAGTTGGGTCCTGGCCTTCGTGTTCATACCGGACCTGACTCTACTATGTCAGCAATGCTCGTACCTTACGTTATTATTCTATGTCAACAAACTCGTACCTTACCATATTCATCTATGTCAGGAGTTTTCAGACTGTATGGCATTCTGCTGGGATCACTAATTTGTGACGGGAAGAGTGCTGGCCTTGTGACCTGCCTATCTAAAATTTGTTTATTCTCTGCCCTAATTACCTTCTATAGCAAAAATTTTGTTTTGTCTTCGTTGATGGCGAGATGTCCACCTTTAAAGACAATTGATTCATCGCAAAGAGGGCAGTCGAGTTAGGATTTAAGATCAATCTTCTGTCTGACTTCCACAACATGCCTCCCTAAGCTTGCCCCTACTCAACCCGTCTGAAGTCGATTGCCATTATCTATACTACGAGTCAAATCAGTGCCGATAAAATTACATTCCTATTCCGTAAGGATAATTTATTGCAGAACTCTTTTAAATACCAAAAATCTCACTAATGAGGCCCCCAAAAAGTGCCGATATCTAAACAGTTGTCGTTAAGTGGATAAATGAATTAACAAATAGCTGTATATTAATTAAAACCAAATCATCAGGACCTTTCAGTGCCAAGGAAGCAGCAAGTTTAGGAATAGCACTGAGCGAAACAACAACCAAGAAATAACAAGGAATACGGTGAAAAATAGTTGAAAAATAAAGTAAAGTAAGGAAAATACAAAGGAATGTCGAAAAAGTTGCTCCTTCCTTCCTCGACGAAACTGACGAAAAGTGCAGAAGGACTCTTATTACTCACTTTTAATTGCATGCCTTCCGTCTGATTGAGCTCATCTCCCGTCTGACGCAGACCATTCAGGAAGCGTGCGAATACCGTGCGTCTTTTATGCTTGTTGCGACCCTCTGCCCATGGACGCCAGGCAGCCAGCAATGAGGCGGGGGCAGAAGAAGACGCACACACAGAAGTAACGAGAAAGAAAAAGAAAGATAACTTTAAATAAATTAAAAGGAGCCGTCTGGGCAAGTTTAAATTGCAATTGAATTGAAAGCAAATAAATTCACTGCCAGCCCACAAATCTACACGAAAATGCAGCAATCTTTTTTCACTACATTTTTTATTTATTTTTCTTGTTTTTTTTCAGTTTTGTGGTGGCGTTTTATTCGGCTGTGATGATGCCTTGCTGGCTGGTTCGGCTTGGCCTCCTTACCTGTTGCTGAGAAGTCGTAGAAAAAGTTCGTTCTCGCGCCGGGGTAACTGTGCTGCATGCCGTTCAGGTTAACCGCCGATTTCGTATCAATTGCACTCCGCGCCATACGGTTCACCAAATCGTTCTGAGTGTAGCTGTAGATTTCGTTCTCCTCGCGGTTCGACAGGCAACTCGAGGGCTATTGGCGTGCACCCGACAACCCGCACATACACATACACAAGCACACATATACGCACAGGTCATTGATACGGTCCGTAGCAGGGGGAGGCACCAGCAAAGACGAATTAATTGGATATATTGGAATTGAGGTCAATCAACGTTCGATGCAGTGGCATCAACGCACGCCGAGAAATCGTATGAATTAGTTTGTTAGCGTGGAGAGAGAACATGAAAGTATAGAAAAATTAAAAATTGATTCGCAGTTGTGGCAATTGCCTCACCAAATATTTCCCCGGCACATACAGCGGCTGGCTGTGACTTGTCGGCAGAATTGATTGATTGGCGATGTTGCAGCCGATGATGCCACTGCTGGGGCCGCCACCACCGCGGCGCGATAGCGTATGGCCGGATGCTATCCGCACATGACGCTCCTTCCACTTCGATATGCGCACTTGTTCGATAGCGTCCAGCACATCCTCGTACGGCATGTTCGTTTGTTTGCTGTAGTGGGCGGCCAAGCCCTCCAAATAGCCGCGTTTGCCCTCCTGCAAGTAAAGTAAGGGAAGAAAGCGTACAGAGTATCAGTAATGAAATTGCTGCAATTCAGCACTTTACGAGCGCATAAATTTTCACTACAACCAACGATGTAACACACACACACATACACTCACACACACATACACATACACAGCTAGCTCACAGTAGAGCCCGCCAATAAATTGTGCCGAATCGACAGCTTTAAAAGCGAATTTTTAACCCTTCCCGCCTCAACCTCAATTTATGGTCGAATTGTGTGCACTCGCGCCGCAATGTATTTGCGATTCAAATCCGCCAACAACAACAACAACATGAAGAAGAGGAATAGCATCAACAACAACAACGAATGCATTTGCATCTCAATGGCAGCGCGGGCACCTTGCCGCCTCCTTAGCTTGGCAAGTGTTAATATCTTCCGGTAATTAGCGAAGAGTTGCCACTTCAATGTGTCTCAATGGTGTACCTGCACAACGACAGCGGCAGAGACAAGCAAACGCCGAGGCACACACCCCCACCAGCCACCAGAAAGCCCAGTCACCAGCCAGTCTCCCGTTTGCCATGCAACGGCCTCTTGACATTTGGATGTCGCAGGTTTGTCTGAGCGCACAAGTAAATGCATTCAAATATGCAAATGCATTTTAATGTGTAAATGTGTGATTGTGTGTGTTGAGAGTATGTGTGTGTGTGTGTCGAGTGTGTTCTTTCCTATACACACACATGTACATATACTCGTAAATGCATAGAAGGGAGCAGGATATCATAGCTGAGCGTCTACGACTGTGTCAGCTTGAAGTGCAATTAGACGCGTCGAGAGTTAAGTTTCATATAGAAATGCAGCCAGAAGGCTCTGCTGATGTGTGTATAGATGTGTGTGTGTGTGTGTATTAATGAGTCTGTACCTCGGTGGCTGTGTTGGTGTTCTCCGAGACGCAGACAAGACACCTGCCATTTGTTTGAGCTCAGCTGCAACTGCATTTAAAGTTGTTAACCCGCATTTAATTTGCATCTGGCATTCTTCGAATGGCAGTTGCTCTGCGCATGTGTCTGAGTGTGCGTCTCCTTGTTTGTGGGCACTCGTAAATGAGTCTCTTGCATGCCGCATGCAAAACTCCGTAGTCAACTGCTTTAAGTGCAACACATTCTGTTGTTTGTTGTTGTTGTTGTTGTTGTTGTTGTTGTTGTTGTTATATATTGCTGGCAATCCTCTTCACATAAAAATATTTAAAAGGAAACCCTGACACATTTGGACGAGCAATCAAGCGAATATAGATGATGATCCCAACCAGCAGTAAAGCCTGACAATACATGCGATGACGTTCCACTTCCTACCACTCATCGTAGACACTGCACAGATGCATTAGATGCAACACAAATCCTGTCTGTATGTTAATTATGCAACTCCAGTTTACTGGTCAACAAGTCAAGGCAAGACAACAGTTGAGTGAAGCAAAATTGGCATGATAACAAGTGAGTAATGACTTGTATTACAAGGATAAGAATAGAGTTTGTCTAAAAGTAGGATATGATGACAACTAACAAAGAGCATATATAATAGAGACAAATGTAGTATCCTTCTCAATAGTTAATTTTTCCAAGTAAAGAGCTTCTTGAGATTGAATTGCAAACTAGCCAACAAACTGCGGATTGCGCCGGAACAATAAAAATTACTTCAAAGTTGCTCCAAAATCAAGGTGGCTGCTTTATTTCGTCGTCTTGAAGAACCTTCTAGAAGTAAAAATAGGTCAGAGCAGCATTATGAGGCTTAATGAAGATAATATCAGAACCTCATCAACATCATCATCATATATCAGTAATGAAAATTTGTGATTTAAAGTTTAATGAAACACATAAACATTGTTTGGGCCTATTTGATAATATCCTTTGTGTCTCCAGTAGATTTAAACATATAAATAGGGCACTATGTGGGACGGTGGAATGAGAATGACTCAATTTAGATACCATTGAATAAATTATTATTATTATTTTTACTATTATCATCACCCTGAAGGCATGTATACGCAGTCCCCGGGTGGGAGAAAGTCAAAGGAGGGGAAGATTTTTAGTAGATGCGAACTCCACATACCATCGGAGTGACGATCCCTTTGAGGATGTGGTAAGCATTTTGTTACCCCCTTACCCCACAAAATAAATATATAATTATTATACCTTGCACCATAATACTACAAATAAGGCATCTGGTTGCTGCGTTTAAGGATACTGTGTTTATTTGAAGCTTACATGTAGCTACGGGAATACCACGGTTTGAATTATGTCTACAGGGGTTGGGGCAATGAGTACTAGCAACTAAGGCCTTCGAGTTGAAGAGAAAACGAATTAGAAAAAAGAATTTTTGAGACCATGCCCGGGGCAGGAATTGAACCTACGAATCCAACGAGGGTGTCCCACAACGTAAGTACTATTTAGAGGCATTGGAAGACTCACAAGATTCATCTGCGGGTAAGTTGATGTCAACTCATAAAGAGGACAGTAAAAATTCTCAGTTGATAAACAGCCACCAAAGGAGATTACGTCATTATCGACTATGTACCAAAAAGCAGCCTTAGGTGCGTAGGTAGGAGTGGCCGCCTAGTTTGCCAAAAGTACACTTGATTACACATAATGGCCAATTGTGATACCACGGTGTGGCCCGGTTCAAGCACTGACTAAAAAGTTCTCTTACTTGGAATGGTGATAGTCAGCGCAAGGACAGCGCCGGGAAAGGCACGACTCCCCCATCATGTTGCAGGAAACCATCCTTATTATTGTGGAAACACATCCGGCAGGAGTCAAATATCGTTAGGAATAATACTCCAAAATTGACACCGTATCGAATAAACGAAACTTAGACAATTTACTCCTACCAAAAATTACCCTTTAATCCCACAAGCTCGAGAGTGTTGAAGTGGAACTCTCAAAATCTTATATAGAAGATGGTTTGGGGTTGTGTGATAATATAATTCGCCTTTCCAATGCTTCTAAAGTAAGTGATGGGGATATTATGCTGGACAAAGGGATGAGGGTGATTCAATACAGATACCATTGAAGACTCCTTACAGACCAATAGAAACTATTCAGAGGCCTTCGAAGACTCACAAATTGTATCCGAGAGTCAGTTGTTTCCAGCCCACAAATAAACTAGAAAGTCTCTCCCAGCATGACAGATGACGTCAGTTTCAATTATGTCCTAGAATGCAGCCTTATTATTATGCAAAATGACCTGGCATTAGTCAAATGGGATCAAAGAAAGTATCCTAGGGAAGAATATTGATATCCTCCCGAATAAATAAAACTTAGTCAATTTACTACTACCAAAATCATCTCTTAGACTCCAGAATTTTGGAAGTATTCAAAGTGTTCAAGTAAAACTCTCACTGTCTCGAAGAACCGAAAGTTGCTCCACTTGAAATTGTTCCACGAAAGTTGCTCAAGCTAAAATGTATCTTGATCCCAGAAGTTTGGAACTATTGGAATAGAAGTAATGAGGAACTGGAAACTGACCGATTCAATGTTTTCACCTTGACCTCAGAAGTATTAAAGTAGAAGTACGGATTAAACGCGAAACAAAGAAGTATTGAAGTGGAAGTAAGAACAGCCGAAAGTCGGTCAATTTCTATTACGAAAAAGTACCCTCTAGGTCCCAGTAGTTTAGGAGTATGAAACTAGAACTCTGGAAGTGTCGAAGAACAGAAAATTACTCCATACAATTGTAGCAAAATTTTCAATTTGTCCCCAAAAGTTTGAGAGTATTGAAGTAAAATTCCCGTGGTCTCAAAAAAAATTTCCCTTTCTAGAAGTTAGGGACTAACGAAATATAAACATCAAAAGATCCAAATTTTATCAATTTAATTCGATACAAAATATCCTTTAGATTCCAGAAGTTTATGAGCATTGATTCTCGAAGCCTTGAAGAAGCAAAATTGATCGATTTAATTCTAGAAACAATTTCTATGTGATGCTTCGGTCTGGAAGCAGCAATATAGAGGTATGGAAAAACCGGAAAGCGGTCGATATAATTCGAAAAAAATAACCCTCAGATACCAGAAGTTTATGAATACTGTGTTCATACTATCGAAACATTGCAGAAAAAAAAATTGGTCGATTTAATTCGAACAAAGATTTAAATTTGACCCTGGAGTTTGGGAGCAGCGAATTAGAAGTATAGAAGAACCGAAAGTTGGTCTATATAATTTTATAGAAAATATCCCTCAATTCCCAGAAGTTTATGATTATTGATTTCATACTCTCGATGTCTTGAAGAACCAAAAATTGGTCAATTTAATTCTAAGAAAAATCTATATTTGACCCTGGAGTTTGGGAGCAGCGAAGTAGAAGTTTGGCAAAACCGAGAGGCGGTCGCTATAATTCTACAAAAAATGTACCTCAGATTCCAGAAGTTTATGATCATAGACTTCAAACTCTCGAAGTCTTGAAGAACGAAAAATTGGTCGATATAATTCTAACAAAGATTGAAATTTGACCCTGGAGTCTGGGAACATCAAATTGTGGAAGAACCGAAAGTTGGTCGATTTAACTCTACAGATATATCTTAGATCTCAGCTGTTTGGGATTATTCAAGTAAGCTCTCGAAGTTGCACTGGACCCAAAACTGGTGAATCCAATTTCATTTTCACGCAGGAAGAAGTATTGAAGAACCAAAAACTGACCAACTCCAATATACGAAAAACTTCCGTTGAATCCCAAAGGTTTAGAAGTATTAACGCAAACTTTACAAGTTTCGCAGAACAGAAGTTTCTATATTAAATTCTATCAAAAATTATACTTTGATTCTACAAGTTGGGAAAGATTAAGTAGTAGAGTACTGAGAGTACAGAAGAACCGAAAATTGGTCCATTCAGTGCGAGTAAAAACTTCAATTTGACTCACAGAAGTACAAAAAATGTGTCTGTAGAAATATAAGAACCGTGTCTTTGTGGAATTATTAGAGGAAAAATGTTAGAGTCGAATTTTGAAGGGCTGCAAACCGAAAGATTATCTACAATCTGGATAGTCTTTGAGCAAACCCTCCCTCAAAGAGTGCCAATAGCTTCACGGCAGTTATCAGTTTTCCTATACCTTCTATATGTGATTGTGAGCAACGAGACTTACGATGAATATGCATTAGGAGAAGCCACCCTCTAGGAAAGATGAGTCAACAAGCAATTCCATAATGAATTAAATTAAACCATGTTTTTTTTGCTGTCTTTAAAAAAATGTATTCACAGTAAAGCAGCACTGGATTAGCAGGATGCAGATACGCATAGGCCACTTATATGCAAATGATGGAAAGTACACACGCACCCACACATACAGACACACATACAAACAGTCGCTCACTTGCATTTCCACTTAGAGTTGCACGCAATAAGCACTTTGAAGGCAAGTAAATAAAAATGGTAATGTTTGTGATGTTTGCTTACAAAATATGCGGCTGCATTTTAATGCATAGTTGCAAATAGGCAACTACGCCCCCACCCCGCCCTTTGTCCCTTACAAAATGCCGACTGAGGTGCACATGTGCCTGTCAGTGTATGAATGCGCTTAGGCAGGCTTTAGAAATATGTTGGAATAGGCAAATGCAAATGGAAATGCAAATTAAAATTTGAATGAGTCAAATTAAAAAAGTTGCAGGAGCAACTGTAGAGGCAGTGGCAGAAGGCCGAGGCAGAAGGCAGAGGGGCTGGGAGATGGGCAGAGGCAGAAGGCAGAGGGACAGAGGGGCAGAGGGGCAGATGGGCACAGGCATCAGTGGCAGCCAACGAAAGAACTGCAGTTAAGCAAATGCAGCTACTTGAAATGTGTCACTGGTTCAGGGACACCTCGACTGCACGTGGTTGACTGCGTATACGTGTATGTGTGTACGTGGGTGTGTTTACGTGTGTGTATGTGTGAGTGTCAGAACTTGCCACTTGAAAATTTAAAAAGTTTCGACAATCATGTTCGAGCGTAATTTCCGCATTTGGTGTGCGAATGCAATCAGCGTGGAACTAAAGTGGCAAATTACCCAGCACCGCTCTGCCCCACTTGCTCTCCTTGTACGAGGATTTTCCTTGCCAAATGCATTTCATTTCGGTACTTTTGCAGTATCCTGCTTTTAGTTGCGCTTAACTCGTTCGAGTACTTCAAGGGAAAAAAGTGCTGAAAGGCTAATTGAGACGTGTTGCGACACTGCGTGACATGGAATGAACCAACACCAGCACCATCAGTAGCAGCATCAGCAGCACCACCAGCATCATCATCATGCAACCGCACGGGTTGCATGAGAGCGGCAAAGTAATAATACTGCTGAGAAGATAACCCCACGCACGTTCGACATCTTAAGAATTATTATTCCGCTGAGCTGTTGATGGTGTTTCAATTTGTGTACCGAAGTTTCAGTTTCAGGCAGCTGAGGAGCCTGAGAAGGCTGAGAAGAGTGAGAAGGCTGATGAGGCTGAGGAGCCTGAGGAGGCTGAGGAGACTGAGGAGGCTGAGAAGAGTGAGAAGACTGAGGAGGTCGAGAAGACTGAGGAAACTGAGAAGCCTGAGGAGGCAGAGAAGGCTGACTTGTTCCCACCGCCACACTCGGTGCCCGTGCACAACTGAGCCACAAGCCAGCATAATTGGTAGCTACGCTTCCTTCCTTCCTCCCTTGATTTTCTTATTACTCGCACTCTTACAAATTTGTGGAGGAAGTGGGCGTGTGCGCTCCTCTGTGTGTGTGAGTGTGTGATTTCGTTTGTTTAGTGTGCCTGCGTTTGTGTGCAAGTGCTTTTGTGTGGGTCTGAAAAGTGCATTGTACACGGCATGTGGAAAACTTAACACAGTTCGTCGCTTCTGTTTGCGTCTTCAGCTGCGCAAGTGTCAAAAGAACCCCATTAATTTGGCTGATGTTATGCAACCGAAGTTGACAGGGCACGTTTTAATCGGCAGAGTAACAGAAAATTCTTGAATCCCTGATAAACGCCACTTGGTTTCGTTTAAAGGCGAGTTTGGGGAACTACTTGGTTGCATACAGCAAAAGTATATTAATTAACGATGATTTTAGATTCAGATTTGAGATAAAATATATATTTTATAATATCTTGTGGTGTTTCTAAGCCACTTTAGGATTCAGATTTGAGATAAAATATGTTTTTAATAATTTTTTGGAATTTTTTACCAGCTTCCATTTTACTATATTCATTTCCAACTAATTTTCCTTTGGTTTATGGCATAACAAACAAGTCATCTGCGTCAAAGTCACCATTCACGACTCTCACTCCATAAAGAAGAAACTTCTCGCTAAGTATACGCTTATTAAACATGTGGCAGCTCGGGCTACGGCTGTCTTATCAAGAGTTCCATTTCCAGTACACAAACCAACAAAAGCAGTGGGTGCAAATGTAACGGAATGATCTCAAAGGGGTGAACTGGAACCTAACTAGCCATCGTTTTTCGATATCTGACTTGTTATCCTTCTCCTGTTATATTAAAGGAATTCCCTCTTCGTTAGCTTTGAAAGCTAAGCACACCACACAAATAGTACTGATCCCCAGTAGTTTTTCCCACACCAATCCAGTGGCTAATCTGAGAGACCCACGGTTCAATGAGGCAAGTATTAAACTAGTTGATATACAAATATTAAACTAGTTGATATACAAGTATTAAATTAGTTGAACTACATGTATTGATCTAGTTGATATACATGTATTGAACTAGTTGATATGCAAACTAGTTCATATACAAGTACTAAACTAATTGATAACAAGTATTAAACTAGTTGATATACAAACTAGTTGATATACAAGTATTAAACTAGTTGATATACATGTATTAAACTAGTTGATACACATGTATTGAACTAGCTGATATGCATGTATTAAACCAGCTGATATATAAGTATTAAACTAGTTGATATACAAGCTAGTTGATATAGAAGTATTAAACTAATTTATATACATGTATTGAACTATTTGATATATAAGTATTATACTAGTTCATATACAAGTATTGAAATAGTTGATATACAATTGCAAAGAAGTTACATATCAATTAACTAAATAAGATATTGAAATATGAATTCTCCATTGAATATATACGATTATCATTAGTCCTAGTCTCTCCTATAGTTTTGTGAGAATGTAAGGAAAATGAAAGAGTTGAACTGCAGGCATTTGCATATATTTCATAATCTCCTGGAACTCCATACTTTAGAATACTTCAAGGTTTTCGAAATATACTGCACTTAATCTCGTTGAACCTTTATGAGACTTTCTAGCAGCAATCGGGAGCGAAGAAGAACTCCATCACACCATGGGCGTAGGAATTACCGAATCGTATAGAAATTCTCCCAAAAGTCCCACTAATTTATACTGTACTCTACACAAACATGGACACGGATTCGAATCCTGCCTCGAGCATGGTCTCAAAATGCCTCTTTCTTCATCTTTTTCCATTCCAGTCGAAAGTCTCAGTAGCTAGGACTCATTCCCCAATCCCTTGCAACATTATTACTTATGGTATAAGGCATAATAATAGTAATTATAATAATAACAATACCCAAACATAAACTTTAGATAGGCAGAGAAAACGGACTCATCCTGAAGAGAATAAGTGGGACACATTTACACTGCCGGCTCAAAACTGGAAAGTAGATTTTCCTTTCTCTCGTCTAATAACCAACTTTCACCTTCAGATCCCTGCAAAGTATTTCTAGGCGATATTGTTAGTTCCCAAATGGACAAAAAAAAAGATTAGCTCCATAAACTGCTTCATTAAGAGCTTCAAATGACTGGACCTTTGAAAGGGATGGAACCTGATGTCTCATGCGGTATCACAAAGGGTAAATGTTGGTCTAAGTGCGCCCTTCGGGTGGCCGCCTTACCTACCTTACTTACCATATGGACAAAATGGTCGGACGAGTAAAGTAGATGTTACGTAGTAGAGGTTGCGAGTAAAGTAGAGGTTACGCGGTGGTATCGCAATAGACCCATAGTGGTGTGAGGGAGTTGGTCTATAGACCAGCAGCCACGACAACCTAATCTTACTATATGGATAACTACTTCCATACTTATCTAGAGTCGCGATCAGGTCTTTAGGGCTTAACATACATATATGAACAGGTTAGGGAGGTGTTTTCGTGGGTCAAATCTCGAACTCTGGGGATTCATACAACGTGTCTTTTTGCAGTATATACGAAAAATTAAGATATGATGAAACTTCAAGAAGAGGGGCCCCTCTAGCCTAATCTATGAAGGCATCTGGCTCATCTTCAGTGATATTCAAGTAGCAATCTCATCATTTAAGGTTGATTCAAGCACCTCTCGAGTTACACTCTGACTTATCACGGATTGAGCTGGCGACATATGAGTAACTCTAAATTTATTTGATTTATAAGCCAAAGGTCAGAGATAATTAGGGAAAACTCTTAATAACGAGTTCACTACTAGGGTCTCCACTTTCCGGCGTTAGGAGAGGTTGTGGTATCAAAACGTCGCTAAGGCGATAATTGTGATCCATGTGAGGACTGACTTGGATTAGCCACTGAAACCAACCAGGGTCTCCACTTTTGACCTCTGTAGACACTACCGCACTGAGATAAGAAACGAATCGGTTGTCCAGTTTCTTCTGTTAATATTCGACTATCCTAAAACTGGGTATTTACTTTGATTTGGCAGCCTTAGAATCTGCCTTTATAAAAAGTCAATATCGATTCATAGCAACTTCAAAAGGTTTTAACATTAGGCTACTTTCAAAGGAATTAAATATATATCTCGTAGTAGGATTATCTCATTAACCCTTGTTTGGTGAAAGTTTCTTGGACTGCAATGTAATCATACTACAACTATAATTACGTGAATTAAGGAGTTTATTTGAACGAGGCACTCATTGAATAAGACAAATTCTCAACACATCAGTACATAGCATTGGATGCTACAAATTTTCAACAACTCAGTGTATCGAAGCTGCATTTGTTAATAGTTCCCATACCAATTTGAATGCCACTAGTCCAGTTTCCCCATCACTATGGGCCTATGTATCCTCTAAGTGTGTCTTCTGGCCGAGTGTTCGTGCTGTTGACAAGCACTTAAACCTACTCCAGTTCAAAGTGGGGTTCTACACAGGTCACTCCAAACTGGTAGACACTTCATATAATAATATGACTTCTTAGATTGCTTACAGGTACTTCACGAGTTATTCGATCGCAGAACTCATAATTCTGGTTCAACCATTTCCTACATGAGCGCATAAAAACAAGTCCTCATACCGCTTCGCGTATACAGACACATTTCATCGAACATCGTCCCTTAATAAACCATCGCTCAATACTCAGCTGATATCAGGGAATACAGAGAAATGACTCTTGTTTTGCGCACACTTCCACAATTACAAAACAGTAGTAGTGTGGCTGATTTTCTTCAGAATTATGGTTAACCAATGATAAACAAACCTATCTATATAGGCAACAAATGATAAACAAAGGCAGTTTTTAAAGGTCCGAAAATTTGACGTTTAAGTGTCCCGTCTCTATGGTCTCTGCTGATATAACATTGGCATCGTAGACATGTAAACAAATAATTGCAATGTGCGAAAGAGATAGTTATAAGTACACCTTAACTATGAATTAAATTCGCTTCTCTCTTGCTGAACACACTCTAGTTGGTTTGACGGACTATGTTCCACAATGTTCCACTGATAAACAAAAGGATATTCTTAATAATTAAAGTTGAAATCTCAGTGAAGTAGGCAGCAGTACAATTATCCTAGACAGAGACTACCATCTACCTTAAACAACAAAATAGAATCCTAAGTAAGCGTACCCAAGTAGGGTTTTCCCACCTCCTGTTGATTATAGTCCCACACACTTCACAGTGCAATTGCGATTTGCATTTCACCTTCATTTTGCATTCACTTCTTATTTGGGTACAACCACCCCCCCTCCCTCCCTATATTTGCACCATGTAAGGTACTCGAATTAAAGAGACTTGCTTAACAGCGCTCTGAGCCTCTGTGGTATTATGTAAAATGGATTTTGGCTTGTAATAAGTACCGCCACAGCTCCCTCTGACAAGCAGTCACTGCAATTGCACATTCTCCCTCCCAATTCCCAAAGCTCATTGACACAGTTCTTATTTCCTGGTTTTTGTCGTTTTTTTTTGGCAAACCGCAACAAACGAAACCCACAAAAGTGCAGGGAGCTGTGAGCCGTAGTCACCAGTTATCATTTACACATTGGGCACCAGCGCCCAGAAACGCGCGGCCACCATAAATTTATCTTTCACTGCCCAGCCTGGGAATGCCAAATGACACTGCACGATCAGGCCTCACACTGCCACTCACATATTCACAATCAACACACTCTACAGTCACACACAGTACACTCTGCAGTCACACACAGTACACTCTGCAGACACACATAGTACACTCATACATACACACATTCATACAGAGACGCAGCTACACATTCGCCATTACAGAGTGTTAGTGGCAAAAAGTTCCATGAAGCGTCTCTAATGTGCTTCCGTCCATGTAAACTTATTGACTCCGAGGATTTGGTTGGCATTTTGTATGGGTGTGAATTTATTGTGGCAACTGGCGTGGCACGTCAATGAGCACTGCATTGCACTGCAGTGCATGTGGATCGGCAGACAGAATGACTGCGAAACACTTGGCAGGACAGTTGGCCGCTCATGGATGCATGTGGGGATACTGTGAGGAGCAAATTTTAGGCGTAAATTTGCCCCTACATATTTAGTTTTGCCATGACGCCCCAAACCTGTATATTTAAAATAGGGGCCAAGTGCTTAAACAACCAACCCTAAAATATATACGTTAATTGTCCTAAGAATTTGGCACCTCCCACTTTCATTGCTAAAACCACACACACAACCGCCATCATATTTAGTGCAGCAGCCATCATGCAAGTGAGTCTAAGACTCCTCCCACCATAGTAATGCTACCAACAACAAGTGTTATACTCTGCATTGGGAGGACAGAAGACACAGCCACAATTAAGTCAGACAGTGGAACCCTGTGATAAGCGACGAAAAACATGCAACGAAGTCAACAACGCAAGATAACACAGGAGAAAATCACACAAACAATTGTGCAACCGGCTGACCACAGCTAAAATAATATAAAATTACAACAACAGTGCCTAAAGCAATGCTAGAATTTTATAAGAGATCGCGACAGAAGTTGCCGACTGCGTTAGTTCGGAAAATAACCCACTAACAACACCCAAAAACGAAGGCCAAACACAAAGTGGAACACGACAGGACGCTCTTTCTTTCATTCGGCATCAGGCAGACAGGACGCTCTTTCTTTCATTCGGCATCAGGTAGACGAGACGCTCTTTCTTTATTTCGGCATCAGGCAGACCAGACGCATCGTACTAAACAAAGTTATACACATTGACAAACACAACAGAAGCTAGGGGAATCTAGAGGAGATTATGGTTTTTAATCGATTCTCTGCTAGAAACCCACATTGACAAACGCAACAGAAGCTAGGGGAATCTAGAGGAGATTATGGTTTTTAATCGATTCTCTGCTAGAAACCCACATTGACAAACGCAACAGAAGCTAGGGGAATCTAGAGGAGATTATGGTTCTTAATCGATTCTCTGCTAGAAACCCACATTGACAAACGCAACAGAAGCTAGGGGAATCTAGAGGAGATTATGGTTTTTAATCGATTCTCTGCTAGAAACCCACATTGACAAACGCAACAGAAGCTAGGGGGACATATAGTTCAACTGTGTCCGTATTTAAGATTAGTAAAATAATTGTATCAAGTAGTTAAGCCTTTTTTTAAAATTAATAAATAAATAAAATAATTAAATCAACGTAAACAAGCTTTGAATACTTTAGAGATTTTCTGTAAACGACTCCTGGCAATCCGGCGAGCTTACCCCGGCGAAAACGAGTCGTTACAGTGGCGCCCGAGCAGGGACTATAAAAAGAAAAAGACTAAATCGCAAGGAAGCTCAGCTCGTGAGAGAATTTACCAGGGCAAAGAGAAAGCTACGTCTACGCAGTCACGCATAATACAGCCGAATAAGCGCCAGCTTATAATACACACACAGATTGTCTTCATCGTCACCTAAGACTTTCACAGGATGGTGAAAACAAGCTGGGTGTACTTGTTACGCAAGGATGAGCTGGTGATCTTTGCTGATGAATTCGGTGTAGAGGCTACAGGTACCGTGGATGAAGTCCGTAAACGTCTTTCCGACTTCTTCACTGAAACAGAGCTGACTCAGGATCAGAAATACCAATTGCAGAAGCTACAATCCAAGTACGTTAAGAGCACATCCCCAAGGCCGGCTGTGTCCATAGTTACCCGCGAAACGCTGGAAGTGGACAGGCCAGAGGCATACACAGGTACAACACTAACGGCAGAGAACTCAGGGGTACGGAGAACACTACATCATCGCTCCGTGTCACCTGCAACAATGAATCAACAGCACAACGGGATTGTACAGTACGCCGTTGTGATTGACCAGGTGAGGAAGTGGTCCCTTAACTTTGACGGAGGGCGTGACCCGCTAGCGTTTATAGAGCGAGTCGAGGAATTGGCAGATGTGTACGAAATAAACAAAGATTTCCTTCCGCGTACTATGCCTGAACTCTTGAGAGAACGAGCACTCATGTGGTTCAGAAACAACAATCGAGCGTGGCGGGATTGGCGTACATATAGGAGAGACTTTCTAAAATTCTTCTTGCCAGCACGATACATGGAGAAACTCGAAGACCAGATCCGCCAGCGTCACCAGAGACCCAGAGAAGGGTTCAAGCAGTTTGTAGTTGAATTGCAGAATCTAATGCGGCACTTGGACTATTCCGAAGAACAGAAACTGGAGCGTATTTTCCAGAACAGCCTGCCAGAATACCAGCTATATGTGCGCCGCAGAGATTTCACATCGCTAGCAGAGCTGATAGAAATGGCTGCAGACTTGGAGAGCATACGGAGAGAAGGCGAACAACTACCAGCGCCACCCATACAACGGCGAAGAGAGCAAGGTCCACCACGAGAGGTGAGAAACTGTCAGGTGACGGTAGAGAGCAGAGAGACACCCATAGAACCAAGAACAGCCTGCTGGCGTTGTGGCCAAAATGGTCATATAGCACGCATATGTCGCAACGCACAGATCCTGTTCTGTTGGGAGTGTGGTCAAAGGGATGTGAGGACTATAGAGTGCTGCAAACTAAGAGCACCAACCGATCGAGAGCTACCGACGACAGAAACACAGCATGCCACAAAGGAGAGACAGCAGACTTCCCCATTGGAAAACCTATTGCACTGTGACGGACAACGAATCTGCGCCACCGTTTCGATTGGCACAGAAACTGTCACAGCAACACTGGACACAGGGGCAACTCACAGTTTTGTGAGCAGAGAGCTAGCACGAAAGCTACGCTCTTCCACCAGCAAATTTGGAAAATCCAATACCAGAGCACGTATGGCAGACGGAAGTGCTAGGAGAGTCAGTGGGACATTGACGGCAACTGTAAGGCTTGGAGAGCAGACATGCGAGCAGGAGCTACTTATCATGCCTGATTCCATTAATGAGCTACTCCTTGGACTAGACTTCATGGCAAGCCTAGGAATGACAGTGAAGTGTGGTGAACAGGAGATCACATTGGGACCTCAAAACAATTGCGTGCAACCCCGAGATATTGCAATGTGCACGACAATTCGTGTTGAGAATGCCACACAAATCCATTCAACGACTTCCAAGAGGCACGCCAGCGACAAAAATGCTCAGATAAAGAGACACAACAGAGAATACACAGAGAACCAAAGAATTCGCAAACACACAACACCAAGAACAAAGATGACTCATACGAACGAATTCACCTGCCACGGACTATGCCCAGCGAAATCCCACAGCGAATCCCACAAAAGCATATATAGAAGGACCACACATGAATCAGCATATGGGCCTCGGAAAAAGGACGCAGGCGCAACCAAACGCGAGGAGCTGGCACAGCTAAGTCAAAATACAATCAGAGCAATCAGGGTATCTCCTAATCACTTCGCAAAGTCAGAACCAGTGCGAAACAACCAAAACATACCACGTAGACAACGTGGCAGACCAAGGGACAACCACCGTGCAATCAAGTGCACCAAACACAGCAGAAGCGATGACAAGAGGAATAAACGTGACTTCAATAGCCACCAACCCTACAGCATTAAACCACAGAGGCAGTCAACAGAGAAACATACGACAAACACAGGCACCTTATTCACATTCCAAAACATAGAAGAGCTACAAGGACCAAAAGGAGGTGATCTGCCACAGAACTTGGTAGCCGAAGTTTTGCAAATAGCCAAAGGGGCTCAGCAAAAACGGACACGAGGGCGAATACGATTTAGGCGAGACGCATACAGAGTGACCCTCAACCGTGACGCTGTCATCATTTTTCATCGTCGGTAAAGTAGGGAGGACATGTGAGGAGCAAATTTTAGGCGTAAATTTGCCCCTACATATTTAGTTTTGCCATGACGCCCCAAACCTGTATATTTAAAATAGGGGCCAAGTGCTTAAACAACCAACCCTAAAATATATACGTTAATTGTCCTAAGAATTTGGCACCTCCCACTTTCATTGCTAAAACCACACACACAACCGCCATCATATTTAGTGCAGCAGCCATCATGCAAGTGAGTCTAAGACTCCTCCCACCATAGTAATGCTACCAACAACAAGTGTTATACTCTGCATTGGGAGGACAGAAGACACAGCCACAATTAAGTCAGACAGTGGAACCCTGTGATAAGCGACGAAAAACATGCAACGAAGTCAACAACGCAAGATAACACAGGAGAAAATCACACAAACAATTGTGCAACCGGCTGACCACAGCTAAAATAATATAAAATTACAACAACAGTGCCTAAAGCAATGCTAGAATTTTATAAGAGATCGCGACAGAAGTTGCCGACTGCGTTAGTTCGGAAAATAACCCACTAACAACACCCAAAAACGAAGGCCAAACACAAAGTGGAACACGACAGGACGCTCTTTCTTTCATTCGGCATCAGGCAGACAGGACGCTCTTTCTTTCATTCGGCATCAGGTAGACGAGACGCTCTTTCTTTATTTCGGCATCAGGCAGACCAGACGCATCGTACTAAACAAAGTTATACACATTGACAAACACAACAGAAGCTAGGGGAATCTAGAGGAGATTATGGTTTTTAATCGATTCTCTGCTAGAAACCCACATTGACAAACGCAACAGAAGCTAGGGGAATCTAGAGGAGATTATGGTTTTTAATCGATTCTCTGCTAGAAACCCACATTGACAAACGCAACAGAAGCTAGGGGAATCTAGAGGAGATTATGGTTCTTAATCGATTCTCTGCTAGAAACCCACATTGACAAACGCAACAGAAGCTAGGGGAATCTAGAGGAGATTATGGTTTTTAATCGATTCTCTGCTAGAAACCCACATTGACAAACGCAACAGAAGCTAGGGGGACATATAGTTCAACTGTGTCCGTATTTAAGATTAGTAAAATAATTGTATCAAGTAGTTAAGCCTTTTTTTAAAATTAATAAATAAATAAAATAATTAAATCAACGTAAACAAGCTTTGAATACTTTAGAGATTTTCTGTAAACGACTCCTGGCAATCCGGCGAGCTTACCCCGGCGAAAACGAGTCGTTACAATACAGAGTGCTGTGACAATCTGGACACATCGTAAGCATTCTCTTTGTGTTTTTGTCCACCTTTTAGCTTGTGAGATTTTTCATGTACTCGTATACCTTTCATTGCTTCATGTGTACCTTTTGTTGCTTCATGTGTACCTTTCGCTACTTACCGGTGTGGAGTAGGGATGCGCCGTTAGACGTATGCCATCGGCTTCCAAGTGTCGCTTCATCACCGCCTCCAACTCCTTCATCGTTGTGGGCGTATCACATTCTGAGGCTAAAATCTCGTTGCTATTGCTGATGGCCTTCGGATCGCTGATCATCACATAAACAATGGCCGCTCCCTTCTCGCGCAGCGTACGCACACTCTTCAGCAGCTTGCTCCGGTGTTGGGCACTATCGACGCCAATCGCATCCAAATCGATTTCGCCGATTTGCTTGCATATCTCCAGCTCATCGTAGCCGTTCTCCATGAAGCTCTCCGCATACTGACTGAGGCCGAGCGCTCGCAACCACTCGCACACGATGTTGTTGTGCGGCATGTTCTCGTATCACGTGACCGTTGCGGTGTTCGGCGGTAACGTGATGTCGATGGGTGCGAAACTCACTTTAGGCACTTTAAGAGCGGGTCGAATTTTCGCTGATGCTGCTGCTGCTGCTGCTGCGGCGGTTGCAGTGTTCGCAGTGTTGGCCGTGTCCGCGTGATGCAGTGCACTGTGGCCTGTGGTGTTCGGAGTTGAGGTGGAACTGGAGCTGGCGCTGGAGATGGCGGCTGCTGTGTGGGCTTGACTGACGCTTATTGTTGCCTTCATAGCATCTACGGGTACGCTAAGCGGTGGTATGATGATGTTGACAAGTTCTATGCTAGCGCATTGAAATCTGTAAGGAAATAAATTACATTGTTAACGACGGCATATCCAGCGAGGAATGTTAAATGGAAGGGCAAGGAAGTTATTTATAACTTTTGAATAAATTAGAAGGACTTTCGTTTATTTAATTTCTAGAGTTGAAACAGGTAAAAGGAATTCAGGTTCCTAAAGTCAAAACTTTACCAGAGAGAATAAACTACAATGTTATATAGATGTTAATAGTTTGCTATATAGTATAGGTCATATATCTGTTTCTCCTGACTCACTAAGAGCTTTCATGTGGTATGGTGAAAGGAATGGAAGTAGGAGTTGAAAATAACCCATTAAGTTTGTGACCAACGCCACGTGAAGAATACTTTTAGTGAGCATGTCGATGAGGAGAACCCGCAATCGGGTAAGAGAAGAGATGGAAAAGAAATGCTTGGAAACAGAGTTTGAATTTTTATGAATTTTTTGTGGTAAATTAGACTGGGTGTCATCCCTACACTAGATGAAAATATAATGAAATGATATACGAGTATAATAAAAAAAATACAAAATATCTCTATTGCAGACCTCTTTCTCCGATCTCGCTTTAAATCTCCAAATAGTTTCAAGTTCAGAAACATGATCTCTATTCTAAATTATTCGTTAACTTTCAACGATGTGGGACTGTAAATAATTTTAAGTATTCTAAAATTAAGTATTCTTCGGTAATGGGAACGGCCCATAAGACTTCCCGATGGTAATTGAGCGAAAAGCGGTGAGGAACAGAGCGAAGCCTCTGGTTGTACCAAATTTACTGCAGACTGTAGGATCCGTAACACCCCTGAATGCACGCCAAGTGAAACGACGCCCGACGATTAAAATTAAGGAAGTGGAAATTATTGTGCGGAAGGAAATAAGCACAAAAAGAGCTCCCGGTCACGACCTTATCACTAACAAAATGCTGAAAGAACTACCAAATACAGCAATTGTTCATTTTACGTATATCCTAAGACTTAATTACTTAAGTCTTTGGAGAAATTTTTCATCATTATAATGATCCATAAACCAGAAACGGATCCAACACAAATAGCTTTATATAAATCAATAAGCCTTCTCTCAACACTATCTAAAACGTTTGAAAGAGTACTTCTCCATTAAATTAATTTACTGTTGGAAAAAGGAGCAGTGATCCCTCAACACCAATTTGGGTTTCGAGAGAAGCACGCTACAATAGAGCAAGTCCACACAATAGCAACAGTAATTAGAGCCGTCTATGGAGAATTATAAATATTTCTCCAGGATTTTTCTCGTTTTTGAACAAGCATTCGATAAAGTATGGCATGAGGATCTCATCTAGAATATTCCGAAGCTCCTTCACGAATATAGCAACATTTTGGAGTCCTACCTCTTTGATCGGAAGCTTAAAGTCAAACATAAAACCCTTATAAGGGACTGCCACAATATCCTAGCTTGAGTATCATTCTATGATAGGAACAAACAAAGGTCCTTACTCTCCCACTGAAGTCTTGGCAGGAAGGGAATGTAAATAGGGTTAGGAATGGTAGTACGGAGGTAGTAAGTACCACAGGGGAGTATAGTTGGACCGCTTTTGTACCTCTTATACATCGAATGACTTACCAACCGATAACCAGCAGACTACATCTGGGTCTGTAGATGAGAGCGCAATTTTATATTCGCATTCAGACTCCAGCCTCACAAAAACTAAAGGATCACATCAGAAGTGTAGAAGAATGGTTACTAAAATATAGAATTATGGTTAACGTGACGAAAAGGATTCGCCTTAAGACACGAAACATGCCCTCCCTGATCTCTGAAATGTGTAATGAGCCCACAAGGAAGCGATGTGAAATATCATGGCTTTCATCTGGACTGATGTCTGTCTCACCTGGCGAAACCACATCGAAGCTAAAAGACTAGAACTAAAGCTCAATACTAATGCACTCTATTGGCTCCTAAGCAGCAGTTCAAAATAGAGCATACAACATAGAATCCTTCTACACAAAGTAGTCATTAAACCCATACGGACCTAGGCCATTCAACTGTGGGGCTCCGCCAAAATTTCAAACATCGAGTTGAGTCAATGATTTCTACCTAAAATACTACGCACAATAACCAATGCTCCATTCATGTGTACATATATATACGAGTATGGTCCTATGGCTCCGTGGGGGAGCAAAGGGCCGCAACAAAGTTCCTCCATTTCCCTCTGTCATGCGCCAAGCTCTTGATTTCGATCCAGGGTTTGTTGTTCCTGAATACGTCAGTTTCCAGATTCCTCCTCCAAGTCAGTGCTGGCCTGCCTCTGCGACGGCTGCCTTGAGGGTTCCAGTCGATTGCGCTGGGGGTGATATGTACAGAGATGATTCGAAAACTGAAAGTGGTACCGGACCAGGGGTATTCGGACCCAGAACTAGATAATTCGAGCCTACGAGAAACTACCCAAGCATATTCCAAGCAGAAATCCTTGCCATCGAATGATGCTCAGAGATTAACTTGAATAGGAAACACAAAAGAAGGAACATTTTCCAAGCAGAAATCCTTGCCATCAAAATATGCTCAGAGATTAATTTGAGTAGGAAACACAAAAGAAAGGACATGGCTTGGACCCTCAAGCTGCATTCCAGTACGAAGCTTTGCAAAGTACACTCTTAGTTGGAGGGTATGGAACTCTCTTAAGAAGCTGGGCAAAGACAACAACATCACCCTATGCTTGCCCGGACACGTGGGGATCGAAGGTAGCGAGCGGGCAGGCGAACTTACCAGAGAAGGAGCTTCCACAAAACTATTAGTAATACAAGCTTTTGTGGGATGGGACGAGGAGTATGAGAAACGTACTCAGAGAATATGAGCACTGTTACACAAGACAAAAACTCTTTTCAGGCACGTAGGCTACCTGTGCAGGGCAGAAACTCTTCTTAAGCCACGTAGGCTCAGAGAATTTGAGAACTGTGCAGGACAGAAACTCTTCTCCAGCCACGTAGGTTTAAGGCAATCTGAAGTCTTGTTAGGCAACTATAACAGCAAAAGGTTTGAATCTTGAGAGACTAAGAATTTTAACCGAGCTTCGAACTGAACACTGGTAAGTTCAAAGAACATCTGAGCAAGCTAGGAATTGTAGCAAGTGCCAAATGCGGTGGCTACTGTGAGGAGGATACTGAATCACTAGAGCACATAATTGGGAGTTGTGGGGAGGAAAAAGTAACTGGGTTCTTTTCAAGTACAATAGCACTCCCTCAGCCAGCCGGTAACCTCAAATTTTCGAGAGCCTCAGGATTAGAAGAGATTTTGTAGGGATATCCTATTAGCAGAAGATAGTACAATATATCGTTTTTTTGGTCGCAGTACTCCTTATATCTTTCAAAAAACCAATGCGCCGTGGTATTGTAAATATGAATGACTACAACTGGAACTAACCATTCCAACTATTCAATAGGAAATTATTAATTTCAAAAGGACCTACAAAATAATCTATTGTTTCTACTTCTATTTTAAGGTCCAATTGAATTGAACTATTTGAAAGCAACATCATTGGTCCTCACTACCATTTATTCCAGACTATGAAATATTCTTTAGTTTCCCTCAGGAATAAGCCACATCATTGGTCTTCACTACCAAATATTCCAGTCTATGAAATATTAAGGGCAGAGGAGCACGGTTACTATTTTTGTGGACAGCCAGGCTGCCATAAAAGCCCTACAATCAAACACCATCAACTCCAAACTGGTCAGACAGTGCAGGGAGGAACTTAGGGCGCTAGGTCACCATGCTGACATCACAATCATCTGGGTCCCCGCACACAGGAATATAGATGGAAATGAGAAGGCTGATGAATTGGCGCGCAGAGGAGCCTCTCTCGACCTGACCCATGTGGAACTAGTACCTGTTTCCATGCGTGCGATTAAGAGGGGCATCTACATGCACTGTCTTACCTTAGCGGGCAATAGATGGAGGACACTTACAACATGTAATACATCCCGGGCGACCTGGCCAGTCTTTAACACAGCGAGATCTAGGGATCTCATAAACAGGGACCGCATGGACACCAGCCGCCTCACGGCGGCCTTTACGGGTCACTGGCTCGTGGGTACTCATGCAGAGAAATTGCAAAGACCGTACAATACCCATTGTAGAAGTTGTGGAAATTCAGAAGAGAAGGAAACCTTAATCCATTTTCTTTGCGAATGCCCGGCTCTGGCGGCCGCAAGAAATAGAACACTAGGAAACTATTTCCTAGCGAGTTTATCCGATCTCTCGGGTGTAAAACCGAAAGATCTTTTAAGATACCTAAACTCCACAAAGTGGATTTAGTGAACAACCCATCGTTTTCTCCGGCGTTAGGAGAGGTTGTGGTATCAAAACGTCGCTAAGGCGATAATTGCGATCCATGTGAGGACCGACTTGGATCAGCCACTGAAACCAACCAACGAACCAACCGTGAAATATTATTTAGTTTACTTCCTGTGGGCTCCAGCCAAATGAAGTGCTCCTTGCAAGGTATATTCCCAGTTCGTAAACGTACCGAATTTATGAATTGCCAATAAATTCGGTACAATTACGAACTGGGAATGTTCCTTGCTTTAAAATATATTAACAACTCTCACATCAATGTTACGAGTAGCAAATAGTCCTTGAGCTCTGCCGATTTTAATGCTGCTGTATAATTTGGAAATGCTGCATTTTTAGTACCCGACTTCCGATTCCTTTATGGACTGAATTGGAAGTCCACAAAATTGACAACCGCGGCAGCAATGGCTTCATTCAAACTTTTACGTAGCTGGCCCCCATCAAGATGGCGAACTTTTTAGTGTCCTATAAAGTGAGAGTAGACTTCAGTCAATGCGAGAACAGTTATAAGAATGTTTTCGTATCAAGCCAAGCATTTATTTGGTCATAACCTTACCTTCATCTTTTATTCATGCGAAAGCAGAGGATTCATTTATTACTGACTCAATGCCGGAAGAAGGATATCAATTTGTGTTAATGCCCCTCACATCCTACAAAATGGGAACGGAGCTTCCTTTTTACTAGCAACACTTTTAACAGCAACAACAACAACAACAACAACAACACCACCACCCACACCACCGGGCACAACTACTACAACACTTAATGATATTTCGGGCCAACACAAACGGGAGACACACAAATACACACAACTACACACACACACAGGCATAAGTAGAAAGACTCTCAAACAATCAGACAGACAAAGGACGAACGCACTCTTGCTAGGAAACCACTTGCATATGAATAAGCCACTTAAAATGACAGATGTACTTGTGACGCCGCATACACTGCATAACAATACTAACAACAACAACAACAACAGCACTACTAGCAACTACAACAACACCATGGAGCAACAACAATAAATGCAGAAACACTTTGGCTTAATCTTACTTGGCCTGGGACATTGAACGAGACAATGCATAAAATCGACCTAAATATTATCTGCATGTCGCTGTGTGTGAGGTTGTATCAGTGTGTGTGTGTGTGTTTGGGGTAAAATTGGAAATACCAGAGACACACACAAGCATACATCCACACACATACACGCACATACAACACATCTATCCAAACATACAAACACGCTTGCAGTTCAAACACATTATGATATGATGATATAGTAAGCAAGTGCCAAACAAAAGGAATTTTAAGGACACTTGGAAGTCATATGTGCAACGGCGGAAGGATAACTGCACTAAATGAAACCAGAAAAACGAAACGACCGACAGGAGGCATTTGCAATCTGTAAGCTGGCAAATTAAAAGTCTCACACAAACGATTCGATGCCCCTTTCTTCCTCCCACATGAAGTAAAACACATATGATGTCATTGTTGAACATGTTTTCTAGAGCGTAAGGACAAACCAACACCACCACCGCACACTGACAGTGGCAGTGGCAATGGCGATGTCGTTGGCAAGTGCGTAGCGTGCAGTTGCAGCATCTACACTGGGCGAGGCATTTGCATGTGGATGCATTGATGAGCTGGATTCCGAAACTTGAAATTTATTCCAGGACATTTACAAGCACGCAACATAAACTTATGCACTTTGCCATATGCACTGCGACAATGGATGGATAAATGCTTCATCATCTGCTTTATTTATCTGCAAACCGAACAATTTCACAATAGACATCATCATACCCGATAAGGTTTGTGGCAGTTAACCTCAACTTGAAATGCCCTTTTCCAGGAGCAGAGCAAATATGTGGGGAAAGCACTCAAAAAGGGACTAAAAGGCTTGTGTAAGGAAATCAAATTGGAAAGGGATGGGAGATGGTTAGGAAAAGACTGATCTGTTTGAATTGATGCATTTGCAGAATGTGACAGAAAGCCTCAAACAAGAATCGTCACATAAACTCAAAGGAGGATTCGAGACTTAGTCACGAAGCAGTGCTTAGATGCAAATTGTTTCGTTTATTTGTGGGGAGGTTTATTTCATAATTCAGTAGGAATGAAGGAATGTCGGAAGAGTCCTCAAGCAATTGATACACAATTGTAATGCAAGGCAACAAAAGATATAATCCCCTTTAACATCAGTATAAGGACATACAAGAAAAAACCTTCTTATTGTGGGGCAGGACTTTTGTTTCGTCCCATGCTGGGCGTTTATAGTCGAACTCTGTTTTACAGAGTGTTTTGGAATACACGAAAAAGTTGTTCATGACAGCAAATGAGATAGGAAAAGTATAATTATTTGTACCTCCTTGTGGGATGGAAAGAGACAGCATTACTAAAAGCGTGGAACTACACAGAAGTTCTCTTGTGACTTGGAAGCAGCATTTGGTTCACAATATTACGGAGCTTGAATTTAGCTCTTTGTCAAAATTTATCAAATGCCTTGAAGAAGTGTGTGTGTAGTATATCCTCTTGGTATCCAAATTCGAAGGACCAAATGGTATCTTGAAAAAACAGATTGCAATGAATAATTACTGATCATATGAGGATCAACTATATTTGTCTAGGTAGGCAGGTAGGAGTGGCCGCCTTCCACGCAAAAGCACACTTAAGCACATATAATGTCTCATTGTGATACCACACTAAGACAACGCGACTCCCCGTCTAGAGTTTTGGGAACCACAGTGATTCCGAGATGAACTACCCTGTCTAGAGTTTTGGGAACCACAGTGATTCCGAGATGAACCTGGCTATGTCCTTAATGTTGATGGAAGATAGTTCGGTTAAGGTACTAAAGAATGGTGAGCCTAAGAATTTTAATCTTCGCCTGGCCAGAAGTGGGCACTGAAACATAAGATGAAGTACTGTTTCTTCCTCCTCCTCGGAGCCGCAACTGCGACAGAAATCTAAAACTGGAATATACTCAGTCTACATACGTTCCTTTTTCTGTTATCAATTTGAGCCTATATACGTTCGTTTTCTATTATCCTTTGAATTTACGTGATCTGTAAACAAATCTCAGTAGATTCTGTGTCCTTAAGGAGCCCAACTTTATGCTACTTAAGTAGTCGGTGTAAAATTTTAAATTAGTTAAATATTAAAGTATAATGGGCATCAATGCCTTGAGTGCTTGGATACCTCCATCTTCAGTCAGACAGTTCTCCGGCGTGCCTCACTAGTTAAGTATTCATATTTCCTAACCACGATTCACATCGCTGGTACTCCTAAAGCTGCACAGTGACATAAAGCAGAAATAGCAACAGAAACAGAATCCAGTATATTTGCAACAGAAACTACAAAACTATAGAAAATGATCGTTTGTCGACAGAACTCAAATAGCTCAGGATGAGTTTCTGTTCTGCTAATGTACTGGATTCTGTTTCTGTTGCCGTTTCTCACTCTGTCATTCTGCACCTTAGAACTCATTGTGAGTTGTTTCTGTTCTATCACCAAACGTTCATTTACTCTCATTAAACTTTGTGATTTCTCTTGCAAACGTACTTGATTCTGTTTTTGTTGCCGTTTCTCACTCCGTCATTCTGCACCTTTAGAACCCATTGTGAGTTGTTTCTGTTCTATTACCAAAATATCATTTACACTCATTAAATTTTGTGATTTCTGTTACAAACGTACTGGATTCTGTTTATGTTTCTGTTGCAAATTCTGCTTCATGTCACTGTGCACCTTTTGGAGTAACATCGATGTGGATCGTGGTTAGGAAATATGAATATTTAACTAGTGTGGCAAGCCTGGATTCTGTTTCTGTGGCCATTTCTCTGCACCTGGATTCTGTTTCTGTAGCCGTTTATCTGCACCTTAAGGGAGCTTCTGACAGCGGTGAGTACAATAAACTCACCGAGGTATTTAAGAACGTCCGAAGGGAATCAACAATTTTATCAGGTTCATATATCATATCATTAGACAAATACCTGATAAATTGAAGCATTCATATAACAAGTCAAAGAATGCTGAATATCCTGAAGAAGTTCTCCACCACTGCTCTGGTTCCAGGGAACACGACCAAACAGTTTATATATATATATTATATATAGCCACAGAAAGTTGAACAACGTGATTTTGTGTGTAGCAGAAGATGCCGAGAGGTTCCTTTTATAAAGTTTTGTGGGTAGCTACTTCTCACAATACTGCAGATAAGAGGGGCTTGGCCTTCTATAATTGTTGTTGTGAATTTGCCATATTAATAGCTGTATCCGCATACAACAGATTGCTGCATAGTATAGTGGAGTAATGCTTTCGTAAGTATCCCTAAGGAAGTACACGTTTTGTTCTCCGACTTGTGGCATCACAATGGGCATATGCATGACTCAAGTGTGTCTTCTGGTCGAGTGTTCGTGCCGTTGACAGGCACTTCTACCTACCTACCCAGCTAATCTGCTATAAGGTGGCGTAAGTTGCCAACTGAGGCGGCAGTGTTTGAATCATATCTGATCTGCTGCAGTCCGAAGCATTGCTATCTAAAAACTGACTGAAAGTTGAGTCGTCTCCTGAGGCGCCTCATAATTTGCAGTATTAGGACACCTTCTTTAAAATTTAGCCAACATTTTATCCTTTCGTGACTGGCCCACGAGTAAAGGATGTGTTCACAAAATAAATGCTTATATTTTATTCAGAAAATTAAATTTTCATCACTACTCAATTTTGGATTTATTTTCATTTTATTTTCGCCCTGAAAAATGACCAAAAATGATTTTTATTAAAATTTTCACAATTATAAATAAAATGGAGAAATAATATTCATAATTGTAATGAAAATGCGAATTTTCAAATTATCCTGCAAAACATAATCCCGGCTCCTTTAACAAATAATCCCATCAGAATAACTCATTGTGTGCATATTTTATATGCCAAGCGAGCCAAAGTAATTAATTTCAATATGCAACAAAAACAACAACAACAAAAGATTTTACACATATATATATATATATAGGAGTATGTGCCACACATATGTACTACATAGAAGTGGGTACATGTGTACATGTGTGTGGGTATAAACAATTGTCACATAATTTTCTGTCTAGACATGGAAAATTTAGTATTTTCAATTAACTTCTAATTGTATGTGTGTGTGTCTCTGTGTGTTTGTGTGTGTGTGACTATCTGTGTAATGTGTGAGTGTGTTTGTGTGTCTCTCTGTGTATGTGTGCGTGTGTGTTTCTGTTGCCTGGTTTTTTTCTGCTGCCTCTGTTTTTGTTTTGTGTGAGAATATGCAGTTATACAAAAACAACAAAAACAACAACACCAACAATAGCAACAAAAACAATTACTGCAACAACAATAGTCATAATAATGGACATGCTAATGGGAGTAGTTAGGGCACCCTAATGCTGAATTGCCTGCTTAGCTGGAAGTGTGGAGAGGCAAGTGACGCCGCACCAGGCTCAGCAGCAGCAGCAGCAGCGACAGCACCAACAGCAGAAGAGAGTGCCAGTGAAATGCATTTAAATGCAGGCAAAGTGGAAATTCAAGTTTTAGCACAAACACAGCAAAAAAGACAACAAAAAAAAGGGAGACCAACAACAAAAAACCTGCACAAGGATGTTCACATTAACTGGAAGTTGCAGGCAGGCAATGCAGTATGCAATGCAGCATAACCCTCGCCTCAGTCGGTTAAGATTGCTGCCAGCCAGTAAGCGAGCCAGCCACAAGCGGCAACTTGTTATGCAGCTTATGACGGCTGCCGACGGCACGCACAACCCGTCGCTCTGCGAACAGGCTCAGGCCACTGCAGCCAGCACCAAATGCAGAGGCGAAGAAGCCTCATGGCCAAGGTTGACAATTACGACGTTTGGGGTTAACAGGCAGACAACGGCTGCGTTTGTCGCAGCACACCAAGCTGCACTGAGCGCTGCACTGAGCTGCAGCAAGCCGTGAGCTGCTTGCCTTGGAATTGAAACGGCATTGCATATGTTCTGTTTGGTGCCTGTGGCCGGGCTGCATGTGTGGCAGTCGGTATTGTGACAGGCACACACGAGTATGTGCAAGCGACGATTTAGTTCCAGGCAAGCAGTCAGGCAGGATAACAAGTCGGATGCGTATGGAATTGCAACCAGGCAGACAAACAGGCTGATATCTTTTTGAGGTTAACACTGAAGCCTTATGACAGAGCTTAATGGTAATAATATCAACAACAGCAACAACAACAAAGACGACGGCTACGTTTATAACAACAACACCAGCAGCAACTAAAGTGGATTTGTAGTCGCCGCTGGCGTGGCTGCAGCTCAAACTAAGCTTCAATTGGATTTATTTGTAAAGAGTGTATTTAAAGCAACATAATAATGGAAATTGCTTTGTTCCAACCAGGACAATAGATGATTCTAGAGCTCACTATATATATATACATATATATTTATATACTTATATACTCTTATGTAAAGATAGTGCGATAAGTATTTAATATCAACTTGAATCTGATTTTATTTAAATTTTAGTTGTTGTGTTCAAGCATTCCTGCATGCTGACAACTTAAATAGATGTGAAAATAATTGCCCTTGTGCGAAGTCCTTGAAGAAAGTGCATATCCTGAAAATGCAAAATAATTGCTGCAAAGTATTTGCTTAGCATCACTTGACAAAAGGATAATTACTGGCCAGCCAATAAACAAAGCAATTAGAAGCTTAATGGCTCTATCGACAGTTGTGTGTCCGGATGCGGGCAGGAAGGCTGGCATGATAGTGTGTTAGTTTCAAAAAGGATAAATGCACTTTTGTACACGCACGCACACAGCTGAGAATTGTTGCTGATATGCGGCAAATGGACAAAGTATGCAGTTCATTTTGGCCGAGTGTTAATATGTGCCACAAGTTGACAGCCGACAAATGTGTTATAAATTTCAAACTTGGTACATCCGATTTCTTGAAATTATACTTGGAGAAGATGCTTTCTTTTTTAGATTGTACTTTGAGAATATTAACTATATTGACTATATTGAATATTATCTTTATAATTGGACGATTCCTTAAAAGCTTTCTGTCAGAGTGTTTACTTTTATAATTAGCAAAATATTTTTTAATCCAATATTTCCAATTAACTTTCATAGCAAACTTCATTTTAAGCAAGGAAGGATAAATTGTATCTTATAATACTGGGAAATCTTAATCAGTTGATGAATCTTTGTATATTCTTTAGACTAGTTTAGTTTATATTATTATTATTATTATTAATTCCATGACATTTGACACAATAAAACTATACTTATGCTAACAAAGTTAACTAAAAGACATAATCATAAAAGAGTCAAATATCGCTCCTAGTCGGAGCATAGGGCGGTCACAAAAGCTCTCTAACGGTTTCTATCAGCAGCCAGGTGTCTTATTTCGTTCCAGGTGGCTCTGTGGTGACTTTCGGCGTGGATAGTGCGTACCCATGTTTGTCGTGGGCGTCCTGCTTTCCGACTACCATGTGGGTTCCATTGAAAGGCCATCTTTGCAATGTTGGTGTCTTCTCTACGCAGAATGTGCCCTATCCAGCTCCACTTGCGTCTTTTAACTTGTGTGTCTATAGGCTCGCTATTGGTGAGGCGCCACAGGTCTTCGTTCATGATCGTTGTCGGCCAGAAAATGCGGCAGATTCTTCGTAGACATTTGTTGACAAAAGTTTGAAGTTGTCGAGTTATTTGTTCTGAGACCAACCATGTTTCAGACCCATACAACAGAACAGGTTTTATGCTGGTGTTAAATATTCGTATTTTTGTGCGCAGCGATATCACACGAGAACGCCAAATTCGATCTAAATTCCGGAATGCAGACCGTGCTTTGTTTATGCGTGCTGCCACATCCGATGTTGCACCTCCATATTTTGTTATGTAGCTACCAAGGTAGCAGAAGCTGTCAACGTCCTCAATGTTGATGGTGGAGTTATCATTTGTCAGTACAGTGATTGGAGATGTATTTGCAGTTTGCAGTCGCAAAAGTTTAGTTTTGGAGAAGTTGATTTTGAGGCCAGCTGCATGAGCGTTTACGGCTAGTTGGCGTATTCTTGACGAGGCGCCTGCTAACGTGTGCGTCATGAAACAGATGTCATCAGCGTAGTCCAAATCGCTGAGCTTTTGGTTTAATCTCCACTGCAACCCCTCCTCCGTCTCCGCATTAGTACGCCTAAGGACATCATCCAAGACCACTATAAACAACAGTGGTGAAAGAACGCACCCCTGCCTAACGCCTCTGTTTATATTAAAGTTGGCACTATTTTTACCTTTATAACGCACACTAAGGTTCGCGTCTTTATATAGGACCTTAATGAGTTCGATGATCTTGTCCGGAACTCCGCAATTTTGTAGAGAGCGCCATATTGCGTCTCTGTTAACCGTGTCAAACGCACGTTCGAAGTCCACGAAAAGGAGAAATAGTGGTGATCTCCATTCGACAGATTGCTCCACAATTATGCGTAAAGTGTTGATGTGGTCCACGCAAGATCGGTTTGGTCTGAACCCATTTTGTTCACGCCGTAACTGGCTGTTGAGTACACCTGACCGCAATTTATTATATCTAAGATGATAAGAGCTAGGATTTTCAGGATGGAGTTGAGAAGGGTTATGCCCCTCCAATTTTTACATTGGCTGAGATCTCCTTTTTTTGGAATAGTGATTATGATTCCCTCTTTCCAGTCAGTGGGGATGGTGTTAGTCGCCCAGATGTTATGCATGATAGGGTAGAGTGCGTGAGAGATTATATTAGCGCCATACTTCAAGAGTTCAGCAGGAAGTTCGTCAGGTCCAGCAGCTTTGTTAAATTTTAGCTTATGGATTGCTAGGCTGATTTCTTCTGTGGTGGGCGGGTCGATAGGGATGTTTCTGTTGGGGTTTCTTCTTCGCTGTTCAGCAAAGAAGGGCGCAGTGTTGTTTTCCGCTTCTACGCTATTGTCCACGAAAAATTCTCTCCAGCGCGCGAGTTGATCTTCGTCAGAGGTTAGGATGCTACCGTCACTAGCCTTGATAGGCGGTATGTTAGGTTTCGTATTAGTCAATTTTTTTATGGCTGCATATACGCCCCGCAAGTTGTTACAGTTTGCTGATCGCTCTGCTTCACCAGCAATTCCCTCCACAAATGCCCTTTTATCAGTCCTCACAGAATTTTTGACCTGCCGATGCATAGCATTGTACGCGCTGAGAAAGCTGTTGCGGTCGGATAATGAAGCAGTGTTTACTTTGGTTTTCATCCTTCTACGTTCTTCGATATATTGCCAGGTGGTGTTGCTTATCCATGGCTTTCTTTTGCGATGTTGGAGGCCAACTGTTTCTTCCGCAGCTTGTGTGCAGGCTTTTTGAATTTGTTGCCAGGACGGTCCATGTTCGTAGAGTGCAATGGCAGTAGACAGTGTGTCCTGGTAAAGTTGGAGCGTTGCAGGGTTTTTGAAGTTTTCCAGATTAAAGGTCATCTTTCGCTTCTGTTGCTTCCTGATGCGTTCGGGGCGTAAGCGGAGTTGGCATACAACTAGGTTATGGTCGCTGAATATGTCCGCACCTCTGCGTGTGCGCACATCAGGAGGAGGGAGTTGCGAAACCGTCTGCTTATTAAAACATGGTCGATTTGGTTGCGAGTTCGGCCATCGGGAGAATTCCATGTGTATTTATGGATATCTAGATGGGGGAATTTAGTGCCACCAATGAAGAGATTGTGGTTGGAGCAAAGTTCAATCAATCGCTCTCCATTATTATTTCTACCTGAGGCTAAGGCGTGCCGACCCATGAGTTTTTCGACATTGCTGTTGTCGTTGCCTACTTTTGCGTTGAAATCGCCCAATGTCATGATGATGTCGCCTTTTGGGACAGAATTGGTGGTAGAGTCTAGCAAGTTGTAGAACGCTTCTTTGGCATCGTCTGTGTCTGGTTCCGTAGGCGCGGAGCATTGAATTACGGTGATATTACGAAATCTGGTCTTAAATCTGGCAGTTATTATACGTTCGGAGATCGGCTTGTATCCCATTAATGCGCTTTTTAAGTTCTTTGATATTAGAATGCCGACACCGTTTGCACGCTTTTGTATGTTGCCACTGTAGATAAAACAGTGGCCTTCGAGGGTGTGAAATTCTCCTTGCCCGAGCCATCTGGTTTCAGATAGGCCGAGAATTTGAATTTTATAACGCTCCATCTCCCTGCAAACCTGTGCGAGCTTTGAAGTTTCAGAGAGAGAGCGAACGTTCCATGTTCCAGTTCGTGTCATTGATTTAAAGCTGATGGTCTTCGTCGTGTGGTTGTTATTATTTCCGAGGCTTGTTTCCGTTTCTTGAGTGGGTTTGTTTTACGGTCGGGTCACTGGCCGGTCTGAGGAAAGACAAAAATATTTTATTTAAGAGAGTTGTTTTCTCTCCGCCCGACTACGATTAGCCAGCGCTTTCAGAAAATATTTCTGAAAACCTGTTTCTAGCCGCCCCCGAGGAGAGGATGTAGTCGCACTGCCATCAGTATACACAGTTACGGCATGTACACAAGTTTAGTTTATAAGTAGCTACCATACTAGTTCTGCACACTTAGATCCAACGAAACCTATCAAAAAACAACCATAAACATAATTAAAAGCAATCAACATCGCTCCTAACAAAAACGCACTCTTAATTGATTCAAAAAGGACTCTACTAACCAAAACGCACTCTTAATAGATTCAAAAAGGACTCTCCAAACCAAAACGCACTCTTAATAGATTCAAAAAGGACTCTACTAACCAAAACGCACTCTTAATAGATTCAAAAAGGACTCTCCAAACCAAAACGCACTCTTAATAGATTCAAAAAGGACTCTGACACCCGCTTTGTTCTAGGGTTTCTGAGTTCATCGTATACGATTTTTATTAGATCCTTTGGCATCACAAATGAGTGCGTCACACTTTCTCAGTTGATACAAAACTAGTTTCTTCTCATTCGTAACCCCTCAGCTACAATAGAGTTCGGGGTATAAATGACCCAGGGTGTATGAGTACGTTTCCCTAATATATTCTTCGATTATTACACCCACGTTGCATCTGATCACAGACTGCAAACCATTGGCGCACAAAAGACGCAGGTGTTTTGGAGAATATATCTTTGATATGAGCAAGATCCCTTATCTTGATTCCTCCAAAATATATGAATTCCTGTCGAAAATTAACCTGACAGAAGATCTGTAGATGGGACTATCCTCATCTTTCAAATAAATAGCGGCATCACAATAGATATTTCAGGTCGCTGTGTATAACACTCTTAAATATATCTATCTATCTATCTACACCCACGTTCATAGTCACACTTCATCTGTCCAGTGACAAAAATCCTTTGAACCATTGGGTGTTTCGTTAAGGACAAATATGAATAGATTAGATTAGATTATTGGAGTTATTTCAGGGTTTTATATACGACGACCTGAAAGATGCATTATTATGACCCTATTTATTTTAAATATGAAGATAGTCTCACCTAGAGACCTTCTGTCAGGTTTAGTTCCAATAGGAATTCGTGTTTTTTGGAGAATTCCTCTTAAAGGATATTGCTCACATCTGAGATATAACAAATCTGAGTATGTGTGATTTTTTATCACTAATTAAATGATTTGTTTTTCATCAATAAAGTGGCATTTGCAACATTTCCCTATGCCCTTCATATCAGGTCCTTACTGCTACCCAGCAGAGTTTCCACCAGACACATCAATAAATGCTACGCTATTCCCACTAGATCCCAACATTATTACCAAGTTAATTATAAGTCCTTCTAATAGACCGTTCGAAGATTAAAATATTCTACAGTTTGAACTCAGGAACGGGGAAAATATCGTTACTATACAGAGGTCTCTTTCAAATCTTATAACAATTTATATTTGAATTGATTATTTAATTAAATGTTTAACAATTTTCTTTTGGTGTAACTCCACAAACTGTTTGTGTGCGATCTCCGGAGCCGGAACAGTGGTAAAGAAATTCTTCAGGACATTAAGCATTCTTTTGATTGTGATCTGAACACTTCAATTTATCAGGTATTTATCTAAGCCTATATATATATATATATATATATATATATATATATATATATATATATATATATATATATATATATATAAACCTGAGATAATTGTTGATTCCCTTCGACCGTACTTAAATACCTCGGTGAGTTTATTGTACTCACCACTGTTAGAAGCTCCCTTAAGGTGCAGAGAAACGGCCACAGAAACAGAATCCAGGCGTGCCACACTAGTTAAATATTCATATTTCCTAACCACGATCCACATCGATGATACTCCTAAAGGTGCACAGTGGCATGAAGCAGATATTGCAACAGAAACAGAAACAGAATCCAGTACATTTGCAACAAAAATCACAAAGTTTAATGAGAGTAAATGAACGTTTGGTGATTGAACAGAAACAACTCACAATGAGCTCTAAGGTGGAGAATGACAGAATGAGAAACGGCAACAGAAACAGAATCCAGGTGTAGAGAAACGGCCACAGAAACAGAATCCAGGCGTGCCCCACTAGTTAAATACTCATGTTTCCTAACCACGATCCACATCGATGGTACTCCTAAAGGTGCATAGTGACATAGAGTATAAATTGCAACAGAAACAGAAACAGAATCCAGTGCATTTGCAATAGAAACTATCAATTTTAACTACAGAAAATGAAACAGAAATGACAGAAGATAAACTTAATTCATTGTAAACAAAGTAAACAAACTTAAAAAATTATGTATAAGGTAACATTTAAGAAGTACATAGTACTCGTATGACCATATATCTCAGTAAGGACCGGTTAAACCCCTTATTCTTCACTTTTGTCAGACGTATATTTTTGTCTCAGCAAGACCTAGTCGAAAGCCCTATTCATTCTTTTGTATCACGACTCAGTTTTACTCTCAGTAAGAACCTTATAAAAAGGTTTGTCTTGATGGTATTTTTCTGCCACCATAAACCAAAGATTGTATCTATTTGTAATTCATGTACTAACAAGAATATCAAGGATAATATAGTTTTCACACCAGTCTATTACTTACTTGATTAACCTAACGTCTGCCTAAAATACTTGCACAAGATGGATATTCTGAGCTAGATTTTGATTGCCAATGTGTGGCTGAAAAACCTCTCTCTTCTGACCTGCTCTGTGTCCTAGGTATATACAAGGAACAGGACAAGTAAACATGACTTTTTTAAAATAGGTATTTATAGTGAGGCCATCTATTTACAATTACATGCATAGATCAAAATCCCTCGTTGATGCAATGTCTAAATTTCATGAGATTTGTACCAATAGAAGCGGAGTTATTCCGTCTGAAGGGACTGCATGTTGGTGTCATCAGTACAAAAATGAACAACGAACAAGGATCTAAGCTCTGTTTTAAACTTGGGAAAACTTTTACCGAAACGTTTCAATTGATGAACCAAGTTTATGATGATGATTGTTTATTGACATTATGGCAGAGTTCATGAATAGTATAGTCGGGTTAAAAAGCGTCGTGAGAACATAAATGATGAGCCACCTGGTTGGCCTACGTGATCCAACGTCCATGATCACCGGAGATCATCAAAGCCGTGAGTGAATTCATCGAAGATCAGTCTGTCTGTGGTGTTTTGTTAATGGATAACATTTTTTGATAATTGCTTTCATTTATCAGTTTCTCAACTATAGATCTTCCAATGCCTCCTATGTCCAGCTTGGAGTCGTAGGAGCGAAAGGAGGTCCTTTTTTCCCAACACCCGTCTATCAACTGTTAAGGAGTGAGTAACTTTAAACTATCCCTCCGCCTCCTATGACCAAATTGGAGTCATAGGAGCGAAGGTAGGTCCTTTCTTCCCGACACCCGTTTATCAACTATTAAGAAGTGACTCTCCCTCCGTCTTCTTTGTCCAGCTTAGAGTCAAAGGAGCGCAAGGATATAGAGTCTTGTCTTCCCAACACCCGGTTATCAACCTTTAAAGAGTCCTTTCTTCCCGACACCCATTTATCAACCTTGAAGGAGTGAATCCCTATAAACTATCCCTCCGCCTCCTAAGTCCAGCTTGGAGTTATAGGAGCTGAAGCATATAGAGTCATTTCTTCCCGACACCCAATTATCAACCTTTAAGGAGTCACTTTAAACTATCTTTACGCCTCCTATGTCCAGCTTGGAGTGGAAGCAAATAGAGTCCTTTCTTCCCGACACACATTTATCAACTATTAAGGAGCGAGTCACTATAAACTCTCTACTAAACTAGCTTGAAACAGAAGCAGAATAGAATAATTGGTAAATTCCCAACATTCTTTTATCAACTAGTAGCCAGACTTATATATCAATCTTGGAGCCAGAGATGCAGAAGTCAATAAATCCATCCATTGCTCGACATGCGCTAATCAAATATTCAGGCAAAAATATATAAATATATCCAAAGATATTTATATATATATTCGGCACGAATTGCAAGTTACATTTTTCAAGAAGAGGAGAAGCAGATCCTCTCCAGGGTAAGTCAGAACATAATACCGGGAAGTGTTGCCCCATATGTTTTATTAAAAGTCATTAATGTGTTGTACTGTATCCATTCGTGTTCGGTGGGCAGTGATCTTGTGGTATCTTGGGGCTTTCACAGCAGATACTCATATACAGGACAGGACAGTGTACATTCATATATAGGACGGTTTCCTAAGGAGTACTCATCTATGAAGGAATTCATTGTTTTTCCTATGTTAGATATTCAGTTGATATTATATTATATTATCTTTACATGATATTGAAGGACCTAGCAAGTCTGTATAGACTTCACGGCCAGCCAGTGTAGACCGGCTACCACGATAACCTAACTTAAAGACGGTAAAAACCTTAAACCACTGGCTCTGTCTGCGTTGGGTTCCCTAAGTGTTCTCTGGAGCTAAGGTCTTCGCTGGTGTTGTCTCGAGGTGTTGGTATTGTGCGTGCATGCAAATAATATATTTCTGCTGCTGTTGGCAGTCAATGTGGGAGCGTAAAAATGACCGTTCTGAGAATTTACGTTCTCACACTAACCTACTCTGATATTGGGTAAACTCAAATTATTGTACATTCCTTACCTAGTGAGTTAACTACTGTCTCTATCTCCATAAACTATAATCTACAGATTTCGAAAACAGTGGTTTTGTGCTCTGTTAATGCCATAAATGTAGAAGCTCTGCCAGGGACTAAGGTCCTGGCATACACCAGAACGCACCACTTGGATTTTCCATCCCTTCTGTATCTCGGTTAAAAAATATTCTTTCCTCTCATAAGTTTACCCACCTTTTAATGCAATTAGTAATCCTGTATCCTTTAACTCCCTTCTACAAAGTGCAGGCGTTTCCTTAATCCTTCTGCGATTGTCAAAATTATGCACAAAACATCGAAGCGCTCAATGGCCTCCCACACATACAATATTTATTCAATGCACTGCTCGTTGTTGTTGTTGTTGTTTCAGTTGTTGTTATACTCGCAGTTGTGCTGCTTGTTATTGCTGCAGTAATCCTGGCACTATAACAGCATTAGACGACGGCCTGCGCAGACAGATTACCACGGCAAGTGTGAAGCGGAACAACAACAACAATGCAATTATGCCTTTCGACACTCACAGCCGAGTGGCACGCACCGACAAAACGCGCGAACACAAACGCCACACAAAACACACCCGCGCAGAGCTGCGTGCGTTAAAACCGAACGAAAATTACGCGCCAAAACGGAAGCGGAAGTCGAAAAAGCGGGAACTACAAAGGAAAAACGAGCTCATAAAAGAAAAATTCAACATAAACACACACACACACGCACGAGGAGCAGCAACGCACAGCCAATTGCTGAATGAGCCACAAATTTCGAAGCGTTAACAAGTCATTCAAGGATAGGCGGCACAAAAACCCATAACAGTGGCAGTGATTGTGATGCAGGTCCTTTTAGCCGGATTTGTTTTGGTTTATTTTCTATTTTCTTTTTTTTGTGATTTTTTAGATGCTGACCAGCGTTTCCGGCGGAACTGGGACAAAAGCCGACGTGGCGCGAAATTTCACTTAAGCCGCAAAGCACCAAAAACGCCACAACGAGAACAACAAAAGACACGAAAATTGCGGCCGCAGGACGAACAAATGAGAAAGAAGCGCTTGGCCAGCAATCACACGGCGACTGACATATAAATCAAAACTTGGAGACAACTTGATTGCAGGTTGAGGCATGTGAGCCCACAGCAGCGGCAGCAGCAGACGTCGTATGGCAAATGTAAAAAAGTGGACTGCAATTGCAACTGAAAGTTAACCAGGCGAAGCAAAAGCAGAGCGTAGCGGTGCAGCAATTGCCGCTTGCACGAAAAAACGCAACCAAAGTATGCGATGTACGCCAGCGAACTGTGCGGCAGGCTGACAACGCCAGTGCCGAGAACTCCTCGTCTAAGGAATGCCAGCTGGGCGAGGGGGAGCGCGGAGCGGCGGAGGTGACGGCGCGTTGTGCATTGAAAGCGATACCCCAGTAAGCAGCAAGCAGCGAGCACAACGCACCGCACCACACCGCAGCGTAGCGCAGAGCACCGCATATCGCATAAAATGACGAATGCCTAAGCAAACAGAGGCAAGGGAACCAGCTAGCTCAGGCAACCCAGTCAGCCCAGTCAGCCAGCCCAGTCAAGCCAGCCAAGCAGGCAGCGAGGCAAACGAGTTGCAGCCAGTGAAGAGGGGTTGCCTGAGGTGGGGGCCCAGGAGGTGTAACACTCAGCGCATAGGCACAGGCTGTGGCGGCGGCAGCGACAGTAGCAGCAGCAGCAGAGGCGTAGGCATATGAGCTGCAATGCATGCAAGACGAAAGTAACATGAATGAATGAGTTGCGAAGCAAATGAAGTGCTCGTCGCTTGACGTAGAACAGAAAAAAAATTGAAAAAAAATAAATAAAAACAAAACAGGAGAAACAAAAACAACAACACAGCAAAACAAAAAATAAAAAATGAAAAGAAATGCAACAACATCGGCAGCAGCCGCAACCGCACACATATGCAGCCGCATTAATGCAGGCAAGACACGCCGTCGTTCGTCCTCATTTGTCTCATCGTTGACTCGGCTTTAGTTTGCTTTGGCTTGCTTTGGTTTATGCGGTGGTCGGAAGGCTCAACGGCAACTAAGCGGAGGAAGCCCCGGCACCGTCGCCGTCTCCGACACCACCGTCACCGACGATGGTACCGGCAGCAAGCAGCCGCAGCCACAGCAGCTGTAGTCGCGTTGTTGACGTGGTTGATGACGACACATGCAACGCAAATAAACGTCACCAGCCGCCCTAGGTAGCTCCAGCAAGAGGCGTTCGCCAGGCTGCTCTCTCCGATATGCTCGCAGCTGATGCGGGTGCGAGTTACACGTTATTTAAGGATTTGCAGCCGCATACTTTTTGCTTAGCGGGCGTATGAGGCGCAGAAAAAAACATGAATGTGTCTACATGGGATATTGCGGAGTTTGGTTACATGTAAAGTGCTCTGATGTGTCGGGCATACAGGGTGAGTCACAGCAACAGCAAGTAAACATTTGCTAGATGACTTTCGGCAAGGATCAATGCATTGCTAGAAATGAGTACATGAGTGCTACGAAAATTGTGGGGAGGTTATAAATAGTGAGTCAGGAATAAGAAGTCATAAGTCGTCATCATCATCATAATCAGAATTGGCGTACAACCATTTCTGATCATTGCCGCGTTATCAGCCTTCGCCAGTCAAGTCTAATAGCTAGTCATAAACCACAAGTCATAAATTGCAAATCATTAGCTATAAGACAAAAATCATAAATCATAAATCACGAACAACACATCATAAACAACATGTCATAAACAACAAGTCATAAACAACAAGTCATAAACAACAAGTCATAGAGAATAAGTCATAAGAAAGAAGTCATAGACCGCAAGTCATAAACCAAAAGTCAGAAACTACATAAACAACAAGTTATTATCAAATCATCAGCAATAAGTAATAAACAACAAGACATAAGCTTCAAGAGACAAATCAGAAGTCATAAACAACAAGTCAAAAGAAACAAGTCTTAATCCACAAGACATAAACAACATGTAATAAACCACAAGTCATATGCAACAAGTTTCTTACAAGTCATAAACAATTTGTCATAAACAACAAGTCATTAGCTCCTACACATAAATCTTGAATCATAAACCAAAAGTCATGAACAACACGTCATAAACAACAAGTCATAAACAACAAGTCATAAACAATAAGTCATAAAAAATAAATCATGTCATAAGCAACAAGTCACAAACCACAAAACACAAATAACAAGTATTAAACCACAAGTCATAAGCAACAAGTTATAAATCACATATCGCAAATATGTAGTCATAAATATGTAATCACAAAATATAAATAATAAATGACAAGTCATAAAAAGCAAATCATAAACCACAAGTCATAAATCACTAGTCATAAACCACAAGCCATAAGCCATAAGTCACAAACAACAAGTCATAAACCACAAGCCATATGCAAGAAGTTATAAACCATATGTTATAAATGTGTAGTCATAAAACATAAATCTTAAACAGTCATAAATCGTGAGTCGTAAAACACAAGCCATAAATCAATAATCATAAACCATTAGTCAAAAACCAAAAGCCATAAGCAACAAGTCATACACCACAAGACAAAACAACAAGTTATAAACCACTAGTCATAAACAAGAAGTTATAAACCATATGTTATAAATGTGTAGTCATAAAACATTAATAATAAAAAACAAGTCAAAAAGCACTAGTCAGAAACCACTAGTCAGAAATCACAAGTCATAAGCAACAAGTTATAAACCACAAGACATAAACAACAAGTCATAAACCAGAAGTCATAAGCAACAAGTTGTAATCCATAAGTCATTAACCAGAAGTCATAAACAAAAAGTCATAAACAAAAAGTCATAAGCAACAAGTTATAAGCAAGAAGTTATAAATCACATATCATAAATATGGTGTCATAAAACATACAGCATAAACAACAAGTCATAAATCGGAAGTCATAAAACACAAGTCATAAATCACTAGTCATAAACCACAAGCCACAAGCCAAAAACAACAAGTCATAAACCACAAGCCATGTGCAAGAAGTTATCATGAATATGTTGTCATAAAGCGTAAATCATAAACAACAAGTCATAAAACACAAGTCCTAAGTAACACGTTATAAATTACTAGTCATAAGCCACCAGTCATAAATCACAAGTCATAAAAAATAAGTCCTAAACCACAAAACTTAAACAAGAAGTCATAAACCACACGTCATAAGCAACACGTTATAATCCACAAGTCATTAACCACAAGTCATAAACCACAAGTAAGAAACCACAAGTCATAAACAATAAGTCATAAAAAAGAAGTCATAGACCACATGTCATAGACCGCAAGTCATAAACCACTAGTCACAATCAACAAGTCATAAGCCACAAGTCAAAAAAGAAGTTATCTGTATGACACTAATTAGTTTACTTACAGGATGAGTTGGCTTGGCTTCGAAACCAGCTGAAGTATATAAAAATAAGGTGTATTACCATATTTTTATGTCCAGTTGTGACTTGAAAGCAGCAACGATAAGAGTCATTTAGAAGTAGTTTTTTTCTAGTTACTGTTATTATCTCTTTCTCCCATATTATGGGTCATCAACGATTAATCGAATGTGTTGCTATAATCTCGAAAGAAAAGAATATGAGTTCAAAACTGCATACAACAACATGGTTCAGTGCAGTTGTATTTCGAAAGCAGCAGTGTTAAAAGTTACTTAGAAGTAGAAGTGAAATTTGTGAAACTGTTGTACAAGTATTAAACAAAAGTTTGATTAGACCGGCTGACCGAATAGGACACGCATAGACCTCCTAGGTCCTTAGCGATACCAGATGACGGTCCATTTATGATTCGCGGGAGTAGGTAACATTGAATAGGGAATAATGATAGCAAAGCTCGGAGTTATGAAGCTCAGTTCCATAAATTTTCCATTACACAATCAAATTGCAATACTTCCACTCGTATTTGAACACTATTTGCAGATGAATACAGAAACATCTTTGATGAAACCATATCATCCCAGAAGGCCACGTTAAGCCCACACCAGCTGACCTCTCATATGACTCAACCTGTACATTTCCCTATTGGTTTTAAGTGCAATTGTCCTTGTCTTTTACGGAATAATTGTGAACGATTGCTAAAGGTTAGGTTAGGTTAGGTTAGGTTAACCTGGCTGGCTTAAAGCCACACATAGACCGATTGGTCCCTAGCGATACCAGATGGAGTCTGACCTTTATGCAGATTTCCAGTAGACATCTCGTAGGATGTCAACGCTTTTTGCTAAAGGTGCTCGTAGCTCAATTTTCTGGGCAGTTTTGCCATGTTGTCCGCAAGTGTGATACTCGACAGAGATCTGTTGTAGTAGTCAGTAGTCATTATCCTGAAGGCACCAATAATATGCGGCAGTATACTCGTATATGGTTAAAAAGGCATTATATAAGATTAAACCATTATATAAGCTTAAGTGTGTTAGACGGGGAATCCCCCTACCTTTCCCTATGAGTTATGTCATACATATCAGTCAATTTCAACTGAATTCACATCTTGTTTTGGTTTCCAATTAAGTTTGCTGTGTAGTCCAAATTTCTTCAGCAGTTGGACCTGGTATTTCCATCGATGATATCGGAAGCTCTATTAGAGTGCCAGCCGCATCGCTGATCACCTGAGATTTGTTACACTGATGTAGTTAGTGCTTCTACGATCTGTACTCAGACCATATCATCCCAAGTTAAGCCCCCAACAGATATTTCTCTTAAGACTAAATCATCAATGGTTTACCTTACGTCATTACTGAATAGTTCCAGAGTGAATTTAATAAAGTTCGCATACTCGTAGTTGAGTGAGTTTGTCGAAATATGTCAAATGAGGCCTCAATGACAAAGAAAATTATGTGGGTCCTTCAGCATTCATATACCGATCTGCCCACCTAACAGTTTGCTTAGAATAGAAGAGACTTCTATTCTCTTCTATTCTAAGCAAAAAGGGGTAATACGGAGAACGGCCGAAGAAGGAGGTATCCAAGCACTCAGGCATTGATGCACATCGTGCTATAAGCTTGGAAATATTTGGGGGAAGAGGGAGATAGACAATTTTGGTAAGGAAGTTTCAAACTTCCTTGACTCTTCAGTGTCCTGTAACCCATATAAGTTCAAGTAAATTCCACTTTGTGAGGGAGTTAAATCTTGTCTTATACGCTTGGACAATTTCTGACTTATTCGACTCTTTTATGAATCTGAGAAGTCTGTCCAGGGATGAGAGAATGTACATTGTCCATTTCCAAAGCATCTGATTCAGTGTGCTTTGTGGGATATCGGAACAGCAGTTAGAAGAGGTTTGGACATACCTCATACATAGGTAGAAAAGTTAAGTTCAAAATCACTTCTTTTCTGAGGTCGATTCAGGGTAAAGAAGCCACAAAGGGAATAGAGAAATGTTTACTTAATGAGTTATTCAAACAAGGATGAAAGGATTCAAACTCATACATGGACCAAAATATTCTCCTTCTAATTCTAACACTGTAATGATTCCCACAACGTCTGTAAAACGGCTTTAAAAACATCTTCACACCCTACTATATATTTTAGATACACAAACAGCACCCTGTATTTGTTCTCATCAGTATTTTAATGTATGACCAAAAATAAAAACACAAAAATTAATCAAAGAAAAATTGCGAAAAATTTTAAAAAACACTCAAGCACAACACAAGTACACACACACACACATGCTCATACACACTCCCCCGTATGCAAGACGCAACACCACGCGCCCATATACACACACACACACACACATTCATCCAAACACAGCCTCAGTGAGACTCAGCAGACACACTTGCAGCACGGCAAACGTGTCATAAAACTGAAATCCATCCAAGAGTCGACTCGTCTTCCCAGTGCAATGAATGCATCGCATCGAATCGCAGCTCACTCCCCCTTGACAGACGGACGGTGGGACGGCTGGCCGGCAGCGCTGTGGCAGCACCACTGCACATGATACTCCTGATGCTCTTGAGCCTATGCGGTCGCTCGTTCAGCCGCTCGTTCGCCCGCTCGCATGAGGCATCCCTGTCGATGATGTGCTCAATTTTAGATTTCTTTTTGCGTGCCCATTTTTTTCCTCCCGTGATTCTTTTTTCGGTTTTTGCTCCTTTTGCGCTGTTGTGGCAGCGCACACACATTAACGACACATCCTAAGTTGCAACTTAGTTCATCATCACTTCGCATTTGTTCGGTTACTTTTTTGTTTTTGTGTGTGTGTTTTGTTTTCTTCGTTGGTTTCCTCTTTTGATGCATATTCATCATGCATTGATGTGGCAGAGTACCTGGGCTGCGGTTTAATTCTGCATTGCTCTGCTCTGTTTTTCCAACATTTTTGCTTGTTGGTATTTTGCTGCTCATCATGCTCGAGCCACAGTAAATTATTTACATTTGTAGTGATTTTAATTAGGAATTTAAGATACCGTGTTCACGGGTGGGGGAAGAGGTGTCTGTTGGTGTGCAAGAGGCACAGACCGGATAGTGGCATTTCCAGAATGCCTTTTAAAGTGTTTTAATATACTCATACCAGGCTCTGGGAATCTTTTAACTTAACGCTTAGTCCGCAGAATGTGTACATGAATACAAGAAGTCTCAGGTTGCCTTCGTTGGATGAAGTGAAAAACGGCATGAATTGAAACGGCCAATCTTGGTGTACGTTGAGTGCACGTGTACTGGGGGTAGACAGGATCAATGCAAAAGTTTCGTCGTCAAGCAGAAAGCTGTGTGAAGTGTATACGAAAATGTTATTTTTAGGAGACGAGTTGTCGATCAGGGATATCTTGATTTGCCCGCTGTAAACAGCTGGAAGCAGCAGAAGTGATCTTTGACGCGGAAGTGCTCTTTGGAATGGAAGAACAGAAATCATGTAACTTTTTTTTTTTCTTTGTCGGAACAATCTAGTAAGCGCAGCACTCAGACAGAGTATATATCCATTGTACTGCACTTAAGGTTCCATTTTACTCTGCTTTAAATCTACCCGACCTCCGAAGAAATAGAAGTAGATCCTGTGGTGCCAAGGAGCCAAGTTGGTTACTCCTCAGCACATCAGTGCCAAAAATCCCAAACCTGATTCGAGTAAAGGCAGGACAGACGCAAAGAAAATGGTCCGCCGTCTCGTCTTCTTCTCCACAGGCTGGGCATAGCGCACTGTCTGATATGCCAATCCTTTCCATGTGCCTAGCTCTTAGAAAGTGCCCTGTCATCACGCCAACCAACAGCCTGCAGTCCCTCCTACCTAAAGATAGAAGGAACCGTGGCCATTGGTCAGGGATAGCAGGTAGCATAATTTTCGTCCATCCGCAGCCTCCCTCAGCCCGCCATGCTCGTTGTGGTTCGAAACAACCCACTTGTTTGCAGTGACTTTGATGACAGCAGAAGGGAGTGGCAGAACAGGTTCAGGGTCAATAAAAACAGCCTCAGAGCCCATCCTGGCCAAAGAGTCAGAGGTCTCGTTACCCGCAATGCCAGCGTGTCCCGGTACCCAAGTCAGCGTCAGACTATTATATTTTCCAACACAATTTAGCCTGGATTTGCAGGACCTGACTATCGTGGAAGTGGTGGTAGGACTATCCAAGGCCATGAGCGCAGCTTGGCTGTCACTGCAGACACAAACAGATTTGCCTTTCCACCTGTTTTCCACAACAAAGTCCATTGCCTGAAGTATCGCATACACCTCCGCCTGAAACACAGACGCATGCAGACCAAGGGCAAAGAACCGACGGGTCCCACAAGATTCCACGAAGACACCAGAACCTGAACCTTCTTCAGTCCTGGAGCCATCAGTGAAAATACGGCAGCAGTGTTTGCCGGGCTCGTTCTCGGGATCTAACCATGAACGAGCCTGTGGCAGCAACACATTGTACCGCTTTTCAAGTAAGACGGTTGATGACATGGAGTCCGGGGGCATAGACAGGATTGCAGAATCGATGTCAGTGCCTGCACCGTCGTCCAATATCGAGTACATCCCATACCAGTAGCCACTATGTTTCACTCTGCAGATGGCCTTAACGGCCTCTCCGCGGATGAAGACGTCTAGTGGCGGGAGATTCACCAAAGCACCAAGTGCCGGGCCTGGAGTAGTCGGGAATGCTCCGGTCATCATGTAACTTAGAATTAAGATCAAAGTTCACTTAGTTGTGAAGGACTGCAGCCTTCCATGTCGAAGTATATGTTGTTTGCTTCAATACCTCCTAAAGAGTTACGAGTGAGGTCCTTTTACATGCCTTTGAAAAAATGTCTTCCACTGATGAAGATTTCATCGAACCTAGTAATAAGATGAAAGTTCAGTTAGCTGTGAAGAGCTGTGCCCTTCCAAGTCGAAGTATATGTTGTTTTCTTCAAGACTTCGTAAATAGCTACGAGAAAGGTCCTTTAGCAGCATCTTTGAAAACAATTCTTCTGTTGATTCTGACAAATCGGCGGCAACCTTCTATGTCGTAGTGTATATTGGTTTATTCAAGACTTCCCAAATAGCTACGAGTAAGGTCCTTTGCAGTGTCTTTGGGAAAATATCTTCCACTAATGAAGATTTCATATAACTTAGGATTAATATCAAAGTTCAGGTACGTCCGAATGGGCTGCAGATTTCCATGTGGAAGCGTATGTTGTTTGCTGCAAGACCTCCTAAATAGTTACGATTGAGATCCTTTTACAGTGCCTTTGCGAAAATATCTTCCACTGATGAAGATTTTATATAAGTTAGCATTAAAATCATAGTTTAGTTGTACCTAACGTACGAATGGGCTGCAGCCTTCCATGTCGACTTGCACGTAGTTTTCTAGAAGTCCTCCTGAATAGCTATGAGTAAGATCCTTTGCAGTGTCTTTGAAAAAGTCCCTTCCATTGATGTTGATTTTTTTAAGAGATAGGAGACTTATTTTTTAAGAACATAATCCCAATTAGGTAACATTGCTGAAGCATCAAATGATGTATTCTAATTATGAATATATGAATAATAAAGGAGCTGTCCTATTCGCGATTGACTTTTCAGCACCACCAGTGAAAGAAGTAGCACTCAAGAAAGTACCCAGTTTGTGGATGTTAGCAATAGGAGTCTAAATTTGAATATATGTAAGCAGGTGGGTGAAGCACATAATTCTGGCCACCAAATTTGTTTTTAGATGATCCCTTACACGGTATTATCCTTTTTTAAAATAACTTATACATGCCAACAGTTGCACTTTTCTACTCCTACAAACGTGCAGTTCACTTTCTTAACGGGTTCCCCTGGTGACCTTTCATAAGGCTGTACTCATATTTTTCCTTATTGATGTTATGTCCAATCATCCTTGACTTTTGCTGGAACGATTGCTTAAGATAATAGCACAATTTTGTTGTCCGGAAGTGTGATGCTCGATATAGATCTATTGAAGTCATAGTCAGTTGTCGAGAAGTCACCAATAATTTTGGGCATTATACAAGTTCAAAAAGATATCACATAATGTAAATGCATTATATAAGGTAAAGTGTGTTAGAGGGGGAATCTCCCTGCCTTTCCCTGTGACTTATGTCAAATAATACAATTTGAACTGTATCCACATCTGTCTTAAGTGGCGTCCAGCGTCCAAACTAAATTTGCTTTATTGTCCCAATTTGTTCAGCAGTTGGACCTGGTATTTCCATTGATGAAATCGTAAGCCTGCCAACCAGAAACCATCTTCAATATTGTTACGAAATTGCTCTCTTGAAAACTTACTCAAACTCTCTGTACTCGGATTCGTACCACTGGATCGTGTAGTATTCAAACAATCGCTGGTTAAATTAAAATAACTAACTAATTATTGCAATTTACACACTTAATATTAGGCTTAAAGTTTACTTTATTACAATTTGCACTTTTTTTCACAATTCGTTAATCACTTTATCTAATAATGATTTTCATCACTTTACAAATTCCAAATACTTCTGCACGATGTACACACTGTTACGATCTCTGTTCGACTGTCCTGGACTTTGAATAGTGTGGTCGGTTTTATAGCTTTCGAACACTAGTGTAGAAGTTATACACCTCGAACGAATCTTATATACACCTTGAACGAGAACATTTTATACACCACTATCTTACCACGACATAGGGTGGTGCACAGAACTACAAACTCCAGATGGGATCCTAAAAGTATGCAATCACGTTTCAATATTTTTTCTTAAATGAGAAAGTCTGTTTTACTATGCCTCTATTAGAGTAGCAGCCGCATCGCTAATCACCTATGTTGTCTTCCACTGCTGTAGTTAGTTCTTCTACGATCTTCGCTCAGACTTAGTACCATGCATTCTCAGTACAATATCTTTCTATTCTGCACCGTGAGCTATCTAATTTTCCACATTTTCTCTGCTAATTGATGGAAATTGGTCATTCCAGATGCTGAGAATTCTTGTAGAGAGTTTGCATCACGTTCTTCGGTTTGCAAATCTATTCTACATGAAAATATTTTCATTATACTAGTCATTTAAATCTTTTGAAAGTATTATTTCCATCGCTCTAGTGTGGCTTTTATATATTTCATATTTATCCTTGTACCTTCCTCTTAAATGAGTTGTTCATACAAGCATTATACTACATAATACAATACATTCCATTATACTACATCTCTTGAGAGCATTCTTTCCATCACTCATATTCCTTCTTACTTCCTTCAAGACATATGCACATTTATCCTTTCATGTCCTAACACTTGTCTGCAATTTGAACTTTTCATTGAAGCGTCTGCTGCTATTAATATTAGGATCACTCTTCATTGGAAAAGCTACTTATATCCGATTGGAAACACATCACATGTGTGGAAGCATCTCATTTCTCCTCACAACTTGCCCAATCTATGGTCCTGCTTATGGGGCCGTGCAGAAAGATATCATACTAGAGGTCCTCAAATTAGCTATTTATCGAGCTGATTACCTTATTGTTGAATACTGTTCCTGATAAGAATAATTTTGGGTTCTGGAAGCAGCTGATTGCCCGACGGTGCCACATTTGGCGAATATGTTATAGCGTTCAATAGGAAATGAGAGTGCGGATGCCATTGCAAAAAGCGGAATTTTACTACCAAACGAGCAAGTAAGTAACATACTAATGCCTCTAAGAATGATCAACAGCCGTATTGAAGATGACATGATGAGAAAGGTGAAAGAACAGTGGAGTATTACCACATGCAAGATCGCAAAGCTCATGTGCAAACCATACGGCACTCAAACCAATTTGATACTGGCACTTCCGAGGAAGGATTGCAGAAGAATAGGAGGAGTACTCACAGGTCACTCTCTAACGGTGGTACACGCTAAAAGGGAACTCACAAACCATAATGAATGCAGGAAATGTGGGGACCAAGGCACAAGACAAAATCTGGAGCATCTAATATGCCTATGCCCCGCAATATCTAAAGTGCGCTTATCAGATCTGGGAGCCCCTGGTTTGAAGGACTAGAAGAGGTCGCACAACTAGAGTTTTAGCTAGTTTTTCTCTTAAGATTTGCTAACAGCGTCTCCCTGTTCAGTGATTCATACTATAGCTCTTAAATGGATATCCATCTGGTACCGTAAAGGACCTTGTAGGTCTATGTGTGGCCTTAACGGCCGACCAGTCTAACCTAGCGTAACCTAACCTACAGCGTTCAATCATTTGAAACTTCACCTCCCCTTTAAAGCTACTGGAAGGACGCGCTGCTTTGTTATGCTGGCATAGAAACCTTTTATTGTCTAAAATCTGATCTGCTTCTGCAAAGGCTTCTTTCAGTTTCTTCAGAAGTAATCAACAGCACTCCGTTTTGTTCTTTGTGCTGTTTTCCAGGTGGTCCATCATTAATCTGACTGGAGCCATTATCTTTCCAGCAAGTTTAATCATCTTCTCTCTTCTTTGGATGCGGTTCTCTATGCTGTGTCCATTGTTTTCAGTGCTGTTTTCCGATTGTGGTGTAGAGGCGATCCTTTTGATCTGACTGATCCTCTCTTTGTTAATGCTTCTTCAGATCCAGACATTATAGAGATATAGGGATATTCCGATATTGTGTCAACGCCAATGCATCCATAAAAATTATTTTAAAATTTTAAATATATTTTAATTATTTTTATATAATTATATAATTGTTTTTTAATTATTTTGTTATATAAATATTTTTATTTATGATCTTTTAAATTTTTTATAAATTTAAAATGTTTTTAAAATTCAATACAAATGTTTTTTTAAGTTTTAATTTTTTTTGAATTATTCTTATATAATTATTTAATTTCTTTATTATATAAATATTTTTAAATTTTTATATATATTATATTAAATAAGTATTTTTACAGTTTTTTCATATAATCCTTTTATTATTTTTTAAAATTTTATTTTATGATTATTTCTTAATTATACTATTTTGTAAGCCTTTTAAAATATTTTCAAAATTTAATTAAAATTTTTTTTGAATGTTTCTTTAATTAAGATTTTTTTATATAATATTTTAATAATTTTTTTATATGTTTGTTTTTAAATTTAATAAAATTTTTTATTTTATATATCTTTCAAAATATAATCAAAATTCACAAAAATTCTTGTTTTATTTTAAATTGTTTTTCTTTTATACTTATATAATTATTTAATTATTTTTTAGTTATTTTCTTATTAATTATTTCAAAAATTTACTATTCTTTAAAATCTTGCTAACTTTAAAATTTTTGCAACATTACAAAAATTACTTTTCAATTTTAAATCATTTTAAATTGTTTTTAAATTTATTTTATATAATTTCTTAATTATTTTTCATTTATTAATAATTATATTAATTAAATAATTATTTCGAAATTTTAACATTTTTAAAAATTTTGATGATTTCAAAATTTTTTCAAGACTACAGAAATTGTTATTCAATCTTTAATTATTTTTAATTATTTTTGAACATTTTTAAATTTATTTTATATAATTATTTAATTATTTTTTTGTTATTTTATTAAATAATTCTTTAAAAATTTTAATATTTTTTAAATTTTTTTAACTTTAAAATTTTTACAAGCGCACATAAATAATTTGTTTAATTTTTAATTTTTTATAAATTATTTTAAAATATTTTTAAGTTATTTTTTTATATAATTATTTCGAAATTTTAATATTTTTTAAAGTTTTTAAAACTTTAGAATTTTTAGTAGACTAACGAAATTGTTTTTCAATCTTCAATTATTTTTAAATTATTTTAAGTTATTTTTAATTATTTTTAAACATTTTTAAATTTATTTTATATAATTATTTAATTATTTTTTTTTTTATTTTATTAAATAATTATTTCAAAATTTTAATATTTTTTAATTTTTTATAACTTTAAAAATTTTATAATACCTTATAAATTATTTTATAATTTCGAAGTTTTTATAAATTGTTTTTGATTATTTTTAAATTTATTTTATGTAACTATTTAACTATTTTGTAGTTATTTAATTATATAATTGTTTCTAAACTTTAATATTTTTAAAATTTTGTATAACTTAAAATTTTACAGGACCACAAAAATTTTTTAAAAATATTTTTAATTATTTTTAAATTTATTTTATATAATTACTTACTTAATTTTAAGTTATTTTATAAAAAAATTATTTGAAAATATTAATAGTTTGTAATTTTTTATATGTTTAAAATACTTGCAAGACTACAAAAATTATTTTTTTTCATTTTTAATTTTTTATAAATTATTTTTAATTATTTTTTAATTTATTTTATATACTATTTAATTATTTTTTAGTTATTTTATTAAATAATTATTTCAAAAGTTTAATATTTTTGAAATTTTCTATAACTTCAAAATTTTTACAAGGCCAAAAAAATTTAAATTATTTTTAATAACTTTTTAATTTTTTTGTATAAATATTTAATTATTTTTTAATTCAGTTATTATAGAATTATTTCAAAATTTTAATAATATTTATAATTTTTTATAACTTAAACATTTTTGTAAGACTACAAAATAAATTTTTTAATTTTAAATTATTTTTTAATTATTGTTATATATTTTTAATTATTTTTATATAATTATTTAATTATATTTTTATTGTTTTATTATAAATATTTCTATATATATATTTTAAATTTCTTACAACTTTTAAAATGTTTTCTAAATTTTTTTATACAATTTTAAAATTTTGTTACATAAATTTTTCCTTGGCTTAATAAGAAATCGAAACTCTGTGCTACTGAAAATTCTAAATTGGCAGCAAACAAATTGCGCTGCATTTTCAGACAGTCCTCTTGGCCACTTTGCCTAAAGCACGTCTTAACAGCAAAGCCCCATATCACGTTTCCTTTGTCAACTCGAAACCCTGCAGTGATACCCAAAACAAAATTAATCCGCCTAAAAAAGGAAAGAAGAGTGAACTTAAACCCTTTTAGACGTCGATACTATTTTCAGAGCGCTCGCTACACCAGCTTCGTAAATAATTAAGCTGCAGTCAACGACACAGACACACACACACACACACACACACACACACACACGCTTTCAGGCATGCATGCCATCAGCAGCGACAGGAACAGCGACAATGTTGCGCTCCAAAAATCACACAAGGCTAAGGGCCTGGCGCAGTAATGCGAACTGACTGCACTGCCAGAGCAACTGGCAGAGCACTCACGCCCCAACACGCTGCGGGAAAGAACGCTGCACCCTGCACTCCGCAGCCGGCACCCCGCACCCGTCACCCACACCTCCATAGATGGCTGCCGCATGCAGGCAGCAACAGTGGCTGTGTAGGCTCGACTCCGCTCGCTGGAGAGTTAATGGGGATAAGAAGCCTGTCTGCAATTTTCTCAAGAAGCAGCACTTAAATGGCTTCCTGGGCTCCCTCGCTCGCTCGCTCGCTCGCTGGCTCAGTGTGTGTAAGCGGTAAACAAAAGCTGCCAGACTAAAGAGTAAAACAACTTTTGTTGTTGTTGCTAGAATATTTTATTTTTTTCATGTTTTTGTTGTTGTTGTACTTAACTTTGTGTGTGTGTGTGTGTGTGTTGGAATAGAAACCTTTTTGTTACCTTTTTTGGTGAAAGGGTGAAGCGTCAAAGGATGTGTGGCGGAGTGGAGGGGGAAGGAGTGTTAAATTTCTTTGTTTACCTTTTTCGACGTTTTGTTTTTGAAGTTAAGAGCTGCAGCGTAACACATGCGCCATTATGCAATTGAATTTCTTTCATTTTTACTTTTAATTTCTTTTTTTTGCTTTCTTTGTTTTTTGTTGTTTTGTGGGCACAACAAAAATTCTTTCGTCTCCACACAGAACCCACTTTGTCGTCTGCAATTGTGTACTTCCATGCATGTGAGTGTGTTTGAGTATGTATGTGTAACGTCTACGGCAACATATTTGTGGAAAATGTCATTAAACTCTGCTTTTATTGTTACCGCGTCTGACTCCAAAAACCAACCCAGTTTCATAGCAGCAGTTGGGCAGGTTCATTATTCTCGAGTCACTTGGCTCGCAGGTCTGCACTGTTGCGCGAATTTCCTTTCTTTGCACATTTTGCAATTAACTTATTAACTGGAAACTCAGCAAACTCTCACACACCCACCCAAACCCACAGCCATAGACACAAAAGTACTTGAAGGACCTCATTTAGAGAAGGCACAAAAGAAATGCCAACGCCATAGAAAACTAACTACGCTGCACTTCCCTGCACTCGACTGCATTATACCACACTCTCTCCCTCTCGCTCTATATGTGGCTTACTCACACCCTCTATTTTTGTGTGTGTGTGGGTGTGCGTACGTTCCCTGCCCTTCGAACTGCCGCATCCAAATGAAAAGGTGTCTAAAGTGTCACGTGATAGGCACGCCAAATAACAAACACAAACTGTCTGCTTGCATGGAAAGTGCAGCATACTTGATGGAAATCCACGTGCTTTAGCCGCCACATGAACAACAACGACAACCATAACAACAACAACAACAACAACAGCCCCCGCAGTAAATGCATTTACTGGCAACTCACTCAGTCAGTCAGTCTTGGTGAAATGCATTCGCCGGCCTCCTGCAACTGCCGCTCATAACTGCAAGTGCAAGTATGGATATGTAAATGTGTGTGGCTGTGTTTGGAAATGAGTGTGTGTGTGAGTGGAAGCTCTTCAATTTAACCCTGAATTGACGCGCAATTCAGACACGCTTGTCATTCTCTAAGTGAATGTATGAGCATGCATGTTGTTGAATGGTTGCCAGCAAGGAAGGAAACAAATGTTGCGTATACGCAATGTTAGGCCACTTTTGTTCATTCATACCACACGCACTCCACCCCACACACAAACACAATCTAACACACACAAACACAATCTAACATACACAAACACAATCTAACACACACAAACACACTCGACCATATAAAAACATACTCTACCACACACACACACACACACAAAAGCTCTCTACACACATATACAAACACACTCTGATGAACACATACTCACCCACATACACTCTTCTATTTACGCCATTTAAATGCAGGTGGATGCATTTGTGCGTGCTGGAAAATTCATTGGCAGAATTAGAAAATTGAAGTGGTGGTGCGTTAAGTAGCGTATGCCGCTTGACATTCTCAAATAATGGCAGACTTCTTTGACTATTGTGCTTGAGTGTGTAAAGAAAATACGCACTAAAGCACGGTATTTGCGTAGCAAGTGGTTGCGTATGAGAAGGCCAAGAAGTACGCAATGTGGGGTAATACGCAGACAGAAGGCAGCCATGAAGAGTGAGCAACGGAAATTCTCGATCAAGGTTCAGGAAAGTTCTGAAAGTACACTCAAAAGAATTTATGTGCATTTTGAATGAATATTTTCGCACCTATTTGGTGCCTTTTTTCAGAGTGTACGAAATGCATATGCCATTTATGGATTCAAGTTGTGAAATCTAACGATAAGACCAAGGGAGATACTTAAGAGCAGTTTTTTAGATAAACATCTCTGTCGCATACTCGTAAGAACTCCTCTTCTGGGTTCCATAGTGGTGTACTCTGTCGTGACTCTATTATTGTACATGGGATGTAAATGCACCGCTACCTTACGATCTATTGTGCCCCCATCATAGGGTCAAAGGGCATCTTTGACCCCTATCTTCTGGATAAACGTAATGACAAGTTTTGGCTCCAGAGTCTTCACATCAGTAGCGGAACCTTGGAAGAATCCCAAGTATTTTCTACGGGTGTTCATGAGAGCCGGACATTCTGTCAACACATGCAAAGACGTCTCTTCTGCCTCCATACAGAATCTGTAGGAGCCCTCCGAGGTGGCTCCATCCTCACCATATTTGAATTCAATTTACAGTGTCCTGTGAGTAGGCTAGTCATCATCCGAAGATTGTTCTTAGAGAGTGACTGGTTGTCAGATCCAGGCGCAAAAAGGCGGATGTGAAGGCTTACGTCCGCACTAGTGAGGCGGCATACAGAGGAAGTGCACTACAAGTGATCTGCGCTTACCGCACAGTATCCTCAGATGCCACCTTGGTGATAGCCGGCATGACTCCCGTGAACCTGCTAGCGAAAGAAACGATGAACCTCTACCACGCCAAAGGGACACACGCGACAGGTATAGAAGAGCTCTGGCAATTGTAAAGCGGAAGACCCTTCAAGAATGGCAAGCCCAGTGGGACACATCTTGAAAAGGCTGATCCCCAATATTCAGCATTGATGAGTGCCTCGAATCGTTTTAGGTGGTATCTCCCTAGCAGACTCTTTGATACCCTTAGGCCTGGTATGTCAACCCAGTACTTGTGCCTAAGGTGCACCTCATCAATCGTAAGCTGGTTGAACAGCTTGCCCTTTCCTACACGAGAGAACGCTTCTGGGCCACTAAAGGTTGCTGCAGCCACCTCCCTTGGTGGCTGCGTCGGCTATATCGTTCTCTTCTATGCCAGTATGTAGTGCAAACCATAGAAATGTATCTTTGTTGCGTGAGCCTAGAGTTAAAGTTTTTTTATGCACTCCCATACCAGTTTGGAATTTACCTCAGACGAGGTAAGTCCCCTAAGGGCAACTTGGCTGCCCAATAGGATGGCAATTTTCTTGCGCTCATATCCTTTTTCATTGCGGAATTGTGCACATCTCTCAAAAGCGTTGATTTCCACCGGGAGATACAAGTATACTTGCCTAGTGATTCATAGTATTTGTGTTTTGCATCAAATACCCCCGTGCCAGAACCCTTTTCTGTGAGAGACCCCGAGGGGGTCACCTTTCCTAAGTGATCGTGTACTGATATAAACTGTAGGTGTCGCTGAGACCTCTCCATGGGTGTTTGTAGCCCAACTCTGTTTTAAATAGCTTAGTGGAGCTGTAGTGCGTCTTACGGTATACAGATGTCAACGAATTCATGTAGAAGCCAAGTTTACTCAATCGGCACTGAAATTGATCTTATTTATTATCTATAACCACATAAGGAATGTCCTGAAAAGAGCTAAGGGCTCTCAGTGTGGGAAGAATGACAGATTTTAAAGCATTGTAGATGCAACATGCATTTATGGAAGATCTTCTATACGTTTACTGCATAAGTACTCTATGAAACTGAATAGGAGTGGAGAGGTATGTCTGACCATTATCAGCATAGGAATGCATACAGAAGGATTTACAAAAATATTGCTGAGAAGCATAGCAAATAACAGAGACAAGGATGTAGTCTTGGGATCTTCAAGACACAGGATACACACATGTTTCGAGTATTTACTTCCAATTTCTAAATGTTGCACTCTAAGTGACAGATAACGAACTAGAATAAAGTATAAAGGGATATTTCAAAGAACAGATCAGAGAGTGGCTTACTTTGGGGCGATTCATAACTAAACTTAAAGACAAATTTCTTACAACAGCTCATTAAGCGGGTCACTGATTCTAAAGCTTTGGAGCGATTCATGACTAAACTTAAAGGCAAATTTTCTATAACAGTCTACAAAGTGGCTCACTGATTCCGAGCGATTCATAACTAAACCAAAAGACACATTTTATACAACAGATGAGAAACTGGCGCACTGAATCCAGCGATTTGGAGCACTCAATTTTACTTTTGTCAGGCTGCCTTCATCCGAGGGCCTCGCACGAACAGAAACTTGAAGAACGACAACTGTGAGCAGCACGAAAACTTCTTTAAAGGATGAATATAAACTCTGTTCATTTCGAAATATATTAATTTGAAGGACAAAGAAGCACTAACAATACGCAAATAAGTCAAATAAATCACTATTCCTCAGTAGGAACTTAATAGCGACGTAGCGACGTTCTGTTATACAATGAAGTGTATACTATGATACTAAATGAGGTCTGGCAAGACGAAGTAAAGTGTGTGCACAGATCTGATACACAGCCAGATGTTGAAACATTGTAAACTTTTCTCGATGCCAGTAGGCAATCAGATGCCCTTTGTTAGCTTCGGTATGAGATGTGAATTAAGGCTCCCGTAACGAGATCAATGGTGGAGTCCAGAGATATTGCTTTGGGGTCTACATCTTGTTTTCTGCAGTGACAGATCCAAAACTTCAGACGGTAGCGGATCCGTTTGGTACTTCGATGATGAAACTAAGTACTTCTTTCCCACAAGAAATATAGTCTTTTTAACGGAGGTCTTTGCTATTCTGAATGTGGCGTGCTGGGGTGATTGAGAGGAATTGGCAAAGGAAGTGCATAGGCATCTGCAGTGACAGCCGAGCTGCACTAAAGGCCCTTGTCTAACCCTGTCTGCTCCTCGAAATTGGTCAGTGAATATAAGGCAAAGTGTTGCAAAACACAATTGGAAATGTCTTATCTGGGTGCCAGGGTATTGTGGTATTACGGGGAATGAGATGGCTGACAAGTTGGCCAACGAAGGGTCTGCAATTTCACCTTAGGATCCGTAACCTTTCTTTGGTATCAATTTGCAAAGATCAAGTGCTGGATCAATGACTTCATGCACTCTGCCCACAAAAGCAGGTGGTCTGAGCTGAGCTCAGGCAGAACTGCTAAGTGCTTCTTAAAACAACCAGACCAGAAATTAGCGACCTTTCTTTTAAAACTTACCAGAAAGGACCTGAGACTTATGTTAGGTGTAATCAAAGGACACAACGCATGTGGTGAACATATGACCACTTTCGGTATTATCAACGATCCGACTTGGCAATCTTGTCTTGAGAGGGACAACAGTACTGAGCACTTCCTCTATAGTTGTCCACCTATCGCAAGAATAAGCGGTTGGGTGGTGATATATTGAGTATGAATAATATTCATTCTCCCTATTCCCGATATTCTAAGGTTCATTAATTAAACTAGGAAATTCAAAGAAGAGTGACCTTTTTCTTCTTCACATTCCTCCTCCTGAAAACTTTCCTTTCTCCCTACTCTTTCCGCAGCATCTATCCAGGATGTAGTACAATGGTCCCTGTGACTGAGTTCTTTGGGCCACATATCCATCTATCTATCTATCTATTTGATATACCATGGTGTTGCGGGTAATACGCCAGTTGTCCAGGCTCCGACAACCTTGCTGTTCATTCGAGATCATTCTCAAAAAGGCTATAAAAAGGCGACGTATGTATATATAATGAGAGCACAGTTCAGTTGTGAATTGAAAGCAGTAAAACTTATACTTGCCAAGCTAATTTTAGTGGCTTAAACTTAGTCAACTATTTTATGAGTGAAATGTTGAAAGCAGGATCCAGTAATCATCATCATCATTAGCGGACAACCATTGTTGATCAGTGCCCAGTATTAGCTTTGCCAGTCGGCTCTGCTAAACGGACGCTGACACCAATTGGAAATTTGGTTGTCACCAAAACCAAACGAAGGCCATCCCGGGTTACTGTATGTCGAAAGAACTGGTCTGACAAAACACTGCCAAGTAACTCTGTCTCGTATTCCGGCTAAGACGGAATCACTTTCTCAGCATCAATAAGTTGAAGATAAGGGAGAAGGTGATTTCTTCTGAGAATTATGGTAGGTCTACCTTTCCTCCGAGTAAAGAAGCGTAAGAAAACTTGACTACATTGGGCCTTACTAGAAGTTATCTTAATCTAGGCAGAGCAGCAATTGATTTATTAGGTCTTACTCTATAAGACAATATTGTCTGTAAAGATGTTCAATGAGATTCTAAATAACGGCCATGGTATTCTGTGTAGCCATTTCTAGGATAATCGCATTAGACCACTTATTTGGCGCCAGCACTGATACACTACCCACAGCACACAGAGCACACAAAGCATTTACAGCAGTCACAGCATTCACAGCATTCACAGCATTCACAGCTGTCACATCAGTCACAGCACTCAGCAACCACAGCACTCTCAACAGACTCAACAAACACAGCACTCACAGCACTCCAAACAGATCCAGCAATTACAGCACTCCCAGCACTCACAACACTCACATCACTCCCAGCACACACAGCACACACAGCAGAGTCACTCACAATCCGCATCCAAGTTAGCTTCAAGTGGGGCCTACACCAGCTCGGCTCGCACTCATAGCAACTCTATTGGCGGCGCTAATCTGGCTTACTCCGTGACTTCTGAGGAACTTACAGAGTAGCCATGATTGAGGAGTCGATTCTTCATTTGCTGGTCACTTATGGGGCACTCTGTCAAAATAATACCTGTCGATCGAAGTCCCTCACAGATTTCTTAACGATTACAGATTTCATAGAAAACATAAAATGCCTCCAGAGATAGGAATTATGGGATGGTCTATCGACATCCTGGGGTGACAAGGGTGACCTATATTGACCTCACAGAAGAAACAACACTTGCCATCCACTCACCCACCTAAGAGGTGAACAAAAAGTGTTTGTGTTAAGTTTTGATTGTCTAATTAGGATAATTAGATTGTCCACGCCTCGCAGATAAAGTCCCAGAACAATAGCCAACTTATCCGATATATTTTATTGTTCTCGCTACTTAAAACTATTTTCTTTATTTTTAATTTGTATTTTACTATTTTTTTCACATAAAACAACTCTAAAAATGGCTTCCTTAAAACTACGTCAAAGGATTACAGCAGAGAGGCGTCTCACTGGAAAATGCGTCACTAGATTTGAAATGATTTACCACAGCTGTGGTGATTTGCAGCTCAGTTGTGGGGGTCTCTGGCTAACACCACCTCACTGTAGGCGAACAGGCGTCTATCGCGAGGTCTCTTTGGAGACGCCACCTGCACGGAATTTGGCCCTAAGGAAGCACCACCGCCAGCAGCTTTTTGCGCCTCTGCTATGCGTCGACACTTATCCGAAACGAAAGAGACACGTGCACGCGTCGCCATTATAGTCTGCTGCAGCTGGGGAGCGGGCTGACCCGCGGCCACCGGCCGCCGATCGCACTGGCCGTTGGGGTAGCAGGTGGTCACGAAGCGATCAAACGGACGAACGTCGCCGTTTAGCTGGTGTTGCGGATAATACGCCAGTTGTCCAGGCTCCGATTGCGATACATAATCTCCTATTTTGCCAGGAATTTGAGAGCCAGTAGCGGAGCCGGATAACTGATTGTTCGTGGCGAGAGCCAGATTACCCTGGCCAGCAGTGGTCGCTCCAATGGAGTTTGTGTGTGGGCCAGAGTAGGCAGCAGCAGCCTGTGATAAAGCCCTGGCGAAGGATGCGTCCGACTGACCACTGGCGGGATAAGGAAATTGCGATTGCAGCTGTTTTAGCAGAGGATTGGCGTTTACGGAGTAGGCCAGATTAGTGCCGCCAATAGAGTTGCCTTGAGCGTGAGCTGAGCTGGCGTAGGCCGCACTTGAAGCTGACGTGGATGCGGACTGTGAGTGAGTTTGCTGTGAGTGCTGGGAGTGATGTGAGTGTTGTGAGTGCTGGGAGTGCTGTAATTGCTGGATCTGTTGGGAGTGCTGTGAGTGCTGTGATAGCTGGGTATGTTGTAAGTGCTGTGATTGCTGAGCCTGCTGTGATTGCTGCTGTGGGTGCTGTGATTGCTGAGCCTGCTGTGATTGCTGCTGTGGGTGCTGTGATTGCTGGGTATGTTGTAAGTGCTGTGATTGCTGAGTCTGCTGTGGGTGCTGAGACTGTTCTGGCGTCAAATACGCGGCCGCTGGCGTGTTGTAGTACTGCTGATGAGCCTCGTAGGTGGGGGTTGATTTCGTCATGAAAATGTCATAATTCTTGGCATCCGGCCCCAACGTCCTCACCACGGCGTACCTAGCTTGTTCCTGCTGACGACCCAGTTGCGTTTGCGGCCCTATCAGGCCCACAAAGGGTCTTTGTGGTATATTGTACTGATACTCCCGGCTCACTGAGATGATCGATAGTAACAATAAAGTTGACCATAACTGTAATTGATAGTATAATTATTTCACCAATTGATTAGGAATACTTCTCTATTGTTTCCTGGTACCTTAGTAAACTGCTCCATTTGAGGTTGCTGTGGGACAATTCAAATAAACTGCGCTGACGATGGTTTCACTTTCGTAGTTCGCACGCTAATGTTGAGGCTGCACAATAGTTTCAAAATATTTGTGGTCAACTTCCAAACAATCTTTGAGCAATCCTCTTTACATAAGATGAACAGGTGAGAGAAAGGAGTATGTGAGATGACAGACAAAATCGTGTTTGCAACCATGTAAAGTAGCCATAGCAAGCTACGATAACAACAACAACAACAACAACAACGGCAACAACGGCAACAACGGCAGCACTAACAACAATGAAAATAAACTAATAATTTAGTTTTTTATTTGGCCCATTCAACTTGCTGTAAGCCGCCGGTAAGGGCATCTGCGCATGCGCATCTTCCAACAGCCCGCATCAGGCGAGTTCAAGAAACCTGCTCATCCACGCTGAGTATGGCAGCGTTTATAATAATTGCTGGTTTTATTAATTTTTTTTATTTGATTTCTACTTTTACAACTTTTATGGAAATTTTGATTAAAATAACTAGAAAAAACAACAATAATATCACGCAAAGAAATGTTGCATGCGGCTGCGGCATTTCAGTGGAGCTGAGGCAACCTTTTGCTACCTCTGCGCCGGTTTTGCCTTGGGCCTTCCTCACTTTCGTTTGCTCCAACTTTCGTGGGTTGTTTTTGTTGTCTTTATTTGGTTGCTTTGGCTGTTGTTGTTGCTTCAGTTGCTTTAGTTGTTGTTTTTGTTTCAAATCGCTTCAGTTGTCACTGTTGTTGTTGTTGTTGTTGTTGCTTTTTTTGTCCTAATTGTTGTTGTGATCGTATTTTGTATTTAAATATGCTTAAACTGCTGACGCCGTTTTTATTTGCATTTAATTGAATAATTATTTCGTTGAGGTATTTTACAATCGAGTTGATTAATTCCCTTTTGATTACATGGCGACGGCTGATTTATGACGCTTACATGCCGCTTGTTGCATTCCTCCTGCCGCAGCGCCTCCGGGGTCTGTGTGACAGGGAAAAGAAATTTTATAATTTCATTTTTGTGGTTAATTCGCATTTGTCGTTGACAGATTTGCGGAAAAAATTCATTCAATTGCGGAAAAAATTCACTCAATTCGTCGATAATTATTTCAAAAATGTTCTTTTGCTTGGACAAGGGGGACAAGACTGATGCAGCAAGAGTGGAGTAGATGCACTGTTCTAGCGCTATGTGACAATTGGAAATCGAAAGTGAAAGGAAGGTCAAGTTTTGACTACTAAAGGTGAGACTATTTTAGTATATATGAAGAAATTCACGAAGGATATTCAAAAGGATATCAGCGGCTTGTAAACTATTCTAAAAGTAACCAGTTAAAAGGCTAACTAGGATTTTAGATGAACAATCTCCACAGCAAAAATATTCCTGAGCTCGGCACTAGATTAGATAGATTAAGCAATCTAATTTATCAAATCTAATGCTGAGCTCAGGAGATAGATTAAGCAATTTAATTTATCTAATCTAATGCTGAGCTCAGGAGAGCGGGAACAAGTCACCTAGTCACTGCGGCCACCTGTGGACCTATTGTGACAAGCTCTGTAGTTACAAAACATTCCAGAGTTTAGAATTCATTAAGAATTCTGAAATCTTCTTAGGAGATTTGTCCGCAATTTCTGGCGCTTTTGTGTAATAGTTTCGTAAGTAATGAATTCTGATCCAGATGAGACAATCACATTGACACAATTAATGTTCAGATGTTTCCTCTTCTTCGTATATATAACCTACAACAGTCATTTGGACTTACCTTCATGTTATATAGATGCCATTTTTCCCTAAAATGTCCAGTTAGGTAGGTAGGTAGGTAAGGCGGCCGCCTGAAGAGTGCACTTAGGCCAACAGTGACCCTTTGTAATAGCACATGAGACATCAGGTCCATCCCTTTCTAAGGCTCAGCCATTTGGAGCTTTTAATGAATTAGTTAATGGAGCTAATCTTTTTATTTGAGATATCTCCCAAAGAGTCCAGAAATTAGTCGCCTAGGAAACAGCGCCTCCTTCTCGACAGCGCTGGACACGTGCATAACAGGTGTGCAATGGACTTTTGGCCCTCCTTCCCTCACCCATGCAACTCCCGCAGAAGTCGTTAGAGGCAATCCCCAGCCTACACCCGTGAGTGCCGTGTTTGAAACCATAACTAAATGGGAGGCAGTTTGTTCTATAGTGTCCATTATGATGATAACTCTGCGGATCACTGAACGCGCCCGAACATCAGCACGCCTAAGCCACAGCAGTGCTGAGGAAAACATTAATAGGGGCCGGCCTCTATGGTCTAGTGGTAAGCATGCTACACCCCGAGGGTCGCAGGGTCAAATCCTGCCACGGGCTTGGTCTCCAAAATGCTTCTTTCTAAAAAATCTTTTTCTCTTCGAGTCGAAAGCCTCTGTAGCTAATACTCATTCCCCCAACACCTTGCATTCATAATTGATTATGGTGTAAGGTACAATAATAATAATAATAGTAGTAGATCAAGAAGTAGGACTGAAAATGGGCAGACCTAAGACTGATTTTTTACGATTGAGCGGTAACGCTCATAACGGCCTCTCGACGTATTACCTAAAGGTGACGTCCCGAGAGGATAATCCGTCCGGACATCGGGGTGAATTTAGTGAGTTACGGCCCCACACTACAAGCCTCTACCACACAGCAGCATTGCAATAAAAGTGGAGAATTAAAGCAAATGCTACCAAGTGTACTGAAGTTACTTACTATACCATAATCATAGTATCATCTGCAAAGATAGCAGTTGCCACTTTTGATGCTGTTGGCAAATCACCTGCACATAATATGTAGAGTGCAGGATGCAGAACAATTCATTGTGGAAAGCCGGATTAAATTGGATATAATTTTGTGACTTCGTCGTTGAATTTGATCATGAAATGTCTATCTTCAAGATGGGATTTAAGAATCCTATAATAGTTAGAAGTCAATATTTGTACGAGTATAAGCTCAGTAAAGTGATCCAGGATGCCAGACTGTCTTGGTGATGTTCAGAAATGCAGCAGTACAATTCTTTTTACTTTCAAAAGCTTCTATAATAGCCTTATATAGTCGATGTACCGTGTGCCGTGGTCGAGTGTTGTTTTCTAAACCCATACTGATGGTGAGGTTTTAGGTGTTTTTCATCAAGAGTGGAGGAGGAGTTTTTGGAGCACTCTTTTCTGAACCGAGGGGAAAGCTTCGTACCACACAAGAGTATGAAATTTTTACTCACTAAAAACTCCTCCCTATCCCAACAGTTTCGCTAAGCCACAAAGGCCTGATAGCGATTTAGGAAGGGTATTAAACAGATATCCAAAGATATACAAAGAGAACTACTCGCGGTTTACCTTAAGTAAATAAACCTTTTATTTGGGTGAAAGGCAACGTCAGTTTCCCAGATATCCAAAGAGACACTACTCGCGGTTTGAAAGAAAAAGTGCTATTTTCGATTTCAACGTATGTTTGGATTCATTCATTGGCGACTATGGGTAGCAAACTAATGGGTCTGTAGTATAATACTTCCTCCTCAGGTTTTCCAGATTTTCATAAAACCACTATTTATGCAACTTTCCATGGCAGAGGTACTTATCTAAGAGTTAAGACACCATTATACAGTTGAGTCAGGTACTGCAATACAGGTTCAGGTAATTCCTTTAGTTTTTTGTGGCTGTGATGACATCGTCTCCCGGCGCTTTGTTTAATTTCAGCTTCATTCATCACATTTTTTTACGTCTTTTTGCTGAAATCGTGTTGTTTTGTATCTCTAATTCACCGGGAGACTGTAAAAAATTCAAAATTTCGCTTTCGGGGTGATGCGAGACAGTTAGAAATGCCTTTGACCTCTAATAATTAATCTCAGGTATACCTATACCTGAACTATAGTAAAGTCCTTCAGTCAAGTATTAAAAAACAATTATTTTAAGAAATAGTGTGAACAAACATGCCCACAAGGAGGACAGAAGTTTTATTAATAATGTCTTATGAGAATATATAATGAGACATCTTATGAGAATACATATAGTGAGACATCTTATGAGAATATATAGTGAGACATCTTATGAGAATATATTAACGAGGCAACTTATAAGAATATACAGTGAGATATCTTATAAAAATATACAGTGACATATAGAGCAACATCTGCTCAGAATATATAGTGAAAAATCTTATTAGAATTCATATAGTAAGTATTTTATAAGCATATAGTGAGAATATCACCAGAATATATAGTGAGGCATCCTATAAGAATATACATATTGAGAAATTTTATAAGAATTTATTGTTAAGTCTGTGCCATTAATGCTCAGACGAATCTAATTAACTTAGCATATGGAGTCTTAGAAAAATACCATATTGTTCATTAATTTATATTAACAATTTAAAACTTCTCAGACGATTCTCATTAGCTGAATATATGGAGTCCTAGAAAACTCACTTACTCATTAATTTATTTAATCGATTTAAAGACTTCTCAGATGAATCTTATTAACTTCATATATGTAACCCTAGAAAACTAACTTACTACTCATTGATTCCTGTACGCCCTTCAAAAACTTCTCAGACGATTCTAATTAACTCAACATATGGAGTCCTAGAAAAATACCATTCTTCACCTTAATCTGTTTAAGCAATTTAAAAACTCCAAACAAAATATTTAGTTTAATAAACTAGTTTTAATAAAGAATTAATAAAACTAAGTAAATATTTCTCTAATGAATCGTAACTCAGTTTAAAAATTAACAAATAACCACACTGAAATGAGTTTCATTAAAAATAGCTCCTGAATGTATGCTTTAATATTTGTCCTTTAATTATTGCCAAACGGTGTTGTTGTTGTTGTTTTTAGTTATGTTTTTGTTGTTTCTGGTTCTTTTGTTGTTGTTTTCTTGTTGGGTTTTGTTGAGTTTGCATGCTCGTATCAGAGTTGCTCAACATTTCTGGCGCAACATGTTGCTGTGCCGCTCTGGTCGTACATATGCCAACCTAAACATGCATGGAGTCATAGGTTTTTTTTCCCACTACAACCGCAGATGAGGTAATACGAAATATAAAAGCAAATATGTTAATTAGTTGCCATTGATAAACGCTCGCACTACACGGTAAGTCAAAGGCAATTTGGTTTAAAAAAAAACCTTTTACTACGCGTATAAAACGTTTCATTTAATTTAAACACACACTTATAAATTGAATAAAGAATTTTGCCTTTTAACTTTTGATTTGACCATGAAAGTTAACGATAAATTAGCCACTGGCATAGACATATTTTTTCCAGTGCTCCGCTGATGCTCATGTTTCTCTCCATGCTGATTTCTTCTGCTAATTCTATATGGAATTATTAAATATTTTTACAAATATTTCCATCATAAAACATAAAACCCAAGAATACATGAAACTTAAGCTTCGATTAGTCACAGTTTAGAACTACTCAGGCATAGACATGCAAATTCTGCACCTCGGTGGCGACGTTTACAAAATGAAGTTAGCAAGTTTATTGGTAAAAGAGAAATATATTTTCTGTACATATAAAATGAAATTAATATCGTTCATCCTTCTCAGGTTGTGTGGTCGCATTTGATTACATGGTCATGTGCTGGAGTGATCAATAGTGAGGCCACTGAAGAGAAAGCCTTTGCGGGATATTTCTATGAGAAGCCTGCGTCACATTTTGGCCTTTTAGAGGATAATCAGGTGTACAGTGAAGCACCAGCAGCATTTATTGCAGAGGCAACATCAGAGCCTGCAGCTTTCCAAGAATATTACCAAGAAGCAGCTACTCCCGTAGCCCCAATCAGTGGATTGGACACGTCTCGCAAACAACAGATTAATAACGAGGCAACTGCAGGGGTGGAGCAAGAGACCAATTCAATTTCGACGGAATTACCAACACTCTCCTATGAGGATCAGCAAGTCAAAGATGAACAAAACACTGAACTAAGTGAAACATACAATGGAGATTCCAACTCGCAGAACACTTATGAAGAGAATGCACACACAAATCCAATTTCAACAATACCAGAAGGCAATGTAGTGAATTATTCTGCACCAGAAGAGCACAGCGAAGCGATTCGAATAGTTGCTGAGGAATTACAAACACACGCAGAAGATCATTCAGCTGAAGATCATTCAGTTGAGGATGATTCCTCATCCGTTTCGATGGTCGACGGTCCTCTTTACGTACAGCTGAACAGTAATGCACCCTCTGAAGTTGCCGCCACATCCAATACTGACGCATATTTTGTAGCAAACTCACAAGAGCAATTGATTTCCTCAACACCACAGGTCGCCAGTTCTTACGATACACAAACTTCCACTGCAGATACTTCAGCGACCAACGCAGAGGCGTCCTATGAAGGAGTCTACACTCAACACCCAGTTTCAGCACTGCCATTTGTCGAATATGGCAACATTTTTGAAGCAACCAAGCAAAATAGCGACACAGGAAAAGACTTCCAGGGATACTTGTATGACAAACCTGTGCGCCCATTCCCACTTGACGATATCGACAACACATTCGACCATCAAGAACTGGGTTCACAGCAAAAACCACATCGTCATGGAGCAATTGAAAGCCTCAAGTTGAGAGGTCCTCATAGAGGAAATGCCTTAAGTGGTCCGTGTGGGCCCCAGGGAGTTGATTTGCACGCTTTATTGGCGGAGAGAAGCAGGAAGCGACCACAAGACCGCCGTTTGGTGCCTTATACGGAAGTTTATATAAATGATGAGTACTTTTATTAAAATAAAAATTTAAACAAATTGTTGTTGTGTTTTTTTGTGGAATATGGTATAAAATAAAGATGGTGTAAGTGACTATAGTTTAATATATTAACTTTTTCACTCTGGAACAATAAGTCGTGAGCTCTAAAGACAAAGAAGAAGAGAGAAACAATACGGAGCCCGCGACCTGTTCATAAATTAAACCCATGTCTGCTTGTCTATCCTACTTTCCACTGAGCGTGAAGGTCGAAGTGTTTGTGAATCCCTTCCGCCTCCGCATCGGCACTACAATTCTCCTATCAATCCAGTCCTACCAAATGTCCAACCAACTGTCCTAACAATCCAGTCCTATCAACTGTTCTACCAATTGTCCTACCAATTGTCCTACCAAATGTCCTACCAATTCTCCTTCTATCAATTGTCCTACCAATTGTCCTACCAATTGTCCTACCAATACTCCTTCTACCAATTGTCCTACCAATGCTCCTTCTACCAATTGTTCTACCAAATGTCCTACCAAATGTCCTACCAATACTCCTTCTACAAATTGTCCTACCAATTGTCTTACCTATACTCCTTCTACCAATTGTTCTACCAATACCCCTTCTGCCAATTGTCCTACCAATTGTCCTACCAAATGTCCTACCAATACTCCTTCTACCAATTGTCCTACCAAATGTCCTACCAAATGTCCTACCAATACTCCTTCTACCAATTGTCCTACCAAATGTCTTACCAAATGTCCTACCAATACTCCTTCTACCAATTATCCTACCAATTGTCCTACCAATACTCCTTCTACCAATTGTTCTACCAATACTCCTTCTACCAATTGTTCTACCAAATGTCCTACCAATACTCCCTCACGAAGTTTGTTTTGAATCATTTCCCAATTTTTAAAGATGTGCCATGCATATTCTTAGGAATATTTCAAGAGTATTTCTGAGGCACCTGAAAATATGCTAAACATTTTATACGCATCAATTACAGACTTATTACGTACATAAAGCTAAGTGTAGCATAGTTTTAGGTGCCTCGAATATACTCATGAGTTTATCATGTTCTCAGTCATAAGTGAATCGTGGAGATAAACAAAGTATCAAAAATATTCCAGCGGAATTTTCAGCACTGAACTTAAATAGTATTCCCATTTGATTCATAAGAATATTCCACAAAAAATTCCAATTGAAAATCTGTAGGAAACTTTCTTTTCGAATAGAGCTGCAACCAATTGAATGGGTGACTTAGTTCACAAGACCACTTTGCATAAGTTTGCTTCAAAATACTTGCAAAGAGTGCACATATTTCAAAAGATTGCTTTGCTCCACACTGATGTGACTGAGATAGTGAAGGTGACCAAGAACTCCTGCTTCGCTGAACAGATTTTATAAACTGTTTCCTCAACTGCTTCTTAGAGTAAGCTCAGAATGTCATCTCATCTAATGCGGTTTCATGGCACCATCTCTTAGATAAATCACTAACTCACAGGACATCACTACGGATAAGTATATTGCCCATAATAACAACCGATCTTACTGCAGTCCTAGTATCAATGCAAGCATGAATTCCATATTACTCGTCTACTCACACAGTTCCAGATGGCAACACAGTGGATATAATGGCAAGTATACACATTATCATTAAAAGAAACACTTTAAATGCACCGGTTATTTCGTTTCTAACTAAAAAATAAATTATATAAAATCACTTCCCAAAAATGCGTCAAATTCTATGCTAATTATTGACTTTATTGATAAATGCTTGCAAACTGGTTCACGAGTTATCTGAGACGATATTTTAACTCTTTGTTAAAAATAGAAAACAAGAACTGGTTAATCGTCTTAGAAATGCCAGAATTGGAAGCCTATCAGACATGAGTGTGACTAAAGTGGCGAGCATTCTATATTTGGTTATTTTAATCTGACTTCAATGGAGTAGTTTAAAAGTATACCCAGAATGTTAGGAACAATGAAGTGAAAGGAAAGCAGTGTCTTGGGAAAGGCACCAAATATGAAGCCATGTCTTTGTGGCGCCAGTGTGTTGAGCAAATGACCAGCATTGGACTCATTTTTGAGTACAAACTCTGACGATTAATTTTTTTCCCATTTCCGTTTCATTGTTTATCGTCAATTAAAAATACCGCGGCAGCTTTGCCATTCCTCCATAGAAGACCAGACGAAGCAATCAAAGACTTCGGTTTAACCCAACCAGTAATAAAAAAATGTTGCTGAAATAGGAATACAATTTCTCCAAGTAGAGATGAGAATAATTCTCATCAATCAGAAAGAAAGAGATCCCGATAATTGTATATTAGAACTCAAAATAATATGCCAGATCTTGGCAAACACATGATTCCTTTAAGAACCTAGATATTACATCATTCCAAACCCTTATTTTCATAATAAATATCTAACAAGCATCCAAGGCATATACTCGTATGCATAGGAGAACAGGAAGATTTCCTCTAGGAATTCTAGTGAATATACCACTAGTTATACCATAATGAGTAAGAGAAGGAGAGATAGTTTTATGAAAGACTAAGGAATTGTATGGTATTCTGATATTTTCCAGCCTCTCAGACACTGTATTTCTCCACCGACTCAAACCTCCAACTGTCAGATCAGTGACTTGGGAGATCAAAGACAATTCGGTGCCGGAGTCCTCTTTCAATTCATCGAAAGTTCATGGTTACTCGCAAATGGTATCATTAGAGATGGGGACTAGATTTATTCAAACTACTATAGTTAGGGCTGTATTTCTCTATCTATCCCAAACTCTCTTTCTTCTTTAGCCTTCCTATCTTCTTCTATATATATTAATTCCTCTATCATTATATCCTTTTTTATATGTTATGTCGTTTTCTTTTCTTTCTCTTCCTATTTTTTCTCTATCTCTTTCTCTATCTAAATCTCTGTGTTTATTTCCCATCTTTCCATCTTCTTCTATAAATTAATTTCTCTATATTTCTCAGTTTTCTCTGTTCTTTCTCTTTTACTCTCTTCTTCGCTCTCGCTATTTCAACCTCTCTGCTTCTTTCTATATTTTCCCATTCCTTTCTATATATTAATTTATCTAGCTTTCTCTGCTTTTTCCCTTTCTTCTATTTTCCTCTTTCTCTCACTTTACATAAATATATCTAAATTTACATCACGGACTGAATTTACTCCCAACGGACCCAACTGGTGGTCTAAGTGGCATCACTGGTTTATTGGGCCCAACCTACCTATTTGAATTTATCTCCCTTTCTTTCTATTTTTCTCTCCTCCTCCCTCTTAGCAAATTTTATTATCTCTTACTCCATGTGTTTCCCGTTGTCTCCCTCTATCTCTCTCTATTATTTTTTCTTTCAGACTCCTTTTGTCGCTTTCTCAATGTACGAGTATATCTGTCTTTATTTCCTTTTATTTCTCTATCGCTCTCTATATTTCTCTCAATCTTTTGCATTCTATCGATATTTCTAACTCTTTTTCTCTCACTCTGATTGTCTTTCTCTCTCACCTTTTATATTTTTTCTATGCATTTTTTCTCTTTCTTTATATCTCTTTCTCTCTTCTTCTATATCTTTCTATCTCTATCTTACCCAATCTCTCTGTTTCTTTCTCTATTTTCCTAACTTTTCCTATATATAAATTTCCCTATCTTTCTCTGTTTTCTATCTCTTTTATTGTTTTCTCTCTTTTTCTCTCTCATTCCCCACTTTTTAACACTGTATCTAAATGTATCTCTATTTCTTTTTATCCTGTCTCCTTCTTCCCATATTTTATTAACTACTACTTTGTTTTGTTCTCGTTTTCCCTCTTTTCTCTCTCTCTATTAGCATCTCTCAGCCGTTGCATGTCTGTTTCTATCTTTAGCCCACATTATTTCCTTTTTTAACTCTGTCCCTCTCATTATTTCTATCTCTCTCTCTCGCAGTCTATGGACATTTAGCACTTTCTTTCTGTCACTCTCACTCTAATTCTCTTTGTCTCTCTCTTTTTCTTTCTCTCACATTATCTCTTTTCTAAAATTTTTTTATTTATCTCTATTTCATTCTTTCCCTCTTTATCTCTCATTTTTCTCTCTCTCTCTCTCTCTCTCATTTTATACCTTTTCTATTAATTTTGCATTTTTCTTTATGTCATTCTCTCTCTTTATCTCTCTTTATCTCACTTTATCTCTTTTTTATCTCTCTATTTCTTTCTCCCGCGTTCTCTCTATTTCTCTATTTCTTCCTATTTCTCATTATTTCTCATTATTTCTCTCTTTCTCTCGCTTCCTCTCTCCTTTTTTCTTTCTCCCTCTTTCTCCCTGTTTTTCTCCCTCTTTCTCCCTTTTTCTCACTCCATTTCCCTCTTTCTCTCTGTTTTTCTCCCTCTTTCTCCCTTTTTCTCACTCTATTTCCCTCTTTCTCTCTGTGTTTCTCCCTCTTTCTCCCTTTTTCTCACTCTATTTCCCTCTTTCTCTCTGTTTTTCTCCCTCTTTCTCCCTTTTTCTCACTCTATTTCCCTCTTTCTCTCTGTGTTTCTCCCTGTTTCTCCCTCTTTCTATTTCCCTCTTTCTATCTCTTTCCCTTTCTTTCTGGGCTATTTCTCTATTTCTCTCTCTCATTTCATCTCTTTTCTATGCAATTTTCTTTTTCTCCCATTCATTCTCTCCCTCCTTATATCAACCTTTCTCTCTCTTTCTCTATCTTTCTCTATTCTTCCTCTTTACCACATCAAATTTTCATTAATTAGTTTCAATTATCTCTCTTGACCCTCACCTTGGGCACAACCGTTTCCGCTAAAGCCGGCACCCGCTTCTCAGGCACCACAGAACCAACCCAAATCAGCTTGAGTAGTCAGCTTCGTGGGTGAATAATGAGATGCATATTCATGTGACTTTCATAATCTCTCTTCTCAATTAATTCTGGGAAGTATGAGTAACGAGCAAATAAATTTGATAATTTCAATAATTCCTGATTTTTATTTCTTGTTTCGGCATTAAACACAGTCAATAACCTGATCTGTTGTTCGCTAACAATGACAAATGGCTGGAGCCGCCATTCCGATTGTTCTTCTAATCTCCTTTTATATATGAAAATTATTGCATGAATTCTGGCAGAGAAATGAATTTTGCTCATAATTCTTATTTAGGAATTTAAAATTATGAAAATATTATTCAAGTTGAATTAGGAATAAAATATTTAATAGAAAGGAAAAAGTTATTAATAAAATATGGCGAGAACACCTGCTTTTAACTTTCGAGTGTCGTTATTTTTAAGTTTGGAATAACTCGAAATGAAGAACTATTCTAATTATGAGATATTGTATGATTCCTTTAATTATATGGGAATGAATATTCAGTTGATGATGGGAGTATCGTTTCTATCTGCCATGGTCGAAGAAACTTGAAGTAAGTCCTGCAAGAACTATCGGAGACATATCTCTATTTCCCTTACCAAGTCCGGTGCTTTCTGTACAGCACTGATAGGGGTGAATTCGTATGAAATCCACGCATTGAGGCAAATCCTGAGAAAGCCGAACAAGCTTCATATCGAAATGCTTCTTTGTAAATCTTTTTCTCTTCGAGTCGAAAGGCTTAGTTGATAGGACTCAATCCCCCAACCCTTGCAGACATAACTAAGTGTGGTGCAAGGTATAATAATAATAATATTGTAAAGATTTTAAATCCTCATAGGACTGTGTAAACCACCAGGGTAATGACGGAACTCGGCATTCTTCCGGATCTATTAAGAAGACACTCTGTATCCTGAGCCAATTTACCCCAACTATTCAAAACCGGTCCAAGATTTTACCAATGGGGTGCACTACCATGCAATAGGGCAGGGTGAAGATGAGGTAAGGCGAATTACGAAAGATATTGCATTTTTGTTTTATCCGACTTAATTCGAGATGAGTAAATAAATCAGTCCAAATGCTGAGATATCTCCGCATAATATTAAGAATGCTATTGATAACATTGCGATTTACAAGGACTGTCTGTGAGAAGCCGTCATGAAGATAGAAGAAAAAGTGAATTGTATTTACCTTATCCTCAACAGAAATACTGCCAAAGGAGCAGAGAAGTATATATATATATCTGATATACGATTCCGATAATCCAGAAGACCCAGAATAGATTTATGTCAAGAACATTTTCATTGAAAGTAGGCGGTTTCCCAGACTGATGTTGTATTCTTTGAAGTATGCATGAATTACGCCCACAATATCCCCATAGAGATCTGCCAAAGAGTAGTCTAAAGTAAGTGCTGCTTGCTTCGCAGTGTTGAAACAGGAAGTTTCAAAAAGGACGATCAAGACGGAAGTCTGCTAAGCTCTTGTTCTCCACCTGTGATCTAATAATAATGATAAGCAGAACTCAAGAGGAAGATACCACCCAAGAAGAAGGCACTACCCGTGAGGAAGACGCTGTCCGAGAGGAAGACACTACCCAACAGGAACAACACTAACCGAGAGGAAGACACTACCCGAAAAGAACGTACTAACCGAGAGGAAGACACTACCCGGGAGGAAGAAACTAACCGAGAGGAAGAGAATACGCGAGAAGAAGGCACCACCTGAGAGGAAGACACTACCTGAGAGGAAGATACAATCCGAGAGGAAGACACTACCCGAAAAGAAAGTACTAACCGAGAGGAAGACACTACCCGGGAGGAAGAAACTAACTGAGAGGAAGACAATACGCGAGAAGAAGGCACTACCTGAGAGGAAGACACTACCTGAGAGGAAGATACAATCCGAGAGGAAGACACTACCCGAAAAGAAAGTACTAACCGAGAGGAAGACACTACCCGGGAGGAAGGCACTAACCGAGAGGAAGACAATACCCGAAAAGAACGTACTAACCGAGAGGAAGACACTACCCGGAAGGCACTAACCGAGAGGAAGACAATACCCGAGAAGAAGGCACTACCTGAGAGAAAGACACTACCCAACAGAAAGACACTAATCAAGAGGAAGGCACTAACCAAGAGGAAGACACTAACCGAGAGGAAAACACTAACCGAGGAAGGCACTACCCGAGAGGAAGACACTAACCGAGAGGACGACACTATCCGAGCGGAAGAAACTACGTGAGAGGAAAACACCCCTTCATACGAGTCGTTGCTTGTGGAATGTATGTTTGCAGAAACAGAATAAAAGAAAAAATAGTGAAATCTACTCCCTGTACATATTGGTGGATGGTATAGTCCACAAGGTGCAAATCTGAAACACATCGAGTGAATGGAAGTCATTCCTATCATCTAAGACGGTCTCAGCAAAACTCTTGCCAGGTTGCAGAGGGTTGTACATAGATAGCCAGGCTTCGATTAAAGCTTTAACTTCATGTTACGTGTCATCCAGAAATATTCTTCAATGTATGGTGGGGGTGGCAACAGACCGGAGGTTGTGCATCAACTGGGTGCCAAGGCACACGAACATAGAATGAAACGAGAGCGCGGACGACATTACAAAAAGCGGTATCCTGCTACCGAATGAGGAAGTAAGCAACTCACTGATGCCTCTACAGACGATTAGTAACCCTTTTGAATATTGTATTATGAGGAAAGCAGAATCAAGGTTGAATGTCTCCACATGCAAAATCGCAAGGCTCATGTATAAATCGTACGGTACTCAGCGAACAAAATCTATACTGCCACTACCGAAACATGATTGCAGAATGTCACTGTCTAATGGCGGTACTCGATAAGAGGATGGGACTTACGAATAACGGCGATTGTAGGAAATATGCCGGGTACAAGGGAAACTTTGGAGCATCTCCTGTGTCTATGCCCAGCAATCTCAAAATCGCGCCAGGCACACCTGGGAGTCCCCTGGTTTGGAAGACGAGGTCTCAGCGGAAGGGATGAGCTCGCTTTTATAGTTCCCTAAGGGCGTCTATTTTTTCACAGCTCCATATTACGACTCTTAAATGGATATCTTCTGGCATTGCATTGGAAGAAGTGGGAAGGGGTGAAGAGCCGTCGATTGACGGGGGTCTGCCAGAACTCAGGCATTGATTTCCATTGTACTCATCCCAACGGTACTTGCAGGTCTATGTGTGGCCATCACGGCCAGTCAGGGTAACCTAACCTGTCCTCATCTTGCAGAGGATAAGGATAAACGAACTTCATGTTTAAGGATCAAGTGATAAAGAGCGTTGGTTCTTCGAAGCTCTCGAACATTTGAACATTTTTCATTCATCTCCAACTATACCCAGAGGACCTCTAGGTCGTACAGACTGTACTAAGGAGGTTGTATTCTTTTGCTAAATAGTTGCACAGATGGAATAGAGATGGAATGTAAGCTGTGGTAGTCGGAACTAGTCGAGGAAAACATGATCGGATATATCTCCGACAAACAATATAAATTATTTTTTTCGGCAAGTGTGGAATGCCACAACTCCTCTACCATGATGAACTTATGACCCTAAATAATTAGTGTATGCTTCTTGGGAAATACTCGTTGACGTTTATCTTCCATCTCGGAAACATTTCCAGCAAAGAAAATAAATAAAGGCATACAAGCAAGTATGAAATTGCCACAACTCCTCTACCATAATGAGCTTATGACCCTATATTAATAGAGTCTGCTCTTTGGGAAAGACCCTTTAAACTTCACCTTCCATCTTCATCTCGGATATTCATCGCGATTATCAAATATCTGAACTAATTCTTCCCATCATTAGCGGTCGTTTTTTTCTTTGGCTTTCATTTCGCATTCCAACGCCGCCGGTAGCTTCTGCCCACCTTTTAACTTAATGGCTCTTTAGTAGAAACGATGAATTTAACCCGGATGCTAATTATAAATTCGTAATCGCGTCATTGATGGCGCCTCAGACGTCTTGATCGTAAATTGAGCTGCTTCTAAACGGAATTCTGGCTCTTCTTGAATAATTTATTTGTTTAGTAATCCCTCGCAACCGCTTCTCGACTTTCGCTCGAAAAATGTTGGTCATCGCCGACGAAAACAACAGTGGCGAGCACAGCAAATGACACAAATTCGAATTTCAGACTTATTAATAAATAAATATTTGTTTATTTCACATAAATTATATCACAATACACATAATCGAGGGCCAGGTCGGTCCTCTGCTCTAAACTATCAACCGTAGATATTCTTTTTGCTATCTCCCGGATTCACGCTATACAAATCGTAGTCGAACTGGTCCCACTCCTCGGCATCCGGACGCGGCTTAGTGCTTCCCTTCTTCAGTTTCCGCTGATTCTTGAGCTCCTGCTGCACATCCACCGGCTCCAGGCTCTGTCGTATGAGGCGCTCATCCGCAGAGAGGGGCTGCGGGGCGCGCACAGGAGTGCTTTGCAGGAATTGCGCCTCGTCCATGTTATATTCCGAATTTTCCACCCGCTCGGGATCGTAGAATGTCTGGAAATCCTGATACGGCATGGAAGCGGCCGGATTCTGATCGTAATAGTCGGGCATAATCATTTCGTAGTTGTCGTTATGCTCCATGGGCTGATCTTCGGAGGCGGCTGCCAGCAGGGGATCGAGTTTGTACGATTTGGCGTAAACGTCTGTGTGCACTGCGGGAATATCCTCGGAGGCGGCGGCCAGCAATGAATCGAGTTTGTATGACTTGGCGTATATGTCATGATGCTTCACGTATGATGATGTGTGTGCGGAGGCCGCTGCCATCAGAGGATCGAGTTTGTACGATTTGGCGTAACCATCTGTGAGCACTGCGGGAATATCCTCGGAAGCGGCGGCCAGCAGTGAATCAAGTTTGTATGACTTGGCGTATATGTCATGATGCTTCACGTATGATGATGTGTGTGCGGAGGCCGCTGCCATCAGAGGATCGAGTTTGTACGCCTTCGCATATCGGTCCGATTCCGCGTATAAAGGCTGCGAAAGGGTGTTGAGAGCGCCAATCGCTGTTAACACCAAAATGCAGAGCTATGGAGCGGAGAGTTCAAAGAGTTAAGCAAGTCATTGACTGCACAGCGTTGCCAGATGTATGCAGAAATAGTAGGTGTGTATAATTACCATTCTCGAAAGTTGGAAAGTGTCCATTTGAATTGTTCCTGAATTGTTGCTGCTGCTGCGTCCTGCTCTAAACTTTCTATAGACGATAACTTCACTTGTGTTCTTATCTCTTCGTTGCGTTCTTTTTAATTCGAGCACGTCGTCTCGAGTGTCTGCGCTTATGTTGTTTAGCCCGTCAGAACTTTGTAGCGTCTAACTTGATACGACGACGTGCTTTATCTTTTTATCAAAGTTCTCCGAACCAGCGAAAGGCAGAATAACAAAATTCACACACGACTTGCAGAGGAGCAGAAGAAATGTGTGAAATAAACGTTGGAGCAAAGCAAACAGAAAACACACAAAGACCAAAAGCGGGCTAATCCGGTTGCAGAGCAGAAATTTGTGTGTGTTTATTTATTTACTTATGTGTGCCTGCCTTTCGAGGCATGGTTAGTGCGCACCAAAATTTTCCCAAATCAAACGATACGCGTCGCACGTCAGCCTGAACTGACGCACGCCACCCCGCGTGTATGTGCAGTGAACTCCGCGGCGGTGCGTATTGCGCAGGCGCCCAGTTCAAAATTGTCAAAATTATTTGTTGAATATTTATACTCCCCATTAAACTGGCAAACCTGTTCGAGGAGTTCATTGCGGCTGTATTTGAATTTTTATGGTCCAAGTATCTCTGTTTAAGTTATTTGTTTACCTGTTTCCTCCACTCGCTCGGCATCGGTACATCATTTCCATTCGCTTCGTTGCGATATTTGTGTTACGCTCTGACACACATTCGCAGTGCATGATTCATCTGCTGCCAGTGCAATCATTCATGAGGCTTTTGTGTGCGATCCTTTGTGGGCAAATTGATACATAACTCGTGCAATAAAATCTCTGATCGAGTGCGATATAACCGGTAATTTTGCGGTCTGCGAATGAGTGCGAGGCACTATTGCCACAGATTTTGATTGACAGCCAAGTTACTAAAAGCAGGTACTAAAAACTGGTACTAAAAGCAACCTCGTAAATCTTTTACCCTCAAGTGACTCCAAGGGGAAAAACAAAACCGAAATGTTGACATCCAAAATTTTGATAAAGTTTGTACCGAGAACGTTACTGTTGGTTAATCAACCAAAGCTCGGAGACTGAGGAACATTTTCTTACTTGATTACGTATAAAGAATCACTGAGATTGGATAAGAAAGAGATTAGGAAATCCCACACAGACTAAGGGAAGATATGCAGCGAAAACTTAGAGGGGTCTATTACGAGTAATTAGGTAAATATTTTAGCCTTGCGTAATATCCGGTTTTCTTAAAAAATACCTTATAAGTAGTACACATCTACACCACACCCCTTAGAGACATCCAGATTATTATCAATAAGCCTATAAAGTAATTTGTCCTAAGTGTCCCAATACTAAGTGCTCACTAAGTGGCTCCAATTTAAATCAGTCACTGAGGATTGGCGGCATTATTCCATATCAAAGCGAACCTACTTCAACTGAAATGAGATCTTGTAGACTTCTAAGGATCCTCTAGTGAGAGCGGCCTCGACCTAAATTACACATCAGGTTAATATAACATTTATACAGAAAACTAGTAGAGAGTATAGTAAGAATACTAAGGACCCAGATTCCTCATTTTCTAGGATTGGCGGCGTTCCATGTCAAAGGGAGCCTATCTCAACTGATGTGAGTTTAGACTTCATGTGATCTTCTAGTGGGGTAGGCTTGGACCTCAATTACATATCAGGCTAATATAACATTTCTACTGAAAACGAGTAAAGAGTATAGTAAGAATACTAAGGAGCCAGACACCTCATTACCTTGCCTCCTTAAATCTTTAGGAATCTTAGTTGACAACTTAAGAACATCATTAATCCATATATATCAACGCCAACCCATAATGAGCACTCTAACGATAATTCAGTGGATATAGGTTAGGTTAGGTTAACGTGGCAGCCGGTTCCAAGGACCAGCTCACTCAGACAGAATGAATGGGTTGGAGCCTTCTTGAGCTAATTCATTCGCAGTCTCCTCATAGAGCCTTAAACCCCGATTCAATATCTGATTAAGTTGTCTCGAATACTCGTTAAGATTATTGCCTGAACAAAATTCGTATCGCCACCTTACAACCTTCTCCGAAGTTCCAGAAGAATCTGTGTAGCTTCATTATGTTCTTCTGTATATCAGTATTTATCATATTACTCGAAATTGGTGTACCAGGTTTTGACCCAATGAATGGGTTCGTGCCTTTTCATTCTAATTCAACCGCAGGCTGCTTCCATTTAATGTTCCTAGAACCTTGAGCACAGATTGAACTTGAACTGAGTTGTGAAATCGTAGCTTCCTTATTGCTTCTTTGTATTCTCTGGCGCACTGGAAACTATGGAAGAGGATGCGTCATTTGGTGCCTAGTTTAATCAGCTGATAACTACTTCGTAGACACGGGCCATGTTTGTATCCTTTGTGGTGCTTGAAAATCACAGAAGGAACGGGAGCTGCTCACACTAATTATTACCTACATTACCTAGATACCTCGGAAAGGTTTCTAACTCCACATAAGTATTTGTTGCAAGATTCCTACGAGTTGCCAGAAAGTATTCGTTAGGTTAGGTTAGGCTGGGAAATGGTATCATCTGAGCAGATGTTTAGTTATTGGGTTCTATTAAGAATCATTTTCAAGGTTTGTTGAGTCTAAAAACTGGCGTATGTTTTCTACTTTTGTCAGTCTCCTTTTAGTTTCGCTACCTTTGTCGGTGTCCTCTTAATCAAGATATAGTCATGAGGTCTTGAATTGGTGTCACACTTTGGGACTAATCTTTCCTTTATACTGATGTGCAAATACCCGTCAAGGAAAACAAGTTATTGAATTTCCCCAGTAGCCTGCTTTTCATGACCAGTGCCACTCCATAATATATTTCCTTACAGTGTGGCAGAGAGGGAAACGGCAACAGAAACAAAATCCAGTACATTTCCAACAGAAAATAGCAAAATTTAAGGAGAGGAAATGAGCGTTTGGCGACAGAACAGAATCAACTCAGGATGAGTTCTAAGGTTCAGAGTGGTATAAAGCAGAAACGGCAACGGAAACAGAAACAGAATCCAGTACATTTGCAACAGAAACTACAAAGTTTAATTGAGAATAAATGAACTCTGGTGACAGAACAGAAAGAACTCAGGACGAGTTCTAAGGTGTGGAGTGAAATAAAGCCGAAGCGGCAACAGAAACAGGAACAGAATCCAGTACATTTGCAACAGAAACTACAAAGTTTAATGAGAGTAAATGAACGTTTGGCGACAGACCACAAACAAGTCACGATGAGTTCTAAGGTGCAGAGTGACATAAAGCAGAAACGGCGACAGAAACAGAATCCAGTACATTTGCAACAGAAACTACAAAATAGAAGAAGATGAAATAAGCATTTGGTGACAGAACAGCAACAACTCACAATGAGTTCTAAGGTGCAGAATGACAGAGTGATAAACGGCAATAGAAACAGAATCCAGTACATTTGCAACAGAAACTGCAACTTTTAACGACAGAAAATGAAACAGAAATGACAGCAGAGAAGCTCATCATGAGTTATTTCTGTTCTGTCAGCAAATGCTCATTTTCTCTCCTTATATTTTATAGTTTCTGTTGCAAATGTACTGGATGATTCTGTTTCTGTTGCTGTATCTCACTCTGTCACTCTGCACCTTTGGTCGGGCAAAGAACCTTTGGTGCGCTAAGTAGAGTGTTCTCTCTCGAGTCATGGACTCGTGATTCCTCTTCCTACAATTCTTTCTTTTGTCGGAATTCTTCTTTTTATATTTATTTCTTGCCTCATGATTCTTCTTTCTAGAATTTGTTCTCTTCTAATTGCCACTCTTACCCATTCTTCAACTGCGACTCTTACTCATTACCCCAAAAGCCTTCTCCACTAATTGTGATTAATTCTCGAAATAAATAAAGGAAATTTGCATTGTCTCGCCAAAAATACGTAGGAATTCCGCGATTCGACCGGTTCTTCGAATATTGCTATATCATATTTTTTAATAATAGACACAAAGCAGCTTCTGCAAAAGTCTGAACCCAAATATTCTCCAAATAGCAGCCAGAGTGGGTTAAGGTGCAGGCATCGGCGAAGCGTGTCCAATGAACGCCGCCGAAATCACTGCGAACCAAGTGTGGATATAAATAATCATGGCTAATTAACTGCTTGCAACCCAGAACATAATAACAAAAGCCAAATATTAAACAACAACAAATTTAAGTGGCTAATAAAATTGTTTAAGTTTAATTAACAAACAATTTTATTACACCTCACAATAAAACAAAAAAGCATCGAAGCAACAATCTCGCAAATAAAAGCAGAAAACCAAAACGGCAACAATTCAAAGAGAGCGAAAGTTCGCGTCTCGCAGCAACAACAACAACGCGAATAATTGGGATTTTCCCTGCAGGAGAGTGTTGTTAACCTGTTCCGAGCGGCAAAACAAAGAAAACAAACAAACAAACAAACACACAGAAAAAGGCAAGCAAATTGGACTGAAACAGGGGCAAAAAACAGAAAAAGGAATTCCCGAATAAACAAACAAAGTACTTAAAACGACAGAGACGCGAATTTGTGCGAGGGCATTCAAATCCTGCCGCCTTCGCGAGGGAGCGGATGATCACGGTCGGAGGAGGGACGCTCGCAGTCGCAGAACGGGCGCTCACGGTTGGAGGAGGGGCGCTCACAGTCGGAGAACGGGCGCTCACGGTCGGAGGAGGGAAGCAAAGCAATCAAACGCATTTTTTATTTCTTTATTCGCATATTTTTTTATTGTTCGAGGTTTGGTTTTTTATTCGCTATAAAAACACGCCAAATCTGCTTTTGTTAGAAGCCGAAATGTTTGTGGCAGTTTTCGCGAATTATTGCAAACTTTTCTTTTTTTCTCTGTTGGTCTTTTCGTTGCTTCACTTCTTTTTTATTCTTTCACTTATGACAGTTGATTATTTTTGTTCTTTTCTGGCATTGTTTTGAAAATTATTTTTCCTTTTTTACGAAATTTTTGATATTATTTTTGTCCTGAATAATTGAGACATCAAAGACATGCTTTTCATACTCGCAGGAATATGTTCGCGAGGAATAATTTCGGAAGTTTGAAAAATAATTACAAATTTGTAAGTTAAAGTTCAACAAGCCAAGAATATTTACTGTCGGTCCTACAGACTCGTTGTACGTTGCCGTCAATCGAGTTGTATGTTGCTCGGGATAGAGTCATCACTCTAACTCTCTATCTCCCCTCTTAATTCTTCTGCCCATCCCTCTCCACATCTTTCTACCCAACCCTCTCTACAACCGTCACCCCATCCCACTCCCCGTCCCACTCCCCGTCCCTCACCCCCTCCCTCTCCCCATCCCTATCCCCCTCCCTCTGCCCGTCCCTCTCCCCCTCACTACATCCGTAACCCCATCCCTCTCCCCATCATTATCCAAATCCTCCTCTTAATCCATCTTTCGAACCCTCTCCCCACTCTTCTCCACATCCCACTCTGCCACCATCTTTATCTCACCCTCTCTCTCTACTAATTTCACACTTCCTCTCACTCTCATTCTCTTTATTCATTCTGTCCATATGTCTCTCACTCTTTCATTCCATTCCCCTCTCTCTGTCACTCAACCCTCCCCTCACCCAACCTCCACCTCACCCAACCTCCCCCTCACTTAACCACCCTCTCTCGTTCTCACTCTATTCTTTCTCTCACTTCCTCTGCCTTCCTCTAACTTCCTGTCACTTCGCTGCTCCTTCTATTTTCTTTCTCTATGTATCTGTGTCTATCTTTTGCAACCTCCCTCTCTCTCAACTTTCTTCTCTCCAAACCTTTTTCTTTCTCAACCTCCCTCTCACTCAATATCTCACTCTCTTCATCTCTCTTTTTCTATCCTGCCCCCTCTCTGAATCAACTTCCCTCTCACTCAACCTCTCACTCAACCTCCCCCTCACTTAACCTCAATTTCTCCCTCTCTCTATTGCCACTCGTTCTCCCTTCCTCTACCTTCTTCTCCCTTCCTCTCACTTCTTCACACTCCGCCGCTCCTCCTATTTTATTTCTCTGTCTATCTTTTCCAACCTCCCTCTCTCTCAACTTCCTTCTCTCTAAACCTTTTTCTTTCTCAACCTCCCTCTCACTCATTATCTCATTCTCTTTATCTCTCTTTTTCGATCTCTTCTTTCTCCAGCAAAATCTTTCTTTATTTCTCGACCACTCTCATACACTGCATCTCCCAATTTCTAGGTCTGTTTCTGCCTATCTCCCATCTTCCTACCTTATTTTCTCTCTTATTCGCTTTCTCTCTCTTCCTTTCCCCCACTCTCTCTCATGCCCCCTCTCTCTCAACCACCATCTCTCCTTCCCTCTCTCTCTCTCTCACTAGTCCTCTATCTTACCCTCCCTCCTTCGCCCTACACTCACTGTTCGTCTTTCTTACACTCCCTCTTTCTGCCTTCCTCGCTATTCCTCAGTCTTAATCTCCCTTCCTCTCCTTTCCGCCCTGATCCTCTCTCTTCCTGTCTCTGCCATTCATTCCACCGTTTCTTCTACCTTATTTATCTGTCTATCTGTCTCTATTAGCTCTCTGCCTCCCTCTTTATATTTTCAACCTCCCTCTATCTCAAACTTCCTCTCTCTTAACTTGCGTCTCTCTCATTATTTTGCAACTTACTCTCTGTTTCTTTTTCTCTGTCTTTTTCTCCAACACTTTCTCCCTCTATTTCTCTTCTTTGTTGTTTCTCTTTATATCCCGATTTCTCTATCTCTTTCGCCACCTATATGTCTGCAAATCTCTCCCCACTTATTTACTTTCTATCTCTCAAACTCTTTTTCTCACTCTCCCTCTAATTTTATTTTCCCCCAGATTCTACCTCTCGTCCTCGCTCTATTATTCTCTTACTGTTCATCTTGATTACCATATCTCTCTGTCCATCACGTTGCATGTGCCTACGACAATCTTTCCTTCTCTCACTCTCTCTTTCTTCGTATTTATATCTTTTTCTATCTATTCCTCATGTTTATTTCTATTCTTTCTCTCACTCTCCCTCTTTCCCTTTACTTCTGTTTCTCCCTAGTTTTCCTTCTCGTTCACCCTCTATTCTATCATATCACCCTATCTCTCTGCCCATCACGCTGCCTGTCTCTGCTTTAATCTTTAATTTTCTCTTTCTCTCTCTCTCTCTTCATCTCTCTATCTTTTTCTACCTACTACCATTACCTACCTATCTGTACCTCTATATCTGCTTTTCTCTCTCTCTGTTTTTTCCACTTTTCTCTAACATTTTCTCTCTTCCCCTCTCTATCTGTACCTCTATATCTGCTTCTCTCTCTGTTTTTTCCACTTTTCTCTAACATTTTCTCTCTTCCCCTCTCTATTTCTCCCTCTTTCTACGCATTTATCCTTTTGTCTCTATTTTCTAAACACTCTTTCTTCACTATTTCTCGCTTTCTTTCTCTACTTCTGTCCCCTTCCCTTTTTCACCCACTTTCTCTTTTTTCTCTCTCTCTCTCTCTATCTCTATCTCTCTGCCTAAATTTCCGTTTCTGTCCCAGTCTCTTTTCGCCCTATCTCTCTCTTTCTCTCTCTCTCTACGCACCTCTCTCTCTCCCTCTCTCAGTTTCTCCCACTCTCTCTTACACTCTCACTCTGCCTCTATTTCTCACTTTTTCTCTATCTCACTATTTCTCTCCCTTTCTCTCTCTCTCTCTGCACACTTCTCTCTCTCTCTCTACACACCTCTCTCTCTCTCTCTCTCAGTTTCTCTCTCTCTCTCAGTTTCTCTATCTCTCTCTCTACATCTCTCTCTCTCTTTCAGTATCTCTCTCTATCTCTCTACATCTCTCTCTCTCTTTCAGTATCTCTCTCTATCTCTCTCTATCCATTTGTGACCAGTGAAAACCAATCCTTTTCGCAAACTTTCGGACTATTGTGTGCTCAGACACCCTCTCCTGCTGAGTGTAGCGCCCGGAACTGCACGGCATTAAAGGCAATTTAAACCGTTCCAAAAAGTTTTTTAATTTTCCCTCATTTCATATTTTTTAATTTTCTCTTTTAACCGGGAGCAATTTTAATATTATTTCTGCTTTGTTAATAAAAGAAAAGTTCACTTTTTAAATGCCGCTTTCATTGTTTGACATTCTTTTAATATCAAAAGGATGAAAACGCCTGGTGTCCTTCTTTTTTGTGTTGTTTTATTAAAAGGATGCTACTTTCAACTACGCTTCTAAAAGAGAGCCTGTGAAATGAAGCATGGTAAATGCCGCAGGACACACTCACGCACACAATTGGCCCTCAAAGGATAACGCTGGCCCATTACATGTACACGCAAGAAGCGCTCCTTAGTAAAGTGCTGCGCAAGGACCCCTTTTTACTTATTTAAAATCCCTCCTGTTAAATCGATTACAATGGTCGTCGTACGTGAGGACGTGCGGAAAAGTGCCCCCAGCGCAGTTGTGCGAATTCCCGCACCACAACATGCCGCACACGCACAGGCGATGTCACTCGCAGTTTTGTGCATTCCTTGCGATCCTTGCGCCACGCAAACTTGCCAACGTGTGTCAATTTTGCGGTTAAGCAATCAATGCGCAATGCTGCGGTGCGATTGGGCAATTGTTTAATTTTTAATAATTTAATTTAAAATCGAGGCAGAAAAAGTACGCGGAAAAAATATGTGGAGAGTTGGGTGTGTGTGTGTGTGTGTTTGTTCTGGTCGTTGGAAGTGGAGTGGGCGGTGGGGAGTAACGCAATGACAGGTGTTGAAGTGGGGCTCATTAAAATACTATCAAAGTGGCGCGCCAATTCATTTAATTACGCGCATAGTTGAGCGAGTTTAAAGCATATTAAAAACCGGTTAGAAAAAGTGCGGTCAACTCGAACTTGGCGTTGCTCTACGGTGTGGAAGGAAGAGAGTCAAATCACACTTTGCTTTGGAGAGTAATTAAGTATGCGAAGGTATTAGAGATTAACATCTCAAGCAAGGCACGGTTCTATTTCTTTACAGAGGGAGTTGATTCTATTGAATATCCAGAATAATAATCGGGGACGAGAACCTTTGCATATATTTATTGCCTTCCCCACTCTTGTCTCACAAGCTTTAAAGCCCTGTCCCATCGAGTGTAGCATTTGTTTATCCAAATTTTGTTGTGTCGTAATAAAAAGTTTTTTATAACTCAAATTTGAAAAGAACGATTCTATTTAAACATTTTCATTATTTAGTTTAATTAAATTTTGCATAACTAATGAATTCAAATTTAGCATATATCTCTGTTTGTTTAGAAGCTCTGTCGACTCTTTCATTATTTTGGATTGCCTTAAAGCAGAAATAGAGTTGGATTTCAAGTTCCAGTGAGGAGGTTTGTTAGTGAGGAGTTTCTTGCAAACTCCTATAAAAGCTCCCAAAAGAAGGTCCTCACTTTATAGTGTAAATAGGCTCGAAAGTCCTTGAAGCCCATCTAAAAAAACTCCCAAAAGAAGGTCCTCACTGTATAGTGCAATACTCTCGGAGGTTCTTGAAACCATTCGTACTATTATTATCACCTTACAAGCGGTCTGACTGATAGACTGAGAACACCTTTACCACTGTGAGAAAGTGTTGATCAAGTTAAGAACACTTCACCAATCGCCTCAGAAGTGATTGCGATGCCTTTGATTGGACACTAAAATTGGGGTCAGATTACTCATTTTTCCAACGTAGAATCCGACACCCTACTTTGGGTCCGCTGAGTTTCAAATTGAATGTATGCTTCTCTGGAGTCGAGTGATTGTAATGGACTCATCGAAAAACACTGTTTAGGATAAAAATCTTGAAGAATGTCTTTCTCTCTGGCTCTGCAAATACCTCAGTCACCATCCTTGTTGCTGATTAGATATAATTTTATATAGAAGTTCAATAGGACGGGTTTATAAAGTCCTTGGGGAGACTGTTCCTATCAAGTGTAACCCAAAGTTATAATCAACTAGTATTGATGTTGATTTATATGTAGAGGAAGGCTCGCACAACTTCAAAGTTGAGGTTTTTAGCAATGACTTAGAGTTGCATATCAGTACCTCGTCTGGGTTGCTGTACTCAGAAACATTGAAGGCAACGACAAGGCCGACGAGCTTGCATGAAGAGGCTGATCGGAAACCGACCAAGTGTTTTCTTTCATGGACGTGGGCGTCCTTCCAATCGTTGTTAAGGAAAATATATATAATCACTTCATGCACAAGGTTCTGAAGAGGTGGAAAAGCATTGTGACATGTTTCATTTGAGAGAATGACGTGGCCTAATTACACCACAAGAACGAATCATTTCCATTACACCCCACAAGAAGGAATCATTTCCAAGTGACTCCATTAGCAACCTTACAGCTGTCTGCACGTATCATTGGACTATCGGAACCTAGCTCAAAAAATGGCCAATCCATTAATTGCAGAAGCTTCAAAGATCCACAGGAGAGAGAAGCAGTTGTTAACTTTCTTTGAGGTTGCTCAACCCTCGCTCACATGAGACTCAAAGTTTTAGGAAGTCCTTTTCTAGCGAGTCTGGAGCATTGCTCTAGTTTAGTACTTTCAGACCTAACCTAAATTTATAAACATCTCCGACTGTGTGGTTGTAATTCCTAGCATATCAGCATCTTTACACTTTCTTTGTGATTGCCCAGATTTCGCTCACACGAGACTCAAAGATTTAGGAAGTCCTTACCTACTGAGTCTGGAGCATTGCTCTAGTTTAGTACTTTCATTGCTCTAGTTTGGTACTTTCAGACCTTTATAAACAACCAATTTGCGGTTGGAATTCTTAGCATATCCTTAGGCTGGCGAGGATATGGCAAGAAAATGACATTAGTTCAGAGGGTTGTCAGCCATTTTACTCAGCTTCCGAAAGTCCTTGCTTCTTGTCACCGGGTACTTCGCTTTGTCTCAGTTTACATCAAGACCCATTCGATGAGATTCTTTCTCATACCCAAAGAACGCTAAACTCACTCTTCGTATGTTCATATTGCTAGCGTAATCAAGCATCGTGAGACCCCTATAAAGAGTTATCACAGTTGCAAGTAACTCCGAACGTAGCTTTGGTTGGAATGCCTATACATGAAAATCCATTAACAACTTCTTCCCTGTCAGTGCTTGTATATTGATGAGTTATGTTGTAATGATGAGCTATGTTATGCCGGATCCAGGAACTATATTCTCTTTACCAGAATGTTTCAACTGTACTTAAAAATATTCGAAAATATTTGAAGAAAAATTTAAACTACGTCAGTTTAACTGAGGAATGTTTCCATGACCATATCATTGGGGGAACTTTTTGGCTTCACCGTAGGTTTCCCAATTTATCCCACTAATTTTTACACTCATGGCTCCAGCACCCTTTTGGGTCTGTATAAAGAAGCTGTTTAATTCACACCATAGCTTGACTACTTGAAGCTCAATCACCACACCAATCCCCAACTGATCCGTCTGCTCCCAACTCACAACTGATCAGATTGGATCTATTTACAGAAGAAGTTTAATTCACACCATAGCTTGACTACTTGAAGCTCAATCACCACACCAATCCCCAACTGATCAGTCTGCTTCCAAGTAACAAATGATCATATTAGATCTGTATAAAGAAGTAGTTTAATTCACACCAATCCAAATCACAACTGATCAGATTAGATTTGTATAAAGAAGCAGTTTAATTCACACCATGGCCTGACCCCTTCAACTTCAATTAGCACTCCAATAACGTCGGCACTGCTTTCAAGTCACAACTGATCAGTCTTCCCATGTTGCTTGTATATAGTCATGGTGAGCTTTCCAGAATGTAGGAGATAGTGAGGCTTTTTTCTGTTTGAATATAATATGATAGAATATAATAACACTTGCCTGAGTGCTTGGAGAACTCTTTCTACGGCGATTCATCAGTCCACCCAACTACTACTATGATAGAAAGAGATACTAAGGACTTATAGCACTAGAGCAACTAAGATAGCAATAGCAAAGCAAGCAAACATTTCAGGTGTACTTTGTGTTTAATGTTTATTATTTGAATTTATTCCTATTTAGTCATGAATGTTGAAAATACTATTTCATGACACTATGCAATTCTTCAACGGAAAGTCCAAATTAGTAAAGCTCCGGCTTTAGCGGCTGAATAGCCCATAGTATGAAATATTTCTTCTGTTGTCTCTGAGTGCTACTCCCTTCTTTCTTCGGTACACCTCACTGACTTCCAATCTCTCTTCTCTTCACTACCTCTTCTCTTTTTGCCATGAAACATCATGCCATGTTTCTTTCAATATCACTTGATTGATCTCATATCACGCAATTATCACATGATATTATGCTGAATTTTTTTGGACTTTTTGGCCAATTTGTCTTGTTAAACATTTAACCGATTTTTCTCTTTAACAATTTTAATTTCATTCATATTTAAATTGGCAAAGCTCAACTTATTCAAAATCGCTTCGCTCGACAAACAGAAAATTGGGTCATTAGCGAGGGAAAATTTGCATTCACATAAAGAGCGCTTAAAAGAAGCGTAAAATTTGCTGCTAATTGCTGTCATTTTATCGGAAACATTTCATCTTTGCTACTGTGGAACGCAGCAGATTGGCAAGAAACACTGCTACACCAAAGGAGAAATGTTAAACAAAGTTATATAAATATAAAATAATAAATCAGTAAAAAATAAATGTCTCATTACCATAATTGGGTGCACGGTTTAGTCTTTAGAAGATATCAAGTCACCAAAGGCAACATTTTTGGATATAAAAGGGAGTGTCATGCATGGAAAAAGAAACTCTAGAAGGAGAGAAGACTAAAATGGATAAAAACGAGGTACATCATAACCTTGTTTATGCAGTGATAACTTCATTTTCCCCATTTCAACGAGACTGAAATGGGAGACTAAAATGAATAAAAAGGAGTTATATCATAACCTTGTTTTTATGGAGTGTCACTGCGTTTTCCCATTTCAACGATACTGTGAAATGGGAGACTCTGCTATGTTCTACGTTTGACAATTTGTATATACAAGTTTGTTGAGAGAATCCTTAATAAGGATATATAATAACTAAGACCATAATGAATATGTTATGCTATGTCTGATAATGCTATGATTATGTCTACTAAAATTTGAGAGAAAGAGGTATTCGACTGGATGATATAAACATCAAGAGAGACACACTGCGAAACCATGCCCTGGGAACCATATTTGACTACCCGGGATTCATATTCCACTCCCCGGGATTCATATTCCAGACTCATACCAGACTCCATTCATACCAGACTACCAGACTACCAGAGTAGCCTGCATACCATCAGACCACTCAACCGTTTCCCTTGAATAACGATCCTCAGAGGCTAAGGAAGTCGGTGGTACTTTTAGGAAATGAGAGACTATTCCTGTATTTCATACTATAGTTGAGAAAGAAGTAAAAGATCTGTAACAAATATACTTGCAATTGTCTTATATCACTTATATCTTACATCATGAGAACCTTGGAGGGGGTCATGAGATCAGCAATAATGATAGTGGAAAAATTTCTCGTGAAACCATCATCTTTAACATCATTGTATTGAATAAATCCACACCTTGCCCTGTGACAGATTTGAACACGAGGCCCTACGTCTGCGAGAGTAGCCTCCAGACCATCAGACCACGGATACTGGCCGTCTTGAATAAGGTTCTCCCGAGAGTTTAAGCACTTTAGTGGTACTTTTAGGATAAAAAAGATTATTCGTATATTTCATACTATCCTTGAGAAAGAATTATAAGGCTGGAACAAACGAGTATATATATATATGCAATTATCTTATATAACTTAGGATGAGAATCTAGGAAATTTAATCTTCAGTAATGATTGTGGAACTCTCTTATGAAATCGTAATCTTTAACATCTTCGAATTGAATAATTCCATAATGAACTGGAGAGACTCATTAAGCACTCAAATCATCAGTTATGATAGTGGAAGTCTCTTATGAAATCGTCATCTTTAACATCTTCGAATTGAATAATTCCATAATGAACTGGAGAGACTTTTCAAGCACTCAAATCATCAGTAATGATAGTGGAAGTCTCTTATGAAATCGTCATCTTTAACATCACCGAATTGAATAATTCCATAATGGACTGGAGAGACTTTTCAAGCACTCAAATCCTCAGTAATGATAGTGGAAGTCTCTTATGAAATCGTCATCTTTAGCATCATCGAATCGAATAATTCCACAATGGACTAAATAATCTCTCTAAGAACTCTCCAACGAATCTGTTTGAGTATTGGTACTTTATTGTGTGATCAGATTTAATCCTTTTCAAGTCTCATAACTAAATATATGCTCTAAAAATTAAGGACTTCAGTGATATTTTTAAGACATAAAAGATTATTCCTGTATTTTATACTACCGATGAATAAGAAGTAAAAGTCTGGAACAAATACACTTGCCATTCGTTTACAAAACTCCATGTGAAGCTCCTTTGCGAAGAGCAGTCACATTGTGCCTACCTACTAATGTGTGAAACTGGGTGGGATCATGAAATTAGCAGTATTGATAGTGGAGCTCTGTTATTGAATCATTATCATTAACATCATCGTATTGAATAATTCCACAATGTGCTGGAGAGCCTATCTGAGCATTCTTCAAAGAATCTAGCGGTGTGTTCGGTAGTGTGATATACAACCAGATGTGTTCCTATTCAAGACCCTATAACGAAATTGAAACTATAAACAATACGTCAACTATAAAGTAAGGACTTCAGTGGTTTGAAACAAAGAGATGATTAACATGTTTCCACTCCATCAAACTCAATGCTTAGTTTACGTGCAAATTATGATCTATATATGATTTATATAGAGTATACATGGATACTAATATCCACACGTGAGTTGATTTGGGGTTTCCATCATCGCAAGCAATGAATAATTTATGTCTCAAGATCCCCTTGTATAAGAACATATTTTCTCTTGTAGTTTTCTGGTTTTAAGGTAATATTCTCTTCATCTAATTTTCTAATCTCTTATCAAAATTAGCTACTTTTTTCAATAGTTCTTATTCCAATGCTGGTTGATCTTGATATACCTATGTATACTTGGTGTATCTTCCATTTAATGTAGGCTCTACTCAGTTTAATCGTGGAATATCGACTTATATCCCTTAATATCATACATTCATAAAGAGACTTATTTCACTTTTAAGGTCTACTCAGTTTAGCCCTAGAAAGTCGGCTTTACTTCCTAAATACTCTTATATCATATGACGACTAATTTCCCTTGGATAACTCGGTTCAAAGCTCTGCATAGGTAGGTAGGTAGATATAGCGGCCACTTAGGTTATCATTGACCCCTTGCGATACCCAAAACCCTTTCCAAGGTCCATCCATTTGGAGCTTTTAATGCAGCAATTGATAGAGCTAATCTTCTTATTTGGTATACATCCCTAAGAGTCCAGAAAGTGGTCACCCAGAAAAATGCGCTTCCTTCTAGACATCGCAGCAGACGTGCATAACATGTGTTCAATGGACTCTTGCTCCTCCTCGTCCATGCAACTCCTGCAGAAGTCGTTAATGGTAATCCCCGGCCTACTACCATGAGTACCCAGGCTTTGCATATACTTATATACATATGGTCCTAAGGCTCCGCGGGGGAGCAAAGGGCCGCAACAAAGTTCCTCCATTTCCCTCTGTCATGCGCCAACTTCTTGATTTAGCTCCAGGTTTTGTTGATTTTGAATACGTCAGCTTCCAGACCCCCTCCTCCAGGTCAATGATGGCCTGCCTCTGCGACGGCTGCCTTGAGGGTTCCAGTCGATTGCGCTGGGGGTGATGTCGGTTTGGTCTCTTCTTAACACGTGCCCGAGCCAGCTCCATTTCCTTTTCAGTATCTCGACGATTCCTCCAATACCGCTTATATCTCCATTCTGCTGGTATTCACACTTTGTACCGACTTGGCACATAATAAATTGATAGCAGCCACTTTCCGTGCCACTGCAAGCGAGATATTAAAATCAATTCCTGCACATAATTTGCATGCGGTTTCATTGCCGTGTTGCATCAACGACTCCAGCAAACAAATAAATTATTAATTTTACATCAATGAAAACAAATGTTTTTGTCAGTTCTGTCATGTACAAAGGCAGAATCGAATTGCGCTGCGAGCGCTTTACAACTATCGATGCCACAAATGTCTGGGCCACGGCTGCCCGCCCATTTGGCACCGCAAAACCAACATTGTTTATAAAACAATGCAGTAAAAGTGTGAAAGTGAAATATGAGGACGTTGTGGACCCATTGGGAAATCGCCTCGCCAGTGACTCTGTATGTAGAGTGGGTTGAGATTGATGAAAGCGTCTGGTGTGACAAGGGTTTTATATGAGGAGAGAGCAATGAGAGAGAGTACTGGCACACATCGGAGAGGTGACTTAGTGGATAGTTCTATATTTGAGAGGTTTCTTGGTGGATACTTCTTTCAACAAAATGTGGAAAAAATGTATTTTTGGAACAGAGTTTCTTTAAAAATCCCTTCTTCCACACATCATTAAAATGTCTTCATATATTTTTGTATATATATTGACGGGCTACTAAAAAGTCAATAGAAGAGTTTTGGATATATTTCCTCATTAAGAGTTCCTCTCTAAGCGTGTTCATTGCTGACACGTTCCCTGACAAATAACTAAGCATGTTATATGAGCAAACACGCTTTTAACTCTCTTACGGAAGTGCCTGGCGCGAAGGTCAAACAAATCCTGCGCTTTATTAGGGCTTCAAAATGGTTCGAAGAGTAAATCAGAGGAGCGTTGTTACGCGGTGGTATCACAATGGACCCATGGTGGTCTGAGTGAGCTGGTTCGTGGACCGGCTGCCACGATAGCCTAACCTAACCTATGTAATACGAGAATACAATAAGCGAAGAAATGAGTAAAATTAGCTTTACAATCGCAATTAGTCTTCCGTAGAAGTTTTTTTCTTCTTTCAGAGCTTTGTAATGTGTGGAAGAATCGTATATCAAAGGAAGTCAATACCAAATTTCCCAATTATTTCATGTTATTATAGGAAAATGTATTCCACTATATTGCAAACGCCTGGAAGAACTTGATCTACTACTCTAACTATTGATAATTGTCCCAAGGCACCTTCATAATGCCTCCGAGGGATCAAATACGTATCATAAATATTGACCTCAGCGCAAATGTTGTTCCCAGAGTCTTCAGGAATTTTGCCAATTAGAAAGTCATTACCCGAGGCTTTTCCGAGTGGGTCATATGTCTCTTTGTGCAACTGAGTGGCTTGGCTTGTGCATGGCGACCTGAGTGTGGCTTTGCTGGTGTGAGTAAAGATTGCGGCACGTTTTATAAATCTCTTTAGTGATTTTTCTGTTATTGTAAATTTAATGGCAGACCAGTTCACACAAGCATGTTGTAATTACATACACACATCATAAATTGTTAGTAGAAGTAAATAAAGTATTTGTAAGTATCGCAAAATTACGGTAAAGTCAGAAAATGTGTGGAGAAATTATCATAAATATATTATGAATATTATGAATAGATTATTATTGTCGCCTTTTTGTGACATTGAGTTATAAAGTGAACAGCAAAGAGGTATTAAATCACTCTTGAGTGAAATAATTTTGAGTTATAGTGCCTTAAATTTGCCACCAGCTAGAAGACACAATTTTCACTCAGGACTGTATCGAATGGCTTTTGAGTGATTGTTTTGAGTTATATACTGGATTCATCTATAGTGAAAGAAATTTTCTATCAAGTATCTCTCAAAACTTTCACTCAAGAGCGATTTATACCTTCTTGAGTGAAAGTTTTGAGTTAATTTCGTCCATGACCTGAAATTTCCCACCAGCTGGAAGTCAAAACTTTCACACAGGACTGTATCTAATTGTCCTTGAGTGAAAGTTTTGAGTTACACTCTTTCTTAGTGCCATAAATTTTCCACCAGGTACAAGTCGAAACTTTCACTCAGGGCTGTATCAAGTGGCTCTTGAGTTAAACTCTTCCATAGTGCCTTGAATTTGCCATCCGGTATAATTCAAAACTTTCACTCAAGATGGTATCCAATCGCTCTTGAGTGATTGTTTTGAGTTATATATTGAATTCATCTATATTTCCATCAACTATAATCTAAAAATTTCACTCAAAAAGGTGCAAATTGCTCTTTAGTGAAAGTTATCAGTTACTCTCTTCCATAGTGCCTGAAATTTACCGTTAGGTAGAATTCAAAACTTTCACTCAAGACGATATAAAATCTCTTTTGAGTGATCGTTTTGAGTTATATACTGGATTCATGTATAGTGAAGAAAATATTCCATCAAATATATCTCAAAAATTTCACTCACGATGGTATCAAATCGCTCTTGAGTAAAAGTTTGGAGTTATATATTGAATTCTTTTATTGTGAAAGAAATTTTCCATCAAATATCTTTGAAAATTCTCACTCAAGAAGGTACAATTCGCCCTTTAGTGAAAGTTTTGAGTTACACTCTTTCATAGTGCCATAAATTTGCCACCAGCTGGAAGTCAAAACTTTCACTCAGGACTGTATCAAATGGCTCTTGAGTGAAAGTTTTGAGTTACACTCTTCCATAGTGCCTTGAATTTGCCATCAGGTAGAACTCAAAACTTTCACTCAAAGCGGTATCCAATCGCTCTTGAGTGATTGTTTTGAGTTATTATTTGAATTCATCTATAGTGAACGAGATTTTCCATCAAATATCTTTGAAAATTAGCACCCAAGAAGGTATAAATCACTCTTTAGTGAAATTTTTGAGTTACACTCTTCCATACTGTCTTAAATTTTTGCCTCCAGGTATAAGTCAAAACTTTCACTCAATACTGTATTAAATTGCTTTTGAGTGAAAGTTTTCCGTTATATGTTGAATTCATCTATAGTGAATGAAATTCTGAATCAAATAGCACTCAAAGCTCACACTCAAGGCAATATCAACTCTCTCTTGAGTGAGAGTTATCTTTATCTATTCTTTTTGGCTGAACTCAGTAGAGTTGAGTAGGTCTTATTTTGTTGTCTTGAATTTTGGTGTCTTGATTGAGTACTCTCCTTGGTGCGTTTACTCGGATTTTGTTGTGAAATCTCTAGAAGACAGTCTTATTCATATTTATAGTGAAATATCCCGTATTAATATTCCACAGATTACTATTAATTTACAAAGTAATTTATATGGGAGAGTAGTTTATGGTGGGGGTCGCGTTACCTTCTAATATTGCCTAGGATCTAGTATAGGGATCCTAAATTTGATTGCTACTTGTTTACACTTTGGAATTACTGAATATCTTAGGATATATTTCTTTAATTTATTAAGGAGTATTGTGTGTATCTCATCCACATATATGTTTCCTCTATATCCTGATCCAGCCACTTTCATTCATATTTTATTGGTAACTCTATGGGTTTGTTATATGGTCTATGGACTTGTTATACGAGTATGGTGTATTCATGTCGGTGAAGTATACGATCAGTTCATGTCGATAAAGTCGACGATCATCTACAAAATTCTGTTGCTTCAATATTATTTTCAAATGGCCAAGAAGTACGTAGTACTTCAAACAGTTTCCATAGAGTGGGTTCCAGAGGCTGGTTCCTTTGTTGGAACTCTATTTTGTCGTATCTTGGCCTGTATTAGGGTTATCGGATTATCCACATTTTTGGACAATGAGTTTAAGTTTCCGTCAAGGAGTTATTGGAGGATGTCGATGCTTTGTGTGTATTTCGATTATGGAGACTTAACTCGATTTGGTCATATCTCGATTGGGTAATATATTGGCCTGGGTTAAGGTTCTCATTTTGATTCCTATCCACATCTTTGCAGTGGACTTAAGTTTCAGTCAAGGAGTAATCGGAGGTTCTCGATTCTTTTCGGATATTTCGTGTAAGCATGGAGACTTTACTCGATTTCGTAATATCTCGATTTGGTCATATCTTGGCCTGAGTTAGAGGTATCATTTTTATCCCTATTCATATTTTTTGGACAATGAACTTAAGTTTCAGTCAAGGAGTTATAGGAGGTTGTCGATACTTTTCATGTATTTCGGGAATGCATGGAGACTTAACTCGCTTTGGTCACATCTCGATTTGGTCATTTCTTGGCCTGAGTTGGGGTTATCATTTTAATCCCTATCCATCATAATCTTCTTTGCAATGGACTTAAGTGTCAGTCAAGGAGTTATTGGAGGTTATCGATCCTTTTCGTGTATTTCGTGTATGCGTGGAGACTCGATTTAATCGTATCTTGGCCTATATTAGGGGTATCGGTTTGTCCCTCTCCACATTTTTGGACAATGAGCTTAAGTTTCAGTCAAGGAGTTATTGGAGGTTAGCGATCCTTTTCGTGTATTTCATGTGAGTTGGGACACTTAACTCGATTTGGTCATATCTTTACCTGGGTTGGGATTATCATTTTGATTCCTATCCACATATTTACAACAGACTTAAGTTTCCGTCATGGAGTTATTGGGGGTTCTCGAAATTTCGTGTATTTCGTGTATGCTTGGTGGCTTAACTCGATTTGGTAATTTCTTGGCCTGGATTGGGGCTATCATTTGGATCTTCGGAATGGACTTAAGTTACCGTCAAGTAGTTATTGGAGGTTCTCGATTCTTCGTGTATTTCGTCTTTGCTGGGTGACTAAACTCGATTTTGTTATTTCTTGGCCTGAGTTGGGGTTATCATTTTAACCCCTAACCTCATTTTTGGAATGGACTTAAGTGTCAGTCAAGACTTTCCCGATTCTTTTCATATATTCCCCATGCATGGAGACTTGGTAACACTAATTGACTCCGCGTACAGTTTGTATGGGCGGCACGCCTACATAACAATATTCTTACAATCCTGACAGTTCAGTAATTAACTTGTATGGACAATTTCGCTTGAGTGTACGGTGGCGCACATATTTCGACAAATTTCCATGCTTTTCATATGCAATGCAATTCAATTTGAAATTTATTTCAAGCTTAAACTTTAGCAATTTTTTGTTGTGGCACTTCAGTCGCGCCGCGCCCACTTGTGCAGTGTTGTTTAACAGGCAAACTGCGGCGGAGGGCGGGACGGACGGGTGTGCCAGCAAGTTTGCGTGTGCCTATTTGTGAGCTTGTAATTTAGGCTTTATCGGCACTTGTCTATGCAGCCGACCCTAGCGTACATGTGGGTGGGTGGGGCATGTGTGAGGGGCGTTCATTGTGGCTTGTGATATGTCAATAAATCCGTTGATTACATTCGCCTGTGATTTGTTTGCGTTTCTTGTTAACGGTAATTGTTGATTTATTGCCGACAATGATGACCGACTGCAGGTGGTCCTTGTAATGTCGCTTAATTATTCCACTTCGACATGAATTCGTACATGTCGTTGTCGTTGTCGGCGTCGGCGTCGGTGGCGACGTCGCTGCCAGTGCACTTGTTGTTGTTGTTGTTACTGCTATTGTAATACATGTGATAAATTATGATTTTAAATTCAATTTAAATTAGAAAGGAAACTTAAAAAATTATAAAAATCGCTCTTGCGCAAGTTTTCAATCAGCTTTGGTCCTCGGCATATTCGCAAGTTTTTCTCCTTTACAATTTCTTGAGGCATTTTCCGCGCTTTTCCATTCGCTTTTCCTTATCCGCTTAGCGTAATAGAAGTGTCAGAAGCACTTTATGCGTCGGTTCAAACTTTAAATCTCACTTTATTCCTACATTTTCGCTTGAGCACAGATTTCTCTGTCCTGGTGCGGGAGAATTACTCGGCATTGTTAATGCGGCAGGATGGCTTAAGTTAAGCAAAGAAAGATGAACTGAAATTGGCTGCTATAGTTTTATAGTTGGGTGCTAATACACTATTTTTTTGCCAGGGGTGGTAAGATTTGTGAACAAAATAGCTTAGGAATTTGTTTGGTTGCTAAATTCGCGGCCGAAGAAACAGGCGACCATTTGCTTCGCTGTGCTTCTTCCACGAACAACTTTTGTTGGATTTAGCTCGTCTTGGCATACCCTCACAGGCGATTGTTGTTTTGTTTCCGGCTCATACGCTTACTCGTATATCCATGATTCGTCACCTTGCACGGTTTTATACGCGTCTTTTGAAGCATCACGGTCGATCTTTTTAATCATTTCCTTACACCAATTGACACGAATTATGTGGGATCCAACGCGAACAAATCTTTTTTACAGCGAAATGTTCATGCAATATTGAATGTATAGAAGTGGAAGTAATGCCCACGGTGCCCTCTATATCACGATATGTCACATGACGATCTTGGATTATCAGTTCACGCACTTCATCGATGTTTTGTGGCACAACAACCGATTTTGGACGACCTTCACGGAGTTCGTCAGCGACCGAGCTACGACCACGATTGAATTCACTATACCAGCGATATACTGTGGTTTTTGATGGTGCATTATCGCCATACAAAGAACTGAGATCATCGACACATTCTTCTTGAGATAATCCACGTCGAAAGTTGTGATAAATAATCGAACGAAACCCTTCTCTTGAAATTTCCATTTTTTGGCCAAATTGATGTTCTTAACTCACTGTAAACAAAACAAATAGCACTTGTACATCAACACGTTGTGAGTACGTTTATGCTAAAAAATGTCAAACTTTATTATGGTGTTGCCAGAGTTTTGCTATTGACATTAGTGTTGCCAGTTCCCTAAATATAAATAGTACCCCTCGTATGTTCCCTGTTCAAGGAAATCCACCTTTTAGTGTGTCTGAGATAAAATGATGGCCAGAGCTGTCTAGTCGTATTGCAGGTACTTCCCTCCTTCCACGCTTTGTTGGCCTCTTCAAGAAAGCTAGAAGTTAAGTAATGTTTGTATGTGGCCAGTGGAATTCCCGCGTTGTGGATGTTACTGATGTCACTTAATGTTGGGCCGCGTCCAGCGACTTCATCGGCAACACAGTTGCTTCTTATGGCACTATGACCTGTCACCCCTGTCAGGGAGATGTGGTGTCTGCGCATTGAGTAGAGAGCGACCAAGTGAGATCACCTACGAAAAGGTGAATGCCTTGACTAGAACCTTTACGGCAGCCTGGCTGTCAGTGAAGATTTTAACATATTCGTGTGATTGATTATACTGCTTTGACAGATATAGGACTTTAAAGATTGCCAGCACCTCCTCCTTGAAGACGCAGCAGTAGTTCGGTAGTCGAAAGCAACTTTTACTTGTAGGCTTTCGCTTAGTACACTACCCCTAACCTTCCCCTCCAGTTTGGAATTGTTAGTATATAAAAACATACTCCTTGCTCCGATACCTCGTCACTTTTCAATTTTCGTCTGCTAGGAATTTGGGTGGAGAATTTCGAATCAGAGCGGGAAAGAAAGAAAGGATTTGTCAATGTGGCCCTTGAATGAACGCCAAGTTTTTTTGTATAAGGCTAAGGCCGAAATCTGATCTTGTCCATCTGCTTAGTGTACTTAAACTATTCGCTGAGAGGGAAGCCACATAGTCCATCGCCCTTCAGGTAGCATAAGCATCCGCCTGAAAGGCAGTACCATGACAACCAACGGCGTAATGGAGCTGGACACCGTTGAGTTGCGCGGAAATCCCAGAACACGATCCAATATTTGTTCTGAAGCTATCAGTGAAACTACGACAGTATTGCCTACAGAGGTCAGCCATACGATCACACCATAAGAGAGCCTCTGGAATTGTTGTATAATACTACCTTTCTGTTATAGGACTATTATTATTATAATGAAGCTGGATACAACGAAAACCTCAGATCCCGATCGAGTATCTGTTCTGGAGCCATCAGTAAATATACGACAGTACTGGCTCACACTGAGCTCAATCGTACGATCATACCACAAGTAAGGCTCTGGAATTTTATACAATACCACCTTTCTGTTATAGGATATGCGGGCATTGAATCAATGGGCATAGAAAGGGTGGCAATATCCATGTCAATGCCAACAATATTTTAAAGATTCCAATGCGAACCCACCCACTTCGTATTCTGCTTTAACCTACAGATTTCCTTTAGTGCCTCTCCTTGCATAAAAGCATCTATGACGGGAAGATTTAGCAGAGCATCAAGAGCAGGGCCAGAAGTAGTCAAAAAGACTCCAGTAAAACAAATTGCCTCAGTGCTCTGTAATCTATATAGGACAGGCTTCGCCCCCTTGAGAGATAATCTTTTCCCACAGAAAGGAAGAATTAGCAGCGCATCAAGAGCAGGGCCAGAAGTAGTTAAAAAGGCTCCTCTAAAACAAATTGCACCAGTTCTCTGTAACCTAATTAGGGCAGAATTCGCCCCCTTGAGAGACAATCTTTTCCCACAGAAAGGAAGAGTTAGCAGCGCATCAAGAGCAAGGCCAGAAGTAGTTAAAAAGGCTCCTCTAAAACAAATTGCACCAGTTCTCTGTAACCTAATTAGGGCAGAATTCACCCCCTTGAGAGACAATCTCTTCTCCACACCACCGATGCGTTGGATTTTATGGCTTATCATTACCGTATAAGTCCAAAGGAAGAAATTCCTTAAACGCAGGAGGAGGCGTTATTCAGGACGGCCATTCTCCGTGATCTTGTGTTCCGTTGGCAACTCTCGCAGCCATAGGGTATCACGTTCAAATCCCTACCAGGTCACGGTTTTGAAATCCTGCTTCCTCTTGCTCTTCTCTTCAAATTGAAGGCTTTAGTCAGGCTTGTTGACACTCCCAAACACCTACACACAGATATTGTGATAGGTTAGTTTCGATCAAGAAATCTTTGTAGAACTTTAGTGAAGTAGTGTTCCGATTTTTATTATAATTTTCTTCACTCCATTGTTGGAAGAATTGTCCCAAAAACAATCAGCCTTTGCCTTGAGTGTCAGAAAATGTTGTGGCTTTTTTCAAAATTAATTTTCCGTTAAATAATTCCCGAAATTTCACTTTTTTTGAAAATTTCTATTCGTGATTGCAAATATGCCTGTATTGCGAACTATGTACCGTGGATTCAATCGGATCTTTGAGAAGCATTACGTACTCCTTTGGCTGCTGGCCATGGGCACGTTTCTGCTCTTCAGCTATCTCAAATATCAGCTGGATGAGTACAATCATGACTTGCTGTACTTCAAGACGCGCCTCGTCACCGCCTACCGCGAAATGGAGAACTATGCTCTGTTGGTGATCGGACTCATCGTCGTCCTGAAAATAGTTGCCATCGCATTTTCGCTCGTCATGCATGCTCGAGCGCAGAATTGGCGCGATGAACTGTCCCAACTGGAGTTACGTAATCGTTATGCGGTGTTCCTGTTCGTGCGCCTCATCACCGAAATCGATCGCATTGAAGAGAAGTACTTACGCGTTAACAAGCGCGTCTGTGTACCCACGCAAATTATAGTGAAGGCGCACGACGAAATGGGCCAATCAATCTCGCAATTTCGCTGCGATGCACGCAAACTGTTGTCACCCAGTGAGGAGGAAATGGCCCTGCCCGTCACCGAGCTGTACCGTATCTTAGAGGAGGAGGAAGCTTTGATTCGTCATTCGCGATTTTATAAGATGAACATCCAGGCTAGTGATGACCTCATCCGATCTCTGGTTAATCCATCGATGCCGTAGCTTAAAACCCAAATCGTGGACCCCGCAAACAAGTTAATTGGAGGATTCAAAATTGTAATACCTGCAAATATGTGTTCTGTAGGATCTTGTAATTGAAAGCAAATGAATTTGGTAAATGTAAAGGCAAAATAAGTAATTAAATAAAGGAATAAAAGGAACCATTAATACACGATGTTGGTGATGAACTGTCGTACGGATGATAAACTGTTCGCACAAGAAAGGCACCGGGGGTATAATGAAACAATACAAAAAGACTTCATTTCAGGGAGGACATTCTCTTCCTTTATTTTCCTGCAGGAACGAGGATATTTGCATATTGAATCATTTTGCATTGTTCCCCTGAGGTAAAGTGAAAAGGATTATCTTCATCCCACAGCTCCATTTATTCGTTCGGAACATATCTTCATAATTCCACCTCTTTCGATATGAAGAGATTTTCTAACCCTGTTATCCTGATATCATGCATCGTTAATGTTGTCGTCCCTCCCTCTCTCTTCTATAAGGCTTCTAGGGAACTTGCAGTACAAGAACATATCTCCAAAATTCATTCGGAACATATCTTCATAATTGAACCTCTTTCGATATGATTTTCTAACTCTGTTATCCTGATATCATGCATCGTTAATGGTGTTGTTCCTCTCCCTCGTATTCTGCAATGGATTCAATGGAACTTGCAGTACTAGAACATGTCTCCAAAATTCCCTCGGAACATGTCTTCATATGTTTTCTAATATCATGCTTCGTTAATGGTGTCGTCCCCCCTCTCTCTCGTATACGGCTTGGATTCTATGGAAGTTGCAGTACAAGAACATATCTCTAAAATTCACTCGAAACATATTTGATAATTCAACATCTTTTGATACGATGAGATTTTCCATCTCCGCTTTCTTAATATCATGAATCAATAATTGTGTTGTCTCTCTCTCTCTCTCTCTCTCTCTCTCTCTCTTCCTCATATATGTCTCTGATTCCATGGAACTTGCAGTACAAGAGCATATCTCCAAAATTCATCGACATTCGAGATGAGCGTTCGCATCCACATTGCCCTAATACTATATTTCATTAATGGTGTTGTCTCTCTCTCTCTCTCTTCCTCATATAGAGAAGATACTTTGTCTTGCCCTTGTTCACAAAGAGACCCAAATGGGCTTCGGCCGCTTCTCTCTCTAGACTGGTGTACATTGAACATACGGCACTGCTGTTGTGGCAAACGATGCCGATATAGTCGGCGTATGCCAACAACATGACACTTTTGTAGAAAAGAGTGCCTTGTTGGTTAGCTCGGCGGTCCGATTAATTTTCTTCAATAGAAGGTTGAATAAATCGCAAGAAAGTGAATCGCCCTGTCTGAAAACTCAATTGGTGTCGAATGGCTCGGGGAGGTTCACTCCAATTCTGACGCAGCTGGGAGTGGCGCTCAACGTCACCCGTATTAGTTTAGCTGGGATACCAAATTCAGACATAGCGGCATGGAGGACATTTCTATCCCTGGCATCTGAAGCAGCCTTAAAATCGACGTTGTGTTGGTGTGTGTCGATATTATTTTCGTAGGTCTTCTCCAGGATTTATCGTATTGTGAAGATCTGGTTAATTGTGGACTTACCAAGTCTGAAGCCACACTGATCCACCAATCAGCTTTTTGCCGATAGGCTTCAGTCTGTCAAACAATACGTTCGAAAGGATCTTGTATGCGTTGTTAATCAGACCGATCCCAAGCAGATCACAGGATCACATTTCTTATGCTTTTCTGTCTCTCTATACTACATTTCATTAACAGTGTTGTCCCTTTCTCTCTAACATACTGCACTGATGATACGGAATTTGCAATTCTAGAACTAGCAGAGCTCCACACAGACTGAGTAAACTCTTCATAGGAATCGCATCATTACCTCCAATCTGATTATAAAGTTCTCTGGAAGAATGATTGATACGAAACTGAAATGCCAACGAACGAAATATATCTATAAGATAGCAATGATGGGCAGCGATAGCGACACCATCTGGTTAAGGAAAATGCCCAAAAATTTAGCTACCTTGAAACGCTCCATGAGCTGCCCATCTCTGTGGGACGTTTTGTTATTCTTCATTTCTCTAATAGCTCTACCTTCAGCCTGGACATATAGCCAAAAATACTACGGGTATACTACCTACCTTTTTAGCTCCACGGTCTACTCTTCGCAGTGTGAAGCTTTGTTATTACTCATCTTTCTAACAGCGCAGCTACCTATATTGATGGTGTTAATCTTTCGGTAGCATATTTCACAGTTGATTAAAAGAATGCTTAAATACTTTATACAGTTCCCCGCGGGACGGAGACTAGTTGCCTTAGCTTGGTAGAAACACATTCGTACATTTCTAGATGTGAAAATGCTGACCAAGTACAAAAAACATGTTTCACCCGTGTAAAGGTAACATGAGATTTAGTTAACTCAGCAACATGGTTAATCCTTCTTAAAATAATATGCGATTGAGTGAATACAGCAACTTGTTTCATCCTTCTTAAAACAGCATGAGTCGAGTTATCTCATCAACATGTTGCATTACTTCTAAAACCATGAAACTGAGTCAGCCCAGCAACATTTTTCATCCTTCTTAAAAAACATGAGAGTGAGTCAATTCAGCAACATGTTTCATAATTCTTAAAACAATATAAGATGGAGTTAACTCAGCAACATGTTGCATTACTCTTAAGAACGGGAAATTGAGTCATCTCTCAAACATGTTGCACTACTCTTAAAATACATGAGATTGGGTCACCTCAGCAGCATGTTTCATCCTTCTAAAAATTAAATGAGAGTGAGTCAATTCAGCAACATGTTTCATAATTCTTAAAACAATATAAGATTGACTTAACTCAGCAACATGTTACATTACTCTTAAGAACGGGAAATTGAGTCATCTCTCAAACATGTTGCACTACTCTTAAAATACATGAGAGTGAGTCAATTCAGCAACATGTTTCATCCTTCTTAAAACAACATGAGATTGAGTGAGTTCAGCAACTTGTTTCATCCATCTTAAAACAATATGAGATTGAGTGAATTCAGCAACTTGTTTCATCCTTCTTAAAACAGCATGAGTTGAATCAACAAAGTAACATGTTGCTCCACTCTTAGAAAGCTTGAGAGTGAGTCAACTCAGCAACTTGTTTCATCCTTCTTAAAACAACATGAGAGTGAGGCAACTCAGCGCCATGTTTCATCCATCTTAAAAAACATGAGAGTGGGTCAAATAAGCTATATATGGCATGCTTCTTAATATAACATGAATTGAGTCAAGTTAGCAACATGTTTCATCCTTCTTAAAAAAACATAAGATACACAACATCTTTCCCTTGTCGCTGCTTCGCGAATTTACACCTTTCTATAAATGTATGATTGTGGCTACGGTGTTCCGCATTCCCAGCAACCGAAGGTAGAGTGCTCGCTTTCTTCTAATATAACTCTTACAAAGAAAACATCACTAATTTTTCTGGAGGTTCTTTACAGAAAAATCCGATTAAATTTGTTGAAGAGGGAAGGAACAACTAGACTGGAAGTGCTTCAGTTCTGGGCAACGCCATGAACATTTCGCAGTTTATGGCTTCAGAGAACATTCCATCCACCGTAATCTGATGATGTAGTGAAACTTCCACATTTTTCTCGAATGCCGCCTATGAATCATGCAACTGTTCCTTAAACTGTTTCGAAGTAGTTGTTTTTTTTAATGTTTTCTTCTTGTCTTCTCCCATCTTCGTTTATGTTCATCGGAAAAATTGTTTGTTTACATTTGTGCTAATTGCAAATGCCAATCAGCATCAGCATCAGCAACAGAACGAACGAGCGAGCACTGGAAATCCATGACGAAATTCCGAAACTTTTAATTGTACGCGAGCACCATTTGGGAGTGGAGTACGCACGAATGACTTATTTAAACTTCAACAACGCCGCACACAAAAGGATGAGCCAGGCAGGAAGCGAAGCACTTAATTTGAGCAGCCGAGTTCAAAAGCCGCCAAAACCGATACACAAAAACTAACTGGCTATAATGCTAGAATTGGGGGGGAAAGTAGGGTAGATGGAGGCATCACTTGGAGTGAGCTATTGTAGCAGTACTCTTTGACTACTTTTATTCGTTTGCACTCTTCATGCTGAGGCAATTGTTTAGAATTTAATTAGGTTGTTAGGTTGTTAGGTTGTGCTCTCAATTTTCGCTCAAATTGTATTAAGCGTCATTTTATTGTGCAGCCCTCAGGTAGGGGAGGACACAAGGGGCTGATACAAATGACACTGATGTGAGGAAGTGTGGAGTACGGTGTCGCGATGAAGGGAGAATGGAGGTGTGGGTGTGGGTAAGGGTGTGAGTGGGGGCGTGGGTGTGGGTATGGGTGTGGGCGTGGGTGGTACTTTTGCATGCTTTCACATAAATTTCAAGTCAAACAGAAATTTGTCTCTGATTATTTTTGTATTGTTGGCATTTGTTTTATTTAACTTTACTCTACTTTACTTTTGCTTTACTTTGCTTCGCTTCAGCTTTGCTTGGCTACACTTGAGTACACTTGGCTGGTCGTGGGACAGGCTTAGAGCGCCCCCACCCCCTCATAGGCACACGAGTATGTGGCATAGAAACTTGTGCTTGTTTAGCAGCATTCAAATTGAAAGTAGCACACCCAGTAATTTCGAGTTGTGCGACATGCCAAGCATTTTTATATGAAAGATTTTTAATTTTTTTCAGATTTACACACAAATTGCAGAGAATTGTATGCGAAGAAGTGAAGAAAAACTCCTTGCTTGGAGCTGGCTACGAGAGCATTTGCCAGAACACAAAAAAAGTGTATCAACTGCGGCTGGGCAAGTGGCGTTGGCGGTTGCCATTGTGCGTTGCGGTTAGACTTGGAATCGCGGGTGATTTGTTGTTGTTGTTGCTACTGCTGCTGATGTTGTTGCTACTGCTGCTGATGTTGTTGTTGTTGTTCCTACTGATGTTGTTGTTCCTACTGATGTTGTTGTTGCTGCTGTTGAAGCTGTTGCTGTTACTGTTGATGTTGATGTTCTTCCTCCAAAAGTTGTTCTCGTTGCACTCTGCTACAGTTCTTGCATGTGTCTGAGTGTTTACGCCTTCAACCCCGCCTCCCAGCAGCCCACTTGAAGCTAAACAAAATCACGACATTTTTCACACCTTTTGCGATTGCGTCCGTGGCTGTGTCTGTGTCCGTGGCTGTGCGCTGCCTCTACACTGCTCTGCTTCAACAACGCCATCAACACCTTTTTAATAATTTTGTTTTATGTGTTTTTTTGTGTGTGTTTCTGTTTTGCTCGCTGCAACTTTATTGCTGCAGTTTTTCATTCTTCTTCACATCTTTTTTTTGTGTGCTCTTGTTTACTTTTTTTCTTTCTGATGCAATTTTTTTCGTTTTTCATTTTCGCACTCTCGACACAAGTGAAAATGGTTTTGTGTCGTGGCTTCTGCTTGTTCTGTATTCAGAAATTATTTTTCAATTCTTTTTTATCTCGTTTCATGTTGTTGTTTTGCTTTTTTCTTATGGCAACAACGACAAAAACATCACCAGCTACAACAACAACAACAGCAACAGCACCCACAGAAACAGGACACTAGCTATCAAGCTGCATGCCGTATTATCTCCGTACAACTGGCAGGAGGAGCTCACGAACATAGAGTCGTATGTGTAAGTAAGATACTTCGCTGGAGGATATGATGACAGATAAGTCACACATATTTGAGTTCAGCTTGAGTGTGTGTGTGTGTTTACGTGTGTTTGTGGGTTCGTTTGTGTGAGTGTTTGTGTGCATGTGTGTGAGTTTGTGTGTCCGTCTGTGTTTGCGGTTGATGACGTGTACAAAACTTGTACGGGTGAGCGAGTGAGTGGGTTAGTTTGAGTGTGTGCCGCGCCGTGCAGTGCCTTTGCCACAATTTGACTTAAGTGGCAACAGAAACTACTTCAATGGAGACGTACAACACGCTTTTTGACTCAAATAATCAAGTTTTATTGTATTAATTTTCCCATATTGCTCAGGAGACGTCTGCTTCTTGTGTTTAATAAATGCATGAAGCTCTCATTTGAAGGTGCAACCAAAAAGTATGCTAAGATTTTCGCAATTAGAAAATAAATTTAAAATGTCTTCGAATAAAATTCATTATATTCTTATTTGTAAAGGGACACAGGCATCTGTTATGCATATGTCCTGCGTTATCAAGAACAGGCTTAAAATCCTTGAGGGCTCCAAGCTGGAAGACGTCTCAGGAATGGTACTTCAAGCACTCCTGAAATTCACTAAAAGCGTTGACATCCAACAAGATGCAGACTACAAATCTACGTAGAGGATTAGCTTCCACTGATACCGTTAAGGACTATGTGTGGCTTATGGCCAGCCAGATCATCCTAACCTAACCTAAATGGGCACGCACACATATGCTTGTAACCCAAGAAGAAGACTGGAAGACCCCGTATATGTCGTATGAAATGCCGGAGACACTGCTGGACAATTAAGAAGAAACCGGAGACAGTGAATAAGAGAAACCCAAGAGACTTGTGCCTTGAACACAGGAAGGTAAAAGAAGGAAGATAAATAAAGAGAAGGTAAATGAAGGGATATAAATGAAGAGAAGGTAAATAAAAGGACATAAAGAAAATAAATTTAAATGAAGGGAAGATAAATTAAGGGATATAAATGAAGGAAAGGTAAATCAAGGACAGGTAAATGAAGGGAAGGTAGATGAAGAAAAGGTAAATGAGAGGCAGGTAAGTGAAGGGATATAAATGAAGAGAAGGTAAATGAAAGAAAGGTAAATCAAGGAGAGGTAAATGAAGGGAGGGTAGATGAAGAAAAGGTAAATGAAAGGAAGGTAAGTGAAGGGATACAAATGAAGGTAAATGAAGGGACATAAATGAAGGGAACGTAAATGAAGGCCGATAAATGAAGGAAAGGTAAATGAAGGGAGATAAATAAAAGAAGGAAAGGTAAATCAAGGATAGGTAAATGAAGGGAGGGTAGATGAAGAAAAGGTAAATGAAAGGAAGGTAAGTGAAGGGATACAAATGAAGGTAAATGAAGGGACATAAATGAAGGGAACGTAAATGAAGGCTGATAAATGAAGGAAAGGTAAATGAAGGGAGATAAATAAAAGATAGATAAGTGAAGGGAAGGTAAATGAAAGAATATAAATGAGGAGAAGATGCATGAAGGGAGATAAATGAAGGGAATGTAAATAAAGGAAAGGTAAATCAAGGAAAAATGAATTAAGGGAGATACATGAATGGAAAGTAATTGAAGGAAGGGTAAATAAAGGGAGCGAAATGAAGAGAGATAAATGAAGGAATATAAATGAAGGAATATAAATGAGGAGAAGATACATGAAAGGATATAAATGAAGTGAAGATAAATGAAGGGAGATAAATGAAGGGAACTTAAATGAAGGAACATATCTGAAGGAATCGGAAACACATCAATTGAATTATAATCAGAGTGCAATAGCGTCATCTGTCTACCTGGTGAATTGCACGAATTATAGAATACAATAAACTATTCCATCTCAGCAACAACGATAACAACTAAAATTGCTCTAAGAGTGATATCGGCGCTTCAGGAGATGAAGGACAAAACAATGCCTCTGGCAGAGTTCATCGGATTTTGCAAGCAAATACGAATTACGAAGACAACCCAAGTACTAGAGCGAATACTCAGACTCATGGCCACTGCTGCTCACCCAGCAAATCGAGACCATAACCTATCAAGCGGATAAGAAGACAGCTGTCAGGTTGGGATGGCATCCTAAAAACTGCTTCCAATATAAGACCAGAAGTTTTCCATCAACTCTAGACAGATTGTCTGAGAAGCCTATATAAACATTAGTATAATAAGGTATATATGGATTCCCAGAATATATAGTAGTTCTGTCGGGCTTAGCTGCTAGCCACCGGACACAAAGATGGCGGATAGTAAACAGCCCCAGGTATAGAGGTTAGCCGCGAATAGGTTTTCTACTAATAAGCGGTCCCGCACAGGCAGCCGGTGACCAGGTAGGGTGTGGCAGGAAGTAATGCTGGACAGCGCTGCGTCTTGAACGAAAAACCCACATAACCCGTAACTGGCACTTTCAAGGCGAGTCGCTGCCGCCGTAAAAGCATCTTGTCCAAATCTCCCTTGGACTCATCGAGACGTTAAACTTGAGGGCCTCTCCTAGATTTGAAATTTGGAATGTGCGTAGGGTATGGGTTCCGCCACATTATTTTCCCCAGTGAATTCACGGACGTAACCTGACCACGGGTTGTCATGGCCACCTAAGGTGAAGAATAAGGAATCATTATTATAATAACGCCTGATTCTGATACACAACAACAATAAACTGTAGATTGAGCTTTCACGGTAATAAATTTTTTAAATAGATTTTATTTTATAAAAGGAAATAATAATTTAAATAGTTCTCATGTCACCTCTCCATAAAATATACCACACTTATTTACACTATAATATACCCTCCTAAATGGGGAGTTATCTGCTTAATTTTATTTTCAATTTACAAACCTACATTCACTTTTCAGCTTAACCCGCTGTGGTCTTAAGCGCCCCAATACTCAGGAATGGTTTCATGTCACAGCAATTGGAGCAAGGACTCTCATCAACATTGCAGCATAACTGACACGGCACGGTGACGTTGGTGGGCATCTCAGTACGAGTCTCACTGCAAGGGGAAAGTGACGTATTAGACATGTGATAAAAGAGTACTTTTAATATTAATAGTATTCATATAAATATCCAACTGTGAATGCGAATATGATTCATACTGAAAACTGGAATGATTTACAATATAAACGATCAGAAGAGAAACGCAAAGCAGCATTCGTCAATGCCACAATTGAATATGATATGAGGACATATGAGGAGAAATAATTACAGAAATGCATCTATTTAAATGTTTATAAAAATCTATGAATGTGTATCTGCAGCACTGAGTGGGTGTATGATTCATAGTCATGCATTTAAAAAGTGATGAATCAATTGAGGATTCATAATATTATTCCACAGTGTGAATCTTTCCATGCCTTGTACTCTTAGTTCTTGGATTTATTTACAACAACTAGCAAGAGTTTGTTTAACATTGACTGAAAGGCACCCTACATTGGTTAACATTGACTGAAAGGCATTGGTTTTGCATTAACTAAAAGGCTCCCTTCATTGGTTAAATTTGACTAAAAGCCACTCTACATTGGTTAACTTTGACTAAAAGGCATTCTACGTTGGTTAACTTTGACTAAAAGGCACCCTACATTGGTTAACATTGACTAAAAGGCACCCTTCATTGGTTAAATTTGACTAAAAGCCACTCTACATTGGTTAACTTTGACTAAAAGGCATTCTACGTTAGTTAACTTTGACTAAAAGGCACCCTACATTGGTTAACATTGACTAAAAGGCACCCTTCATTGCTTGACTTTGACTAAAAGACACTCTACATTGGTTAACTTTGACTAAAAGGGTCTCTACGTTGGTTAACTTTGACTAAAAGGCACCCTACATTGGTTAATTGTGAATAAAAGGCACCCTTCATTATTTGACTTTGACTAAAAGGCACCCTTCATTGGTTAACTTTGACTGAAAGGTACCCTACATTGGTTAAATTTGACTAAAAGCCTCTCTACATTAATTAACTTTGACTAAACGTTGGTTAACTTTGAATAAAAGGCACCCTACATTGGTTAACTTTGACTAATAGGCAAGAGTGCCTCTACTTTGGGTAACTTTTACTGAAAGCCAGTTTAGATTGGTTAACTTTGACTAAAAGGCACCCTACATTGGTTAACTTTGACCGAAAGCCAATCTACATTGGTTAACTTTGACTAGAAGGCACCCTACTTTGGTGAACATTGACTAAAAGGCACCCTACATTGGTTTACTTTGACTAAAAGGGGCTCTACATTGGTTAGCTTTAACTGAAAGCCACTCTACATTGGTTAACTTTGACTAAAAGGAAACCTACATTGGTTAACTTTGACTAGAAGGCACCCTACATTGGTTAACATTGACTAAAAGGCACCCTTCATTGCTTGACTTTGACTAAAAGGCACTCTACTTTGTAACTTCTCGTAATATAAATAAATTATGAACAGATAAACAAAGTTAACAAGGAAGATGAGTGATTATTTCTGTATTAATGGGAGTGTCGAAATTTGCCAAACTGAGGGAATTATGCGACTACTAAGATGAGTTTCTTGAGACAACGAGTATAATGCAAGTTATCCTTCATGGAGTATCACATTGTATCATATTGAGAAAATATTCACACAGATAAAAAAGAGGTTCACTGTGCCCCAATAAATTGTTTCATACAATTTCTGTGTAGATTGCATAGATATAATAAGCATAGTAATAGGATAATAAGGGTAAGAAGATATACATGCATGTATGTAGGATCCAAACAGTACTTTATAGCTCTGGAATTTGAATCAGAAATATGGTAGAATAGTTAAAAAGTAAGTGGGAATAGTGTACGGGTAAATGTACTCGTATACCTACATATGATGAATCAAAGCCAACTGAAACCCATGTGAAATGAAGTGGCAATATTCAGGAAGTAGGGAAGGAAGTATCCCCATCCTATATGGTCCCCTTGGCGAACCAGTTATAATTAATGGTACACACAATGCATTAACCAAGCTTCATTAGAAAAATTTTGTTAGTTCATTACCATTCTCTTGTTTATATTTAAGTTCATTAGAAGTATTATTGGCAAATTTAAGATGGGAGTACAGAGAAGTATTTCAAATTCATTTGTGGGTATGCAATATATAAATAAATATATCAGCACCTGTAAAGAAGGCCTTTCATGTACATCAGAGGTCTTCCAGAGTTCATTCTTCTGTATTTTGGAATCACTTCCGAAGATTCGAATCAAAGTAGTTCCACTTCGCACACAAAAGGAGAAAGTGATGATAATCAAACTGAAGTTTTGATGCCTCGCCCTCCTTTTTTTAACTATAATGCTTCAAATGACCCTAAGAATCTGAGGCTATCACAAAAAAAACTCCAAATTATCACTCCAGGGAATTGTGATACATCTTTTGACTATATTGGCTTTGTTACAGGGAAGTAACCTAAGTTGCTGAGAATCCTTTTGAATACTGGTAGAACAGCATTTAAGTTGAGTACGAATGAAGCTGTGTATCTGTCTCTCTCTTTTGAATGATGCCTCGCTCTCTTTTTCAATTAGTAAATTCAAAGTATACATAAATAGATATTGAATCACTCAAAATTTTGTGAATTGGAAGTGATGGCGATTTCACAAAAATCGGTGAGCGGCAAGGGGAAGCGAGATGCAATGGAAGGTTTTTTTATGCACAATAATTTCGTTCCTCATGCGAGCTCTATATTTGTATTCGCTTCAAATAACTCATCATCTCAAACTCACATCTTTCACTCCAGGGTATTGTGATATATATTTTAGTATGTTGGCTTTGTGAGAAGGTAGCTACAAAGGAAGCTGGCGAATCCGTTTGAAAACTGGTGGAACAACTTTTGAGTTGCGTACATAGGAAGCTGTGTTTCTCTCTCTCTGTCTCTCTATGGAATGATGCCTCGAACTCCTTTTTAATAACTAGAACAGCTCATATTCTCAACCACAAAATAAAACTCAAATCTTTCACTCAGAGAGTTGTGTTTGTACATTGGCTTTGTTGGAAGGTAGGAGTGGCCGCCCAGTTTGCCAAAAGCACACTTGAGCACACATAATGGCCCATTGTGATTTGTTGGAAGGTACTAACAAAAGAAACTGATGATGATTTCATCTACTGTTAGGACCAATTTTCAGTTACCTATGTTGTTGTCCCTATTTCTTGCTCTGTCTCTATGCCTCTCTAGCTGTATCTAGCTCGCTCTATCTCTCTCTACCTCTCTCTATCCCTCCGTCTCTCTATCCCTCTCTTTCTCTCTCTCTCTCTTTCTATCTGTCTTCCTTCAACCCACCTAATATATTCTAAATAACACTCTTTACTGGAAGACAAATATGTTCTCCGTTGTGTATGAGTTTGAATGAGGCGGAAAATCAGGATCGTCTCCTAATCAAGAGGTGAAAACTGTCTTTCACTACTCTGATATACTGGTTCCTACGGGTTTGTGAATTAAAGGCCGGCCCAGACTGGATAAACTATGCCTATCACGCCTTCTTCAGTGCATTGGATGTTTCATATACTTGTGAATAATGTCTTAAAATCAGTGTCAACACTCACGTCAAATATTTGGGCAGGAATGCTTGAAATCCATTGGTGTCCTGCCCTGTAGTTAATGTTGTTGTTGTTGTTGTTTTTGTTGTTACCGGTCCCGGTATCTGGTATACCTGGAGATGTTGTTTTTGTTTTCCCGCCACATTTTGAATGAACTGTGCAGTTTGATAAGGCTGTTGTTGTTGTTGCTGTTGATTTTGTTGCTGTTGTTGCTGTTGTTGTTGTTGTTGTTGGCGTTGTTGCTGTTGTTGCTGTTGTTGCTGTTGTTGTTGGTGTTGTGGCTGTTGTTGTTGTCGATGTTGGATTTGGATTTGTTGTTGCTGATTGTTTCCAACTTGTTGGATTTCTTGATAGAATTGCTGCAAATTTTGCTGTGAGGGTTGTTGTTGCTGAAACAACTGTTGATAGGTCTGCTGTTGTCGTTGTTGCTGTTGTTGTTGTTGTTGCTGTTGCCCTTGTTGTTGTTGTAATGGTCGCTGATATTCAACAAAGACCACATTCCTATTATTTTCCACAGGTTGCGTCTGCTGTTGTTGATGATACACGATCCGTTGTTGCTGTTGTTGTTGTTGTTGCTGCGGATTTCGATTAACAACCGGAATTTCTTGTAGTTGTTGTTGGTTTACCACATAAGTGAAGATATTCGTGCTAAATACAAACAAAACAAATATTTTGAATCACCGATCATAGAAAAAACGACTTGATCTGAAAATTACTTTTCTTGTTGTTGCCCTCGCACCCATTCCAGATACATCAGCATAATCCACGTCACAATTTCTTTGCTTACAAACATTTCAATACAAAATCAATTCACACTCAAAATTTGGAATACTAAAATCACATAAATGGGTTGACCTTCTGTCCGTTGCGCTGCTTCCACCTTTGGCCAAACTTCACAATAGACTGATCAAGTGTCTATTGAGGAACCATCCAAGCGGCTACTGCACGATTATTAATGAGCGGGGTGCGACACTAAATGCTTAGTGATAGTTCGATAGTGTTTGCTTAACCCTTCATCTACGACTCCAAAGAATGCGTTCAAATATTGCTGACTTTATTTGAAGAAGCCCTATCGTGAATAGTCCAATATTCCCAAGTACTTTCATTGGATGCCAATGGGATGCCAATTGGAATACTCGTATGCAGCTTTCAATTTTCATCATAGCCAGTCTCCGTGGTTTAGTAGAAAGAATGCTAGATTCTTACTCGTGGGCTCCCGGGTTCGTATTTTGCCCTGAGCGTGGTCTCGAAATGCTTCTTCTAAATAGATTTCTCTTCGGATTGAAAGCCTTCCTCATTCCCCCAACCCCTTGCAGACGCAATTAATTATGCTCTAAGCTCTCGACAGAGTCGGCAGGAATCGGTTTCTACCACACCTACTTCCTTCATATGGGAATCGAGTGTACAGTGTCCTGTTAATAGTTCAGCATAGAGTTAAATATCATTTATGCGGAGGTTTAGAATAGCAGCTGAATACATCAAGATTCCGGGTCAGTGAGTCTTCCCGACTGCCGCATGACTGTTTATGCTCTCCAGTAGTCGAATAGACCTCGATTTTTCCGTTCGCACATCAAGTTATTTATGAAGCTACTGTTTACCCCACAGAAGGTATGTGGACCTGAGTGCCTGCGCCCTTTTTTGCCAAGGAATCTGCCATTTCATTGCCTTCATGTCCCTAATGTCCCGGTACCCACCTTCGCGTAACAGAATTCTTCGCTGCTGGGCTACTGAGGAGTTTAAAACATTTCCAGACCAGCTTTGAATGGAATGAGAAGTTCATTAAGGTAATGGGTTCTAATAACCCTAAAAATAGGCTGAAGTCACTTCTAATAACTGTAAAAGAAGGCTCTTCTCTTTATTTCATTTTCAATAATCATAAAGTCAAGCTCTTATATGTATTTCACTTCTAATAACCATAAATATAGATTCAGCTCACTTATAGTAACCCTAAATGTAGACTCTAATTTGCAATATACTTCTAATGAGCCTAAAAGTAGGCTCGAATCTTATTATTTCACTTCGAATAAGCCTAAAGTCAGACTCCAATGTTTATTTCACTTCTAATAACCCTAAAAATAGTTTAAATTCACTTATAATAACTCTAAAAACAGGTTATGTAGGAACTTAACTGGTTTAAACATTGCTATATGAATATCGACTCAACGCATTTGACATGTTGTCGACCCTGGATTACTTTTTACGCCCACTGTAAAATATTAGTTTCCCCATTTCATTTGAATTTCCGGCTTACTTCAGGTAGCGTAAGGGTTGATTGCTTAACAGAAGTCATAATCGTTAATATTTGTTTATGATTAATTAAAAGACTATCAAGAAACTGTTGTTTCATTTGTCATTTTATTCTGCTGCTTATTGTTATTGCTATTGTTCTCGTTTATATATTCAATTCTTCTTAATAATTATGTATAAAGCACGGACTGGTTTCTCCTCACTAGATTGTGCCGGCTCGAACGAGCTGACTAACGTCTTTTGTTCTTACACGTAATAAATGGCAGACGGCGTAGACACAGACGTCTTCGGGAGATGCTTTGTTTGCTTACCAGGCGGTCTTCAAGTTGAATTTGACAGTGATTATTGACAGGCGATGGGACTGGGTGCGATGTAAATGAATGCTCGGAGCTGCAACTGAAATTAATACACCCATAAAGATGTCATTAAGCAAGTCATTAGTGTACAATAAATTCAAAAAGCAGCATGTACAGAAACAATTGCCCCAGAGTCCGGGTAGGAATGCAGTACTGGCTTCAGTACTTGAGGTGGCTACGTGAAGAAAAGTGTTTACTCACTTCACACTGATGTGAAATGTGTTGCAATACGGTCTTTATTTCTTTATTAGTCCTTCTGTCTACATTAATCTTTTGCTCTCGCTTACTCTTTCCCTTACTTTTCTCTCTCTGTCTCTATCTTCTTCCATCCCAGCAGAGCCAAAAGTCAAATGATGTGTTTAAATTGCTCTTGACTGAGTTTTTTAGGTTCATTGTGTAGTAAGAAACTTAGAGTTCTAATATAGCGTAAAAAGAGAGTAAAAAAGAGATTATTGCTGAGCTGAAGAAGAGACTAAGTAATAGTAAGAAAGAATGAGATAAGAGTGTTGCCAAATTCAACTTGCTCTTGACTGAGTTTTTTTCCGCATTGTGTGGTAAGAATCTTAAAATTCTAATTTAGCATAAAAAGAGAGTAAAAGATAAAAAGAGAAGGAGAGAGAGTAACAGAGAGAGAGCGATTTTAGTGTAGCTAGAGAAGAGACTACGTGAAAGAAAGAGACACTGAAATGAGTGTGGAAAGAGTGTAGTCAAACAAGTATCTCCTTGAGTGAGTTTTTTTACCTTCATTTTGTGGTAAGAAACTTAAAATTCTAATTTAGCGTAAAGAGAGAGTAAAAGGGAGAAAGAGAGCGAGGTAGAAAGAGAGAGAGACAGAGTGATAGAAAGAGATTTTAGTTTACCAGGAGAAGAGACTACGTAAAACCTTAGATACTGAGTCAAACAAGAATGTTCAACCCTTTCTTGAGTGAGTTTTTTTAGCTTCATTATGTGGTAAGAAACTTATAACGGAGCCCAAAGTAATCGATGAGCAAATTATAAAGCAAAACACAATGAAAAATTACCAAATGTTGCCTTTTTATTTTGGTTTTTACTTTATAATTTACTCACTGAAAATGTTGGGAATGATTTAAAATTTTGAATTAATGAAACTAAAATTTTCACTCAATAGCAAGTTGGACATTCTTGTCTGTTTACACTCTTCCCTCAGTCTCTATTTCTTTTACTTATTCTCTTCGTAAGCTTAACTGGAATCTCTTTATATACTTACTCTATTTTGAAGCTAAATTTGAATATCTGAGAGCAGTCACTGTACCGGGGATAATCACTCAAATAGTCGAATCACTCAAATAACGAGACCGACAAAAATGATCTCTGTTCCGTCAAAAATTACAGGATTATTCCTTTTATTCACTCTCTCTATCTCTCTCTCTCCTTCTTTTAGACACTTTCTTCAGCCAATCTGGATTATCTCTTTTTTTTAATACTCAACTATTAAGCTAAATTAGATATCATGATACCAGGTAACTTTAAAAATATAGTGGAATCACAGAAACACTGGAACCATACAAATAGTGGAATCACTCAAACAAAGGATCACACAAATAATGACGTCACTAAAATACGATTATCACTCAAATAGTTGAATTATACACATAATGGAATCACTCAAATAGTGAAGTCACTAAAATACTATTATTACTCAAATAGTGGAATTGCTCAAATCGTGGAATCACTGAAATAGTAGAATCACTCAAATAGTGGAAGCGCTCAAGTAGTGAAATCACTGAAATACTATTATTCCTCAAATGGTGAAGTTACTCAAATAGTGAAATCACTCAAATATTGGAGTCAGTCAAATGGTGAAATCACACAAATAGTGGAGTCACTCAAATACCAATATTACACAAATAATGGAATCACCCAAAGAGTGGAGTCACTCAAATCGTGGTGTCACTCAAAGAGTGGAATCACTCAAACAGTAGAATCAAACAAATAATGGAATCACCCAAAGAGTGGAGTCACTCAAATCGTGGAGTCACTCAAAGAGTGGAATCACTCAAACAAAGGATCATACAAATAGTGACGTCACTAAAATACGATTATCTCTCAAATAGTGGAATCATACACATAATGGAATCACTCAAATAGTGAAGTCACTAAAATACTATTATTACTCAAAGAGTGGAATCACTCAAATAGTGGAAGCATTCAAACAGTGGAGAAACTCAAATAGTTGAATTATACAAATAGTGGAAACACTCAAATACTGAAGTCACTCAAAGAGTGGAATCACTCAAACAAAGGATCACACAAATAGTGACGTCACTAAAATACGATTATCACTCAAATAGTGGAATCATACACATAATGGAATCACTCAAATAGTGAAGTCACTAAAATACTATTATTACTCAAATAGTGGAATCACTCAAATAGTGGAATCATTCGAACAGTGGAGAAACTCAAATATTTGAATCTTACAAATAGTGGAAACACTTAAATACTGAAGTCACTCAAAGAGTGGAATCACTCAAACAAAGGATCACACAAATAGTGACGTGACTAAAATACGATTATCACTCAAATAGGGGAATCATACACATAATGGAATCACTCAAATATTGAAGTCACTAAAATACTATTATTACTCAAATAGTGGAATTGCTCAAATCGTGGAATCACTGAAATAGTAGAATCACTCAAATAGTGGAAGCGCTCAAGTAGTGAAATCACTGAAATACTATTATCCCTCAAATGGTGAAGTTACTCAAATAGAGAAATCACTCAAATAGTGGAGTCAGTCAAATGGTGAAATCACACAAATAATGGAGTCACTCAAATACCAATATCACACAAATAATGGAATCACCCAAAGAATGGAGTCACTCAAATCGTGGAGTCACTCAAAGAGTGGAATCACTCAAACAGTATAATCAAACAAAAAATGGAATCACTCAAATAGTGGAGACTCACTCAAATAGTAGAATCCCTCAAATAGTGAAGTAAATCAAAGAGTGGAGTCACTCAAAGACTGGAATCACTCAAACAGTGGAATCATACAAATAGTGGAATTACTCAAATAATGGAGTCACCCAAATAGTGAAATTACTCAAATAGTGGAGTCAGTAAAATGGAGTGGAATGGAATGGTGGAGTCGCTCATATACTATTATCACACAAATTTCGTTCAGCTTTGAAGACAATTTTCAATCAATGCTGCGGTAAGACGAAAATGTGTTTCGAGCAGTTAACTTGAGGACTCTAATACTGGAAGTCAACGAAGACACGACTTAGTGGCAGTCATGGCATTTGTTGGAAATCTAAGCTAAATGGGTGTCTCCGGCTTAATCGACCTGCAATTGACGTAAAAACCCATTTTTGATGTCTTGAAATTGTGGCAAAAATTCTAGAAGAAAAAAAACACTACTTCTGGGGCAATTTTAAAGTGGGCGCCTAAACAACACACAAAATAAGGACATGCACTCACTCACACAAACACACACACACACACAAAATCACACAAACACAATCCGTCACAAGCGTACCCAGCACTTCAACTAGCACTGCAACAAAGTAACAACAACAACAACAGAAAAACCGAAAAAAGAATTTGTTACTTTTACTCTACTTCAGAAATACAAAATGCCATCACTTTGTGCCGGCAGCCAAGCTCCAGTGAGTGGTCACAACTATGCCGTGACGTCGCAGAGGCAGCTCACGAGCACACTAGCTTTCAGCATACTGAAAGCATTCGCAATACACGCGTCCTCATCTAAAGCATCAGCATCAAATGCACCGTTGCACCACTACAGTTCATCAAGATGCATTCCTTTGCTTGGCTTCTGAGCGAGCCGCTTCACTTCAGTCGTTTCGGTGCGGGAATAGAACAAAAACCAAACGAACAAACAAAAAAGATAGAACAACAACAACAAAACCCCACAAACATCAAAGCGACAATTTGGTACCAACAAGCACAAACACACTCGCACACACACAGGCATCTCTCAGACGGTCTCACTCACTCACACACTGGGTATGCCCTGGCACACTCTTGAAATGCTGCTAAACATTTTGAAACCTAAAAGTATGCAAAGCATAATTCACACTGATGGAATTGTAGCGAAATCATATGCATCACGTGATTATGCGCGTCATGCATGCAAATGTAGAATGTCCTGTTGTGCCTTTTTGCTACACCAACAACAGCAACAACAACAACAACGCCAGTGGCTCTAGCAGCCGTTGAATTGTTAGTTGTCTTTTTTTTTACACATATTTTTCAGGTCTTATTTTTCACTTTTAGCACACTTTTCGGGAGGGGGAACCACATTGAATGCCACTACTAGCAGCGCGCAACTTGTGCAAGGGGAGCAAATGGAAATGGAAGTCACAAATTTACCGAATTTTTCCTCATTTAAATACGTTGGCGTTGTTACTCCTACTGCTGCTGGTGTGCTGGTCTCGTTTCCAACCCTAACCAAACTCGACGACGGTACGGAAATGAGTCTTGCGCTCGTCCCCTGCAGGATATGCACCGGAACAGCGAGTTCAACTTTATTACCGATCCACCAACGGGGCTAAGCTCAACTTCATGGTGGATTTTTGGCTGCTTGCAACGACACAACCTCGCCATGTGTTCTCGCTGAAGAACAGATGGATGGATGGATGGATATGGATGGGTACGAGTTTGTTTTGAGCTGGAGATGGAGATGGTAGCTTGCTTAGCATGTAATTTATTTTTTTTTGTAAATAATATATGTGAGCACTCACCCCCTCCCTGCCCTAGGAACATATGTACGTACGTTCATATTTCTCCAGTGTAACGCCAACAAAGAGTGAGCGAAACTTTTAGTTCGCTCGTATGCAAAACTAGCTGCCGAGCTGTGCTGTTTGTTTGCTTGTTTTGAAGCCTGCAGAAAGGGTCAAATTTATGTGTGCGAAGTAAAAGTAAAGTAATTATTTCGTTCAGTATTAATTATTAGCTCTGCAGTGAAAACTCTTCCTTTAACAGACACGAATTGCAACACAATTGAATCTTGGGAGAGATCCTTCAAAGTAGAATGTGAGTACTGTGAGATTTGTTTGCACTCCCCTGCTGAGTGCACCTGAATTCGCGAAGAGTGCATTTGTTCCTTGAATAATTTCTTGAATAATTCCTGTCATTCTTCCTACTATATCTCATTTAGAGTAGTTGGAGTTGCGTAAGATTTTTAGCATACTTCAGGAAGCATCATCAGTGGCTCATCCTTGCGAATTTTAGGGAGAGTAGATGCTTAAACCACCTGTAGCAATTAAGGAACTCTTGTATATAGATTAATAACCTTTTGGGGTAAATGTATAGACACTTCTTTATATCTCCTGACATAATGATGTTCGTGCTGTCCTTAGCGTGGCAGTAGCAGAGGCAGCACACAGAAAATGTAAACGAAGAAAGCCCTCTGACTGCGTAAAGTCTCTGGAGTCTCTGCCTACTGATCAGTGGGTGCAGTAGACAGTGGGAACAGTTGGCAGTGGATGCAGTAAGTAGTAGATACAGTTGACAGTGAGTACACTGAGTACAGTGGGCAGTGGGCAGTGGGTACCGTGAGCAGTGAGTACCGTGGGAAGTACATATGTTAGGCAGTGATTACAATTGACAGTGGACAGTGGGCAAAGGATATAGTGGGCAGTGGATATAGTGGGCAGTGGATATGGTGGGCAGTGGGAAGTAGGTAGTGAGTACAATTGTCAGTGGATACATTAGGCATTCGCTGCAATGGGCAGTGGGTACAGTTGGCAGTGGATACAGTGGGCAGTGAATACAGTGGGCAGTGAATACGGTGGGCAGTGAATACAGTGGGCAGTGAATACAATGGGAAGTGAATACAGTGGGCAGTGGATACATTGGCATTGGATACAGTACAGCCTACACTTAGCTGTTGATACATGGAGTGGTGGGTACAGTAAGCAGTGGGTACACTAGAAAGTGGCTAAACTAGGAAGTGAGTACAGTGAAAAGTGGCTACCGTGGGTAGTGGGTACACTGTGGGTAGTACAGTGGACAGTGAATGCTTTAAGCAGTGGGTACAGTGGGCAGTGCATACACTAGGTAGTAAGTTTAGTTGGCATGGCGTAAATTGGGCATTGGATAGAGTGGGCAGTGGGTACAGTGTCGCCATTATTGGCATTGACTACAGTGAGCAGTTGAGACAGTGGGCTGTAAGTACAGTGGGTAGTTAGTACAAAGAATTGTGAAGGCAGTGAGAGTGGGTACAGTTAACATTTCGTACAGTGGGTACAGTGAGCAGTGGATAGGGTTGGCAGTGAGTAAAATTGGCAGCGGATACATTGGGCAGTGGATACAGTGGCCTGTAAGTACAATGGGTACTTAGTGCAAAGAATTGTGAAGGCAGTGGGAGTGCGTACAGTTGAAATTTCGTACAGTGGGTACAGTGAACAGTGTATAAAGTGGGCAGAGAGTATAATTGGTAGCGGATACATTAGACAGTGGGTACATTAGGCAGTGGGCACACGTTTCAGAGACATTAAGGATCCAGAGTCCAGTAGGAAAGATCTCTGCGACTCATACCTACCACTCATACTTCTACGGAGAAGACCCAACCTAGTATACTCTTACATATGTGACGAGAAAATTTCTTAAAGAGGGAAAATATGTCGCCCATCTTCACTCATGTTTGAGCTAGAACTGCTTCCGAGACCGTGGCGTCAAGAGCCAATTTGTTCCTGACCAGTTGATCAGTCATTTTATTCCCTTCAATAAAAAAGGAGTTTATATCTTGAATGTAAAGATAACTCTCTGCACTGAAGAACTAAACTAAAGGATTATGGAAGAGCATCCTAGAGCTTTGTTTGCCATCTGTCTATCTGAGCATTGGACTTGATGATTATCATGATATCAAAGGCTGCCAGCAAATCTTTGGCTCTCCTTAATTATCTTTCTAATAAACACAAAATGTTGCTGTGACCGTAGTCATTGACGTACCTCATCCTTGTTCTTCTGAATACAACTCCTCTGAAGACTGGCATGGCATTTACCTGGGGTTCGAGAGGCGATAAAGGAAGCAGCTCAGATTGTCGCAACCTTATTTTCATTTTTCAGTTCATAAAGAGCCTCAATATGGACCCTTAAACAATGACACAAAAGGTCAAGTTGGTCGAAGTGTACTTCAGCCAATGATAATAGTTACAATATTTCTTGGACTGTATCTCTGTGAACTGACCTAGTGATATGGTTCGTTCTTATATGTTATCACACCTTCCAAAGCGGCTATGAAAGTAATAATATTATTGATTCCTATGGTTACGCGGGGGAGCAAATGCCCATGAATGAGGCTTTAAACAAACTTAGCAAAATATTTATTACCTGGGTCCTACATGAGCTAATTGAATGGTACCTGGGTCAAAGAAGGACATCAGAATGCCACCACTTCTTCATTGTATCCAGAGCTAACAATAAAGAAGAACATATGGCCTCCCAGCATCTCGTCCTGTCGATAGGTTAGATTAAGTTAAACTGTCTGGCTGTGACGGCCACACTTGGACCTGCAAGGTCCTTTGCGGTTTCAGATGGATATCCAGTTAAGATCTGTAGTATAAATCGTTAAACAGAGAGACATCCTTAGCAAATATTAAAAGATAAACTGTCCCTAATTGTTCGACCTCTTCTAGTCCTTCACACCAAAGGGCTCCCAGATGTGTTAGGCGCGTTTTGGATATTGCGGGGCATAGGCATAGTAGATGCTCCAAAGGTTCCCTTGTGTCCTGTCCCCAAATTTCCTGCATTTATCTTGTCGATAACAATTGTAGAAATAAATATTGTAAGAATACTGTCATTCAATCAGCAATTGAAGTTGGTAAATGAGAAATAAATAGTAAATAATCATATAAGGAGAATACAACTTAGATATGAGCAAGATCCCTCATCTTGATTCCTCCAAAATATATGAATTCCTGTCGAAAATTAACCTGACAGAAGATCTGTAGATGGGACTATCCTCATCTTTCAAATAAATAGGGGCATGACAATAGATCTTTCAGGTCACAGTGTATAACACCCTTAAATATATCTATCTATCATATAAGGACTAAAAATAGTTGCCAGGATAATGTGCTGTAGAAATTGTTTAGAGGCACATTCTGCTAAAGAATTTGTTAATGTCCTTCAGATACTTATGATGAAAATACCTCGATTTCTACGACACTGCAACATACTCGTAGAACATTCATTCTGAACTATTGACATTCACCTCTCAATACGACTGAAATCAGACCCCTCTGAGGATCGTCCGTTTAACAATCTTATAGAAGCAGTGCAAGGAATTTCATCCTTTAAGTCTTCTCTATCGGTAGTTCTTCTATTAGTTGTCACAATCTTATCCCAAAGGATAATCTCTTCCGTTCCTAAAGTAAGTTAAACAACCAACTTTTCCTCAGAAATATTCCTTGCCTAAGGAAACCCCACTCTTAAATGGCCAAAGCATCCAATGAAAGCATTCACTCCAAAAAGTAACCACAGAAATGCCGGTTTATTTAGCCCAAAACCCCCCTTTGAGTAAACTTAAATAACTCGCAGAGCGTGGAACAATTTCCGAAAATTCACTGGACGCAGGAATTTATGCCGCCAGCATTTGCTTAAGCATTCGCTTTGGCCACGCCAGAAGTCGCATATTTCACTGTTGTTGGCATAATTAGACCATCAATTCCGGAAAATTCATGATTGTCATGAATAAGAACCGAGTTGCCAAAGCAATGCAATCCAACACAAAGCACACACACTCACACACACACACACACTCATGCACACAGACTCCCATATACACATCCCCAGATTAGTACATGAAATCTCACTACACTACTACAAAATAAGCCCCCATCCGAAAAAGGCAGCTACAGGCTTTCGGCCTGCCACACATGAGCGCGCGTGTGTATGTGAGTGTGTGCGTTGGCACTGCCATGACCGCCACAAGACGAAAAGCGGAAATGCGGACAGCAGCCGCAAACGGAACGCTGGAAGCGGCGAGCTGACAATGACGGCGGCGATTGTGTTGAACGAGTGCGAAGCTGCTACTTTGCAACTCATAAATATTCACTTGGACGTTGTTGTGCGTGGCGCAGAGGCAACAAACTGTGAAATATGCAGGCACATTCGGACTCGCAGGAGGCGTCGCATTTAGGTTTGCATGCCTGACGTTGGCGGCCGTATCCGAACGAGAGTGCGCTGCGCGGTTATGCGCTGTTAATTTAATTTGCAGTCGTGGCCAAGCGTGGAGCGGGATGTGCTGCGCCAGAAGACAAATTTGGCGAAACTTAGATGGAAATAAAATAATAGAGAGACAGCGGAGTGGAGGAGCAACGCTGAAGTGGCTGAAATTTAAAATAACATTAAAAGCGAATAATCTTTTTCTGATGAGATGGCGAGGAAATGGTCACGAGGCTTCCCATTAAGGGAAGAGGGATATTGTGAGAAGTTTGGAAGAAACTTTTATGTAATGTTCCCGTCATTTCCTTGATATATACGTGACTAAATATGAATACAATTTACTATGATATTACAACCACATCACTCAATATGTCTGTTGCTATCCTCGTCTCGCTAAGCCTGATGCAGATTAGGCTTATATACTATAACTCAAATGACATGTGACTAGGTAGGTAGGTATGTATCGCGGCCGTCAGAAGAACACACTTAGGCCATCATTGACCCCTTGTGATACCGCATTAGACACAACTCCCAAACCCTTTCAAAGGTCCTACCATTTGGAGCCTTTAATGAAGCAACTGGTGGAGCTTATCTTCTTATTTGGAATATCTCCCAAAGAGTCCAGAAAGTGGTCACCCAGGAAAGTGCGATTCCTTCTAGACAATGCAGGACATATTCGTGACTAAATATGAGTAACATTTTTATACAAATTACACACAAATCACTCGACATGACTGTGTGTCTCGCTAAGTGTGGTGCAAGTCAGTCTTATATAATATGACTCAAATGTGATTTACATACTCGTGACTAAATATGAATAACATTGTGATTCAAATTACACACAAATCACTCGATATGACTGTGACTATCCTTATCTCGCAAAGCCTGATACCAGTTATGGTTATACGAGTATAATATAACCCAAATGTCATTCATATATTCGTGACTAAATATGAATAACATTTTGATACAAATTACACCAAAATCACAAGACTATCCTTGTGTCGCTATCCCTGTTAGGCCATTTAGGCTTATATAATATATCAAAAATAACATTTTCATAATCATGACTAAACATGAATGACATTTGCATTCATACTACGTTCAAATGACTCTATATGAATGTTGCTGTCCTTGTCTCACCAATGCTACAAGTCATATGTGATGTTCTTATACTAAAGAGTGACTCTATTGGAAGGTACAATTTAGGTGTGGTAATACTACATATAAACCAAATCCCCCCTCATTAAGACCTCCCTCTCTTTCACATTCATAGAGGTGTAGATATCAATCCTGGAGAAGAAGCTGGGTATTTGGGTTTAATCCTGTATAGGAAAGTGAACTGGAAGGCTAATGTAAACTAGCGCATTCGGAAGGCTCAAGTAGCTCTGTACTCTTGCAAAGGAGTCATAGGAGAGAAGGGGGGGTTACAGCCTAAGGTGGCGTATTGGCTATACACTGATATAGTACGACCAATCCTTTTTTTATGGAGGGCTTGTTTAGAGGACAGTCCTAACCATGTCTACATGCAATATGTTGCTAACAGGGGTACAAGGAAGGACGAAACTATTCATAAGTGGCGGAGATAAGAATAATTGGCGCGATTAGAACGACTCCAACGGCAGCCTCAGACGTAATGATTTAGCTGCTGCCTGTCAGGCTTTTTGGGGAAAGGACAGTTGCCAATTCAGCTGTGAGACTCAAAGCTACACACCACTGGAATGCTAGAGATGCAGGCCAGACTATCTGACGGCGTTTAGAGGACACTGCTCACTTATTTTGTTTACATCACACCATGCGATGCTTTCAGTGGCACTTGTAGATTCTCTATTCCCTCTAGGGATGAATGAAAGGACAGCAGCCCTCCACATTTAAAAGGGGTCCATATCTACACAGTTAGATCCAAGCTACAAAGAAGGCTGGGAGGTACTCAGATTCTCAGCTGAGCTTAATGTGTCCCCTCGCTATTACCAAAGCATTTTGATTGTTTTCGCCTTATTATCATAGAGGACAGAAGCTTTTAGTTTAGACCATTGCGCCAAATCACAACTGAACTGTTCATTTTTATAGAGTCAACCGCTATTAGGATTATTCTAGCCAATTCTTCAACCTTACCCAATGAGGTCCATTAGTGTGAAGGTCTACCAATCAAAGGTGGATCTGTGCCACTAGCTATGAAATCGACAGGCAAACATGGCCGAGGCTAAATCTACATCTATCTAGGAATATCATTAGACTCAATAGACTACAAATTAGGACTTTAATAGGAGCCCTCACGGAGCATTGTCTAATAGGAAATCATGCAAGAAGAATGGGAGTTTATACACATGATTTCTGCGACAGCTGCAGGAACGAGGAGGAACTGGAAACGATCCAGCATCTCTTCTGTACATGTCCAGCTTTTGCTACAAATAGGGAGCATTTACTTCCCACTTCTTAGCTAGTATAGATGGTCTACGCCATTCAGGTGTTAAAAACCTTCTTCGCTTTCTAAGAAGCTCAGGTTGGTTCAATCTGGAGGGGGAAGCATAGCCATGCCTCGCATCCGTGGCTCACAACGGACCCAACTGTTGGTCTGAGTGGCATCACTGGTTTATTGGTGATACGGCTGCCTAACCTACCTACCTACCTAGTGTGAAGGTGGGTAGGTAGGTTGAGCGGCCACCAAAAAGGCACCCTTAGACTAGGATTGATGCTTTGTAAATACAGCATGGGACACAAGTCCCATTTCGTTTGACAAATCCGTCAATTTGGAGGTTTTTATGAAGCCATTGATGGAACTTATTTTCTTTTTTGTAATGTCTACCAGAGAGTCCAGAAAGAAGTCACCGAGAAAAGCGTTTCTCCTTTTTAACAGCGCTGGATACGAACATGTCAGGTGTTCAATGGACTCTTGCTGCTCCTCATCCATGCCATTTCTACGAATATCATTTGAGGTCATTCCCAAACCTTCTACCATGAGTACCCAGAGTCCAGTGTCCCATTGGGTCATTCGTGATTGTACCTATATTTAGTCTATTTAGAGATCTGAGATCTTGCGAGCGCTTGACGTTTCTTTTAGGACTGATTAGAGTACCTATTTTGCATCCTAGACCTAGAGTAGCATCCTACCCCATGAGATCAGCACCTGCCCGCTGCGTCTAAAGATATTGTGTTAATTTGAAGCTTACACATAGCAATGGGAATACCGAGCTGTGGCCTAGCTGGCTGAATTATATTGTAGTGCCTTCTGGGGCAAGTTTGTCAGTTTACTGGAGTAACCCTGTAGCCGGGAGATAGGTAGGTAGGTAGGACTGGCCGCCTAGTTTGCCAAAAGCACATTTGAGCACACTTAATGGCCCATTGTGATACCACGGTGAGGCGCCGTTCAAGCACTGACTAAAAAGTTCTCTTACTTGGGATGGTGATAGTCTGTAGCCGGGAACTCAGCTCAGATGCACACGAGTCTGCTTAGCTATCTCGTCTATAGATTTTCAGCAGGTCTTGACGGCTTTTGATGTGATTATAGCTGAATTCAGGGAACACAAAGCCGCTTGGGTGTCAGATAGAATATATCTTGTCTTGATATATTTTCCTTCTTGAGACAAGACAGTGATTCCTCTATACCTCGACATCAGCCTGAAATACCCTGCAGTGGTCGGGAAGCCTAAAGGAGAAGTTAATTTCCAGCTCATTTGATAATACACCACCTTCCACCATTCCCTGTAGCTTGGATTTATGTGTGTAGATATGTATCCCTTTTATACGAGTATGTGGCGGAACTCTGACCACTTGGCAGGTGTAGATTCTTCACGGTGGCAGAAGGAACACCACAGCACCTTCTAATGAGCTGCGAAGCCTTAGATCGCAGTAGGAAGGAATATCTGGGGCATTACCGGTGCGAGGGTAGAGATATTAGAGCAATGAACCCCAACTCAGTGCTAAGTTTCCTTAGACCTATTAGACTAATAGAGGACCCTTAATAGGTACATGCAGGAGTAGTACAATAGATCAAATTGGTCGAGGTACACTTTCCCCTCTTTGTCTCATTCATTCAGTCAGTCATGGCGAGTGCCGTCCTTCCATGCGTCTCTAAAATGAATGGAGATCCTACATGCGCCTTTGAAGGCATAGCATGGTGTGAAATAGTCAAAATAGTCGGAAATACACTCAAAACTTCGTAAGATAGACGCATGGCCTGCGTTTCTAGCATTACATTGGGCCGCAGCTTTTAGTCTAACAGCTGAATTGGCAACTGTCCTTTCCCCAAAAATCCTGACAGGCAGCTGGTACAGGTTTGCGTCTAAGGCTGCCGTTGGAGTCAATCTAATGGCACTAATTATACAGTAAAAATCTGATAATGATGCTACAAATAATGAGGATGAACATGCGCCAAATAAGCTGCACCATAGGCACACAGTAACAAGCACTGATACTGATGCTAATAATGATTATGTTGTTGATAGTCGTTACAGGCCCAAAGAAGCAGTAGTGACCCTGCTGATCAATTTGCTCCTCTTTCCATCTCTTTATTTTTATATTCACACATAATTTATTTTATATATTTCGCTACAAGCGGATATGCTCAACTCAAGTCCTGACCGCCATGATTAAAAATCACTTTAAAAACATCATGGAAATCTTTTTCAATTACCAATTACCACATTAATGATTAATTATCGATTGCGTGTAATTGATTATCTAAAGCGGATTTTTATTGTTGAAAATGCCGGTAATTAATCCGCGCCCACTGCGCCGCCACAAATTAAATCCTTTTGTTAACAAAATCATTGCCACACACACAGAGGCAGAGGCAGCCAGCAATAACAACAACAGCAGCAGCAACAGTGGCAGTGGCAGTGGCAGTGGCAGCGGCAGTTGACATTAGACAAGTGAATTATTTATTATTATTTGTTCGCACATTTATTGTTCTGCTGCTGTTGTTGCTGTTGCAGTTGCTGCTGTTGTTGATGTCGCTGCTGTCACATGATGGCGATAAAATTTCAATTAACGCAATTTTTCATTACAATTTTTTTTTGCACATATTTTTTTTTGGTTTTTTGTTTCAAATTTAAAGTTTATTTTTTCCTTTTTGTATTTTAATTTTAATTGCAGATTTTGTTTTTATGCATTGTTCAGTTTTTAAATAAGCTACAAAACCAAATGGAAGCCAACAAAGGCAACAACAACAACAACACCAACAACAAAACAACTCTCACAGAGCAGAGCAATAAAATACAAAATTGTAATGCGAGGCCCCAACACGGCAGAGTTTTGTGCTTGGCATTTGTTGCTGTTGTTGTTGTTGTTACTGACTGCGGCTGCTTTCTGCCATGATGCCAGCACCATGTGTGGAAAATTCCAGCACACACACACACACACACTCCCAGCCATCAAATGAGGTGCGTAATTTAGCGCCAATAAGTGCCACTAAATTGTCACCATACCGCAAACCTCGCATCAAGCCCCGTAACGCGTCGCTTGCTCCTCGCCACCAGTTCCGACCAGACCAGCACCGAACTCAGTCACAGAGCTACTACCGCTCCGCTCCGCATACCCCGTAGCATCGCGTACTTGTCGGGGGATTAGGGATTATGCCGCATGTTGCATGCTGCCCGTCTCTGTGTCGATCCGCCTTGTCCGTCCCCGGTTGTGTGTGCCGCTTGTCAGTTCATTTGAGCGGAAGTTTAACATTCGCTACGCATGTTTAATTAATTTTAATTGAATTTTAAAAATTTTCAATTTTCTAACAAAAAGTGTGTTACGTCTTTTTTCTCGTCCCCTTCCACCATTCTTGTTGTTTGCACGATTTGTGTTAATTCAAATATTTTGTATTAAAATTGTTGAAATAGTTTTTGGTTGGCACGAGCATTTCTATCTAATTCTTATCTGTATGTGGTGGCAGTGGTTGAAGATATCTCTGGTGGGGGCATGCAACTTAATTAAATTGTTGACAGCGTATTAATTTTGTCACATTTTATTAGCAGCGAAATGAACACGAACAGACTTCAAGCAGAAGGACCTCTTTCCTTCCATGTCACCGGCACTTGGCGCAGGAGGCGTATGAGTGACATTTCGTTTGCATTCATTTGAAGTCACTTTTACGTCATGCTGTGTGTAATAGCATTTAAATAATTAAGCAAACATCTTTAAGTATGAAAAATATATGAGCAAATGAGTGTGGGAGAGTGTATGTGTGTGTGTGTGTATGTGTGTGCGTGTGTTTGTGAGGCAGGTGCTGAGCTCGGCGCAAGTTATATTGAAGCATTTTCGCAATTTGACACTTTTTGACGTCATTGCTTGGCACTGCAGAGGATCGGGTAAGCAATTAATGTCAACATTTGTGTCTATTTAATTTGCCACAATTTGATTAACTGCACACAGCATGTATCTGAGAGATATTTAGTTAATAAACTACTTCATAAATCATATGGGTTTGTATATGAGTCCTTTTTTGGCAGAACTCTTGTTTTCATTCCAATTACTTTGTTGATACTGGGATTGACAAGTATCTTACTGAGAAGATTGTTTTCCTTGCTTAGAGAAGAATACTCTGTAGCTTCTATTGCTACTATGTCTGTCTGACTTTGAAATTTGTCGGCTTTCAAGCAGAGATCCTAGCCATAAAGGAGGTACCCGAATACTTAAGTAAACACACCGTAACAAAAACCATTAGAAATATCAACTCGGATAGCCAGGCGGCCATCAAGTCAATGAACTCAAAGGTTTCTCAGGACTGCTTGGTAGCCCTAAATGATATCAGCACCATTTTCAGGGTACGCCTAATATGGTTTCTCGGACATAGGGATATTGAAGGACACTTTATGGCTGATGAACTATTTAGACGGAGTACCAACCTTCCTCTGTGTATGGACAGATGCGAGGTTGGTGTATGGACAGATCTAATGTTGAAGTATAGCGTCGCGTGTGAGGCCCATAGGTCTTGGGCAGACGAAGGCAGTCGATTAACGACCAGGCTAATGTGGCCGGAACTTGATAGGAACAAATCTAGAGACTTGGTTGCCCTGTCAAGAAAAGATATATCTAAGTTCATGGCTTGTATAACTGGTCATAGGGTATTCCCAGACATGCTCTCAGTCTGGGAGTATTCTCTCATTAATACTGCAGAAGCTGTGGGTTGAGGAGGAAGAGGATACTGTGGAACATCTATTCTATAGGTGCCCGGCGCTAGCTAGTGGGTTCTTTACGCAAATACGCTTTCAGCTATCTTACAAAAGTGTCCGGTGCGAAGCTCAAACAAATCCTGCGCATTATTAGGGCTTCGAAATGGTTTCAAGAGTAGGGTAAGGAAAATACAGTGTTTTGCGGTGGTATGGCAATGGACCCATAGTGGTCTGAGTTAGTTGGTGTGTAAACTGACTGCCACGGAAACGAAAACCTACTAGGAGGAGATTGTCTTACTGAGAAGATGTACTTACTGAGGAGATGTACTTACTGAGGAAATTGTCTCCTTTACTTAGAGTATAATTCTCTGAAGCTACTACTGTGTTGATACTAGGGTTGTCTTACTGTGAAATTTGTCTTCGTTTACTTAAAGAAAAGCACACTGAAGCTCCTACTTAGTTTTATGTATACATGGAATGAGTATATTATTCATTATTATAATGCCTTATTCTACGGGTAACGTGTCTTCCGGCATTCTCTATTCTCTTTTGCACTTAGTCCTTTTTGGAAGACGCTGTTTGATTTTTGCAAACGTATGAATAAGAATTTTAATACAATATTGTAAAATGTTGCTACTTTCAAATCACAACTGCACTGCACCATTGAACCTCATAATTAAACATTTTGATACATTTTCCTTATTTTTGACACTCATTCAATTGATCGCCGATGAGCCACAACAAGGACAAGAATTTTCACTTATAATTTATCTCTTTGGCCCTATTAAAATGCACTAATTACTCACTTTAGAGAGCCACAAAGGTTACAAAAATCCCAAACGGAAAGTGAGCCATTATTAAGACTTGGAAATGGAAGCTGGATCGAAAGCGATGAAGAAAAAGGAGCAGCATTTGCTGGGCATCTACAGTCAGTCTTTTGCCCTAATGCTCCGTTCAATTACTTCGAAGTCCCTACCTTAGCTACAATCGATCCCTACCCGCTTCAATTCACAATCAAAGAGTTGGAGTGCATCATTAAAACAGGTCTTAATTTAAAAAAGTCCCCTGGGCATGATGTAACAACAAATGAAATGGTCATGGAATTACCACATCGTTAATGGCATGGAATTTCCACCGTTAAGACATCTCACCCAATCGTTTAATGCAATCATTCGCTTAAGTCACTTCACGCATATATGAAAGATGTCCCAAATGACGATGATTTTTAAACAGGGAAAATATCCAACGCAGGTGTCCTCAGGCCCATTAGACTTCTATCCATCTTCTCAAAAGTATATGAAGAGATGTTACTTGGAAAAATGATGCCGTATCATCAAATCAAAATGGCTTTATTCGGATTCATCACTTTGGATTGCGAAAAGAACACGGCACAATAAAACACGTGCACCCTATAATAAGTGAGTTATGTAGGAGTTGCCATGATGAAGAAGAGACAGTCGATTCATTACTTTTCATGTCAATGTCCAAGACTACAGTTGACACGACTTCAATATTTGGGGTCGCGCTTCTTCACAAGTTTGACAGAGATAACGAAGGTGGACTTTTCGGATCTTCTCACTTTCGTCTGGAAAACCAAATGGTTTAATAGGGATGGTACTTCCAATGTATACGGAAATCAAGGGTAAGGACGATTATGCCTCCCCCTGGCATTTTGTGAAGGCAGTCACTATGGACATAGATGTCTCCGAGTGGAAGTGCGGACACTTCGTACCCGCACACGCCTTCCCAACCTAACCTTACCTAACATAACAAGTGAAACTAGAAGAGCCTTCGAACAGAAGAAATATTTCTAGACATTGCCCAAGCTTTCGATGATGAGAGGCTTTCTGTCATGAGAGGCTTCTGCACAAGATCAAAAAGTTCCTCCCATACAACACGCACAGAGTGCTGGAATCTGACCTAACGAATTGGAAATACAAAGTAAAATACAAGCAATTTGTAACGCCCGAATGTTTCAAATATTGGCTGGAGTACCACAAGGCAGTGTGCTGGGTCCTATTTTCTACCTAACATATACGAGTATGTCTAATCTACCAACATATAGCAGATTACTCACTTGCAAATTTGCTGACGACACAGCAATCACAATCCGCAAATCGGCTCTGATACTCCAGAGGAACATCTCAAAGATGTAGAAATGTGGCTGGCAAACTGGCGTATCAAAGTTAATGAAGCTAAATGTAAACACAGAACTTTCACCCTCAGAATCCACACCTGTCCAACGGTGTCGCTCAATAACATACAAATAAGCCAAGTAACAGAAATGAAGAACTTAGGAATCTATGTTGAAGGTCGGTTAACTTGGAGGAAATCATAAGAACTCAAATGAAACTAAAGGCTAGTTGGTTAGTCAACAAAAAGTCCTAGTTGCACTTGGCATACAAAGTGCTTCTCTGCAAAGCTATCATTAACCCCATGTGGACATAGGTTAGGTTATGTTAACGTGGCAGCCGGTCTAAGGACCAGCTCACTCAGACCACCTTGGGTCCATTGTGATACCACTGCGTAACAACGCACCACCGATTCACTCGTCGAACCATTTCGAAGCCCTAATAAAGCGCAGGATGTGTTTGACCTTCGCGCTAGACACCTCTGTAAGAGAGCTCAAAGCGTAATTGCCTAAAGAGCCCGCTCTACTTCTATCCAGAGCGGGGCAACTACAGAAGAGATGTTCCACAGTCTCCTCCTCATCCCCACAGCTTCTGCAGTATTCATGGGAGAATACTCCCAGCCTGAGAGCATGCCTGCCGAACAGCCAGTGACCAGTTACACAAGCCACGACCTTAGAGATATTCTCTCTTGACAGGGCAAGCAAGTCTCTAGATTTCCTTCTATTAAAGCAAAGGACCTTGTAGGTCTATGTGTGGCCTTCATGGCTGGCCAGTCCAACCTTGTACTGCGACTTGCAGAGGTAGGTGGGTTAAATGACTGACAATCCTCGGGTCGCCTCAATTAGCAATTTTGGTATGGAGCTTCGCTTTTATAACTAGGCATCTATTATTTGCAATGTCTTTAGACAACACTCAACTTTATATTACCAGACTACAGATTTATAATTCACTATCATTAGTTATCATATAGTTCTGATATAGAATATCGCAGTTAGATTCTATATTGATTCTCCATGATATAAGAGAAAATCTCTTAAAAATATCATGATCTTCTTAAGTAAGTTGACAGTAAGAAGGAAAGAAGAATAAGATCACTTTGGTTTATGACACAGAATGAACACTACGCAGTTATTTCTCCATAATAGTTTACTTCTTTATAGTCCAATGCAACATGTTAAGGACAAAAAGACTTCCTTTCGAATATCTTTGAAAGATGAAGCAAAAATTCCCTTTCGCTTTGCAGCTGGAAACAAAATATAAAAAAAAATCGAGAATATTTGTTAAAAAGTTATGAAAAGCACCACCACAAATCGAGCATAAAATGCCAATAAATGCCGACCCAAGGAGTATCCACAAATACAAAAGAAATTTAAAATAAAACCCAATATAAATAAAATTTCATTGCTACTCAAACTGCTGGCCGAAGTTTCTCTTCCATTACCCTGCTCATTTAAAGTTTTTCCATTTGCCAAAAAGCAGTTTCCGGTGATGCAGCACAAAAGGAACATAAATGCCGCTTATCTAATTTCACATAAAATATGCAAAAATGAACAGGAAAAGAAACAAATAAAAGCAAAATACGAAAGAGAAAAGTAACAAAAAAGAGCGAATTAGTTGCTTGCTACTTTACTTGGGCATAACCCAATTTCATTGCCTAATTTACTTCAAAATAAACATAAAATTTCGTAAGCCGCTTAAAAGAAACACAATTCTTAAATAAATTGTGAGCTCTGGCACACGCCTGCATTCATCCACCCCCCGCCCCTTCGAGCACTCAGCAGCCAAAACACAGCGAAACACCGGAATAGCACACTCGCGCACAGCACCGGAGCAGAGGAAACATAAAAGCCCCTAAAAGTATGCAATAAACACACAAAATTGCTGAGAATGACTGCCTGGGAATGTGGCAACTGTTGCACTATAAAAATTGTGCACAACGCATGGCAGCGGCAACGGCAGCGGCAACGGCAGCAGCAGCGGCAGCCTCAGCAACAACAACACCAACTCTAACAACAACAACACTAACTCTAAGAACAACACCAACGCTAACCAACAACAACACCACCGCTAACAACAACACGAAGAAGAGTGGCATTCAGCCAGGACCGAAGTAAATTTGAGGCTGAGGCGCATTTAAAGTTTAAATTTTATTTATTAGCAGACAACAGCAACGCACAGCAGCGGCCCTAAAGAGCTGCCAGCAGATAAAAACGAAAAGGTAGGTTGCACATGCGCAACTCCATTCAGTGTTGTTAAGCACTTTATTAGTGCAATGCCCCCTGAGCCTGCTGCCACAGCTACCGCCGAAAATGTTGCCTTCATTGTTGTTGCAGCCGTAAATTTATGAGTTGCAGACGTTTAACATGAATTTCATTTATATGCAACCTTATTGTTATTGTTGTTGGTGTTGCTAGTGCTGTTGTAGCTAGTGTAGTTGCTGTTGTAGTTAGTGCGGTTGCTGTTGTAGTTAGTGTAGTTGCTGTTGTTGTCAGTGTTTCTGTTGCTTTTCCTACTGGCACCAGGTTTGATACTACACCACTGCACTCTGCACCTGAGTGATGCAATAATGCACACAATTCTATTTGCCTCACAAAATAAGTAACAACAAAAAGAGATTCATAAAAAAATGCTCCTGCTGAAAGCGTAGAGGCAGACTGAAAGCTGTTGGTAATCTGCACGTTTATGAAAATGTTGGCGCAAGGAAGCTGCAATATTCATAATGGGTCCGCCACTGAAGCAGACAAGTAAAGTACGTTGGCGGACCGAAGGATTTGTGTTTTTATAGACAACAAATTTAATGGGTTTAAGCGGTAACTGTGCGTGAAAAGCGGAGCTTTTAACAGATAAAATAAAAAGTAAGTCTCCATAAATAGCGCAGATCCATTACAGGTGGCAATGTCAGTGATGCCGTTACACTCCTTATGAATGTATGAGAATCAAAAGAGAATTACTTTAAGAAACTGAATCACCTGAACTCTCTATCTAATTTAGAGATAGAGAAATGCAGCATAAGTTTCCTTTCATTCCTGAAGATTTTAGTATAAAATCAGAGATGAAAAGTAGATTGAGGTTTTGCAAGAATGTATTGAAAAGGATGCAGGTTAAAAGCATTTATTGAGAACAGAAACTGATCAAGTTTAGTAACAAGTTTAAGATGAATAGCACTCCATAAACAAACCTAGACTCATTAAGGTTGAAATTTCCAAATTGTGGGAGGGTCTCTGAAGAACTCCTCCAGAAATGTCAATCTCTTACTATGAATGAATGAATGAATGAAATAAAGAAGGGATATGTATCTCGACCAATTTGATATATTGTACTACTCCTGCATGTACCTATTAAAGGTCTTCTATTAGTCCAACAGTTCTAAGGAAGCTTAGCAATGAACCCCAACATTGCTCTAATGTCTCTGCCCTCGGGCCAGTAATGCCCCAGATATTTCTTCCTACTGCTAGCTAAGGCTCCGCAGTTCATTAGAAGGTGCATGGTGTTTCTTCTGCCTTCGTGCAGAACCTACACGTGTTTACTGGTGAGAGTCCCAGTTTCATGAGGTGATGACAGTGGCCTGTTAGGTAACCTGTCAGAGTATTTAAATTGTTCTCTTACTATTGATCCTTTGAATACTCACTTAGAATATGTTCTGATGTTTCAGAGTTGTGTCCACAGAATCTGCAGTCAGATATGTCTGGCTATCTTATTTAGGTGATACCTTTAGCAGCAATTCCTGTCAGATACCCCACTAGAGTTGTAAGTCTCTCACGGTTCTGGGTTAGTATTCTTTTGAAGATACTTCTGTTTGGGATAAGAAATCTCTTTGCCTGTCTTTGGCCAGAAGCATTTTGCCATCGAGTAGGTATCTGAGTTTCTTCCCATTTCCTAAGTAGGTCCACAGAGTGTCCTGTAGCCACACCGCAGAAAGGTTCAAGTCCAATGAGTGGACGGACCGCCCCGCTTTTTGCGAGGGAGTCCGCCTGTTCAATCCCAGCGCCCGTTCAATCCCAGCGCCCGTTCAATCCCAGCACCTGTTCAATCCGCCTGTTCAATCCCTTCATGTCTAGACACCCAGCAAAGTGTGGCATTGTTGTCTTTGCCTAGTTCATTTAAGGATCTTATGACATTCTACAGCCATTCGGCACGTTTAGTGGTACGATCCCAGTGCCTTAAGAGCAGCCTGGCTATCTGACATAATGTATACGAGTATACGCGTGCCATTTAGTCTTCTAGGAAGACTTTCTCGCATACATGCTTCGATGGAAAAGACTTCCGCTTGAAATATTGTGGGAGTCTTGCCCATTGGGAGCGCTCTTTGGAACACTTGTCAGTAAGTAGTTAAGAGATACAAACTATATTGAGTATGTGAAGGGTTTGTGAGGAAAAGGATATAAATTAAAAACATATACAAATATTGAGAACAAAATCTAATTAAGTTAAGAACTAACTTTTAGACGAGTAGGTCTCCATAAATAAACCCATTGTAGATCCATTATATGAGAGGATATGATTAAAAGGATATGCGAAAAAAGTTGTTATTAATTAAATAATTCTTAAGAACAAAAACTGATCAGGTTTAGAAGCCAGTTTTAGATTCATATCTCTTCATAAATAAACCCACAAATATAAAAGACCCATTATAATGAAAGGATACTAAAAAAAAGGATATGCGATAAAAGTTGTTATTAATTAAATAATTCTTAAGAACAAAATCTGATCAGGTTTAGAAGCCAATTTTATAGTCATATCTCTTCATAAATAAACCCTTAAATATAATAGACTCATTATACGAAAGGTTGTGAAGAAAAGGATATGCGATAAAAGTATTTATGAATTAAATTATTAGGAAGAACAAAAATTTATCAAGTTTGAAAACCAGCTTTAGTCCCATTATATGAAAGGATATGAGGAAATCCCAGAAATATAGTCGACCCAGTATAGCTGCTGATTGTAGAGTTGAAGATGATGATACTCCTAGAAACACCACGTATTGTCCTTTATAAAAGCTACACCAAGCAATACTACTGAGAAATATTTTATACAAATTGTTAATAAAGAAGCTCATCATCAGTTCTTTCCATCTGTTTACTTCTTACCACTATAAATAATATAAACCGATCCTGCTTAAGAGTAAAGTGAAATGGTGAAGGAGCAGTTAGAATAAAAGAAGGAAGAAATTGCAAATAAAGGGACTAAAGTAGATTAAAACACACATCAGTCAGTTGATGATTACATCAGTCAGTTGATGATTACATCAGTCAGTTATTGATTGCATCAGTCTCACTGTCTCTCTTCTCTGGTTGAACCATGCCTGATAACTTGAGCTTAATTTACAGTTGCAGAGGCTGTTCAGGGTGTCCTTTCATTGGTGGCCAAAGAAGGGACACATTTCGACAGTCACCCCAAGTGTTAAGATTAGTCGTATCAGTTATTATTCCTTTCAATGTTTCCATAGCCTGAAATTGAAACCAAGGTAATGTGGGTAAAGCAAAGATGTGCCAATACGAGTACCTTAGAATGGAGTAGAATTGAAATAGAAGTAGAATAAAAGTGGGGTGGGCCAGAGAAGCGCCGAAAAAGGAGGTATCCAAGCACTCAGACATTGATGCTCATTATACTATCAGCCTGGAAATATTTGCGGAAAGGTGGATATAGAGGATTGTGAAAGGGAAGTTACACCTTTTCGAACTTCTGTGATGATTAGGAAGCTCATAAGTCTGACCTGAGATAAGGAGAACCTTACCGAATAGTAGAGCAAGGTGAGATAAGAGTCTTTATTTCCTCCTGATGACTACTAAATGTTGTTTCGGTAGTGTAGAAATCTTTCCAGAGATAAGGAGTACCTTACTGAATAGTAGAGCAAGGTGACGTAGGAGTCCTTATTGGGTCCTGAGGAACTAATGACAGTAACTGTTGTTTCGGTAATGCAGAATTCTGCCCAGGGATACGGAGTACCTTAGTGAATAGTAGAACAAGGTTAGATAAGAATCTTGATTGCCTCCTGAGGAACTAACAATACTAAATGTGGTTTCGGTAATGGAGAAGTCTGTCCTGGGATACGGAGTACCTTACTGAATAGTAGAGCAAGGTGAGATAGGAGTCCTTAATCCCTCCTGAGGAACTAATAATAGAGTAACTGTTGTTTCGGTACTGCAGACAATACACCCAAAAAATTCAGAAGCCAACAGAATTGATGTACGTCAAAGTTGGATAAAAGGATACACAGCGTAACACATTCTTGAGCCTTCAGCCAAAATAATATCCTCCGCTTTTAGTCCATTAGAAGTCCGACTTAGACAGAAGGACAAACTTCATCTTCCCTCTAAGCTTACCTTCGAATTGATATGTCCTGTTTCTGTTGGGAATGAATGCATCATTCTACTGTGGCCCTAGTTTTCAATGACAACAACTTTCTCCAATGGAATTATGCTCCCATATTCCCACTTTTAATTGAGTCTCCCTACAAGAAACTCTCCTCTCCGTGAGGAAATTCTCTTATCGCCTGCAATTATCACAGCCACAAAAACTTCGCTGATGACTTATCGCTGTTGACTTGTCACTGGTGTCCACTTCATCAGAAACACAATATGCAAGTACACTTTTTCTTCCATAGTTTTGCTTTCTTTGCCACAAAATGATAACCCACATTTTTTGTGATACACGCTTACAGAAACTTTTGCTGAATTATTAGCATAGTTTTGGGGGCTTTCGCAGCAGCGTAATCCCTCAATCCTTACCGCATGTACTCGTGCGAAGTGCTGGTATAATGCGGCAGCACTAATGGCATTATACGTGCACCTAACGCCGCTCCCAATTGGCGGCAGTTAAACAGCGCACGAACAGGCGGCAAGTTAAGGAACAACGTGCTGCGGCATATGTGCACCTCCCCCCGCCCGGCCGAGTGAGTAACTTTCTTAACTCACTTTTCAGAGCTTTTCCACTTATACAGGGTATTTTTTTTTTCTTTTTTTTGTGTAACTTTCTTACGTCGAAAACTATGTCAACTTAGGCATAAGTTTCGCATAAGTTTCCTTCTCCTGCCGTTGTTGTTGCTGCTGCTGCTGCTCATCGTCCTAAACGCTGGCCCAATGTTATCTGCGCTGCAGCTCAACTTAACTTTTGAATTCTCTTTCATTTTATTTGATCCTTTTTGCTTCCTTTCTGTGTGTTAACTTTTTATTACATTCTCACTGCATTCAGCCTACAAATATGCTCTTCCCTTTACAAATTGTGACAAATTCAAAGGAGTTCGCCTGGGCTTCCACTTCCTATTCGCAATTTTTATTCAAATTTTATTCCTTTTTCTTGGCACCGCCGCGATGCAAATACGTGAATGCATCTTGTTTGGGAAAACTTGAAATTTTCATTCTATTCTAAATTTGCTTTTCAATTTTTTATACCGGGCCTGCAGTTGACCAAATTTTGTGTCCACTCCAACACTCGCCCCTCCGCCTTCCCTCTTTCAGGCGCTCACCAGCCTGCGGAGGCTGAGCAAACTTGTCTCAAGTTGGAGAGCAGCAAAAAAAAAAAGGAAAACCAACAAAAAAAGGAAGTAAAAAGCGCTACGGAAATTGTTGTGGACATGACGCACTGCAGGGCATATGCAGGACAGTGTGGCAAAAAAGGCTCAAATCTCTGAAATTAACTGCGTCCGTGCGGCAGTTAGTCCTGTGCAGTGCAGCTTCCGTTCGCCTCCGTATCACAGGAAGCCGCTCAGAATTGGGTTAGTAGTTGGAAAGTTTTTTAAAGATAGTGTGCGCCGACAGTTGACAGGATAATTGCCTACACTGCTGTGAAATGTAAGGCATACTTTCAGGAGTAGCAATTTTTTATGCGGCGTTTGGCAGCTCACAAGTCTTGAAAGTTAGCAACTGCAATGAAGTGGTAAGGAAGTGTTGGTGGCCAGATGCCACACTTTGATAAATCCTGGTTTACTTATGGATTCTACAAAGTCGGTGGAACTAAATCGGTGTGGAACTAAGTCAGTGAAGGTGATGGAAAGCCTGCTAATATCGCAGAGTATCACTTCTAATCTGAAATATAGCACTATAGAAGTCTCAGAGTGCCAACCTTTGTGATCAAATTCGCAGATGAACATACTGAAGAATATAAAACAAAAAGGAGTCTAATGATTAAGTGATAATAGTAATGATAAAATGAGGATGAAGGTTCTGGACTTGATATTGGTTCTGAAAACCGGCTAAAAAATCTGCTAAGAATCCGTATTCGGCAGGAATATTACAGGACTTATGAAAGCACGTATCACAGAACCCATCATAGGGACTATCACAGAGCGTAGGACAGAGCCTCATAGAGCCTATCATAGTGACTATCACAGATAATATTTCAGAGGTTATCGCAGAGACAATCACACAATCAATCAGAGAGTCTATCATAGAGCGTATTACAGAGACCGTCACAAAACCTCTTAGAATCTATCGCAGAGCCTATCACAGAGCCTATAATAGACGACATCATAGAGAGTATCACCAAGCATATCACAGAACCTATAATAGAACCAATCACAGAACCTATCACATAACCTATCACAGAGACTCTTGTAGAGCATATCACAGAGCCTACCACAGAACTGCTCCTAGGACCTATAATAGGCTCTTTGATAGCCTACAACAAAGACTTTTACATGGCCTGTCACAGAGATTATCAAAGAAATGTTCAAAGAAACTATCACAGAACCTTTCACAGGGCCTATTACGGAGACTATCACATACTTCATCGCAGAATCTATAATAAAGCCTATCAGAGAGTCTACCAAAGAGCGTATCACGATGCAGATCACAGAGCATATTACAGAGTATACCACAGAGATTATAATAGAGTATATCACTGAGCCTCATAGAGCCTATCACATAACATATCACAACGTTTATTGTAGAGCTTATCACAGAGCCTGTCACAGAGCTTATCACAGAGCTTGTAATAGAACCTTTCATAGATCATATCACTACTATTGCAGTATCTATCACAGAACATATCAAAACACCTATCCTAGAACCTATCACAGGGACTATCAGAAGGATTACCACAGACCCTATCATAGAGCCTATCACAGAAGCTAGCACAGGGTCATTCACAGAGTCTATCAAAGAGACTATCACTGAACCTATCATAGGGCCTATCAGAGAACGTACATCTGAGACTATTGCATAGCCTGTCACAGAGACTATCAAAGAGATGTTCAAAGAAACTATCACAGAACCTATCACAGGGCCTGTTACGGATACCATCACATACTTCATCGCAGAATCTATAATAAAGCCTATCAGAGAGCCTAGCATAGAGCCTACCAGAGAACTTACCACAGAGCCTGTCTCAGAGCATATCACAGAGCTTGTAAAGGTCCTATCATAGATCATATCAATCCTATTGCAGTATCTATCACAGAACATATCAAAATACCTATCCTCTCACAGGGACTATCACAGAGATTATCAGAGACCCTATCATATAACCGATCACAAAACCTATCACAGAAGTTAGCACAGGTTCATTCACAGAGCATCTCATATAACCAATCACAGAGCCTATCAAATACACTATTACAGATACTGCTACAGTACCTATAACAGAGCCAATCATAAGGCCTATCACAGAGACTGTCAGAGGGTTGTTCACAGAACCTATCACAGAGACTATCACAGGGTAATTCACAGAACCTATCACAGAGCCTATCACAGAGCTTCAGCAAGATATACCATTATCTCAATCATGAATGTCAGAATCGGGCGCCTGATAATATAAATTGAGGAAGGATCAATGTAATCGCTACTGATACAATGCTGCTGGTGATGATGATATTTCTAATAGTCATAAGATACTTTTGGTACACATAATCAATATGATGGCAGGATATTGAATATTAGTTGTGATTGCCAAGATTTCTGTACTTAAGATGGGGTATTTAAGGGAGATAATGAGGATAACGAGGTGATACTCGTGATTCTGTTGTCCGAAATAATGATAGAGACAATGATACAATTGTTGTGGTAATAATGAAGCTCCCGTAATAACAATGATATAATTGTTGTAATAATAACGACGAGTCTGATGATATGTGAAGATATTTTAAAGATTGTGATGATTGTGAAGATATTTCGGATGATGAAAAGGGTGATGATCTTGACCTTGAGAATAGGGGACAATGAACTTATAAAGAATGAGCTGTTGGTGGTGACAATGAAGCTTATAAAGAATTTGCTGATGGTGTTGAATATGATGCTGACGATAATGATAATTGTGGCAAGAGGGATGATGCTGATGGATATTATAATATCACTGCTGATGCGAACAACAAAATTTTAATAAAATTGTGAATTGGAGATGATTAACTAATGTTTGAGAATGCTATAACAGAGATGCAGATGGATACCATTACAGATGATGATGACAATGACAAACAAAGCTAATGGAGCGACAATTGAATTACAAATAGTGATAGACTGTAATGATAGTGACAAAAATCACAGATTCTGAAGTGATGATGGAGATGATGAGATGGCAATGATCTTGAACATGCTTATAGATATGGTGACAGAGATAACGATGATATTGGTGGATATGATAATGATGATAATATAAATGGTGATGGAGATAATATTGGTAATGATGATGGTGAAAATTATGTTGATGATATAGAAGTAATTTTAATAAAAATATTGAAGGAGCTAACAGTAGAGATGATACAGTGATTATACTTATGAAGGTAATACGATAGACATGTTAGTGATAGGAATGATGAGGATATTGGAAATTATGATACAGATAACAGATATTGATCGATATAATGCTGGGAATGATGAGAATAATGAAAAAGGGAATACAGACAACAGATATTGCTCGAGCCGATGATGGCGATGATGAGGATAATGAAAAAGGGACTACAGATAACAGAATTTGATCGAGACGTTGATAGTAATGATGAGGATATTGGCAATTGTGATACAGATATTGATCGAAATAATGCTGGGAATGATGAGAATAATGAAAAAGGGAATACAGATGAGAGATATTGATCGAATCGATGATGGAATGATGAGGATATTGGAAATTCTGATGCAAATAACAGATATAGATCGAGATAGTGCTGGGAATGATGAGAATAATGAGAAAAGGAGTGTATATAATGAGATAATGATCGAGACGATGATAGGAATGATGAGGATATTGGAAAATATGATACAGATAACATATATTGATCGAGATAATGCTGGGAATGATGAGAATAATGAGTGTATATAACAGATATTGATCGAGGCGATGATAGGAATGATGAGGATATTGGCAATTGTCCTGCAGACACTGATTCTGATTCTAGTGATATTGGTGAATCGATCTGCTTAATGGCAGAAATACTAATTCCAATGAATCACTGATAATAGACACAGTGTAATGATAATAGACATGGTGTAATGATAATGAAGAATGCTATTCAATGATTATAAGGATAGCAAATAATTTTATTCTGATTAAATCAAACCAACTGAAAGAAATCCCTCTCATATGAAGTGACTTTTTACATTTTAACCACTTTTGGCAAACCTCCTCATAAAATTCCAAGTGGACAGTTTGACTTTAGGATTCCAAGCACAGAGTTAACGAGAATCTCCACGCTCACAAAGAATGTCCGAGGCGACTTCCAAAGCAAAAGTTTCAAACACACACACACAGAGATGAACAACAGTTGTGCTGATTACAGCGCAAATAGCTTTTGATTCTACAAATCAAAACTTTCCGAGCTCAAACGTGATTTATATGGTTACGCTGCATCGTAGCCCCAACGAGCAGGCCAACAGACAACCACACACACAAACAAACCCACAAACAAAGAGACTGGCAATCACTCCAGTCGTCAGCTAAGCTCGTAATTCCAACGCAGCACGCGTCACGCACGACCGCACGCAACTAAAAAGTTGCAACTGCAAGCGAAACCGTGTCTCCAGCAGTGCCTCTTTGCCTTCCGTAGTTTACTGGCTTTCGTCCTTTCGTCCACGAGTGCGGCGGTTAATGTTGTAAAATAATCAAGCAGGGTGGAAAAAAGAAAGTGCACGCTTCCTCAGCGCCCACTGCGGCCATTAGTGGCGCACACTTTTCAGCTCCTGTTCGTTGCCCGCCATCATCCTCAGCAATCTTCATCAATATTTTACGAGCGACGGAGAAGAACAAACACGCCCGCACCGAGCAAGTAAAGTGAATCGCCGTGAATTTGTCATAAATGCAAACAATTGTAAAATATATCTTCGCTGCAGCTAGTTTTGTTTGTAATTGCAGTGCTAAAGCGTTCGCTTATCATTACACTGCAGCCGCCCTCCTCCTCCTTCGTTCGTTTCCTGTTGCCACAACATGATGGGGAAAAAATGAATGCATAAATGCATCATTCTCGGAGATGAAAACCAGCTCTCCGCACAAAAAACTTCGTTTCTGTAATTTATGTTGTTGTTGTTGTGTTGCTTATTGTGCTGTATTGTTGTTGTTGTTGTTGCTGCTGTTGTTGCTGTAGCTGCTACTTCTGCTGCTGTTGTGCTGCTTGTCATGTCCGGCAACTTTATTTTATTAAATTCCAACTTTTTAATACAATTGAATAGTTTTGAACTCTTTCATTCTTTTATTTCATTTTCATGCTCTTTGCACGTGACGTCATTGACTGTTGAATTCATAAAACATGTTCTGGAGTTCCATCAAACAAATTTCGAAATACTTTCATCGAAACTTTTACTTCAATTAAATGCAATCCCAAATTAAATTTGAAACTCAAGAAATTCCTCGGTGCGTATGAGTAACATTTTCGAATACTCTGCTGCAGCGCAGACAAAGTGAATTATTCTCAGTGGCGGCATTTAACACAAAGTTTAAAAATAGCAAAAGGAATGTGACTTGCACAGAAGTAGCAGAAGGGTGGCACTTATGGAAATTTTAGGTGATTAGCCCCTAACTTAATATATACTTTTCCCCAACTGAATATATCCGTTTCTCATGGGACCCTTCATGCCTGCTTCAGTTTCAGAAATCTTCTTTGTTAAGAAAAAGGTTGTTTTCAGTAGATAAATAGGTAGTTAGAAGTGGGATAGGCCATAGAACCGTCGAAGAAGGAGGTCTCCAAGCAATTAGGCATTGATGCCCATTGTACTACAAGCCTTCATATATTTAGGAGAAGGTGGAGATAGAGGCTTTTGAAAGGAAAGTTACAACTTTTCAAACTGGAAAGGCCGAAGAATAGCCGAGGAAGGAGTTCTCCAAGCAATCAGACTTTGATTCCCATTGCACTATAAGCCTGGATGTATTTAGGGAAAGGTGGAGATAGAGGCTTGTGAAATGGAAGTTACACCATTTTTAACTTTTTGTCTCATTTATGAATCTCAGAAGTCTATCAAGGGATGAGGAAGTCTATTCAGGAATGTACGTTGTCCCTTCCCAAAACATCTGAGCCTTGTTTTGAGTAACTCTTATGCAACTTTGCTTATAATTGGAGTTTTCAAGTGGCACTCTGTAACACAATCAATAGCCTTTGATGTGTGGTTAGAATGTTCCGATTTGGGTGAAATACCGTTTTGTTCGATCACTTGTTGTCATTTTGAAGGTAATTTTATTGTGTCTCTCTCATAGAAACCCTCGTCCCTATTGGCAAAAATCTGGGACAGTCGATTTTGACAAGCCTCTCTTGAGGCGAATGTTTCACCAGCAAGATTATTCGCCATAGAGAGGAACAACAGGTGGTAATCGCTTGGTGCCAGGTCGGGCCTATAAGGTGGATGCATAATAACCTCCCAACCAAACTTCCTGAGGTTCTGCCGACTCACTATCGATGTGTGTGGCCTGGCGTTGTCCTCATGGAACACAATTTCTCTCCTATTGCTAGAAGCTGGGCGCTTCTGGGCGATTGCTTTCTTCAGACGGTCCAATTGTTGATAGCACAGGTACGAATTAAGAGTTTGTTTGGAGGAGAGCAACTCATAGTAGATGATTCGACGTGATGACGTAATCATTTACATTCCGTGCCAATCCCACCACACACACTGCAAAACCTTCCTGGTCGTTCATCCTGGCTTCGCCACCGTCTGCGCCGGTGTTAAGCCTAGTCGTTAAGCAAGCCCCTTCAATTGTCCAAGACCTATTGGCCTCATGCACAACGCTATCCTTTAACATTAGTTTGCAACTATTCCAACTTCGCATCTTTCCGTATACAGAGGAAGGTTGGTATCCCGTTCATCAGCCCTACAGTTCCCTTCAATAACCCATATTAGCCGTACCCTGAAAACGGTGATGATATCATTTAGGGCTGTCAGGCAGTACTGGGCAGCCTTTGATTTCAGTGCCACCGAGTTCATTGAATTGACGGCCGCCTGGCTATCCTACTAGATATTTATAATGGTCTTTGTTACGGAGTGTCTACTCAAGTAGACGGCTACCTCCTCCTAACCTCTGCTTGATAAACCACTGCACTGATTGGGGAGACGAAACAAAAGTTCCAGTCCCAGTTCTTTTGAGAAAACTCCAAAGTCGACTCTGTTGTCACGCTTGGATCCGTCGGCGTAGAAATTCAGTTCACCCTTCTCCATGGCTTGGGTTTTTGCCACTCCCTTCTAGACGGAATATGTGCCTATCAAAGTTGAGGTTAAATATAGAGTGGTCAATGTGTTGGATACAACTACTACAGGTATGCACGATAGTCGAGTGACCAGTCTGCTGATCATTCCATAACGCCGTGCATTTCAGCATTATCACTCATGCGGCAGCCACTTGTTTCCCTATTGAGGATAGTGCAGGTAGATTGAGTATCATTTCTATTAGGTTAGGTAAGGTTAACGTGGCAGCCGGTCAAAGGACCAGCTCACTCAGACCACCATGGGTCCATTGTGATACCACCGCGCCACAACGCACCTCCGATTCACTCGTCGAACCATTTCGAAGCCCTAATAAAGCGCAGGATTTGTTTGACATTCGCGCTAGTCACCTCTGTAAGAGAGCTCAAAGCGTAATTGCCTAAAGAGCCCGCTCTGCTTCTAACCAGAGCGGGGCAACTACAGAAGAGATGATCACTTCTAATACTTTAATTGGGGTGGTCCTTAAAGCACCACAAATGTACAGAAAAGCTGATCTTTGGACCATGTTCAGAAGCTTCAAATAGCTTTGTTTCTGAGTTGCTGGCCACCATACCAGTATTCCATATAACAATATACATCTGACCACTGAAATATATAGCCAGTGCATAATTCATGGGGATAGCCCCCCCCCCCTAATTCAGGCCACTTTTTACAAGTGTACAAAGCAATATTGGCCTTTCTAACTCTTTCCTCAGTATTGGGTTTCCAGGTAAGTTTTCTGTCTAGTTTTCTGTCCCAGATATTGGACCGTTTCCTTCATCGGAATTTCGACACCTCTGGAGCCATTGGAGATCTGTGTTTTTTAGATAATAATATTATACCATAATTTAAATTGGATTTAGTTCAACTTGACTATAAAAATACCTCTCAAAGGCTTCTCCTTTGTTATTATTTACAGCTTCTTCGCCTATTGTAGAAGCTCAGCAGGGCATACGAGTAAAATGCAAATCATGCTCCCACTGTCAATTACAACCGAACTAAAAACCATGCCCACAACCGAAAATGTTTACACTCGATGGTCTGCTCGGTTGTAACACGCACATAACACGCCCACACACACACCCACACACAAATACACAAGAAGACACACACAATCAGCCACACATAGTCAAGCAAAATGCAGCTAACCTGATGTGGGTCCTTGCCGCGCCGCTCTGGGCCACTCTGCGCCGACTTTCGTGTTTTTGTGGCATTCTGACACTTTGCATATGAGTCATTTGCGGTTGCCTGATTTAATATCAAAATGTTTATTTAACAATTTCGTGTGGGCAGGGCTCATAAAAGTGGCCGCAGGGCGCAAACTGTCCAAATAACTGAAATGCGGTAATGACAGCCGAGTTCGGTCAAATGTGACATGGAAATGGATACGCTCCGCGCTGATGTGGCACAATACCGATGTAGCAATGTGGCAATGTGGCGATGTGAGTGAATATGGAAATGATTACGACGGCATTTGCACTATTAACTAAGCAAATGTGTGCGCTGATAAGTGGCAAAGTTGCTGCAATTAAAGAAACCGCAAATTTTAAGTGCAACACACGCGCATTGAAAAGGGCTGCGTACACGGTTTTTCCCCCGTTAGACCAAGGAAGCGCGGAGCATTTGCTTAAATTGCACATACTTAAGTGATAAATGCGAAAAGTTTAATTGGTTTCGCAATTTATGGCAGTGTATACACAATAATGGCACATGCATCTCCGAGGGTGCCAGTGTGTGTATGAGTGTGTATGAGTGTGTTTGTATTTGGATGAGTTTGTATGAGTGTGTTTGTGTTTGTATGAGTGTGAGTGTTTTGGTGCTCCCCCGCGTGTTATTTAAGGAGCCAAAAAAGCAGGCATTCCATAAATCTTGAGGCTTAAATTGTGAGCCAATTCTCATTTTTATTGTAAAACGTAGCGTCGTAGTTGCGCTCGCTGCCAGTTTGACTTATGGACTGCCAGGATGCATACTACCTGCAAGGAGCGGAGCAACAGGGGGAGCAGCAGAGGGACTACATAACAGCAGCAGCATTCAAATGCAGTATTCAAACAGCAGTATTCCATTTCGATCCTGCGGCTCCTTGCTTGCAGTGGCGCTACTACAACGTACTATTTAACAATTTCCAAACAATTTTCAACGTCCTTATTTTCCTTTAAAAATACTTCTTTTTTCTTCATTTTTCTCGTGATTTTTATGGCAATTTTTTCTTTCTTCTATTTATTAGAAACTGTTGCTTTCTTTTTGCTGGCCACAATTGCAACCATTCGTGCTCATGTGTTGGCAAGCCTCGATGAAGTTGTTGGCTGGCGCCCGTTCTCGTACAATGGCAGGCGCAGTTGGTCGCTCGGTGGCATTGCATTGCCAGCAATTGGCAGCATTGCAGCAGCAGTCGTCAGGATATTTGTTGTAACTGCAATAGTTGTAACTACATTTGTTGTTGCTGTTGTTGTTGCCGCTTTTGTTGTGGGGCGTGCAAGTGTGAAGGCGTCTCAGCAGTTTACAATTCCATGTGCTGTTTAAAAGTTGTTTCAATTGTTACTCCTATGCTGTGCGCTTCACTGAGACCCTTCCCACGCCCCGCCTACCGTTCTGCCTATGAAGAAATGTATTTTTTTGTTTTATTTGTAGTTGTAATTTGCAGTTATTAAATCATTTTGTATACAAAGAACATTGAGTGAAATGAAAGCGACACTTAATGCGCATCTTTGTTTAATATCGTTCCTGCTACGCTTCCTTGCACATCCTTGCGTCCTTATGCGCGGCTAGTGGCTGGCAACAGTCGGAACAGAGTTTCCCTTGATGGAAATGAGAGGAAAGTGGTTTGTATTATGTATGAAACATGCAGTTTTCTGTATAGAAGATGATTTGTGTGCCAAATTTAAGGAAGGATCATAGACATGAAAAATGTAACCAAAAAAGAGGGAAGATACCTCAAAGAATCAAATATATAAAGAAAAATAGAGTATAAATAATCACTTCATTTGTTTACAGAGTATTGGAGCACTGAAACTAGAGACTATAGGTCGATAACGCCACACCAAGAAACATCGAAGGAATCTCTTGAGTAGCTCCTTCAAGTGGAGGTATCAACAATGAACTTAAACAAATTGCTATAAACATGGTATCATTGGATAAAATGGCATGAAGACGCCAGCGGTGTGCATACAAAAACATACTAAAAGCAGACAACATACGAGTATATAACAAAAATTCAGTTATAGCTGATATACTCGTATATAGCATCAGATATATTCCAAGACTTTTGGAATTTTTCTCCCCAGCGCCTCCACAACAGTAGTAAAAATCAAACTCACTGTGGCGGGGCCCCCCACTAATACTGCAGCTTGATATGAAAAGGATGCAGAGTCTCAAGCATTCATCATGAGAGGTATAGAATTGGAATTGAAGTAGTTAATTGTCAGTTCTACTGCAGCAGAAATGTGGTCTAGATTGCAGACTGTTCATTCCGAACGATGTGAGTAATCTGGGGAAAAATAATGCTAAGAAAATTTATCAACTGTAAAATGGTTGAAAATAAGAATATGGCTTGGAATATGGCCTGCTAGCACAGGCAGCCTACAGACCAACTCACTCAGACCACTATGGGTCCATGGAGATACCACCGAGCAACACTGTACCTCTACTTTTACTCGTCAAACCATTTTGAAGCCCTAATAAAGCGCACGATTTGTTTAATCTTCGCGCCGGACACTTCCACAAGAGAGCTGAAAGCGTATTTGCCTAAAAGCCCACTCTGCTTCTAGTTAGAGCCGGACACCTATAGAAGAGATGTTCCATAGTCTCCTCTTCATCCCCATAGCTTCTGCAGTATTCGTGAGAGAATACTCCCAACTTGAGAGCTGCCTGCCGAATAGCCAATAACAGTTATACAAGCCATGACCTCAGAGGTATGTTCTCTTGACACGGCAAGCAAGTCTCTAGATTTTTTTCCTATCAAGTTCCAGCTACATTAGCCTAGTCGCTAAGCAAGTGGCTTCGTCTGCCCAAGACCCTTTGGCGTCACGCACGACGCTATCTTTCAACATTATAGTGCAGGTATTCCAACCTCGCATCTGTCCGTTCACAGAAGAAGGTTGTTACTTCATATAGCTAGTTCATCAGCCCTAAAGTTCCCTTCAATATCCCTATGTCCCGGAACCCATATTAAGCGTACCCTGAAAACGGGGCTGATATCATTTAAAGCATGCTGCTCTAAAAGCGGTTTTGGGAGTCTGCTGCTCTTCATGCAAACTTTGAATTCAGAATTCATGGTGAAAATATACAAAAGTGGCCTTCAGCCGAGAAGATGTTTGGATCCAATACTGAAGATTGGGTTCTACAAGAAGAAAATGAACTATAGCATTGGAGTCATCCCTGACGAGACTGGCAGGATCAAAATGGGTGGCAATGGATTGTACCTCACAGTATCCAGATGACAACCTTACAGTAATGTTTGTCCTATTATGAAAAGTAAGCTTGTAGAGAAGCCTATACACAATATGAAGCAGCTTTGCCCAACAATTGAAAATATATGTAGTTTCCTTTCCATGGAATATACTGAAAAACTTGTCGAAAGGATGCAGAGAAGTCGAGCACACCAATCTCGTTGCTGAAGGCGATTTGACAGTGGACTGAATAAGAGCATCGTAGCTCTTAAAATATGATTCAATATAGTTAGGTTGGTTAGGCAGTCGCATCACCAAGACAACAGTGATGCCAATTAGACCAACAGCCTTTGAAACTTTCCAAGTTAATGTTATTTTTCTCTTGTTGAACAGTTTGTATGTAATTTCATGGCCCTCTTAAGAACGATATATATTTTTAGATAATATTTTTTAATATAAAAAAACAGGTTTTACTCTTACATAATGATCATATGTTTATTCATATTTATACTACTGTTTCTTCCTATATATGCATCGACACCCTGAAAGTATGCTGTATTTTTCTATCAGTTTGTGTACTCTTTTCATATAGTACAATAACTCCTCTTATACCAAATAAAGAAAGCCCACTTTTAGGCTTCACTATTCCTATCTACCAATCCCCATGAACGTTCACTTTCATTCTACAGAATTACAGCATTAAATCTGAGAGTTATATCGGATAACACCACCTCTCTCACATTCCCCTTCACTCACTGCCACTGTCATTAAAATTCCCTTACGCACAATTGTCTGCAATCTGTTTTGTTGCATTTCATTTCGTGTCATTTCATCGCATTTTATATCACTCTTAACATTTTCCACTGATTTATTTTCGTCTCCTTCGATAGCCCTAAACGATATTGACTTTTTTAGTGTCATCACTTTCAATTTAGCTCTCAATGCAACAGCAGAGCAGCGGCGCATTCGGTGTCGCCGCACGTACTCGGCAGTGGCACCAATTATATCTGCAGCAGCATTGTCGGGCAGACTAAGGCAAGGCGGCGTGCGCAGCCAGACGACAAACTGGCTAATGCCATTTGGTGGTTTCTTCAACTGCAGGTTGTCGACATCTGTAATTGTGCCGTCTGTCTGTCTGTCTGTCTTGTTGCTCTGCAGCCACGAACAACAAGAATAGCAGCAGCAACCACAGCCGCAGCAGCATCACTTACGAGCAACTTACGAGTGTGTTGCTTGCGGTTTTTGTGGGTTCGCATTAAAATTTTGCAATGTTAACGTGGGCACCCCGAGCAGGGGTTATGCTCGTACTTGATATACGGCTGTAAGGACATTGTATTTCATGTCCTCCTCATTGCTCAGAAATTAAATAAAAACTCGTCAAGACGAGAATGAGATTTGCACAGGCCTTGGGTTCATCGTGCATATGATCAGATTGCTGATGGTAGGTGGAAGTTCACATCTAAGAAGAGCCGCATTCAATTGGAATCAGCGGGTTTTTAGCTGCCAGAAGGGGGCGTAGCAGGTATGAACACAAGTATACACTAATGCTCAGAATCACTTTCTGAGCAGTTCATCCGCCTGTGGCCACCTTTTCTCTAGATCGTTAGAGACATCTTAATGCAAGTTTGCAACAGTATAGTCTGCAACAAGATACAGAAACTATATGAGCCCATTAAGACAAAGACCATGCCTACCTCCCATATATGTAAATTTTTTCTCCTTCATTAAAATAACTATAACTTCGGTCCAATTGATGTAATCGTGTTAATGAGTGATGTAAATGCGGGTTCTACTAAAAACTGTGCAAAATGTGGGCTGCATATATTAACTGCCACGCCCACTATAAATAAATATTCTTAACTTAAGATCTATAGAGATTTATGGATAAAATTTTGGCGATTATAAAGCTCACTAGAAGTACTGGGGTTGATCAGAGAAAGGACTCTCCCACTTTCCATATAAGGAACTTTCGGGACTAAACTTAACATTAGCCTACCTATGCTCGTATTGATCTTATGGGATTAAATATTAGCAAAACTAGTGTGTGTAGAAAATATGGGGATTAAACCACAATTGCCACGCCCACAATTAATGAGACATCACTACTAGGTCACAATAGAAGATTCATCTACGGAATTTCACAGGAAAGACGCGAGGTACTAACATGAAACACCACACAAAAAATGGGCGGGTTATTACACAACCACGCCCACTACTGACAGATATTTATAACTTACGACCCATACAAAAGGATTCGACCCAATTTCAAATGAATCTGTATATTAGCGCTACATGGAGAAGAAATGGGGTCGATCCGATGAAAGACACGTCTCTCTCCCAAATAAACAACTTTGGAGACCCCACATAAAATTACATTATCTATGCTTCTAGTGACGATTTGTACATTAGTATATATATAGTACAGATTAGTATATATTGTTACGAAATCGACGTGCCAACTGATTGGTTGATGGTTTTAGGGTGGAGCAGCAGAGGGCAACATGACTTACAGCAGACTGAAACAGGGGTCACAGCAGACGAAAGAGATGTCTGGGATGGTCGTACATTAGTATATAGTATACATTAAGTCCTAGCGTACACGGAAAATATGGGCAGATTGTTATTACTGCCACGCCCACAATTAGTCAATATTCATTTCTGAGGCCATATGCACGAAATTATCAACGAAACTTCACACGAACGTACACAGTGGTAGTAGAAGTTGAAGTATAAGTGGGGTAAACCGGAGAGCCGCCGAAGAATGACGTCTCCAAGCACTCAGGCAGTGATCCCCATTGTACTATGAGCCTAGAAAATATTTGGGGGAAGGTGGAGTTAGAAGATTTTTGGAAAGGAAATTACTCCTTTTCAATCAGCTTTGACGCTTTTATGTATCTCAGATGTCTGCCCAGGGATAGGGAATGTGGAATGTGTGTCCAGGGATAAGGAACAGTGGTAGTATAAAACACAAAACAAAATATGGGCGGGACATTTTGAGAGCCACGCCCTCTATTTATACACGATTAAAACTTAGGACCTATGCCAAATTCTTGGGTTAAATTTTATATGAATATTGACGCTGCAAAGTCATTCACAAGAAGTGGGAACGCCTCCCTCCATTATAGTCAACTCAGTGTATCCCACAAAATGTATCCTAGATGAGCCTCTAATGATGATATCTAAATAAAATATACATCGCCACAGTTTAGCTCGCACGCTCATGTAAGGAGAAAGGATATTTCGAAGTCGGTCTAACCCGACTTCACACTCCTTTACTCGTCTTCCTCGTATTTGTTTCAGTATTTGTTGTCTTTTTTTTACAAATTCCAATGAAATTCAAAACATAACGGCATTTGGCAGGATTTTGCTTTTTAAATATTAGTGTTGTTGTAATATTTTGCGGTGATTTGGACATGTTGTTGACATGTGTTTCAGTCGCACGCGTTCACGTCTTTCAATTGTAGGTGAACGTGTGTGAGTGACCATGTGTGTGTCAAAATGTGTGTGGGAACCTGGTTGTGTGACCATGAGTGTATGGCCATGTGTGTGTGACCATGTATGTGTGTGACCCCTGTGTGTGACCAGGAGTGTGTGACCATGTGTGTGTGACCCCTGTGTGTGACCATGCTACTGCATTTGTGAGTGCTGTACGTGATCATGCATGTGTGACTTTCGTGTGAGCAATTGCCTGTGAGCCTTGGACTTTTATACCGACGCATTTTCATTCCAACATTTCCTTCCCTACGCCTTGACCTGTCTTGTCTTGCATTGTTTTTCCATCTCTCTGGCGTTTTGTTGATTTTGCCTCACCCCTCAATCCTCTATACCATTTCCAATCCGCTTGTCCTTGGCAAAAATTGTGACCGGCACCACCAATCGACCGACCAACGTCTTAAAGCAGCTTCCTCTGCTGTTATCCTTTAACTTTTTATTATTGTTTTGTAATGTGCAGAGACAGCAACCACACAACCGACCAACAACAACAACGACCGCACAACCAACAACAACTGAAGCAGCCAGAGCCACAGAAGCAACAACAACAACACCAACAACAATGGCAAGAAAAACAGTAATAAGAAAAGACAAGTGCAAATACGTTTGGCTTGATTGGTATTGTCAGCAGCTCAAGTATTTTGTATTTTCTGCTTAAGCATTTCTTCCCGGCTTTGTGTGGAAGTGTGTGTGAGTTAGGGAGTGTACTCCTGTGTGTGTGTGTGTGGGTGTTTCAGCTTATGTGTTGGTGAGTGCAAATGACTTTTTTGTGTTATTCACAGTTTTACATTAAATACGCATGGAGATTTATCCGATATACTCGAGTATTAAATTGAACAAATGCTGCCAACGATTCCAGGCAAATGCTCCAAGTAGAAACTCGATAACAGCTCCTCAGAGAACTACAACAACAGCACCCACTCAAACACAATTGCCACAATAACTACAACACCAAATACGTCTACTAAAACAGCATAAAGTATAAACAGTGAGGTGGTTAAAGCACAGTTGTTATCCTTGCCTCTTTAAAGATCACACACAGGCAGACTGAAGGACTATGTGTGAGTCAATTTTTAAGGTACGCTTCGTTGCTACTTACTATGGGTAACTTTATACTATTTGTATGTATCCTTCTTTATAGTAGTATACAAAGTCCTTCAACACTGCCCACTCGTACCTTATCCAAAACTATCGTCCAATCTATTCAATTCATCCAGATTAAAACATTTAAAAAGCAAATCATTTTCATCTTCCACAAAATCGTCATTTTCCCATTTATCATTCTCCCCCGACTGTGCCGACTGAGATAGAGTTTGAGATAGAGATAGAGATAGAGATAGAGATAGAGATAGAGATAGAGATAGAGATAGAGATAGAGATAGAGATAGAGATAGAGATAGAGATAGAGATAGAGATAGAGATAGAGATAGAGATAGAGATAGAGATAGAGATAGAGATAGAGATAGAGATAGAGATAGAGATAGAGATAGAGATAGAGATAGAGATAGAGATAGAGATAGAGATAGAGATAGAGATAGAGATAGAGATAGAGATAGAGATAGAGATAGAGATAGAGATAGAGATAGAGATAGAGATAGAGATAGAGATAGAGATATAGATAGAGATAGAGATATAGATAGAGATATAGATAGAGATAGAGATAGAGATAGAGATAGAGATAGAGATAGAGATAGAGATAGAGATATAGATAGAGATAGAGATAGAGATAGAGATAGAGATAGAGATAGAGATAGAGATAGAGATAGAGATAGAGATAGAGATAGAGATAGAGATAGAGATAGAGATAGAGATAGAGATAGAGATAGAGATAGAGATAGAGATAGAGATAGAGATAGAGATAGAGATAGAGATACAGATAGAGATAGAGATAGAGATAGAGATAGAGATAGAGATAGAGATAGAGATAGAGATAGAGATAGAGATAGAGATAGAGATAGAGATACAGATAGAGATAGAGATAGAGATAGAGATACAGATAGAGATAGAGATAGAGATAGAGATAGAGATAGAGATAGAGATAGAGATAGAGATAGAGATAGAGATAGAGATAGAGATAGAGATAGAGATAGAGATAGAGATAGAGATAGAGTTAGAGATAGAGATAGCGATAGAGAGAAATAGAGAACCATACCCAGTTATCATCACCGCAAGCGTTCGGAAGACAAGACACAAGACAATCGGCAGTCCCCGGCAATGAACGATAGGAAGAGAGGGAGCGGTACAAGAACTATCCCTATGATGTCTGTGTGACAGAGGCGAATCGACCCCGCCCCTTAAAAATAATTATCAAACCCACCCAGTATAGACTAGGGAGCACACGGTGAATCTATAATACGTCGACGGGGTCGAAAGAACCCTCGGAAAGTACCACATCGTGGATAAGCCCACATTGAAAGCAACATCGTGACCCAGGAATTGGATCGATTATTATAACACAGGACCTGAGACCAGTAGGGCGCTGGTGTAACGATACTGAAAACCCGTTTTTGGAATGACAATTATGAGCTGACGGCCGATAGTATTCGCGGGCCTCAATATATCTCAGGAGACACGGGGTCGAAATTAATCCGCGGCAAGTGCCATCACCACCCGGGCATGAATCGGGGTACGTTCCGAATCCGTTACCATTTAGTTGGTAGTGTAGGTTTACGATGATATCACTCCTGTATGCAGGCGCTCATATGGCACTGCGTCAACCGTCGCGTGGAACTCCCTACTTTAGCATGGACAGTCACGAGGTCAATTAGGTGACTGCACATTGGATGAGAATAGCAGCCTCAAATGAGGGCCCAATTATGAGGAAAAGACAACAGCAACAAAAATAAACAATACAAAGTAACAGAAAGGAAGATGAACTAGGATTAAACTCGTGTTTAGGACCAAACTTACCCGATCGCCCACAAAAGGCTCTAGCTCTAGGAGCATGCAGACGCCGCAAAACCCAGCGGAAGAGTTCGCAACCCCAACTGACACTCTAAAAACCACGGCATGGCAACGAAAACAGAATAGGGCACCAGCTTTGGTCAGCTCTGGGAAGAGGACCTCAGAAAATGGGTCCGAGAATAGGCCGAAACCCCGACGTCACACTTGGGGAGCACAACTAATATGACTCAAGAGGATGGTCTGGTGGATGAAGGAATTGGCAGCCAAGGTGGATGAAAGAATTTGTAGCCAAGATAGACGAGCTGCTGTCTTTCTATAAAGGCAAAAGGTACGGGCACCACGCGATTAAAAAGATAGATAGCGAAATCAAGCACCTACACACCGGAGGATGATTCGAAAGAGAGCGATAAACACTGGCATCACCAAGGCGGTAAATGAAGCAGTGGGCGTACAGGAGAAGCCCCAGGAAACACCGTCCGATATAGCAATGGTGAGCTTAAGAGAGCGAACAGCCAACGCGCCAACTAAAGGCGAGAATACTAAGCTATCAACGAAGCGGTCTAGAGCTCACGTAAGCCCGGGCCCGAAGAACAGATGGAGAAGGGAACCAACAAGAAGGCCAGTAGCCAAGAAGAGGTGCGGTAAAATGACTGCCGGCTGGTTGACTTAATTTTAGGCTTGCTGCTTTCAACAATCGTCCATGCCTCCTTCGCCTTCAATCTGTTGGCTTGGCTGTATGGCGAAGGAGGCATGGACGGTTGTTGAAAGCAGCAAGCCTAAAATTAAGTCAACCGTCGGGCCTAATCCAAACGCTATTATCATCACAGAAAACTAGAAGGATTTGTCGTGCGCGAGCATTCTAAGGACGATTAAGTCCAACGTGGTTCTGAACTCGCTAGGCGAGCATGTGAGAACCATTCGCAGATCGTGTACTGGAAATATGTTGTTGAAGTTGAAAAGAAACCCGGGAAGCAGTACTGCCATGCTCCAGACCGTCACAGAACAGGTACTAAAGGAGGCAGCGAGCGTGGCATCAAGATCCCATATAATGACGACACAGTGTAGAGATCTGGACGAGGTGACGATGAGCGGCTTTGAGGCGCTACACGTGCAATGTGTCGCTCATACCAAGCACAAATTTAATATAATCCTTCGTTCTTCCAAAACTATTCACAATTTCCAACAGCAATTTTTTTTATTATGAATGTTAAACAATTTTTATAAAGGTTATTTTTAGTAGAAATATAATTTTAGTACATTTTCTAATTAAAACAATTTCAGAACAGAATTACATAAATTTATAATGTCATTGGCACTTTCGGTGTTGTTTGCCTTGCTGAGAATAATCCGATCCAAATCTCGGTTTTCTTGCTAACGCCCCTGCCATTCCGTCACCAACTTGTTCTACTTGAGGTTGTTGGGGCGTTCAAGCTCGCTTTCGGAGTTGTTGTGTACGACTTCTGCTGGCGACTCAAACACCACCTTAGCAATCTTTCTGGTCTTGCTCAGCTCGATGGCGACATCAGCGCACTTTTGAGCATCGAATTTCTGGAATTCATCGAACAATTCTTGCACGGTCGCTTCAATTGGCGCATCCTTCAGAAATACCGATTTGACGCGCTGATGGCACTCCTTGACTGTGAGTCCTGCCAGGAAGTCATAATAAACCAAGTTACGAAACTGATCCTTAGTTAATCTCATTTTATTTTCGTTTTCTGCCTTTTTCAAAACTAAATCGACGATTTCAGGAAAAATGTAAATGGAATGAAGAAAATAACTGAAATTAATTGAACAAATGAAGGCAGACGGAAGAATTTTTTTTATTGGGGATTGTTTCTGCAAAGTAAATATTACAAGGTTCTATTCGGAGAACCCAGAATTGTATACAGTAAGGAGAGGTAACAAGGTTCCTGTTGTGTCGGCTTGAAACCTCGTGTTGAGACAGCCCATAATCAGTATTGAATAGAGAGACCGCAACGAACACCTCGCAACATCGATACAAAATATCCTCTCACTTTTTTTTGTGTCTCACTGTCCATTATATCCTATTGAAGTGGTCCTAATAAGAATTATTTGAGGTACCCCTAGATTGACAATGTAAAATTGTGGAACTTTCTTCTCGCTACAGCCATAAAAACTATCCCCTCACTTTATGTTGACCATTATATCCTCTAGAAATAGTTCTAACAACGATTCTTACGGTACTCCTACATTGACAATGCAAAATTCTGGGAACTTCCTCTTCGCAACATCGATACAAAATATCCCTACACTTTATTTTGTATCTCATTGTCCGTTATATCCTATAGAAATCGTCCTTATAACGATTCTTGAGGTACTCCTTTAACGATTCTTGCGGTACTCCTTTAACGATTCTTGAGGTACTCCTTTAATGATTCTTGAGGTACTCCTTTAACGATTCTTGGTGTACTCCTTTAACGATTCTTTAGGTACTCCTTTAACGATTCTAGGTGTACTTCTTTAACGATTCTTGAGGTACTCCTTTAACAATTCTTGAGGTACTCCTTTAACGATTCTTGAGGTACTCCTTTAACGATTATTAAGGTACTCCTTTAACGATTCTTGAGGTACTCCTGTAACGATTCTTGGTGTACTTCTTTAACGATTCTTGAGGTACTCCTTTAACGATTCTTGAGGTAGTCCCGTAACGATTCTTGATGTACTCCTTCAACAATTCTTGAGGTACTCCTTTAATGATTCTTGAGGTATTCCTTTAACAATTCTTGGTGTACTCCTTTAACTATTCTTGAGGTACTCCTTTAACAATTCTTGAGGTACTCCTTTAACGATTCTTGAGGTACTCCTTTAACGATTATTAAGGTACTCCTTTAATGATTCTTGAGGTATTCCTTTAACAATTCTTGGTGTACTCCTTTAACGATTCTTGGTGTACTCCTTTAATGATTCTTGAAATACTCCTGTAACGATTTTTGAGGTCCTCCTTTAACGATTCTTGAGGTACTCCTTTAACGATTATTAAGGCACTCCTTTAACGATTCTTGAGGTACTCCTGTAACGATTCTTGGTGTACTTCTTTAACGATTCTTGAGGTACTCCTTTAACGATTCTTGAGGTAGTCCCGTAACGATTCTTGATGTACTCCTTCAACAATTCTTGAGGTACTCCTTTAATGATTCTTGAGGTATTCCTTTAACAATTCTTGGTGTACTCCTTTAACTATTCTTGAGGTACTCCTTTAACAATTCTTGAGGTACTCCTTTAACGATTCTTGAGGTACTCCTTTAACGATTATTAAGGTACTCCTTTAATGATTCTTGAGGTATTCCTTTAACAATTCTTGGTGTACTCCTTTAACGATTCTTGGTGTACTCCTTTAATGATTCTTGAAATACTCCTGTAACGATTTTTGAGGTCCTCCTTTAACGATTCTTGAGGTACTCCTGTAACGATTCTTGAGGTACTCCTTTAACGATTCTAGAGGTACTCCTTTAACAATTCTTGAGGTACTTCTATAACGATTCTTGAGGTACTCATTTAACGATTCTTGAGGTACTCCGGTAACGATTCTTGAGGTACTCCTGTAAAGATTCTTGAGGTACTCCTGTAACGATACTTGAGGTACTCTTGTAACGATTTTTGTGGACATTCCTCCGCAGCTTACCACAGTATTCAATAAGTGGAATAATCTCTGACTATTCCGATCACGTACACAGAAATACCTGCGAGTGATCTGACTAAAGTCTGCCATAAATGGTAAAAGAGTCCAGTTGGCAGAGTTAAATGAGTTTTTCACATCTCCACTGAATTCTTTGCTCCCTTACATCCAACACCTCTTTTGAAAGGCTTTCCTGACCAGTTTCACTGTCAATCTTAGTTGGAGCGCCCGTAATCCAAGACTTCCAGAACCCTATTGAGTGTTTCGAGGGTTATAATGAAATGAACTTCCGAAATATTATGTGCTCCAACATCTTTCCCATATAGTCCTGTGCCAGACAATGTGAGGATGGCTCTATTATAAGTTTCCTTGACAGTGAAAGGCGGTTAAATAAGTTTCGTTGTCCACTGCTTCTCACATACGAGTGAGTGCTTCCTCCATCAAGTTGAAATAAACTAACGAAGACTGCTCAATTCTATTCTAACCACCCTAAAGGATATGGTCAGAACCCACTGCAAGAGGTATCTCAATTATTGGCCCTTACTTCCTTTGGTTCTTTTTTTTTTTGCCTGCTGTATTTCACCCGCCACCTTCTTCCTTTGCACTTCTCTTCCTTAATCTAACATTCTTCGATTCATGAAAAACAAGCCTTTTAATGATCTCTCGAACACTTCATCCCAGATGTCTTCCTTTCCTTAATTTTTTTCATTTCCTCGCTGAGTGAGTGAAAGTCAGTTTCTGGGCATTTGTGCCTTTTACCTTTTCCATTTCTTTCTGGTAATTAACTTCTGCTCATTAGCATTATTAGCAATCAACTCTGCTGAAGATGCTCAGGCGCTCCACAAGCAAACCTCAAACCATTTTTCCATATCCTTTTTTCGTATGCTGATTTTCTACACTCCATTTACTTTAATATTGTCCTGGGAAAAAGTAGAGCAGTGTTGAAAATAACCCACTGCTATGAAGTTGTTGGAAAAACAGTTGAATCCTGCATAAGTCAGGTCTAAGGATTGATAGGAGAAAAATTGTTCTAAGCTGTGAAGAAATAATATTCCACAATGGAAAGACGATGAAATATTCCACGCCTAAATGTTCAAGGCAAATCATAAAACACGAACTTCTGTCGAATATTGAATGTTTATAAAGGTAATCCTTCTCATGTTGTGGTAGGTTATAGTCCCAATTATGCCTTTGGAAGGGAAAATCCAGTGAAGATTGCATGCACTCTCTCCAACCAAGTTGAACACTTACTTCCTGTAGTGTTGGCAACAATCGAGTGACTTCAACTATCGATAGTAAGTAAGTGGATTGAAAGTTTGAGTACAAAACGATTTATTTCACTCATTTAATGATTCACTCATTTAATGATTCACTCATTCAATGATTCACTCATTTAATGATTCACTCATTTAATTATTCACTCATTCAATGATTCACTCATTTAATGATTCACTCTTTTAATGATTCAAGTTTTACTCGGTCACTCATTTGCTTGTTAGCTCGCTCTCCTGGAAACTCATTCAATTGATTCAGTTCCATCGAAAATCCATCAATGATTAGCATATAAACGATATATTTCTTGCTATGGATTGGTGTGCGACATTAGATTCCAAATTGAGATTCCACCACAGGAATATACTCTCTGTATTGTACCATGGGAATGCACTCCCGAAACCGACATCGGGCATACTGGTATAAATTCAGGAAAACCTTTATAAACGCATTACCCGACTCAATATCGGTAGAATTTGATTCGGTACAACAATTGAAGGATTCAGTGGTAACTCTGATTATGGCTAACTAGGTCGCCACTAGCAAACCTTTCCTCGAGAGGGCATCCAGGTGCCAGACTAAACCTATTTAGTGGAACTTCGAAATTGAAAGACTCAGGGAAGACTGTTTCAGACTCTTCAATCAAGCTAAGGTATCGATCGATTGGCCTGTCTATAACCCCAGTAACAGCAACTAAAAGTGCACCCAATGGAGACTTTTCTGCCAAGAGCAACTCTAGAGTTTGTTTGTGGGCTAGCCAAGTATCGTCCCTGAAAAACGGAGTCGCTAATATTATTACTCTTCGCCTCCTTCATTGAACATTTTGGCGAACTATTAAGATATTGCTATGGATCAATCAAAGGTTGTTTGAATGAACATCAGTCACAGCAACAATTCTTCTGTGATATCAGCGAAAGTAAAAGGTATCTGAGGAGATTTTTTCTGTGGAACTCAGTACTCTCAGATGCATGCTTGGAGTTAGGGTGTGGTGTTTTATAGCTGAAGTGTTTATTCAGGTTGCTTTCGTCAGATTGATCCTCTTTCTATGCAGAAGTGATTCCCATTGACACCTTTTAGTACTGAAGTTTAAGCAATCGTATTGAGAGGTTAAGAGTCTCATTACCTTATTCAAATGATAGAAGTGTGGGTAAATAAGTTCCTGAATATTGAAATAAGGAACACTCTATTCGGTAAAAAGCTTTTTTTTCAACATAGTCTCCTTTTACCTCGATACACTTCATCCAACGTTTTTGATGCATTCCAAATAATACGATTTCTCGAGGCCCTTAAGAGAGGCATTAACGTTTTCGCCACGGTTACGAAAACAGCGCAAAACATTTTGGAGAGCCAACAACACATCCACTTCGAGGAAAGTTGAGGCCGAAAATATTTTTCGTGCATTTTTCTTCGTTGCAAATCAAAATGAAGATTCTGAAGATGAGAAGTAAACTAGAGAAACTTATATTGAACCAGGAGGAATATTTCTTTTATGATATCTTGATCTTTTGAAGTGGAAGCTTTGCGTCTTCCTGAACCCGTTCGTCTGAGGACTTAGATTGAGTTAAGTCAGAGGTGACTTTCAGGAGTGACTTTCAGAAGTGTCTTTCAGAAGTCTCTTTCAGAAGTGTCTTTCAGAAGTGACTTTCAGGAGTGACTTTCAGAAGTGTCTTTCAGAAGTCTCTTTCAGAAGTGACCTTCAGAAGTGTCTTTCAGAAGTGACTTTCAGGAGTGACTTCCAGAAGTGTCTTTCAGAAGTGCCTTTCAGAAGTGACTTTCGGAAGTGACCTTCAGAAATGACCACTTGTCATTCTTGTACCATGTCGTGGCAACTCTTGACGCATCTGCCTTTTGACTTCCGCTCGACTCAACGGGCTAGTTTATTTGCCTTCTGCATTTTCGCGGAGACGGTACAACATAGCAACGGCAGTGGCGTATCTCTTCACCAGTGGTGACGCGCTGCCTTGGATCTGCCTCTCCTCTCCCGTTCCCGTATCCCGTTCTTGGACCCTTAACAAGAGGAGATTTTTATTGATTTGAATTTTCTGACATTCGTGCTTTTTAGAGATCTAAGTACACCGATCATCTTCAGTGCGATGTGAGTCTCTATGTTAGTGTCGCAACCTTATTACATCATCTCCCTCACCCCCACAACTTTTGGATGAATCCCAAAATGAATGATTCTAGCTATTTGGGGTTTGAAGTCCATCATCCGAGGCTTCTTTAGTTTCTTCACTGAAACGGTTTTCTCCGTGGCAGGTTCCAAACTCAGCACACAAGCCGGGAGTTTAATTAGTTATTCTTTTATTAATTAGGAGTTAATTTGTTGGTGGTGTTCCGCTTCGGGATATGGACGCTTGCCGTTGGCACCTATAACATTCCTTCGCCACCGTACCTAAAGTGCAAAAACGCATCTGGCCTCACACACTTTGGCGAACACTTAAACAGAATATGTTGAAGTGGCCTCACCAAAGCTCCCTCCCTCATTAGCTCTAACCTAAGAATCCACATGGATTAGGGACTACATCTTCACTTAGATTGCTCAGGTTGCCCAGGGTTCACTCCATGGAGGTGACGGTAACAAGATTTAAGGTGCATGAGTCATTAGTTACAGAAACCCTAACTAGAATATGTCCACTATTTGCAACCCGGTTGAATTGATGCCAACAGGGTGGGCGGGACAGGAGAGGAAGACTGACGTTACGATAGAAAGACCAAGTTCAGGATGACCTGGCTGCACTCGGTGTTTCCAACTGGTGTCAGCGTATGCTTAGAGACGACTGCCAATGATGATGATTGATGATGATGATGATGATGAACTATTTGCCTATCTTTACGTCTACAGTGTTCGATATCACACACAAAATCATATTATTATATATAATAGCTGATCAAATGATCAAAGTTCTTTTGACAGATGATTCACTGCTTCTGATACGCTCCTTGATATATGCTATAGATATATGACCTACGATATATATGATGGAGATATATGGTATACATCTAGGAATAGAAAGCTTGAGCTTTTAAGTGATTTTAAGAAGTCTGAAGCAGGAGTCTTGACACCGCGAACCTTAAGGATCACAACCGAAAAGGATTAGCTACTTAATCACTACAGTCGCTTTTATTTGGAGCGTGGATTTTCGGTCTTTTAAAGTCCCCGTTGCCTTATTATCGAAGACCTCCAATTTGTGGGCCTCTTTTCGAGTCTCAGCCAAGCAGTTGTTGCCATTATCTGCTATTTATGCCAGGGGTATCTTCAATTTATGCCACGGGTATCTTCTCTTTATTCCAGGTGTATCTTCTATTTAAGGGGGTATCTTCTATTTATGGGGTATCTTCTATTTATCCTACTGATATCTTCTATTTGTGCCACGAGTATCTTCTATTTATACTACGGGTATCTTCTATTTATGCCAGGGGTATCTTCTATTTATCCTACTGATATCTTCTATTTATGCCAGGGGTATCTTCTATTTAAGGGGGTATCTTCTATTTATGGGGTATCTTCTATTTATCCTACTGATATCTTCTATTTATGCCAGGGGTATCTTCTATTTAAGGGGGTATTTTCTATTTATCCTACTGATATCTTCTATTTATGCCAGGGGTATCTTCTATTTAAGGGGGTATCTTCTATTTATGGGGTATCTTCTATTTATCCTACTGATATCTTCTATTTGTGCCACGAGTATCTTCTATTTATGCTACGGGTATCTTCTATTTATGCCAGGGGTATCTTCTATTTATGCCACGGATATCTACTATTTATGCCAATTAGTTCAGTTTGTTTGCGCTGCTTAGCCATGCCTCCTTTACCTGCACTCAAATGCACTTCTTTTGCTCCTTTTTCTTAGTTTGTTCTCATCGTATTTGCGTCCTTTTTTTCGCAGAGTATTTTCGTTCTTGCTCTTAGTTTCTGGTTAGCATAATTGCGGCATCTCTTTGACAGCTGTCTTTTTGCCTTTCTCATGCCAACCAAGGCACAAAATTTGCATGTTAGTCACTTAGTCGCAGCGATTTGTATGCAACTCCACCAAAAGTCACAAACTAGCAAAGTGGCCTCCGTGGCAGGCAGCAGGATGCAGGAGGTGGGCAAAAGGCATCGGGCAGCAGGCGGTGGGCAAAAGGCATCGGGCAGCAGAGAGCGGGCATCGTTCGCAAAAACTTTAAATGGTTTTTACGCAGCAAGCGTGACGCAGAAATTTCGGAGAAATTCACAAATTTTGAACAGTTTTTCTATATTTTTGGGAGAGGTTTTTGTGCTTCTTTTGAATCTGAATTATCGCATTCAGTTGAAATGGCATTTTATGATTTTTGCATTGCCTTCGCTGTGGATGTGAGGCAAAGTTTTAATGGAACTGTGATTATTTGTAATTTGAGCGTGATTTAAAATATTCTTTATGAATAACGAATTTTTGCTGAATATTTAAATGCTGTTTTCATAGGCAGAAGTCTTGCAAAATTGTACAAATATGATGGTTCCAAAAGTTCGTGGCCTACGAAGAAAGAGACTCAGATTGGAGCAAAGGATTTATATAAGAATGATAATAGGTTGATACCAATATACTGCGTAAAATTCGATATTCCATGATGGGTCTTCCGTGATGGCAATGGTGAGTTGGATATCAAGTGCCCTATTGCACCCTATAATGATCGGCAATCCTCTCAATAAAGTCCTAAACGATGCTGTACAAAAATTAAAACAGACTAAATTACAGATAATTTTTCTGACTAAATGCCCGTAATAATGGAGTTATATATGTAAAAAAGAGTTAGATATATATATATATACATATATATATATATATATATATATATATATATATATATAATAGAGTTATATATATATATTAATAACCAATATTGGAATCTTTTTCATTCCGTTCAAAGCTAGCTTTGTCTTCCAACTTACAAGACAGAACTCTAGTCCCGACAAGCGAAATTCTACACTCAGAGCGATGATCCACCTGAAAATGCCACCACCAGATTCAGATGAGGGTTTTGTGGATGCTCCACTTCTACCTCAAAAACATTACTCTGGTGTAGTAGGCGCGCCTCTCTATTTGAAGAACTCTTCTTCTACTATTAAGAAGAACACTTCTCGCTCTTCAGTCATCTTCTGCCTGAAAAAAACTTTATTGAAATATGTGCTCCTTTCCATGGAATGGAACAAATATAATGATACTCTTTATAGAGGAATGTAGCAGTATCTTTGAACTTTGCGACGTCTGCGTAGATGAATTGCCTTGTCTGAAGCCTCGCACGGTATTAAATTGTTCGGAGAGGCCATTTTCTACCTTGAAAGAGCTGGACGTATTGCTCAATGCCATTCTACAGAGCTGTATTAGCTTTGTAGGAATACGGAACTCAGATATGGTGGTATCTAGGCAATCCCTTCTCGGGCCGTCGAAAGCAGCTTTATAACCGACAAAGAGATGATGGGTGTCGATCTGTTTCTCGTGGGTTTTCTCCAGGATTTGGCGTAGCGTAAAGCTCTGAATCTCTGATTTCCCCTCACTATTTTAGATAGATCTCTGCCTGTTTCCCAGAGCACGGCTGTCAAGAGGCTTGGCTAATGTTGTTTCCACATCAAAGCGAATGCAACAGAAAGGAGCTTCCAATCTCATTTGTCTGTAGATTGGAAACCTCATTTGCTTCCACCCACTTTATTGCAAGATTAAAGAGTTATAAATAAAGTCCTAATACACTTTAAGATGTCCTTCTCAGTCTCCTATAATCCTTAGATATCTGTAAGAGACCCATTTGTAGTGGGAGGAATAATCAGTGGAACTGGTTTGAAACAAAATCGAGTGGGCTACCAACTACTTTATTGCAAGACCAATGACCTATACAGGATTTCCTTATACAGGATTGATAAGACGTTCTAAGTTGGGTTTTTATGGTCTACCCCAATCCTTAAATATCTGGGTAATAACCCAATTGGGAGACAATTTTGATTGGTGAAGTAATTGATGGGATTTTGTAGATCCTCTCTAGTGTTAAGAAAAATATTCATGGGTAAAATACCACCCGTAACCGAGAGACCAGCGAATTAATTTATTCAAACCCCTCAATGAAGTTTCAAAATCCTCTGACTTAGCACAATCCACCCGCCATCTACGTATGAAATAACCCGTCATCAGCGTAAGAAACAACCCATCATCAGGTTCTGAAATAATCCATCATCAGCGTTTGAAACAACCCGTCATCATCGTATAAAATAATCCGTCATCAGGGTGTGAAACAACTCATCATCAGCGTCTGAAATAACCCGTCATCAGCGCCTAAAATAACCCGTCATCATCGTATGAAATAATCCGTCATCAACGTCTGATGCAACCCATCATCAGCGTATGAAATATCCCATCATCAGCGTCTGAAATAACCCGAAATCAACGTATGAAACAACCCGTCATCGAATTATGAAACAATCTATCATCAGCGTATGAAACAACTCGTCATCATCGTATAAAACAACTCATCATCAGGGTCTGAATCAACTCATCATCAGGGTCTGAAACAAACCGTCATCATCATATGAAACAACTCGTCATCAGCGTCTGGAACAACTCGTCATCAGGGTCTGAAATAACTCATCATCAGCGTCTGAAATAGTCCAGCATCAGTCTATGAAACAACGATGTACTTACCTCGCCTCTTCTGTTTTTAAACAGTTTGTATATCGCCAGTTTCAAGCGGAACATCTCCATGAGAAATGCCTCTGTTCACAATTCTAGTAGTGTTGGGATTGTAGGAAGTTGCATGGACCGATCTACCAGTTGGCACATGATTAATGCTGGAACTGGTCGATGGCTCATCTAAAGAGTTGGCAGGATGGCAAAGATTCTTTTTGATGCTCAACAGATATAAACATTTCGATATCAATCGAGAGGTTTAGAGGATTACACTAGTTGTCTCTCTTTAGTTTTCTCTCCTTGTTTTTTTCTGTGTCTCTCTTTCTCTTACTCTTTCTCCCTCTATCTCTTTCTCTATCTCTCTTTCTCTCTCTCTCTTTCTCCCTCTCTCTATTTCTTTCTCTCCCTGTGTAAAATCTGTCTATCCATCCCTCATCCACCAAAGGTACATGCGACAATTTAATTTGTTGGTGGGTATATTGTAATCCGATTATTTGGCTTCCGATAAGGTTTATTTTGAATTATTGATTATTGAACCATCCTCAAAAAAACACTTCCACTGTGGAAGCCTTCTTTTATTTCAACTGTATTCCCTCCTATCTCGCTTCACTCCAACTATCGCAGATGCCTTCGTCATTCAACCTTGTCCAATGCATCTGCAATACAACGGAAAATCGTAAATTGGAATTCTTCTGCCTCATCAATTAATATTCCATTTCTATTACAGAACAGTTCAAATCAATTCCCGATCGATTGCGTATTTTCTGCTTCATTTGTCAGTGCCAATTGATCTTGAGGACCAACACAAGCGTCGCAACCGCTCTCATTCCACCTCATAGACTTTGTGTAGTGGTATCAATGGGTGAGTTTGTATGTTTGATAGTGTGTATGTTTGTGTGTTTCGGTGTTTGTGTGTGTGACTACGTGCATAGTGTAAAATATCTTAACTTAGCTTTGCTGTCGCTGTAATTCCGCTTAGTTTAAGTTGAAGCCCCACAAAAGTAGCAGCAATTTGTACTTGCTTTATGCGGAATCTTTCAGGTTGTAGGTGCAACAAACCGTAGAACATTGAAAAGTTGATACGATACGACCACCACCCACCACCCCACTCCCAACGCTTCCCGCTCGTTATAAGTCAGCACAGAGTTCAGTTCAATTCTAGGAGCACCTTGTCGTGCCTTTTAGCACACAGAACACAAAAAGCGGTAAATTCAAATGGACAATTGTGAGGGGGACCACAATCTAACTAAGGATACAGAAAGGTCTTCCTTCACTGGCAAAGTCCACAAGGAAGCGGAGGATAGAAATTTTTCTATAAGCGGATCCGCCATGGGCGTCAAGCGTGTATTGCCAGGCCAGTTGCGTTTATTCAAAACTCGTTGGGTAGCAACAGAACGCACTTTTTAAGAGGTATATCCTGGGGAAGACTTGTAGAGGACTTGTGGAACATATAGAAATATCGTGAATGGGAAAAAGTGTAGGCGGATTGGCTAAGTGGTTGAGTGACTCAGGGACTAAGTGGCGGAGTGCCGAACAAGGCACACCATTAGTTGAAGCACGTCTGAATGAGTTATGAGCTAAGCAGTGACTTTTAACCAATCAATAATGATAGCCACTCAAGTCACTGGTTACTTCCAACTCGGTGATTTGAACAGCGAGTATAGTCAAGACATAAACCACTTATCAAGTGGATCAATTGTTTACATCAGAGAAGACAAAGAAAAGAAACTTAAACGTCAAACGGCAAAGCAGCGAAATAAAGCAGACGGACGTTGTACATGAATCCGCTGAAAATCGTGTTGAATCCACTCAGAATCGTGGTGAATCCACTAAAAATTGGGGTGTGTCGGCAACGGACGCTGCCAGCGAAAAAGACTTTCCTTTCTCTGTGTTCTCTGGTTTATATTATCAACAGCGAGTAAGTGAATGTAGTGTAGAATGCATTACCAGCGTTGATGTCTCTGGTAGTTTATTAAGTTAACTGATTACTAACATAAATGTTGATAGTTCACCAGAAATGAAGGTGGAAAAGGGTATAAAGTCGTGGATCATCCTAACGGTGACTAAGAAGTCAGTACTATGAATAGTACCATGAGCAGAATGGATATACTAACATAGGATAGAGCATACTTACATTATAGTCGATTCTTTTGTGAAGTGATTTTTCTTCAAAATAGCCTCCATTTAACTCAATACAACAATGATATTTTATAGTCATCAGAAGAAATGATTTTAGTGTCTCAGTCGCGGCCGCTTGAATCAATGGGACATCGTCACGTCCTTTCATGGCAAATTTTAGCTTGGGGAAGAGAAAATAGGCACATGGTGACAAATCAGGCGAATATGGAGGGTGGTCAATGAGACAAATGGCTATTTCAGCCAAAAACTCATTAACCGTGATGGTCTGCCCGAATAATTTATGGAATCTACTCCCATCACTATCAATTTGACCGTATTTCTGCTGCTAGGGTAACTATCACGTTCCATTTCTCAACATTTCAATAGGCACAGCCACCTCCCATTTAGGTAATTATCAGGAATTTAGTAAATTAATAAATAATTATAACTATTTTTAATTACATAATAATAATTCCATACCCTCTCTTAGGGTATCTCCAAGCAAAGAGAATTCATTAATCCTCTTTGCTCCAGGTCATTTTCTTGCCTGAGTAATCTATGAAATCTTCTCTTATCACACACACACTCTCTCTCTCATTTTGACCGAATTTCTGCTGCTAGGGTAACTGTCACGAACACCATAACAAAAGAGGCTCAGCACGAAGCCAATTACTGACCATTTCAATAGGCACAGCCCCCTCCCATTTAGGTAATTATTCACGAATTTAAGAAATTAATAAATAGCCTCTCTGAAGATATATTCCAGTCATCTTCTTTCCCGGTTCGTTTTGGAAACTATTCTCATAAAGAATTTTACCGTATTTCTGCTGCTAGGGTAACTGTCACGAACCCCATAGCAAAGGAGATTCTTCACAAAGTCCATTTCTGAGCATTTCAATAGGCACATCCCCCTCCCATTTATGTATATAACTGTTATGAATTTAGTAAATTAATAAATAAAATTTTGTAAATAAATAGTAACTACAATTATTTTTTAATTAATAATAATTCCATACCCTCTCTTAAGGATATTTCCGAGTCATCTTCTTTCCAGAGTAGTGTATGAAAACAACTCTCAATACCAATTTGACCGCATTTCTGCTGCTAGGGTATGAAGAAGTCTGCTAGCATAGATTCATTTTTTACTGCCACCTTTTTAAATGATAACTTGTCGGACGGACATTTGTGGATTTGCGTACCTACCGCAGTCAATGCACTATAAACGCAATAATCCCAGAGTAAAGTAGAAACCAATAAAAAGACATTTGCCAACTGAGATCGAATTTCCACCGAAGCAACTGCTCAGGAGAGGAAAGACAATGGAAATAATGGAAAAAATAATGCAAAATAAACCATAATAAAAACAAATGTACGCAGCAAATGATAACAAAACTCACAACAACAACAACAACAACAACAACAACAACATACAACAGCAGCAGTAGCAGCAATGACTGAACCCACAGGGCAATGCTCGCCGCAGCAAACAAACATGACACACTTACGGGGACACGCAGACGTCGTGGAGTACCCAGGCGTGGAGTGCTCATACGCAGCCACCGCCAAAGACGCACACGCATGCAGAAACGCAACGTTGTGGTGGCACCATGACGACGGGGCACGGGGCGCTGAACGGAATTGTGCAGTTTGCAATTAATTAAGAGTGATTAGTGGAGAACAATGAACACAAATAGGCAAATTTTAATTGTGACTAAAAGCGTGGAGGTGCTCCGGACAGATAGGTCTGAGGGAGGCTGTGTGAGATTGGGTAAGATTGGGTGACACTGTGTGAGATTGGGTGACACTGTGTGCAACTGTGTGGCACTGTATGAGGCTTTGACTGACTCTGTGTGAGATTGGGTGACACAGTATCACTGTGACTCTGCCTGTGTGAGTTCCTTCTGTATTCTATGCTGTTGCAGATAAATCCAAGTCAAATATTCTGTGGCAACCAGCGAAGAGTCGCGCTGTGATAACCCCCCGGTCGAGCTGCACTGATCAAACCGCCAATAAAACACTGGCTGCAGCTTAGTCGTCATCGTGATTTCGACCTGAACGGTTGCTGCATACTCTGTTCTATTTCTCTGCACTACTATAGACTTAGTGAGACGAAGTGAGACGCAAGTGAGACCATGTCTGAATACTGGCGCAACAGAGTGGGCGTCGTTACCGGCGCCTCCCGCGGCATAGGCGCACGCATTGCCGTCAACTTAGCCAATGCTGGAGTGGTGGTGGTTGGACTCTCCCGACATCCGGAAGTGATCGATGTGCGTTGGCCTTAAATATCCCATCAAACCAAAGGGAGAGCGTCAATTCAATTATTTGTGTCTCTTTGCAGGAGTTGAACAAGGAGGTCACTGGCAGCGGTAAAATCTATTCACGCCATTGCGATCTCTCCGACGAACACTCCATAGTCGAGGCCTTCAATCATGTGCGCGAGAAGTTCTACGTCATTCATATATTCGTGAATAATGCGGGCATTATTAAAGCAAACTTTTTGACGGGTACTAATTGAGGGGCGGCGGATAACTTCCAGAAATATTTTATTTTTTATTCATTTAATTGCAGAATCCTCCACCAGGGATATCAAGGAATTGTTTGATTTGAATGTGGTCGCTTCGGCGGCTTGTCTCCGTGAGGTCCTCAAACATAATCGCGAAACCAAAACCAAAGGACACATCATTATGCTGAATAGGTAAGAGATGAGAATAAGTTATACAATGTTAATGAAAAAATGGGCTCTTTGTATATAGAGTGAAATTCTGACTCTAGGTCTAGAACTTCTCAGACCTTTTTGTGTGTGAAAACCCAACAAGATTCCAATTTATGTGGCGACTCCAAACAGAGCAAGAAGATAACTCTTCAAGGCTCAGTGGGTCTGAAGGGAATTAGTCTACTTCAGTACTGAATCATGTTCATAATGAAACATAATTTATAATTAGTTCATTTGTTGATTAAATAAGAGCAATTTAATTAAAATTAAACAAATAAATTTAAGTCCGAAAAAGACAACCAAAATGACAACAATAACAACACCATTGATTATCGCTTAAGGCCCACAAGCACACCCAGCAGAAAATTAAACATAACCTGGCATAATTCATCAATGAGTTCATTGTTTGCTCTGCCATTTTTTTAGTGAAAGTAACAAACAATTGGTGAACTAGGAAATAATTATGAAGGATATTCATTCCAATTACTTACTATAAAGAGTGGATATATTTTAAGGGTATCTCAGAAACTATTGGAGATATGCATCAATGGCAAATCCAATTGAATTTTTATGAAAGATAATTATGCAGTGAAGAATTAACTGTGAATCTTGTCAAAGGGTATTTTTTTGTATGCCACAGTTAAAGGAATTATACAAATTTTCAAAATAGACTTTAGACAAAAAGAATATCATATTTCCATATCTTCGAAACTATCAAAGAAAAGAAAGATATTAAAGAAAAAGTTAGTAGTATGATAATTATCATTATTATTATTATTATTCCTGGCACCATAATAGATTATGTCTGCAAGGGGTTGGTGAAATGAGTACTAGCAACCTTCGACTTGAAGGGAAAAGGGATTTAGAAAGAAATATTTTCGGACCATCCCCGGGGCAAATTAAAGCAAAAGTTATTCTTATTAAAGCAAAAGTTATTCCTCACTGAATTCTACACAATTAAAATATTTAACAAACTAAAATATTTTCCCACTTGATTCACAAAATGTAGCTTGAATAGGCATGATAGACTCACACTCAAAGGGTCGCAGGTTCAAATCCTGCCCTGGCTTCGTCTGAAAAATGCTTCTTTTCTAAACAATCGTTTTCTTTTCAATTCGAAGGCCTTAGTAAATAGTACTTATTTCCCAAAACCCTTGCAGTCATAATTAATTATGGCACAATATAATAATAATAATAATAATATAATAATAATAATATAATAATAATAATAATAATAATAATAATAATAATATAATAATATAATAATAATAAAAATAATAATATAATAATATAATAATAATAAAAATAATAAAGATAATAGTTTGAATAGTGTGTAAAACTATCCAATGACGTAGGTGAATAAGCAGGATTTCAAACATTCGTCTGTATTTACGAATAATTTCAACATAACTGTCGTTTTGTTAAATATATTATCTGAAATTTCGAGTGTCACAAAACGGACTCAGCAACCTCTCATCTCTCACTCCCTCAGATTTCATCAAATGTTCCACAAATCTACAAAACTATGTGTTATTTACTGATTAGAAGCGGGTATATCTGTAGTCCAACACATTTATCTTCACAATCGTTCAAGGTATCCAAAATGTAAATTCTATAGTTTTAATTATCGTAGTGTTGTTGTTCTTAGTTATATTAAAGAAGGTACAAAAAGGTTACTAAAACTCATACAAAAAGGTTTCTAAGGCTCGTACAAAAAGTTTTCTAACGCTCACACACTTCAAACTGGATTTTGTTTAAGGCCTCCCCATGGTTTGAAGGACTACAAGAGGTCGCACAACTAGGGATAGTTTCTCTCTTACGATTTGCTAATAGCGTCCCCCTGTTCAACGATTCATACTATAGCTCTTAAATGGATATCCATCTGGCACCGCAAAGAACCTTGTGTGGCCTTAACGGCCGGCCAGTCTAACTAACCTAACCTTGTTTATGGCCTTTAGTAAGGTTATCGCCAGATCCTTTCATACTCACCTCTTGCATAAATGAAGCTTATAGAACTGATCCTCCAGTCTTCACAGAATCCCTCGTCCTAATATAGCTTCATGAATGTTGTGTGCCAAAGGAACAAACTGATCCTCCAGTCTTCAGACAATCCTTCTCTTAATATAACTTGTTGATAATTGTGTAAATCCGCCCTACCAAAGGAATATACAGGTCGTACCTTGAGTAGCTTTGATTATAGTTCAAATCGGCCAATGGAATTGTTAATCTTTAGTTTAGAAGGTCATAAGACAACCTCTAAGCTTGATGATGGCACTTCCTCTCGATAGTTTTGCAAACATTTCGTATAAAAAGCTCATAACGCTAACTTATTTGATCAGAATTCGACATAAAACATAATCATCATAGAGACTCTGAAGTGATAAAAGAAATATTGTATAAAAATATCCCTCTTGAGAATAGCATTGATCCAAACCTATTTCTTAAAGCCGACATAAAACATAGTCGCCAAAAGAGGCTCTGAACTGATAAGAGAAATATAAAAATATAAGTCTTGTTAAGAGCATTGTTCCAAACCTATTTCATAGAGCCGACATAAAACATAATCATCGATGAAGCTCTGAACTGATACGAGAAATATTTGTATACAAATATCACTCTTGATAACAGCATCATTTTCTATGCTTGTCAGCTTGTGCTCCTTTATCATGTATACTAATTATTTATAATTATTGTAATATAATAATAAATAAATAAATAAAATATGGTTGTATCGATTAAAAGTCCAGGATGCTATGTTGTCACTGCTAGGAACCAATCAGTGAGGAATTATGTGTGCTCTCTGCTGCCAATTCACTGCTGGGTGCACGCACACGTTTCAGCATATACTCTCGTATTGTATAAATAAGCAAAATCTCGTACTAGCTCGCTCTCTTTCTCTCACTCAGTCTAGCACCCTTGCTGTCTCTCTCTCTCTGTTGCATCTTCTTGCACAAATTGTAAATATTTAATTATGTTGAATAATCAAGTTATTTTGCAATTTGCCGTGGAGCTTAATGCAGGCACAAGCCGCAGTGGCCACAATAACAACAACAAGCAACAATAATAACAACAACAAGCAACAATGGTCAGCAGCGTGGAAAAGAACAACAACAACAACAACAACAACAAATATCAACTGCATACAATTTAAATACCGACAAAGAGCAACTGGGCGAGCGAGCAGTGACGGCGTTAATTTAATTTAAACACTTAATACGCTGGGATGTGGGCAACACAGGCTCCCTCTCAAACAAGCGAGCAGAGATGTTGTTTAAATAAACACACACACACACACACACATGGATTTGCTTACAAGCGCTGCATTTGCATTTGCTCAGTTTTGGGACGTAAGCCCAATGTGAATGTACAACTGCATGGTCGGTGTGACTGCCTTTGAGTTTTGTGTGTGTCTCATGTTTGTGTGCGTGTGTGTGTGTGTGTGTGTATAGATAATGCACCTTTTTATAACGTCCTGCATTTTGTTAGTGTGTTTGTGACTTCAGGTATGCGGTTCAGCAGCTGTTGCAGATTGGATGCGAGTACCAGTCAAACTGAAAATCGACCGCAAGCAAATGCGCTGCGCTCGCTTGCGCTGCCAACGCTGTTAATTTAATCAAAATTAATAAACCGCGAGTTACGCACCTTTGTGGTTTTTGCAAAAGACTCAAGCACTCACTCCCTGACACACTCCAAACACGCACACACTCTCCAACACATTCACACAAACTCATAAATACACTTAAACACACTTATAAAGAGACCCACACTTGTGCATTTGTCCACAAACCGAGTGCTGCTATTAGCAAATATGCTGCCGTGGAGCAATTTAAAGCTGCTTAAATTTTGATAAGCTCCTCAGAGTTATCCTTTTGCCACACATGCCCTCATTAAGTATAATAACAAGGACGACGTTGCTGGAAAGGAAGGAAGGATGTTATTTATCTAAGCTAAATGCGCACTCTAAACTACAGACAACAATTTATAGAACGCTTTTCATGAGCCAAAAGCCAAAAATCTGTGCGAATTCGGTTGGAAATTTCTCAATTTGAAATAATAGTATATAAATAATCCTATATAAATATATATATAAGTATATAAACAATCTATTTACATTTATATACAAGTATATAAAGCAGTTGTAGTAATCAGACAAGATGCTGAAAAAATGTGTACCTGGTGTTAAATATACGAGTGTAAACTAGGTCAGATCAGTTGGCACTGCCAAATTATATGAGTCCACACATGGTGAAGGTGATAAACCCCACTGAGAGAGCGCTCCTCACAGCTGTCAATTACAGATGTCAAGAGCAGGACACTTTTCATGCAGCATCGGACAAAGTTGTAAAGTTAATGTTGTGAATTTCGTAGTTTTTTACAGTGTAACTTCAATCAAATTTTGAAATGTGTTGACTAAACATGAATAATTCCAAAATATAAAATTTGAAAATAACTAATAGCACCAGGAAGGCGATTTTGACATTCGTGGCGAGGGGATTCCTGAGACAGATTTTGACAGTTGAGGCGAGATATCACTGAGAGCTATTTGGACAGGTGTGACCAGTTATCGCTGAGAGCAATTGTCATAAATGTGGCAAGCAGTCGCTGACGACAATTTGGACAGGTGTGGCAAGCGATTTGGACAGTAGTGACGATCATTCGCTGAGACCAATTTGGATAGTTGTGGGGAGCAATTGCTGAGAGCCTTTTGACAGTTTAGGAAAGCAATTGTAAAATAACTAATAAAACCAGAAAGGCGATATTGACAGTTGCGGCGAGCGGACGCTGATAACAAATTTGACAGTTCTGGCGACTACTCGCTGAGAGTTATTTGGACAGTTGTGGATAGAAATTGCTGAGAGAAATTTGGGCAGGTGTGACGAGCTATCCCCGAGAGCAAATTGGACAGTTGTGGCGAGCAATCGCTGAGAGCTTTTTAGACAGGTGTGGCGAGCTGTCGCTGCGAGCAATGTGGGCAGTTGTATCGAGCGATCGCTGAGAACGATTTGGACAGTTGTAGATAGCGAAATCTGAGACCGATTTGATCAGTTGTGTGGAGAGATTGCTGAGAGTGATTTGGTCAGTTGTGGCGAGCGGGTGCTGTGTACAATTTTGACAGTTGTTGTGAACTCACGCTGAGAATGATTTGGTCATTTGTGGCGAACGGGCTCTGGGAACCATTTTGACAGTTTTGGCGAACATTCGCTGGGAGCAATTTGGACAGGTGTGGCGAGCACTCACTGTGAGCCATTTGAACACTTGTGGCGTGCAGTCGCTGAGAGATATTTGGACACTTATGGCGTGCAGTCGCTGAGAGCTATTTGGACAGCTGTGCAAATGATCGCTGAAAACGATTTGGACAAGTGTGACGACCGATTACTGAGAGCGATGTGGACAGCTGTGGCGAGCTGGTGATGAGAGCAATTTGGACAGTTGTGGCGAGCGGGCGCTGTGTACACTTCTGACAGCTGTGGTGAACTCTCTCTGAGAGTTATTTGGACAGGTGTGGCAAGCGATCGCTGAGAGCTATTTGAGCAGTTATGGCGAGCAGTCGGTGAGATCTCTTCTTCTTCTTTCGAGTTCCCCACCTTCACTTCTCGGCTTCATCAACTTTACTGGCAATTTTTTGTGGTTTCTTTAAGTTTGTTGTACAATAATATTGTTTAAATCAATTTTGCGATATAGCTGTGAAATTTTCTCCCTCATGATTTCTTACTCTTTGGAACTACACATCCCTATTCACCATCACCATACGCCTTATCTCATTGTACCCTTGACAATAACTGACGATCTTTTGCTGCCTTACTATTCTAAGTCCTTCCTTCTTCAGTTAAATTGCCTCCACGGCTAATATGCCGATTTCCTACGAAGGGACTTTGGTCCTACTTCATATTTCTATGAGCTTTTAAACCATTCTTTCTGGAATAGACTCCCCATCTGATATAGCGTCCATATTTGCTACCATTCTATATGTGCATGTGGCCCGTTGCTCCCCCGTGGATCCGTTGGAATTAATTATTATCATTTTGTGGAAGAAGCAATCTGAAATTTCCAGCACTTGATCTCTGCTACACTCTCGGTGCTGGGCTTGAGACTTAAGACTTTAATTTAATGAACCCATGCCATCATCTCTGGCTACTTAGCATATGTCCTTATGTCCTTTTGCTACAAACAGACACGAATTTAAGCACACAATGAATGGGAAGCGTTGTGTTATTATGATAACTTAATTAATTAAAATCGCTGTTGAATGTTTACGTGAGCAAGTGTGTGCGTGGCTGAGTGTGTGTATGGGTTCTCGAGTGTCTGTGTGTGTGAGTACTTAAGAGTATGCACAGCCAGTTGCAGTTAAATGAAGTATTTACGGAGTATTTATGCAATATTTACACACACTCACCACACACTCTCACGTAGGCTGAATACTCCTCATTCGCTTCCTCATTCGCATCTTCATACGCACACTCCACGCACTTACGAATCCATATATACACATACACACATACACATTCCAGTACCCATGCATAAGCAGCCTGTTAATAAGTGTTTGTTGGGCGGCATAAAAATTTACATTTTAATCCTTTCTGGTTTACTTTGTTCTCTTCTCTTTCCTTGCTCCTTACAGCATCCTTGGACATCGCATTCCGGATGTGCCGGTGCCCTTATTTAGTGTTTATCCTTCGACGAAGCACGCAATTACCGCGCTATGCCAAACAGTGCGCCAGGAAATACATTTTCTGAAATTAAATATTAAATTAACGGTAAGTAAGGTTCCAGAGAAGTACATCCCAATGCCTACCAAGCACACTGTTGCGGCATATTTTCCTTTTTTTGTGTTTTAAATTTTAATGAGCTGCTTAAATGAATATAAAAATAACAATGAGACAACAACGCCGCGTAGCCAGACAGAGAGGCAAACAAAGAGACGCACAGACACGCACTCTGATGGCAATCAGTGAAGAGCTCCATGAGCTCCATGAGCTGAGTGAGTGTGGAAATGTGTTCATCACGTGATCATAAAACTGTGAACTGTGAGGTCTGCCATAAAGGCTAATAAGGACATGGCATTTAAGTTGTCACCATTAATGGGATGATGAAGGAGCATGTCACTTATGATAGTTGCAGTTTCAGTGGGTATGGAAGTCGAAGGAGATTATGGGGGGCTTTGTGTTATGCAAGGGTTCAGTGCATTATTATGATTGGATGTCAAGTAATTAAAAGTTTCTATAGAAAAATTTATATATGAGTATTGCAGAAAATTGCTAATGAAGATTTTTCAAAACCTAACATGGACATCAGTAATTGATTATAAGGAAAGGACTGAGCAATTGAAACAGCTGAGGAGACTCCATCACAAATGACAGTTTATGTGTGACGATTTGACTATTCTGAATAAGAATTTCTTTAATGTTTATAGCCCAACTTTAATAAACTAAAATCTAGAAAGTTTATAGACATAGGTTAGACTACAAAGTGGATGCATAAGCGAAGTTTTCCCTTGAAAATTATAAAAACAAAAGAAAATTCTAAACAACTGACTGTTCAATTGTCATATTTAACTACTAATAAATTTGCTGATGCTTCCACCTGTAAAATAGTTTCAACTTAGGTCGCCTTTTACACGAGAGCTTCTACAAATGTCAACTAGGGAGCAGTAATAAGGTGGCTACAAGATTGCAACAACAATTTCATTAAATTAGATTGTCAGTTGAATTGTCAATTGGATGAAAACAGCTGATCACTGTGAAAAACTAAAATAATTAACAAACGTAAACAACGACCAAGAAGAAGAGTGATGTTCCTTTGCGACCACCTAATATGTGTGCCATGATGTCAACAGTGCAAATGTTATGTCGTAGGTAAGGCATAGTAACAAGGTAACTGCCTAGCAATGGGTAATCTCTTTCTTGGAAAAATTAGTACTCTCTTTCTTGATGAAAAACAATATTTTTTTAACATTTCTTGTATCTCCCTGAGGCTGTCGCCTTGTTTGCTGTGATACTCTGATAAAATCCATATACCTCATATACGAGTATCTTATACTCACCTCTTATTTTTATTATCTAACCTTTAATTTATTAGAGATCCTAATACGTCACTTTTTATAACTTCTCATTAATAATTCTACTTGGCAGAGTATCAATCCTGGCATGGTCGACACGGACTTCCTCAAGGTTTACTCGCATACTGTAGATGGTTTGCCGAAATTGCAGGCAGAGGATGTGGCCCAAGCCGTTTTATACGCCCTGGAGACACCCGATAATGTCCAGGTATGTCTAGTATAAAATATATATAATTTTCTTTCTCTCAATCAATTATAAAATATACTTTTTCTTCGCAGGTGGAAGATGTCACTTTGCAAGCTATGCGCACTTATGAAACAAAACGAGAAATGAAATAAAAGTTTACCTCTATCAATATTACAATCTTTTCCTTATATTGCTACTTTGAAAAACAATAAATATTATAGTTTCCATAAATTTATTATTTGTAAAATTGTTTCACATCAGCCTCCAGTTTGACTAAACTAGTCTATTACAATTTCATTCATTTATTGACAGCTAAAGCAAAATCTTTGTGTTGCTATCACCAATACGCCATCATCCGATCGATCGCGGTTTACTAGTTTCTTTCTCATTGATTCAAAGGCCTTAAGAGGTTGTCTGAGGACGTACTCATTAGGAGGCCGCAAGGGAAAATCACTCTTCTTCTTGATCGTTTTTTTAAGTTTGTTATTTTTTTTAAATTTTTTATAGAGATCAGCTGTTTTTACGTATTAAACAATTCAACTGACAATCCAATTGTACATAATTGTTGTTGTAGATTTGTTGTAGATTTGCGCCCACCCTGCCTCCTGGGTTGTCCCCTTAAAGTGTTTCACATACCTACTTATAATTATTCATGGTTTACGGTTGGTCGGTCAATACCAAAGGTACAAACTGGCATGGTACGGAACGAGTTCCAATTTTATTTGTCAAACAAAAAAAACAACAATAATGATTTTGGTAGTTATCATTGAGCAAAACTAATTAATACAGCCTAAGTTAAAATATAAATAGAAATAGATACTTAAATAAAACTAATACAACAAGGAAGAGTTATAATATATAGGGAATATATATATAAAGAAGAGTTATAATCTAATTTAAAAGAACATTACATAATGAAATCGTTCGCATTTTTTAATGTAAAATGGGGAAAGCTTCAGAAAGCAGCTAAAAAAAAATCTCTTATTTCTCTTTTATACAAGTATTTAGTTTCCTAGTTTTCTATATATATTCACTAAAGTATACACATATTTTCTGTAACTGCTGTGTGCGGTTTCTATCGGCTGCCTTCGAAAAGTAAACTTAATGATGAAACAAAATGTCTGGGTCAGATCGGACTTTGAGGCTGAAAAGACGTTTTGAAAAGTTATTTCAACTGTTATCAATATTTTCGAAAAATATCTTAACCACATAGTTTCACCTGGAATCTGCAATTTAAAGAATTAACAATTAAATTTAAAACTTATTAGTTTGTGCCCTTACCTTATATGTACTGTTAATTTCAATTTGTAATGAACATCAAACTTAATAAAATTTAGTAGTTGGTGGGTGGCAGCTATTGCAACTACGCAGAGAGAGACGGCATTACATTGTAGTGGTAAATGCTTAAATGCATAAGTTAGAATGATTAAGCACATTGCTATACAAATTCTACAAGCGCCATCTATTGCCGACAATTAAAATTAAAATTTGAAACTAAAATTATTTAGTTGTGACTGCATAATTGAAACCAGAGCAATTTAAATACATAATTCATAATTATAATATATTATATATATAAATATATATAAATAAAATATAATATGAAATCGTTATATATATTAATTTTGGTTGGTTTTAGTATAAAATTATATATAAATTCAAATTAATAAAAACAGTGTTGCAAGGTGTTCCGCCATTGACAAGCAGCTAAACCACTTTGAATACGAGCGCAACATTCAAATATACCATAAAATTTAATTAATTAAAATTAAAAAATGACTAATATGTAATACTAATTTCAAATATGTATATATTAAGTTTAGTACAGATACACTAACGCCCAATTTCTGGATTATCTGCAATTTGACCAAATATAAAGAATGAAAATTTCCCATTTCGCAAGTGGAAATTTCCCCGCTAGAAAGTATTTCCATTTCATTTCGTTAAATATATTTCTGTTTCACGTCGCTTTCGCTGTTGTCGTCGTGTTAATCATTTTGTAAGGAACAGAAGACGGGGAAAAATTATTAAAAAACGCAAGAAAAAGCCATTATAAATTAAAAGTTTCCACTAGCACGTGAAAATTTTTAATTTATTTGTATATTATTCCTTAGGTAAATATGGAGAGTAACGAAAAACGTATTTAGTGCAATGAAATCGGAACAAAACACGTATACAGTGGTGCGATTTGTGTGTCGTCGATTGGTTGGTTTGGCTTGGGGCGAGGCAAGCAGGGAAACAAGGTGCACTCTGGTATATTGGAGCACCAATGGAACTAAAAAAAAAATAAGCCAAGAGATTTCAATAATATGATAAATTAGAATACGGAAGTGTCTCTTTAACAATGTGCATACCAACAATTATACAGTGACTTGGCTATTCTCAAGTAACCATTCTGAATTTCCAGTTGATTATTAATTATTATTATACTTTCGTTGGCACCAAAAGAAAGAAATTCGAATAAATTGCAACAATTTATGTCAAGGCCATTTTCCGTTTGGTCGCAGTGCACAATTTTCGTGTTTTTCTCCACCACCTCAAACGTGGAAATTGATTTTTATTGTACCTACTGTGTGCCCCTTGTTTTTGCCTTTCTCTAAAATGTGTGCCTTTGGTGCTGTGGGACTCGAATGGACATTGAACTTGTGAACCTTGTGTACGCATTTTCATATAATTATTTTATTTTGCTCCATTTTTTATACTCACACTTACACGTATTGTGATATATTTTCTTCTTTCATTGAACAATGAAGACATTAAATGAGGCAGCAAATTGGAACACTTCACCTCACATTGTATAGAGTATTTGAGTCATTGTTGAAGGTGGTGGGTGGGTTGTTTGTTGAGTTAATACGCCACTTTTCCGTTGACAGCCTCACCTAAAACCCAACATTAACTTGGTGCATGTTCCTCTATACCATTATGTTTATTTTATAATCGATTTTCTAATCATTATTCAACTAAGTGTGCGTTTTTTCCTTTCATTTCAGGCTAATATTACCAATTGTATAATCGTATCACCCTTCTTCCTCACTACATAAAATTAGCAACAATGTTCATCTGGGACTGGTTCACCGGTGTTTTAGGATATTTAGGTACGTAATTATTATTTATACACATGTACTTGAACATGTGTATAGGCGCAAATAAAATATTAATAAACACAGTCCGAGTATGAGAAGAAAAGAAGAAGCCTTTGCTGAACTGACAAAAAACGCTTTAATAAAAATTGTTGATATTTTGCCAACAAAGCATAATAATACAAATTAGAGACGTACTAACCAAGAACAACAACAAAGTATGCATGTGTAAGCGTATAAAGAGAACGGAAAGTTTACATGCAAGCTAAGAAACGGCATAGATACAAAACTGCTTTGGAAACTGAAACAGCAGACAGACTTTTGACCTCATGAAATCATGGTAATTTAATGAGTGTCGACTGGCGTGAGAAACATTAAGTTCTGTTTCCCGCTCACCTTTCTCCTTTTGAGATTTGTTCGTGTAAGTTGAGACTCCAAACTGGTCCACGTGGTCGTTATGAGAGAGGCATGATTAGAAGGTGCTCTAAAGCCAAAGACAATAACGGTATGATTGCATAAATTTCTGACCATTGTTATCATAAATACATTAAAATGATATCTTGGAAAAAGAAATGGAATTTTAAAAAAACTTAAATTGATAGTAATTAATTGATTAATTATTTCTTTATAATTACTACACGTGCGTGTCATAATTCGACTCGCTTGGGTGTTTGCTCTCAACAAACTAGTAACAGACTTGATAATATTTTTATACTCTACTTCACTTGTTTACCTGCAAATACAAATTTTCGACTCTACTTGACTTGTGTGTACCATTTTTATACTCTACTTGACTTGTTTTCTTCTAATTAACATTTTTATATCTTAAACACAATAAAATTTACATATAAAAATTGATGTTCTTCAAGGTCTGTGGAAAAAGTCTGGCAAATTATTGTTTCTGGGTTTGGATAATGCTGGCAAAACAACATTATTGCATATGCTCAAAGATGATAAATTGGCGCAACATGTGCCCACATTGCATCCCAGTAAGTTTTTATTCACTGAAATATAACATTTATAATTAATAAACAATTTTTTCTTAATAATTTAGCATCGGAAGAGTTATCAATTGGTAATATGCGCTTCACCACATTCGATTTAGGGGGTCACACTCAAGGTAAGCACCCTATATTAATTATTTCTATAAAATTACTTATTTTTATGTATAATAAGAGCTGTGTTCTGAATTTCGAGTCAAAATTAAAATCAATAGCAAATGCAGAAGAATTTACTCCCCAAATTTTCTGACTTTTAGTGCAAATTCAAACAGGGCTCTATTTAGATTTCGATTATTTAAGTAGGTCAAGTAGTCTGGGGGTCAGTTCAATAAGGTTAAATAGAAATTTTGGATATTTTTTAAGTGGAATTTCACAGTGCCAACTTAGAAATATTTCATATGTGTGTATATACTTTTTAGATAGTCGAAAGACATTTGAATTGACGTTCAGTAGTGAAAAATTTTGTCAATAGCTCTTAACTGGGTTCTATAACTAAGAAAGTCTCATATCGTACAAGCTTCTGGTGTCACAGCGTAACAAAGCTTATCTTTCCTGATTTCAGCTCACTCAGATGGTGACACATAAATCTGGCCTAGTCTCAATCAGGTATACGCATGCTACGTTCAGGCATTTGACATCACGTGCCTGGCTTATCTTTCCGTGAGCTCGCTCAGATAGTGTCTTACATGTAGCCTAGTCTCAATCAGGTATCATACTCTTGCTACCTGCAAGCATTTGGCGTCACAGCGTAGAAAACCTTTTTTTTCCTGTCTTCGGCTCCACTCAGATGGTCACACATAAGACTGACCTTGTCTATCAAGTATCAGTCCATGCTACCACTTCTATTAGTATAAGGAATAAGTAATTTCATCTATGTTATGAAAACCTCCTAGAAGTGATAGGTTTGTGTTCATTGATGGCAGCTCTCACAATAGTTGATGCAATAGACACTGCTTAAGAGCAACTGGAACCGTAAAAACCTTCAACTTACACATGGGTGATAGATTAGAACGTGTTGACGATTCGATAACAAATCAAAGTTTACAAATATGGCTCATTCATATTTATACAAGTGTACGTGCAACGCAAAAATAGCACAACAATCCACAGTTGTGAAGAACAGAAATCTAAATATACTTGTCAACTGTTGCGTTCAATCATTACGTATGTACTTATAAAGAAAAAGCCTCATCATCATCATGGGTGCACGTGAAAGAGCGGGGTACCAAACGAAAAGTCAACACAATTTGATTGAATGATTAAGCAAATTGGAAGAGGAAAGAAATACGACAACGCAAAACACTCGAGTAAAACTTGCTGTGATATTAAAGTGAGATACTATCTACTTCATACATTTATATAATATTCAGTTGGTGAATAAATACGTATAAATAAGTCGGTAGATATGTTACCCTAAATGTGCTTAAAATCTACTTTGATAACGTGCTGCACTAAGAGGTGCTCCGCTTATCAACTGGCCTTCTAATTGCATATATTAAAGCAAACTATTCGTAGCGAGACCAACTTCTTTCGTAATGGTGGCATGTGAGGGGAAGTCAAAAATAGTCGAGCGAATGATATTACATGTAATACACGCTTTGGTGATAAAGCACGAAAATTGAGATTTCCGCTACTTAAAAATAATTACATATTTAATATAAACACAAAATTTATACGCCGTATTCAAAGGGGTCAATGAGCAAGGTCGGTCTGCCAAGAAGGACGGAACCAAATTTATATTATTTATTTGTCTTTCTCTCTCTGTCTCTCTCGTCGTCTCGCTGAAGTGGAACGAATTAAATGATTGCTAACTTTAGTCAGTAGTCGCTTGGGATCGAAACACTACGTCATTAATGCTTTGCTTGCTTTCAGTGATAGTTGTTTGTGATCACATTGGGAGTGGGGGTGGTATGAAATTTGACTTTGTTTGTGTTTTTTAAATTTATTATTTACAAAAGCCAACTTATTTTTGGACATTTACATATATTCAGCATAAACTTTGTACGAATTGTGTGGAGTAGAAAGCAATTGAATTTGTGGTGGTGTCATATCGAATATTTGCTGATAAGCTCTCTTTGGTTTCTGACGAAAAGTTCGATTTGATACCCCTCCTGTTGTATACTCTCTTTGCTATCTTTGCTAGCTCTTAGCGTCGAACCTTAGATAACACATTAGATCTGCGACGCTCATGTATACGAAGGAGAGATCTTCGATCACTGTTTGGGCTAATCACAAGGTTACAATCCATGGGACCATCATATGGCGATCTTAGGCATCATCGAGAGTCCGAACTGCGCCTCTACTAGCTGGTGGAAGAACAGGACGACACAGCATTTTTGTGTTTGTCCTGCTTTTGCCAGAATAAGGAGACGCATATTAGGGTCAGATGTATTGGGACTGGGCAATATTCATTGGACAAGATTCAGAGAAGTTTGAAAAGGTGTAATTTCCCTTTCACACACCTATACTTCTACGAGGGCGGATTGATATTGAAGCTACCTAGCGCTAGATGGTAGAACAAACACAAAAACTTTTTTTTTTAGAAATTGCGATCTGTCAAATGTCAGCTGTTAAAATTTCACCCAAATTCATCGATTAGTTTATTTGTTGTAGTCGTTTGAAGTAAGCTACTTTTGTGTTTCTTGAAAAATGGAAAAAAGCGAATTTCGTGCAGTGATTAAACACTATTATTTGAAAGGCAAAACGGCGAAAGAGACAAAAGAAAAGCTCGATAAATATTACGGTGAGTCTGCTCCGTCAGATTACATGGTAAAATATTGGATTGCTGAATTTAAACGCGGCCGAACAAGCACTGCAACAATACCATCAACAGGAAGGCCAAAAGAGGTGGTTACTGAAGAAAATATCAAGAAAATCCTCGATATCGTTATGAATGATCACCGAGTCAAGTTGCGTGAGATTGTTGAAATGGTAAACATATCATATGAACGTTTGTTCAACATTTTGCATGAACATTTGCATATGAAAAAGCTATCGGCAAGATGGGTGCCGCGTTTGCTCAGTGTCGAACAAAAACGAGTACGACAGACCACTTCACAGCGGTGTTTGGACATGATAAAGCGTAATCCTGTTGATTTTTGGCGTCGATTAGTAACTGTTGATGAAACGTGGGTCCACCACTACACACCTGAAACCAAAAATCAATCGAAACAATGGGTGGAAGCTGGTGGAAGTGCTCCGAAGAAGGCGAAGGCAGTGAAATCGGCTGGCAAGGCTATGGCCACTGTATTTTGGGATGCACACGGAATATTGCTCAACGATTATCTTGAAAAAGGATCCACAATCACAGGAAAGTATTATCGTGCATTATTGGATCAATTGATTGATGCAATCAAGGAAAAACGACCACATTTAAAGAAGAAAAAAAATGCTCTTCAAGACAACGCACCGGTTCGCACAGCATTAGATACGATGCTAAAATTACGTGAAATACACTTCGAATTGATTAATCATCCACCTTATAGTCCAGATTTAGCTACTAGTGACTTTTTCCTGTTTCCAAACATAAAAAATGGCTCGCAGGAAAAAGATTAATCTCAAACGAAGAAGTGATTACCGAAACTAACGCGTATTTTGAGGGGTTCCCGAGATCGTATTATTCAGATGGTGTAAAAAAGTTGGAATATCGTCTTACTAAGTGTGTCGAAGTAAAAGGAGACTATGTTGAGAAATAAATGGTTCTTGGAAACAAAAATGTTTTTTTCCTACTTAGGTAGCTTCAATATCAATCCGCCCTCGTATATAGACCCTCCCCAATACTGCTCTTTTCAGGCTTATAGTACAATGGCCATCAATGACAGAGTGCTTGGAGACCTCTTTTTAAGGCGCTTTTGCGGCCTATATCTATGCAAACATTTATATGAAATTGTGTAAGAAGTACAAAAAGCACACGTAGTTGTGATTAATTCCCTTCTATGTTTATTAACACCACCTTTCAGCTATTAGATTCGGGTTCACTATATATGTATATAGATAAATACCCAATTAGTTAAGTTAAACTCATAATGCACTCTAGAGTATATTAACCTTCCAAAGGAATATTTGTCTTTTTATTATCCTCCAGTTTGGGTTAGATTAGGGATTGATGTTATGAAATATTGTAACAGTTAATGGTCCAGTCGCATCCCCCACTTCATAATATGTTTCCTAGAGTAACTTTTAAAGTAACTTCCTTAGAAGTGGTTCATTTTACCACCTCATATAGCAAAATAAAGTAACTAGAATAAAATCACTAAAAATGGCCCCTCACAAAATTGAATTATGGACAGGATTTTTATACAAATATTGCCCTCTTTATTGGGGTTTTCAGCATTAACAGCTGATTCTTGACAGTTAAGCCAAGCCGAACGGACCACATATCGAGATTTACCCTCTTTGGTGGGTCTTGAGTATAAAGCCAAAGTATAATAAAATAAATCCGAATCTATTTATTTATATAACTATTATTATTAAGGCGGGATCCGTCACTCCCACCTAAGCGATTCAAGAATATTTTCTCCTTAAAGGATTCGGAGTATTTCTCTGAGATCAGTTTCCTCGAAATATTTTAGTATTAAGCCTATTTTGTTGACTCTTATTTCTTTATTCGGTACAAGATGATTACCCAAATGCCTCTTTCGTTTGTGCCTTAGTGCTGGGCATGATCCCGCCAGGTGTTTTGCGGTCTCATCTTCTTCCCTGCAAACCCCAGGAAACCCATTAGAGTAAATTCCCAGCAAACCTCATTAGAGTAAATTCCCAGCAAACCTCATTAGAGTAAATTCGCTGCATACCCCATTAGAGTAAATTCCCAGCAAACCCCATTAGAGTAAATTCGCAGCAAACCCTATTAGAGTAAATTCCCAGCATTGTTAGGTGATAATTCAGCGTACAGAATTCCTGTTATGATTCTTAGATTATATATATATATATATATATATATATATATATATATATATATATATATATATATTTATTTATTTATTTATTTATTATACAGACAAACTTATAGCTAGGCACCAACTACTATTGTTTCGTCCTTCCCCCGACTCTACTTCTCTATGAAAGTAGGAATGAAATTTTAAACATGCTTAGCATAACTACTTAATACTCAGTTTCAATAGCTCAAGCGAAAAATCAGGTTCCAACTACATTGGTACTACCATCATGTTGCAAGCTCTTTGTTGTAGGTATTCCAAGCATATTGTTCTTGTGGTACCACCATATTGCACTAGGGAGCACTAATAAGGTGGCCACAACTCTACAACAACCATTTCATTAATTTTAATTCTCATTTGAATTGTCAATTAGGTGAAAAAAGCTGATCCCTAAAACTAACCTAAAAAAATTAATGAACGTAAAAGAAATCAAGAAGAAGAGTAGTTTTACCTACCGGCCACCTGCGTCCTGCATTGCACATTTTACATGGAAAGAGAGCAACAACAACATTTCACCTGTCAGAATACAAATTTCCTCTTTAGTTTTTGGATGAAATAAATTTTTCCCTTCCTGTTGTTCCCCAAAGCTCACTGAATTCTCTCTTAACCTGCCAACTATTTTATTACAAATTTTCGTGTCATATAATTTGGTTAAGATTTGGCTAGTCAAGATTTTCAGTTGGAAATTTTGTTGATTTTTTTTTTATATCGTGTTTATTGGAATAATTTATTGTTAATTATTTATTCAGTCACTTGATTAAACAATAAAATGAAATTGAAAAGGTTGTAGCAATTTTTTATTCTGTCACTTGATTGAACATCCATTAAAATATTAAATGAAACAAATATTGAATTAAAAAACAGGTTTTTTAAATTAAAATTTTAATATATATTTTTCTTTCATTCGCAGCTCGTCGCGTTTGGAAAGATTATTTCCCCGCTGTGGATGCTATTGTCTTCTTAATAGATGCCTGGGATCGTGGTCGCTTCCAAGAGAGCAAAATCGAATTAGATTCACTGCTCACAGATGAGGCGCTCTCGAATTGTCCCGTCTTGATTTTAGGCAATAAAATTGATAAACCCGGCGCTGCCAGCGAAGATGAACTGAGAAACGTCTTCGGACTATATCAGTTGACAACTGGCAAGGTAAACAGATCTCTCTCGCATCGAATTTATGTTCATAAAAGAAACTAAATTTTTTGTTTTATTATTTTCTTTAGGGCAAAGTGTCACGTTCGGAATTGCCTGGACGTCCTTTGGAGTTGTTCATGTGTTCCGTGCTGAAGCGACAGGGCTACGGCGAAGGTTTCCGTTGGTTAGCGCAATATATTGATTAGAAAGTTATTGTATAAGCTTTCTATCCAATATTGTTACTACAACAATAACAACAAACAAAACCGCTATAGCCATCAAAGTAGCCAAGCAACCAATCAACAACAACAACAAACCACAAAAACATCAATCCAATCAACGAGGAAGAAGGCGCAATTTTTAATTTATATACTTCAAATACAACAATTAAGTCAATTTTAATTTTTTTTCCAAACAATAGCGAAGAACGTTTTTTTAAAAAAAGTTTAAGCAAACAGAACAGATGTGAAACTTAAAAGAATAAAAACAGCATTTGCAACAGTTTCCTAAGCGATTTGTTAGCGTGTTACTTTTTTATTAGTATATTAGTCTTATTCGAATGTTTTATAGATTATTTTTTGGTCGCCTTTTCCATACATTTTTGTGATGTTTTTTAATATTAAAAGGATTTGTAAAAAACATTTTATAAAAAGTTTTCCTTCTACGAATATTTTTGTATGTAATGTTGACATTTTTCCTATCCCATTAATGTGAGGAAGAAGCTTTCATCTTTTATTTGAACGCCTGAATTTGTTTGCATGAGTTCACTCAAAATAGGTCCCTCCTGCTTCGATGCACCGCTTCGCACGGTCTAGCAGTGTTTCCAAGGAGCGTTGAAAATCCGATTGGGGCATCGTTCGCAACATCGTTGTCACAGCCTCTTCGATGGATGCAATGTCACCTTGCTGTGTGCCCTTGAGAGGGATTTTCAACTTCTGAAACAGAAAGTAATCACATGGCGCCAGGTCGGGCGAATAGGCTGGATGATTAAGCGTGGGTATTTGCTTGCTAGCCAGAAATTCCTGCACGGCGATTGCTTGATGCGTAGGCGTATTGTCGTGTAGTAGAAAAAAGCTTCCCGGCACGCGATAATCCAGTCTGAGGTAAGTAATCGAGTTCCATAAGCGTTCCAGAACACTTAAATAATACACATCGTCCACGGTTTGGTCTTTGGGTATGAATTCCTTGTGTACCACACCCTTTGCGTCGTAAAAGCACATCAGTCTTATTTGGGTGTCCAATGTTTTTCGATTGGTTTTCGGGTCACAGCTGAAGCTGCACGTCTCGCCGCCCGTTATCATGGAATGTATAAAATTGGGATTCCTCTCCGCTGTCTCTATTAGATCCTTGCAGTGGGCAATGCGAGCTGCCTCCTGGTCCTCTGTGAGTGTATGCGGCACAAAGCGCGAACAGATCTTCCGTTTATTCAGATTGTTTCGCAATACCTTGTGAATGGTGTCTCTGGACACATTAAATTCGTCGGCCAACATTCGCATGGTCACGTTCGAGTCTCTTTTTAGTGCTGCCTGAACTTTTTCAATTAAGTCTGAGGTTGTGGCGGTTTTCGGACGGCCCGACTTGGACTCATCCTCCAATGACTCTTGGCCATTTTTGAAGCGTTTGAACCATTCGTACACACGCCCACGCGACAGGCACTTATCGCCGTAGACCTGTTGTAACATTTGAAATGTTTGCTTCACACTGTTGCCGTTTTTAAAACACAATTTTATGTTTGATCTTTGATCCATTTTCTGTATATGTATATGCGGACACTTTTACCACCGTTTAGGCGTAACTCCTTGCCCAAACAAACCAATCGACACCAAATTTTGACAGCAGTTTTGTGACAGCCACAAAATGAGTTTGACAATTATTTCCCGTTTCTTTTCTGACACACCCTGTGTTCGGATTATTTTTCACTTCGCCCAAATGCATTTTCTTTATAAATTCATTGAAATTACTAAAAATAACATGTAAATACTTACGAGAGGGTGGGTAATTATATTAAAAAACATGAATGCCCCTGCTACCACTGTGAATGGTATCACAAAGGCCTCATGTGGGATTAACTCTCACCCTACCTGCACAATAGTGCACACTCACACAAACACAAACGCACTCTCCCACATACATGAATTTGCCTGCTATACTTACGAACTGAGCAGTTGCACTTATAACGGCACCGATTGTAATTTTGCCTTTACGAAAAAATTCGCACACCTGATTTAATATTATCGCAATTTATTTTATTTATTTTATTAAGAATTGCAAAACCAATCCTTTAGTGAATTTGTTCTATGTTGGTAATTAATTTGAGTAATATCGTAAAAAAATAAATTAGTAAAAATTAAAATTGTTCAAAGTTATCCAATACAAAGACGAGTTGTAAAACAAATAGAGAAGCGAGAAATGTTTCTAATGAAGATTGGGTGTGTCATAATTCACATTATCTACATGTACAAATGTTAATTTTTGCATTGGAGTCGCAGTCGCAGCATTCTGCACATAAGCTTCGCTAAGCCAATAGCATTATGCTGGGACTCCGTAGCACCGCACTGCGTGCAACTGTATCAGGAGTTGCATGTATTGGCACCCATCATAGCACCTTCCATGCGACGTTTCTTTTTCTTTTTGGCAGTAAGGCTTTCCTGACCGCTGTCAGTGTTGGAGCAGCTATCACCGTCGCCGCCTTCGGTCTCCGACGACGATGACGAGGAACTAGACGATGAAGAGCTCGAGTTGCTCGAGCTGTCCGAAGCAAAGCCGGTGCTCTGATCGATGTTAATACTTTCGGCAATTTTAGCTAGGTCAGGTTCTTTTTCGCGCAACACACGCAACCATTTACGCGATAATTTGGGACGGCCACGGACAGTCTTATGCCAGACAACGGGAAAATTAGTCCGGCTGCTGAAGTTTTGCGTGACGGCAATGGTGTCGTCGAGGTTAAGCACTACGTGCCACCAGCCACCCGGCACGAAGACCGTTTCGCCAGGCCGCTGATGGATTTCGATGGGTTTATATTCGGCCGGCCAGTCCGGTTGTTTGGTGCGAGGATAGATATTACTGAACCATGTAATGGCCTCATCGCGTTGCTTGCCACCCATTGCGCCGGTCACCTTGAGCAATTCTTTTGGTGTTTGAGTGGGAAATAAGCACCAGCGTTTATGGCCGCGCACGAGAGCATTCCAGGCGCTAGTGCCCAGTGGATCGATATGTATGCCAGTACCCGAACGAGCTGGCCCCATTACGAACCAACGATAAGGCGGACGCCGCTCTTCGCCACAATACTTGAAGAGATCATCGCGAAAATATTTAGGCACACAGTAATCTTCGAGCAATTTGCGACGGCGATGATGCTCACCGTAGCTACTATCGAAAATGTACAGCGGGCTGTCGTCGCCAGTCGTCTTCATATACTCCACATAGTATTTCATTTTCATTTTCACACTATATCCTTCGTTGTCTTCGCCACACTTGAATTTCTGGTTGCGGTACTTCTTGGCTAAGCGTGGAAGTGTCCACTTGCCCAGCGCCTGCCAACCTTCCTGGCTTCCTTCGATGACAACAGGCAAATATGGTTTCTCGTAGCGCCGTATGAACTCTTCGCACGACACAGACGACTCGTCAATTCGGTCCACATTGTCCTTGAAGTCCAGGAATTGATCGAAGCGGTCGCAATAGCGTAGTGCCCACCACGCTTCTCTGTCACCCAATTCGGGTCGGGCTTTTCGCTTTACCTCTCGTAGACGCTTTCGTGAACGCTTTGGGAGTTTGAACTCATCATTCATTTCTCAACAAAATTTATACCTAGTATCCAGCAAATTTAACTGGCTTTCTTGTATTTCAACCTTACGTTTGACTTTAAAGGTTAAAAATGACAAAATTACGAAGAGCTATATTAACAGGTCAAAGAGAAGTATTTATTGCAAAATACTTTTCGGGAGAATTCTTTTCGATGACTTTAGACTTTGCGTGAGTACGTGACCAGTCGTAATGGCGTAGTGATGCCAGCCGTTTTTGAAACAAATACTAATTTTTGTGTATATGTCTTTTTGAGGGAATTAGAAAATTAAAATTCCCACAAAATGTAGGGTGTCAGCGAAATGCATTTATTTATATATTTATATTTTTATTTTGTATATTTATATAAAATAAAAATATAAATATATAAATAAATGCATTTCGCTGACATATGATATATATATATTGATATATAATTTTATTTTTTTTTTAAATTAATTTTGCCTTAATCGATATTATTTATATAATATTTGTTAGCGTGAATGCTTTAGCGCGAATATTTGTTAGCGTTAATGCTTTCACATGCCTGCTCTTGGTATTATTAAATTACTAAAATTATTTGCCTATTATTAAATTTAACGAAGGATTAGTTGTGTTCACAATGCTACCAATCTGGCAACACTCCATTTTGAGAAATAATTTAGTCTAATGGAACCCTGGTAATCTTCTCATGTGACAACCATCTGATTGATTTCTATAAAAGAAAATGATATCCCAACTTCAAAGAGGTGGGCTAGTAAAATATGCAAATACGATTTTTAAGTTAATTAATGTTTATCTATATTGAAAGATATTGACAACGTACACCATCGGATTTTTGATCACAGGGCGTTCGTTAACGGTGAAATTAGTGCATTTCTTAATAACTTTGAAGTGAAGCGAAACGAAGTGGAAGTGGAGACCCTCTTCAAGATAACCGAAACAGTGGGTGAGCTGAAATACGAATTATCCGATCGCTGTTTGGCTTTGGGCACAGCCAACCTCAATGATATATCCAAGGAACTAAAAACTACACTATCAAGTATCGAACAGTTTTTGGAAGAGGTAAAGGAGGACAAGCCGGTATGAGCACTTAATTTATATAATATATATAGATCCAGTATTTACAGTTACATCATTATTTGACAGCCCAGCGAAAAGTTCATCCAGTCTCAGTTGGAACGCGAGCAGAAGAGAATTAAGGTCTATAACGATCTGGAATACGGTTTTCAACGCGTATCAGACTCGTTCGAAGGAAAAGAGGAGGAAATTGCTGAATTGTATTCTGATCTACAACTAAAATTAAATATACCTAAGTAAAAACAAGCCATATACAAGATGTCGAAGACCACCATCAGTGATCCACGCATACGGTTAATACCTACAATGAGTCTTTTGGAGCTCATTGATCAGCATAAGGAATCTATTGTGGAAATACCCGTAAATGTTGCGAACGCATTGAAGCATAATGGATACGATATCTCCGCCAAAGTGGAATTATTGGATACTGAATCTATAATTAAACCCTTGAACATAGACACCAAACTGCTCAATAATTTGTGTAGTGATTCAGAGAAAGATCAGAAAACTCCCGAAGATGATGCTAAGAATCAGAAGACACATCAAAGCGATGTACCGAAGCAGAATGATTCTAAAGCTGTGTATCTGCATTTAAATGACTTGAGATGGTTGAATGAGTTCTTGGCAGCATTAAGAAAAAATCAAGGTCTTGACATTTATTTGCATAGTGTAATTGAGACGTGCTCGTTGGAGCTACCCGAAAATGATATCATCGAACGGGATCCCAAATTGGAGGCGCGATGCCAAAAGTTACGTGAGGAACAACAAAACCGAGAATATAGAAAGATGACTAAGAACGTTGATGCTGTGTTGAAAAACTATCCCGAGGATACTATTGCCTATCAAAGTAAGTCCCGAAATAAGTGTGCTATAGGCTTATATTTAATTGAATATTTTCTCTATTTACGCAGTGAAAGCCATCAACAGTCAAATTATAGCTGTGCTGCAATTTGTGTTTTCCGTAGTCGCTGGCTTCGTATTTGGCTTTCTGGGCATTGAACTTATCATTGGTAATTTGGATTTCGGCTTACGTCTTCTTCTGGGCATCATGTTTGCGTTAATTATCGCTTTGGCAGAGATCTACTTCCTGGCCAAAAAGCTCAATGAATTCGATTCCCCCGAAGAAACCATGGACACGGCTGGTACTCCTTACAAGAATAAAAAAGTTCACACTGATTAAGTATTTTTATTGTATTTATTAATCTACAAAATAATGAGTTGTTTAAATGGTTTTAATATATATAAAATATGGTACGCATACAAGTATATCTATGTTTATTAATCATATCTAAATACATATATATATATAATCGAATTGCATACATATATTAATTATGAATATTACTTATATATATATAAATATTATAGGAAATATATAAATATATACATTTAAGTTCTCTTTCAATCGTCTTTGGGATTGTATTTGAGTAGTTGGGATTGTAAATTAAAATGGTTAAATATGAATGGGGGCTTGATTGACTTATATTGCTCAAATCTCACTGTATCAATCTTTAAAAACTATTTCGGGCTCTTAATTTAGTGTAAATATTAAATTAAGGATAGGTTGGGTTAGACTGGCTAAAACTATATCAGATGACTTTTCGAAAATAGAGATCATTGAATAGGGATCCATTTTTTGCTACTTTTTTAATTGGAGGGTGGAAAATATTAAATTAATCATTACGAAAAATAAATCTTGTACAGTTTATTCAAGTTTTGCTATGCTCCCGGAATCTTTTAGTTTATCTTCTGATTCCTTTTCATGTAATTATATAGTTAGTGCAATATGTGGAATTCTCTACAGCCCACTGAAAATAGATAGAAGCGCGTAGGGCTTGCTTAAACCCACACACAGATCAATGGATTGAGGCGTGTATGGCTTGCTTAAATCCGCGTATACACACAGTGACCAATGGATTGAGGCGTGTGTGGCTTGCTTAAACCCACACACACACACACACACAGTGATCAACGGATTGAACCGTGTATGGCTTGCTTAAAGCCACACACACACATTGATCAATCGATTTCTTCTCATATGGCTTGCGTAAGGCCACACACACTCACACAGTGATTTATCGATTGCCCATGTAAGAGCCCCTTTACACTTTCCCACGAAGCATTACAAAAATATTATCAGCTAAGCGACTGCGATCGCATTACTCAGCAAATAATTTTAATAAAATCTGTAACTATTGAAATGAAACAACTTCAGTAATTGATCTAGCTGCAGTACATTTTTTAATGCAGCTTAGTTTAGATTTATTTTTCCTGTGTCTTCATATTTAAACATTTATATTATCTTATATATATTATATATACATACTTATTCAAAAGAGAGTAGAAATTTAATAGTGCATCTTTCTCGCTTACTTCTATCATATTGGACAAATTTATATGCGATGTTAAGCGATCATTTTTTGACAACTCGTTTGAAAAAGAACAGCTAACACTTCATTCGTCAGTAGCAATAATTCCAATTATTGGATACGTCTCATTATCTTATGTGATATGTTTTCTAATTACATATATCAATCTTACTCAGGAAACCACAAAAGAATAATACCTAATTATAATTATATCGTTTTGGGTGATTAATGTATTTCAGATGGTGTCACACCATGTAGTTTGAGCACTTTCATTATAGTGTTTATATATTTATCAGTTGAGGGGAATGAATACGTGCGAAAAAGTCACTGTCATTAGAATGTATTTCCTCAGCAATACAATTTCCTTTAAAATCCAATGCAAATACTGAGCCCATTTACTGTAGCTCCCACACTGCATTTCATTAGCATTTATTTTGTACATACAAATTTTTTAAATTTCCAGTCAGTTGATTTTTCCCTGTATAAAATAAATTTCAATTTTCCGTTCAATGGAAATATTTTCGAAAATGAGAAATTTTTGAATATTTTCATTAATATTTGAAATGCAATTTTTCCACATCCTAACGGGTTATAATAAAATCGGGATTTTACGATGAATCGTATTACAAGTGAACTATTTTTAATCCTTGGCTACACCGTTGCAATTGCGGAACTCATCGGAAATAGTTATGGTCAACTTCCCTTCAACAGTTCCGAGCCGCAAACGAACCATTTCCTTCACTGTAAAATTCACCAATGGCTCCAATTTTAGGCCATTTACAAATGTGCCGGATTCACTGCATAAATCATATAAATTAGCAGAGGCGTGGTCAACTCGGAGTACGGCATGTTTGGCATCGACAGTGTCGTCCTCCAATTTGAGATGCGTAGATGCATTTCCCACACACGTTGGACCACCTATTATATATATCTGACCAGTGTTCAACTGAAATTCTTTTCCTTCAATCTCCAACAATGCAGTTGTCATATTGCTCACTTATGATATAATAAAATAAACCTCCAAATATATATTAATATTTATACCGTTTTTTCTTTTTTTTTGCTTTTTCTTGCAAAATTTATTTTTTAAACCAGTTTATGTCGAAAAATGTTCCTTTGGCTGGCTAAAATCAATAAACGTGGAGTCGAGGCTGATGGAGAGAGCTGCAGAGAATAAAGCGCATGACCCCAGCATAAACAGGGACAAGGGTAGAAGCAGGGCACACCTATTAGGTAGTCTCAAGATACCCTCTTCTTGTTAGCTTTTGACATTTGCTAATTTTGTTGTTCGTCGCTTTTGTTTGTTTATTCTAGTTTTGTAAACAAAAAGAAATTAAAATATGAACATTTTTTTAACCGTTTGAGCATACCTAGTAATGATTTTACCATGCTCTTAGCCATGGCGTATTAAATGCCGCGTTGCACTGTATTTCAAAACTTGTTCTTAATAGAATTGCCGTTGAAGAATTAAGTCTGACTCAATCTTCATTCTCAGACTCCCATTTAAATATTTAATACACGCGTGCATATTTTCCATTTTAATGGTTTGGCAACTTTTCGCCAATAAGCGATCGAATTTTAGCCCCTCACCAGTATTTATGAGATCGCTTGTGAATGGCCTTAGTATAGATCAGAAAAGACGTAGACCAACACTGGTGGTATGCGGCAGGTGGTGGCGAGGTGGTTGATTAGAAAACCGTTCTTCTGCATTGTAAAGTCTCGAGTTAGTTTTAATCTATTGCGCAACCTCTGTGAACTTGAATATATATTGAATAAAACGCATATAAAATGGTAAATAGAATAATAAATTTCTTTCAATTTGCAAAAATTCTGGATTTACAAGTTCCATTTCGATTTCGTGCCGAACAAGTTTTTATCATTCAATTAATTTTCTTTTGTACCTTGTGTAGTCAATGCAAAAACTTCTCCACATATTTGGCACTCGGTCTTATAGAGCGATGCCGCAATTGTCTAATTATACCGTTATCAGCAACGTGCGCAACATGTCGTCTTCTGTCCTGGCCACAGAGTCATCCTCGAAGGGTATGATCATCATCAACCGGCCGCAGGCGCTGAATGCCATCAATTTGGAAATGGTGCGCAAAATCAACAAGCATTTGAGGAAATGTGAAAAATCGAAAGCGCTGCTTCTCATCAAGGGTACTGGCGATAGGAGTTTTTGTGCGGGTGGTGATGTGCGTGCCATTGTCGAGGCTGGACCCACGGACGAGTCGAAAACGTACTTTCGCGAGGAGTACAGCACAAATGCACTTATAGCCAACTATAAAATACCCTACATAGCGCTGATCGACGGCATCACCATGGGCGGTGGTGTGGGATTATCTGTGCACGGCAAATATCGTGTGGCTACCGAACGCACCCTATTCGCCATGCCCGAAACTGCCATCGGGCTTTTCCCCGATGTGGGTGGTTCATACTTTCTGCCGCGTTTGCAGGGAAAACTGGGCCTTTATTTGGGTTTGACCGGTTACCGTTTAAAGGGTGAGGATGTATGGAAGGCCGGCGTGGCAACACACTATGTTGAGAGCACAAAACTGAGCGAATTAGAAGCAGCATTATTGAACACCCCGGACGCCGACGAAGTGCCTGATATTCTCAAGCAATTCCATGCGCCCACCTCGAAGGAATTCGTCTTACAGCCACTAATGGAGCAAATTAACAAATGTTTTGGCGCCGAAACTGTGGAAGGTATTATTGAAAATTTGAAATGCGATGGCAGTGAATGGGCCCAGAAGACAATAGAGGTAAGTCCACATGCTGTGACGGTTTTTATTCCCAATCTGCATTCATTATAGTATTTTAAAACATGTTCATTATCTCGGCAGTAATCGCTTTGTATTTTAAAAATGCACGCTTATCATTCACAACATGTTTATTGCCCTACGAGCTTATCGCATGATCTTTGCTGGGGTTTGTTACTGGTTTATTTATAAACAGTGAAAGCAAAACAAGCCTATGGAATACGCTGGTATCTTTTGCAAATAAATGCTCCGTAAATAGAATATTGGAAGGCACTTTTAAAGGAAAATCCCATGTATTTAAACTCTTAGAAATGTTCATGTATGGAGACTTATCATTACTCTCTGGAATTTGAATTGAATTCTTATTCAAATCATATCTCGATAGAAGTGGGGTAGGCCACAGAACCGCCCAAGTAGGTCTCCAAACACTTAGGCATTGTTGTAGATTGTACTCTAATATATTCTCTAAGTAAGAATTGCAGTCAAATCCTGAAAGAAATTTTGAGTTGGTATTTTCACAATATAATTATAATAAGGCTTTTACTTAAATTAAACATAAATTATGTTTTACTTTTATTATACCTTACACCATAGCGAATTGGGTCTGCCAGGGACTTTGGGATTATGAGTACTAGAGTAACTAAGCCCTCGTCTAGTAACTAAGGACTGGACTGGTTACTAAGAACTCGGCTAGTTACTAAGGAATGGACTAGTTACTAAGAACTCGACTGGTTACTAAGGCCTCGACTAGTAAATAAGACCTCGACTAGTAAATAAGACCTCGACTAGTAAATAAGACCTCGACTAGTAAATAAGACCTCGACTAGTAAATAAGACCTCGACTAGTAAATAAGACCTCGACTAGTAAATAAGACCTCGACTAGTAAATAAGACCTCGACTAGTAAATAAGACCTCGACTAGTAAATAAGACCTCGACTAGTAAATAAGACCTCGACTAGTAAGCAAGGCAGGACCCCACGATGGTTTGAGTAGCATACTTACCATTTGATCCAGGAACTTTTTGTAGCTTTATTTCGAATATTTTTTATCTACCAAAATATTAAAATATCTCTAATTAAAATCTAGGTTGAGATTTAGCAAAACTTTTGAATATCTCTTCAGATGTTTGTGTGAGGTTTTGGATGGGAATATATTCCTATTGAAAACTTGTTGAAATTCTGTACAAAGCTGAACAACTTTCAGTTTCTCTCTGCCTTAAATTGTTAATATATGGCAGAGATTGACTAAAATTGTATATATATATATATATATATATATATATATATATATATATATATATATATATATATATATATATATATATATCTTTAATTATTAATTTCTGACTAGATGCTCCTGCATATTTAGATCATTATATTAGATCGTGCTCCCATTAAATTAACAAATAAACGCTAACTGCCTCTCACTGATGGAGCTTTGTTGAAATTCTACTTAGCACCCTTTTAACCCAGTTTAAAGATCATTTTATTATTATTATAATGTTTTTTGAAATATTGTGCTAATTACACTTTGCATAATTTTCATATTCCCCCAGTTTTAGCCTGATTTTATTACTCTTATTATTATGCTTTTTAATATTTTGCTAATTACATTTTGCATATTTTTCATATTCCACAGACAATGGGAAAAATGTCCCCAACCTCACTGAAAGTCACCTTTCGACAACTGCAATTGGGTGCCAATATGTCGCTGGCTCAATGCCTGAACATGGAGTATCGTATGGTAGTGCGCTTCTTGGAGAACAGCGACTTCAAAGAGGGTGTACGTGCTCTGCTTATCGACAAGGATCAGAAGCCCAACTGGCAGCCGTCCACACTCGAAGCTGTTAGCGATGAGAGGGTGCAATCATTCTTCGAAAAATTACCTGCCACAGAAGAGCTTAAACTGTAAATACTTAGTACTTTCTTTATTCCAGCGCACCGTATGCATGCCTGCACGTACGTACGCTTAAGTTGCCTGCTAGCGAGCGAAACTGCAAAAACTTCACATCGTGATTCCAGATTGAACTTTGTTCTATCTAAACGTTGTTTTTCTCTTTATTATTGCTATTGCTTTTGTTGTCTTAACACTTAAAGCAGAGTTTCGCATTATAATTATGTATATATAAGTTGCAACAATGTGCCTTAGCAAAGCAGACGTTACTGTCCATTGCAAAGATTAACTTTACTTTATTCAAAGCCAATTATTTGCTATTCTATGTATCGATGTTTATTTGTTTAAAGAATTCTGCATCATTCCTTTCTTAATAACTTTCTTTTTGTTAACTTTAACACTTTACTATTTATACATTTAACTAATTAATTGCATATATAAAAATTTATCTTCTCCACAGAAAACAGTAATGTTATTCTCAAATGAAATTCTAAGAATCGATATTAGACTGCATATAATTAAATTGTATAATTTGTATACGGGTTAAGAGACCACAATTGTGGGACGACTTTTGGCGTGCAGCGTTTTTGTTGTAAGGCAAGACGAGTTGAATGCCGTCACTACAGCTCTGTTTTGCATAAAATTATTAATACCTTTAAGATATATTGTGAATATAATTCCATATTTTGCATAATACAAACATTAAATGTGCCTAACTAGTAATTTTTCTATACAATTTTTACAAACTAGTTTTTATATATAAATAAAAATGCATACAATTTTAAACCAAACACATTCACACATATTTTAAAGTGCGTTGTTACTCGACTCTTTCAATTTAATGCTGTCCTCCACGATTTTATTCACCTCCAGCAACTTTTCGATTTGAGTTGGCATGAAATTCAATTTGGCCAATTCTGCCGTCCAGGCAATCACATCCACGCGCAGTTGCAGCCGTATTTTGTCATCGTCAGACATGGCCGACGTATTGCTGGCGGCAGCTGTGGCCTGAGCGCCACTTTTCAGATTACGCAAACGTCTCAGCGACTCTTCAGTCTTCTGGACGGAGGTTAATACATCGGAAACGGCCACAAAATAACTGAAAAACACAAATGCGTATAAATAATGTAGTCCATTTATGTAGTTAAGAATACGTACTCTGTGGTTATTTTGCTAAAGACTTGCGCCAGCACCTCCTCCACCACATCCTCACCCAATTGGGAATTATGTTGGGCGGCGAACGTTTTCAAGGGGCGCAACATTTGCTCCACATAAGCAGAGCTGCGTGAGGGCACATCACGATTGGTTTTACGATACAGACGCGGTAAATCGTTCACCTGGCGCACATTCTCCACGCCGCTCTCGGCAATTAATATGTGCACCAGCTTCTGTTGAATCAGTAACAAATGTGAACTTAGAGCCTCTTGCAGATCGTCGAAGGATTTTGTCAGGATTTCAGTGAGCACAGCGTTTTGTTTCTCTTTAGGCACATTTTTGCAAATTAACTGCTGCACTTGCGGCAGAGTGTCACTTAGTTTCTGTATATCCACATGGAGGACGACTAATAAATTCGTTTTCTTAAGCTTGCTGGGGAATGCCGCTTTAATGCTGGTGGTCACACGTATGACATCCGATATCCAACGCGAGAGACGTAAGATAATTTGAACACTGAGTTTGTAGAACTTGGGAAAAACTTCTGGCAAGTAGACACCCTCCGTCCAGCAGTGTTGTATGGCTTTGTGAGCACTCTGGAAAGGAGATAAATGGAAGTCATTCGTATTTCCTGGCAAAATGATGTTGTCTCGCAAAAGTGGCTCCAGGTCAGCTTCAAATTGTCCTGCAATTTCCTAAATAGAAAAAAAATTATAATCATATATCATATTTAATTAGTGTACTTGCTTACTTGGAAGCATATTTGAAAGTAGACAGGTAGATTCCAGCGCGCCTGAAAACTCTTTGTTTGCGCGTGGCGCCGAAATTCTTTTACCGCCTGCTCACTGGCCAATAATTCCTCAATTTTGCCCAAAAAGTCCCGCGTGCACTTATATTTGACGTAGAATATTTCCGAGTTGCCAGGCGCAAAAATGGAAGTCATGTGCGTCTCGAGGCGCATCTCCACATCGGCCCAGAAGCTGTTCACCAGAAAATTGAAACCACGCAACTTATCTGTGTACTGTGTGAGCCGCAGCAAATCCGTCATATGCAGTGAAATGAAGTTCAATATCTTGCTGTACACTCCGCCCAAACCCTGCGGAGAATTCTGCAAATTGTGCTCTGAAATGGAAGAGCTCATGTAAGGAGCTACGATATCTAGGCGAAACACTTGCTCGGCGATGTGACATGAGTCCAGTGTGTTGTAAATTCGCAGACAACGCTCCAATTGCTCGGAAGAAGTACTCGATGCAGTCTTTAAGGTTGCATTAAATAATTCACGCAACTTTCCCAACACCTGCTGATGCAACTTTTCAATGTTTTCCCTCTCTTCCTTGCTCAAATATTCCGTACAAAATTTTTCATTGAATTTTAATTGTACAAGTTCGAGTACAGCGCGCTCCAAATCCACTGGTCGCAATGTTTCACTCAACTGATTGGCCAACAAATCTTCCAACTTTTTTATAGCTTTATAAACTTTTGTCAAACTTTGTAAATTTCGCTTCAGATCGCGCAATTGTCGTTTTTCTTCCAATGAAGTGCGCACTTTGGACTCATTCTCCTGTATCAGTGATTGGATACTTTCGATCTCATCGCGAAATTGTTCCAGCGGTCTCTGTATGGTGTGAATCGATTGATCTAGCCCCACCAGATTGGCAGAGAGGCTTACAAAGTCGGCATAGTCCTCATTAATCAGATCAATCATAGACGATCGCAGTCCCTTTAGGTAGAGGCCCAAATTATCACGCAACTGCTCTAGACTTGGGGCGCTACGATTCTTATGCAAAAATTCATCAACGGAGAAGTTGGCCTTTCATATTCAAACAAAAATAAAACTAATTTAATAGGCGTGGGCACTTGGCAAATACTTTGAACTCACCTTCATGAACTCATTTTTATCGAAGCACAGCTCTTCTCCAGTAGCTATATCCTTTTTGGCTACATGCTCGAACATTATTCCAAATTGTTTACTTCGTTGTCAGCTTATAATAACTCCCGTTTCAATTCTATGCTTTTCCCACGAAGATTTGTTTTTGCCACGGAGATGACTTTTGGGGATGCAACCAAATCAGCTGTTTTCATTAAGCTCGCTTTTCATTGTGAATGAATAGTGATGTCAGACACTGCCGACAGTCGTCATTTACACGGCGGTTACTTTTTTCGCAGGCAGCAATAATGAGGTGGCCGCAAAAAACAACAATGGCATACAATTGATTGCTGTTGACTATCTAAAAAAAAATTCAATTTCGATTTCATTATAATTTTATTATCTTCTTTACATTTTGCTCAAATTAAAATTTGCAAAATATGAAGAATAGTTAACGCAGCGAGCACTAATGATGTGGCCGCAAAGCTATAACTACAAAAATGCCATTAAATTACTTTATCAGTTGAAATGTCAATTAGGTGAAAACAGCTGATTCATTTCAGTTTACACTTTTATCTGATTACGGTTTTTTAGGTATTACTCAGATTAAAATTTGCAAAATATGAGGAATATATATCCGATAAACTTATCGTAAGTTTGTGTAGGTGAGGTAACGAGAATTAGGTACATTTTATAAAAAATACATTTAATAATTATTGACGACTCTCTTTTTATTATAATTATAAAAAAGAGAAGAGTCAGACACGAATTGTACAGAGCACCCTTACAAAAATGAGTCAATCTAGACTGACATCAATATAAATGTATTTATTTGTTTTTTTTACTTTTTTCACAATAACTAAAAGGCATGGGATTTTGCCGATTGCATTGTAAAACAAATCAACATATCTTTAAAAGAAAGATTTTATGTAAAAATTAATATAATAATTTTAACTTGTCTGTTAATGGTTATTAACAAAAATATTAATTAAATATATAAGTTTATTTTGAGAAAGGCATCAATATCAATACAGAATCATTGAATGTGTTATGAATATAAGAGGTAGGGTTTGGTTTTAGACTTGTTGAGCCAAAACTTGTTCATAACATAAGTAGTCGCTATCCTCGTCCATAAGATTTTCTTTTGTATTATTAAAATTTAAAATGTATAAGAGAAAAATAAATGGGCTGATATCAATATCAATACAGAAACATATAATATGGTAAATCTCTTATTCCATAATGTAAAGTGTTCTAAAGAAAAGTGATTTTTCCTTGTGCGACATTTCCTCCACAAATCTTTAACCCTACGTCTCCACGGGCAATTTTTGATGGCATGCCATTGGCAATTTCAAGCAAATTGCCAATGGAGACTCCAAATTGCTTAAGTTGGCAATTTATGTTATGAAATATGTTATGCCATAAATTGCCAACGTGCTGTGTTGCAATCAGTTGTCATTTTGTTTGTTTGACAGACATTTTTCATTTTTTCGTGACGCTTACAGTGGAAGCATCGTCGGACAATTTCGTTTTACCGCATCTATTAAATTCATAAAAACGCTAAAATGAATGGAGACTGTGCATTTGCATTCTTTGTAATAAAGGATTCACCCAGAATTTCGGTTTCCCTCTTTTTTCCTCTTCATCGTATAAATAAAAATTTTTTTCAAGCGTGGGTACAGCGAACTAGATTGCTTGACGGCATTTTCAAAATGACAATGGCATAACATCGCAAAGCCCACCATTAAAATATTGCAATCAAATTTGACAGATGTTATGCCATCAAAAATCGCCCGTGGAGACGTAGGGTTATAGCTTTGCATGCCATAAAACACAATCTGAAAAAATCTAAAGATCACCCTACCTCGAATGAATGAAATTATTTAATTTCCTTTTTTTATAATAATGTAAAATTTAAAAAAATATATGATATTTTTCACGTAATATTTACAAAACTGAAATCCAAACAAAGAAGAAAGTTCCTATCAATAATATTGAAATAAGAAAAAATCGATATTCACCTCTTGATGGAAATATTCACCATTTAAAAATTATTTTCAACTTAATCACCAGACGCAAAGGCAATTAAGGTATGCAACGCCTCGTGTAAATAACGCTCAATCATATTTTCCAATAATTTCAACTCGGTTCGCAAATACGCCAATTCAGTTAATAATTGTAAGACAGACGAAAATTTATAAAATTAAACAAAAATGCCGCATAATCATGGTTTCCGCAACGATTTTAAAAGATCACAAAAGCCAAAGCCGCGCAATATCGCTGTCACTACGCTGGAGGAGGATAGTCCAATAGCAAAAGCATTTCGTGGATATAGCCAGGAACTGGACGATAAACATGACCGGCACGAGCGTATTGTGAAGCTCAGCCGCGATATCACAATCGAGGCAAAGAGAATTATATTTTTGTTGCACACCATAGACGGAAGAAAGAATAACAAGGCAAAAATATTGACGGAGGCACAACAGCGCCTTAACAAAACGATTGAAGTTAATTTTAAGGCAGTGGCCAAAGAACTGATTGGACAGGATCCCTACCAGTATCGTAATGCATACTCCCCAGGTTTGCAAGAGTTTATCGAAGCATACAGTTTTATGGAATATTTTAAATACGCCGAAGAGGAAGAAAATGGTGGAACAATATCCGATTGGAAGGCATTGCAGCAAAAGATGCAATACGAAATGGAAGAGGAGAAAAAGGATGAGAAAAACGAAGAAAAAAAGGAAGAGAAAGAGGACGAAAATAAGGAAGAGTTGAAAGAAAATGAGCCTACGAAGATCGAAGTTGGAGAAGAGAATCAATCAGAGTTGGCAGAAGCCACAAAAGGTGTTTACAATTGAGTGCTTATTTTATTAATTTTCAAATTATCCATGGGTGTTTTTTTTCAGCTTTGGCAACAATTAAGTTTCAATTCTTTATCGATCCCAGCGAGTATATTTTGGGTGTGTCTGATCTAACGGGTGAGCTTATGCGCCGTTGTATCAACTCCTTGGGCAGCGGTGAGACAGATGTTTGCATCGAGACTTGTAACGCTTTGCAACGTTTTTACTCTGGGTACACATTTTTTCTATTCATTCTTACATTAAACACTTATTTCTATTAAATTTTTTCTATTTTAGTTATATTAGTCTTAATTTTCACCGTTTCCGTGAGTTGTCTCGCAAAATTTACACCATGCGTCAAAGCGTATTGAAGGCGGAACATGTTTGCTACAATGTCAAAGTGCGTGGAGGAGAGGCAGCCAAATGGGGTGCCGTTTTTGACAACAAGCCCGGCGATGATGTCGACGAAGGCTTCTACTAAAGTATTATTAGATTTACATTTAATAAATATTTATGACAAAATTTCTCAACGAAATTAATAGACATTCACATATATGACGTAATTAAACATTCAACTAATTCTTAATTCATGTTTAGTCAGTAATAATACAGGGACCCGATTAAGAAAAACGAAGACCGACGTTAGCATTTATTAGAAGATTCATACAATTCTCTTTCGCTTCTCATACATTCTGAAGCCTTGACTACAATACGACATCAAATACGATATGTAGAGTTATATACCGTATTCGAATACGATATATAAATTCAAATGTATTTTATTTTCACACATTTGTCGCATGGGAATGGTGTGAACAATTGTACCCTAGCAAAGAATTGGTAATTTCTAGCAATTAAAATAAATAAATAAATCTTTAACAATAGAGTAAAAATACAATAGTTTCACGTTGATCATCTGTTTAAGCAATAAAGTCTATCTAAAAAAATTGAATTTTATCAAGTAAAGCGATATTTAATATAGTGAAGCGATACTTTGCACTGGACTGATATTGATCAGCAGTTCTGGTATTACTCTTAAGCATCTCTTAGGAACAACTGGAAATTAAATTTCCGACTGTACCGAATTGCAAAATAAATACATTGAAAGTGGAACGCATTGGCAGAAGCGAAAGAGTCTGTTTTCCATAATCGGGATACCGGATCGCTTCTTATAAATTTCACATGGGATCGATCAAAGCAAATAAATAAGCAAGTTTTGTACTATTTACAATATTTATTAAAGTTAATATAAACAAGTGTGTCAAAATAATACATGTATTATCATTAACAAAGGATAATCCAAACTATCGTCAAAGTATATTTGTAACAGATTTCAATAATTAACTGTAGACAAAAACTTTTTATTATTATAATTAAAATGCATTGAAACTTAGCTAACTTTATGCTTACTCCTGTGAAAATTAATTTACTTTTTCTTATTCCTCTGCTTTATCGCAGTCATCATAATCCGCTTCGTCGTCATCTAATTCATCATTGCTGGGGACATATTCCGAATCACCATCGTCAATGAATGGGTCTTCTAAGTCGTAGTCATCTAAATCCGAACTATGGCCACTGACATTAGCGCCTGTTGAATCATTGCTGGAGTTTAGCTGTTGGCGACGCTGGCGCAGACGCATGCAATGTTTTTTGTAATTTTGTTCAAAGTCGGCTTAAGAGAGAGACCAAATTTTAAATTGCACGAATATAGAAAGGAAAAAATATATTTTTAATCTTAATGCAGTGTTTATGTAGTGGAATCATACGAAATGGCTTGATGACTTAAGTTTGTTTCTATCATGTACTTACTGTCTGGCGGATGATAGAACTGTTGGAAGTGCACTGGATTACGGCGGTAGCAACTATTTCCGAAAGGGCAGTCTGGTGTACCTTTCGGCGGTGGGGGATAATTGGGGCGTTTGTAGTCACTGTCGCCAGGATGGGCTTGCTCCATGCGATGCATGGGATTGCGTCTATAATAGAATATATAAAGTTAATATCTTTATTTATGTATTTAGATGCGAAAGTCACCTATAGCAGCTTACGCCAAATTTGCACATTTCACGAGTAGTTGAACTGGCGTCTGCTTTTTCCACTTTTATGGCAGGTTTGATATCCGCAAAATTCGAAGTGCCAGAACTTGAAGCTTGAGGCTTGCTACTGTCTTCCGGATCTTCAGGTTCAGTTTTAATACGAACTTCCGCTATGGTGCCAGTGGAGCAAGAGGGTAAGTCTGCACTTGAAACTGTTTCTGTTGCATTATCAGTTCCACGACTTTCGGCATTGTTTTCTACCTGTGCTCCACGTTTATCTGGCCCTGCGTCACCACTTCCTAGATCATTCTGTATATTTGGAAGATCTGAACTGTTGTGCAGCTGCTCTAAGGTTTCTTCAGCTGCCGCAACGGCTGTTTCAGTAGTACCATTTGAATTCACTACATCCTGTAGTGGAGACTCTTCATCTGTACTGTTTTCAGGTTTCGACATCTTGCATCTTTTGCTAGCATTTCCTGTAGCTATTGCTGAGGCTGCTTCTGGTCCTAATACTTGTTCCCTCATCCAATCCATTATATTTCTCTTCAACGATTGTCCATTACTGCTGGAAGCACCGCGAAATCCACCATGTGTCATTGCGTAGGAATATGCTCCAGGACTAACATAACAACTATCGTTGGCGCCATCAGAATCTGTTGTTGCTTCTTCTGCTTCGTTAGGCGATAAGCTTCGAGGGCAGTTCAATGGGGCATTTTCATCAGCAGTACTGTCTTTTTCACTTGTATCGTTTTCCTCTGCTAGCATTTCAAATTAATCAATTGTTATCAAAAATAAACTGAAAGTTTCGATTTGTGCTGTTGTGAAATCAATTTATGATCGAAATTATGAAAATGTTTATCTTATTAAAATTACAAAGCTGCCACATATAAATTTAATTTAACCTTGAAAATTTTTACAAGGGTTGCCGGATGTGTTCACAATAGGTTGAATATATTTTAAACGTAAAAAAAACAAGGAGGACGTTCTGAATAATTTTTAGTTTTCTAAACAAAAACACTTTCAATTTCCTTTTTTCGAATCACAGCCTGCTAATGTTGAAAAAACACTTTCAATTTCCTTTTTTCGAATCACAGCCTGCTAATGTTGAACGTATTATAAAACATTCAATTGAATTTGTTTTAAACCAGTTATGTTCAAGCGCGCGGCTTCACGTATATGATATGTAGTTTATAGTACTGTTCGAGACACAAGAACTGAACTTTTTGTCGCAGAAAGTTCACTTTCAGACTATAAACTAGCTGGACTTTTTCTAGTGCTGCTCAATTTATATTCTATTTGGAAGGAAAGAAATTTTCGAATTTTTTTCCTTTATACTCCATAATTCTAAATTTAATTATGTATAAAATATGCACTTTCTGAATTTAGAATAATTAACAATTATCCATATTAGCCATTTCCATTGTAAAAACGTTATTCCTCTTCTTCTTCTTCGACAGAACTACTTATTAATATATCGATTATTTATTAATTTGTTTCATTTTAGTAATTACGTTCTGAATAATTTTTAATTTTCTAAACAAAAACACTTTCAATTTCCTTTTTTCGAATCACAGCCTGCTAATGTTGAACGTATTATACAACATTCAATTGAATTTGTTTTAAACCAGTTATGTTCAAGCGCGCGGCTTGACGTATATGATATGTAGTTTATAGTACTGTTCGAGACACGAGAACTGAACTTTTTGTCGCAGAAAGTTCACTTTCAGACTATAAACTAGCTGGACTTTTTCTAGTGCTGCTCAATTTATATTCTATTTGGAAGGAAAGATATTTTCGAATTTTTTTCCTTTATACTCCATAATTCTAAATTTAATTATGTATAAAATATGCACTTTCTGAATTTAGAATAATTAACAATTATTCATATTAGCCATTTCCATTGTAAAAACGTTATTCCTCTTCTTCTTCTTCGACAGAACTACTTATTAATATATCGATTATTTATTAATTTGTTTCATTTTAGTAATTATAATGTACAATTATGAATTCACTTATACTTTCACAGCGTATAATTGTAAACAAAACTTGATATTATGAACTGTTACCGCACTTTCCTGTTCGCGTCGTCACTGTACGAGTTTATACGATGCGAGCAAACCTAATATGTATGTGAAAGATTTTCAGTTGATTGTTAGCTGTAATGCACAGACAATTTTTATATAATGTAGAATAGATGTACTAGAAGAGTGGAGTTGTCAAATGGTGTCTCCAATATGGACTAGAAACTCCAACTTAAGATACAACAAGACTTTAGGTAAATCTGAGCATTCTTTCATTTAATAAATCTGAGCATACCTACTAGGCATAGAGAAACTTTGGCATAAAAGAAAGTAAATAAATATAATTTTATTTATTCATAAATTTTATTTAATACGTCTAAGCTATTGTCCTTACAAACTCAATAATAATATGCTATTTCTCCAATTCAATTTTATACAACAACTATTTTATGCTATATTTATAGTATACATAATTTTATTGAGTCGGAGTGGTTAAAATATTCCAACTCCACCAAATCCAGCTACTCCGCGGCTCCGACTCCACAAGCCTGGCTACAACTTTCTCAGAAAATGTCTCAGGTAAGTAAAAACAAACTCTCGGGTTAGAAAATGTGTTACTAAAATTAATCACATCTGTAGACTTCTCTCTCCGAGTCTCATTCAATATTTTATAAACACAGTTTCATCAGCTTTAATGCCAATTATATACGAAATTGTTTTATATACGATATAACAAAATTTTACTATGTGGCAACGCCGGCCCTGTGGAATCGATCTTTCGTTTGATACACATATAAACTGCGGTATGGGTATTAAATACGCCACGGCTAGACCAAGTCGCATTAAATTAAATTTTGTTGCATTTAATTCGTTGTAGGTCGAGGATACAGGCTGATAAACGGGACGTATTCGGTATATTTCGACAAATATAAATGTAAGGATTGTAAAAATGTGATTAGTTTAATAAATATAAAAATTATTATTTTATATTTATGTGTAATTTTGCTAATATTATTTTAATAATTTTCAGTTGGACTTTCCTACATACAACTATAATTTGCTTTCAGTGCATAAGGTCAAAGTCAAAGCCCATGGGAGTGCGATAATTAGTAAAACAAATATTCTGATAACTTGCTTCAATATTATACAACACAACGGGTAAAGTTGATAAAATACTAACTCAAGTTATTGATATTTGTCATAGTCATTGGAAGTCGCTTTCATCAAAAGAAAGTACAAATATGACTGACAAATTAGATGTTATTATATTCGGAGCTTCTGGCTTCACAGGAAAATATACTGTCTATGAGGCAGTTTCCGTGCTGCAGGATTTGCGATGGGGCATTGCTGGGCGCAATCGCGGCAGACTAGAGTCGGTGTTGAAGGACATGGGAACGAAGGCCAACAAGGATCTATCCAATATTCCTATCATCATTGCAGATGTATCCGACCCGCCGTCGCTGGTGGAGATGGCTCGTCGTTGTCGTGTGTTGGTCAACTGTTGTGGCCCGTACCGTTTCTATGGAGAGCCCGTTGTGAATGCTTGTATCGCAGCTGCTACGCATCACGTAGACGTCAGTGGTGAGCCACAGTACATGGAAACAATGCAGCTGAAATATAATGCACTAGCTAAGGAACGATGTGTCTACGTGGTATCCGCATGTGGCTTCGATTCCATACCGGCTGACATGGGTGTTGTCTTTGTTGAAAAGAATTTCGATGGCATTGTCAACTCCATAGAGACTTACCTGACGATACAAAATAAACGCGGTACTGGAGGTGGTGCTGGCATCCATTTTGGCACTTGGGAGAGTGCCGTTTATGGCTTGGCACATGCCAATGAATTGCGTGGTATACGTGCAAAATTGTATGGCGAAAAGCTACCCAAATTCCATCCGATTTTGAAGAGTCGCCCCCTTATCTTCAAGTCGGATGTTGTTAAAGGCGTATGCCTACCATTCCCTGGGTCGGATCGCTCTGTAGTAATGCGCTCCCAACGCTTCCTGTACGAAAAAGAACACAAGCGGCCAGTGCAAATGCACGCTTATGTATCATTTGGGTCTTGGATAAAAGCCATTTTGATCGCTATCTTCGCTGTCTTGTTTAGTACTATGACAAAATTTGCGCTCGGACGTCGCTTACTGCTTAAGTATCCGAAAGTGTTTTCGGGAGGCATGATTTCGCACGAAGGACCTACGGAGACGGCTATGGAGAATGCTCGCTTTGTAATGACTATAAAAGCGGTGGGCTGGCCAAAATCTGAGCGATTGGCCGAACCAACTGATCAATTCACTGAGGCGCCTACAAAGACGTTGACGGTTAAGGTATCTGGCCCCAATCCCGGCTATGGATCGACATGTGTGGCTTTGCTTTGCACCGCTGTAACTATTCTTAAGGACAGCGACAAGATGCCTGGCACCGGCGGTGTGTTGCCTCCGGGTGCTGCTTTTGCTAAGACAAGCTTAATCAGCGAATTGGAGAAACACGAACATGGCATGAAGTTTGAAATTTTGGCCAATAAGTAAATTCGGACAATTATGATATTTTCTATTTTGTCATTAATAACCTAATGGATTTAACTTGGTTACTAACTGAAACATATACATAAGGATTCCAATTTATTCATATAGAGCTATATTTTCTCTTATTTTTTTTGTTTTAACTATAGTAAGTTGTATAACACAATTACTATATAAAAGCATTTATTTACATTTGCATGCTGAAACATTCTGCACAATTTTATGGATTTGTCTCAAAGGCCTCCGAATACATTGTTGTTAATTAAGGTGATTTATAAATAACTACAAGTGTATGTAATGCATTCTTTTAATAAACATATAACATATAATTAATTGAAATTATACCATCCAGCTATGAAAAGGTTATTTAATTGTTGTTTTAGATTGCAAAGGTCAAAGTCCATATCACTCGTATCTGCAACAACTTCTCAACACAAATGAAATTTGGAATAAATCTTGAATTCATTGCATACGTCATACGTAGATAAATTGATTGACACAATTCAATCTGAGTTGAATATAGAGGAGGGGAAGTTCGTAATAAAGAATCGCTTATAAAGAATGAGCGAAATGTGAAAAGATGCTTTTTCTCTCTTTCATATTGGGAATTAATGATCACAAAAAAGTTATGAGATTCAATTATAATGAAGTCGATTCTGATCATATTTATATATCGTATTTTATTCTGATAGCTGTAGCTGATAGTGTAGTGCTAAAAATTGACAAGGAAGGAAGTGCGTATTATCCTCTTTAGAGCACCTTTTTCATTACATCATTATACAACTTTTTCATTACTTCAGGTTTTCACAAATGTAAATATTCTGTTTACGTGAGCAATCCATCTCTGTATTTAGGGCCTAAGCTGACACCACTTTATAGTTATATGATGGTAAAGTCAACATTGACATTTGAGCCTTCTGCTTTTTTCTTCTTTTGTTATTATGAATGAATGTGCTGGAAAATTAAATTCAGAGATAACGCTAAATGAAATACATATACACATGACTCATAAGCGACAATTCTCTCTTTATAGATTAGGAAATAATTCCATCGCTTTTTTTGAAAAACCTTAAGATTCTAAGTCACAGAAAGCTTAGCCTTGACTTGGCTTTACTTATTTATGTAGGTAGAGTATCTAACATAAGTGATGCCGATATGTAGTAGCTCACTTGTGAATGTGTATTGTTCAAATATGATATGGTACTAATATACGGTATTTCATATTGTTTGCTTAAAGCTCTCATTTACTTACTATCCTTCCCTCATCTATATTTTTATATCTTAACATTAGTACAATGAGCATCAATGCCTGTTTTTTCAGACGTTCTCCTTTCATAAATAAATAAATTTTCAATATTGCTACTAATTACATTTCAACTCAAGTCATATTTACTATATTTCATGTGATCTTGCCATTAGGCTGACTATCTCTGTATACAAAATTATTCAAAGTAGTCACTTGTTAATTTATTCACTGTGAATGAAAGTACTAAAAGAGAAAGAAGAAGAAGAATACATTGGAATAGATGTCAGTGTATATATTATTTTTCTGCTGAAATGCTATAGAAAATTTATTATATATTTGTAGAAGTAAGAAATATTTGATTATTTTTTTCTTCGCTGAAGGACAACAAATTCTTTTAGGTATTTTTAATATTGAAAATGGATATCCTGTGTAGAAAATTATTGTTTTTACGTTCGGCCTGTTCACGTCTTGTTAAAACACCATCAGCAGCAGAAAAATTGTTTAGCTTAAATTGTAATGGAAATCCAGACAGTGAGAGTCCTGATGTTGAAAAAAAGAAAAGGAGGCTCGTAGTGGAGTCCTTGGCGGACCGTGAAATCTTGAGAGTAGGAGGCGAGGAAATTATTCCCTTCCTTCAAGGACTCATTACAAATGATATGAAACATGTGCAAGGAAGTCCAGAGTCCTCGAATATAGCCGATTCAATGTATACACTATTTTTAAATAAGGCTGGCCGTGTACTCTACGACTCGATTATATATCGCACACAAGATCCCAGCACTTATCTAATAGAATGCGACAGAGAAATTTCAAACGAGCTGCGCCGTCATTTGCGGCTGTACCGAGTTCGACGTAATATAAAAATTGACTCTGTCGATAAGGAATATCGTTCGTGGGTGGTTTTCAATCCTGAGGGAGACAACGATGTACGCTTTGCCACATCGCGGCTACCCCACGAACTCTACACGACACAGGATCCGCGTGTACGGAGTCTTGGCGCACGCATTGTTACCACACCAGACATTAATTGGAGCGACTTAGCAAAAGTGTTTGCTTCAATTTCCGATAATATTTCTGTGGAGGCGCGAACACATTCGTGTAATTACCGGCAACATCGTTATAAAAATGGTGTAGGAGAGGGGGTCCAAGATTTGCCACCAGGCAAGTGTTTTCCGCTGGAGGCAAATTGTGACTTTCTGCATGGCGTCAGTTTTCAGAAAGGCTGCTACATTGGACAGGAGTTGACGGCCCGTGTCCATCATACTGGGGTCATACGCAAGCGTCTAATGCCGCTGAGGCTAACGTCCTCAGTTGCCGACATTACCGCAGATATTCAGTCGCCAGCAGGCTTTAGCATTGGAGTGCTACGCGGTGTCAGTTCAAATAGAGCATTGGCATTGCTTCGCGTTGATCAGGCGTTAAAATCAGCCCAACTGACGGTCGAAGGAGATGTATGCTACGCCGAGAAACCCAATTGGTGGCCCACCGAAATATGCCAGAAAGCGCGCTTTCGGGACAGCGCCTGAGCAGATTGCTATATAATCATTAGTAAACTAGTTTATTTCTGAAACTTATTAGCCAAATATTATTGTCAATGAACAAAAATTGTTTGTCTGTCAAATTTAGAAATAAAACATATATTTCTGATCATGTATGTTCAATAAAACCAGTTTTGCATTTGCCATTCCTATATATTTACAGGAATGGATGATGCCAAGGACCAGCCGAGCACCTCGAAGCAGGCTCTTAATATAGGAGATGAAAAGGGTCGCGAAAACGACGATTACAAGACTCCTCATAATGCGGGAGGTGATAAGGCTTCTAATACAGGCGATGATAATTTTACTCTAAACATCAAAGACGAGGAAGCCGAAATCGCACGCTTGAATCTACCCTCGGTTGACAAGAAGGAGGAGACTTCCGCAGTTGAAGAAGATGATCGTATTGCCAAAATTGAGTTCCAATGTTCCACCTGCGATATGAACGAAATGGTACATTATTTTGGCAAAACTCCCCCCTTCGTGTATGGCATAAAGTTTCTTGAGGACACTTTCGTTATGCGAGATCCTTTTCAGCCACCACCGCCTCGTCGAAAACCCAAGGCCGAGTACTTTATAGCTATAGGCGCGAATTGTGTGCAGTGTCAACGCTGCGTATGCAAGGATGCTGAATGTAGTTTTTTCTATACACGCACATTTTGCCTGGGTTGTGCGGAGAAACTATTGGGCAGCTTCCCAATAGAGGTACGAGTTAAGTTGAGGAAACAGTTGGTAGCAGCAAAATAAAAAACACTTATGTTTAAACTCGGATGTAGTTCCTTTTGTTTGTATTTTGGTCATATTAACTAAACTTTTGAAGGGGTAAAAGGGGCATAAACATTCTAGTATGTATGTTCCAATCAAGTCTTTTTCAAGTAATGAAAAAATTTACAATTTAAGTACGTAGAGATTAAATCGTACAGGTTTTCTAGTGAGCCTAGACCTTTGGTGCAATCTTTTTAGCCAATTTTTGCATTTGTGTTGTACCATTCTTCTTTGGCTTTTTCTTTTTTATGCCCGTCATTTTAACACCATGGAAATCAGATTTCTTTTGCTTGCTGGCGTCCACGGAGGGCTCCGATTTCTTGGCACCGCCTGCCTTTTCTTTTTGTTTCTTGTTCAAGCGTAGCTTAGCACCAGTTTGTGGCTTCTTTGCTGTAGAAGCGGCTGCATCACGCGACTTCTTAGCTCCCAGTTTGTTTGTAGAATAGCGCTCAACGTGTATGGGACGTTCATCTAATATCGTCTCGTTTAACTCCATGGCGAGGCCAACGGCTTCAGGCGATTTAAAGCAAACATAGGCGACTCCTTTGTTGCAGCCCTTGTCGCCATCATGCAAACAGCGTATGTATTCGATTTCCCCGCAACTAGAGAATATCTCACGCAGCTTTTCGTCTGTCGCAGCTGCAAGAGAAATATATTTATTAAAGATAATACATCAACATTACTAGACTTTTTAGATCTTACAATATTTTAGATTCCCTATAAAGATCATACGTTTTGCATCAGTATTGGTCTGATTGTTAGACGGAGTGACGCGCAAATGGTTATTCTTGAATTCGGTCCCATTTAAAGCTAACGCTTTCGTTGCTGCCTCTGCGTCTTTAAGCACCACGTACGCATTCAAGGAGCCGGCCTCTTTGCGAGCTTTGTGCTTGAAAATTATTTTACCGGCAGCACTTCGTAGGCGTATAGAGTTCACAGGACCATAGGGCTTAAATAAACGTATCAGTTGTACACGTTTCGTATTAATTGGTAAATTACCAACAAAGACAGTAGCATCATTTACGGCAGGATCTTTGGGACTATATTCTGTAAAGGATAGACGATATTATTATGCAGTTTATTTGCACTTAGAATAATTATTCCAAGTGATCAGAGCTGAACTGTTTTAGCTCAGCCTATTTATAAATTATAGCAAGAGATTACCTTTCTTTTCGGCGATTTCTTTCTTCTGAGCTTTTTTATTTTCCTTTTTCTTTGCCTTTGCTAACTTCTTTGCCTGTGTCTTTTCTGAACTTCCTGTTTCGGCGGCTTTCTGTTTCTCAGTTTTTAGGCTAGATTCCGCTGGTTCCTCCTCGTTTTTAGAATTCTTTCGTTTCTTTCCCAATCCTTCCTTTAACTCTCCCATTAATATTTGTAGCTTTTTCAGCTTCTTCTGTAATTTTTTTTGCTTTTTCTTCTCAATTTTAGCCAATTCCTTTGTGGTTTTTTCTTTATTGTCCCCATCTCCTGATTCTTCCTTTGCCTTTTTGTTTTTATTCTTTTTTTTAGTCACTTTGGTGTCATTCTCATTAATTGGAGCAGGAGCAGTCGAAGAAGTGCCAGAACCATTATCTAATTGTTCTTGGGGAATATCACTTGCAGCGATAATACCCTTAGATTTAGTTTGCTTCTTTTTTGACTGCATAGCTTTTTGAAAATCACTTGTTTATTTTGCCACCAAAAATTCACGTGTGTATATACCTTTTTACATGTGCTGAGGGAAGGCGTATCTGCAATTGAGGGTGCCCTGTGCTGAACTATTCTTTACAAAAAACACACTGAAATGCAGTCCGCGGGCGTTATAACATGTATGCAACGGCTGAACGCTTCATGTAGCACATGTAAATTATGGGCTAACAGCATACAATCTGATAACGAAGGATATAACCTACTAGAGTGTGAAAATGTGGTAAATAATATTGCTGAAAGAAATATATATGTATAAATAAATAAATAATATTCGCTAATAAAGCAATTTGGAAGCATATGGCAAGCGTTCGATAAAGGTACATATGATTTGCTTTCTTTTAAATCTTCATAGTTGTTAGTTGGTACCTTTAAGCTTTCTTTTCAGTTTTCTTAGGCAAAAGTACTGGTTGGATATTTGGCAGAACACCACCTTGTGACTCCCGACAATAGTTTATTCAACTCTTCGTTATTGCGAATGCCCAACTGCAGATGACGTGGAATGATTCTCGTCTTTTGGTTGTCGCGAGCAGCATTTCCAGCCAACTCAAGTAAGTGTTTTTCGCTGCCAGCGTCCGTAGCGGACCCACCAAGATTTTGAGTGGATTCACCACGATTCTTAGTGGATTCACCACGATTTTTAGTGGATTCATATACAACGTCCGTCTGCTTTATTTCACTGCTTTGCCGTTTAACGTTTAAGTTTCTTTTCTCTGTGTTCTCTAGTACATATCCTCTTATACTCACCACCTCCATCGAGTTTGTAATTATATAAAGTCGGGATTCGTTTAATTCCCAGCATGTTTGTAATGACAAACATGTTTAAATATATAATAATATGCATTTATGGCTAGTATTATAACTTATTGTTGTGCTTACACTGAGGATAGTAAGTTTGTTCGGTCGCATGAACTTGTGCAGCGAGTTCACTTTCAGTTCAGTAATTTAACGTATGCGACGCGAACACGAAAGTGCAGTAATAGTTCATAATATCAAATTTTGTTCACAATTAAACGAAGGAAAGTATAAGTGAATTCGATAATTATACTTTATAATTAATAAAATGGAAGAAAATAATAAATAATTATAATATAATAAATAATTGATACATTATTAAGTGGTTCTGTCGAAGCAAAGGAACTACGTTATTACAATGGAAAAGAAAAGTATTAATTATTTTAAATTCACAAACTGCTTATTATATATATATATATATATATATATATATAATATTTTCTAAATTGAATTATATATATATTTCAATTTAGAAAATTGGGAGCGAAGGAAAAAAATTCGATAATGTGTTAATTTTCAAAACAGAACATGAACTGAGGTGCACTAGAAAAATTTCAGTTCAGAGTTCATGAACTAAAAGTGAACTTTCTGCGACGCGAGCAAGAAAGTGTAAATGAACTCCGATACGAACACAGTTCAGGGCAGATAGTGCAGCCAGACGTGAACAGACCTACTCTTATATGTTAACTTGTACATTGTAGGAGGAGTTTGGCATGTATCGCTGTGTAAACTAGTTTAGAGCCCGATTAAACTTGGATGTCGGATTTTGTGGCGGTGTTGAAAAAGGCTCACCTAGCGATTATATCTTTTGTGTAGTAGTTTTTCTCATTCCAAAATCCTTGCACACATAATTCTTTACGAAGTAAATTATTAATCACAACATCCTTGATCATATTTTGCTGGTTATTAACCGCTAAATAAAACTGTTCCTCCTCTTCTATGAGCCTGCAACTATTGTTAGTAATGTGTTTAAGTAAAGTGAAATTGATATTGATATTTTAAAAATATACTTCACAGACTTCTTATTTGATTGTAAATGTATATTAACTTTTGAAATTAACTTCATATTTCAGGCCGTATTGAAATGGACGAAATTTATCAACCCTGTTTCATGTTGTATTAATTGGGGTGCCTCCCTCTCGTAACGCTTTTTCATATCACGCTATTTGTCTCTTTCTCGTATGTTTGTTTGTGCGCTGCAACAAAAACGAGCAAAATGTAATGCATGTGGTGAGTGTGTGTATGTATGACTTTTTTGCGCACTTATTTCCATTTTCGTATCGTCCATTCTTTTTGCCACTCTTCTTAACAAGCAAAAAGAAATTTTCGTGGATTATTATACCGACTGAACGACTGAACCGAACCGAACCGCTCCCATTAGGTCTTCTTGGTTTTCGTCTCGTTCGTCGAATCAGAAGGAGTGCAAGCAAGCAGAGTAATCGGCTGTGTATGTAACAGAGTCGGCAAATTTTGAAATTAAACAAATTTGTTAATTTGCAGTTTCTAGTATAAATAATATACGTATGTACATAGAAATTTAAATAAATTTGTGCAAAACTGTGAATGAGACTGAATAAAAAACAAGAATTACGCGAATGAGCGCTAAAAATTGTGTGTTATAAAAAAAATTGAAACAAATTTGAAAGGAAAAGGTGAATCACGCTGAATCATTTTTAGTTTTTTTTTTTTTTGAAATATTTTGTCTTCTAATTTTTGCGAATAGATTAATAGATTTTGTAATGGGAAAATATTGTTTAATTAACGAGGAATAAAATAATTTTGCAGCACACGTTGTTAAAAAGAGGAAAACTACAGGCTCATAAAGGAATAAACGTGAGAAGGATTAAAGGCGAGAGTCATATAAGGTAAAAAATTACAGGGAAGCACTGCGAACGAAAAAAATAAAATGGAGCACGAGGATAATACGCAGTTGGACAACTATATGCAAAGTTCACAAAATTTAATGGACAACTTACATATTGCGAGTGGTGGGGGTCGTGAGGATGTTGGGAGATTGGTTGCCGGCGAGGAAATCGTCGGTGGAATCGGTAGCAATATTGGGGGAAAGTTCGAGGAGCACGAAGTACCCGATGACGACGAAGAATGGAAGTACGTACAAGAAGTGCATCAGAGCGAGAAGCAGCAAACGTTGAAAGTCGATGGTAAAGAAGCAGTAGAAGGTGTCGGTAATGGTAACGAAAGCGGCGAAATGTTGGCCCAACATGAAATTGAAGTTGGCAACGGCGACTTTAATGCCGCAGTCACCGGCTCTGCCATTAATGTGGATGAAGAAGAGGTGGAAATAATTAAAACTGATGGCGATTTCTCAACAACATCAAATACCACGTCGACAGCGGGCGAAGACGCTGAAGCAGATGTGCTGCAAGTGGAAATGAAAATAGAAGCCGCACAGCAATTGCAACAGCAAGAGAATATCGCACCGCAATTTGGCGTAAACGCCACTGTTAGAGAGGAAGACGCGGAGGAGGAGGAACCGAGTTCATTGGCCACCAATACTACAAACGGTACAAGCAGCTTGAGCGAAAATCCACCACAGCAATTGCAGCATGAACATGAAAATGAACATCAGCAACACTTGCAACAGTTGCCACAGGGAGATTACGGATTTAAATATGATGACGCAATGGCAGACAAAGAAAACGCTGATCCGCTAACAGCTGACATTACTGCACGAACCGATGCAATCGATTTCGAAAGTCATTATCAGCTAAACCCTGACGCACAGGAGTTTGTGCCTAGTTTCGGCTCGAATCCAACTTCGCCCACTGCTGACGTCGATATCGCAATGGCATTCGCTGCTGCTGAACGGGTTGGCGAACCGGCTCTGTTCACAGAACAACCACACCCAAGCGCTATGCCACGCCACCTGCTGGATGCCGAAGACGATTTTGTAGCACAAAGCCCACAAAAGGGACGTGCCTCCGACATGGATGTAATCATGCTACCAGGGGAAAATGAATTCGAGCACGAAGCTGCCAAGAGACCGCATGAATTGGAGCAAGAAGACGATTTAATCGGTGAGAGCGCGTTATTACAGCCGCAAGAGTTGCTATTTGAAGCTATGGATAATTGCGATCGCAATGACGATTTGCAGAATATACTTCCACCAGTAGAGAATAACACTGATTTGCAGCGTCAATCGCCTGCAAGCTTTATTGATCACGGACCCGAGACAAGCGTCGATTTGGAAGCTGAGTTGGATATACATCCGGGAGATATGAAACAATCCTCACTGCTGGAGAATGTTACCGAAAACATTGAAAACCTACTCAATACCGTGCAACCGATTCCAATCGATAGCGAGAGCATGAATAACTCTTTTGCTGCAGAAGCCGCCTTACAAGACGGATTAGTCAACAAAGAGATGCTACATGTCGAAGAGAAAGAACACGTCTCGCACTCGCCCTCCATCGAGGAGGTGCAAATGAATTTGCAAAACGAATTACATGCTCCTGTGAAGAATTTACCTCCAACTCCCATTGACATGGACAATGCTGGACACATGAACGAATCGTTCTACTTGGAGCATACATCAGCCGATAATCAAGAAGAACAGCAGCAGCATTGTCAGCTGGAGTCTCAGCAGCAGCTGGAGTATCAGCATCAGCTGGAGCATCAGCAGGAGCATCAGCAGCAGCTGGAGCATCAGCAGGAGCATCAGCAGCAGCTGGAGCATCAGCAGCAGCTGGAGCATCAGCAGCAGCTGGAGTCTCAACGTCAGGTGGAGTCTCACCAGCAGCTAGAACAGCAACATGAGAATCTAGAGCACCAAAATCAGAAACTAGAGCAGCATCAGCAGTGGGAGCAGCATCAACAGTGGGATCAGCAACAGCAGTGGGACCAACAACATCAGTGGGACCAGGAGCAGCATCAGCAGCTGGAGCAGCCACGAGATGCTGTGCCTCCAACCGAAGAAGAAAGCCTGCTAATTAACACTACAAATTCCGGTCTGCTTAACTTTACCGATACATCCTACGAACAATCTCATCAGTTTGGGGCACCACCTAGCGAAGATGAGGGTGCATTTACACGTGAGAAACGCAGTATTGACGATTTTGCCGCACCGCACCACGCATTCAACCTACAATTTGAGAGCGAGCCGAGTGCAGATGTTGATGCAACACCATCGCCATTATCGACCGAGGAGAAGCATCTGATGGAAGAGACTAAAGAGTTGATGCTGGCTGCTGTCTATCGGACCGATGACGGCTTCAACAACAAACTTGAGCAGATGATAAACGATTTTTCAAATGATGGTACTCTAATCCAGGTAGGTGACTCATTTCGGTATACCGTGTCAAAGAGAGAATGAATGTGTATATGCATATGTATATATGACTGGGTGTGTGTGTATTTTCAAAAATAATTTTATTTTTCAATTTTAATAATGGTTTTTCGTTGTTTTTTTTTGGAATTTTTCTTTACCATTTTCGCTGTCATTTCACCTGAGAAATCATTAATTTTGTTGGTATACGTGCGGAGTACACTTGAAAGAGTTTGCGTGGTGCTGTTGAGTGAGCTGAATTGCATTTAGGTTGTAACCCTGCCCATGTTGTGTGTGAGGGTTGGTTGCTGGTGCATGTACCGTTCTTCATTGTGCTGCCTGCATGCAAGTCTGGTTCACGCATTGCACTTCGGTTCAGTGGGGGTGACTTTGTTTTAAAGTGTGCATGGGTGGAGTGTCTTAACTGTATGTTTTTTAAGTATTAGAATTAAGTTCAGGCGGAAAGGAAGCACGTGTGTGTGTGTTTTTGAACAGCAGACGTTGAAAGCGTATTTGCTGTGTTACATGTTTGAAAATGGTATTAGTAGGAAGCACGTAAGCGACAGGGGTGGGGCTATCATATATATTCATTAGCAGTATCATTAATTATATATTATACTTGTATGTACATATATAAATACGAAAATTAAGTCATTAATACAAAACTTCACAGTCAGTGCACGTTTTTGTAGCTACACCACTCGTGTGAGTGTGTATGTGTCGTTGTAGTTTGTGGAGTTAATGGCGTGCGTTTGTGCGTCTGTGCAGTTTGGAGAGAGCCAAGCTCTGTGCAGGCTGTGCTGCGATAAGTGGGTCATGTTGCTATCAAACTTCCTGTAGGAGCGAAGTTGTTGACTCGCTGCAATTGTTTCACTTTCTTTGTGCAGTTGCTTGTTTTTATTTCTTTATTTATTTACATAAAATCCTGTTTACTCAACACAATTGTAAAATTTTTTATTTGATTTCATTCATAATTAATTTTTTTCTAACAATACAATATTTATTTGATACGTCATTTTTCGTTGGCATTACAGCGGGTTGCTATGACACCGGCGCTTATAATGAAAACGGAAAAAACAACAAAAAAACATGCTAACATAAACATAAACATTGGTAACATAAACAGCGGCGTTTTTGTTATCATTGCAGCTGTAGGTGTTTATGTTTTCATTTAGTGAGATGTTTTTCGGTGAGTCGGTCAGACCAGACCGGCTGTTTTTTTAGTGTCTTTGGTGAGCCGAAAGTGGCGCTGGTATAATCAGTACTTGAGCATTATTTTTATCAGTATTACTACACTGCTCAATCTTAAGTTCTTTTTTTTCTTTCTATTTTTATTATTAAGGTGAGACTACTTTACTTTATACTTGTTTTTAGATTATCAATTTTTAAGTTGATCTTTTGGCTTTTGATTTATTTATGAGTAATACTGATGCTATGCTGAATTGAAAGCCAGTGCCGCTTGCTGCCCTGCCGCTTTATCTAATCTAATCATTCCCATAGACAATAATTATTTATAATTTAAGCAATGATTTGTTTTTCGCTCTATTGCTTTTACGTGTATACGTTCCGTTATACATATTCTCATAATTCCATGTCCATAGCGTACTGCTATTTTATATTATTATTTTTGCTGTTGCAAATGCAAATTTATGCAAATTGAAAATTTCTAATTAAACAATGTAAAAAAAATGGTCGTTAGTCGTTATCCACTCTCGGCCGGTCGGTGTCTACAACTGTGTTTAGTAAGCTACATTTACATATACGTATATACATGTGTGTATGTGTGTGTGTGTGTTTGTGTTTGAGTAAGTCCATTCCAGTCGTTCGACCATTCGCCGCTATTGGTATGTAGGGGGGGGATTTAAGCTTTATGGCGTCTAGCAATTTATTGAATGGCTGGCTGTGTGTATTCTCTAAACCGCTTGTTTGTTGTGTATGATTCATTGCAAGCTGAACTACTTAAATTCTCCATATTATTACAAGCGGTTTATATTATTATGGGCCATTTCTATAAAAATATTGCAAAACAGTTGGTGGAAAAAAAATGCTATAAGCATGACAAATTGTGTTAATTGTGCATCACTTGAGCAAGTGATTCTCTCGCTTTGCTGATATCACCAGTTTTAAGTTACACACTTGTCAACTGTGCCTGCCTTTCAATGCTAATAGAGGTGTAATCTTATATGGCGCAATTATTTGCACAAAAAAAAAAATTCAAAAGTATATTTTTAATAGAAAAGTTGAAATTATTTTTTCCTAACTAAATTAAATTGTACACAAATTAACTGCTCTAATGGAGCTTAAGTGCTATGAAAATCAACCGCACGACGTAATTAGTATGTGCAATATTAATCTCTGCTCCATATCTACGGAATTGTGTGGAGCGGAACAGTGCGTCTGTAATTGCGCATCTGCTGCTGTCAGCTTTAACAGGATCGATTTAATGTTTCAACTTTAGCTTTACTTTTTTAAGGAGAAGTAAATTACTCCTTTTTCATTCTAATAGTGGTATGTTTCACATTTCATTGAATTCCCATTGTATTATAATACAATGAGAATTCAATAAAATTTGAAACATATACATACCATTGAGGGGGAGGGAACTCGGAGGTTGTGCCATTAATTTCTCTGAGTCATGCAATTAGCTCTTTATTGATAAAGATTATGTTGTATTCACCAAAATTTTGTGTAATTTTGCAATTGTACTACTCCAGGTGAATGCGAGAACAATTTTTTTCATCGATTTTCCTTTGTTTTGATTATCTGCCTCAATGTACTTTGCTTATGTTTGACACAAGGGAGAAAGTCAACTAGGATACACCTGAAAGATAAATTTGCTTAGCTACTGCTTTTATTATGATTTGATCGATCATTTTAATATTTAATATTAATAATATACAGTTATCTTTAGTCATTTGTAGCGTACCACATTGTAAAAGCAATCATGATGTATGCAAGAATACATTTTTTTTTTTTACTATTATTATTATATCGGTCATCGTAATTAATTATGACTGCTAGGGGTTGGGGAATGAGTACTAGCTACTGAGGCCTCCGACTCGAAGAGAAAAAGATTTTTTAGAAACTAGAATTTTTGAGTTCAAGCACAGGGGTAGGATTTGAACCTGCGACCCTCTGAGTGCTTTTTTTTCTAACCTTATTTCACCATGGAAAAGGTGAACTGTCCAAATTTAATGTGTAGAAAATAGCTTTAAAACAAATATTCAAATAATGGCAATTTGAGATTTGTGTGTAATGAGAACTTTTGTTTGAAAATTTTATATAATAATTTTTTGCATTCCTTTGAATTTCAATTTTTGTTTGACTAATCACAAGGTAAGAAATTCACCTAGCTTCCAAGAAATTCACCTTGCTTTCCAAGGTATTGTTGAAAATAAACGAAATTGAGAGGAATGGAGAAATGCATAAGAGCACCTTAAAGTGGTACACAATTTATATAAAATATATTTAATAGTTAAATAGACTCATAATTTATTCATAATGTTGAAAGTTCACAAAAATAACAATTAAAAACTCTTATTTGCAATTTTTTGCATATTTGTTTTGATCGCATTTTTCTATAAATTCAATTTTGACAGCTATGTCGGGAAAATTGGTTCAAAAAAATTTGTTCTTGCAGTCAGTCACCATGTAAGTAAGTTCACCTTGCTTTGATCCATTCACCAAAGTTTCTCAATATGAACTGCCAAACCTCGCAACGCTATTCTTATGGAAATATAGAAAAAATTTAAAAAACGTTGGTTCAAAACGTAAGTAGTTTAAAGCAGATTGAACTCGAATTAGTAAAAGTTCCACATCAGTTTAACAGTGGCTCCCAAGTCGTCAATTTTACTGCAGTCTGTTTGTTTTACGGAGTAAATGTTTTTTTTCTCTGTTTTAATGATACAGTTTTCTCGTAACCGTTTTCCTGAAAATGAAAGTGTGTATATTCTCCCATTATTGGCACACTCCAATATTCTCTATACATACATATGTGGGGGTGCACACTTCCAAACAGTTTTATTACGCTCTTATCGAAGTTTATCTAAGTTCTTCTTCGTTTATTTTGCAGGAAATTAATTAAAGAGGTAATAAAACTGAATTGCCCTTTTAATTAAAATTTATTTATGACTCACTCACTTCTAAGAAGATAGTCAAAAGTTGGTGGTGTCAGTAATAAAAAATAGAAACAACATCATGCAATTATAGTGATGAGGGCAGAAGAGTGAAGTTGTTGACGGAACTATTTGGCTAATAATCTCAAACTTCTTACAAAATCTGGGAAAAATCTACGTAAAAGACTGTTTCAAATTACTAAATTTGCGCATTTCCGTTGCAGTTAAAGTTCACCTAATTTTGAGCTAAGTTAAGAACAAAATGTGAAGTAATTTTAGAATTGGCTCAGTGTTGATTTATCAATTCGAAAAGCCGAAAAGTTCTGGTTATTCCCTTAATAGAATTTTAATTAGAATTGCTTTAGTTATTGCAATTTAATCAGGCATATATCATCGTTATCTCAGTTTCAGTACCATGGTACTCTTGGTGGCGTCGTCCGTACAAATTATTGAAGATTTGATTATCTTTTCCTTGTATTCCTCTCTAAAATTTCTCGAATCGTGTAGAAGGAATCTGCTCTCAATAATTACTCTATTGAGCAAATTGTGTTATAATTAGAGCAAAACTAGTACCTACTTTGGATAGAACAAAATTCTTGTATGTATCTAACAGCCCTGCGTTCGAAACTGGTTTATTTTTGCTTACGTACCACTACTAATCTTACGCATTCTGCCACACCTTTTTGCAATTTTTCTTGTGCATACTTATACAAGGGCGGCGGAAATACGAACTGAACCCCATTTCTCCCACTCCTTGCTTTGTGAATGCATTTTTTCCAATATGGCACCACTGGGACAGTAGTTGTCATTGGCTGCTAACAGGGAAAATGCATAAAAAAAACTTTTGAATTGAGCAAAAATTCCTAGCGTTGAAAATGAGTACAACAGTACGCCAAATACTTGTGGCAACACTAATCCCACTTAAGTATACCCAACTGCCTACCTGCCTAACTGCCGCCCAAAACTGAAATACCAAAAAAATTAAAAATGAAACAGAAAAAACGAGCACATAAGTGAAGCCATCAAAAAACGAGTTTCATTTGTCGCTTTTGTACGTTCTACTTCGCTTTTGGCTTCACTTGTCTCAAAATGTAGAGTGTGGGTTAACTGGATTTCGTTTCCTTTCCACCCAAAGACCGATAAATGTGGTATGAAATGAATGACAAGCTTTGGAAAGTGAGCAAAACCCGGCGTATAGGGTACTTGCGAAAGGTTAAAAACCACATTGCAGCAAATGGGCAAATTTAACGCTTCTCTGAAGCAATTAAGCTGAGGAAATAATATGCATGTGTATCTAGTGTGGTGGCACCCTGGAACTTTACTGCATTATGATGCCTCTTGTAAGATTATCAGCACAAAAAGTATTGAATCTCTATCTATCATCAGCAGCAAGCGGAAGGGCGAGGCCTTTGTTTCAAGTTGCTTGCTGTGCTTGGCTGCTTGCTGCATTACAGTAAATTTGGTGCTGCGGTGCTGCAACTTGAAAACGTTTCACTTGAAAGATACATTTTTGCATTTAGAGACACTCGTCGCACTCGTCAACACTTATCTAAATTTAATTTTAAAATACAACACACACGAAATGACTTTACGTACAGTGGAAAGCAAGCAAGCATCAGTAGAGTGTCGAGGGCACGGGACATAAGGAAGGCACTACTTATGAATGCGTTGCACTCGGCGGCTGTATTATTGGACTGCCTGCCATTTGGCTTTGCTTATGCATCATGCTCTTACTCAATGTTCCTGAAATACACGATATTTTTATAAGTATATACACACAAATATGTATATATATATATATATATATATATATCCATCCTTACATACATACAGTATACTACGTGTACAGAGAGTCGTCGCCCAAGTCTACAATATATTCCAAGTGCCAAGTTCAATAGCTGCAAACAGCAAACACAGCGTGGCCGTTTCTTTTGGTTGCAATTCAAATAAAATGAAATAAATAATTTCAATCTCTATGTTTAAAATTGTCTAAAAACAAGGAAGCCAGCAAGCACCAAGGCAGGCATTATAACCAACCAAACACAAGCATAGAGAGAGTCACCAAGCAAGAAGTTAAGTCAGCCAGCAGGCATCACTTTTGGTGGCATGTGTTCTTAGTTGTGGAGTACTCCTTTCTTCCTTCCTCACCAATCTCCTGTGGGGAAAATTGCAAATAATTACAAAAAAAAAATCCTAAATGCAAAATACCGAAAGGAAAAAAGTGAAATTAGTAGAAAGACCAACAAAGCGCAGCGTATAAATGTCATAAAATAAAATGAAAAAGTCGAAAAAAATCCCTCTTTTCCTCGCATATCTGTGGCCACAAGTGCAGTGCAACTCACCGCATCGCGTTGAGAATCCATTTGTGTGCAAAATATTCCAATTGTCAAGTGGAAGTAATTAAATTTTAATTTAACAATCAGTTCAAGCTAAGCCCGTAACACGCTCTTTCCATCTCTCTCTCTCTCTCTATGTCTGACTCTATTTCCCCATCTAACCTGAACATTCACTCCCCTTATTTTTCCATTAAGTTTTCTGCCCCCTGCTAAAGGGATTGCTGTGCTATGCATTTACCACTTAAATGCCACTCAGTTTAACGCTTTTTTCTTCCTGGTCTCTGGTCTTCTGTGTACTTTTTGTGTTTAATGCCAATTTCAATTTGTACACAGGCAAAGCAACAAATGCACCACACTATACTCTCCATTCCAATGGAAAAGTGTTGCCAATAATAATGTGATTCATCACAGTCGTCAACCTAAGCATCCAACCAAGCAGCCGGCCTGCCTGCCTGCCTGCCCATCAGGCATCTAACCAACGTGGCTAGTCCGTTTGGCTTATGTTCCATTTTTTATGTTTGGTTATTATTTTATTTGTTGGTGATGTTTCAAGCTTAGTTTATCTTGGCGTTTTTTTTTTCAATGTTCTTATTATGTTATGTCCAGAAGTGAATGGAATGGAATGGCTGACTTGGTGTGGCAAGTGTAATGTTTCTATTTTGCTGCAAATGTTGTTGTTGGCGTTGTTGTTGTTTTTTGTATATGCATGAGCGCAACTTATTATATTTTAGATTGCATACAATGCAATGCACTTGTTGTTATTGTTGTCTTTCTGTTACTACTGTTGTTGTATTTTAGTTAGCATGCCGCGTAAACCTCATAAATCTATGCAAGGCATACATGCAGAAGAATTCACTTGATTTGTGTATCGTCCATTGCCAGGTGTGTTTTATTGCAGCTTTGCCATTAAGCTGTAGTTTTTTTGTTGCAAATTTTTTTTAGTCTATTATGATTACTATTTCGTTGTTTTTTTCTCTCTCCTCATTTTGCTGGCGTTTCTATTCTACTTTCACAATGCAATGCAAAGCAAAGCGGTTAAATTTGCTTAAGTCCGCTCGCCGCCCGTTCGGTGTATGTATGTATGTATGTATGTATGTATGTGTGTGTGTGTGTGTGTCTGTGTCTGTCTGTCTGTCTGTCTGCCTGTGAATTGTAGCTACGGATACTTGAATGTATCTATATCTTTTTCTTTGTTGTTAATTTTTGCATACATTTGTATATTTTTGTTCAACTTCTCTCCCAGCTTTTTGGCGTATCTTTTGTATCTATTTTAACCATCGTGTTTTTATTGTTTGCAAAAATTTTTCGCAAATTTTTTAAACAATTACGATTTTGTTGTCAGCCATGTTTTTTGTCTATGCTGCTGGTGTTGGTGGTGTTTCTTCTCCTCTTTCGCCACCGCTTTGCATACAAATCTACTAGTAATTAACTTTCTATTCTTTGAATAATTTTAGTTGATTTTAAGACATTTCGCTTCACTTCATGTGTGTGTGTATTTGCTGTCAGTTGATGGCTTTTTTTTATTATGACACCACCCAATTGAGTCAGTCAGTCAGACAGTCAGAATGTACTCAGCCGCTCTTCATCTACCACTCCGTTTACTCCGCTCTTTGTGTGTGTATATAAATTACTCCTCTACTTGCATGCGGTCGTAGAACCTGAGAAGCAAACAAAGCTCTGTTATAACAGCTTATACAGCTAGCGGAGTGATTTATGGTATTAGGTGTATGACCGGTGCCGGTTACTTAGAATTGATTGCGTTTACCCTTCTAACTGAAGTGAAAATTATGTTTAGTGAATTAGTATTATACTAACACGTTTTTGCTAAGGTATCTGAAGCATGTCAATACCTGGGGTCTAATCGTCTAACTTAAGATTATTAAAAATTCTTCACTCAAAAAGCAGCTGTTTTTTCTATGTGAAATATTTTTGTGCGGCTGTTTCCTGCATACAACAAAGACATGACGAATTATTCGCTGACGGATCAGACGATTAGACCCTTGCCCTGAACATGGTAGTCATAAATATTTCATTATTGTTTGTCTGACCATGTTTGAGAGCTCACTTTGAACCAAAGAACATCAGCGTTGATGTTCTTTGGTTGAATACGCTGATATGTTTTGTCAGTATTGGTATTGGTATCGATATTCAATGATATAATGAATACTAGGTATTGGGCATAAAATGAAGTTCGTTAGACTCAGAACACGCTGATAGGTTTTGCCGGTCTACCATCCATATTCAATGCTATAATTAATACTGGGTATTGGGCATAAAATGAGCAATTGTTCGTTAGACGATTTTTCAATGCCCATCTTTGAGTAATATCTCCGCAATTGTTTGAAGAACTCAAAAAGAGCAATTGTTCATTTTTAGGCTGCCATTCCTTTTCAGCATAAATAGTCTCTGGTTCCATCACAGACTTAATTATATGGAAATGTAGTTTTTTTCAGAATTAATAATTTGGAAATAATTTATGCGTAAATTTTTTTACTCAAAATTAATCATGACATATTATTCCAGAATTTTCAATTAAAAAAAAAATTCTCATCTACATTCCGTACGGTTGAGAATGCTGGATGCAAAAAACTCTATAATGACTCATATCTTTGTGGCATTTCTATATCTTTCCACATAATTCAGCACTGACTAGCCATATATTTCCCCCTCTGCTGAGAGGCCTTTTGTACTCCTTAAAAAAATGCTAATTTTTATTGTAAATAAACAACACAAAATGTTCAATAATTTTTATGCAAACACACAAAATCTTGCAAATAGCAAATGAAGTGCTAAAAAGCCAAAGCATACGATTTTAATAATTCTCTTCTGCTTTTTCTCATTATTATTATAATTTTTTCAATTTTTTTTTTGTTCGCTGACTTTAAGTTATTTCGTAAAAGTTTATACCAAGTGTGGTGGAACGTTGCAGAATCTTTTTCTTTTTTTTTCGGTTAATTTGTGTTAATTTAATTGACAATTTGTCCAACTTTTATGCAATTTCCTTTGCGCGGTTGGCTGTCTGTGTTCAAGGTTTTAAAATTGTTTTTGTGAAATCGTCATAATTAAATTTAATTATGTTTACGTTTACTATTTTGCAACTTCATGAACTGGTTTAAATTTCGTAATTTCTGATTTACAGCGATCTTAGTTATTTTACAGAATTTTTGTACTCTTAAAATGTGGTGTGGCGTCCAAGTGTGCTAGATATGAAGTTTATACTAATATTTGTGTATTATATTGCAGCTATAATTCAAGGATGTATAAATTAATATCCCAAAAATGTCTGGAAATTTTGATTTCATCCTATGTAATTTCATGGAACTGAGAAGTTTTTATGCTGAATGTGCCTTCTTAGTTCTTGAAAGCTGTTAAGGAAGCAGTCTCCAAAATGTCCCTCGTAACTTATAGTTTTCCGTCAAGTAACAGTTGGTTTGTGGAGTATATAAATCTCTCTCTGTCTCGCTCTCTTAGTTCCTGTTGTCCCTTGTGGGACATAGGTCCTCCCACATAAATATATAATATAGTATAAATCAATCTTCAATCTTAGTCTTCTTTCAATAAGTTTTGACACCAGTTTCTCTATTGATTATTATCATCAAAACTATAGCTTGATCATACTTATGAGTCATTTTTTTCCTACATTATATTTTTCATCAGTTCACTGACCAGCTGCTAAATCTTTTGTTTTGACTTTAATGAACGCACTTTCTCAACTGGAAAACATTAGTAATCCCTGTTTTTGTCAGTTCTGGAGCCACATCACAATATTATCCCAAATATAAATCAAACTATAATGTGCGTTCCTCATAGTTACGCTTGTTGGTTTTTATTCCACTTTTGGATTGACATTTTGACAGCATTAAATCGCCAAACCTTACAAAAGATCCACTAAGCGGAAACACTCACCAAGCTGTGTTATTTAAACCCAACTGCGTGAATATACAAAAATATACATTAGTCGACTTTACACAGAGTCTGTTGCTATTTCAGTGATGAAAGATTTTAGTTTTTGCCCCCAATTATCATTCGTTGGCTTATTTACATATTATTTCATAAAGGAAACATAAATTTATGGTGGTATCGAATGATTTCAACAGAGTCATAAATGTTCAATAGTTTGTATTTTTATTGAATTATGTACTGAATGTTTCGTAATCAACTTCTATGATAAATATCACGCTTCCTTCAGCATTTAGAACAGTAGGAGCCTTCAGGTTTCTCAGGGAATTGTGGTAGTGAAACTTTTCATGTCCTTTCCGAAGAAGTCCTCCTTTGAATTGTTCACTAACGTTACATCCGAAACAATATTTTTAAAACAAAATACTTAAATTGAGATGAGTACGTTTTCAAATCTTAGTTAGGTGGTACATTCATCATCATCATATTACATCAATCCATCAATTCTTCGTTTATAGTTAAACTCAAAACCCCATCAAACTCTGGTTAGTCTGATTATTTTCAATATATTTCCAACAAGTCTTGTCTGGATTAGTACTTTAGCTTGGATCATGCATAAACTAAATACAATATTCAGAAGTTTATCGGATAATAAGTGTTCCATGAAACGAGGTTAGCAGATGAACCATCTCTTCTCTTCTATACAAGTGGACTTACCAAATGGTTCGAAATATGGATGTATGCCTTGTGGATGATAGTGTACTTACAAGGACGACGAGGAAGACGAAAATGAGAGAAATATCCTATCTGAAAAACTAACAATTTAGTCAAATAATTTTGCAGTATATTATCCTTTACCATGATACAACAGTAGAGCCATCGCCATCATCTCCTCGTCATCATTCATTCGTAATACGACTGATTTACAATAAAGTAATTTCATCTCATCTTCATTTCCTGAAATATACCATAATTAAAAGACTTCTCGATTAAGTAGAATTCATGAAGCAACAAAAGCATGTAATTAGGAATTTCAGTACATAGTTTTATTGCTTCTATTCTTCTAGAGATACGTTCGATGGCTGTCCTAAGACTCACTTAGGCCTGTTCTTCTGGAGATTCAGTTTTCTCTTTCTACATATTTGAGTCATCTCACCTCACTTTTTATAATTACCTTCATATTCGGTTTTTACATGATTTTCTTTGGATTCAAATTTTTAAGCACATTATAGGTAGGAAAGTAGGTTAGCGGCTGCCGGAAACCACACCTAAGCCTGGATTGCCCTTTTGTGAGACCGCATGAGACACAAGTCCCTTTCGCTCTCAAATGTCCATCCATTTGGTGATTTTTATAAAGCCATTGATGCAGATTATTCTTTCATTTCAAATGTCACCGAGGGAGTCCAGAAAACAGTCGCCTAAGAAAGTGCTATTACTTTTGGACAGCGCTGGACACATACAAATCAGGTGTTCGATGGTCTCTGGTACCTCTTCACCTATGCAAGTTCTGCAAAGCCATTTCCCATCATCCTACCATGAGTACCCAGGGTCCAGTGTCCCGTTAGGACACTTATTACGGTACCTATATTTTGTCTGTTTAGAGATATTAGATCTTTTAAGTGCTTGACGTTTATTTCAGGCCAGTTTAGTGTAGCTATTTTGCATCCTACTCCTTCAGACCAGCACCTGCTCGCTGTCTAAGGATATTGTATTAATTAGTAGCTTATATGTTTCTTTAATGTGCAGTTCTGAAAATACACCACCTCCCAGCCTTCCCTGTAGCTTGAATCCATCTGTATAAATATGGATCCCTTTTATATGCGGGGGGATGCTGTCCTTTCATTCGTCTCTAGAGGGAATGTCCATTCTACAGACGCCATTGTAAACATATCGTGGTGTGATGTTTTTTAAGCAGGTGCTTTTATTTACTTCCATTCACTAGATATTTATAGTATATCAGCATCATCTATCCAAGATAACCTGCAAAAAGAAGAGTCTAAGAGTCTCTAACCCCAAATGGAGTTTATTGGATTTCATGTGCGACCCAGTCACGGTGCCGTTCAATAAGTCTCAGAAATATTTTGTTTATGGTTATTAATTTCCGGTGGAAATATTGAAGCACCATTGTCGATTAGTAGCGCCATAACTATATTAGCCATGTAAGCCACACTCCGTGACTGAGCGAGCCCCCTTTTTGAGTTTCGCACTTGAATTGATATTTCTTTTTTTTGCGCAAAGATAAACCTCAGCTAGTTTAATGGGACTTTCTAATTTCTAATGCATCTGTCTGCCGTGAGCCTTAAGGCAGTGTTCCTTGGCACATAAGGTTGGAATTGGGCACGCTGTAGTCATAAAAGAAATACATACATACTACTCGTATTTTATGATTTGACGTTTGGCTGATTTCTTCAATTAGCAGGAGTAACTTAGTTATGCGGAGCTTGTGTGGGGATTAGAGTGCTTGTTACCAAAACCTACACTTGAAAAGATTTGCGCAGAATAACATAAAAACATGCAAACAAAATAAACATCAGCATGAAATTCCAAATTGATGAACAACATATTCCATTCATTCATTCTTCTCTCTGCTTTAGCTATCATGAAGATTAATTATGACGAAGAAATATGAGGTACACATTTATTAATTCAATTATAAATGATTTTTAAGCCACAGTCTTCGTTTGCTACGAGTACTCCGCTCTCTTTCTCGTTACCAAAACCTTCAACAACGAACTGATGGCGCGGTGGCTGGCTCGCTGGCTGACTAACTCACTGGCTGGCTGGCTCGCTGGTTGGTTGCTTGGTGGCTAACACTGTTGATGCATATCAGTTTGCATGTTTGAATGGTATTGAATTAAAAAAAAACTTACCACAATTTCAACATAACGCCGCACCGAGCGCTGTGAACTGCTTCAATGGTAATGATGATGATGAACGCCAGTAATGCTGGAGTTACTCGTAGTTACAGCCGCTGATGATGTACTCGTAGGCAAAGGCGTGCACAGTTACTTTGCCATAGAAATTCAATTGAATTGTAATTTTCTAAAAAACTATTTTGTTTTTTAGTTAATTTAATTTTTTTTTATAATTTTTTGTACTGACTTTTGTGTCTTCGTTTTTTGAGTCATTTTATCATGTTGTTGGTGCTTCAATTTTGGGTTCTTTGCTCATATGTATGCTTCGGCACTTCGTCGTCGTTGTCGTCTTCGTCATCGTCATCTTCGTCGTCGTCATCGGCATGGCCATCGTCCTCGTCGTCGTTCGTGTGCCGTAAATTTATAAATAGAAATTACGATACTTTTTGCTGCTTTATTGGGAAAATGTACTTCTAAAATATTTTTTTTTTATGGAATTTACTTTCAGTGTAAGTATTTTTGGCATTCTTTTGACAAATTGTCTGAGCTGCGTTTTGACTCTCTTTGGCCATTGCCACTTGCAATGGGTATACTGCTAATTCGCAGCCCCTGGTGCTACGCATAATTAAACATACAAAATTTGATTTCAAATAAAATCCATAAAGAAAAACTTTGAAAAAATCCAGTTGTAGTCTTGTTTGTTGTTTTAGGCATTATTGCTGAAATTTATGTGCCCATATGCCCAAAAGTGATCGACGACGATAGACAAACAAAGTGCCAAGCGACAATTTAATGCCTCTTCTTTAAATGTTATTAGTAACCAATTTTGTCCATTTAAAAAAACAGCAACAACAAAATGAATTGAAAAGAAATATTTATACCGGCCGGTCTAAGCGTATTGACTGACAATGGGGACTTGTGTATGGCTGTGACTAGTACTGTGGCAGCACATGCATTCCCATATTCAAACATCTGTACACACACCCATCCATACATATGTACGCGCTCAACGAGTGGCAACTCAACGTGTTGATGTCATCGGCAGCTCTGTCGCAGCGCTGCGTTGGAGCGGCGTGCAAGTACTTTGCGGCATTTGTCAATAAACATTTTTTATTATTTGATTATAAAATTACGCAAATGTCAAAAGTGCGCGTAAGTATTTTGAAGTATGTACTCACTGGACAAACGCACGCGAACATAAATATATGCATACGCAAAATAACTCCCCTGTGTGCCACTGGACACGTACTGCCTCGAGTACAGCTCGGGCAGCAGAGAGCACATTACTCATAATGGCAAATAAATGGTTAATGTGATTTTTATATGTATGTTTTTATTTTGATTGTATATTTTGTCTGTATACTACATGCCCTGTCTGCTCTCAAACATTTCCTCTTTTACAGCTTAATCCTCTATAGAATCCTTGTGACTTTCGTGTTTGGCATGTGCTGTGCGCCATTTTAGCCTAATTTTAGTTTAGTACAGTTTAAGTGGTGGCCTCATTACACTTGGCCGCACTTCGCTTAGTATCGCTGCTGTTGCTCTTTTTCTTACTGTTGGTGTTGTTGTTGTTGCTGGTGCTGTGTAAGTGTTGGTCAATGACACTTTCAGTAGCACGCTGGATGCCACCAGCCATTTCAGTTGCTGTTGCCGGCGCAGCCATATTTGAAAGTATTTTTCCCCCAAAACTCAAAACTCCTCCCATGTATCGTCATCATCATCATCACCATCGTTGTTTTTGTTGTTGTTGTCGTCGTCTTAGCGTTGTCTGTGTCCCGTAGCCCCGGAGTCAAATGAGTTTAGCAAAAATATATTGTTGCCGACCTCCCCAGCTCATGGTTTTGTTGTTGTTGCTGTGTAGTACTTGTTGTAGCTCTAGCGTTTATTTTATATGCCTGCGCTCGTATTGTGGTTCAGTAATTATTAACTTTTGTGTGCCTACTTGTCTACCTACCGCCTGCCTACACTTCTTCTAGTGAGTACTTTTGCAGCGCTTCTATTCCAAGTTTTCCATTGCCTCATGATATCACATCTCGTCTGCACATCATGTTGACTTTTGTTAGATGTATTAAAAAAATTTTGGGAAAACATTACAAGATGCACATACAACAATATGAGTGTTTCCATATATGGGCTCCTTATATGTCTTATTCATTTTTGATCGGTATGGTTGATTGTTAAATGTGTGTATTTGTTGTTGTATTAAAATTCTTCTGTGTATATTTATCTGGAAATTTTGTCTTCCCCTGGGTTTCAAGAGTAATTTTGTAGCATGATTATAAGTTCTTTTTCTTATTGCTCGATATGAATCTTTTATTTCACTTAAAGCACTGATCCCCATTTGATAAATAACACAATTTTCACTTCATGTCAGCTTAGAAAGACAAACAAAATCTTGAATAGAAAAAAACTTACTCCGGCAACTTTTGTTGTTGGAAAGTTGTATTTCTGTATTTGTGTGCCGATTACTATATCGGATTTATAGCTTCCCCCATCTATAATTATGAGGAAATGAGTTGAATTTGTTAACTGATTCACCGATCAGCATTGTTGTTTATTTGTTTGTTTATCGTCAAGCAGAAAATGGCCTTCGCTTTCCAAATGCCAAGAGTCAGATGAAATTGCCCAAAATTGTATGCGCTCTCTCTGCATCAGAAATTCTACTGTTCTCTCTTTTAGTGGAATCCGTAAACTAATTGCTCTCGCAGTATTTCTTCATATTTTTTTGTTGATGATGATGCAGCGATATGACTGTTAAATATTTAAACAATTAAAGTTCGCTAAATTAAATTTTTGCATTTAAGATCAAAGGGGCGTTCGTTGACTTACAGAAGATTATAACTTTTTAACCATTAATTAAATTAAATTATATATGAAATTACAATACACACATAAAAATAAAGTTAAGACTTATAGAATGTTGCCTCTATGCTATGCTTTAATAAGAAGGTAATATCCTTCGTAAATAGGTACTACGATGCTTATGTAAGAATCCCAACAAGAGCAGGGTTACGGAAATTACCTTTTTAGTGAGCCAGGAGTGCACAGTCAGTAGGTAATATTCTTCGTAAATAGATACTAGGCAAATATCCCAGCAAGAGCAGGGGTTATGCGGAAATGACCCTTTTAGTGATCTACCAGGGTGTATTCAGAAGGTAACATCCTTCGTAAATAGTTTCTAATACTACGATTCTTATACAAAAATCTCAACAAAAGCAGGGGTTGTATGCACATCAGACTTTTGTGAGCCGTGACATAAATTCGACGTTGCATTTAAACATTCCGTGAGGAAAGCAGATGGTTTGGATTATAACAAAACTATTTTAAAAAAAATTCACTTGACCTTGGTCAAATATAAAATGGTTTTTTTTAATAAAAAGTTTCAAATAGCTTTTCACATCATAATTTTTTTTATATCCCACAACCATGTATTTTTTTATAAGAGGGTTATTAGTTTCTTGGAAAATATTGGTGAAAATTATTCTAAAATTGTCCAAAAAAAATTAATTTTTTCATATAAATTAATTGAATTTATCTTTGGTTTTTTTGATAAAATTTTTTCATATATTTGTAGGAGGAAGAAGTTGATCATGTTGCAACTACCATCAGTGAAAATCCCTTCTTTACTCAAGAACAAGGACAGGAAGCGGTGGAACCAATTGAGAAGGAGCCACCACAACAACATCAGCAACCAGCAGAATTGCACGAACAAATCTATTTAAACGAACAACAACACAACGAATCTTTATTCCCGGAGAAGCCGGCAATAATTAGCGACATTGAACTTAATTTTTTGGCAGCACAAGATGTGCAGAGTTTTATTGCTGAACAGGCGCCTACCCCAGAGGCTGAAAATGTTGCTAACGCTGTGCCGGTGGCTGAGGTAGCACCATATCGTGTGGAAGCCGCTGCTTTGGCTGTTGGCGCCGCAGTTACAGCTACTGTGGCAGCAGTGGTAGGCGCCGTCGATACCAAGAAAACGGGAGTATCAAAGAAACCAACCATCGCTGGAAAGACTACCACAGCCGCGAAGCCAAAGGTAAGCGATACTAAGAAAACTGTGGAGGCTAAGAAACCTACTACCAGTACTGGTTCGGGTAAACCGGCAACAGCCACAGCCGCCACTGGAGCTGCTCGACCACGTTCTGCTCCAGCTAAACCGGCTGCAACAGGGGCTGTCGCTGCCAAGAAAACTGTGTTTGCAACATCGGCCGCAGCAAAGCCGGCAACTACTGCCAGAAAAGTTCTGGCTACTACCACTTCATCTACCAATACTACGACTAAACCGTCTCTTAAGGCAGCCACAGGCACTACCGCTGCTACGAAGACTGGCATCACCAGCTCGAGATCGGCAGCTCCACGTGCCCCCACATCTTCCACTGCAGCTGCTCGTAAGCCCGCTTCTCTGGCCTCAGCAGCTACCACAAATGGCAACGCACCCAAACCACGCCCGGCTACAGCTCCAACAAAACCTACTACACTGGGACTGTCGGGTGCTACCAAACCAAAACTAATCTCACCACGGTCCACTTTGGCCTCGCAGCTGCGCAAGACAGGCAACGGCACTAGCACAGTAACAGCTGCCGCCAAGAGTCCTACAAAAACTGCGGCAACTACTAATGGTGTCGCCACCAAGACTTCCATGACTGCGCTCCCCGCCAGTCGACTAAAGACTTCGGGAACTACCGCAGCTGCCGCAACAAACAAATCGTTTGCAGCTCGCCCAGCTCCCAAAACTATTACACGTACTACTACTACTACAGCCACCACCACAACACGTCGCTCGACAACTGGCGCAGCCACTACTAACACCACATCAACTAGGACTAGCAGCACTTTCTTGAGGAAGTCATCACCAAGTAAAGCTTCAACTGCCGGCTCTGGCAAATTATCGCCCAACAAAGCGGCCAATGCAGCGTCCCTGAAGTCCAAAGCCAAAGATGGCTCAAAACCAGAGCCCATAACGTACAGATCGCCAAAGATAACCAACGGAGCGGTTGCGGGGGAGCAGAAAGACTTGCAGCAGCAGCAGCCACCACAACCACAACTGAATGGCGCCGAGCCTCCGGCAGTGCAGCGAGAGAATGGCATATTTGAGGGTGGCGAAAATGACGAGCACGGTTTGATATTGGGGCAAGCGCAGCAGCAGTTGGCAGCGGCAGAGGTGTCATTAATCGATGCTTAAGCTGCTACGAAATTGGGAATGAGATTGTTTTGTAACGAAAACGAAACCCAAAAACGAAATTAACAGAATAATAATAAAAACAAAAAAATATTACTAATATTATAAACATATTAAGAAGTATTTTTGCAATTTCAGCTGCGCAAATATGTGCGCGCGGCAACAATGAAAAACAAACAAAAAAACATTTGTCTATCATTAAAATCATACGCGATATTTACTTAAACAAGCAAAAAAACAAAAAAAAAAAAAAACAAAATATTAAAACATGCGATTTGCGATTTATAAAAATATGCACGTTAAATATTATCCGATTTTGAAGTCTGTCTCCTTGCTGATATTAAGGAAATATGAATTATTATTTGTCTCGTTTTGATTTGGCTTGGACGCTTTGTTTGTTTTCGTTCTGTGCTGTTTAGCTTTTATGAAATTATTAATATGTTAAATGTAAAACTTTTTTAAAAAGTGTGAAACGCAAGACAGGAGAAAGCGCCAACAACCCGGTAGATGTAGATGTGACAGATTGGCGTGAGAATGAACAAACCACACACGAAGCGTGTAGGTGTGAGAGGGAGAGAGTGGCAGAGTATACACGTACTCATGGATGTGTGGGCGTGTGTATAACTGCACTCGCTTACTACACCGTGACTGCACTTCTAGCGTCATTGTGAACCACAACCACTCTGCTTTATTTATTATGAAATTATGAATTTGTGCTATTTTCTCATTTCGGTTTTTGTATGTTCGTCGTTTATTTTATTTATGCTCATTTATGATTTACATTTTACGCTCTCATGATTTATATATTTAAAACAAATAAGAAAAAAATATTAATTTTAAAGCAAACAAAAAAAAATATATATTATACAATATTACACACTTTGCGAGCCAGTAGAGTTGGCCTCCAATATCGTACTATTACCACTAAAACAACAACAAGTTAAAATATCATTTTTATACAATTATTTTTAATTTTGAATAACTTCTATGATTATAGTTTTGCATGGTTTCTAAATACATAGCTATGCCCTTAATTATTTTTGTACTTTGTTCTGTTCCTGTTTAAAACCAAAACCTAAAAAAAAAAACATAAATAATAAAAAAAAGACTTCCCAGTGTATTATTTTCATTTCGTTTTGTTGTATTTGTTTTAAAAAACTTAAATTTTGGTTTTTTATAATTTTTTTAATTTAAAAATTCGCAAAAATTTAAGTTTCTCAAAATATTTTTATTATTATAAACGATACGCAAATATAATATATATAAATTAAAAACTATAAAAAAACAAAATATTTTTGGTTTTTATTTAATTTTTCCATTCCTCTTTTATTTTTTTTACTTTGTTTTACGTTAAAAAAAAAACAATTAGTTGCCTTTTTATACAAAAGAAAAAAAAAAAAAACAAAAAATGTAAAACAAATATTTTAACCATTGATGAAGTAAGCATTCATTCATTTATGATCTATTGATCTAAGTAAGCATCCATTCGAATTTATAAAATTGCCTGCTTTTATAGAAATATTTTAATTCGATTTTAATTTTTTGCTACATAGTGAGTGCCCTAAGCTTTCATTTGCCTTATTGTTAATTGAAATTATTTAAAGTTGCCTTTCATTAAGATACCTTCGGTTGGCTTCAAATTATGCCTTTGAGACTGAATTTAATTGGCTTTGTTAAAAAAAGAGTAAACAAAAAATTGGGTGCTGTTTAAAAAAAGTTTATTTATCGCTATTCTCAAATTCAAACTAGAGCAACAACAACAACATGTCGATTATATGAGAGTCAGCAGCAGGACTATTCACAGTGAATGAAATGTTTAAAAAAACTTCCAATTTTGTGTAGGAACAGCTACAAGCACCTGTAGTAGGTTAGGGACGAGGCGGTGCTGCAAGTTGTGTGTTGGGAATGGTTCAGTATGTAATAGTGGAGGGACAAAATTACTTTATTACAGGAATAACAACAAGCACCTATAGGAGATTAGAGACGAGGCTATGCTGCTAGTTGTGTGCTGTGAAGTGTTCAATATACATACATATATGCCGTATATATTAGATTGTTCTCTGAATGTTGCTATATATAGGCGCGTTCATAGTTGATATACGTTAGATTCTTCAACCGTTCCCATATACATAAATTCTGGAGGGACAAATTACTTTATTAGTGAAGTTTAGCAAACTTTTAATGGGAACAGCTTAAAGAATATCTTACTTTTGTGCATAAGGCCCGACTAATGTATCAAATTTTTGCCTGAAAGCTTCTTAGTTCCTGTTAAGGTTTTGCATGATCAGTGCGTGTATTTTATGTTATTATTCACTTCATTAAATGAATTATATCCAATTGAATTAAAAACCTTAAGTATGGTACACACTATCATTGCTTAATAAGGCGCTCACAATAGTGCACACATACACTATCATTGTATATAATTTCAGTTTAAAGACGTGCTTGCATGCAGTGAGTAACAAGAGAAGAGCTTACAATCAAATCTTTTTATTATGTCCCAAACTTATGCCGGTATTGGACGGTTAATCATCATTAGACATCAAATAATGTAGATTTTTTAGTGAAAAATGTGTGTGTGTCACATGGGCACCGATTGATGGAAACTACACACATTTGCAAAAATACATGTACGAGTGATGTCAAATGATTGACCGTCTAAGCCACGCTTAATAAGCAACCCATGACAAAGTGTGTGGCGCATTTAAAGATTACCACAGACAACGTAATCGTATGTACCGCATCACAGACGTCATCCATGTTTCAACATCTCTACTACTGTTCTACTACGTTAAGCGACGATTTGCTACACGCATCTTTAATTCACTTCCATTCTGTTTCGTTCCGGTCGTATCCAGCTTAGTTGTATTGGAAGGATTTGAGAATTTTTTTTCAAAATACCTGTTTAAACATAATCTCTTCCCCTCCCCCCGTATAGGAACCAAATATTGTCAAAAGTTCATGTAACAGTAACAAAAAAACTGCATACAGTCCTCCAGTTAGTGTTTTAATTAAATTTTTTGAAGTTAGATTTACTTAGAATTTAAAATATTGATATTCAGATAACGTTTTTTATATTTATACAATTATACAATAAAAAAAGAAAAACCAAGAACTAAAAAACTGCATGAAGAAATTATTCTTATTAGTGTGTGTATTAACAATTTATCAAACTAACAATAGCATATAATAATATCTTCGTCATAATGTGAATGTAGGACACCAAAAAGAAGCGGCAGTGGCAGCATCAACATTTACAACAAAAATATTACTAACGAAATAAATGTTAAAATCAAAATCTGTTACGTTTTTCACTTGGAATTTTCAATTGTATTTGTAATGAACCACACACCAAGCAAGCACAGCAATATGACCAGCGGCGGCATAAAACCAAACTGTATTTTTGCTGCTGTTTGTTTTATTTTGGCAATAAAAATGGCTTACAACAGTTGTTTGCACTCGATTCTTGTGTGCATGTCAGCATAAGTAAACGCACGCACCAAGTTTTCGCTTGCATGTGTGTGTGTGTGTGCAAGAGAAACTGCAACTATTGCGAAGAGGAAGAGCCGTCGCACTACTCGTAGCTTCAAGTGCAAATGAATGAATCACTCGACTGCAAAGTGTAGCGGCAGGCAATGAATCATGCGGACTGGCAGTGCTGTGGGTGTTTGGTGTGTGTGTTGGGTGGGTGGGCACGTATGTGTCCGACGGTGTACTACATCAGGTACGTATGTATGTGTGTGTAGTGGTAACAAAAATTTAAATTCCATAGACGTTGGCTTTTAAAAATTGTTAATGGTGTTTTGTTTTTGGCCACCAGGCTGTAAAAAGTTTATTTTTTTCCCAGTTTCATGACAAAATGCACTTTGCTGCTGGTGTTGCACATTCTACGCAATAATCAATTATGCATTACTAGATTTGTGGCAAATGATAGAACACTTTGCAACTAAACACGTAAATATATGGAGAAGATATATTTTTATTTAATACGAGTAAAACAAATTTTGTATAAGTAAATAAATCTTAAAAATGTAAACTTTTTATTGCTTGCACTTTTAATTAATTCTGTTTGAATCGTTTGTTGCCTCCGTACTGCGGCCTGCCTGCCATTGGGCGTTTGTTGCCTCCGTACTGCGGCCTGCCTGTCATTGGGCGTTGGTTGGCGCCGCCGCCCTGGAAGGGCTTCCTCCTCAAGAGCTCTTTTTTGTGATGCGAGAAAGGCTCCACGAATATCATTTGTCCTTGCAGCAATGCTTCATTCAATAAGAAAGATTTGCAATACGCATCTGAATTCTCGAAATAAACAAATGCAAATCCATGTTTAAGGATAACCTGTTCAACTGGCCCACAGGAGGCAAACAAATCATGCACTTCCTTTTCACTGATACCTGCAAAGAAAACAAAGAGATTGTAAATTAACAATTCCAAGTTTGTCTTTGTTCACTTGTGAATTAAGTAACGAAGAAAAAACTGACCAACTTTAATATTTTGCACGACGATTCGAGTGTGCTGCTTGTGCAGTACCTTGTATTCTACAATTTCCAGTTCAATGCCTTCGACGGTGCTACCGTTCAATTTGAAAGCATTCTTCGCACTTGCCTCCTGCTTGAAAGTGATGAAAGCCAACGCATTCTTCATGCACAGAATTTCGACCTTTTCAATTTCGCCACATTTCCCGAAAATTGTCTTTATTTGTTGGAGCGAAAGATTTACTGAAATGATAACAAAAATCAAAATAAAAAAACCATGTATTTCAAAAAACCAAGTTCACTCGTACCCAATTGTTGTTTATTCTTTAGCATAATTGTACGATTCGCATCCTCAGTGTGCTCTTTCTTGGTCTTTTCGGTCTTTAGAACAACGGTAATTGTAGCCCCATTCAAGTCAGATTGGTGGAGTTTCCTTGCTGCAAGAGCTCCCTCCTCCTCGGTGAAGGTAATGAAGGCGTATTTGTAGTTTTGACGGCTCATGAGTGCCAGGTTTTCAATAGTACCACAATCGGAAAAGTGCTGCCGGATGTTATCTTCGGTAGGGTCCAATAAATTCTTCACATACACTGTACGAGAACTGTCATCCTTCGGCTTAAGTTTTTGTTCCTTCTTTTCTCCTCCGTTTAACAATTGATTGGGATGGGGAGTCTTTATGACCACTTTTATATCAACTCCTTTGACTTTAGTGTTATTTGCAGCCAAAGCAGCTTGAGCGGCCTCTTTCGTGTTAAATGCAATGAGGACTTTAGCTCCTTTTTTTCCGTATTCATTGCGGATGGTGTGGATTGGGCCATATTTCAAGAATGTTTCTACGATTTCGTCACGGTTGAATTCTGGAATCACATAATTTTATGTAAGAAAATGATTGTGTTAAAACGACAATTTAGTGATTAAAATGAAGATTTTAATATAGGAGATAATGTTTCATTAAATAAAACCCCTTCAAATAAATCAATCTTTTTGGAAATAACATTCGAGATATAGGAGACACCAAAATTGCCAAAGGCTTGAAATTTAGTACCCACAAACAATGATATAAAAAATTATCATAATAAATGATTGTATTAGAAAAACATTAGAATAAATGAAAAAAATATACAATAAACGATGGTAAAATGACCGATCTATATAAATAATAAGAGTACGAAAAAGAAGTGGTGGCTGGACGCATGTTTATCTCCTATTCTGGTCACTCTATTTTCTTTTGGTCTCAGTAGTTTTACTCTCAAAAGATAGGCGTGCCTCTTAACGGAGTTAACTACGTGAAATAACTCCTATATAAATGTTTAAACGCTTTCCATTAGTTTGGCTGGGACAAACTATTTTCATATAAATAAGTAACTCGCTCTTTAGAACCATTACCAACACTTCCACCATAGTCAAAGGTATGTAGTAGAACAGATCTTCTCTGGTCAGAATTGAGATTGAGGAATTATTGACCAAATATTTAGTATCTCTTAACAATATAAACGTTAGAATATATTAATAAAGTAACTTGAATATACACGAGCATAGTGGCACGATTGTTGTTGTGCTTGGGCAATGATGGATAAAAATATGTTTCTGAATTATGAGCTGAGCCAAATATGATTATTTAAAACGAAAAATGCTCTGAAGTGGAATAATTTAGGTTTGTTCAACATACGTCGGAAGGCTTACTGAAGAGAGACTATGCCAAGTTTTTCGGCACTTCTGGATCATATACATTTGATCACAAAGATATATCGTATGCGCCAAAAGCCTAGTATATATTCATACTTATATATATACACGAAAGACAAGTACTACATTAGCTAAACCTTAATTGGATTGGATAACTACGCTATGATAATGCCTGCTGTTTTTATTGATAAAACATTTTGAAATCAGATATGAAAGGAGGTTAATTAGGATCACACAAAAATATTAACTCACTTTTCGGTAGATTAAAAACGATTATGATTTGCTCCTCTGGTATGTCTGTAAAAACAAAAATAATTAAATAAATACAAAATATCAAATTGAAGTTAATACACACATTTAGGAATGACGCCGCTATTAATGTGTGGTATTCCTCCATTAGTAGCAGTTTTGTCTAGTTTCTCTTTCTTGATAATAGGGGCTTCAGCGGGTTTCTCATCTTCCTCTGTGGCATCATCATCGTCACCATTTTCATCTTCATCTTTTGAATCTAGCTCTTGACCATTTTCTACTGCCACATCCTCCTCATCGTCATCCTCATCATCTTCATCATTATCATCTGCGGATTCCTCTTCCTCATCACCATCTGAATCTTGCTCTTCCGCCTCAACGTCTGAAGCCTCTTCAGCGTCAGCACCAGAGTCTTCTAAGCTTTCCTCGTCTTCTTCTTCTTCTTCTTCTTCCTCTTCTTTAACTTGAACTTCTTTTTTAACTTGAACTTCTTTTTTAACTTGAACTTTGTTTGCCTTCTTGGGTGAAACGATTTGCTCCTTTTTGATTTTAAGTCCCTTTACGACCGGAGCATTCACCACGTTTTTAGCAATGGGTGTCGACTTCTTTTGATTTTTATCAATATTCTTCTTTTGTACAACATTTTGTTGTGGTTTAGCCGTAACTACCGCTCGCTTTTGTCTCATTTTGTCAAAAATTCACTTTAAAAATGCAAGAAAAACAAAAGATAGACGATACTCTGCACGTGCCAGAAGGAAAAGGAATCGGCACCGACCACATGTGTTAAGTTGACAAGTATCGGTAAGCTTTATATCGAAATCGATAATCGCTAGGTAGACACCATGTTGCCACCTTTTTAGAAACTTGAGGATATGCCAGAGAATATATAGAAAATTTGACGTTTAAGTGTCGGTTCTCTGAGGTCTCTGAATATGCTTAATACTAAAGACTCACATAAATGACATTTTGAGATATAACGTCTGTTCGCGCCGCATGAACTGGCTGCACTCTCTGCATTGCACTGTGTTCGCGTTGCGTGTTCATTTCCTCTTCGCATCTCAGAAAGTTCACTTTCAGTTCATGAACTGGCTGCTCTGAAATTTGTCTGGTGCAGCTCAGTTCATGTTTTGTTTTGAAAATTAAGGATAATTTTTCCATTTACTCCCATTATTCATTGAATTATATATAAAATACGCATTTTGTGAATTTCAAATAATTAATAATTATCATTTCCATCGTAAAAACGGAATTCCTCTTCTTCTTCTTCGAAAAAACTACTTAAGAATATATCAATTAATTATTATATATCAATTATTTATTAATTTTTTCCAGTTTATTAATTATAAAGTACAATTATCGAATTCGCTAAAATTTTCCAGCTTTTAATTTTATCAAAACTTGATATTATGAACTGTTACTGAACTTTCTTGTTCACGTCGCAAAGAGAACTGACAGTGAACTGAAGAGCAGAGAAGCGACACTTAAACATCAAACTTTCTGACGTTAAAAAAAGTGTTTGTTTATCATTAGTTGGCCACATGGATAGGTTTGTTTATCATTGGATCTGACAAAAATCAGCCACACTACAACAGTTTTGCGCATGGGTTAGTGTGCGCAAAACAAGAGTCATTTCTCTGTATTCTCTGCTGAAGAGAACTGAAAGTGGACTCGAGCTGCACGAGTTCATGCGACGCGAACAAACTTTTACTTGAAAATATAATATACATTTTGACCTTTGACATTAATCAATCTGATGTATGGAAAAATATTAAGATGTAAATTATATCAAATTTTTTCTTTTCTACTTTGTTTGTATGAACACAAAGTAAAAATTTTAAAATTTTAATAAAATTATGAAACAATTATTGTGACATGTGCATTTGCTTCATAAATTAATTTCTTAGCGACCTGCAAAATCTTATCAAGAAAATATTATGGCTTTGTGCAGATATAAATTGTGAAATAATCGAATGGGTGATTTGCTTAAATTCTACGTTGCTATACTCAAGCAATCTGATTTTGATTTCTGGAGAAAGTGTTTAGAATAGAAGGCTTTTTCCAAAGTGTAGAACTATAGAATTCATACAATTAACTTCACAACAGTTCTTACAAACTATGCAGTTAATTCAGCTGGATAAGGCTGTTTAATACATCTATAAATTTTGTTATTATTGTTGTTATTACTTTGTAGTGATTTAAAAAACTTAATCAGCATCACTAAGAATTTCTTTGACTTATTTGTTTTCAGTTTCCTGCGAAATGGTTACTCTTCGATAATTTCTGTATATTCTACACAACACTACTCGTTGTAGTTTGACTTGACATTTGCCATCGATGACGTCACAGTATACATAAAAAATTCCGTGCCTATTCGTTATCTCGTGTTTTTTCTCAGTCGGAAAGTGACGTTTAGTTGGTGTCAATTTTTGTTGCATATTTTGGGTTGGTCATCCGTTGTACGCTTATAAAAGTTAGCAAATGTAATAAATTTTTCAATTGCAGATTTTTGCACAATTAAAGAAATTAATATTTAATAATTGTAAATGATATAAGATAAAGAAGGCTCTAGATAAATTAAATTGAAAAGTGTCAGTCATCAAACGCCTGCCAACGAGAAACGAAAGGCGTATTGCACACAAACAAATTCCACGAAAAATATTTGATACATTCAGCCAGCCGAGGCAGCATAGCAGCAGCACAGTAGCGTCCATTATACTATAAACATAAGCTGTAGTAGCCATATAGCAATGAATACGCTCTCCACCAGTGGGGCTGTTAATGTAGTTGGTCCCGCGACGACTAGTGGCCGGCCATCTCCTTCGGATGAAGCTGGCGGTTGTGGTGGAGACGGTGATGCCAGTTCCAGACGACAAGCGACTCGGGTTTTCAAGAAAAGCTCTTCCAATGGGAAAATCACAGTGTACCTGGGGAAGCGTGACTTTGTGGATCACATCACTCACGTAGATCCCATCGATGGAGTGGTCTTCATTGATCCAGAGTACGTCAAGGATCGTAAAGTTTTTGGTCAAGTGCTGGCTGCATTTCGTTATGGACGCGAGGATCTGGATGTGCTTGGCTTGACATTTCGCAAAGATTTATATTTAGCACATGAGCAAATCTATCCACAACAACAAATGGAGCGTCCACTGACGCGTCTACAGGAACGTCTGGTCAAGAAATTGGGACCGAATGCATATCCGTTTTACTTTGAAGTTCCTCCGTATTGTCCGGCATCGGTGTCGTTGCAACCGGCACCTGGCGATACAGGCAAATCGTGTGGCGTGGACTATGAGCTTAAGGCGTTTGTCGGTGAGTGCGCTATGGGCGGGTACATATATTCCATAGATACAAATCTATACACAAGAAAAGTGTTGGCATACGCTTGATTCGATGATGCTAGTTTATGATTTAGGCGCGGTTATGTTATACAAGAAAATACGAATATAGGTCACACACAAAGTCAAACTCATTTTGCTGAGACCCTCAATTCGTGCCCCCCGGGGTTAATTAATCAAAGCAGCGCTTGTTTCACCGCTTCAATCGCCTTTAATGGGGCGCTGCGTCACTGCTGCTGGGCTATGACTGTAGAGTAATTGACGCGCGCTGTGACTTGTCAACGCTTCACACACACTCACTGGGCTACATCGCCATATATCTCCACATATGTGTACTTAGTAGGTGCGTTTGTGTGTGTGTGTGTGCACGTCGCGCTTAATTTAACTGAATTTTTGTTTATTTGTAATTCCTTGTGAGAAAAATGGGCGAAAAAAAGTGTAGGAATTCGTTTGCGCATCGCGCGTTAATTTATTTTATTTTCGCTTTTAATTACTAGCAGCTTATTATCGCTCGCTTTCCTTGCATGAATGTGCAGTGCGCACGCTGCCATTATAATGCACTCGTCGCTGCCGCTCTGCATTCTTCGCCGCTCTTGTTGACTGTCAATAAGTTCTGCTGGCTGCCTCGGCGCGGCTTTGCTCGCTCGTTCGCTTTAATTTACTAATTAAATGCGTTGTTTTTTCTTTGTTTTTTCATTTTTGTGTTATAATTTTTTGTTGTTTAATTTTTAATTTGGTTTTAAGTTGATTGTTTACTCATTGAAAATGTATTCTCGGAAACGAGTTTTCTTTATTTTGCTAAAATAAGCAAACTCAAGTAAATCAGCGCAAATTACATTCAGTTCCCCCAAATAAACTAACGCAAAAATTATACAGAATTGAAAAAGAAAATCCAATAAAGTCCGTCGTCGTGGGGTGGTGCGAGAAGGGGCGCTAAAACAAACGAACGATCGAACGAACCACATGACCCACACACAGACGTACACACTGACACACGCACTTGTTACTTGTTGCTGCCGCTTGTCGCTGCCACTGCTACCACAGCCTTTTTGGTGTTTTTGCAATATTGCAGCGCGCTGACATTTGCGCTTCAGGTGCGCTGCAGACTTACATATGTGAAGTGACAATTCCCACCGTCTGTCACAGCATTTCTGATGCTCGTGTTACTGATAAAATATCATATTTTTGTTGCCTAATTGCGTGTGCTACTTCAGCAGCTGTTCCGCAATTAACTTGTATTTATTGTGTAGAATTTCAGTTTGATTTGGTCTTTTTTGTGTCCGCCATTAAATATTTACCAATTGGAGTATACACACTCGTGGGGTGGTCTTATTCGGTGGTGGTGCCAGGTATATCTATTAACAAGACAGCAATAATGACCACCCAATTTGCCAGTTGTCAGTTGTTCTTGACGAATCTGAAGCTTATATTTGGAACTGTCATTCCACCCCTTTTTTTGGCGTGTATACCTCATATTCATCCATTAAAAGTATTGGTCTTGTGACGAGGTGTTCCGCTTTATCTGAAGGCATTCTGAAAGCTTTGATAATTTTAAGGCCTTTTACTATGCAGGGTATTGAATAGCATCATTCGTTCACCTGTCTTTCCTGAGGTACTGAATACTTGAGACAATCAAAGGAAATATCAAAATAATATTTTATTTTCTATTTTTATTATTACTATTGTTATTATTATTATTATTATTATACATAGCAGTATAATTATTTATGACTGTAGGGGTTGGTCGAATGAGTACTAGCATCGAAGGCCTTTGATTTGAAGAGAAAAAGGTTAACAAGGCATCTTTCTTGAGACCGCACTCTGAGCAGGATTCGAACCTACGATCCCCCGAGTCTGAGACTAACATGCTTACCGCTAGAGACCAGGGTGCGGCTCAGTGCAGTTATATTTTTAGATCGTCAGGCTACAATATATGTTCCAGGATTTAATAGTATAAATTATAACCATGGTTCCAGTTCAGAACGGAATTTCAAATTTCAAATAACAAATAACAACCTTGGGTTATGTTGCAGATCTTCGGAACACTGTTAGATGAAGGCTGAGGTTTTTTGTCAATTCAAGAAATAGGTGGTGGCAGAAAACAACAGGTTGTGTCATCGCCAAGAAAATGTTATTTGACTCCGTACGACCAGAAATAGGGATCAAAATAAAAAAACCAACAACAAATGCACTGTGAGAGAGAGAGAGAGAGGGAGAGCTTCCTCGTAAAGAGTGCATAGAGTGCATTTCTTAAAAAAGTAGATTACTCATATCATTACTAAACTCTCGTGCGAGTGAGGTAGTGGCATTATGCATATAGTAAAGAAATAAGAGCCACAATCTGAAATGTCACACATTTTTAGACATAGTAGAAAATACGGTCGGGGGTAGTAAACAGAGTGGTGCTGCGATATGAAAAGAGCTATTGAGTATATGGCGCTATTAGCAGCGCCACCATACAAAAAGTTTGTTCGAGATTGTGACTCTTATTTCTTTGCTCTATGAATTATGTTATGAATTGACTCATTGTACCACTTCATATTGTAATAAGATTTACTCAAGAAAGCTTACAAAAAATTCATATTTTATAAGGGTTTTAAGATTATATATATTTATATTTATATATGTTTATATTTATTTTTCTATGTACTTTTTATATTTATATATATTTATATGCATATTCATATTTATTTATATATTTGTTTCAATATATATATTTATATGTCTATATGTTTATTTGTATGCATTTATTTATTTATTTTTATATATATTTACATTTATTTTGATATCAATTTATATTCATTTTGATATATATTTATATATAATACATATATTTATATTTATTATTATTTATATATATTAAATTCAAATTTTCTTTGGTCTAAATGCTTTTCTCCTTCGCCACCACTGTGTTTATCAGGATGAATCCTATTTCTTGATCTTATTCTTTATGCTCGATGCATTTAGTAAATCTAGAAATCTCTGAACTATCGTTCTGGCAGACGCTAGGACGCACAGTTCATTGTATTTCTGGATAAATCGGAGGAGGTGTTGAGCAACACTCCCGCTGTAACGCATTCTATATAAAATTGTTGGTTTATTTTATATATACAAAAATTATAACTCTCTGTTTTCGTTCCCAGGTGAACACATCGAAGACAAACCGCATAAACGCAACTCGGTTCGCCTGACCATCCGCAAAGTGATGTACGCTCCGTCCAAGGTGGGCGAACAACCTTCCATCGAAGTGAGCAAGGAGTTCATGATGAAACCGAACAAGATCCATCTCGAGGCTAGTCTGGATAAGGAGCTCTATCATCACGGCGAAAAGATATCCGTGAATGTGCACGTGGCCAACAATTCGAATCGCAACGTTAAAAAGATAAAAGTGTGCGTCCGTCAATTCGCCGACATTTGCCTGTTCTCGACGGCACAGTACAAGTCCGTCGTCGCTGAGGTCGAGTCGGAGGATGGCTGCCAAGTGCAGCCGGGCTTTACGTTATCCAAAGTATTCGAGCTGTGCCCGCTGCTGGCCAACAACAAGGACAAATGGGGCCTAGCACTGGATGGACAATTGAAGCACGAGGACACCAATCTGGCGTCCAGTACACTCATAACGAATCCAGCGCAACGTGAAAGCCTCGGCATAATCGTACACTACAAGGTGAAGGTGAAGTTGCTGATCAGCGGGCCGTTGTTGGGCGGCGATCTGGTTGCCGAACTACCATTCACGCTAATGCATCCAAAGCCCGAGGAGGAGGACAGTCTACTGATGCCGGACAAATCACCGCGTCAGAGTTTACGTGACGGGCAGCCGATCTTGCTGGCGGGTGATGCTGGCGCTGTAGGTGAAACAATGCAAACGGATGTGCCCACCACAAATCTGATACAGCTGGACGAGGACGATGCGCAGGATGACGACATTATCTTTGAGGATTTTGCACGTTTGCGACTGAAGGGCGCCGAAACGGATGCCTAGTGCAATTAGTGGCAATGTGGCGGTGGTCGCCTCCATAGTTTCGAGCAGGACGCATTTGGAAGTCTGTTTTCAACTGTTTTATGTGTGTATTCTTTTCCTGTCTAGTTCACATTCTGGACATACAAGCAATCTTTAACGACGAGCGACGAAACAAACTACTTGGGAAATTTTTAGTAATTTGTAAATGTGAAAATGTGCAACAACAATGAATTAATTGTTAATAGCGCTAAGTTTATTAGTTTATTTGTAAGAGGAGAGTGTACGAATTTCGAATTTGTTTGATGTTAAACATCGCCGCTTTGATGCTGAGAGCTGCAATTGCCATTGCAATCGCAAACGCACGCACTATGCGAGCAATTTTATTTCTAAGCCCAAACAATATACACCTATATATATGTATATGTATATATTTATTTATATATATATATATATGTATATATATTTGTTTTTGTTTTTTGACTAAGCATATATCCTTGCTTTTTAAAACTAAACTATAAGCCTTAAAATTGGAACTATACATAAACATATATCTACATATATCTACAGACTTATTTTGCTTGACTTTGTTACGCTTCGTTTTAGCTACAAGAATTTTAATTAAGCTTTAAACAATATTGTTCAATATACAAATCGGTAAAAAGTATTCACGCAACCACACACTCAGTTGCTGCATGGGATTAGTTGAGACTTTTTGTTGTTGTAAGGTTTTAAGCAGAGAGTTTATAATGCAACACATTCCACAGCTTTCATATAGAACCGCACTAATTGCAAAGTAAGTTATACAAAGTTGCTACTGTTTTTTGTTTGTAAGTTTACAAAACTATTGTACAAAAGTGAAAAGAAAAACTGTATTTAACCAAACGAAGGCACAAAGAACTGCACCACCAACCAAACTCACGAATAACGTTCAACAATGTTGTCCAATAATAACCAAAACAATAATAATATTCATATTTATAATTAAAATTAAACGTTTTTGTTGTAAAACTGAAATACTTGACACGCTTTCACAGCATTCTGCGAATTCAACTTGAAAGCAAGCGCAATAATTGTATGCATAATTTTAAATAGTTTAGTTTCTTTTTATATTGTGGTTTATCTAATAATTCTTTTGAAATTTTGTTCTTTTAAAAATTGGTTCTGTTCAAATTTTATTCTTTTAAAAATTTTCTTTTAAAAATTTTCTTTTAAAAATTTGTTCTTCCAAATTGTCTCCGGAATTCTGTTGTAAAATGTGCAACTAATTTGTAAGCGAAGTTAGTTTTAATTTTCATTTCAATTTTGGACTATTTTTGAAATGTTCTTTCAAATTCCTATATTATTTTTGTTCAGAATATGTTTAAAACAAAAGTAAAATAATAATATTTTTTATTTTTATATGTTGATTTGTAAAGAGAAAGTATTACTGGCATTTATCTATTAATATAGTATGTATAAATACATAAGTATGTATGTATGTACATCTTGTAAATAGTAGGCATGACTGGACTGTATATGCATATAGATATTTAACAAACAAACAAAGAAAAAATGAAAAAAATCCAAGAGATGAGAATAAAAGAAAAATATCCTTTATTAGCATTTCAGTGAAATAAGCCATCAAAGAGCTCCTCAATGTCGTATTTATGTACTGTAGCTCAATAGTTCTCTACAACTTTTTTGTTTATACAATCATTTTTCATCACTTGAGTGAGTTGCTTGATTAATCGAGATTTTTTTATAGAAATTGTTCATTTTTTTTAGCTTATTCAATCACTGTTTATTTTATAAAAGTTTATGATAAGTAAAAAGGAAATATATAAAAAACCGAGAGGCATTTTCACGTATGTATATTTAGGTCGAAACACATAAAAAGCAAGCATCGGAGCATATCTCTTTTTGTTAGACTCTGGAAGACTTTTGCAATAAACGTTCCACATTATATATTGAAAGTTTGATTAATGGAACTTTCAGACAACGCGAAAGCTCAAAGCTCGTTGCATGCTTTTTGTGTGATCATGCATGAACTCTTCGTGTGTATTTTGGCCATTTAAACATAGTTTTAAATGTTGTTTGTAGGGATTTATGTGACTGAGAATGCAATAAGAGATATAAACCTGTGAATAAACATCAATTAAATATAATTTAATTTAAAGTTTGAAAAAAAACAAAAAATTTTTTTAAAGAAAACATAATTTGGCCTCGCATAACATATTAAGTACCCTACACAAATGCTAAAGTATGACGGCGAAAGAAATCGGGACTGGAAGTGGTTGACACACACACTAAACAAATTTAATAAATTAATTTTAATGACTATAGTCTAGAATTATGTTGAAAAATAGAGTAAAGAAATGAGTCACAATCTGAAGTGTCACTCATTTTTCGACATACAAGCGATCGGTCGGGGTTAGTAACCAGAGTGGCGCTGCGATATGAAAATATGAGCTATTGAGTATATGGCGCTATTAGCAGCGCCACCATACGAAAAGTTTCTTGTTCGAGATTGTGACTCTTTTTTCTTTACTCTATGGTTAAAATTAAAACAAAACTTTTCTGTTAAAACGAAATTGGAACGAACTGTTGACCTTGAGCAACTGTGAACGTTGAAATCGCTCAAAAGCCCTTCTATGCAATATGAAGAGCCTAAAAATTCCGCTTTTGTCAATTCGATACTTTTCGCGGTTTGTCATTCTGCAAGACGAAAGTGCCGAACGTTTCATTTCCGCTTGTTTTTAAGCGATTGACAGCGAAGCTTCAAATGTTTGCTTGCTTGTGGAATTTTTTTTTTTATATAAAAAATGAGCGTAAAATGAAATTGTGACTTAAATTTTGTGGAAATGGAGAAGGAAATAGTGTTCCAGCTTGAGGAGGAACTTGAATTTCTAATTAATAATTGGGTTGTGTGCAAGATAAAAGCGAAGCAAAGTTTTAAATACATCAATAATAGCGAAATTCTTCATATTGTATAATCGTATATCGGATTCCTTACTAGAATTTCAGCGTGACTCAAATTAAAGACTTAAAAATTAGTTCAACACTTTTTGTTTCATGAAATCGACTTTGAAAACTGTTTTTAATCCCAATTACCGCGTGATTTAAATATAAATGTGCAACCATGCCTATTACTATTAAGCCCTCAGACTTTTGCAACGTACTATATATGGGAGTGTAGGGTACCAAAAACAAAATCAATTAACTCTTGCCAGCAAAAAGCTTTACCTACAAGATATGAAATTTTATATTAAATAAAAAATAATAAATAAATAAATTATAAATACATTAAACATCACAAATATTAAAAATATACTTATTTTAATTTCCTCAAAGAGTAAATAAGAAATTGTTTATTGTAATTTTATAAAAAATATTGCTTATGCTTTTGTAATTAATTTTAAAATTCTTTTAAATAGTGCAATTTTTTGTTTTAATTTTTTATAATTCAATTTTATAAACTTTTAACATTAATGGTTCGATGACGGTACACAACTCCTCAACTAAATTGAGTTGGCTTGATGAGACACTCATCCAAGTTGAGTTGACTTGATGAGACATTCAAATAATTTGAATTGATTTGGTGATATACTTAACTAAGTTGAGTTGGTTTGATGAGGCACTCATACAAGTTGAGTTCACTTGATGAGACACTCAACTGTCAGACTGACGCACATTTTTTTGTATTCTTCCTGACAATCACCAATCGAATAAATAGTAATTGACTGGTGTCATCAATAGAGTGCTTAACTCACTTATTCGAATTAACTTTTTATTGATTGGCAGAAATTCAGCGAATAGATAAAAAAATCCACTATTAATTTTATTTGTTGAAAAAAACAAGGAAAAATATCTGAAATTAAAAAAACTAATATCTCGGGAATTTCGTTTAGCCAAATGTCAACGTAAACGAGAAGTTTCATCAATCGATTGAATTCCTCTCAACTGCTTATAAGCAAACTCAACCAGATTGTGTGAAAAGTTGTGCACCGTCAAATTGGACCACACTTTATATGAATTTTTGTTGTCCTAATGCTACAATTCAATTCGCTGGCAGTTGTGTTTTGTATGGAATCTACAAGAACAGCAACAACAAGCAATAAAATATAAATTGAACAAATTGAAACAAAACGCTTATGTTAAAGAAAGGCAGTGCATTTGATATAAAAACATATTTATATATATATATATATATATATATATATCGAAAAGTCTAGAAAATAAAAAAAAATAAATTACTGAAGTCCGAAACTTAATTTTTTTTGTGTATTTTTTTTGTTACAAAATATTTTGTTCCTTTTCCGATTAAAAAAAAGTTGTATTATGCAATATATTATAAAAAATAACTTTTATTTTTGTGTATTTTTTCCCAAAAATAGGTTTTAACTTATATAATAATTTTCATTGGTTTATGTGCAAATTAATTTTAAAATTGTCCCCTATTTTGAAAATTTTGGTTTGTGTATTTTGGATTTTAAAATGTTTGAATTATTTTTCCTAAAACTAAATTTTGAAAATTGTCTTCATCATAAGTCTCCCGATTCTTCTTCATCCGATTTCTTACTTGCTATATACATATATATATATTTTTTTTATAAATTATCGGTTTTAAAAGTATTATTTTTAGTGTTATTTGACTTTAAAAAGTTTTTAATTCTTTGAAAATATTTTTTTAATATTTCTGTTGCGTTCAGAACGAAATAAATTTTTTTTTTAAATGAATTTTTGGCTTTAGCAATTTTTTTTCAATAATTTAGACAATATTTTTTAAACAAAATTAAATTTTAAAATTGTCTTTTATTATTATTTTAATAAATTTTTGGCCTTAAAACAGTTTGGTTTTTTTTTTTAAATTTAAACATTTTTTTTCTTACAAATCAAATTTAAAAAAATTGTTTTTTTAATATTTTTTTTATGAATTCTGGAATTTAAAAAAGTTTTTAATTTTTTTTTATAAAATGTTTTATTTTTTTTTATAAAATGTTTTAATTTTTTTTTATAAGTTATTTTAATTGTTTTTGCTTCCAAAACTAAATTGTAAAAATGTTTGCTATTTTTTAAATTTTTTCCAATTTTTGACATTAAAAATACGTATTTTATTAAAGTAATTTTTTAAATTATTTGGTTAGAAATCTAAATTATTAGTTATTTTCAATATTATATTGTAAATTTACTGCTTTAAAATACTTTAAATTATTTTTAAAATAATTTTCTAATTTTATTGCGTAAAAAACCAATTTTTAAAGTTTGTGTTCTATTTTAATAATTTTTTTTCCACTTTTAACTTGAAAAAAATTTTATTTTATTTTAAATAATTATATAATTATTTTGCTTACAAAACTAAATTTTCAATTTATCTTCTATTTTTTATTTTCTTAAAAAGAAAGCTTTGGAAAAGATTACAAAAAAGAAACGCGAAACGAAATTTTTTAGAAATATTTATAATAGTAAAAAAATAAACATAAAAATTCAACTAATATTTAAATATAGTTTTTTTAACTGAAATTTTAACAAAACAAAAATTGAAAATTATTTTAAAAATATTTATTTCATACATAAATTGTAATAATAATTATAAATGAGCCTATAAACAATTTTATATACAACAAAATATATGTGGAGAAATAGTCACACTCTGAGACCCACACACATACACACAAACATACTCATTCACTCACTCACTTACTGCAAATGCAAATGCAAATGCAAACACAAACATGTTACTTTAGTGTTCGTTGTCTAGGAAATTAGTGGGCTTTTTCTTTTATGAAGCTACGCGCACGCGCACGCGCGCACCAACAAAAATGTTTATTCTTTTTAAATACTTATAAAATACTATGAAAAATGTGAAACGAAATATTTTATTTATTCTTTTCGAGCGGATAAGAACAAAAAATATATGTATAAAAAAAAATTATGTTTTAAAAATATATTAATAATCTAGAACTATTTTAACAAATTTTTATAAATGTCTAAATGTAACAGGAAAACAAAAACAAATGCAAAAAAAAAAATATATATATATATTTTATTAGTACATACATAATAACTATTAAAGAATTGATTATATATATATAGGTATATATATACATGTAATAGCAATAAAAACGCAAAATATAATGCAAATGGAAATCTTTTAACCACCCCACAGTAACAAAGAGATTGTTAAAGTGCCCGAACATAACCTCAACTGATATGACGTGACCTCAAATGGTGTGACATGACCTCAATTAGTATGACATTGCCTCAATTGATATGACATAACCTCAAATGGTGTGACATGACCTTAAATTGTATGACAACCACAACTGATATAACATAACTTCAACAGATAGTCAATTGCTATGACATACCCTCATATATTCTGACATTAACTCAAATTGAGTGAAATATCCTGGAAACGGTCTGACAGAACCTCAAGTTTGGTGACATAACCTCCAAATATGATGACATTACTTCAAATTGAATGAAGATCCTCTGGTTACCATTTAACGTAGCCTCAAATTCTGTCACCTAATCTCAACTGGTGTGACATTACCTCAAATCTTGTGACCTAAACTCCAAATGATATGATATTAAATCACATTTAATAAAATTCTGTTTGAGATAACCTGAAATATTATGACATTATCTCAAATAGAAAGAAATATCTCATATATGGTAATGTATGAATATGGAATCGGTCTGACATAACTTCAAATTTTGTGACCTTAAATATTGTGACATAGCCTTGAAATGTTATGACATAACCTCAAATCTTGTGACTTAATCTCAAACCTTGTGACATTACCTCAAATCTTGTGACTTAATCTCAAATCTCGTGACTAAACCTCAAATTGTATGACAAACCTTCAAATTTTCTGACATAACCTTCAAAATTTCTGACTTAACTTCAAATCTTGTGACATAACTTTCAAATGCTATGACATAACCTTCAAATTTTGTGATTTAACCTTACATCGTGTGACTAAACGTTAAAATTTCTGACATAACCTCAAATTGTAAGACAATAACAAACTTTGTGACATAACCTTACTTCATCTCAAATCTTGTGACATAATCTTCAAATCAGCTGAAATAACCTCCAATTTTGTGACATAACCTCAAGTTGTATGACATAACCACAAATTATGTGACACAACCCTCAAATATTGTTGCGTAACCTTCATATCTTGTGACATATAGCCTCTAATAGTGTGATTTAATCTTAAATCTTGTAACATAATCTTCAAATCTTCTGACATGATCTTCAAATCTTGTGCCAACGTTCATATGTTATAATATAACCTCAAATCTTGTGACATAACTTCAAATAATGTGACTTTATCTCAAACCTTCAAATTTCTTGTGACATAACCTTCAAAGATTGTGAACTAACCTCAAATCTTGTAATATAACTTCAAATTGTATGACATAACCTCAATTTTTGTGACAAAACCGACAAATACAAATACTGGAAAAAACTTGTTAAAGCATTTATTAAGCCTCATTCATATGATTTTTCATTAAATATCAACTTGGAATACTAAAGAACCAAATATTTTCGTTAATATAAAAAAATTGATATAAAAAGACGGATTTGTACACGAGTGCCATACAGGAAAACTGCTCTTCAGTCTTCTCAGAAGATTCAACAAAAGTGTACCGCAAAAAATTACATTAAATTTTCTATCTCCACAAAATGACCATGACCTTAAGTCCCCACCCCCACGCGAGGCAGTCGTACAAGTTCTCTTATAATGTACCTTATACTTTGAGGTTATGTTGGAGCACCGTGTTTGTTAACAAATTTATTTTATTTCTCAAAAGAAAATTACAAAAAAAATAAATAAAAACAATTATTATTGTTAGTTTTTATAATAAATATTTTAATATATATTAAATGAAAACAAAATGTAAACAAGAATACCGCAAACCACAATTGCAACAGTCAACAGCTTTATTTGAGTATAGACCATGTACGAAGCCGTGGGGCCATCGTCTGTGAGGGCGCTCCTGCTTTGTATGTGCATTTTTAAGATTTTTTAAGATTTATACAATATTTATACATATACATATAAATACACACACTCACACCAACACACCAATACACCCCCACTCACATAGTCCCATAATCACAAAGACGCCATTGCATAAAAATACACAGAATTAAATGTATTCGTGTGTTGATGAAGTTTTTTATTCAACTTTTCTTTTTTCTGTTTCTAATCAGAGTAAAGTAAATATTTGTATTAAAAAATAATTGTTTCTTTTTCCTTTTTATACATGCGTAGGTACATTACATATATACAAGTAAATATATATATATATATATATATATATATATATATATATATATATATATGTATATATATATATATATATATATATATATATATATATATATATATATATATATATATATATATATATATATATATATATATATATATATATATGTACATATATATTTCTTATAAATACTGTCATGATCGTTGCACCTTTTAGCATATTTTAATATATATACATTTATATATGTGTATATCTACATATATGAAGAGAAACAAATGATGGAAAATGCATTTTTTGCGTAGATAATAAATAAATATAAATTTATGTAAAACTATCGAAATAAATTCAATAAACGAAAACGAAAATAGTATTATATGAACGGATGTCAATGTACAAATTGTGCTTTTATTTTCTCAATGAATAATAAAATTACCTAAGATATCACCGTAGAGAGCTTCGTTTTTATCAGCCCAATTGCATTTCCCCCCATTCGTATGCTGCCTTCGACAGCGTCGTTGGTTCTATTTCCACTGGTTCCTAAGAGAAGCATAACTGCGTGTTTATGGTATAGAACAGTGACGCTCACTCCATAAGTACTCTCTGCACACTTGTTTTTGTACTTGCACTTCAGTATATGCATTGAGCAAACAATACATATAGAGAGCTCAAATCACGTACATATATAGTGGTTTAATAAATTTCTCAGTGTTAGATCGCAATGCAAAGCGTGTTCCATAAGCGTAGATCCCATACAATAACAATTACCAGTGATTTCATTAAACCACTATTTTCGCGATTTGAGCTCTCTATATGTATTGTTTGCTCAGTGGTATGTCAGCGAACTTGCTTACCTAATAGCAAACCATGGCTGCACTCCATAAGCACTTCCATAAGAAACAATGTTAAATCCACATGCTCTAGTTTGCTCATGAAAGTGCCAGAGCACACCTATTCGGGAAATTGTTGTTGTTGTAGACTTGCGCCCACCTTCTTAGTGCTCCGCGGGAAGTGCACTCTATAATCTACACTGTAGAGTGCCATAAAACAGAAGTGGTAACAGAAACGGAAACAGAACAGAAAATTGTGTTGTCTGTAGTAAATTCGGTTTCAGTTTCCGTTGCTCGTCCAGCACATAAAACAGAAACACACACAGAAATAGAAGCAGAATTCACAAGAAAATATGTAAAATGGTATTTCATTTGTAGCGCGAACGATAGAGAATTTAACCATTATATTTATTGGAAAGGGAAATAAATTACAGCGCGAACATGGAAAGAGAATTGGAGGTGTATTGGAGGAATTGTATGCGTTTTGTTAGGCTTTGTTCCCAAAACGCTTCGCCTTTCTTGTACAGTGTTTTGAAACCTACCTTAATATGTAACAGTGTGTCTTTGATATTTAACTTGATAATAGTCACATATTTCATCCATCCTCCATCAGCATTTTCAAGTGATATCCAAAAGTCCTGAGATCCAGTTTTTTGAGTTATTACGGTGAATGATGCATCCCCGACTTTAGCATGTGGCTCAGCGTCTGATCAGAATTTCTGCTTGATCTTTCTGCACGAATTTGTGTAACAGCATTCATGCAAGGATCTTCAGGTGGATATCAGTCAGAGAAAGATGCTGGTTTAAATGCACGAACACTCGGCCAGAAGACACGCTGAGGCCATACATAGGCCCAGCTGGATGAATATGAATAAGTTCTAGACCCATCGTATCGATTACGACATGATTTTCGATGCTAAGGAAGTGCGTGTAGGGAAGGCGCTCCCCAATCCCTTTGGAGTGATACCAAAACATATTCCGGGGGAGCGAGGCACCACAATTTCCTTCCGCGTTTGCTTACGTGCCATATTTGAATCAGCCAGCACAGAGTCCCAACAAACATTGTGCAACTGTGTCAAATATGATGCAAAACTTCTTACCCCGAGTATTATAAACCATTGGAACAGTTCATGGTGTGTGTGTGGAGTGTGTATAGTATATTTGTGTATCAGGATGTGGGCATGTGTGCAGAGGTTTCCGTATCCTTTGCTGGTGCATATTAGATGATGATACCCTTGCTTCCAGCTTAATGCGAGCATAAGTTTCGGTTTTTGTTTGTTTGTGGCAAAACTTTAATGAAACTATTTAAAAGCACCGCAGTCAACTTAAAAATTCTGCAAAATTGAAATATGCACGTGGAGGAGAGTGAACTGGATGACCAAAAAAAAAAAAAAATGACCACTTCCATTTGCACTCAAGCCAGGCAAAAGGTTGCCTGGGCGCTTCGCTTTCATTTGGCACAAATGAATTATTAATTTTTAAACTGAAAGTCTACCCACATTAAACCCAGAAATGAGCGTCATACTCCGGGGACCAGCGCCAAAGTGGCTCCCATGACAACTGGCACGATGAGCGGGACGAGGACGACGACCACGACCACCATCGACATCCGGCAGTTTATGGTGCAGCAGTTATACTCGCAGTTACACCGCAGCAACGGAAACCGCAATGCAAAGAAGCCAAGCAAGCCACTTTCTACGTTGAGGGTACTTAGGCTCAGTTCATACCATCAGGCATTAGTTGAATAACTCTCTCTGAGAGAGAAGAGAGAGTGGTGTTTCTTATGTTGAGACCGATACCATTCAATGAGACAGCATATCAGTCTATGTTTCTTCTACACGATTTATACGAGTAGCATAGTAGCTGAAAGTCACAGAGTTATAGAGCCATATCCTCGTCATGTCTCCATATTTTGTATTCTTCGATGAATTGGACTGTACGAGTATATCAGTCTTTGTTTCTTCTTATCGAAACACTCGAGTATCTAGAGTAGCTGAATCACAGAGTTATAGAGCGACATGTGTCCATATTTTTTATCCTTCGATCAATTTGTCTGAACATCAGTCTTTATTTGTTCTAATCGAAGCACTCAAGTATCTCGAGGAACTGAGTCACAGAGTTATATAGAGACAATTTCATCATGTGCCCATATTTTGTATCCTTCGATTTTTGGAATTTGTACGGGAACAATTTTTAGAGAGAAGTTAAATTTTCTGGTTAAGAGATTATTTTCAGGATACGAAATTCAAATGTAATTCCGTAATCAGAGGGAAGCAGTAAAGACAATACCGAAATGCCGAAAGTGATGTAGTGGAAGGGTGGTATATTTATATGACTCTGAAGACAAAAATCCTCTCTTAAAATCAATAAATTTTAGCAGAGATCAGAAGAAGGTCAGAAGAAGATCAGAAGAGAAAGTATCAGAAGCGAATGTGAGGTCAACAGTTCGACCAGGCAAAACAAAGTCGGTTTCAAGACATTGAGTCGTCTAGGACAATGGGAAGGGAATGGTTAATAAATACTCCTACTGAGATTGAGTAGCAAAACTGTTGGGTCCTCAGCTTATTATTAGCATAAGTTTGTTGGGAACTCTACAATGGAATAACACTTCTATGAGTAACTCTCAGAGTATGAGATGGCCCAGATCTAAGTTCTGCTAATGTAAATCCCCGATAAAATACTGAAGAGTGGACCAGCAAGTTTCATCCTCCGTTAGTGTGTGGTTTGATGTGAATATATATGGCCACTATATTGACTTATATGATGGAATCGACAATGAGGCTTACAAAACCTGCCGTCAAGAAAATATTGAGCTGGACAAGAAGAAGGAGAAGGAAGAACAAGGAGAGGAGAAGGAAATTAATATATTGAGCTGGACAAGAAGAAGCAGAAGGAAGGACAAGGACAGGAGAAGTAAAGAAAAATATTGAGCTGGATAAGTAAAAGGCGAAGGAAGAACAAGGACAGGAGAAGTGAAGAAAAATATTGAGCTGGATAAGTAGAAGGCGAAGGAAGAACATGGATAGGAGAGGGAAAGGAGAGGTGAGCAATAGTGTTGAAAAAAATTGTCTTGGGGATGACTTCAGCTCATTAGAGGATCCTGAATGAGAGGATCCTGAATGAAAATAAAAGTATTGTACAGCAAAAATAATTTTTGTGACTTTCGTAAGATTATCCTTTTATCTGTGCAAGGTATAAGGATGATAGAGTTATAGAGAAGTTCATTGGTCTCCGAGGTGATAGGTCTATCTATCAATAACACCTATTTCAGCTTCATGACTGAGCCATCAATCGTCACTCAAATCAATTTGAGAGAAGACTCTCTCAATATTCTACAATCTATGACTACTCTTTTACCCATGTTCTCATAAACCATACTTGATGCCCATTCTATCATCCGTGCTCTCTTAACCAACAGTTGACTGATGACTGATGACTGATGCCTACTCTCTCACCCGTGCTGTTTTAGAAACACTTGACTGATTACTGATCCCTACTCATTCTCTCTCGTAATCTCTTAAACAATAGTAGACAGATCCCTACTCTCTCACTCGTGCTCCCTGAATCAACAGTTGACTAATGACTGATGACTGATAACTGATCTCTACTCTCTCACTCGTGCTCTCTTAAACAACACTTGACTGATGACTGATAACTGATCCATATCTCATTGGTGCTCTTTTAAAAACTGACTGATGACAGAAGCTGTGAACTCAACCTTACTCCCAAAAATGTGCTCACTACAAACGCAGAAACAAAGTAACCAAAATCTTTATGCGAATGGGAGAAGTGTGTGTACCTTTATGTGGGGTAGTTAATGTGGCAGTTACTGTCAACCGCTCATTTCTACTTGGACTTCTCCTCCTATGTGTGTGTATATATATGTAAGTGTACAACAACAACAACAGCAGGAGCGATTTCTTCATTTCCGGTGCAACTTAAGAGCGTGCTTTTCCTTTGAAATATTTAAAAAGAAGAAATCGAAACGGATGCAGTTGTTGTTGTGTGTGAGTGTGTATGTGTGTGAATACGTACATGTATGTGAGTGGTCGCGTGAGTCGCTTCCCACATGGAAAATTAGGTAGTAGTACTTTTTTATTATGAGAAATGTACAAGGAATGGAGTACGTGCTCCTAAACAAATTAGATCTGACCACTGAGTTGGAATCTCGTCCATATACGAGGATACGGAGATACGACGATACGGGGATATGAGGATTTGGGGATACGAAGATACGTGGATACGAGGATACGGGGATACCAGGATACGGGGATACAAGGATACGGGGATACGAGGATACGGGGATACGAGGATACGGGGATACGAGGATACGAGGATACGGGGATACGGAGAGGGATATAAGGAGAATATAACACAGATTCTCTGTGATACTTCAATTCAGGTTCGGTCTTGAATTGAATGCTTTAAACAGGCGTTTCTAATACCAACTGAAGTTAGGTCCTACTCTCCAACATATGCTTTAGCCTACATCAGGATAGCACTGAGTTATATGTCTTTTGTTGCCGGGTATGGTGAAAAGGATCTTTCAGGTCGCACTCCTTGGCCATTCGTTCTGAATCATACTATTATACTAATAATACTATATTACTAATAAAATTGAAGGGAGTAGGCACAAGACAGAAAGAATCTGAAGGATACAGGTACAGTAGATGCACCAGGCAAACTTTTTTTCCAAAAGACAACACAGACGGACATGACTCCATTGATCCAAAAAGTGCCTTTCACTAATCAATATAGAACTGCAAACTTGCTTCTAGGAGCTAGCATTGCTCTTAAGTAGGGTGTGAAAAATCATACCAAGGAGGAGAAAATTGCACAGTTACAAGAGTTCAGAATGGAATTATATTTACGATGGCTTCCCAACTCTGAGATTATTCCTAGATGCCTGCATTTCCTACTAGGTTTCACTGTGAATCTTACCACAATGTATGCGATTTTGCAGTAACGCTGTCGTTGATGTTTATTTCCGTTTTTTGCATCGAGAATGCGTGCATTCATGCTTGTATGGGTAATTGTGGGAGTCTATATGGGAGTGTATTTGAGCGTGGGATTGTGTGAATTTGTGTCTGTGTGCGCATATGTGATTAAGCGGATTTCAACATCAGCTGAGCTTGAGTTAAGTACCCCAAAGCGGGCTGTTGTCGAAGTTGTTGAAGGAATCATTTTCAAGATAATAACAGCAAATAAATACATTATTGCACCCTACAATCTTCAGGAATGCAAGATTGCTTGATGGGAAGTTTTTGGGCAATGACTTTAGCGGAGTTGTTCCCATAGCTAAGGGTGCGTACCTCGCAGGGTGTAGTGTAAAGCAGATTGCTTATAAGTTTTATACTCATTCAGAATACAATTGAGTCTGGACTGCGTTTTCCCTTAAAGATGCTTTCAAGTCATTGTTTACATAACTAATACATTATTAATTATAGTGTAAATTATGCTGATAACAATAAGTAATGGCATCCGGATGTACGTCTGAGGCGACTCCACTCGATATTATCTAAGGAGCAGAATTTCATGCAATGTATCAGTCATCTTTGTTCAGAAGCCGATTCCGTAGGGTCGAGAGTGGACAGAAATTTGTACGACTCCGACTTCTTTAAGAAGAAAGGTTTTCCACGACTCCGCTTCCGACTTCTACCAAATACGTAAATTATTAAACACGTTCAGTTCTTCTACAACCTGCAGTGACAAAGGGATAACACAGATATTACATACAATAATTGCGAGATTGGAACTTATTTGCTCAATGCTAAAAGTTAAGGAGTGATAAAATTGAAGGCCAATAAAAGTTTGTATGTAAAAAATACCATTTGCCGATGAAAGGACTTAGAAATGCATTAAAAAGGCTTCTACCGACATCCTGAAGGACATCCCGATCGACGATCTAAATCATCGATAACCTTTTAGACCATGCAAATCGCTGTGTTGAGTCCGCAGGGAACTATTTTGAATCAAATAAATCTGTTTTGCTGGCAAAAATTTTGGTTGTCTTAATTTTATTATTATTATAATTATAATTTGTACAAAAATGAATTAGTGTACAATTTGTAAGAGGAGCACTAGCAACTGCGGCTTTCAGCTCTCGTGTAATTAATATAATTTTAAAAAGTCCTGATTACTTTGGAATGTACCTTGTAGGGATAATAATAATAATTATTTAATTTCTTTAATACAAAAATTTTTTTACAATTAATATAACTGAATAAATTGCCAACTGCACTCCAGGGAAAGAAATATTTCACACCAATAAAGTCGGCAATTCGAAATTTCAATGCAGTTCACTGCATCATCTGTCCACGGGGCGTATGAGTGACTATTTGCCTGGATCATGTTGTTAAATAAATTGCAGTAAGCGAGGTTAGTCAAATGCGAGATACATTTTTGGACCTTTTCATGTGAAAGCAAACAAAGGAAGTAAACCAAGCAAAACCGAACTAAACCAACACAAAGAAAGCGGTCAGAGTGGGTTCCATGAACGTGAGCAAATTCATTAGTTTATGAGGTACTGAACAATGAAATGTCAACAAACACAACACACACACACGCACACAGGCAACCAATTGCCAAAAAACAAAGCTCATATACACACAACTACACACACACTGACACACTCGTACCCTCTTTCGCACATTTGTACACTCATTCACACACTCAATCATACAATCAGTGACAGTTTTCTATAAATTTGTGTGCATATTCAATTGCTGCTCTGGAAGCGTGGCAACAACGGCACGACCTCTACGTACGGGCCCATAAAGGCTATAGCTAGCCTCCTGACTGCAGTATACCTGTGTGTGTATGTAGTTTGCTGCCTGTTGTGGAGGTGCAATCGCAATGTCAGCCGGCTACAGAGAGATATATGCCACAACAATGATAACGCTTGGTATCCTGCTGTTGCCTCAACTGCCTCAGCTGCCTCATGGCGCATTGCTCCCCAGTGTTCATTGTGTTCATCGGGCAGTAATCCATTTTTCGCATGCGGTCTATTTGTGAGCCGTATGGGTATTTATGCGCCACTGTTGCCTTATTGTATGTGCAACAATTGCTGTTCAGGCGCAACAAATATTTGCATCTATCAATTGTGGTGGCGTTGCTCAGAGCCGCTTTGTTTCCACATCTGTCTCTCTGTGTGTCCTTGTTTGCTTGATTTTGTTTTGTAGAGAAGTCACTGCTTTGTCACAGCTTTTGTGTGTTGCGTGCTTTTATAAACGGCTGCCATTCTAATTAAAATCTGCATCACAATTGAGTGCAACTATCAGAGCAGTGTTGCAAGCCTTTCGATTTTGATAGAGTCAAAAAAAGGGTTTAATCACTCGTACATGAGCAAATGCGTTTAGTCGCAATGGGATAAGGATTCATTAGTACACAAGTCCTGCATACTAATCGAAAGAATGCAGAGGAATTATATTTTGTTTATAACTGGAAAGATATAATTGATATTCATACTCTCTCAGACGATTCGCTAGCAGAACCATTCCCTTCAGTGTAATGAAAAAGATGCTTAGTCATCAGTGGCATTTCATACCAATTGAAATATAGTCAGGATATAAAGTTGTAAGGTTATAAAGGTAAAGTTATAAAGGTATTGAAGTGCTGATGTCTGTAGATACGCACTTCCTCCTAATCGAAAGATTCTAAGTTCCATTTATGTGCGGTTATAAAACGAGACACTTTTTGCTCTTCCTCAGAGCCTTTTTATACCACTGTATTAAAGCAGCTCAAAATTATTAACTTGCTGGTACTCAGTGGAGGCCCTAAGTTGCACAATTCTGGTGAGGGTTCGTTAGTGGTGCCTTGTCAGTTCGTCTATCCTGAAGGCCCTAAGTTGCACAATTCTGGTGAGGGTGCCTTGTCAGCTCGTCTGCCCTACAGTGTCCCTGGATATCCCTGGAGATTCCTGTAATCAGGTACCCGTATAAGGTAAATGTAAACCGCCCGGAAATCTCATCAAGAGTGTCGTGGATCTTCACCATTTTGTATGTCAATCTGCGAGATCCCAGAGCTTTGATAGCTACAGAGAAAATGCTGATATCTCTCGGTGCGACCTTCTTTTACCCACTTTAAAGGCGCTTTTATGGTTGAAACCCGTGCTTGAAAAACGATGGCAGTGTGAAGGTATAATTTTCCCCTAACGAGTTTGAGAATACTTCCCCGATTACCGCTCAATCTGGGTTGGAGGTCTCGGTGAAGATCTGATATGTGTTGTATAGTGACGGTAATACGTCTCTCTCCAACTCTCTTCTGTCCGGATTGGCGGTGGAGAACTTTTTATTGAAGTGGTATTGGGGAATACAATAGTCGAGTTCCTCAAATTCCCTCAACATGGTTAATATTCTGGAATGCCCAGTTTTTGACTCAGACCCGCTGGATTGTGTCATACCTGTCCGGATACTCTGTTGTATTATACAAATACAATTTCCTCTCACATTGACGGGTTTCTCTCATCCTAAATGAAGGGATCGAAACCCAGCTTTATAATTCCATTCCCTTGCCTTCTCGTTGAAGTCTTTGAACCCCAGAAGCAAGTTAAGTTCCTTCGATCGTCGAAAAGATCTATAAACATTTGAAATAGCACATCTTTAAATTTTATTCAAATTCTTTTCTAAATACATAAGTTTCGGTTCGGTTCTCTGGTCGGATCGTGGTTCAGTGGAGCGTGCAATCGGCCATATCAAATTTCATGGTCTGTTCCGTGAAGAACGCAGTCAACTGTTGCATGTCCAGAGTTTTCAGCACTTCATTGATCTGTGGCAGGGCGAGTTCCTTGCAGAGTTCGCCAATTTGGGCCTGCAGCTCCTGCACGGCCAGCTCTGTGTATTCACTGGAGAAGTGGTTCACGAAATTGTTCACCGCAATGTCCCACAAATTATTCCAATTGTTGACGATCACATTCCCCAAATAGAAATGAATATTCAAGTGGGTGATTTCCAAACCTTTCGGATTAGTCGAGCTGGGTAGCAGCAAATAATCGCCGACCACACGGAAGTCGACCGTCTTCCAATTGACAACGCCAGCGGATGGCACCGTGAGTGGAACACCGCCGAGGTTGAGAGTTGTTTCCGCCTTGTATTCGGCCAGGATTTGGATTTCCTTGAATATCGTATCGAATGTCATGAGATGAGTGGTCGCATTGTAGGTTGAGTCGAGAAAATTGAAGCTGTTCAAACCGCTGACACTGAGGTGGGATAAGTTGCCCTTGGTGCTGGGAATCAAAAGTGGGAAGGTTAAGGTTATCGAGTATATAGTGAAGTAAGGGCTTATTATATGTATATCAATCTTCTCTGGGGCTCATCTCCCAATTATGTAATGCAAAACTTACCGTAGAAACCCAGCATCATAATCGAATTTTTGGAATTCCTCGGTGTACGGAGCCAAAATGGGTATATTCAAATCCGGCACTCCACAAGGCATTATTCTCTGGTACGCATTGAAGTACACCTTGAGGGCAGTGCCCAGATCAGTAACAGAACTATTGGCGGCATCGAGATAGATCACTGAAATTATGAAAACGTATAATGTACGTAATTATTGTAGTGATGTTGGGAACCTACCAGCCCCGTTCACACTGGCCGACATGGCCAGAAGCCCCAGAAGTGCCAATATAGCAAATTTCATTGTTTTGTCTAGCGTGGAAGTCGTTTGAAGGAAAAACCTGAACTGATTTTTGGTCATATTGGATCACATTTTTATAGGCTTCCGGTAGAAAGGCACGTACGCGTAGTCTCTATTTTATCATATTGAAGATTTTCGTATACCCTACATTACCTAGACGAGGCTGCTAGGGTCAGTTATAATGTTTGTGCATATTGCAAGTCCATAAAATGGGGATAGAGGACAGATATCGGGATCGACTACGATAGATTAGTTTGGAGATGGTGCAAAATAGTTAATAGGGAAATGTAGAGTAAGTTTTCTTACTTTTAGTTCAATTATTGGTAGCTTAGGTTGGGTACAACTTCATTTGGTTCTGTTCTGAAGTTCAACCGGAACTGTGAATGCAAATCTGAAGAAAATTCCTATGAATGCCGAAAAGAAGAACTTACTTTTTCGTCACAATTTCCCCCATTTCGGTTCAGTTTCACTAGAAATATACGAATAGGACATCCGGTTGCAATATAGAACTGGTCCCAAAATAGTTGGAGATGTATTGGAGAATTAATTGTGGAGAAGTAGGTATTCATTACTAGACCTCGTCTTACATAATTTCCAGGTAGTGCTCCGGTTTAGCGACCAAGCTTCCCCTCCGTTTAATAGTTTATTATTATTGTCTATTTTTGTTTATCAAAAACATTATTATATTAGTTATCTTGATATTGAGTGATTGCTTTGTTATCATTTTCCACTTTCACTTTTTCACCCAAAATTGTGAAGCTCTTAAGCACTGATGGCGAGCACCCGATAAATGGAATTATGAACATGGTTGCCGCTTGGTTGAAGTGTTAATTATTGGGAATTGGTGGTGGAGTGTTGGAGCAAAATTCAGAGAACTGCGAGGAAATCGGAGATTTTAGCATTTGTCTTTCTTCCAATAAATCGGAACAGTTTTTTCTCAAGTTGACTTTTCTTTGTGTTCTTTATTTATTTATTATTTTTTGAAATATTATTTTTTCATATATTAATTATTTATATTTCAAGTTTTATATATTATTTTCCAATGTATTATTTTCTTTATATTATTCTTTTATACATAATTTTTTTATATATTATTTTTTAAAATCTTTTTTTATATATATTATTTTTTGAAATATTATTTTTTATATATTATTTTTTAATATTATATTTTCATATATTATTTTTTGTATATTATTTTTTGTATATTTTTTTTATATATTATTTTTTAATGTATTCTTTTTTTACATATATTATTTTTTATTATTTTATATATTATTTTTTATATAAATTCTTTTATATATATATATTTTTTTTATTTTTTTATTTGACAGAGGAATAATTATAAATAATTATTATACTAAAGTAAAAAAAGCACTGGCTACCAGGGCCTTCGGCTTATATATATTATTTATTATATATTATTTTATTATTTATATATATTATTTTCTTATATATAATTTTTTTACATTATTATTTAATATATTATTTTTTACATATATTATTTTTTTTATTATTTTATATATTATTTTTTATATAAATTTTTTTCTATATATTTTTTTCTTATATAGAATTTTTTTATATAACTTTTTAATATATATTTTTTATATTTTTTCTATATATTATTATTATTGGGTACTAGTTTTTTATAGATAACCTTTTTATATATTATTTTTTATATTTTATTTTTGTATATGAAATTTTTTTATATTTTTTATATCATATTTTTTTATATTTATTTATTTTTAACATATTATTTTCTATATATTATTTTTTATATATTATTTTTTTATGTATTATTTTTTATCTATTAATTTTTTATATTCTTTTCTTATAAATGCTTTTTTATATTATTTTTAATATATTATTATTTATTTTTTTATTATTATATTATTTATTATTATTATATTATTTTTATATTATTTTTAATATATTATATTTTTTATAAACTATTTTATTTTATATTATTTTCTTATATATTATTTTTTATATATTATTTTTTGTGTAATAATTTTTAATATATTATTTTTTTATATTTTTGTATTCATTGTCTTTTTATATATATTATTTTTATGTAATATTTTTTTTATATATTATTTTTTACATATTATATTTTTAAATATTTTTATATAATTTTTTTGTATACGAAATTTTTATATATTTTTTTATATATTATTTTTTTTATATGTAATTTGTTTGTGTATAATTTTTTATATATATTTTTATATATTTTTTTTATATTATTTTTTTATATTGCTCTTTATATATATTTTAATTTTTTTATGTATCTTTTTTATATATTATTTTTTATATATTATTTTCTTATATATTGTTTTTTATATTATTATTTAATCTAATAATTTTTTTTAAATGAATTTTTTTCTGTTATATATTATTTTCATACAGATTATTTTAAAAAAAATTTTATTATAATTTTTTGTCTATAAAAAAAAAATCCTTTTCTCTTCGAGTCGAAAGCCTCAGCAGCTAGTACTCATTCCCCCAACACTTTGCACTCATAATTAATTATAGTGTAAGATATAATAATAATAACAATATTTTTAGAAATTATTTCTTAATATATAATTTTTTTGTGTATTAATATATTATTTTTTATATTTTTTGTATATCATATAAAATGTTTTTATATATAAATTTTTTATGCATTATCTTTTATATATTATTTTCTTATATATTGTTTTCTATATTATTATTTAATATTTTTTTTTATAAATTATTTTCTTTTATATATAGTTTTCATATATATTACTTTTTTAAATATTTTTTATATATTATTTTTTGATTATTATTTTTTTGTTTATATATTAATTGTTAATTAGCAATAAAAAAATGGTAGAAACTGGAGATAAATTATTCTGCTGACAATTACAATTATGAAACAATTCCTTGTTTATTGGATCCAGGACTGTTCCAATAAACTGAACAAAACCCATCCCAGGTGGCTTTATATCAGAGCTATCCGGTGGTGTTCATTACCAGGATGCACACATATTCGTGGTGTTTCAGTATAGTGTCAATTCTGCTGAAACCATGTCCTTAGTAGGACACTTCACCTTCAGCAGCATAAAAGAAAAACCATTTGTTTTCAATTATTTATTGTTTTATTTTTGTGGTGGATCAATAAAATATTTAAAAGGAAACAAAAGTATCCAAAATTGAGGGAGTAACATTTTTCTTTTGGATGGTTCTGTAACTATTTGGAAACGTTCGGGTCGTTAATTTATTGAGGCATGCAGGCAGCCATATCGAACATCATCGTTTGCTCCAACAAAAAGGCAACCAGCGTCTCCTCGTTATAATTATTCAGGAACTCATTGTACTGCGGCAGGACAAATTCTTTGTAGAGTTCGAGAAGCTGGGGTTGCAGCTCTTGAACAGCCAAGAGAACATATTCGCGAGCGAATCGGTTGATGAAATTGTTCTTTGCCACATCCCACGCATTGTTCCAGTTGTTGAAGATCACATCGCTCCAATACCATTTGGCATGCAAATCGGTGATTTCCAAACCATTTGCGGTAGATGCCAGGATGTGGTGGCCCACAAAACGGTAGTCGACTATCTTCGTGTTGAGGACACCATCTCCAGCCCAGTTAATGGGGAAACCATTCAAGTGCACGGTGGTGTTCATGGTGAATTCGGCGAGAACTTGTAGTTCGGAGACGATGAGATCGAAAGTCATTCGCTTTGTTGTCGAATTGTAGGATAAGTCGAGAATTTGGTACTTGTTCAAACCGTTCACCAAAATGTTGGAAAGTTTGCCCTCGGTGCTCAAAATATAAACAAGAAATAGATAGAAAGAGTGTGTTAGTTAAGGAGAAAGAGGAGACAGTTAAGTTCAATGTTCGGTATTAAAGAGACTAGACTTTGAACGAAATGACTGTATCCGGGATGGAGAGAAAAATTCCTATAAAGTTTCTATTCATAATAATGGCGATTTGTCTAAACTACAGGAATACCTCGTCCTTTACTAGGTTTATGTTTCCTTAGAAGTATCTCTGTGTCCTTACTTACTTTACGATATTGTTATTGGTATTCCATTCCAAGTGAGGAATGGCGTATGGCGCCAACGCGGGCATATCGTAAGGGGCAAATCCACATGGCATCACCTTCTTGAAGGAGTTGTAGAACACTTTGAGTGCAGAGCCCAGTTCAAATTCGTTCTCGATGCCACCAATGGGGTTGACCACTGAAATTGTGTAAATGAAAATAGTTGTAAATAGGAATTAGGAGGACTTTTGTTCCAAAAAGTTACCTGCGCCATTCACACTGGCCAACAAGGCCACTACTGCAAGGAGACCGAATAAAGTAGATTTCATTTTGTACAATGTTAGCGAAGTCGACACCAAAACTGATAAAGTTTCGGCCAATTTGCAAATATTTATAGAATTATTCGCGGGGAAGATATTATCTTTGTTTTCTTTTATACCCTACCTGAAGAGTATCTGGTCACATGTATTGTAATGTCAGTATAACGCCGTCGAAATAGTCATGCTGGGTCTTACTCTGAGTCTGACTCTGATTCTACAAAAAAACGTATGGGTCAATGTAATGGGTCAGTCATTTGATCAAAATTCGAGTAAGGAACAATTTCTCATTATTGAGCACCAGGCTCGTTGTAAGTAAATATTCATATTGGGAATAGGTCTGGAATAATTCGGTAGAGTATAATTCGCCCTTTTAAAAAAGTTTTTTCTGTATACATCTTATTTTATATGGAGAAAGAGCCTTTAAAGTAACAGGTTATGGAATCACCGGTGAGACTCAAGGCTTGGTCCTGTTTCTGTTGAAGTGAAGTTGAATTAAATTTGGTTGAGGTCTAGTAGGGTGCGTGGTATACTTCTCTTTTAGTATAAACAAGTACGTTTTCCTGGAGGTTCCTCACCTGGAAACATTTGAAAGGTCAAATTGTTAGTCCTGCTGAAACAACCTTTGAATATACAAAGCGCAGTCCAATGTAAACAGGACTTCTCAGAATAAGAACAACAAAAAGTTGTTTAGCAAAACGAATTTATTTTATTCAGAAAAGTTCCCTTCCAACTCAATTTGTAGGGTCTAAAATCACGTCGAATCAGTGTTCAAGATCGTTGGCTAGGATGTCCTTCAGTATGTCGGTACACGCCTTTTGAATGGGTGCTCCGTCCACAAAACGCTTTCGTTTTATGGAATCGTTTTGATGGGATCTGCAGTAATCGCGGATTTCGGTTTGTTAACATATGTTCTCTTCTCACGGGCTTTTGTTAACCGCTCATGAACTCTGCCACGGGATAAACAATCATCGCCACAAACATAGTTCATCAATTGAAACCTTTCAGTAGAAGTTTTACCAAGTTTAAAACAAAACTTAACATTACGTCTTTGTTCAATGCTCATTTTTGTACCGATGACACAAACATACTGCCACTTCAGACGCAATAACTCCTCTTGTATTAGTCCAAATGTCTTGAAATAGACAATGCATCAGTGAGGTATCTAATTGCCCATAGATGACGTCACTAGACATACCTATTTTTGAAAAGTCCTCTCTATGTTGTCCTGCGCCTTGTAGTTGTGGTCTCTATTTCCTTATTTTAGTCTAAGAACTTTCTATATAAAACTTAATTTTCTATAGGGTGCTCTGAGGTTTCATCAACTCCGATTCGTTTTTTTTGTGTGGGTTTTCCTTATCATCCACTTAAAATATTAGTTCAGCCCGCTTTGATTGATGATCTTTTTTCCATTCGTACTTGTGCCATGAAAGCCGTCATTTCTTTAGATATGATTTTAATTAATTTCGTATGTTGTTTTATAACGTGGGAGGCCAAGTCCTATAAAATTCCCCAAAATACTCACTCTGCAGAGGTGGGCATTATATACAGTAAGGCTCTTTGAGATTACGAACCAGTTCGATACCCGTTTGTTGTGGTCTCTTCTTAAAATGCATAGAACTAAATTGGAGATCTTGTTGATACCTTTTGTGGCTCACAGTAACTTCGATTGAACCTGTTCAGGAATATCTTGGAGTACATTCTGACAAAGATGAAACTGGTCCAAGAGGGAAACTTAAAGACCGTTGATATCCAATGATTGCTCAGGAGCAATTGTAACGTTATTCTCTCGTTCCTGACCATATCGGTCAGGGATGACATGTATTCTCCCTTTTCCGGACTTGGTAGGATCATGTATTGCAGAAGAGCAATGTCATTAGATCGACATATCATATAGTGAGGTTCCTATGCTGGTGGGGTCAACTAATCTCTTTTTAGTAGGAACTACTAGTGTTGTTATAACCTTGATCCCAAACAAATTTCCAAAAACCATGATCACAAATTGAATTCCATATTAAATATAATTTTTTTAACACTCTGGTTCAATAAAAGCAAATTCACATCTTTGGAAGGTTGTGCATCACAAATCACCTACGAAACCGATGCATCAACAAACATCAAGGACCAAATCTCCCTTCTCAATTCCGAAGATCTTCACTCTAAAAGCAAATTCCGGAAGTTAGTCGCCAAATTTAATCGAGGGACGGGCCGGATCAGAAATTGTCATAAAGAGAACTTCCAAATGGATTTCAACTATAGCCGCAGCGTAGCGGATCTTCCAAAGATGGTATAAATAAGCTTGAGCGATCAAATTCAAAACTGTTTCATAAAAAAAATTTTAGTATATGTGCAAGGCTCAGAACTTAAGTAGCATCTTTCTTGTGTTACTTCGTAGCGTGGTCTTCATCCGTTCTCACACACTTCCAACGCAGAATAGAAGAGAGAGTGAAGAGTTGAACCATCACTTAGGATATCTAGAAAAAGAAGAGTTTCTGCAGGTTTACGTCTCCGAGTTTCGGGTGCTGTAAATTTGAATGTGGAAGACTCCTTGGACTTCGAGTGCAATGAAACAATTTCCACAAATTGATGTTTTCTTTGTTATTTTATTTTAGTTTCGGATTAAGTTAAAGAACAAAACATTTGAAGGGAAATATAATTGTTCAACGTTTGGAGGACAAGATGAGTTCTCTAATTGCAATTATCTGGACAGATTTCCCACTGGTTTATTAAGGAGCGCAATTGGCCTCATCCAGTTGCGTGACCTGCTCCAACAAAAAGGCAACCAGAGTCGCCTCGTTGAAGTTCTGTAAGTATTCGTTGGTCGTTGGCAAAATGAGCCTTTTTTCGAGATCGAGAATTTGGGGTTGCATTTTCTGTACAGCCATGAGAACATATTGGCGAGCGAAATTGTTGACGAAATTGTTCTTTGCGTTGTCCCCATTGTTGAAGACCACATTGCCCAAATAAGTACGACCGTCTAGATCGGTGATTTCCAAGCCATTTGCGGTGGCTTCCAGTCGATTATTGCCCGCAATACGGTAGTCGAATATCTTCGCATTGAGGTCACCATAATCCTGCCAGCTATAGGGGAGGCCATGGAATATATCGGAGGTGTCCCTGCCGAATTTGAAGAGTACTTGTATTTCGGGGAAGATGAAGTCGAAAATAAGTCGCTTTGTGGTCGGGTTGTAGGATAAGCGCTCAATTGAGAAATTGTCCAAACCGTTTACCACAATGTTGGAGAGACTGCCCTGAGTGCTGAAAGTAGAAAAATAAATAGGTAAAGTGTTAGTTAAAGAGGGAGAAAGAGAGAGAAGTTTATCTGTAGGAGATACTATTCAAGAAGATAGTATTCCATGGAGTCCTTGGTTTATAGAAGATTGATGGAATATTGAACGAAACGAGTGTGTACTAAATTGCGAATGCGTCTCTTCTCCCTTCTCTGCAGTTAAGCAGACTCGTCGAGAGTTCATGTTCTGATTAATGCCGATCCAAAGTAAAATAATACCTCGTCTTTTACTGGATCCACCTTTTCTAAAAACTAGTTCGATTTCCTCACTTACTGTACGTCATCGTAGGTGTAATCCCATTCCCACTGAGGATTTTGGTATGGCGCCAAAGTGGGCATATCGTAGGGGGCAAATCCACAAGGCATCACCCTCTTGAAGGCGTTGACGAACAAGTTGAGTGCAGTGTTCAGGTCACTTTCGGTCTCGATCCCATCAACGGGGTTGACCACTGAAATCGCGTATATAAAAATAGGCTTAAGTTGTAAAGAGCAGGACTTTTGTTCCAAGAACTTACCTCCGCCATTCACACTGACCAACAAGGCCACTACTCCCAGCAGTCTCAATAAAGTAGCTCTCATTTTGTACGACGTTATCAAAGTCGAAACGGAAACTGAATAAATGTTTGGCAGTCTTTGAAGTATTTATACCATTCTGTGTGGGGAAGATAGTGCGATTATTGTTGTGTTGTTGGAATGTTGAGGCGAGCTGAGTTTATTGCAGTGCTTGGCGATGGCTGTAAAGGTCTGTGCAGGTGGAATGGAAGTCTTTTGAAGGGAAGTCTGTTGAGGGGGGAGTCCGTGAAGAAGAATCGTGACCGAAGCACTTTTCATTTGAAGCTCTGATTTTCTTGTTCCTGAAGGATAATTTGTGATATTACTAGTTATTCAACTGATCACGTTTAAGAAGATACCGTCTTCATTTTGATTCGTTTTTCGTCCATTTTCCGCTTCCTGGCTTGAAAGAAAGCCAATTCTAGCCTCGTGCTTACAACCTTGAGGCTCGCCAAAGTATAGAAAAATGGTGTGTCCATTGGGGAAAGGAAATTAACCTGCGACGGTCCACCTTACTTCCCTTAAACAGAGGATTGAGATACCGTAGCGTGCAACTTGTTGAAATCTCATGTTCATATTGGAGGTGGTGTCAGTGTTTTTCAAGGATTTTATATTCCAAAGCTGATCTTAGTCCATACACGATAGCCAAATATCATCATCGATTGATTTGACTTTGTTATCCGAGGCTGTATTGACGATTCGTTAGCATGGTGAGTTTCCAGCAAGGAGGTTGCTAGCCCGCCTGTTCAAAGTTGGTACTTTATTTCCCACCTACGCTACACATGACATGATGAGACAGGTGGAAGAAAGGTGGGAAAAATGTGGAGTACTACCACATAAAATCGCAAAGCTCATGTGCAAACCGTAACGCCACATGGGGGTGTCTCATAAACCGTATTTAGCTGGCGGTAAAAATACTGGCACTTAGGACGAAGAATTGCAGAATGACAGTAGGAATACTGACAAAACATTATCCAATGTCGGAACAATCTAAGAGGATGGGACTCACAAACAAAGGTGAATGCAGTAAATGTGGGGAGCAGGCCACAAGGAAATCTTTGGAAGATCTACTATGCCTATGCCCCGCAATATCAAAAACGTGCTTAACACATCTGGGAGGCCCTTTGTTTGAAGTTATAGAAGAGGTCACACAATTAGGGATAGTTTCGGTCTTAAGATTTGCTCTTTCTCTTTAACGATTTTTACTACATCTCTTAAACGGATATCAACCTAACCTAATCTAACCTACCCTGCACATCTGCCAAGTATTCCCCGATCCACCGCCTGGCGACGCGTCCGATGGGAGACCAGCAACTCCACACGTGCTCATCACATGCCTGTAAAAAACTTCCATCTGAAGTCGAGAATCTTTGCCGAAATATCCATTCGCTTTTTCCCCATGGTCCCAATCGAATTTATGAGTTAAGAGCGTTTCAGCAATTCTGCAGTAAAATGCCTCATAAAATAGCGGGCATATCACAAGCAAGATATCATATCATCGGAGGCAATAACTGATCACTTTATCGAGCAATGGGCCAGCTGGGACTGACTTCAATGTTGTCGTGCTGCAGATATTCCTGAAGCTATGAATACCGATAACAAAGCGTACTTTATGTTTTTACGATATATATCCAACATCATGAACAATTTGAACAAGGAATTTCGGTGTGAGAAGTGCGGTTCCTCACTTGTATCACCAAAGAGAACCGAACTATGGACTACCTTGAGAAACTTTGTACTACGTGCCATTGTAAAACAAAACAACAGTATATCGGACTTGATATATATGATAAAAAGAACTACTTACCGTAATGAATGGATATATTGGATGTGAGGCAGAGGGTCATATAAATAGTAGTAAAATCGGGCGATATGAAATACTTCAGATAAAGGAAAATATAATTTCATTTTATATCGAACTGTTAAACCAGATAAAATCGCGGTTTGATTCTAAAAGAGAAGACTCATAAATTTTGCCATAAGTCAGTCCAAAAAAGGTTTGTCTAGTTCTGAATTACCAATCTCCCCGTTACTCATGAAATTGTCCACTTCTATTGCGATCCTGGAATTTTCGATACTCCGTGGAAGTTGTTGCGTTTTTTGAATAATATTTCATTGGAGGAAACGTTGACATAATTCCATTTTGGAGAGCCGACCTCCGTGGTCTGGTGGAAACCAGGTTACACTCACACTTGGGGGGTCGTGGGTTCGAATCCTGCCCCGAGCAAGGTCTCAAAAATGCTCCCCTTTCTCTTCGAGTCCTTAGTTGCGAGCACTCATTCCCCCAATCCTTGCAGACATAATCATGCCGGACGGTGTAAGAATAATAATAAGAATACTTTCTGAGTAGAAATAAGTAAAATTATAAAGGGTATGGAGGAAGAAGCTTCTAAAGAACTTTCTATGTTTGTCTCCAACTTGTTATCACGGCCCCACTCTGGTGGCAAAGGAGATCGAACTATAAGGTGGGAGGTCATTGGCCACATTATCAGGAAACGACCAGTTCAAATACAGCGACAGGCATTGGACTGGCCTCCGCAAGGCATCCGAAAACATGAAAAAGTACCGAACACAGAAAGAAGGAGAGACCGCACCATGTGGAGGTTTGCGAGGGATGAATGCAATCTCTGGAGTGACTGTACAGAGGACCCATCTTGCCACTGAGAGCACTGCCGCCAACATATTCCAACGCCTTTTTGATGCAGATTTGATAGCAGAAATTATCTTTGGGAAGTAAGCACTTCCAAATGGATTTACCAAACAAGCAGGAAGTGGAGGTCCAATTATAGCCGCAGATATAGCAGATCTTACAAAGATAGTATAAACAATCTTTAGAGATCAAATTTACAAATTTCAGATAAAAAATGTTAGTGTATATAGTCAGGTATACATGTATAAATATATGAAATAATAACAATAACAACATTAATATATTTATGAAGACGCGCATAGTTGTCTAATAAACTACTGTACATATAATACAAACAAATTTTTATACATACATACATATGTATTGTGCCTACTGACTTATCTTAAGCTTAGAGTGTTTAAGATTTGATTGAATAAAGTTAGTCATTAGAAGAAACATAAGAGTGCAACAACTATTCAGACTCTTAATTATATACAAGGCTCGAAACATCAGTCTATGGTTGGACTACGGCAACCAATTTAAAAAAGTTGGACACGGCTCTTAGAAAATGTTTCAGAACAGCTGCTGGAATTCTCGCATCAACGCCTGTAGACGACCTAGAGTTGGAGCACGTCTTCATAATTTTAAGTGGCTGCTTGAAAATAGGGCGGTCAGACTTGGAGCTAAAGCGCCCACCATCAAATCACATGACCTACACAATCCTTTTTGGGAGAAATAAAACATAGTGGAAAACATTGCTCCATTGCCAAAAAAAGGCGTGGCATTAACAACATCTCGACTTTGCTTACTGAACGTAACATTCCGATTCCACAACAACCGAAGCAAACAACAACCAGAAACTCTATTTCCAGCAACAACATTGATACATATTTGTGCCAATGTGTCAAAAATGGCACTAACCCGTGATTTTCAGACAACTTTTTTCTGAAGTGAAGTCAAATTTTGCACCGGAAATAACACTCCATACGGACGGGTCGTATCTTGAAGGAACATCCTCCGATGCGGTTGTACAAGAAAATGCAAATACAACGTTTGAAGCTCTGACACAAGCCCATTGCCTTTTCACTCAGGTGTGCTTCATACTGAGTTAGTGGCAGCACATTTTGCAGTTGAATATGCAACTGTTCCGAAAGAGAAGACACTAACATGTTCTGACATTCCTAGTGTCCTTGAGGCATTGGCAAATCCGAAAGGAAGAAAGGGCATGTTCGGATACCTGGGAATGAATAGACAGATGCAGCAGCGAAGCAGGCTACATCACTGCCATTAGTTGCTAAGATTCCTTGCTTAGACACATTGATAATAAGTTGCTTTACTGCACATCCAAAGAAGGAAATATATGATAAGTGGGAATCGTCCGGTTCTCTCCTTAAGACACATGATCCGCTTCCAATTCGACAGAACTATAAAGAGAACTTCGCAAGGGAAGAGTGTATTACTTTGGCAAGAGTTCGTCTGGAGAAGACGATATTTCGCACTAGGCATTATTTTACTAAAATGGACCCAATTCAATGCTCTGAATGCGCTGCAACTTTAGCAGTCTCGCACATCGTGCTTGACTGCCCCATTTCAAGAATGGATAAATCCGGAATAAAATTTGACTGCAGAGAAAAAGACACCATAATATTAATCGAAGAATCCTGAAGGAAACATGACCTCTTAATTTAATATGAACAATTTTTATACGACAGGTGCAAATGGCCTCGAGTTCTCCACCATCCAATATTTTAGAAATTTATTTGTAAATGATGTTGCAATAAATAAATAAATAAAATAAGGAGGATTTGTGTTACTCCGTAGGGATCTTCGTTCGCACACACTCCCAGCACAGAATAGGAGAGAGAGTGAAGAGTTGAACCATCACTTGGGATATCTAGAAAGAGAAGCGGTTCGGCATGTATCCATCTCTGGATTTTCCTTTCTCTATATGCTGAAAACCAAAACTTGGACCGTCGAACTTCAGTGGAGTATGAAACCTATCTTTCAGATAGAAGGAGCGATTTGGGAGAGCGTAATGGAGGTTATCAAAATGGATACAGATTTTTACCAAAATGGATGGGTGTGACATTGACGCTGACTTATTAACAGAAGTTTCCTGACTTATTATCAACTAATTTCAAATAATTTGAATGAGATTATTTAGTATTCATTTCCAATCAAGGAAACATTGCAGAAGATAACCCTGGAAGCAACAATGCGACAATGAAGAGCGGAGTTAGATATGGAAACTTCGATGTTACATGATTCACTAGGACATATTTTCCCCTGACGACCAAATAATAACCTCTTGAAAAGGATATTCCCACAGCACAAGTTCGACTTTATCGTATTGTATGATTTCCTCCAAGAAATAAGTAATGATATCCCACACCTCCGGCATTTCCCGCTTCATCCTAACCAGCTTCAACAACTCCTCCCGAATATAGTTTCGGAGGATTCATTGAAATATCAGCAGATCTATCCAGGAAGAGAGCAAGGAAAGAGCAAGGAGTCAGCCCATACTTTGGATATCTGTGAATAGAAGCGGTTCGGCAGGTTTCCGTCTCCGAGTCTGCTTCGACTTCGAGTGCAATGAGAGAATTTCCACAAATTTATGTTTTCTTTGCTATTTTATTTGAATTTTGTGTTTAAGGAACGAACAAAACATTTAAAGAGGAGTACAATTCTTTATCGTTTGGGGACACAAAATGATGTCTCTAAGTTTGACTATGTGGAAAGATTTTCTACTAGTTTATTGCAGTTAGTTGCATGGTCTGCTGCGCCAAAAGCCAACCGGTGTCTCCTCGTTTAAGTTCTGCAAGTATTCATTGGTCGTTGGGAATATGAACCGTTTCTTGAGACTGAGAGTTTGTGGTTGCATTTCTTTCAATATCCCAATCAATGTTCCCATTGTTGAAGATCGCATTGGCAAAATTTGTATTTTGGTATACTTTCCATTCACTGAATACATTTTCGCCCTTATAACGGTAGTTGACTATCGTCGCTTTCAGGACACCACTGTCCGCCCAGTTAAAGGGGACACCATTCAAGTACACTGTGTTCTTCATGGTGAAATCGGCCTCTATTTGTAATTCGGGGTGGATGATGTCGAAAACAACGTGCTTTTCCCAGGGTCTGCAGACCAAGTTCACAATTAGGAAACTGTCCAAGCCCTTTATCACAATGTTGGAGAGTTTGCCCAGAGTTCTGAAAGTACAAAAATATCCAGGTTACTTAAAGAGAGAGAGAGAGAGAGAGAGAGGGAAGTTTATCTGTTGCCAATTGTTAGGAGAGTCATAGATGCTGGTACAGAAGATACTATTCCATGGAGTCCTTGGTTTATAGAATATTGATGGAATATTGAACGTCCCTTCTCCCTTTTCTGAATACTATATCACCGGGAATAGTTGTGCAGATTCGTCGAGAGTTTACAAACAGATTAATGGCGATATGTCCAAAGTAAAAGAATACCTCGTCTTTTACTAGATCCACCTTTTCTCGGAATTAGCCCCATGTCCTTACTTACTTTATGTGATTGGTGCTGATATTCCATTCAAACTTTCTCGGGGGTGGCTGGGGACTACTCTCGAAGATACTTGTACAAGGATTCCTCCACTTCGAAGGGGAGGCTGTAGGAGGTCTCCGGTCAATTTCATTCTCGATCCCATCAACGGAGTTGATCACTGAAATTGCGTATAAAAATAGGCTTAAGTTGTAATTAGCAGGACTTTTGTTCCAAGAACTTACCTCCGCCATTCACACTGACCAACAAGGCCACTACTCCCAGCACTCCCAATAAAGTAGCTCTCATTTTGCACGACGTTATCAAAGTCGAAACGGAAACTGAATAAATGTTTGGCAGTCTTTGAAGTATTTATACCATTCTGTGTGGGGAAGATAGTGCGATTATCGTTGTGTTTATCGAATGTTGAGGCGAGCTTAGTTTATTGCAGTGCCTGGGGATGGCCGTAAAGGTCTGTGCAGGTGGAATGGAAGTCTTTTGAAGGGAAGTCTGTTGAGGGGGGAGTCCGTGAAGAAGAATCGTGACCGAAGCACTTTTCATTTGAAGCTCTGATTTTCTTGTTCCTGAAGGATAATTTGTCATATTACTAGTTCTCCATTTGATCACGTTTAAGAAGATGCCGTCTTCATTTAGATTCGTTTTCCGTCCATTTAATTGTGGGGCATGTGCTTCTTCAGTTGATATACAGATACCATGCAAAGGAGTCTGGTGAAGTTACCCCAAAATTAGCTGAGTTTGGTTGTGGTGGATTGCAATTTTTCGTACAATTTGCATCCTTTCATTGGTACTAATAACTCGTTATATGAATAATAGGATCTTATCCTATTAAAATGCTGGGTTCCATTTGTGGTCATTGTCCCCCCTTCTTCGTTATTCACTAACATATCATCTTCATATAGAGTACTCCGGATGTTGACCAAGTCTCGACAGCCCTTGTTTAGAGTTTTTCCGTTATCATGGAATTAAAATATCAGTTACTTTGGCTCGTTTATGCAGATATGATGGAATTTGGAATTATTTTTGTAGTGGGTACTCAGCTCAAAGTACCTATCCTAACTATTCGCTTTACAGCCCCGATCTCGTTACGTCCTTTAATTTCTATTCACAGAGGACCAAATTCGCGGTGTGTCATAGTTGAACTACGCTGAAATAGTAATAGGAATCTTGTTTGTGAGGTGGCATTTTCATCGCTGCGAGTAATATTCTCAGAACCCCTCCGGGGTATAGATAGAAGAGTCCCTTGGAATCTAAACAGGACTTCTAGAAGTTAGAACTACTCTTTGACTATATTTGTTAGAAATTAGATCTAGTCAGTGAGGAGATATCGGTCGGAGGTGGTACCTTCACTTTCTACATCAATACGAATTTTGGTCATAGGACACAGCACCGAAGTGGAAGACGACAATAAGTGGAACTTCTTCAGAAGCGTTGGACGTGGATATCGCCACGGGGGAGTGTTCCACATACCGTATTTAGCTGGCGGTAAAAGCTGTCTTCTTGGTCTCTAGCTGCACCATCTGAAACCAACCTACATTAATATATCCGAGACAGAGCTCCACGATACCAGCTGCGCCTCGCTTCCTGGCCCGAAAGAAAGCCAATTCTAGACTCGTGATTACATCCTTGAGGCTCGTCAGGGTATAGAAAAACTGTGTGTCCATTTGGGAAAGGAAATTCTCCTGCGCCAATCCACCTTACTACCCTTAAACAGAGGACTGAGAAACCGTAGCGTGCAACTTGTTGAAATCTCAAGTTCATATTGGAGGCGGTGTTAGTAATTTTCAAGGAGTTTCCATTCCAAAGCTGATCTTAGTCCTTACACGATAGAAAAATGTCATCTTCGATTGATTTGACTTTGTTATCCGAGGCTGTATTGACGATTCGTTAGCATGGTGAGTTTCCAGCAAGGAGGTTGCTAGCCCGCCTGTTCAAAGTTGGTACTTTATTTCCCACCTACGCTACACATGACATGATGAGACAGGTAGAAGAAAGGTGGAAGAAAGGTGGAGTACTACCACGTATAAAATCGCAAAGCTCATGTGCAAACCGTAACGGTACTCTGACCAAATCGATACTGGCACTTCCGACGAAGAATTGCAGATTGGTAGTAGGAATACTGACAAAACATTGTCCAATGGCGGTACATTCTAAGAGGATGGGAGTCACAAACAACAATGAATGCAGGAAATGTGGAGAGCAGGGCACAAGGAAATCTTACTATGCGTATGCCACGCAATATCGAAAACACGTCTAAGACATCTGGGAATAGAAGAGGTCGCACAATTAGGGATAGTTTCGGTCTTAAGATTTGCTCTCTCTGTTTTTAACGATGTATACTACATCTCTTAAACGGATATCAACCTAACCTAATCTAACCTACCCTGCACATCTGCCAAGTATTCCCCGATCCACCGCCTGGCGACGCGTCCGATGGGAGACCAGCAACTCCACACGTGCTCATCACATGCCTGTAAAAAACTTCCATCTGAAGTCGAGAATCTTTGCCGAAATATCCATTCGCTTTTTCCCCATGGTCCCAATCGAATTTATGAGTTAAGAGCGTTTCAGCAATTCTGCAGTAAAATGCCTCATAAAATAGCGGGCATATCACAAGCAAGATATCATATCATCGGAGGCAATAACTGATCACTTTATCGAGCAATGGGCCAGCTGGGACTGACTTCAATGTTGTCGTGCTGCAGATATTCCTGAAGCTATGAATACCGATAACAAAGCGTACTTTATGTTTTTACGATATATATCCAACATCATGAACAATTTGAACAAGGAATTTCGGTGTGAGAAGTGCGGTTCCTCACTTGTATCACCAAAGAGAACCGAACTATGGACTACCTTGAGAAACTTTGTACTACGTGCCATTGTAAAACAAAACAACAGTATATCGGACTTGATATATATGATAAAAAGAACTACTTACCGTAATGAATGGATATATTGGATGTGAGGCAGAGGGTCATATAAATAGTAGTAAAATCGGGCGATATGAAATACTTCAGATAAAGGAAAATATAATTTCATTTTATATCGAACTGTTAAACCAGATAAAATCGCGGTTTGATTCTAAAAGAGAAGACTCATAAATTTTGCCATAAGTCAGTCCAAAAAAGGTTTGTCTAGTTCTGAATTACCAATCTCCCCGTTACTCATGAAATTGTCCACTTCTATTGCGATCCTGGAATTTTCGATACTCCGTGGAAGTTGTTGCGTTTTTTGAATAATATTTCATTGGAGGAAACGTTGACATAATTCCATTTTGGAGAGCCGACCTCCGTGGTCTGGTGGAAACCAGGTTACACTCACACTTGGGGGGTCGTGGGTTCGAATCCTGCCCCGAGCAAGGTCTCAAAAATGCTCCCCTTTCTCTTCGAGTCCTTAGTTGCGAGCACTCATTCCCCCAATCCTTGCAGACATAATCATGCCGGACGGTGTAAGAATAATAATAAGAATACTTTCTGAGTAGAAATAAGTAAAATTATAAAGGGTATGGAGGAAGAAGCTTCTAAAGAACTTTCTATGTTTGTCTCCAACTTGTTATCACGGCCCCACTCTGGTGGCAAAGGAGATCGAACTATAAGGTGGGAGGTCATTGGCCACATTATCAGGAAACGACCAGTTCAAATACAGCGACAGGCATTGGACTGGCCTCCGCAAGGCATCCGAAAACATGAAAAAGTACCGAACACAGAAAGAAGGAGAGACCGCACCATGTGGAGGTTTGCGAGGGATGAATGCAATCTCTGGAGTGACTGTACAGAGGACCCATCTTGCCACTGAGAGCACTGCCGCCAACATATTCCAACGCCTTTTTGATGCAGATTTGATAGCAGAAATTATCTTTGGGAAGTAAGCACTTCCAAATGGATTTACCAAACAAGCAGGAAGTGGAGGTCCAATTATAGCCGCAGATATAGCAGATCTTACAAAGATAGTATAAACAATCTTTAGAGATCAAATTTACAAATTTCAGATAAAAAATGTTAGTGTATATAGTCAGGTATACATGTATAAATATATGAAATAATAACAATAACAACATTAATATATTTATGAAGACGCGCATAGTTGTCTAATAAACTACTGTACATATAATACAAACAAATTTTTATACATACATACATATGTATTGTGCCTACTGACTTATCTTAAGCTTAGAGTGTTTAAGATTTGATTGAATAAAGTTAGTCATTAGAAGAAACATAAGAGTGCAACAACTATTCAGACTCTTAATTATATACAAGGCTCGAAACATCAGTCTATGGTTGGACTACGGCAACCAATTTAAAAAAGTTGGACACGGCTCTTAGAAAATGTTTCAGAACAGCTGCTGGAATTCTCGCATCAACGCCTGTAGACGACCTAGAGTTGGAGCACGTCTTCATAATTTTAAGTGGCTGCTTGAAAATAGGGCGGTCAGACTTGGAGCTAAAGCGCCCACCATCAAATCACATGACCTACACAATCCTTTTTGGGAGAAATAAAACATAGTGGAAAACATTGCTCCATTGCCAAAAAAAGGCGTGGCATTAACAACATCTCGACTTTGCTTACTGAACGTAACATTCCGATTCCACAACAACCGAAGCAAACAACAACCAGAAACTCTATTTCCAGCAACAACATTGATACATATTTGTGCCAATGTGTCAAAAATGGCACTAACCCGTGATTTTCAGACAACTTTTTTCTGAAGTGAAGTCAAATTTTGCACCGGAAATAACACTCCATACGGACGGGTCGTATCTTGAAGGAACATCCTCCGATGCGGTTGTACAAGAAAATGCAAATACAACGTTTGAAGCTCTGACACAAGCCCATTGCCTTTTCACTCAGGTGTGCTTCATACTGAGTTAGTGGCAGCACATTTTGCAGTTGAATATGCAACTGTTCCGAAAGAGAAGACACTAACATGTTCTGACATTCCTAGTGTCCTTGAGGCATTGGCAAATCCGAAAGGAAGAAAGGGCATGTTCGGATACCTGGGAATGAATAGACAGATGCAGCAGCGAAGCAGGCTACATCACTGCCATTAGTTGCTAAGATTCCTTGCTTAGACACATTGATAATAAGTTGCTTTACTGCACATCCAAAGAAGGAAATATATGATAAGTGGGAATCGTCCGGTTCTCTCCTTAAGACACATGATCCGCTTCCAATTCGACAGAACTATAAAGAGAACTTCGCAAGGGAAGAGTGTATTACTTTGGCAAGAGTTCGTCTGGAGAAGACGATATTTCGCACTAGGCATTATTTTACTAAAATGGACCCAATTCAATGCTCTGAATGCGCTGCAACTTTAGCAGTCTCGCACATCGTGCTTGACTGCCCCATTTCAAGAATGGATAAATCCGGAATAAAATTTGACTGCAGAGAAAAAGACACCATAATATTAATCGAAGAATCCTGAAGGAAACATGACCTCTTAATTTAATATGAACAATTTTTATACGACAGGTGCAAATGGCCTCGAGTTCTCCACCATCCAATATTTTAGAAATTTATTTGTAAATGATGTTGCAATAAATAAATAAATAAAATAAGGAGGATTTGTGTTACTCCGTAGGGATCTTCGTTCGCACACACTCCCAGCACAGAATAGGAGAGAGAGTGAAGAGTTGAACCATCACTTGGGATATCTAGAAAGAGAAGCGGTTCGGCATGTATCCATCTCTGGATTTTCCTTTCTCTATATGCTGAAAACCAAAACTTGGACCGTCGAACTTCAGTGGAGTATGAAACCTATCTTTCAGATAGAAGGAGCGATTTGGGAGAGCGTAATGGAGGTTATCAAAATGGATACAGATTTTTACCAAAATGGATGGGTGTGACATTGACGCTGACTTATTAACAGAAGTTTCCTGACTTATTATCAACTAATTTCAAATAATTTGAATGAGATTATTTAGTATTCATTTCCAATCAAGGAAACATTGCAGAAGATAACCCTGGAAGCAACAATGCGACAATGAAGAGCGGAGTTAGATATGGAAACTTCGATGTTACATGATTCACTAGGACATATTTTCCCCTGACGACCAAATAATAACCTCTTGAAAAGGATATTCCCACAGCACAAGTTCGACTTTATCGTATTGTATGATTTCCTCCAAGAAATAAGTAATGATATCCCACACCTCCGGCATTTCCCGCTTCATCCTAACCAGCTTCAACAACTCCTCCCGAATATAGTTTCGGAGGATTCATTGAAATATCAGCAGATCTATCCAGGAAGAGAGCAAGGAAAGAGCAAGGAGTCAGCCCATACTTTGGATATCTGTGAATAGAAGCGGTTCGGCAGGTTTCCGTCTCCGAGTCTGCTTCGACTTCGAGTGCAATGAGAGAATTTCCACAAATTTATGTTTTCTTTGCTATTTTATTTGAATTTTGTGTTTAAGGAACGAACAAAACATTTAAAGAGGAGTACAATTCTTTATCGTTTGGGGACACAAAATGATGTCTCTAAGTTTGACTATGTGGAAAGATTTTCTACTAGTTTATTGCAGTTAGTTGCATGGTCTGCTGCGCCAAAAGCCAACCGGTGTCTCCTCGTTTAAGTTCTGCAAGTATTCATTGGTCGTTGGGAATATGAACCGTTTCTTGAGACTGAGAGTTTGTGGTTGCATTTCTTTCAATATCCCAATCAATGTTCCCATTGTTGAAGATCGCATTGGCAAAATTTGTATTTTGGTATACTTTCCATTCACTGAATACATTTTCGCCCTTATAACGGTAGTTGACTATCGTCGCTTTCAGGACACCACTGTCCGCCCAGTTAAAGGGGACACCATTCAAGTACACTGTGTTCTTCATGGTGAAATCGGCCTCTATTTGTAATTCGGGGTGGATGATGTCGAAAACAACGTGCTTTTCCCAGGGTCTGCAGACCAAGTTCACAATTAGGAAACTGTCCAAGCCCTTTATCACAATGTTGGAGAGTTTGCCCAGAGTTCTGAAAGTACAAAAATATCCAGGTTACTTAAAGAGAGAGAGAGAGAGAGAGAGAGGGAAGTTTATCTGTTGCCAATTGTTAGGAGAGTCATAGATGCTGGTACAGAAGATACTATTCCATGGAGTCCTTGGTTTATAGAATATTGATGGAATATTGAACGTCCCTTCTCCCTTTTCTGAATACTATATCACCGGGAATAGTTGTGCAGATTCGTCGAGAGTTTACAAACAGATTAATGGCGATATGTCCAAAGTAAAAGAATACCTCGTCTTTTACTAGATCCACCTTTTCTCGGAATTAGCCCCATGTCCTTACTTACTTTATGTGATTGGTGCTGATATTCCATTCAAACTTTCTCGGGGGTGGCTGGGGACTACTCTCGAAGATACTTGTACAAGGATTCCTCCACTTCGAAGGGGAGGCTGTAGGAGGTCTCCGGTCAATTTCATTCTCGATCCCATCAACGGAGTTGATCACTGAAATTGCGTATAAAAATAGGCTTAAGTTGTAATTAGCAGGACTTTTGTTCCAAGAACTTACCTCCGCCATTCACACTGACCAACAAGGCCACTACTCCCAGCACTCCCAATAAAGTAGCTCTCATTTTGCACGACGTTATCAAAGTCGAAACGGAAACTGAATAAATGTTTGGCAGTCTTTGAAGTATTTATACCATTCTGTGTGGGGAAGATAGTGCGATTATCGTTGTGTTTATCGAATGTTGAGGCGAGCTTAGTTTATTGCAGTGCCTGGGGATGGCCGTAAAGGTCTGTGCAGGTGGAATGGAAGTCTTTTGAAGGGAAGTCTGTTGAGGGGGGAGTCCGTGAAGAAGAATCGTGACCGAAGCACTTTTCATTTGAAGCTCTGATTTTCTTGTTCCTGAAGGATAATTTGTCATATTACTAGTTCTCCATTTGATCACGTTTAAGAAGATGCCGTCTTCATTTAGATTCGTTTTCCGTCCATTTAATTGTGGGGCATGTGCTTCTTCAGTTGATATACAGATACCATGCAAAGGAGTCTGGTGAAGTTACCCCAAAATTAGCTGAGTTTGGTTGTGGTGGATTGCAATTTTTCGTACAATTTGCATCCTTTCATTGGTACTAATAACTCGTTATATGAATAATAGGATCTTATCCTATTAAAATGCTGGGTTCCATTTGTGGTCATTGTCCCCCCTTCTTCGTTATTCACTAACATATCATCTTCATATAGAGTACTCCGGATGTTGACCAAGTCTCGACAGCCCTTGTTTAGAGTTTTTCCGTTATCATGGAATTAAAATATCAGTTACTTTGGCTCGTTTATGCAGATATGATGGAATTTGGAATTATTTTTGTAGTGGGTACTCAGCTCAAAGTACCTATCCTAACTATTCGCTTTACAGCCCCGATCTCGTTACGTCCTTTAATTTCTATTCACAGAGGACCAAATTCGCGGTGTGTCATAGTTGAACTACGCTGAAATAGTAATAGGAATCTTGTTTCTGAGGTGGCATTTTCATCGCTGCGAATAATATTCTCAGAATCCCTCCGGGCTATAGATAGAAGAGTCCCTTGGAATCTAAACAGGACTTCTGGAAGTTAGAACTACTCTCTGGCTATATTTGTTCTGATTCACTCTTCGATTTGTAGCGGAAATTATAACTGGTCAGTGAGGAGATATCGGACGGAGGTGGTACCTTCACTTCCTACGACAATACCAATTTTGGTCATAGGACACAGCACGGAAGTGTAGGAAGACAATAAGCGCAAATCCTTTGGAGGCTTTGGATGATTCATTGATCATTACACTTATTGACCTCGTCCACATTGGTGTTGGGTCCGATTATGAAAGTGGCATTATTCGGACCCATCCAAGGCTGCAGACAATGTTTGTGAATTATTCTTGAATGCCTTGGAGGTATCCTGAGGAGTGTTGCCGCGTTGGTTATTTTTAACCAGAATTGTTTGCGTCTGCTTAACGGCGCCAGGTGAGACGTGGTCTGCCAATTTCACGGTCTGCGTGTTGAAAAGGGTTCTAACCCGCTTGGCACCATCATCATCGCTTTCTCTCAATGTGTGGCCAATCAGTTGAAGAATGTTTGCAGGCGCCTCGTTATCGCTGGAGTTACCTTCCAGGTGGTGCAGCCACATGGGAATGCGGATTTAACGCCCGTATTGAATATGCGTAGCTTGGTGTGGACGCTGATGTTGGTATTTTGCCACAGCGCGGCGAGGATACCAAATGCAGATTTGGCTTTGTTAGTCATGCTTTCCATATCTAACTCAGAGCCTCCATCCGCGGTAACCATGCATCCAAGGAGGCAGAATTTATCCACGGTCTCAAACTGCTGCGTGTCCACAGTCAGCGACTCCGAGGTGGCGTCGTTGAGATGTAGTACTTTGGTTTTCCCGACGCTGACTTCAAGACCGGTTGCTCTCAACTTCTCCTGCGTGGCTGGAGACAACAGCTTCAGGTCGCACAGTTTGCATGCAAGCAACCACTTGTCATCAGTATATGCTGATTTAGAGAATGCAGCACGCACTTTATCTTCGATGGCAATAGGAAATTAAATTGGGGACATCCCTGTCGCACACCGCTCATCACATGGGAAGGATCCAATCGTTTACATTTATGAAGGACGTATCAACTTGGGTCCTTTGTAAGTGTAACAAGTTTTTCTCGGATAACCCTTCTCCGCTCCAAGTGTGCTCAGATCAAATTGAAGCTTCAAACCTTGAACTGGCTACTTACTAACCACTCAAATCTTGCCTTAGAACATAAAGTACTTATTTATACCAGTATCATGAAACCTGTATGGATATATGGGATTCAATTGAGAGGGGCCGCGTGTCCGTCAAACAGGGACAAACTTCAATGCCTCCAAAATCGAAAATTCCGAGAATGGTGCTCCATGATACTTGAGGAACTTGAACATCCATCGTGACCCAAATATACCCAAGATTGTCGTTCCATTCACGCGGGAAACACTCTTGCTCCCAAACAGAGGTAATCAGAGGAACCAGAATTTCCGCGGAGGGTGTGGCATCTCTTTTATAAAGCTCAGCAGGTTCCCCATCGATTCCGGCGGCTTTTCCATTTGGCAGTTGTTTTATTGCAGCTGCAATTCCAGCCACGTTAGGTGGAGATGTTTTAATCCTGGCATTTATTTCGATGGTATCGCTGGAAATGGAGGGCTGGTCAGCAGAGGAATCCAACACGTTTATATGCCGCCTCTTGTTACGGCGCACGGATCTCTGAACCGCCTTCTACATATGTCGGAACTAAGTTATTCCAAGTATCATCGCTCATCCACTTCTTTTTTCTTCTGGGAACTGGGCTGATGGTGTTCCCAGCGCTCATGATGCATTTGATTACATTCCATTGCGCTACTATCTTGGTGTCTCCATTATCCTCAATCGCGAGGTGGTGTTTGCGTTGTTGTGATGTGTGTTACTCCTTTGTTGTAGAGTCCTTAGGACGCTCAACGTTGTATTTTGGTTGTCGAGTGGTCGCTTTGGCTTTTTGGTGTGCAGCGCGTAAATGTATTTTCGCAAGGATGAAGTGGTGACCACGCACAAGGCCAAATCGATTACTCACTGCAATATCCATCTATCCATTTGATTAGCGTTGCAACGCCGATCCGTGGACAACCAAGTGGCCTTGTGACAGTATTTATGCTCGAAAAGGGTATCTCCAAAGACCAGTTTCCTTGTGTTAGAAAAATCGAAAGCGCTCGCCATTTTCGTTGCGAGTTCCAATCCCTTGTCTACCCATATCGTGCTCTAACGAGGTGTTATCCGTACCGACCTTTGCATTTGGGTCTCCCAAACTAAATAAGATATCGCCACGGGGGAGTGTCTCATAGACCGCATTTAGCTGGGGGTAAAAATACTGGCACTTTGGACGAATAATTGCAGAATGGCAGTAGGAATACTGACAGGACATTGTCCAACGGCGGTACACTCTAAGAGGATGGGACTCACAAACAACGATGAATGCAGGAAATGTAGTGTAGAGAATCTACTATGCCTATGCCCGGCAATATCAGAAATACGCCTAAGACATCTGGGAGCCCCTTTGTTTGAAGGAATAGAAGAGGTCGCACAATTATGGACAGTTTCGGTCTTAAGATTGTCACTCTCTATTTAACGATTTTTACTACATCTTTTAAACGGATATCAACCTACCCTGCACATCTGCCAAGTATTCCCCGATCCACCGCCTGGCGACGCGTCCGATGGGAGACCAGCAACTCCACACGTGCTCATCACATGCCTGTAAAAAACTTCAATCTGAAGTCGAGAATCTTTGCCGAAATATCCATTCGCTTTTTCCCCATGGTCCCAATCGAATTTATGAGTTAAGAGCGTTTCAGCAATTCTGCAGTGAAATGCCTCATAAAATATCGGGCATATCACAAGCAAGATATCATATCATCGGAGGCAATAACTGATCACATTATCGAGCAATGGGCCAGCTGGGACTGACTTCAATGTGGTTCGTGCTGCAGATATTCCTGAAGCTATGAATACCGATAACAAAGCGTACTTTATGTTTTTACGATGTATATCCAACATCATGAACAATTTGAACAAGGAATTTCGGTGTGAGAAGTGCGGTTCCTCACTTGCATCACCAAAGAGAACCGAACTATGGACTATCTTGAGAAACTTTGTACTACGTGACATTGTAAAACAAAATAACACTGTATCGGACTTGATATATATGATAAAAAGAACTACTTATCGTAATGAATGGATATATTGGATGTGAGGCAGAGGGTCATATAAATAGTAGTAAAATCGAGCGGTGTGAAATAGTCAAGATAAAGGAAAATATAATTTCATTTTATATCGAACTGTTAAACCAGATAAAATCGCGGTTTGATTCTAAAAGAGAAGACTTACAAATTTTGCCATAAGTCAGTCCAAAAAAGGTTTGTCTAGTTCTGAAATACCAATATGCCCGTTACTCATGAAATTGCCCTCTTTGTTCTTTTGAATAAAATTTCATTGGAGGAAGACGTTGACAGAATCACTTTTTGGGGAGCCGACCTCCGTGGTCTGGTGGAAACCAGGCTAGATTCACACTTGGGGGGTCGTGGGTTCGAACCCACCACATACCTGCCCCGGGCATGGTATCAAAAATGCTTCCTTCTAAACCCTTTCTCTTCGAGTCCTTAGTTGCTAGAACTCATTCCCCCATCCCTTGCAGACATAATCATGCGGGACGGTATAAGAATAAAAATAACAATGCTTTTTGAGTAGGTGAGTTATGTTAGGTTCGGCAGCCACATCGCCAATAAACCAGCGATGCCACTTAGACCACCAGTTGGGTCCGTTGTGAGCCGTGGAAGCGAGGCATGGCTACGCTTCCCCCTCCAGATTGAACCAACCTGAGCCTTTTTCAAAGCGAAGTAGGTTGTTAACACCTGACAGGCATAGACCATCTATACTTGTTAAGAAGTGGGATCCTAGTAAACGTTCCCTATTTCTAGCAAAAGCTGGGCATGTACAGAAGAGATGCTCGATCGTTTCCAGTTCCTCCCCGTTCCAGCAGCTGCGGCAGAAATCATTTGTATAAACTCCCGTTCTTCTTGCATGATTTCCTATAGATAATGTCCCGTGAGGACTCCTATTAAAGTCCTAATCTGTTCTCTATTGAGTCCAATAATATCTTTTGATAGACGGAGGGTTAGTCTCGGCCAAGTTTGCCTGACGATTTCGCAGGTAGTGGCACAGATCCACCTTTGATTGGTAGAATTAATTAGTGTCTCCCTTATGAGTAGCTTAAAAGTAGCGACAGGTATACTCACATGCCTACTGACATTTGGCATACAAGTACCATCTCTCGCAAGTTGATCAGTCCTGCAGTTACCTGGTATATCCCTATGACCTGAAATATCCCTATGACCTGGTACCCAGTACAAATGGATATGGAATTGTTTAGCCATCTCGTTAAGAGGCCGGCGACAGTCGAAGACTCTCCTTGATGTTTTTTGGAATGCATCCAAAGCCCTTAGTGCATCGTGGCTGTCTGATAAAATACAGATATCCTTGACGGTTACCTCGTTTATCCTCAACCAATTCAAGGCTGCGTGAATAGCAGTTATTTCCGCTTGAAAAACACTGCAGTGATCCATTAGTTTGCTAGATTCACTGATTGAGGGCATATCGCAATAAACTCCTGATCCTACACCGTTATTCATTTTTGATACATCTGTGTATATGTTGACGGGACCATCTGGTCATGGATCCCCCCCGAGCCGTTCCTGTTTGGAAGGAATCTTTACCCAAACATTTCTTTCGAAACAGAGGGAAGAAGGAAGGTAATCAATATCACTGGGTGTGTCCGTATAGGATTCTAATATGGTCGCATGTCCATACGGAAGAGCTTTCCATTGTGAGCTCGCTTGAGTTGTTTGGTGGAACATTCCACTAACTTTTTGCAGAAGAGATCTAAGGGTGGCAGATGTAGTATGATATCCAATGCCAGGGTTGGCCAGGTTCTCATGGTGCCACTTATTGCTAATTCTGCTGATCTCTGTGCCTTACCAAGTTTTTCGTAGCAGGTCCTTTTCTGCATTGCAGTCCAACAGACAACGTTTCCATATAGGAGAACGGGCCTGACAACCGCAGTGAAAGGCCAGTGAACTACCCTAGGCTTAATTCCCCAGCTTTTACCTGTAGCTCTTTTGCAGGCATAAAAAGCCACCCCAGCCTTCCCAGCTCTTGCTTCTGTTTTACTTCCAAGTAAGCTTTCTATCAATTAGAAGACCTACTTTTTGAGTAGAAATAAGTAAAATTATAAAGGGTATGGAGGAAGGAGCTTCTAAATAACTTTCTATGTTTGTCTCCAACTTTTTATCACTGCCCCACTCCAGTGGCAAAGGAGATCGAACTATAAGGTGGGAGGTCATTGGCCACATTATCAGGAAACGACCAGTTCAAATACAGCCACAGGCATTGGACTGGCCTCCGCAAGGCACCCGAAAACATGAAAAAGTACCGAACAGTGACAAAAGGAGAGAAACCGCACCAAGAGGAGGTATGCGAGGGGTGAACGCAATCGCTGGAGTGGTTGTACAGAGGACCCATCTTACCACTGAGAGCACTGCCGCCTACATATTCCAACGCCTCTTTGATGCAGATTTGATAGCAGAAATTATCTTTGGTAAGTAAGCACTTCCAAATGGATTTTTCAATGGAGGTCCAATTATTGCCGCAGATATAGCAGATCTTACAAAGATAGTATAAAGAATCTTTAGAGACCAAATTGACAAATTACAAGCCTCAAATATTAAGTAGGATTTGTGTTACTTCGTAGGGATCTTCGTTCTCACACACTTCCAACACAGAAATGGAGAGAGAGTGAAGAGTTGAACCATCTGTTTGGATATCTAGAAAGAGAAGCGGTTCGGCATGTTTCCGTCTCCGAGTTTCAGGTTTTTTTTTTGTATTTATTTACGTTTTCTGTTTATAAGTTTATAGAATCAGTTCTTATATTACTGGGACAAGTTATCTTAAAACTAACAAGAAATTCATTTACAAATCTATTTATTGACCACTCCCTCAGATATTCGGTTTGGATTATGAGGTCACTTGGATTAGTGCGTTTTAATCTGCGTTGTACACTATTCGAAATTAGCAGGTTCGATGCTTCTTCGCTAACATGATAACTTAGTCTGACATGAGCTTCAACAAAGGGATTTACTGCGTCCTTCACTGTTCCGACCTCAACGTCGCGGTGGAGGACATAATTTCTGATGTATCTCAAGACTTTGTTCTGACTAGCGCAGCTCCAGAGTTGGACGCCATAGGACCACGCCGGTTTCAGCAATTGTTTCTTGGATTTACGTCCTATGAGCCAAATTATCGAGTTAAATTCAAGGTCCAACTCTTCCCTTTTCTTTTTAATGTGTGCTTTCCAGCGAAGCTTAGCGTCGAGTGTCACACCCAAGTACTTGGCATTATTAGTATTGGGATCTGAAAATCATCGATATAGATAGGAATGTATTGGGTTTCTTGCTTGTAAAGTTTATGTGGACCGATTGAGTCTTGTTTAGGTAAATTTTCCTTTTTTAGTCCATTTTACGATGATATTCATTTCTCCTTGCAATATCACAGCGGACTCCATCCGCTGCTTTTGCTGTTGCCAGTCTGGCCGAATCATCTGCAAACGTTGCAGTGACAGCATTATTTGAAGTTGGTACGTCACTCGCGAAAATGAGGTATAGCAAAGGGCCGAGCACACTTCCCTGCGGGACCCCTGTAGCTTCGAAAAGGTGGTACTATTAACTTTCCCGAAGTATCTGCTACTCGAAAACCATGATCACAAACTTCGCATTATATATTAAATATAGTTTTTCGAACACTCTGGTTCAATAAAGGCAGACCCAGATCTTTGGAAGGTTGTGCGTCACAAATCACCTACGAAACCGATGCGAACAAACACCAAGCACCAAATCTCCCTTCTCAATCCCGAAGATCTTCACTCTGAAAGCAAATTCCGGAAGTTAGTCGCCAAATTTAATCGAGGGACGGGCCGGATCAGAAATTGTCATAAAGAGAACTTCCAAATGGATTTCAACTATAGCCGCAGCGTAGCGGATCTTACAAAGATGGTATAAATAAACTTAAGCGATCAAATTCAAAACTGTTTCATAAAAAAAATTTTAGTATATGTGCGAGGCTCAGAACTTAAGTAGCATCTTTCTTGTGTTACTTCGTAGCGTGGTCTTCATCCGTTCTCACACACTTCCAACGCAGAATAGAAGAGAGAGTGAAGAGTTGAACCATCACTTAGGATATCTAGAAAAAGAAGAGTTTCTGCAGGTTTACGTCTCCGAGTTTCGGGTGCTGTAAATTTGAATGTGGAAGACTCCTTCGGCTTCGAGTGCAATGAAAGAATTTCCACAAATTTATGTTTTCTTTGTTATTTTATTTTAATTTCGGATTACGTTAAAGAACAAAACATTTGAAGGGAAATATAATTCTTCAACGTTTGGAGGACAAGATGAGTTCTCTAATTGCAATTATCTGGCCAGATTTCCTACTGGTTTATTAAGGAGCGCAATTGGCCTCATCCAGTTGCGTGACCTGCTCCAACAAAAAGGCAACCAGAGTCGCCTCGTTGAAGTTCTGCAAGTATTCGTTGGTCGTTGGCAAAATGAGCCTTTTCTGGACATCGAGAATTTGGGGTTGCATTTTCTGTACAGCCATGAGAACATATTGGCGAGCGAAATTGTTGACGAAATTGTTCTTTGCGTTGTCCCCATTGTTGAAGACCACATTGCCCAAATAAGTACGACCGTCTAGATCGGTGATTTCCAAGCCATTTGCGGTGGCTTCCAGTCGATTATTGCCCGCAATACGGTAGTCGAATATCTTCGCATTGAGGTCACCATAATCCTGCCAGCTATAGGGGAGGCCATGGAATATATCGGAGGTGTCCCTGCCGAATTTGAAGAGTACTTGTATTTCGGGGAAGATGAAGTCGAAAATAAGTCGCTTTGTGGTCGGGTTGTAGGATAAGCGCTCAATTGAGAAATTGTCCAAACCGTTTACCACAATGTTGGAGAGACTGCCCTGAGTGCTGAAAGTAGAAAAATAAATAGGTAAAGTGTTAGTTAAAGAGGGAGAAAGAGAGAGAAGTTTATCTGTAGGAGATACTATTAAAGAAGATAGTATTCCATGGAGTCCTTGGTTTATAGAAGATTGATGGAATATTGAACGAAACGAGTGTGTACTAAATTGCGAATGCGTCTCTTCTCCCTTCTCTGCAGTTAAGCAGACTCGTCGAGAGTTCATGTTCTGATTAATGCCGATCCAAAGTAAAATAATACCTCGTCTTTTACTGGATCCACCTTTTCTAAAAACTAGTTCGATTTCCTCACTTACTGTACGTCATCGTAGGTGTAATCCCATTCCCACTGAGGATTTTGGTATGGCGCCAAAGTGGGCATATCGTAGGGGGCAAATCCACAAGGCATCACCCTCTTGAAGGCGTTGACGAACAAGTTGAGTGCAGTGTTCAGGTCACTTTCGGTCTCGATCCCATCAACGGGGTTGACCACTGAAATCGCGTATATAAAAATAGGCTTAAGTTGTAAAGAGCATGACTTTTGTTCCAAGAACTTACCTCCGCCATTCACACTGACCAACAAGGCCACTACTCCCAGCAGTCTCAATAAAGTAGCTCTCATTTTGTACGACGTTATCAAAGTCGAAACGGAAACTGAATAAATGTTTGGCAGTCTTTGAAGTATTTATACCATTCTGTGTGGGGAAGATAGTGCGATTATTGTTGTGTTGTTGGAATGTTGAGGCGAGCTGAGTTTATTGCAGTGCTTGGCGATGGCTGTAAAGGTCTGTGCAGGTGGAATGGAAGTCTTTTGAAGGGAAGTCTGTTGAGGGGGGAGTCCGTGAAGAAGAATCGTGACCGAAGCACTTTTCATTTGAAGCTCTGATTTTCTTGTTCCTGAAGGATAATTTGTGATATTACTAGTTATTCAACTGATCACGTTTAAGAAGATACCGTCTTCATTTTGATTCGTTTTTCGTCCATTTTCCGCTTCCTGGCTTGAAAGAAAGCCAATTCTAGCCTCGTGCTTACAACCTTGAGGCTCGCCAAAGTATAGAAAAATGGTGTGTCCATTGGGGAAAGGAAATTAACCTGCGACGGTCCACCTTACTTCCCTTAAACAGAGGATTGAGATACCGTAGCGTGCAACTTGTTGAAATCTCATGTTCATATTGGAGGTGGTGTCAGTGTTTTTCAAGGATTTTATATTCCAAAGCTGATCTTAGTCCATACACGATAGCCAAATATCATCATCGATTGATTTGACTTTGTTATCCGAGGCTGTATTGACGATTCGTTAGCATGGTGAGTTTCCAGCAAGGAGGTTGCTAGCCCGCCTGTTCAAAGTTGGTACTTTATTTCCCACCTACGCTACACATGACATGATGAGACAGGTGGAAGAAAGGTGGGAAAAATGTGGAGTACTACCACATAAAATCGCAAAGCTCATGTGCAAACCGTAACGCCACATGGGGGTGTCTCATAAACCGTATTTAGCTGGCGGTAAAAATACTGGCACTTAGGACGAAGAATTGCAGAATGACAGTAGGAATACTGACAAAACATTATCCAATGTCGGAACAATCTAAGAGGATGGGACTCACAAACAAAGGTGAATGCAGTAAATGTGGGGAGCAGGCCACAAGGAAATCTTTGGAAGATCTACTATGCCTATGCCCCGCAATATCAAAAACGTGCTTAACACATCTGGGAGGCCCTTTGTTTGAAGTTATAGAAGAGGTCACACAATTAGGGATAGTTTCGGTCTTAAGATTTGCTCTTTCTCTTTAACGATTTTTACTACATCTCTTAAACGGATATCAACCTAACCTAACCTCACCTACCCTGAACATCTGCCAAGTATTCCCCGATCCACTGCCTGGCGACGCGTCCAATGGGAGACCAGCAACTCCACACGTGCTCATCACGTGCCTGCAAAAAACTTCAATCTGAATACGAGAATCTGTGCCGAAATTTCCATTCGCTTTTTCCCCATGGTCCCAATCGAATTTATGAGTTAAGAGCGTTTCAGCAATTCTGCAGTTAAATGCCTCATAAAATATCGGGCGTATCACAAGCAAGATATCATATCATCGGAGGCAATAACTGATCACTTTATCGATCAATGGGCCAGCTGGGACTGACTTCAATGTGGTTCGTGCTGCAGATATTCCTGAAGCTATGAATTCCGATAACAAAGCGTACTTTATATTTTTACGATATATATCCAACATCATGAACAATTTGAACAAGGAATTTCAGTGTGAGAAGTGCGGTTCCTCACTTGCATCACCAAAGAGAACCGAACTATGGACTACCTTGAGAAACTTTGTACCACGTGACATTGTAAAACAAAATAACCCTGTATCGGACTTGATATATATGATGAAAAGAACTACTTACCGTAATGAATGGATATATTGGATGTGAGGCAGAGGGTCATATAAATAGTGGTAAAATCGGGCCATATGAAATACTTCAGATAAAGGAAAATATAATTTCATTTTATATCGAACTGTTAAACCAGATAAAATCGCGGTTTGATTCTAAAAGAGAAGACTCATAAATTTTGCCATAAGTCACTCCAAAAAATTTTTGTCTAGTTCTGAAATACCAATCTCCCCGTTACACATGAAATTTTCCTCTTTGTTCCATTGCGATCCTGTAATTTTCGTTACTCCGTGGAAGTTGTTGCGTTTTTTGAATAAAATTTCATTGGAGGAAGACGTTGACAGAATCACTTTTTGGAGAGCCGACCTCCGTGGTCTGGTGAAAGCCAGGCTACATTCACACTTGTGGGGTCGTGGATTCGAATCCTGCCCCGAGCATGGTCTCAAAAATGCTCCCCTTTCTTTTTGAGTCCTTAGTTGCGAGTACTCATTCCCTCAATCCTTGCAGACATAATCATGCGGGACGGCATGATAATAATAATAAGAATACTTTCTGAGTAGAAATAAGTAAAATTATAAACGTTATGGAGGAAGAAGCTTCTAAAGAACTTTCTCTGTTTGTCTCCAGCTTGTTACCACTGCCCCACTCCAGTGGCAAAGGAGATCGAACTATAAGGTGGGAGGTCATTGGCCACATTATCAGGAAACGACCAGTTCAAATACAGCGACAGGCATTGAACAGGCCTCCGCAAGGCACCCGAAAACATGAAAGAGTACCGAACAGTGACAGAAGGAGAGAAACCGCACCAAGAAGAGGCATGCGAGGGGTGAACAGAATCGCTGGAGTGAGTGTACAGAGGACCCATCTTACCACTGAGAGCACTGCCGCCTACATATTCCAACGCCTCTTTGATGCAGATTTGATAGCAGAAATTATCTTTGGCAAGCAAGCACTTCCAAATGGATTTACCGAACTCAGCAGGAAATGGAGGTCCAATTATAGCCGTAGATATAGCAGATCGTACAAAGATAGTATAAAGAATCTTTCGAGATCAAATTGACAAATTTATGTTAAAAAAAATTATAGTATCTGCGCAAGTCTCAACACTTAAGTAGCATTTTTTCTTGTGTTACTTCGTAGAATTCTTCGTTCTCAAACACTTCCAACACAGATTAGGAGAGAGAGTGAAGAGGTGAAATATCAGCAAAGAAATTTTTCTTTGCCATCAGTTGGGATATCTAGAAAGAGAAGAGGTTCGGCATGTTTCCGTTTCTAGGTAACGAGTAAAATTATTAACTAATTTTGCTCACACAATAAAATCCCCAAAAAGAATAATCACCTTGATAATGGGTCGTTGGTATCACTCCCGATAAAGTTATGCAGTACAAACAGTTATATTAAAAAGATAAATGCAGATAACACTAACAATTATGCGAACGGAATTACAACAGCGTTAGCGGAGCCAAGCCAGCCCTTTGCATAAGACTGTTGTGAGTGAAGCTCCGCTAACTCACGACGTGTCCAACCCCAATTGACGTTGATAGTATGTCAGAATCTGTGTTTAGTATTAAGTATCGCAAGCATACTTTTAGGGTGCTCAGTTAGGTGAGAACAAAAGTGCGTGGTCAACCTTTGGTACAGGTAGACCACGGCTAAGTAGCACAGCACACGTAACTGGAGCAACCTCAAAAGAAGGGCATCGAATAGGAAGTAAGTTAAAGGATGTAAATTAGTATATAAGACTTATATTTGTTTAATAAAGATGGCAGATTGCATTCAAGCAAACGCAGCACTTGTGTGTGTGGTCTGTAGGTTGGTTTGTTCTCCTCATAGCGTGGGATGATTCGGCAACGTTTCTTTGATCTATCTTGAGTGGTGTGCAGCAGGAAAAGAAAGAGCGTATGCCCGGTAGCAGTCGTTTTTATGCAGTGTTGCAAAGTTTTGTTGTTGCCCGAGACCCGCAGCCTGTTGCTTCTACTACCGCTTCCTGTTGCCAAGGCCAGGGCATTGTTGTTGTCGCCTCTTGACCTTAGGCGACCTTCAGTTTTTTAGGGAAAACTCTGTCTGTTGTCAAGCGCGTAGTAGTTGCTACGGCACGTTGTTGTTGTTGTTGCACTCCCCTGTTGTTGTTGCACGCCCTGTTGTTGTTGCAACCATTTCCCTTTTTCCTTCCTGCGAGGAGAACTTGCCACTGCTTTGTTGGCGGTTAAGAATATTCAAATTACAGATCTGTGTTTAAATATTATTTCTTTGCTTCTCTTTTCTGCTACATATACTCCTGCAACTTGTATGCACAACGATCGTTCTGTCGTCGTCTCTTTTGTTCTTCGCATTCGTTGTGTCGTGTTGTTCTTGTAATATTTACCGAGCTAGCGCACTCGGTAAATTCTGCCGCGACTTGTTGTTGTTGCCTTACTTTATTTTGTACTTACGTCAATTTGCTGCCTTCTCAGCAGGTACTCAATCCGCTGTCATAGCAAACCAGAGCTTACTTGTCAAAGTTAAAAGGGTGGAAGTGGTTTTTCAATTCACCACCATAGAGACTGGAGACCTGGACTGCACAGCGCCAACAATAGGATCGGCCTTCATCAAATCATTACTTATTATTGTTAAACATTGTAAACTTAGCAATGAGCTCAAATACGAATGTAGCGTTTAACAAATGCAGCATCCTACATATTTGCAAGAAGAAATCATGTGCCGGTTTTGCTATCAGCTTTCGAAATTCAATCACTCAAAACGCAGATACGTTGAAAATCTTATGCATAATCATAGACAGTAAAAATACTATTAAGGAACACTGTTCTTACATTAGGAAAAGCCTTGACATAAGACTACCTTCTAAATTCTCTCGAACCCATCATAAAACCATACCAAACCAAACCATATAAATTTCTATGTTCCATGATTCATTAGGACATATTTACCCCTGACGACCAAATAATAACCTCTTGAAAAGGATATTCCCACAGCACAAGTTCGACTTTATCGTATTGTATGATTTCCTCCAAGAAATAGGTAATGATATCCCACACCTCCGGCATTTCCCGCTTCATCCTAACCAGCTTCAACAACTCCTCCCGAATATAGTTTCGGAGGATTCATTGAAATATCAGCAGATTTATCCAGGAAGAGAGCAAGGAAAGAGTAAGGAGTCAGCCTACACTTTGGATATCTGTGAATAGAAGCGGTTCGGCATGTTTCCGTCTCCGAGTTTCAGGTGCTGCGAATTTTAATGTGGCAGACTGCTTCGACTTCGAGTGCAATGAAAGAATTTCCACAAATTTATATTTTCTTTGCTTTTTTATTTTCATTTCAGTTCATTATTAATTTCATTAACTAAAGCACAAAATATTTGAAGGGACATATAATCCTTTAAATTTTGGAACAACAAAACATTTTCTTTATTTAACTTCCATTGTTTGAAAAGAGATTTCTTAAATCATGCAAGCGGCCTCTTCGAGTTGCATGGTCTGCTCCAACAAAAAGCCAACCAGAGTCTCCTCGTTGAAGTTCTTCAGGAATTTATTGTACATTGGCAACAGGAACTCTTTCTTCAAATCGAGAATTTGGGGTTGCATTTCTTGCACAGCCAAGAGAACATATTCGCGAGCGAAATTGTTGATGAAATTGTTCTTTGCAACGTCCCACTCATTGTTCCAGTTGTTGAAGACCACATCGCCCACATATGTATGATCGTGCAAATCGGTGATTTCCAAACCATTTGGCACAGCTGCGGTGGGTGCCAGTAGATTATTGCTCACGAAACGGTAGTCGAATATTTTTGTGTTGAGGACACCATCTCCAGCCCAGTTAATGGGGACACTATTCAAGTACACGGTGGTGTTCATGGTGAATTCGGCGAGTATTTGCATTTCGGAGAAGATGGCGTCGAAAGTCATTCGTTTTGTGGTCGAATTGTAGGTTAAGTCGAGAATTTGGAACCTGTCCAGACCGTTCACCACAATGTTGGAAAGTTTTCCTTGAGTGCTGAAAGTAGAAAATGGTATTCGAGTTATAGAATAGCAATGAATTATTGAATGAAATGGGGATCTAATGAAATACGAAATGACCCTTTATTTACTCCTCTGAATAGTAAATCGTTATGCTTCATGAGATTGTATTCAGTATTATGGTGATATGTCCAAAGTAAAGGAATACTTCGTTTGTTATAGTTTCCCCGTTTCTTTTGTAGTTGCTTCGTGTCCGTACTTACTTTACGATATTGTTGTTGGTATTCCATTCCAAGTGAGGAATGAGATATGGCGCCAAAGCAGGCATATCGTAGGGTGCAAATCCACATGGCATCACCTTCTTGAAGGAGTTGTAGAACAGTTTGAATGCAGCTCCCAGGTCAATTTCGTTCTCGATCCCATCAACGGAGTTGATCACTGAAATTGGGTAGAAAAATAGGCTTAAGTTTTGATTAGCAGGACTTTTGTTCCAAAAAGTTACCTGCGCCATTCACACTGGCCAACAAGGCCACTACTGCAAGGAGACCGAATAAAGTAGATTTCATTTTGTACAACGTTAGCGAAGTCGACACCAAAACTGATAAAGTTTCGGCCAATTTGAAAGTATTTATAGAATTCTTCGCGGGGAAGATACTATCTTTGTTTTCTTTTATACCCTACCTGAAGAGTGTCAGGTCACATGAGTGTATTGTAATGTTAGTGTAACGCCTCCGAAATAGTCATGCTGGGTCTTACTCTGAGTCCGACTCTGATTCTACAAAAAAACGTATGGGTCAATGTAATGAGTTAGTCATTTGATCAAAGTTTGAGTAAAGACCAATTTCTCATTATTATGCTCAAGGCTCTAGGAATTATTCGGTCTGGAATTATTCGTTATAGTATAATTCGCCCTTTTAAAAAGGTTTTTCTGTATACATCTTCTTTATATAGAGAAAGAGCCTTTCAAGTAACAGGTTATGGAATCACCGGTGAGACCCAAGGCCTGATCCTGTTTCTGTTGAGATGAAGTTGAATTAAATTAGGCTGTGGTCTAAACAAGTACGTTTTCCTGGAGGTTCCTCACTCGGAAACTGTTTGAAAGCTAAAGTTTTTATTCCTGTTGAAATACAATCTTGGAATATACAAAGTGCAGTCCAATGAAAACAGGACTTGTCAGAATAAGAACAAGAAAAAGTTGTTTGGCAAAACGGATTCATTTTATTCAAAAAAGTTCTTTTCCGACTCTATTTGCATGGTCTAAAATCACGTCGAATCAACGTTGCAGATCGTTGGCTAGGATGTCCATCAGTATGTCAGTACACCCAAGGTCTGATCAGGTTTCTTATAGACTGAAGTTGAACGAAAATTAGGTTCAATTACCTGAAGTCTTGTAAGGTGCATGGTACAGTTTTCTTTTAGCCTAGGCAAAGCTTTTTCCTTAATGTGCCTTACTTGAAAACAGTTTTAAAGCGAACATTGTTAGTACTGCCTAAACCGCTTTTTTATACATCCCTTCCAGTTGTGATCACTATTTCCTGTCCAAAATTTTCTACATAAAACTTAATTTTCTATAGGGTGCTCTGAGGTTTCATCAACTCCGATTTGTTTCTTTTGTGTGGGTTTTCCTTATCATCCACTTAAAATATTAGTTCAGCCCGCTTTGATTGATGATCTTTTTCCATTCGTACTTGTGCCATGAAAGCCGTCATTTCTTTAGATATGATTTTAATTAATTTCGTATGTTGTTTTATAACGTGGGAGGCCAAGTCCTATAAAATTCCCCAAAATACTCACTCTGCAGAGGTGGGCATTATATACAGTAAGGCTCTTTGAGATTACGAACCAGTTCGATACCCGTTTGTTGTGGTCTCTTCTTAAAATGCATAGAACTAAATTGGAGATCTTGTTGATACCTTTTGTGGCTCACAGTAACTTCGATTGAATCTGTTCATTAGGTGGAAAAGTGAGGAGGAATATCTTGGACTACATTCTTACAAAGGTGAAACTGGTCCAAGAGGGATGCTTAAATATCGTTGGCATCGATTGGTCGTGGAGGTCTTGAGCAATTGTGTTATTCTCTCTGTACTGAACATTGAAGTTATTCTGAACATTTTGTTCAATAAAGAGAATCATTGTCGGTTATATTAATGATAACTTGGTGGGTATGAATGAGATTAACTTTTGGCACTTCATTAGATGGCCCGAAGAGGATTATATGATGAGGTTCTCATGACTCTAATATCTATACGGTGCGTCCTACACCTATCAATCAAGCTGGTGGGATCAACTGTATCTACTTCTACCGAACTATCAGTGTGGCTACTGAACTATTATACCTGATAATTAATTTACGTATAAGGGTAAAATAGAGCGGAAAGAGTTGTAGTTCCAACAAAAAGGTTCTATGAGTGCCACAGAGGATAAAATACCTTTTGTTTGCTACAGGAACTCTGTGATAAGTTTAGTTTCAGACGATTGGTTCTGACTGAGAGTAACCTTTGGATACTTTTTTATTGTTTATGATGTCTCTGGATTCTGATCTTAAATCACGAATAATTTTTACACAGGATCTCAACAAAAACTGCGTGATCCATTAAACAAAACCAGAAAGAAGGAAAGTAAGGCAAGAATACTTATTTTAGAGGTTTGAAGATTTTTGAATATGCTTTTAAGTTCTAAAAACAAAGTTTTCCTTTTTCCATATGCCGAAAACTAAAACTTGGACAAAGGCCCACCGAGTATGAAATGCATCTTCCGATAGAACACTATTTGCATTTTTAGGTGCTCGTTATGGAGATGGCCTTAAATCATAATGGATACAGGATTTCCGTTTCGAAGGGGAGGATGTGATATTTACACTTGTTACCAAACCCTGTCATCGTATGCAGTGTTGTGACCACAACTAGCTCGCACATGGTTGCCGTTATCTACCTGCCACACTGCATCGTGGGTGGACAATAGTTTGCAATATCCTCTAACCCCAGAGAAGAATAACGTTTTAAGCTGAATGTGACAATTTACATTGGAAGCTTGCTCTTTATGCTTCTTTAAGAAGTCATGTGTAATGAGCAAACCGTACAGCTTCTGTTCTCAGTTGGCATGACCGTAATATTTGACACCTCGTCGTTCATCTTGTGGTAACTATAGCCGGCTGGATTCTCTAAACCGTCATATGCCATGAAGCCCAATTTCTGCATTTCTTCTTCGTGGTCGGCGGAAGTTTGAGTACCGCAAAATCGGTTTAATATCACTCCTATAAAAGAAGGTGTAAGATAATGCACGGTTAAAAGTACCTATCAAAGAGTTATGCGATCGTTCTAAATCGTATCGTCCTCTTGTACATTAGCGCTGGTTGACAAAACTTCCTGATGATACCCCAGCAAATAATAGGTGTAGTAAAAAGATATATGTACATATTTCCCAATAGATGGCTTTCTTTATCTGTATCTCGCGTTGTATATCGGCGATCGGGTTACGTTAGATGGCGTTAGAAAGATAAGATTTCGTACTAAACAAACTTCTCAGCTGGTTTCGTGATTTCTTGACTCAGTTTTGTTTGAGCGCACGTCAAAGATGGACACCAGGAAAGAGAAAATACGACTTATTTTACAGTTTTTCTTCGATAGAGTCGAAAACGCGGCTGAAAATGTGAATAGACTTTAAAGTGCTGATACTGTAACGTCCAATCAGGCACAATTTTGGCTTCGACGACTCCGTTCCGGTAATTTTGTTCTCAAAAAAGCACCACGCTCTGAAAAGCCAACTGTCGAAAATGTCGATTAAATCATGGAAATCGTCGAGTCCGACCGTGAAGTAAGCACAGTTTCGATTGCCCAGGAGCTAAAAATTGCACAAAAAACCATTTGGCACCACTTGAATAAGGACCGAATTTCCAGCTGCGAATTTCCGCTGCTGAATCGTAACAAAATCGAGATACATTTTGGAATCGGATGACTGGGGATGAAAAGTGGTCCCTCACGACAACGTCAAGCGAAAACGGTCGTGGTCGAATCGCGGCAAGCCAGTGCAAACGGTGGTGAAGCCAGGATTGACAGCCAGGAAGGTTTTGCTGTGTGTTTGGAGGGAATGACACGGAATCATCTACTATGAGCTCCTCCCCTCCGGCCAAACTCTTAATTTGTACCTGTACTATCAACAATTGGATCGTCTGAAGGCAGCAATCGCCCAGAAGCGTCCAGCTTCTGCCATTAGGAGAGGAATTGTGTTCCATTAGGACAACGGATCCAACTGGTGGTCTAAGTGGCATCACTGGTTATTGGTGACGCGGCTGCCCTACCTACCTACCTACCTAGGTCAACGCCAGACCACACAAATAGATAGTGACTTGCCAGAAACTCAGGGTGCTTGGTTGGGAGGTTATTATACATCCACATTACCGGACTATAATGGTACTAAGTGATTACCACCTGTTCCTGTCTCTGGCGAATAGTTTTGCTGATGAAACGTAAGCCTCAAGAAAAGCTCCCAGTTTGTTTGGCAATTGGTACGAGGGTTTCTATAAGAGAAGCATAATGAAATCAGCGTCAAAATGACAACAGGTTTTCGAATAAAACGGAGTATATTTGAAACCCTTAAATTTTATGCAAAAATAATGGATATCTTTTTACTACACCCTACATGAACATATTTAAATTCTTGACGATCGGGATAATCATGATTGCCACCTTTAAAGCGGATTAAACCGAAGAAATTTTCCAAAACATCCTGAATCAGTCCATTCATTGATATATATATATTTCACATTTAATTGAGTTTGGAAATTGGATCCTTTCAATACGCAAATGATTGCTTTTGAAAATGCCTTTTTCAAGTCACCAAATATTTTAAAGTAACTTATGACGTCACAGCCAATCAGCTGTGCTGCGCTTCTGTTGACAGAGGAGTAACGAACCTGTCCATGGCGTAATCTCATTTTCTATTCTTTTTGAGATTGAGATAGAGATAGCGATAGAGAGAGAGAGATATATATAGAGATAGATATATAGATATATAGATAGACTATTCCGACTTCGTGTGCAATGAAAGAATTTCCACAAATTTATATTTTCTTTGCTATTTTATTTTAATTTCGGGTTTCATGAATGAACAAAACATTTAAAGAGGAATACATTTCTTTATCGTTTGGGGACACAAAATGATGTCTCTAAGTTTGACTATGTGGAAAAATTTTCTGCCAGTTTATTGAAGAGTACAAGTGGCCTTTTCCAGTTCCATGGTCTGCTCCAACAATAAGGCAACCAGAGTCTCCTCGTTGTAGTGCCTCAAGAATTCATTGTACGTTGGGATGATGAACTTTTTCTTGAGATCGAGAATTTGGGGTTGCATTTCTTGAACAGCCAAGAGAACATATTCGCGAGCGAATTGGTTGATGAAATTGTTCTTTGCAACGTCCCACTCGTTGTTCCAGTTGTTGAAGACCACATCGCCCACATATGTATGATCGTGCAAATCGGTGATTTCCAAACCATTTTGAACAGCTTCGGTGGCTCCCAATAGATTATTGCCCACAAAGCGGTAGTCGAATATTTTAGTGTTGAGGACACCATCTCCAGCCCAGTTAATGGGGAAACCATTCAAGTGCACGGTGGTGTTCATGGTGAATTCGGCGAGTATTTGTATTTCGGAGAAGATGATATCGAAAGTCATTCGCTTTGTTGTCGAATTGTAGGATAAGTCGAGAATTTGGAACCTGTTCATACCGTTCACCACAATGTTGGAAAGTTTGCCCTGAGTGCTGAAAGTAGACAAAGAAATTGTTAAGCAGTTAGTTAAAGAAAAACGACAGAGAGAGATGTAAGTTTATATGCATCCAATTGTTAAGGGTCTCATAGATACTACTACAGAAGATAGTATTCCATGGAATCCTTGGGTTATAGAATATTAATGAAATATTGTACGAAATTGGGGTCAAACAAAATAATATCTTCTGAAACATAAATACAGGGGAATCGTTATGGAGATTCGTTGATAGTTTCTATTCAGATTAATAGCTTTATGTCCTTGTAAAGGAATACCTCCTCTTTTACTACATCCACGATTCCTTATAATTAGTTCCATGAGCTTACTTACTTTACGATATTGTTGTTATTATTCCATTCCAACTGAGGAATGGGGTATGGAGCCAAAACGGGCATGCCGTAGGGGGCAAATCCACAAGGCATCACCCTCTTGAAGGAGTTGGTGAACAATTTGAGTGCAGTGCCCAGGTCAATTTCGTTCTCGATTCCGTCAACGGAGTTGACCGCTGAAATGGAGTATTAAAATAGGCTTAAGTTTTAGTTAGCAGGACCTTTGTTCCAAAAAGTTACCTGCGCCATTGACACTGGCCAACAAGGCCACTACTCCCAGCAATCCCAATAAAGTAGAGTTCATGTTGCACGACGTTATCAAATTCGAAACGGAAACTGAATAAATTTTTGACAATCTTTGAAGTATTTATACCATTCTTTGTGGGGAAGATAGTGCGAATATCTTTCTGTTTATCAATTTGAAGTTTTAATTCATCCCCTACATGCGAAGGTGGAGGTGAGTTGAGTTTATTGTGGAGCTGGGGGATGGCTGTAAAGGTCTGTGCAGGTGGAGTCAGTTGAATGGAGATCAGTTGAGGAGAAGTCCGTTGAAGGGAAGTCTGTTGAGGGGGAATCTGTGGAGAAGAATCGTGACTAAAGCACTTTTCATTTAAAGTTATGATTTTCTTGTGGAACTATTCCTGAAGGATAATTTGTCACTCACTAGTTGTTCATTTGATCACGTTTAAGAAGATGCCGTCTTCATTTTGATTCGTTTTCCGTACATTTAATTGTGGGGCATGTGCTGCTTCCGTTAATATACAGCAGAGAACACAGAGAAAAGAATCTCGTTTTCGCTGCCAGCGTCCGTGGCGGACACACCACGATTTTGAGTGGATTCAACACGATTTTCAGTGGATTCGTGTACAACGTCCGTCTGCTCTATTTTGCTGCTTTACCGTTGGACGTTTAAGTTTCTTTACTCTGTATACTCTGATATTCAGCTACCATGCAATAAAGTCTGGGCAAGTTACCCCAAAATTAGCTGAGTTTGGTTGTGGTGGATTGCAATTTTTCCTACAATTTGCATCCTTTCATTGATACTAATAACTCGTTAAAAGAATAATAATATCTTATCCTATTAAACTGCTGGGTTCCATTTGTGGTCATTGTCCCCCCTTTTTCGTTATTTACTAACATATCACCTTCATATAGAGTACTCCGGATGTTGACCAAGTCCGACCAATGCTTGCTTTGGGGATTTCTTTATCAACGAATTAAAATATCAGTTACTGTAGAATTAATTATTATGATAGGCGAAGTTGTTAATTCTTCTTCACCACATGCAATCTGGCGAATGATAAGACCCGTTTATGCAGAATTGCTGAAATTTTTTCTTATGGATTATTTTTATAGTGGGTGACTCAATCCAAAGTGCTTGGGTACCTAACTATTTGCTTCAGTGTCCCGACCTCGTTGCGTCTTTTAATTACTTTTCACAGATGAACAAATCCGTGGAGAATCATAGTTGAACTACACTGAAATAGTATTAGGTTAGGTTAGGTTGGGTTATATGACTGTCCTAAGACTCACTGTTCAAGGCCCATTTTGGCCACTAGAGTTTTTTCCCCCTACACCTCCGGATCCTCCTTAAACCATCCAGTGGATTTGATAAAAGTAGCCACTTTCTTAAGCTTCATCCGGGAAATCTGCTCAATGCTGTCAAGAAATGCAAATCCAAGAGTGGAGAACATTTTTCTGTATAGAGCAATGCACCCACACAGGAGGTGCTTCGATGTTTCCTCTTCTTCGACATCTTGACAGCTCCTACAAAAGTCATGGTGGGGTACCCCCAGTCTACTAGCTTGTCTACCAACCAAACATTGACCCGTCAGTACCCCTATTACAAATTTAATATCCTGCCTATTAAATGTCCACAGCAGTTTTGAACGGCCGCGATTCCACTCCGGCCAAGTTCGTCGACTTGTTAGGCAGGATGATAATTGTCTCCATCTAACATTTCCCACTTCGACAGTGTACCTATCTATTAGAAATTTGCATGTTGCTAGAGGCATTGGTAATGGAACTTTATCCGGAACGATAGTTACTGTTGTCCCCTCCGTAGCCAGCTCATCCACTGCAATTGCCTTCTATATCCCTATGGCCCGGCACCCAGACCAGATTTATATTAAAGTATTCAGACATTTCAATTAATACTTGATGGCATTGTACCACGGTTTTCGACGACTGTCTTAATGCCTCCAGTGATTTTATGTCCGCCAGACTGTTCGAGCAGATATATATATATCCCTTGTGGATAGAGGAATATTCTTTATTCCCTCTCTTATATTGTTATTACCTCTGCCTGGCATACACTACAATGGCCCCGCATGCGGAAGGATAAACTTATGCTCAGCTTTTCAGAAAATACACCTCCACCTACCCGATCATTAAGATTTGAACCGTCAGTGTAAATCTGATTTCGTTCTTGTCAATTATGAATCCATTATCCCAGTCCTCCTTAGTGGGGAATATGGTGTTAAAGGGTTTTCTTAAATTCCGTTCTAATCTGTAGTATCGGGAATGTTAGGAAATGTTTCTACTACAGTCATATGACCACTGCCACTTGCAGTTAAAAGGGAGAGTTCCTTGAGTCTAAGAGCCGATTTCTTTGCATGTTGCTTTCCAAGCAAATCAATTGGCAACATGTCTAGAGCATAATGTTCAATGCCGCCGTGGGAGTTGTTCTAAGAGCTCCGCTTATACATAAAGTAGCCGCTCTCTGAATACGCTCTAAGTTTTTCACAACATAGGTTTTATGAACTGCCGGCCACCATACTAGTATGCCATAAAACAAAATCGGTCTAACCACTGCTGTGTATAACCAATGTACTATTCGGGGGCCATACCCCACTTTAGTCCTACTGCCTTCCTACACGAATAGAGTGCTTTTGATGCTTTTCTTACTCTATCCTCTACATTTAATTTCCATTTAAGCCTCCTGTCGAAAATCAGTCAAAGGTAGCGAGCTTTATCTTTAAAAGTCAAAGTGAGTTCATTTAGTTTAGGGGGATTTACCTCTGGTAATCTATGTTTTCTATTAAATAGTACCAGGTCTGTTTTGTTGTGTGGCCAAACCACATGATTCTGACCACAGATTTAGCTCATCTAATATGCTTTGCATGACTTCACAAAGCGCTTTGGGGAATTTGCCTTTTTTCCGAGATAGCAATATCGCCTGCATAAGCAACAACGTGCGCTCTTCCCTTCTCTAAGCCCTTTAACAAATAGTATTAGAAATCTTGTTTCTGAGATGGCCATTTGATCGCTGTGATTGCTATTCTCAGAACCTCCTTTCATGAAGTAAAAAATATAAGAGTAACCTGGAATCTAAACAGGAAACATGGAAGATTTGGGTACGCTGACGATATTTGCGTGTGTAATTCACACACTCCGATTTGTAGTAGAAATTATCGACAGTAAGTAAGGATATATCGGAACGAGAGGAGGTAACCTTACTCTATCTCTCTTCCCATAACAATACCAATGTGATGGATCCAACACCAATGTGAACGAAGTCAATAATTGAAGCTTCTTGTTCTCATCAGCATGTTCAATGTCAACTGTCTTGGATGATTCGGTCATAATCCAGGCTTTATACATGAACAACGGTCGCGTGAAGCAGTTGCACTTGTTGACTGTTGGGTAGGTGTCTTAGAGGTGTACTGAGAACCTGGTACCCGCATACAATTTCCAGCACTGAACTATACAAAACATGTCCGCAAAATCCAGTGGCAAAGGAGACCAAACTACACAGGTGGCAGGTCGTTGGCCACATTATCAGGAAACGAACAATTGAAATAGAGTGAGAGACATTGGACTGGCCTCCGCAAGGCACCCGAAAACATGAAAGTGTACCGTACCGAGAAGGAAGGAGAGAAACCGCACCAAGAAGAGGTATGAAACTCTATGCGTATGAAGGCAATCGCTGGAGTGATTGTACAGAGGACCCATCTTAACACTGAGAGCACTGCCGCCAACATATCCCAACGACTTTTTGATGCAGATTTGATAACAGAAATTGTCTTTGGTAATTAAGCACTTCCAAATGGATTTACCGAACTCAGCAGGAAATGGAGGTCCAATTATAGCCGCAGATATAGCAGATCTTACAAAGATAGTATAAACAATCTTTAGAGATCAAATTTACAAATTTATGATAAAAAAATTTGTTTGTATGTACAAGGCTCAAATTTTAAGTAAGATTTATGTTACTTCGTAGGGATCCTCGTTCTCACACACTCCCAGCACAGAATAGGAGAGAGAGAGTGAAGAGATGAACCATCGCTTGGGATATCTAGAAAGAGAAGCGGTTCGGCATGATTCCGCCTTTATCGGGGGCATATTATCGGGGGTATATTATCGGGGCATATTATCGGGGCATATTATCGGGGCACATTATCGGGGGCATATTATCGGGGGACACCAGAAAACTTAAACGGGTCTCAAATATATATTCTGAACATATCTCATACTCTTGCGTTCAGTCGGTAAACAGTGGCTTTATTGAAGTAGGCGTGTTTACAGCAAATTGCCAACCAAATGTGATATGAATATGCCTCTCCTCTTGTAGTTCCGTCTTCTATTCGTCTCTGAATGCTTGCATGGTTCTTCAAGACATGCTATTTCTACTCACTTTTCAGATACCTTCTATTTTGGAATATCCTGATGACTTTCTAAAAGTGTTCTGGTATCTGCGAATACCACTGTGCTCGTTCTCATTTTAGACCATTCGTTGACTCTCAGCAGATGCCAGTGGGCGCGGTTTTTATATGTTGCTAGATTGTCCTGAACTTGGAGATGTCTATTTTTCTGATATTAATAACAGATCTGCCCATTTTCGCTTAATGAATATAACTCCGATAGAGACTGATCCGCTACCCAGCTCATTGGAGGCGGATTGTTAGTGTATATATATGTGAATATATATATCGCCAGTTTAATACTAGTGTTGTTCCAGTCTTAAATAACACAAGTCCCGAAAGGGGTTCCCCAGTACTCGTTTTTTTCTTGATCTAAAATTAATTTATTATTATTCTTCGGATTTATTTGGTTCAAAAACAATTTTGATTAATTACACATCGGTCTTTAACATTTTTTCAAAGATTTTACAAAATATATATATATAGCGATTTTATATATATGGAATATATAACTTATTCCTGTACTGTGGCATATGGTAATGACCTCTTATTTGGCATTACATTCGGACATCTCGAGTTGGATGGTCTGCTCCATTAAGTAGGAAATGATATCCTGCATGTTGGTATCCTTCATCACCTCATTGAGTTGTGGCAGAACGTACTGCTTGTAGAGGTCGGCAATGTAGGGCTGCATTTCCTCCACCAGCAAGATAGCGTACTCGCGAGACCAACGATTCACGAAATTATTCACCGCAACGTCCCACTCATTGTTCCAGTTGTTAACGATCACATCGCCCAAGTAGACGTGAATTTTGATATCGACGATTTCCAAACCATTTGGATTGGCGGCGTTGGGAGCCATGATATAGTCTCCCACAATACGGTAGTCTTGTATCTTGGTGTTGAGCACGCCATCGCCAGCCCAATTGATGGGGTAGCCGTTGAAGTACAGAGTGGAATTAAGAGAGTATTCGGCAAGTTTTTGGATCTCTTTGAACATCATGTCGACGGATAAACGACTCTCGTTTGAGTTGTAGTTTAAGTCGAGAATTTGGAAATTGTTTAAACCAGTGATGACCATGTTGGAGAAACTGCCTTTGGTCCTATTCATGGGAGAGTTTGAGAGAAATGAGAAGAGAGAGTTAGTTGAAGCAGTAATAGGAAAGGCAGAGAGAGAAAGAGATGTAGAGATAGAGATAGAGAGAGATAGTGAGAGATATATAAAGAGAGATAGAGACAGAGACAAAAATAGAGATTGAGATAGAGAGAGATAGAGATAAAAAGAGATAAATATGCAGATGAGTCATATATATATATATAGAATTTATATTATGAGTGAGTACAGTGATGGAAATTATGGAGATGCAATCTTTTAGCGATATTGCCATAGAGATAGAGAGAGAGAGAGAGAGAGAGAGAGATAGGGAGTGATATATAGAAAGATATAGAGGTAGAGAGATAGAGGTAGAGAGATAGTGAGTGATATATAGAGAGAGATAGAGTTAGAAAGATAGTGAGAGCTATAGAGAGAGAGAGATAGAGACAGAGACGAAAATTGAGATTTAGATAGAGAGAGATAAAAAGTGAGAGATATGAAGATGAGTCAGATATATAGATTTTATAACATGGGTGAGTATGATACAGTGATGAAAATTATAGAGATGCTGTCTTTTGGCCATATTGCCATATCACGCTATTTTATATTGAACATAGAGAGGGATTGACGCCATCAATTCTCCACTTAAAATACAAAAATGTTCGATTTTCTTTTACACAGAAAACTAAATTATGAAAGTCTCACTTTAATCGAAACTCCTTAAAATTCTTGGTCACATTGTGAAATACCGCGGTGGAATGATTCATCACTCCGTATGAGTGGCATGAGTCACCGGTTACCGCCCTGTTTTCCTTATTGTGTCCTCTCTTTGTTCTATATTGTGCGTCTTAATATTTTCTCTCTCTGAACTTCATCTGTTCTTTATCTCTTCTCATAACTCACCTAATAAAGTCGTTGCTATAGTCCCAACTGAAGTTATCCACGACGTATGGAGCCAACACGGGTATATGCATCGATGGAACACCGCACGGCATTATCCGTTTAAATGCATTGTAGTACATTCTCAGGGCAGTGCCCATGTCAATAGTGGAGGCCAATTCCGTCTCAGCATTCAACGCTGAAATAAAAGAACATTTTATAGTGTGACTGGGTTGGCGAATTTCATCTCAGCCCTAAAGTGACGTAATTATTGAGCGGATTAGTTTATAAAACACTCTTTCATATACTTTCCAGCTTTCCAATATGCACATACAAATAAACTCCAGTTTCTTTAAAGTAAATTTAGTTCTGAGCGATTATCCGTTCATGACGTCACATAAATTAGGCAAACTCGCACTTAGGCTTAACTTGAATTTGACAAATTTCTTGAATCTTTTTAGAACATACCAGCGGCGTTCACACTGGCCGTAATGGCCAATAGCCCGAATAGTGCAATCCAAGTAGATCTCATGATGTGTCTAGCTTCAAATTCGTTCGTCGTAAAAAACTGAACTGATTTTGAGACTTTTATGGCATTTTTATACCTTTTGAAACGGAAGAGAACCCTTATCACTTCAGACAATCTTCAATTATTGGTACCCTACCTGAGTGGGTTAAGGCTTTGTGGTGATTACATCAAATTTGTAATAAGGAAGAAGAACAATTGTCTTTATAGGAATATGATTTGGTATACTTGGTTAGGTCTGTTCTCTTTAGCATTCGTGTTTGGGTCGTTCTTTTTGGTGGAACGAAGAGAGGGAATCTATAAAAATGACACCGATGTGACTGAGTGAGAATGAAAAAATCAACTCGAGTATATTTCGTCATTGAAGTTACATTACTTCGTTGATTTGGTCTGAGGTTTGTGAAGAAGTAGTGGTTGAGTCAACACAGACCGAGACTTGGTGCGATGGGAGGTCATAAGGGAACAATAGATATTATAGTGATGAATGATCAATGATAAGATTCCTTTCTCCAACATATAACTAGGTTCTTAAACAGGGATATGGTGGGATGTGAGATCACAAAGAACCAACAGATATTACAGTGATGATTTAATAATGATAACGCCCCTTTCTCAATCACATATCTAGGTTCTTAAACAGCCTACGGAACCGAGACTTGGTGGGATGTCAGGTCATAAAGAAACAACAGATATTACATGATCACTGATAATTTGAACCCTTTCTCCACCATAGGACTAAGTTCTTAAAGACCCTGCGAACAATTAGACTGAGAAGGTTGTGACACTAAAGAAATACTTCCTATTCTTTCTTTCTATTCCACGACTTTGGTAGACAAGCATTCTCACCGTATATACATATATAAAGGATGCGAAGCGATCATTGATTTAGGGACCTTATATTTTTATGGTGAGAAGAGTTTGAACAGGAAAAAGAGAAAATCAAGAGTTCTCCTTTCAAACAATAAAAATTGTCATACACTCGTTTCCAGAGAACATCTTCGCTCTGAACTGAGATTATAGATTGATCGATAGATAGAAGTTGGGTAGGTCGGAGACCTGCCGAAGAGGGAAGTCTCGAAGCACTAAGGCATATATGCCTTATGAAAGCTATGCTTTCTTTCTTCAGGTTTGCTATTTGCAAGGAAGTAGCCTTAGGAAAAGTGGGGGTAGTTAAAAGCTAGTGAAAGGGAAGTTACACCTTTTCCAACTTTTTTTATTCTTTTATGAGTATCAGCACTCTGTCCAGGAAGAAGAAATGTACATTGTCCATTCTCATCTCAATATGAGCCTCCTCATTCTGGCAAAGGCAGCACAAACAAAGAGAAATTGCTCTGTCTAGTTCTGTTCTTCCTACAGACAGCAGATGCAGTTCGGCCTCTCGATGATCTGAGTTGAGATTACTCTGTGGATAGTTCCATTGAAATTGATCGTCGTCTCTGTTTGAGAACTGAAAGATGCACATTCAGTTTCAGCTCCCAGGGCGAAGAAGTTGTTGAATTGTTCTTCAGTTCATTGGTATTTTCCACTGACAATTTCCCACAAAATTGGCTCTGAAAGTAAAGATTATTTCTTCAAGTAACCCCACTGAAACCACTCCCATTAAGACAACGATTTCTTGTTGTTGCTTTGGGCTCGCTCGGTCTGTGATAAAAATAAGTCACTTTAGATATAGAAGTTATATGCTCCACCAAAACTTATGGTTGAGTGGGTAAGTCCCCCAGTCTGCCGGTAATGCGAAATTCGGGGAGCTCGTGTGTGGCCACCGAGCGTATTTCTAGAAATAGCTTTACAAACTGATTGATTGGAAACTTGGGGATTATATTTGATAATAGTATTCTTGGAAGCATAGATAAGAATATTTATATCAATTTTAGAGTCCACAATCTACTGGATTGGATTGACAGACAATTTTAGTGGAGCGGGGTCGATAATGTAGCGCTGAACAGTGTAACACAGAGAAGTAGAGAAGACCTTGCAGGCAGGAATACTTACGGCAGATACATAGTGTGATCTATTGGTATGCCAGCTAGAGTGAGATAGAAAAAAGAAGACGGAGATAGAGAGAAGGAGGAACAGATACAGATCGATAGATGTAGAAAAATATAGAGTGAGAGATAAAGAGATTAAAAGATCAAGATAGAGTAAGAAATCGACAGATAAATATCGACAGATATATATCGAGACATAGATATCAAGAAATAGAGATCGAAAGATAGTGATCGAGAGACAGAAATCGAGAGATAGATATCGAAGAAATAGATATCGAGAGATAGAGATTTAGAGATAGAGAGAGGGACAGATAGATATCGAGAAATAGTTATTGAGAAGCAGAGATGAAAAGATTGATATGGAGAGATTGACATAGAGAGATAGATATCAAGAGATAGAGATCGAAAGATAGTGATCGAGCGACAGAAGTCGAGAGATAGACATAGAAGAAATAGATATCAAGAGACAGAGATCGAGAGATAGATATCGAGAGTTAGAGAAATAAAATTGTAGAGATATCGAGAATTTAGGAGGTAAAGATCGAGAGATAGACATTGAGAGATAGATATCAGGATATAGATATCGAGAGATTGACATCGACAGATAGAGACCAAAAAATATACAGATAGAGATCGAGAGATAGGGAGGGGGAGTTAGATATCGAGAGATAGATACCGAGAGTTAGAGAAAAAAAGAGATATCGGGAATTTGGGAGATAGAGATCGACTTAGACAGCAAGTTAGAGAGATCAGGAAAGTGAAATTGTAAAAAAAGTAGGCCAATAGAGTGATATATCGATAGAGAGATTGCGGGATACATATCATATATAATGATATCGAGAGAAGAAGATATGTAGGGAGATATAGACAGAGAGATGTTGACTGAGAGAAAGAAAAAGAAAATGAATAGTGAGGTAGAGATCGAGTTAGCTAGATAGAAATAGACCGTTGCGGGAAATAGCTCAACAAAAAGATAAATGGAGAATAAGGCAGAGATAGAGAGATCGCGGAAGTTACATCGAGAGAGTGAGATAGAGAGAGTGATATAAAGAGAAATAGGCCAATATGGTGAGATATATAAAGATAGAGACACCGATAGAGAGGGACCTACCGATAGAGAGAGATATCCATAAAGAGATATATCGATAGAGAGTGTGCAAGACATTGATAGAGAGAGATACTTGGATAGAAACATGTCGAGACAGGAAGATATCCATATATAGCGAAAGATATCGATAGAGAGATGGAGTGTGGGGGAGATATCGACTGAGAGAGGGAATAAGAAAACTAATAGAGACGTAGAGAGTGGGTGAGATAGACAGAAATAGATCGTAAAGGGAAAATCTCATGAAAAAGAGAGCTGGAGACCAAGAGAGAGAGAGAGAGAACAAGAGAGTGAGAGAGAACAAGAGAGTGAGAGAGAACAAGAGAGAGAGAACAAGAGAGAGAGAACAAGAGAGAGAACAAGAGAGAGAGAACAAGAGAGAGAGAACAAGAGAGAGAGAACAAGAGAGAGAACAAGAGAGATTGAGATGGAGAGAGTTACATAGAGAAAAATATACTGATAGGCTGAGTAATCGAAAGGGAGAGAGACACCGATAGAAAGGGAGATACCGATAGAGAGAGATATCTTTAGAGAGGTATTGGTAGAGATAGAAACTATTATACAAAAATGTCTAGAGAGGAAGATAAATATAGAGAGAGCTATCAATAGAGAGATAGAGATTGGGAGAGATATCGATTGAGAGAAAATAAGAAAACGAATAGAGTGGCAGAAATCGTGTGAGAAAGATATCATAAAAGTGAAATAGCTCAGAAAGAGATGGAGAAAAAGAGGAAGATTTATATAACGGAAAAGGTTAATACACAAAAAGGTGATACCAAGAAAGGGGAATACCGAGAAAGGGTAATATATGGAAAGGGCAATACTGAGATACGACGAACGAGGAAGGGAGAGAAATAGAAAAAGGAAGAGAGGGAGATCAACTTAGATATGAAGATAAGTAAGAGACATACGTACATAATTAGCGAAAGATATCGAAATAGGTGTTCGAAGACTCCGAGCATGTTTTCATAAGGAACCAGCTAGAAAGGCCCCAGGTGGTTGATTGAAAGAGCGTCTCATTTCAGGTTATCTAAATTTATACACTGTTGTTGAATTTCAGCTCCGTAACAATGCTCGAAATTCTTATATTTTCATACGTTAAATTTTATTGGTTTTGTTGTTGTTTCATTAGAAAGAGACAGAAAACTAGGTCATAATCATGTGATACGACAGTGATATACTCGCAGATGCAAGATGGAAGACAAAAATAAAGTAGTTGTTTTTGCGGATAAGAGGGAGCGATACAGAGAGTGAGAGAGAGATAGAGAGTGAGAGAGAAAGAGAGAGATAGTGAGATAGAGATAGAAAGAGATAGATAGATAGAGAGAGAGAGAAGAGCGCCTCTAAATAAGAGAACCCTTTTTATAAACTAATTACAATTAGAGACGAGCCGTCTCTCTTGAGTAATGTTGTTGTGACCAACGTATGTTAGGTTAGGTTAAGATAAATGTAGAGTGGTCCCACTTCGACCATGCTGAATCGATCTGTTTTCTATTTTGTTCCGTTCAAAGCGAACACGCACAGGGCCAATGTCAAAATATTGGTTATCTGCAGACGCCGTTTTGATTGATAACTGTTTTTGTTTTAATATCTTTTTTTATCGTAAGTAGGCACTTGTGACACCTCAAATGCCACTCGCAGCGATCAAGCGTCTGATAAGCAGATACTATTTTCAATCATTAATACACGATCATATCAAACTCGCCTGCGCCATGGCGCAGGGAGCCGCCCTGCTCACTGAACACTTGGGGAACTACCGCGGGAAGAAGACCCATTTCGGTAAGCACTTAAGTGGTCGCAGTCATATGAGTACCTGGGTGGGATGATTGTATTTGCCTTGCTTTCAAATGAATCAGCCGCCTTCACAGTCATGCAGTTGTGTAATTGTTAAATTGGAAATTAGATTACAACAATGAAATTACCAACAATAGTCGAAAGTTCTGAGCAATTCGTTGTAGTTTGAGTCTGTACCAAATGTGAGTAATTTCCATGAACATACCAAGTAATCAACAATAAGCTATGCAAAATTGCTATGAAACGATAAAAGGAGAGCAGGGTACACTAAAAAAAGGAAAGAAAGAAAACAAAAGAAATTTGTGTGCAATTTATACCCAAATGACTGGCGGACATTTTCAGGAAGCAAACATTTTGCTACTGACAGGGCACTATTGTGGAGCAGCCGCATCCCTGCAGGGAAAATGAAAGTGGATGTGCACAGGAAGCTGGATTGATATAGTTTGTTGTAGACAAAGATGAAGCTGGCTATTTAGGGGAGATTGTACGAGCATGAATGAATATGTGAAGGGAGGGAGAATGAATGAATATGTGAGGGAAGGATCAAGAATAATAGTATAACCTTTCTGAAGTACAATCAATGCCATAAGGTTGGTGTACAAGAACCTCGTTGATAGATCAATTTACTGGCATCATTGGCATTGCTTGTGCCTCCGGGCGGTTCGACTGCAATAACTATGCAGACAATCTAATCATGAAGTCGAAAGAAGCTTGAATCTTCCACTACGCTGGTCAATCTCGTTGAATAGAATTGTTTGTTAGGTATGGAAAAATATGCTTTCTGGGCTTCCTCGGCATATCAGCAAGCATTTTTTGTCTGTTCTTAACTGCTGTTATCATAAACAGGACATAGAATAGTAACTTGAGAATAGATTCTATGAAACGATCACCAAATTACACCATGGGCACCGGCGCATAACTGGTTGAGGGGCGATAATATGTTATCATTGACATGAAATCACGTGTCTTCGTGAGATGTTTTTAAATTACAGAGCAGACTCGAGTGTTATCGGGTGTCGAATAATTGTTTACCAGTTCTTGCAAGTTTGAGATATGATGCATGAGCGATACGACGTTGCAGAATTCCGTCACCCAGACGATATAAATTCGGGAGTGGGAAATAGAGGCAAATACTCAGGTGCGTATGCGAATAATACATAAGTTAGGTTAGGTTAGGTTAGGGTGGGAGCGAAAGGAAGCTCATCTAAGCCAAGAATTGACTCGTTGTGATAGCACAGAGACATGGGTACTTTAAACTGAAACTTCGTACGGGACTGAAAGGTAAACCAATGCTATTCAATGATAAAGCGAACGATCTTCCTTATAGGATAGGCGAATAAATCAGCCAGATCCTCGAGAAAAGTTGCCCGCAGGAATATAAATCGTCTTCTTGCTAGGGCAGGGCTGTATCACAGCAAATGTGGGATGTCCTCCTCAATGTCCAATGACCAAAAGCTGCCACAGAAGTCATTGGAGGGTAGGTTAAGCTTCTGAGCATGTCTGCTAATAATACATAATATAATATATAATGAAGGAAATATAATCAACCTCATTGGAAAAGTACAAAGACTTGCTAGCCTGGGAATTTCAGGGGCTTTTAGCAGCATGCCTCAAGAAGGCTTAAACATATTAGTTCATCTCATACCACTAGGAGTGTTTATTCAGGGCTGTGCCGCCAAGTGTGCTATTAGACAAGTGCTCTCAGGAGAGCAACGCGTGGAAATCTGCCAACTATGGACACTGTACAATTGTGAGCGACATAAGACGGAAGGGTCAAAGGATAATTACGGCTTACTTAGAAACGGCTACAGACTACAGGACTTCTATCATAGACTTTACAGGACTTCTATTATAGACTTTACAGCTAGACTTCCAACTCTCTGTCCAACCAGGGAAGACTGGGAGTCTCGCTCTGTGACGGGTAATTCCGACATTACCATCTACACTGACGGCTCAAAGATGGAGAGTGGCACGGGGGCGGGTGTCTTCTCGGAAGGCTTGCAGGCAAGACAGTTATATCGGCAGTATGATGCATGCAGCGTCTTTCAGGCCGAAGTCTATGCCATTGAGAATGCGGCCAGACTGATACAAAGTAGTACAATTCGACCCTCGAATATCACTATCTTTGTGGATAGTCAGGCGGCGCTTAAGGCAATAGAATCTAAGAAAGTTAAATCGAAGTTGTTAACGAAATGTCGTACCTCACCACTGAATATTGGACCCCACAAGGTGTCACTTTGCTGGGTTCCCGGACATAGCAATATAGAAGGGAATGAATTAGCGGACGAGATACCCGAAGGGGCTCTGAAATGGACATTAACGAAGCAGATACCTCAATACAAATCCCGATATGTGAACTGTTTAGGAGCATAGATGAATTCCCTATTGCGGTGACAAACAACTTATGGACTGATCGTGACGATTGTGAAGTCTCACGGGCCTTATGGTCTAGGTTAGACCTGAAGATAATGAAGGTTCTCTTAGGGCTCAACAAACCTGCAGTAACGGTGCTTACGGGGGTCATTACCGGGCATCTCAATACAATACCAAAAAACACCAATGCCAACTACAGATATACACTGTATTCAAAGCTTAATGAAGGCATGGCCTTCCTGTCCTCACTTAACATCAGTTGCATATCCTTATCCTGTAAACTACAGATATACACTATAGTCAAAGCTCAATGGAGGGCGTGGACTGAACTGATCTGCTTCTTGTAAGCAAGGAAGTCGATGTTTTGAAGACACAACGCTTGTTGAATCAAATTTTCCATCATCATATAAACTAATTCTACCATGATATCAAATCGCTGCCTTTTCTCTGCAGGGATATGTTTGCATATGTGCTGCTACGTTTGGTTGTGTGTGTGTGTATTTGCGTAGTAAAGAAAATAAGAATTTTTTCGGCTATAGCAGCAATCTGTCCAGTTCATGCTGCATGCCTTTATATGACTGCAGGCGCCGTTCTGCATCCGGATCCATGCAGCACTGCCATCCACAATGATTCCCAAAACGTTCTCCAATATGCAGACACACACAAACACACATCCAGGCACACACACACACACATGCACGCACACAAACACACAGAGTCATACATAAACAGTAGGAAATATTGCAGTTAGTACATTTAGGAATATAGTAGCAAATGTATGAATTGGACAGCTGGACGTTTCATGGCTGCGTTGGCTGCAGGTAGCAAGACAGGAAGCAAGGGAGAGCCAGAGCAGCAACGAACAAGGACGTTAGCTGAGGTTCTGTACGTTTCAATAGTCAGCAACACGGCGATTTGCATCCTCCAGCACACGATTGCATGTAAATTTCAGTAAACTCTTGCTCTGGACACGTTTATGAGCCAGCCACCAAACCGACAGATGGACCGTGGAGGAGCGTCCAAACGATTTTCTGTTGCCTGGCAGTGTGGTCTCCCCGAGCCATGTACCTACAATGTTTGTATGCTAATTCCCCATAGGAATTGGAAAACTACGAGCGTACGCATGAACGCAGTGGCCTTTGGTCAGTGGAGGCGGAGGCGGGGGCGGGTGTATTTTTGGTGAAGCTCGGCACTGAGCGGTACAGAGGAAAATCAAAACGAAAAAACGGGGAAAAAACACTCAGCAAATGCCATCAACTTTGATTCAGCTGCTGTGTCAGGTTGTTGTGTTGCTGGCATTTCGGCGCTGCTTCTAATTGTGTATTAACGAGCTTGTCTGTTGTTGTTGTTGCTGCTGTGTTTGTTGCTGCTGTTGTTGCTGTTATTGCTGCTCCTATTGTACAACAGTTGCCTTGTTTAAGCTCCAGGCCAACAGATGTTCTGCGCCAAGCGTGTGCTGGCCCGGCTTTCGGTGCTTCTGTGAGTGATGTTTCCATTTCGTTTTGCGGATTTTTGGTTTTTGTTTCATTTTCCTCGATATGTGGACTTTAAAGCACCGCTCGAGTGCATTTGCTCCAATCTAATGGAATGACAGAAAATCTGTCAGCGATATGCGAAGGTGGATCGGAGGGGTAATAACACAAAATATGACGCTTTGAGTCAAAGGCCACATGCGTGAATTGAACGCGAACAAGTGAAAACGGCAGCATCATATACATAGACCTGTTGGACCTTAGCGATACCAGATGGAGCTGGTCCCCTACGTTAAATTGTGGTAGGCATCTTGTAGGATGTGAGGAGTGCTTGAAGTTCCAATCCTGAAAGGTCTTCCAGAGTCCCTAAGTGTGGGTGCTTCCAAGTATTTTAAGCGTGTTCTTGATAACGCAGGACTTATGCATAAGGAGGCTCTCTTATGCATAAGTCCTGCGTTATCAAGAACACGCTTAAAATACTTGGGGGCCCCACACTTAGGGACTCTGGAAGACGTGTGTGTGTGCCCAGATCCCTGTATTTACTGCTTACTTCATCGTTGGTGATTACCATCTTGTAAGAGTGTGCCGCTAGTGAGCCGTGGTCTATCAATATACCGATGATTGTTCTGCAGTCTTTCCATAATAGCGCTACTACAAATCGAGTACACTTTCCTAAGTTTGACTTACACATGACTTTCACAGTTCTGCAGGTGGTGAAGCTATTCCACCTTGACGTGTCTTATCTCTCCATATTCTCGTTAATTTCATTGTGCTCTTATGCCCCAGTAACCAATAGATGTGTAGTGGTCTATTTAGAAAATTTTTCGACGGAAGATTCAATGAGGCAATTGCCTTTATCACTGCCTGACTATCTACGTTTATCTTGGAGTTGCTTTCTGTTTTGTGGAGGCCAACTAAGCGGCTTTCCCCATGACAAAAGCTTCCGCATCGAAAATACTGCAGTGATCAGGCAGCTTGATTGGTTGCCTGAAGCCTAGCTCTCCACAGTAGATTCCAGCTCCTACACCGTCCGTCAGTTTTGAACCGTCTGTGTAGATGTTAAAGGCTCCTTGGCTAGGTTTCATATTTCTACACCACCCCTCTGTTCTATTATAGTCCCGAACCTTCTCTGTCAATTAAAATGCAGAGCCATGGAGTCCGTTTTAGCTAAGATCCTCCTACCTATAGAGCTGTGTCTGATGGTTCTGAGAGTAAATTCATCTATCGCGGTCAACCTCCGACGGATGTCGCTGCAAGGGACATTGATGGGCGGCTTGTTGAGTGTCATTTTTAGAGCAGCCCCGGTGGAGTAACCTTTAGTCTTCGGGTTATACACAGAAAAACATTATGTCAAACGAGCTGCTTGGACCTTAAAAGTGTGGCGTCAGGCCTGGTAGGTCCACCATTGGCCAGATATTCACACTACGCCAAATCAGAGAAATGACCCGAAATCTGAGAAACAATCGACAAGGCTCACTAGAGGCACACGCTTACAAGATGGTAATCACCACCGACGACAGATGCAGTAAATAGAGGGAGCTGGGCACAAAGAAGGCTTTGGAACATATCTTTTGCATATGTCCTGCGTTATGAAGAGCACGCTTAAAATACTTGGACCCCCCCAACACTTTGGGACTCTGGAAGACGTTTCCGGTATGGAACTTCAAGCACTCCTGAGATTCGCTAAAATCGCTGACATCCTACAAGATGCCTACTACAAATTAACGTAACAAAGACCAGCTCCACCTGGTATCGCTAAAGACCAATAGGTCTATGTGTATGATGATGCCGCAATCACTTCTTCACGTTCAATTCACGCATGTGGCCTTTGACTCAAAGAGTCGTATTTTGTGTTACCATTCGTTGATTATAAAGCCGCCTTTGATAGCATGATTAGGTATCACTTGTACGCCACAATGTCAGGGTTTGGCATCCCTGCAAAGTCCATTGAGACTTTGCAAAATGCCAATGACCGACACCACCAGCGCTGTGAAAATTGGTACCGACTTCAACGCACCATTCGATACCAGCGAGGTTTCAGGCAAGGTGACTCCCGATCGAGCGACTTCTTCAACCTCATGGTGGAGACAATAATTCGAGCTGCAGACATCGACACCTCTGGGACCATCTTTTGCCACAGTGTCATGCTGTCAGCATACGCGGATGATATTGACCAGAGAACACAGAGAAAGGAAAGTCTTTTTCGCTGCCAGCATCCGTAGCGGACACACCACGATTTTCAGTGGATTCGTGTACAACGCCCGTCTACTTTATTTCGCTGCTTTGCCGTTTAAGTTTCTTTTCTCTTTGTTCTCTGATATTGATATCAGCGGTAGCAAAGCGTGAGCAGTGCGTGCAGCATTCTTCAGGCTGAAAAAGGAGTCCCGTTGGGTATGTTCAGTGGTGAACGAAGACAAAATGAAATAGCTTGTGTCAGCAAACAAAGAGTCACGACATCTTGGACAAAATGTTTCTGTTGACAATTACACATTCGAGGTCATGAAGGATTTCGCTTATCTAAGATTCAGCATGAACACCAGCAATAAAGTCAGCCTGTAAATCAAGCGAAGAATAACTCTTGCCAATTGGTGCTACTAAGGTCTTATTAAGCAATTGCGAAGCATAGTCCCCTCCTGACGAATCAAAACACCGCTTTATAAGTCCCTCATCCTTCCCGACTTAATGTGTGGTGCTGAGATGTGGACAATGACCACCAATGATGACAGGCTGTTGGGAGCACTCGAGAGGAAGATACTTTGGAAGATCTTTGGTCCAATAAGCGTGGACGATGTGTATCGAAGAACATGGAACGATGAGCTGTATGAGCTGTTCGCCGAAACTGACATAGTCAAGCGCATAAAACTCCTGGCTTGGTCAAATTGAGCGAATGGTTGAGAACGCTCCGGCTAAAAGTGTGTATTCTTTGACTCACTGAGGTGGAACGCGCAGAAGAGGAAGACGTAATCTCCGTTGGAAAGACCAAGTGCTGGAGAAACTGACTGCGCTTGGCCTTGCGAACTGACGCAAGCGGGCTCATAGCATAGGTGACTGGCGAAGCTTTATTGAGGCGGCCAAGATCGATCATCCGATGAAGCGCCATCCAACAGAAAGTTGTACACAGATTCAAAAAAAAGATGTAAAAAAAATCAAGTAACACAAAACAAATTTTTAAAAAATTTGAATAAAAAATATACAGAAGAAAATTTTTGAATTGATCCTAAAATTATGCAATAGAATTTACAATGATATGATGGACTGCGAAAGTGTTTGGACATTGTTTTTCCGTCTATGGTAACACCAAATGTGGTGGAACCAATGGTGCCATATTTATGTAATCTTATTGTATAATGGAAGAAACTTTCAAGTCGTTTTGTAGACAAAAGCAGTAGCTCCCGAGAATAGGTTATGTTACACTGGCTGACAGTGTAGGCACTCATAGAATTGAAAGGTCTGTTCTGATGCCAGATGGATATCAATTTAAGAGTCGTAATCTAGAGCTGTACGAAGAGAGACGCCCTTAGTGAACTTTAAGAGCGAGACCATTTCTAGGGTTGAGACCTCGTCCAGTCACTCAAACAAGGAGTCTCCTAGGTGTGGCAGGGACGATTTTGAGATTGCGGGGCATAGACAATGAAGATGCTCCAAAGTTTTCCTGCTGTCCTACTCCACACTTTTCAAACAATAGCAGTTGTTCGTAAGACCCATCCTTTTAGCGTGTCCCGTCGTTAGACAGTGACCAGTCAGTATGCCTACAATCATTATGCAATCCTTTTTCGGGAGTGCCGGTATAGATTTGTTTTGCTGAGTACCGTACAATTTACACACGAGCCTTGCGATCTTGCATATGGAGATATTCCACCTTGTTTCTGCTTTCCTCATCATGCCATCTTCAACATGGTTATTAATCATCTGATGAGGACGCATCAGTACTTTGCTTACTTGCACATTCGGTACTTGAATACCGCTCTTAGCAATAGCGTCCAAGCTCTCCTGTCCCTCTTATGTTCTTGTGCCTTGGCACCCAGTGGATCCACAGACTCCTTTTGGTGGCCAGTCCATCCTTTGCTGCCTTGTATTAAAGAACATTTCTGGATGATACGCCCTTGAGTGGCTCACAAAAGTATGCACTAATTTTGAAGTGTTTGAAGTGCAGTATAATTCATCGTAGAGACTCAGCGTAGTTTTAGGCCCAATACACACTATTCGTGCCAGTCACATGCCAGTCACGTTCAGACAGAATGCCAGTTAGGATGCACCGCTTTCATCTCAGAGTTGATGCGAATATTCCTTTCATTATTAACGGAAAGATGTCAGTAATGACAAGTAAATGCGTAGATGGTCACATCTGCTGCCTTTTGTTTTGAATTTTGGTAAAAAGTGGTTTAAGATTGGTGTGAAACACAGCTTGAAGGGACAGCAATAGGCCTACCACACCTCTAGCTGGGAGAGAGGCATTGACCAATGACGTGAAATATCAATTTCAATATACATGTAGATTATAGATTTATTATGTAAAGCCAATGCTAAAGAAATTAGTTTCTATTTCCAAATCCCTGAAGAGGACTCCTGCGGCAATGGCTATCAGATCAGCCTTAAATGCATATAATAGCATTTTTGTTGTTTACTCACTCATATTCCTTCTACATTAGTCTACAACCAGTTGGAAAAAAATGTTAGAAATTATATAAAATAAAATACTAAAAAAATAGTACGAAGTAACTGCTTTATCCACACCACAACAAAAGCAACAATCTCTCTGAGAGATTATTAAAATATATTTCGTATTTGCACACCGCCTACTCTGCCTGCACAGAGACTATCTCTGGGTGTGCTTAATACACAGCACTAACCGCAAAAGCCACAATGCTGCCTCAAATACGCTCCCCCACTCCCCAAGTTAACATTTACAACTTTTCTACTCACTTCACAGTTGCCGCAAAACTTTTGCCTTTTATCCAGACCCACATGTATCGGACTAAATTAATATACTCAATTGAGAAATTGAGAACAATATGGAGCAGCAAAGTGGGAGCTCAGTTGCAGCTGCACTGAAAAAAATATGTGTCTAGAATGTGAGGGAAATTGCTGTTCAAAAATGTATCTGGATGACAAAGAGTTTGGAGAGAACTCAGAATGGTAAATAACAATAGAAGAGGTACCAGTGGCGGGGAGTCATGAGAGGACATTTTTCAACTGGACTCGTAATCAGGAACATTTTTAAAGACGTCTTTGGATGCAACTGCAAATATCATATCAACTCCACTGGCTACAATTAAGTTTGTATAAGAATTTTTGATATGTAAACACAAAGAAGGACACATTAGTATATCAAGGAGTAGGTGTGGAGCACCCCAGGAGTTGGCAGGATAACAAAACAGAACTTGTATAATATCAAATTTTATGAGTCCCACCAGCTAAGAGTTTTCCAGATTATGTAAGGCAAATTAGTTCCATCACTGGATTGTTTCAACTGCTCGGAATGCAAAAATTCCAATTAATAATTTAATATTATTATTTTTATAATTATATCTTGCTCCATAATGAATTATGCCTGCAAAGGGTTGGGGTTTTCAAACCAAGCCCGGGATGGACTCGAATTCACAAACCCCTTCTAACCATTGGACCATGGAAGCCGGCGAAATTTAATATTAATTAAAGTAGTTTAAGTCAACGGCATTTAAAGTTCACCCAGAATTTAACCTCTAAAACACTGCTTTCAAATCACAACTGTACACTCATCGTCACGACGCACACTATTTTTATTTATTCCAATTGATTTTGTGGTTATTCCACATGTTGCAGAACTAGACTCATTACTACAAGAGAGGATCTGCTAAAGCCCAGAACAAAACCCAGCCCAGCCCTATACAAACTCAAGACCAACCACAGCTCAAACCCAGCCCAGCCCTATAAAAACTCAAGACCAACACCAGTCCAACCTCAGCCCAACCCCAACCCAACCACAGCCCAACCCTAGAACAACCCCAGCCTTACCCCTAGACCAATCCCTGACCAACAGCAGACCAACCGTAGACCAATCCCTGATTAACCGCAGACCAACCCCAGACCAACCCCAGCCCAGCCCTAGACCAACTCCAGCACAACCCCAGCCTAATCGCAGCCCACCAGGCCCAGTCTACACCTAGTTCCAGCTCTATAGTATACAGCCTCAGTAACATCTCTGGGAACTGTCCACAAGCTGCTCATGCATCTCATAGAAAAAGCGGAGCTTTTTTCGACTAAGCTTTAAACTCAAGCTCTAAGCGCTCAAGCTTTTTTTTGTGAACATGGGAAGTGAGCGTGCTAAACTTATTATTTGAAGCACCACGGTCGAACTTTTTAATAATTTCCTTACACCAATTGATACGAGCCTTTTTTGAGCGATTGTCAAATTATGTGGGATCCAACGCGAACAAATCTTTTTTACAGCCAAATGTTCCTGCAACATTAAGTGTATGGAAGTGGAAGTAATGCCCAAGGTGTCCTCTATCTCACGATATGTCACATGACGATCTTGCATTATCAGTTCACGCACTGCATCGATGTTTTGTGGCACAATCAAAATCGATTGTTGTAATCGATTTTGGTCGACCTTCACGGAGTTCGTTGGCGACCGAACTACGACCACGATTGAATTCACTATACCAGCGATATACTGTGGTTTTTGATGGTGCTTTATCGCCATACAAAGAACTGAGTTCATCGACACATTCTTGTTGAGATAATCCACGTCGAAAGTTGTGGAAACCTTCTGTTGAAATTTCCATTCTTTGGTCAAATTGATTTTCTTAACTCACTGTAAACGAAACAAATATCACTAGATTTTAGCTACTTACATTAGTTTTGCCCGTTCCCTAAATATAAATAGTACCTCTCGTACGTTTTCTTAACTGACTGTAAACAAAACAAAGAGCACTTGTACATCAACACGTTGTGAGTACGTTTATGCTAAGAGATGTCAAACTTTATTATGGTGTTGCCAGATTTAAGCTATTGACATTAGTGTTGCCAGTTCCCTAAATATAAATAGTACCCCTCGTAAACCACCAAGATCGTCAACTTTCAGCTTATCCATCATATCCATCAACCACACTAGTGAGTTTTCAGCTTATCTACTAACCACATAAGCTTTGCTCTTGCTCCTTTGGGCCAGAACCGCCATACTACCGCCATTACTAGTGCAAAAGAGGGCGTAAAATAATATTATAAATGATGAAAAGGCAGTTTTTTGACAATATAAATTAATCACAAAACTCTGGTAGATAAACTACGATTATGACTAAAGTAGGAAGTCAGCAATGCTATGCCAGTCAAGTGTTACAAGCCTTCCAATTGGTTTTCTCATTTTCTCATACGGCAGTGACAGTTTTTCCATCACCGTCAATGAGTCATCAATCACATTTGTGTTCTATAGTACGCTACAATGAAAATACTCTCTTTGGCATTAATGGCAAATATCATCAAACGTCTTGGCTTCTTTTAGAAAGCTGGGAGCTTCTTTAAAATTGGATCTACGAATCACTTCACTTGCGATTTCGCGGCTGTAGTAATAAATGGAATTTGAAATAAAAGGGAGACACTAAATTGGCAACTTTTTCTAAGGCAAAAAAGTGTATACAAGTAATGCAACCTTTTTGAGTTACTTGATACAGTTCGGTGATCCAATGGCAATGATGGCATAAACTAATTTTCGTAGTAGTATTGGAGACGAGCATTATATATTGGAGCTATATCAGACATTTACTTCAGGCTACTATAGGTTAGGTTTGGATAATCTGGCTAGTCATAAGCCATACATAGACCTATTGACTCTTGGCGGTACCAGTTGCAGCTAGTTCTCTACTTAGAGTAGACATCTTGTAATATGTCAACGCTTTTAACGAATTAAAGGAGTGATTGAAGTTCCATTCCTGAGACGACTGCCAGCTTCTCAAATTGTACGGTCTCCAAACATTTTAAGAGAATTCTATATATTCTATATATTCTATATAATGCAGGATATATGCTTAAGATATGTCTCAAAGGCTTTTTGAATTTCCTACATATATCATCATTTGTATTTCTCATCTTCTAGGCGTATGCCGGTTGTAAACTGTGGCCTACTGCTATATAAGTGTGGCTAGAAGTCTAACAGGTATATCGCTGAGTAGGACCAAATTGAGCCTAATGACTTCAAGGATAACACATGATTTTATATCCAACTGCCTTGCCTTCTACTTAAAACTATGTGTTCCATTTTGATATTGAGATGAACCCTTTCAGCGAATATTTGACGAGATGTTACGGTTGCAAATTTACGATAGAATATTTTATTAGATTTGTTTGCTCCTCACAATTATATAATTAATTATAACTGCAGGGGCTCAATGGAAATTATTACTGGTAAGTGAGGCCTTTAACGCGAAAAGAAATAGGATATAGAAAGCAACATTATGATATACATATATCATGGGAGGTGGCGGTATGGAAACCTGCTAAGTCGCAGCTCAAAGCTAGAAACCAAGATCAAAGCTAGAAGGCAATGTCAAAGCTAAAAGGCAAGGTCAAAGCTGCAAGTCAAGGAGAAAGCTAGAAAGCAACGTCAACGCTAGAATTCAAAGTCAAAGCTAGAAGGTAAGGTCAAAGCCAGGAGGCAACGGAAAACCTAGAAGGCAAGATCAAAACTAGAAGCAAAGATCAAAGCTAGAATGTAAGGTCAAAGCTAGAAGGTAAGGTGAAAGCTGGAAGTCAAGGTGAAAGCTCGAAGGTTTCCCACTTAAGTAGACGACGGGACCTGCCGAATTCTAGACATACTCATAGATGATGAGTCAATTTAGAACCACATTTTCAGCAACTAAGAAACAGAGAGTGGCTGGTTGCGTATATAATCGTTGCCTTATTCATTGCATTCTGCACCTGGTTTCGCTCAGTGTAAGAGTATTTGTTCACCGCCTCCAGTTCTTCCAATTTGCCAGCAAACGCTGGACTGGATGTGAAAAGTATCTGAAATAGAAATGTAAGAAAATTACAAAATTTAATTTACACTGGCAAACAATGCGTCAACACAAAGTACGAGTAAACTTCCAAGAAGGGAAAGAACTGCAGCACTGCGCCCACCCACCCCACTGACCCGTAGTACAGAGCAACTAATTTCGAAACTTTCTGAATAGATTATTAGGAATTATTCAAACTTAATTTGTGTAGCAGAGGCAGCGGCAGCATCAGAAGCAGCAACGGGAGCAGCAACAGGAGCAGCAGAAACAGTTCATGCTGAATTAAACGCAAAGAAAATGCGGGCGAGCGGTTTTTGTTCATCAAGGACACCACAAATGAGCAGCGCAGGTAACTAGCGCCAACGAACAAGTGGTTCACTGCAACAAGCGGGGCGGGAGGGGGGCTGGAATCTGGTGGTGAACAGTGCCAAAATCGCTTACAACTTTCTTCTGCACCTTCTTGAATGGGGGCTAGTGTGGTAATTTGGGAAGGAGACGGCACTTTTTGGATGTTTGTGGTCTACAACAGAATCGTGTAACACAGTTCAAAAGTTTATGCAAACGCAGATAAGCGGCTTACTAGGCAAACTTCTGCAACTGAAGCTGGTAAATGGCTTAAAGAGTGTGTTCTGTGGCCAGCAGAGCCAGTTGGGAATGCAATATTCCTTTCTACAAATAAGTTGAATTATTTTTAAATCTCGTTGCCAATGAATGCCAACTGCGCGCTGAGCCAGTAATACGCGTGAACCTGCCAGTTTACGAGGCAAAAAAGCGAGAAAAATCACACCCACACAGCACAGCACAGCACAGCGGTCAACATGTGCGTTTGCGTTTTATCCTTACAGGCGTTTGGTGCTCAATTCTGGCAAGGGATGCTTAGAGCTCATTATCTGTATTATCGTGGCAGGACCTACGGTCAAAACCTGACGACGTCCACAGCAACAGTGAGTGAGTGTGTGCTGGGACACAACTGCCTGGGCTCTCACCCCCACTGCGTAATTGACTTCAATTAAATAATGCTCAACGCCTTAACAGTGCAGCACCCTTGGCGCTGGCAGCACTCATCCGCCCCGACCACGCTGCAGCTTAGCGCTGGCATTAACGGATCCCACAGCTTACGGATTCCGGTTGTGTTCTTTGCACTTCCTCTTTTTTCTTCTCCGGTGCGGCTCCTGCAGCACTTTGAGCGGCACTTAAAGTGGCGTTAATAATGAAGCGAATTCTTACCGTACTACCTGGCCAGCGCTTCCAGACGGACTCCGGCATGCAGTGGCGCAGTGCGCTCAACAAAAGGAGCAACAAAAAAAGTAATATGGAAAAAAGAGACTGAAAAATAAAATAGAAAAAATATGAGCCAAGAAAACAATATGTTTCTTTCTCGTATACTGGGGGTAGTTACGTGCGATAATCGTACGGAAGCGGAAGTCCAATTAGACGGAGCAGTTTCCGAGAGGCGGCCAAACGCTTTCATAAGCAGGACCAGCGACGTTGGCGGCGCCCTTCAGACCCGTCCGTGTTCGTCTGACTGCTTGCCACTGAGCCCGGCACGGCACGGCACGGCATGGCACCTGTCTTAATTGCACGCCCGTCTGCCAGTGGGTGGCCCCGGCAAAGAGGGCGGCCAAGGATATCGTGTCGCTGCGGGAGACAGCCACTGACATCAATTGCTGTCAATTGCAAATGCTCGATTTTCAGTTCCTAAGCAGCTACGCGAGCCCTGCATTTCGCAGCTAATAACGGCCTGTGGCTTGTGGCTCTGTCTCTCTGTGTGTGTGTGTGTGTGTGTGTGTTAGTGAGTGTGACTACGCGTGAGTGAGGTCTATCTCTGTATCGGTGTATCCCGATAAAGAAGCCATGTCAAGTAATTTGCAACTAATGAGCATTTCCCACTCACCTGCTCTGCATTTATTGCCTTTGCATAAATTTTGCCGCTTTGTGTGCGCAAATATCCTTTCAGCATTGGCCGCAGAAACACACATTTCCATATTTCTGCGTGTGTGTTTATGTGCGTTGGGGGAACAATTTGCTTCTGGTTTTTTCGCTCTTATGTAACTTTTTTGTTGCCACTCTGTTGAAGGCAATCGGTTATTTATGCGTGTGTGTGTCAGTGTTGATAATCAAAAAGCATTAAATCCTTGTAAGGAAAAAAAGGTTTACCCATTTTCTTGGCCCCAAATATCCTTGAGGATATCAGCAACGTAGTCAAGTCAATGAAGTCGAACGTGTTTGACAAGTATATAATTTTCCACCATGAAGCCTACTTTCAAATGTGGCATTTGTTGAATTCCCCTTCCAAATCTCGAGAACAGTGGGAACAATTTGGAAAATTTCAGTCACTTTCTGTACTATAAGAATAGAGAAGGGCCAATAAAATGACGCATTGGGTGCGAATATAAAATATGGTACTATAAAGGTAATATTTCGACCCAAATTTTCAATATGTACTCCAAAGTCTTCCATTCATTTCAAGGGATCATTATCCACCTCATTATCCATCTCAATATCCACCTCATTAGTCATCTCAATATCCACCTCATTATCCATCTCAATATCCATCTTAGTAATGGTAAGAACAACTTAAATGGTAAAACTGAGGTTCCTAGGTCGTACCATAGTAACCAGCTTCAGAATTCGTTCGTAATCGTCGCCCAACTGAAGTCCTTCTGGAGAGTTACATCTTAGAGAGACTTTATCAACTCTTGTGTGTTCAAAGGTGTGCCAAAGACAAACACTTTTCTGGAGTCCTACCTAAGCCTGTGATCAGATCGCTCAACGGCTACTCTAACAATTAGCTGCGAGGTTCAGAGTAAACCAAGATCAATCGGTTTGCACAACAAAAGCACTAACTGGAAGATACTTAGACGAACCTTTATGGGGACTCTGGCCACTAATGTTCCTTTAAGGAACAAAATAAATATAGTAGAACTATTCAACAAAAGCATTCAATGAGCTCGTTGATCCTCCACATTGGAACTCAACTGCAGTCATACGCATCATATTGTAAGCCAGGTTGTTAAGGAGAGGCTCAAGAAAACCGTAGACTACGTCGAATTTGGCAAAGACTAAGAAGTCCCAGTGACAAATCACGGCACGATTGATGTAAAGAACTTAGATTAGGTACGATTTATTGAAGGGTGTTATACACCGTCTTACAGATAACGAAAAATACAGTAATACAAAGTTACCTCAGCAGCTTGTCTCCTTCACCGGCCTCAGATTCTTCCCTATGGAAAGCCACCAAAAAATTAAATCAACCAACATCACACGAGCCACCTATTAAAACGAAAGATGGAGGGTGTGCCAGTTCTGACAAGGAAAATGCACACACATTTGCTCTTCATTTATCGGAAGAGGCTATCGACAAAAAGGCACCAGAATAGCTGGCTTACTAGACACCCCACATCAAATGGATCTTTCGATCCAATACTTTCAAATAAATGAGTGTAAGGTATTGGGGGAATGATTACTAACTACAGAGGCTTTCGACTCGAAGAGAAAAAGATTTTATAGAAAGAAGCATTTTGGAGACCAAGCCCGTGGCAGGATTTGAACCTGCGGCCCTCGGGGAGTGAGTTTAGCATGCTTACCACTAGACCACAGAGGACGGCTTTTAAAATAAACGAAGTTAGAAGAACCATCAACAAAATACTAGAAGACAAAGAAGCATCGGGATATGACCTTATCACGAGCAGAATCCTATGTAGTTACCAGAGTGTGGCTACAAATTCATTGCCCAATTATTCAATGCGATTATCCGATGTGACCACTTCGCAAGCCAATGGAAAGTAGCTCAAATTATCCCTTTTACCAAGCCCTGGAAACCGATAGAAGTGGTCACCACATATAGACGAATAAGTCTGCTACCAATAATATCTCGAGTCTGTGAAAAGCTGCTACAGAAACGACTCCTCCCAATTAACGAATTAATACAGCTTATTCCTTGCCATCAATTTTGATTCCGTAAAAAACATGCAATGATAGAGCAAATATATCTTATACGAGGGGTACTATTTATATTTAGGGCAACACTAATGTCAATAGCTAAAATCTAGTTCTATTTGTTTTGTTTACAGTGAGTTAAGAAAATCAATTTGACCAAAGAATGGAAATTTCAACAGAAGGTTTCCACACCTTTCGACGTGGATTATCTCAACAAGAATGTGTCGATGAACTCAGTTCTTTGTATGGCGATAAAGCACCATAAAAAACCACAGTATATCGCTGGTATAGTGAATTCAATCGTGGTCGTAGTTCGGTCGCCGACGAACTCCGAGAAGGGCGTCCAAAATCGATTACAACAATCGATTTTGATTGTGCCACAAAACATCGATGCAGTGCGTGAACTGATAATGCAAGATCATCACGTGACATAGCGTGAGATAGAGGACACCTTGGTCATTACTTCCACTCCCATACATTCAATATTGCATGAACATTTGGCTGTCAATAAGATTTGTTCGCGTTGGATCCCACATAATTTGACAATCGCTCAAAAAAGGCTCGTGTCAATTGGTGTAAGGAAATGATTAAAAAGTTCGACCGTGATGCTTCAAAAGACGTGTAGAAAATCGTGACAGGTGACGAATCATGGATATATGCGTATGAGCCGGAAACAAAACAACATTCGACCGTGTGGGTATTCCAAGACGAGCTAAAACCAACAAAAGTTGTTCGTGGGAGAAGCATAGCGAAGCAAATGGTCGCCTGTTTCTTCGGTCGAATGGGTCATGTGGCCACTGTTCTGCTTGAGCAACGTAGGACGGTCAATTCTGAGTGGTACACGACCATTTGTTTGCCGGAAGTCTTCGGAGAAATTCGTAAAACCCACCGCCAAAGACGAATCATTCTCGATCATGACAATGCGAGCTCTCACTCATCTCTTCAAGCAGGTGAATTTTTGAGCACTCAAAACATCGAATTGATGACTCATCCTCCGTACAGTCCTGATTTGGCACCCAATGACCTCTTCTTGTTCCCGAATATCAAAGGTAAACTGCGTGGTCAACGATTTACGAGCGCCGAAGCAGCAGTTGAAGCTTTCAAAAACCATGTTTTGGAGATGTCTCAAGAGGAATGGAAAAACTGCTGTGACAAATGGTTGGAACGAATGCAAAAGTGTATTGATCATCAAGGGGAATATTTTGCAAAACCAATAAAGCCATTTTCATTTAAAAATGTTTGTTATTATTTGCTATCCTCGAAATATAAATAGTACCCCTCGTAATATCTCGAGTCTGTGAAAAACTGTATACATAAGCGCCTCCAAAACCACAGTATATCCTCCCAATTAGCGAATTAATCCTTTCCATCAATTTGAAGTCCGGAAACAGTACGAAACGATAAATAAATCGTGTATAAGGATTTGCCCGGAATGCACTAGAAAAAAGGAATATTGTTCAGCCAATCATTCCTAGATATCACGGAGCATTCGACAAAGTTTGACACCAAGGCTTGCTGTACAAACTGAAAGTGCATTTACCCTATCACTAATTTACCGTATTAAAATCCTATTTACGATGCAGTTTATTCAAGATTCAAGTTAACAGCGACCTAACTACCCTACATCCAATCCTAGCTGATGTTCCACAAGGAAGTATTTTAGGACCTGAGCTCCTATACACTATACACATCTGATCTGCTTCTGTCTGAATTCACATACACCGCAACTTTAGCAGATGATAATGTAGTAATGGCGAGCAACAAAGACATTGAGATAGCTTCGAAGTAGTTGTAGGTGAATCTGAACCATATTATCTTATGGCTAGACAAGTGGCTAATAAAAGCAAATGAAAATAAATCACTGCAAGCTACTTTGACCCTAGGTGCAGTGACCCCACCAGTGAAATAACTGTCAATTGCCACAGGCAGACTATGCAAAATACCTTGAGATGCAACTGGATCTGCGCCGCACGTGGAGCTATCATATTGAAACGTGATTGCATACTTTTAGGATCGCATCTGGAGTTTGAGAATGAGTGCACCACCCTATCTATTTAAGCCAAGACACGATCTATTCAAATAAAAACTTACTCAAGAACCCTCTTTCGAGGGTAGAGAATGCTCTAGAATGTGCTCGAAAATAAAAGCTTACTCAAGAACCCCTTTCGAAGTGAGGGTAAACTTAGAGATTGATCCAGACACTTCTCTAATAGTATTAGAATGTTCTATATAATATAATACCCATATAGACTTATGGTATCAAAGTCAAACCTGCAATGATTCTATTCCAAATTTTTACTAGTGTGCGCTGAAGCACCATGGTACAACAATAATGATATCATTCATCAGGATGTAAACGACCCAAAAGTATATGAGGAAATCAAGAAATGTAGCTGCACATATTGCAAATGCCTTAGAGCCCTTCCGAATAAGCTGGGGTGGAATTGATAACCAGCGAAACCAGCGAAAGCTATCTTCCTTATTACTCCGCACCTAACCTAACTCTAACCAATCACTTTCATATGAATCATTCTAGGCTGGGTTGATGATTGATCTCATTTTGATCCCCAAACTATGTGAAGTGTTCAAGGCTGGGTTGATGATTGATCTCATTTAGATCCCTAAACTACATGAAGTGCCCAACGCTGGGTTGATGATTGATCTCATTTTGATCCGCAAACTACTTGAAGTTTCCAAGGCTGGGTTGATGATTGATCTCATTTTGATCCGCAAACTACTTGTAGTTTCCAAGGCTGGCTTGATGATTGATCTCATTTTGATCCCTAAACTATGTGAAGTGTTCAAGGCTGGGTTGATGATTGATCTCATTTAGATCCCTAAACTACGTGAAGTGCCCAACGCTGGGTTGATGATTGATCTCATTTTGATCTCTAAACTACTTCAAGTGTTCAAGGCTGGGTTGATGATTGATCTCATTTTGATCCGCAAACTACTTGAAATTTCCAAGGCTGGGTTGATGATTGATCTCATTTTGATCCGCAAACTACTTGAAGTTTCCAAGGCTGGCTTGATGATTGATCTCATTTTGATCCCTAAACTATGTGAAGTGTTCACGGCTGGGTTGATGATTGATCTCATTTAGATCCCTAAACTACGTGAAGTGCCCAACGCGGGGTTGATGATTGATCTCATTTGGATCCCTAAACTACTTGAAGTGTCCAAGGCTGGGTTGATGATTGATCTCATTTTGATCTCTAAACTACTTCAAGTGTTCAAGGCTGGGTTGATGATTCATCTCATTTGGATCCCTAAACTACTTGAAGTGTCCAAGGCTGGGTTGATGATTGATCTCATTTGGATCCCTAAACTACTTGAAGTGTCCAAGGCTGGGTTGATGATTGATCTCATTTTGATCTCTAAACTACTTCAAGTGTTCAAGGCTGGGTTGATGATTCATCTCATTTGGATCCCTAAACTACTTGAAGTGTCCAAGGCTGGGTTGATGATTGATCTCATTTGGATCCCTAAACTACTTGAAGTGTCCAAGGCTGGGTTGATGATTGATCTCATTTTGATCTCTAAACTACTTCAAGTGTTCAAGGCTGGGTTGATGATTCATCTCATTTTGATCCCTAAACTACTTCAAGTGTTCAAGGCTGGGTTGAGGATTGATCTCATTTTGATCCGCAAACTACTTGAAGTTTCCAAGGCTGGGTTGATGATTGATATAATTTTGATCCCTAAACTACTTCAAGTGTTCAAGGCTGGGTTGATGATTGATATCATTTTGATCCCTAAACTACTTCAAGTGTTCAAGACTGGGTTGATGATTGATATCATTTTGATCCGCAAACTACTTGAAGTTTCCAAGGCTGGGTTGATGATTGATATCATTTTGATCCCTAACGTTGCCCAACGCTGGCTTGATGATTGATCTCATTTTGATCCCTAAACTATGTGAAGTGTTCAAGGCTGGGTTGATGATTGATCTCATTTTGATCTCTAAACTACTTCAAGTGTTCAAGGCTGGGTTGATGATTCATCTCATTTGGATCCCTAAACTACTTGAAGTGTCCAAGGCTGGGTTGATGATTGATCTCATTTGGATCCCTAAACTACTTGAAGTGTCCAAGGCTGGGTTGATGATTGATCTCATTTTGATCTCTAAACTACTTCAAGTGTTCAAGGCTGGGTTGATGATTCATCTCATTTTGATCCCTAAACTACTTCAAGTGTTCAAGGCTGGGTTGAGGATTGATCTCATTTTGATCCGCAAACTACTTGAAGTTTCCAAGGCTGGGTTGATGATTGATATAATTTTGATCCCTAAACTACTTCAAGTGTTCAAGGCTGGGTTGATGATTGATATCATTTTGATCCCTAAACTACTTCAAGTGTTCAAGACTGGGTTGATGATTGATATCATTTTGATCCGCAAACTACTTGAAGTTTCCAAGGCTGGGTTGATGATTGATATCATTTTGATCCCTAACGTTGCCCAACGCTGGCTTGATGATTGATCTCATTTTGATCCCTAAACTATGTGAAGTGTTCAAGGCTGGGTTGATGATTGATCTCATTTTGATCTCTAAACTACTTCAAGTGTTCAAGGCTGGGTTGATGATTCATCTCATTTGGATCCCTAAACTACTTGAAGTGTCCAAGGCTGGGTTGATGATTGATCTCATTTTGATCTCTAAACTACTTCAAGTGTTCAAGGCTGGGTTGATGATTCATCTCATTTGGATCCCTAAACTACTTCAAGTGTTCAAGGCTGGGTTGATGATTGATATCATTTTGATCTCTAAACTACTTCAAGTGTTCAAGGCTGGGTTGATGATTGATCTCATTTTGATCCACAAACTACTTGACGTTTCCAAGGCTGGCTTGATGATTGATATCATTTTGATCCCTAAACTATGTGAAGTGTTCAAGGATAGGTTTATGTTTAACCTCTTTTTGTTCCCAAACCTACTTCGATGTTTGACTATTGCCATCATGACGAAACAGCTTGCTTCCTTCAGTAACTTCCTATAGTAACTTCCTTATCCTGCTTTAAAGTCCTTCAATTCTGAAACTTGATAAAAAAGCAGGGACTCCTTTAGCTCCACTGTGCATTACCGCAACTCTTTTGTATAAGGTTGCGTAATTTGAAATCTTACAACAAATAAACACACGCACACACACACAGATACTCTAAAGAACTAATATATACAAAAGCAACTATAAGAAAGGAGCTAAGAACCTATAACACCGCCTACACCTACAAGCGGGCAACACCATACAATTGCTCCTGCTGTATGAGCACATGAAAAATATACCACGGATAAAATTCAATAAAGGATTTACGGCTTAGAATAAATCGCGCCCGCGTTGCTGCCCCCATCTGCCTTGCTGCCTGCCTGCCTGCCTGCCGTTCGCTTGTCTACCTGTGATCCTTGATGCTGTTGCGTTTCCTTCGTTTGCTCTTTCTAAAGAGACTGACAGGTCATGTCAGTGGGTGTGTGAGTGTGCCCATAAATAGGCGAAAGTCAGTCAGTCAGGATGCCAAACAATGGCAGGCAGCGTGTGCATACATAATGACATGTGAGTGCGTTTCTGTGGGTGGTTTAGGGTGGGGGTAACTGTGATGGGGTGTGTGTTGGCGCGTGTGTGTTTGAGTGTGTGTGTTTGTGAGTCGGTGTGCTCTTGTGAGTCGGTGTGCTTGTTGATCAAGGCAGGCAACTTCACAAAATAGCATGAAGCGAGAATTCTATTACAAATTTTTGATTCAATATTTGACTCGGGGGCATAATAAGCTGGCTCCTTTTTCTTATGCAAGTTCCGTGGATGTAACCCCACCACATTTTCAGCTGCCGCTTGAACTGATTCTTTATTTTCTCTCATTTTATACAATTCTTATTCTTTTTTTAATGTTATTTTGTTGTTGTTGTTGTTTGTTGCGTGTGAAATTTTCACACATTGGAAATTGTTTACTTTTGCCACCGCCACACACAGAGACACACCGAGCATTATTACACTTGCTGCATGGAGATGCTGGATGCGGCACGGTTATTACACTCTGGCTGGTTGGCGCCTGTTGTTTCCTGGCTGCCGCTGAAATGGGGTTGAAGCAGTGACGTTGGCAGCGACGGTGGCAGCAGTTGATGTGGCAATTTGCGGAAGATTGCGGTTACGTTTGGATCAGTTTTGCTTCCAATGTAAAAAATGAAATTTAAATTGATTCTTCATTGTTTTGTTGTTGCTGTTGTTGTTGCTGTTGTTGTTGCTGTTGTTGTTGTTGTTGCTGCTGAACAAAATATTATAAATTTCAATTTGTGCTTCATGAATAAGGCGTGCACACACATACATCCGGGCTGGGCTAATGGTGTTGGTGCTGTGCTGGTTTGGGCGCACTCCCTGTCATTGGCACTCCGCTTATCCATCCGTAAATGGTAACCGTGCAAGTTTTTTCCTTCCCGCTTTCTTAGTTTTTCTTTTTGGTTTAACTTTATTTGACTTTATTTTATTTGGGGATTTTTCCTTTACCCTGCCAAATACAAATTCAATTGTTTACCGATTTTCCGATTATGTTATCTTTTCGCTTTTCCTTGCTTCTCCGGGCCTGGCATACTTTTAGGCGCAGCTCAAATGTGAAAAGGGTTAAATTGGACTTACGTAATCGCTCGGAAATTCTGACACTATTATTATCAGGGCTGCCTGACATGGTACGAGAGTGGTTTCTTCTTTCCCTGTGAGCCCCCATGTGTGGGAGTGTGTGTGAGTAAGCTTAAATGTGTGTGTGTGAACGGGTAATTGAATTTATTGTTTGACATTTAAAGTACCTTTGAGTCAATTACACTCGAAAATTGGTATCAAAATGTTTACGGTGTGTTTATTGCATTACAAAAGATAATTCCAGCGGGTAAAGTAATGCAATTTGCATTTTTGATATTGCCGCCGGTGAATGCCATTAACGTACCGCGTATCCGACGGAGTTAGCGTTGATGCCTCCCATGTACTTATCGCAAAATGGAAGCGATTTTCCGAAGCGTAAAATGTTTGCAGTCCTAAATAAAATGCCTGATCAGCCATTGAAGGGATTGGGAAGGAAAGCGTTTCTACATTATTTTGAGTTAAAATCGCATCCAAGCGGCATTAACTCCTTTGAGTGTCGAATCGTAAGATTCTGCAGAAATGTTTCAGGAGTAGTTGGCCTATAAAAGGAGTCAGTTGCTCAGTAATATGAAAGCCAGGTTTATAAAGTGAATTTCATTTGTTGTGGAATAAGAAACCTCACCGCACCAAAAGCGAGGACCTTCTTGTCTGCATTTGTAGCTAACTACAACATCATATGGATCTGACTTGTAGAGGTAGATAGATAAGTAGATAGAAGTGGAATATATAGATAAGCAGATAGAAATGGAATAGTCCGCGGAACCGCAGTAAAAGTGAGTGGAAAGCTACTTCTACGGCGATTCTCCGGCCTATTCTATCTATTTCTTGTAGAGGTAGTTATTGGTATCAAATGGTGTCCAAATGCAGAGTCCATAAGTAGTCGTATCCTTATATGGTCAAAGAGCTGAAGCTATTTTGGACAAGACTCTTAATTTTTCTAAGACTACAATTCAGAATCTAGAAGGACATCTACTTAAGTGACGTCCACTCTTCAGTGGTTGACTTAGAAGACGATCAAATGAGAGTGCTATCAGAGCCGCTGGACAGTTAGAGTAAATAGTATAAATATGTAAAGGCACAGCCTTCAATTGGGTCTGTTTGAAACTAAAAAGACACTGCGACATGTTTACAAACTCCATCATCGGAACCCCTGATTCAGAATTTAGAACCAACTGCAGGCTAATTTAGGCAAAAACCACCAGGAATTCTTCAAGAAATTTCTGAATGCTGTTTGGAAAGTGGTCCTTGTCAAACTGTTCCTGGTGATATTACATGATCAAGGAATGAAGATTGAGTAGGAAATTCATTATTGTTTCTTCCAGCAGGCTCTATGGATTTCCTACTCAATCTCCATTCCATGATCAAGTAATATCACCAGCAACACTAATGACAAGGAACAATTTCCAAACAGCAACACAATTTTCTTGAAAAATTCTCAAGGGATCACATGTGAGGACATTCCATGAAAGGAGCCGTGGGATGGAGTTTGCGATTATATAGCCTCCCCATCCAATTTTCAAGCTCACCTACCCTCTACCCTGCGCTCTATTGTTAGCAAACGAGGCTTTGCGGACCGATTATAGACGGTATAACCCTACCATCACCACTGAGGAAATACCTGCTAATCTTCAATTGACATTATCAATGAAACCACAACTAGATTGGCGCTTTGGTCCCCCGCGGAACCACAGGAATTCAGTATTACGAAATGAGCACTAATTACGGCTCTACAGGGATACTAATCCTCAGGGATACTAAGACTCACTCTGACTTCTGAAAAATAAAAAAAGGGTTAGATTATATTAGAATTATTTAAGGGTGCTCTACACCGCCACCTGAAAGATCTATTGTGATAAAAAGGGATACTCGAATTAAAATATTTCAAAGCACTCATCAACCTTTCTAAAGATAACCGAAGAATAATCACAGGCCTACTAACAAGACACTATACAGTAAGTACACATTTGCTGAGTATGGGTGCAGCTCTCAACAACTTCTGTAGATTATGTAGGAAGCAAGACAACACGTCCCGGCATGTGCTGGCACAATGTCCTGTAGTAATGCGTGCTCTCAAAAGATATTTCTATCAAGGCTCGGTTTAGTGCTGTGAAATATCTGGAGCCAAAACTTCTTCTTTCGCACATCTAGAAAATAGGGAAGCGTTCAATCCTTGATGGGGGCATAATAGATCTTAAGGTCGCAGTGCAATTTTCTCCATAATAATAACTACAATAATAACTAAAAATTATATTCCTGGGTCATTTATAAACTCCCAGTATCAGAATTTATTTATAACAGAAAAAAACTAGCAATTTAAGCTTTGGCTGGAAGTCTCAGATATTAAGAGGCATTGTGAGAGAATTTAACGCAATACTGAGACAAGGCTACTTCCGAAAGGTATGGGAAGTTTCTAAAATAATAGCCATATCAAAGTTAGGTAAAGACGTACGAAATTCCACCTCTTCCAGATTGATATTGCAGACTTCTACCCACTACATCGAAAATGTTAGAAAAGTTTTTCCTTATTCATCTGGTAACGAACTTGATAGACATTAACGTTATACCTGATCACTAATTTGGATTCCGCCAACATCGCATTATCATACAACAAGTGTACATAGAGTTACTAACAAAATCTTGTCAGACCTGGATAAATGAAGATTCTGCATAGCCATCTACTTTGATATTGTCAAGGCTTTTTGTGAAAAGCAACATTGTTTAATGGCAGCACTATTTTCCATATGCAACATTCGTTAAGTCTATCAATACGTGGCGTATTCTGATTCGCTATTGTATTCAGATATTTCAACTTTATTCTATGACATTTCTAACTGTTCAATTTGTTCTTATATATATATACGTATATAGCCTGTAAATAGCTCCCTTCCTTTCTAATAGTCTGTTTAGCATTACGAATAAAGCAACGCGCATATTTAATTGAACTCGCTCGTGCTTTAATTCAACACTTTTTATAGTTCGTGGCATATATGACTGCTTACCAAGTTAAAACAATTTCTCCCAACATAATTTACACTTCACGCTTGAAACTTACCTCACCGACCGAGCTTTCTAAGTCCAATTTAATGAGGCTGGCTTACAATTACATGAAGCAATTGTCTAAGTCCCTCAAGGCAGCATACTAGGACCAATGCAGTATCTCACATTCACATCTGACATCCCAAAGCCAAACGACAACGCCGCTATGATGGCAGCACTTGCGGACGAGACTGTCATCTTTAACTCACATACTTGCATTGTAAAAGTTACAATCAAAACGAATACATTTATTATTTGCAGTTACACAATAATCAAGGAAAGCATCAAAAAGAAGAGGAAACTGAGAAGACAATGGCAACTCTCACGGTCACCAGCGGATAACAAGTAACTAGAGATTTAAAAGCAATGTTAAAACGTGACAAAGATGACAAACGAGAAAAGAACTTAACGAATTTAGGGACTAACAAACACTCGTTGTGGAAAGCTACCAAACAAATCGCCAATACAATTTTACATCAGCCGACATTGAAAACTCCAGACAACAAGTGGGCTCGAACTCATTTAGACAAAGCCAAAGTATTATCTGATCACTTCCACAAAACATTTACAAATGAAATGAATGGCCAAAAAATTCTCGCAGCTGCTATACCCTACAATGAAAATATAGCAAATATAGTTATTGCTATTCCGAAACCACATAAGGACCCCTCAGTCGCCACATCGTACAGACCGATCAGCTTGTCAACAATTTTTGAAAAATTACTTTTTTATCGCCTGGAGCCCATCTTAGAAAGGAGAAAAACAATCCCTTGCCATCAGTTCGGTTTCAGACGTTAACACTCTACAATTGAACAAGTTCATAGAATAACGCATAAAATAGTAACTGAATTTAACAACAAAAAATTCTTGCATAGCAGTGTGCCTTAATGTTGCAAACGCGATTGATGGCACAAACGACTACTGCGCAAGTTAAGACAATGCCTTCCACTATAGACTTCTACCTACTTCTAAAAAGCTACATCAAAAACCAATATTTCTATGTCAAGTGTCCGATATTCTAAAAATGGAGGCTGGAGTGCAACAAGTCTTATATACAGCTGACATTCCTATACCTATATCAGATGACAACATGATAGCCACATTTGCTGATGATACTGTTCTGCTTATATCGCAAAATAACACAATTTGACAATAGCTGCAAAAAATCTCCAGCAAATACTTTACCAAACTTTATCTTGGTTTGGAAAGTGGGGAATCAAAATAAATGGCGACAATATTTTCCAAGTCATTTACACTAATAGGAGGACTAAGCCAGTGCATCTAACCATAAATAATGACCAGATTAAGATTTACACTAAAGCTAAATAGCTCGGTATGACAATTGATGCCAAACTATTATGGAAAGAGCACAAAATACAAAGAGGAACAAAGTAAAAATTAGATTCAGACAACTATACTGGCTGTTAGGTGAACAATCGAATCTTTCGCTACTAAATAAAATCCTGATCTACAAGCCAATAATCATGGCTATATGGAGGTACGGAATAGAAATTTAGTGCATTTCAAGCAGATCTAACATAAATATCATGCAACGTCTACGATCAAAAATACTACGCACAATCACCAATGCTATGGTATGGTATATACCCAATGACGCTATTCACCGTGATCTCCACATTGACACTGTACTAGAAATTACCCGCACATGTGACATAAAGCACAATCTCCGACTATCCTTAGATCTTGAGATACGACAGCTGTCAATGGACAGCTGCCGAGACGACTCAAACGCCCTACACCAGCGGATTTAATAACTCGGACATTTTGAAACTGCAATTTAATGTGATTGTAAAATATTGTTATAAAAAATGTAATCGTAAATTTTGTTTAATTGTTAACCTATTCTTCCACGAGGACAAAACGAAGTACTTGGTGTCAACACACAAAGAGTCTCAGCGTCTTGGACACCACGTCACTGTTGGCGACTACAACTTTGAAGTTGTGATGGATTTCGTTTATCTGGGGACCAGCATCAACACCACGAACGATGTCAGCAAGGAGATCAAGCGAAGAATCACTCTTGCCAACAGGTGTTACTTTGGACTCAGTAGGCAATTGAGAAGCAGAGCCCTCTCTCGACGAACAAAAATTACGCTCTACAAAGCCCTCATCCTTCCCGTCCTGCTTTATGGTGCCGAAACCTGGACGATGACAAACAACGATGAGCGAGCTTTGGGGGCGTTCGAGAGAAAAATTCTTCGAAGGATTTATGGTCCTATTTGTGTCTACGGAGAGTATGGAATCAGATGGAACAACGAGCTGTATGAGCTGTACGCCGACATTGATATAGTTCAGCGCATTAAAACACAGCGGCTGCGCTGGCTGGGACATGTTGTGCGAATGGATGAAAGTGCTCCGGCGAAAAAAGTATTTGAATCGATGCCGCCGGGTGGCGGATGCAGGAGGGGGAGACCACCACTACGTTGAAAGGACCAAGTTCAAGAGGACCTGGCTGCACTTGGTGTTTCCAATTGGCGCCAGCGTGCGCCAAGCAGAGACGACTGGCGAAGGCTGATAACGCGGCAATGATCAGAAATGGTTGTACGTCAATTATGATGATGATGATGACTCTTCCATACTGTAAGACAATTTACTTAGTGTTATCTGACAGGTGTAAGATTTATAAGGGGGAAAAATATCCATTTTTATATGTTTTCAATTGGCTTCAACCTGACAGATTATTACTTAAGTAAATTTGGTGGCGACTCAACTGTTACCTAACTTAAGTGAGGTCCTTCATTTAACATTATCTACGAATACTGTTAAGTTCCGAGTGGCTCCCAGAGCTGCCACCCGCGTGTTCGAGAGATCTTCAGACACTTCAGATTGCCAGCGTTTGCTCTAAAGAGCCAAAGGAGCTAAACTCTGAGCCAGTTCGTTAAGGAATTAAATTTGCTCAGTCGAATAATGCTTGGAATTCCCTTCCAATTGGTTTATTTTACACATTTTTATTAATTTTATTTATTGCCAAACATTTATTCAAAATTTTATTTTCGCTAACCCAGCGAACCCTGCTCTAATTAACTCATAATTGCGTACTTAACAATTGGTCGAAGAGAATTGCATAATTAAGCGAGCGTAGGCATTGCGTTGCAACTGTGAATAAATGATAACAATGGGCGAAAATAAATATCAACACACAGAATGCCGAATGCCGAATGCCGAATGCAGGATGGAACCGTGCAGTTGTTAAATAGAAACAATCTCACATAATTTCTGTGCAATGGGCTTATAAATTAAATAATTTTTAATTAAATAACAACAGATACGATTGTGCAGGCGAGCGAAATTGGAAGCGGCGCATCTGCCGCTAATGCCGCTGACGCTGACGATAACGACGACCCACAATGACCATGATGACCGGGAGGGCGAGGGTGATGTTGATATTTGGTAGCCAAATAATTGTATAAATTTAGCGACAAATACCGCTAAACACAAAAAGCACACACACACACACACACACACACACACACACACACGCACACTCATACACAAGTCTACGCATCCATGGATTGGCAGCGCTGGTGGAGCTTACGCGTGTACATTGCATATGCATTTCCGGGTTAATAGAGTGGAATAATGCCAGCCAGCACACACACGCATTAGTGGAAAAACATTGCGGCAGTGGCAGCGGTGGCGGTGGCGGAGCTGGGCAACGGCAGCGCCGGCAGTTGCGAATCTGTAATTCAAATAAGTTGATGTGTGGCCGCGCTAACAAATTATGCGGAAAAATGTGCGAGCATACAATTAGGCGCCAAAGTGGCTGAAGTGGGCAAAATTTGTTAATAGCGTAGTTATTTGTTTGTTTGCGTGTTTGTGTGTGTAAGTGAGTGCAATGTTGCATGCATGTGTGCATTTCGTTTAGTGTAATTTAGTTGGGCAAATTAATTAGATTTAGTTTAGCAAAAGGACCTTTCTCTATTAATGTGTGACTGATAACACGTGCGGAAAAATGAAGCAAAATTGTATTGAGAATATTTATAATAGTAAATACACTGCTTATTTATTTGTTTCCTGCCTTAAATATTGAGTTTTGACAATAATTGGATACAATTGGAATGTATGCGGATGTTTCGCTTCCGGGAAAAAGTACAGAACTAAGGGGAGAATGCTGTTGGAAATACTACAAAGAAATAGCTAAGCATGTTCCTTACACAGTTTGTTTTTATATGAGCCCTTTTCAACAAAATAAGCTTATAGAAAGTGGGCGTGTAGATAGTCCGCTTTGCACCCAATTCCATGATAATTTCAATTTCAGTTTCAGTAGGAATACTAGGCATGCTCATAGTAAGCAGGCTAATAGTAAGCAGGCTAAAAGTCAGCATGGTAATAGTCAGCATGCTAATAGTAAGCATGCTAATAGCTAGCATGGTAGTTTCACGGTCGGGGCTTAGCGGATTCGAATCTTATCTGTTTGTCCGGCGGGTTCGTATCCTGTCATGTTGTCAGAATGCTTCTATCTGAACCATTTTCTCTTTGAGCCGAAGGCCTTCTTAGTTGCTAGTACTCACTTCCCCAAAGCCCAGCACAGATGCAAGAGAAAATAATATTAAAAATACTCGTAAAAATAATTAGATTTCATTCAAATAGTTTCTTTGGTTTGAAAGATATGCTGCTTTGGAGTAAGTAGGTGCATGAAAAGTGGGCGATGGTAGTCCAATTTTTACCAAAGTGTACTCAGTTTATGTTGGTGGAGAATCACGTCTCTATATAATAAGTTTCAGTCAAATAGCTCCTTTGGTTCTTGAGATGGGCTCTTCTGGAGCAAGTAGGAGGATGGTTCAAACTGGACTCTATACACTAAATTTCATCCGAAACTTCTATTTGGGTTTTAAGATCTATTCTATGTAAGGAACTTAGCGTACTGAAATTAGGCACATTGAGAGTAGGCATATGGAGAGTAGGCGTTTTGAGAGTAGGTATATTGAGAGTAGGCACATTGAAAGTAGGCGTATAGAGAGTAGGCATATTGAGAGTAGGCGTATGGAGAGTAGGCGTATGGAGAGTAGGCATATGGAGAGTAGGCGTTTTGAGAGTAGGTATATTGAGAGTAGGCACATTGAAAGTAGGCGTATAGAGAGTAGGCATATTGAGAGTAGGCATATTAGAGTAGGCATATTGAGAGTAGGCATATTGAGAGTAGGTATTTTGAGAGTAGGTATATTGAGAGTATGTATATTGAGAGTAGGCATATTGTGAGTAGGCATATTGAGAGTAGGCATATTAAAGTAGGGATATTGAGAGTAGGGATATATTAAGAGTAGGCATATTAAAGTAGGGATATTGAGAGTAGGGATATATTAAGAGTAGGCATATAGAGAGTAGGCGTATGGAGAGTAGGCGTTTTGAGAGTGGGTATATTGAGAGTAGGCACATTGAAAGTAGGCGTATAGAGAGTAGGCATATTGAGAGTAGGCACATTGAGAGTAAGCACATTGAGAGGAGGCATATGGAGACTAAATATATTGAGAGTAGTCATATTGAGAGTAGGCGTATGGAGAGTAGGCATATTGAGAATAAATATATTGAGAGTAGGCATATTGAGAGTAGGCGTATGGAGAGTAGGCATATGGAGAGTAGGTATATTGAGAGTAGGTATATTGAGAGTAGTTATATTGAGAGTAGGCATATTGTGAGTAGACACATTGAGAGTAGGCACATTGAAAGTAGGCATATGGAGAGTAGGCATATGGAGAGTAGGTATATTGAGAGTAGTTATATTGAGAGTAGGCATATTGAGAGTAGGCGTATGGAGAGTAGGCATATGGAGAGTAGGCATATGGAGAGTAGGCGTATTGAGAGTAGTTATATTGCGAGTAGGCATATTAGAGTAGGGATATTGAAAGTAGGGATATATTAAGAGTAGGCATATAGAGAGTAAGCGTATGGAGAGTTGGCGTATTAAGAGTGAGTGTATTAATGGTCCACAATTTTGACAAACTTTTCACAGCTCATTTTGGTGTAACATCTCGCCTCTATATAATAAATATCATCCAAATATCATTCTTATCCAAGTGGGGCAGGCCGGAAAAACTGCCGAAGAAGGAATTCTTCAAGCACTCAGGCATCTACGAGTATACCCATTGGAAATTATGCTTTCATTCTTCAGTTCTGGTTTCAAGTGGGCGTGTTGATGGGTTATTTCTTGAGAAACTTTTCATACCTTCTCCTGTCGCTAAAAGTCGACTTCGTACATTAAATTCCATAAGAATGCATCCCTTTGAATTTGAAGCGCGCTTTTCCATAGCAAGTAGGAGTATGGAAAGTGGGCATGTTAATGGCCTCACTTTTACTAAACCTTCCACATCTCATCTTGGGGTAAAAATATAATAAATTCCATCATAGCACCTTTACTTCTTGAGATGAGCACTTCTGGAGCAAGTAGGAGATTGAAAAGTGGGCGTGTTGAAAGTCTCACTCTTATAAACATGATTGCGTTCTAACTCACAGCAAACGAAATTCCATCTAGATCAGTTCCTTGGTTTTTAAGATATGCTTTTCGTAGCAAATAAGAGTTGGAAAAGATGATATGTTAATAGTCCGATTTGCTTCCAATTTGACTCAGCTACTACGGGTATTCATGTTTGAGATTACACAGAATTTAAGCCAAGTAGTTCTTTTAGTTCCTTATGTACTTACTTTTCTAAAATACAGGCTGAAAAGGCCGTGTTCTTCTTAAAAAAACAGACTTAAAAAGCAGGCAGAGCATGTTTATTATGAACCTCAGACAGAAGAGAAGCTTCCCAAACTCGTAGGTAAACTGCATCTGTGATCCAAAGAGTAGCATGATACTGGTCTACATAAGAGCAAAGGATGACATCCCAGCTTTGCAAAAACAAATGCTTCGAATTTAATGTCACACCTTGCAGGAGGGAGCTTCATACTCGCAGAATGCTGACTTTTGGCTTTTGGACCTTGTCTAAGACGATTTCTGGAATATAAATCACTATTTTCTCTGGGTAATACTCTCTAAGACTAATAATCCCAGGGTATTTTAACTGGCTAATTTAACAGTACAAATTTGATTCTCTTCTCATTGTGCTTGTATCTGTCGCGGACTCAGTCCTTGATGTGATACTTTATATACCGGGAGTATTAACCATAAGGTAGGATTTAGTAGGTTAAAGACTCACATTGACATGAGACCTCTACACTTGTGATGCATGAGTTAGGTTAGGTTAGGTTGCGAAGGCGTGTGCGGATACGGTATCCGCACTTCCTCTCGGAGACATCTACTTATGTCCATTTTGACTGCCTTCAAAAATGCCAAGATGAGGCATACTCGTTCTTACCTTCGATTTCCGTATACATTGGAAGTACCTTCCCTATTAAACCATTTGGGTTTCCAGATGAAAGTGAGGAGATCCGATAAGTCCACCTTTGTCATCACTGTCAAGCTTGTTAAGAAGCGCGATCCGAAACACTGAAGTCGTTTCAACTGTAGTCCTTGACATTGACATAAAAAGTGATGAATCGAATCTATCTCTTCTTCATCATGGCAACTCCTGCATAGCCCTCTGGACGGAATACGCCAACGTTGAAGCATTGATTCGATAGCGTAATGCCCGCTAATGACCCCCGTAAGCACCCTTACTGCAGGTTTGTTGAGCCCTAAGAGAACATTCGTTTTCCTCATGTCTAACCGAGACCATAAGGCCCGTGAGACTTCACAATCGTCTTGATTAGTCCATAAGTTGTTTATCACCGCAATAGGGATTTCATCTATGCTCCTAAACAGTTCACTTATCGGGATTTGTATTGAGGTATCTGCTTCGTTAATGTCCATTTCAGAGCCCCTTCTGGCCATCTCGTCCGCTAATTCATTCCCTTCCATATTGCTATATCCGGGAACCCAGCAAAGTGACACCTTGTGGGGTCCAATATTCAGTGGTGAGGTGCGACATTTCATTACCAACTTCGATTTAACGGCCTTGGATTCTATTGCCTTAAGCGCCGCCTGACTATCCACACAGATAGTGATATTCGAGGGTCGAATTGTACTACTTTGTATCAGTCCGGCCACTTTCTCAATTGCATAGATTTCGGCCTGAAAGACGCAGCACGCGTCAGGCAGTCGATATGACTGTCTCGCCTGCAAGCCCTCTGAGAAGACATCCGCCCCCGTTCCACTTTCCATCTTTGAGCCGTCAGTGTAGATGATAATGCCCAAATTTCCCGTTACAGAGCCTGACTCCCAGTCCTCCCTGGTTGGAAAGAGAGTTTTAGGTCTAGCTGTGAAGTCTAGACTAGAAGTCATGTAGTCTGTAGCCCTTTCTAAGTCAGCCGTAACTATCCTTTGACCCTTCCTTCTTATTTCGCTCACAATTGTACGGTGTACAAAACACGACTAACCTTTTTATCTGTCAAAAACAAACTGACAATCCAAAAAGGTTGGTATTGCCAACATATATAACAGACATGTGTACCAACATAACAGAAAAAAAATGCGAGCATCGAACGAGCATCGAACGTTACCCTACATAACTTTGGCAAATGGAACTCAGGGATTTTTGTTTTCCTGGTGAGCAAAACTAGCTCCGTCTTAGTGGGGTTAACTCTTAAGTCGTTGCGCTCAGCCCATTCGGAAATCACACCCAGTGCTGATTCCATGAGTTCGCTAATCGTTGACAAAAACTTGCCCGGGATTACTATGGCAACGTCATCAGCATAAGCTACAAACTTTGTTCTTTTTGCTTTGAAGATTCCTAATATCTTATTTACTACTAGAAGCCATAGAAGAGGTGATAGCACCCCCTGCGGCGTACCCCTTGTATTCCTCCTGCTCACCAAGGCCGACCTCATAGTGGCGTTGATGACCCTGCTTACTAGCATTGTGTTAATCCATGTCACTATGAATTCCTGGACTCCGTGATCTCTCAGCGCCTTTGTGTATACGTTGCTGAAGGCCAGCTCAATGTCCAGAAAACCTACCAACGTGTATTCCTTATAGTCCATCGACCTCTCAATTATATCAAACACTTCTACTGATCTACCCTTACGGCATGCGTGTTGCTCGATATCCATTGTGCGAATATTGGTAACCCTTCTAATATACAAATCGATAAGTCTCTCAAGTGTTTTAAGAATAAACGATGAAAGACTTATGGGTCTGCAATCCCTGGCAGTAGAGTGATTTATTTTTTGCCCGCTTTTGGAATGAAAACCACCCTGACTTTTCTCTAACTTTTTGGCACATACCCATCTTTGAGACACCTTGTGAAGATGTGAACTAGATGAGGAATCAGGCTATAACAGTCAATTATGAATTATAATTATAATATTATTATAAAGATATTAACAGGCGTACAAAAGGACATGCAGACCAACGCAATAGTTTATTTGTGGTTGTTCGTGTTGTGGTGATAAATGAAAATTATAAGCAAATAATTATTATTATAAATAAATTAACAATCTGCAGGCCAAAGTGGGAGGTCAGCTGTGAATTGCATGTTCTGGTGATAAAAAAATTATGAATAAATTATCACGCTCAATAAAGGATATGTAGTAGTTCCTTAGTGATATGACTACTCTCATGATAAGGGCAAATAAGTACTGATAAATAAGTTAACAATCTGATTAAAGGATATGCAGGTCAAAACATTAGTACAGTTGTGAATTGCGTGTTGTGTGGATAAATGTACATTACAAATAAATTCTTATTATTATTAATAAAGTATAAATAATTTTCCGAACTTATTAAAGGATATGCAGTAGTTCATTCGTGATATGACTGCTGTGATGATGAGTGCAAATAAATACATATAAATAAGTTAATAAGCTTATTAAAGGATATACAAGCCCACCCCGAAGTTCAGTTGTGATTTGTCCGCTGTGATGTCAGGTGTAAATTATAAATAAGAGTGAATACTGTTAAATTCCAATTTCAAACGAATTCTCGAGTAAATTCAGACTTAAATCCTGCTTTCGCTGCGCTGCTTTTGCAATTAATTACACAGCAGCCTCCAAGAACGATTGTTGTTCAGCGGCACTGACTACTTCAATGGACAACGGGCCGCTAATTAATTAAAATTCGCCCACGAGTGTAGGCGTAGTACAAAGCGCAGCTTCCATCACAATGACACTTGTGCCACAATACCATCAAACAGATGCAGGCGTAAATGACGCTGTGGCAGTGATGGGTGGGTCAAAAATGTATGCTCCAATTTGAAGTTTATTTGCCTCGTTTGTGGTCCTTTCTCATTTTATTTCAGCAAATTTGTTTTTTCCCCGAGTTTTGCTGTGTTAACATGGCCACATAGAGGCACACACAAACTGAGGACACTTCCGGCGGTTACGACGGGCTTTGATATTTGGTCAACATATGCCAAACAAAAGTTGCCTCCGCTTATGGTTGCCAATAACAGGGTAGTGCTCAGAGAGTTTGGGTAGAATAAGTGAAAGATGGGTATCAAAGGTGGGCAATAATTCAAAGAAAGGCAGTTGGAAGATGTATGACAGAGCTTTCCTCCATTGAAGTGTGTAATTCCCATTTGAACAGTGCCCAAATATATTCATTAAGTCAGAACCATAATTAACTTATCGAAGCATAGTCACAGCAATCTCCAGTTGTTGGCACTCTGAGCTCTATTGTTTGTATTTGCGATGTATTCCAAAAGCATCAACCAATTTTTGGGACTTCAGTTTAAAAACTCATCAGTCTCTCATTACCATCCCTGGTTGCATGTTCCCTCCATCCTGAACCTTACGTACGCAATCTTATTTGTTGTTGCAACTGCTGAAATATTGCTTTAATTTTTGAGCTCTTCTTCGTTACTTTTGACTGCCTGACCACACAAAATACTGAACTACAATGAAAGCCACATTGCTTGAGTTACTTACGCTCATTATGGTTCAGTCTTTACCAGCACCCTGTTTCCTCTGCATGCTTTTACGGCGCCGTTACATGTACATGTTTATTGGCCACATGCGAGAAGTCCCAAAATCAAAACTGACGAAAATTGACAAACAAGCCGCATAACGACACACAAATTGCGGTCAAGTGCGCAATGCATTTAATGGAGAGACCACTCTATTACCGGTGGCAGGAAGAACAACAAAACCACTCAAAGGCAAAAGCAAACAAACAAAAAAAGGAGCAATCCAACAACATGGAAATGATTCTCTTTTAATTTTTATGCTACATAATGTTGGGTCTCTCACTATCAACGGTCTTTAATAAAGTGCAAGTATGTATTCACGTACTATTGGCACTTGGCTTCACTTCCACATCTTCTGTGTGATAAGGAGTAATGACGTCACACAGTAGAGAAGTTTATCATAAATCATAGACCCATACTTTATCATGTTATATATTTCTGGACGTGAAACACTCTCACTACAAAGAATGCGTTGCAGTTTTTCAATATTTGAGGTCGACGCACTGCCCCCCAATTGAATACCGTAAGTCCATATTGGATTTATTGTAAAGGAAGCGTTTATATCCAAGGCTTAGATTCGAATTTGGAACTTCCCCTCCCTTACATTAAATGGAGTAACCATCCCCCAAACCAGTGATATCAAGTATCTATGCATTCATCTTGACCGCAGGCTCACATGGAACAAGCATATCGAAGCGAGAAAAAGTCAAGTGAAGATCAATATCAGTCAACTATCTTAGCTTCTAAACCAACCAACTTTTTGTTTACAAGCCAAGAGGGGAGGACTATTATTGATCTTCACTTGACTTTTTCTCGCTTCGATATGCTTGTTCAATGTGAGCCTGCGGTCAATATGAATGCATAGATACTTGATATGACCGGTTTGGGGGATGGTTGGATTAGATTAGATTTATTTAAGGGTGTTATACACCGCGACCTGAAAGATTGGGGAATGGTTACTCCATTTCATGTAAGGGAGGGGAAGTTCCAAATCTCAAAGTGAAGGTGACGTGTGGACATTTGGAATCGTTGACCTTGATCCTCCAGTTTGACATCCATACTTCCAGAGAGTTACTGAAAAGGGAACTGGGGCTGGTTGGCTTCTGAATGAAAATGTCAGATGCTTTTCGGCTATGGGTAGTATGGCAACGGTATTGAAATCGAAAGTGTTTGCTATACTGAAGGTGGCGGATTGGATAATTGAGAAGAAAATGGAGCGGAAACGAGATTAGCGTCAGTAATGACGATCAGCACTAAAGGCCCCAGAAAACACGTTAACCGCTAAAAAAACTGTCCAAGAATGTAAGTCAAGAACTAACTCCATCGCAAGATGGAATTTACTCGAACTTACTTGGGTTCCGGGACACTGTGTTGTTCGGGAGAACGAATTAGCTGATGCATTGGCAAACTGTGGATCTGCGGGAACTTCAATGGGACCAGAGACAATTATCGGTGTAAGTTTTGCAGGGGTATAAATTGGATCAGGAGCAATGGAAATAATATTCTCAAGGACCGATGGTGCAGTTGAGTTGCCTGCAAAACAACCAAGTGGTTCCTAGAGAGCCCAAACAAGAAAGTTGCAAATTTCCTTCTGACATTACGAAGGAAAGATCTTCGATCATTGGTTGGGGTAATCACAGGGCATACTCCATGGGGCCATCACAGGGCGACCATAGGCATCACCGAGAATCCGAACTGCATCTCCTGCCTATAGGAAGAACAGGGTGGCACAGAGCATTTTCTCTGCGCTTGTCCTGCCCTTCTCAGAATGAGGAGGCGCATATTAGGGTCAGATGTTTTGGGAATGAATAATGTACATTCTTTATCCTTGGAGACACTTCTGAAGAGAGACATAAAAGAGTCAAAGAAGTTTGAAAAGGTGTAACTTCCTCTCCAAAATCCACTATATCCCCCCTTCCCTAAATATTTTTCCATGCTCAGTACAATGGGCATCAATGCCTGAGTGCTTGGAGGTCTCCTTCTTCGGCGGCTCACCAGCTTACCCCACTTGTATGTATCTATCTATCTATTTATCCAGAGAGTTAAGGTGGATCTGAATGTTGCTTGTATCCATTATGGGACTTGCTTTAGAGCATAATACGATCCTTTAGTGCATAATCGTATGGCCGTATCGTCAACAAACGTTGAAGTGAACGTGTGACTGCATGTCGGCATATCTGAGGTGTAGAGCAAGTACAGTCGTGGTCCCCGGACACTTCCTTTGTGCCACTCCAACTTGGATATCACATGGGCCTGATGTAAATCCTTTATGATTTACCACAAATTTCCTCTGCGATAAAAAGCTAACAAATAACAACAACGTTTCCGGGCATAGGTTTTTGAAGAATATATAACAACCCTTCATGCCATACTTTATCAAAAGACTGAGTTATATCCAGGAAAACAGCTGGGCAATATTCCTTACTTTCAAATGATTTGCTAATAATATTGGCGATCCGAGGAACTTGTTCTATTGTGCTATGTTGTTTTTTGAACGCGATCTGGGGATCATTTGTCCATCCGCTATTATTGGGTTAATTACATTAACTAGTAACTTTTCAAATATTTAAGAAAGCAGAGGTAGCAGGCTAATTGGCCCATAGGACGACACGGATTATCTTTACCTGGTTTCGCAATCAAGATGATTTCGGATATCTTCCAGTCCGTTGGGTAATAACGAATACGAAGGATAGCATTGCAGATATTCAACAGTTGGATCACAGGTGACTGAGGCAGATCATTCTACCTACTATTTGGTCTGGCCCCGGGGATTTTTTAATGTTTAAGTGTTTGTACACCGCTTCAAATACATGTCTCTTTTTAAGTTTCAGCGAAACTCGGCTGTATCTCGTACTTAATGTCGGAAACTGAAAGTTCGTTGTGGGCGGGTTAGGGGGAAAATGATGCTTTTAGGTGATTTGCAAACAACATACCCTTTTCACTGTCTCGCTCCTCGCCCAGTTCCCAACACTTAAGCTCAGAGGCGGGGTGTCGAGTTTTTCGCTGCTGCGGCCACAGTGTGTAGTTGTTGGATAAGGTACGAGATATGTTCTCAAGGTACTGCTGGACTTCTTTCACACTTCTTACTTTGAGGATCGTTCAAAGTTTCCTGGAACCGCATGCCAGTTGCTATTTGAAAATTCGTGATCTGAATTGTTGCAATTACCTTCTTATATCCATTTTCTGCTTAACAAGTGCGTCGATATCGTTAGGCCTAATAATTTAATTTCTTACTTACTCAAAGGATATGTAGACTAAAGTAGTAGTTCAGTTGAGAATTGAGCATTGTGGTGATAAATTTACATTATAAATAAATTGTTATTAAGAAATTAAGAAGCATATAAAGGGTTTTCCAACAAGAGGTGTTATTTTGCATTATCCGGTATTTCGGTAGCTGTCACTTTTGAAGCTTTTATTCTTTGACATTTGACAAGTAGAAACTACGCCATTACTAAAAATGGAAGGATACACGCTTCAACAACGCATTGAAATTATTAAAATTCACTACAAAAATGGTGAAAATCTTGCAGTCACAGTTCGCAAAACTAAAGCATTTTTGGGTCGTCGTGAAGCACCTTGTCGGACCGCAATACAGAAACTGGTGGTAAAATTGGAGCTGTTGGGACAAGTTAGTGATGTGAAGAATAAAATCCGTGCACGTCGCTCAAGAACAACTGAGAATATTGCAGCTGTAGCCTAAAGTGTTGAAGAAAACCCAGGTTTGTCCATTCCTCGTCGTTCTTTGGAATTGGGCATTCCGCAAACGTCATTACACCGTGTTTTGCATAAAGACTTGGGTCTTAAGGCTTATAAAGTTCAGTTAACACAAGAACTCAAGCCGGCCGATTATCAACAACGTCGTGTCTTTGTTGATTGGTTCCTTGAAATGCATGAAAATGATCCGGAATTCCATCGAAAAATCATCTTGACTGATGAGGCCCATTTCCACCTAGGTGGCTACGTCAACAAGCAAAATTGTTGCATCTGGGGCTCGGAAAACCCAAGAATTATTGTTGAGAAGCCTCTCCATCCTCAACGTGTGACTGTTTGGTGCGGTTTATGGTTCGGCGGGGTCCTTGGACTTTACTTTTTCGAAAATGAGGTTGGATCAACAGTTACGGAGAATGGATTGCGCTATCGAGAGATGATTAATGATTTTTTATGGTCGGAGTTGGATGGTATTGATCTGGACAACATTTACTTTAAACAAGACGGCGCTACGTGCCACACAAGCAATGAAACCATTGCTCTTTTACGGGAAAAGTTTCCGGACCGTGTTATCTCTCGAAGAGGTGATCACAATTGGCCACCGAGATCTTGTGATTTAACACCTTGCGCTTCTTCCTTTGGGGCCACGTGAAAGATACGGTCTACGCCAACAGCCCAGCGTCGATTCAAGACCTCAAAGATAGAATTCGTGAGGCTATCGAGGATATAGGGCAGCCGCTTTGCGATTTGGTTATGGAAAATTTCATGAAAAGGATATGGTCCTGTTAGGGTTGGTATGGTGGCCATTTGGCTTATGCTGTTTTTCATTATTAACGGCATACCTTCCTCTTTATTATGAAATAAACATCCGATCATTTATCTCAAAAAATGGCATTTTTCTTTGAATACCAAAATAACACCTCTTATTGGAAAACCCTTTAAAAGGATATGCTATTAAAAATTTTTAATGAATAATATTAATTATTTACATTATAAATAATCTTTAGCAAGAATCAAGTTTGCCAACGGGGACAAAATCAATTATTTTTCTATGAAAATACCATTCTTTGGTCTTTCAATGAATGCACTTTATTTCCGTATTCTTGTGGTCTTCCCATAAAACTAACCTCCTCTAAAATGAGGCAAGTACAACTTTTCCCCCAGTGTACCGAGACTGGACTCTGCCTCACTGCATTGTTGAAACGAAAGGAAAAACTTTTTAATAAGTTTCTTGTTGATAATGGATTTGAAATCGAATAAGCTCATATTTCGCACAATTACCCACGCACACACCACCATGCACAAACACACACACACACACATTCAAATACAGAGACCCTGCACTCCGCATATCCGCTTTTATGCATTACACATTCAGTCGTCGTTAATGCAGCCAACTAACTAATCCAATGCGTTGTGTGGTTTTTGTTGTGGTTTACATTGGAGCAGAACGTAACAGGATACCGCTCGCAGATGCATACATGATCCTGCCACGCTTACAATGACTACGATTATGGACTGGATGTGCTTATTGTGCTAGCTAAATAGAAGCAGCAGCAGGACGAGGCCCAGCAGCCAACAGCAGCAGGAGCAGCAGCCAACAGCAGCAGCAGGAGCAGCAGCCAACAGCAGGAGCAGCAACATGCACCAGCATAGGTATCCAATTTGGAGTCTAATACAATAGTAATCAATTTGGCCCAGTGTGAGGCGTAATATTAATTTAAATTAGACAAAATTGCGTAAATGGCGAATGGCAAAATGGCAAATGGCAAAGAGCAGAAAGCAAAAAGCAAAGGCCAAATGGTACGATTAAATGGCAAATGGCGCTTGAGCTGTGCACAGCGTGTGTTGCATACTTACAGGCGAGGCGGCCAGATGCACTCGCCCGGCTCTGCCCACGAGCACATAAAATAAACATAAAATAAAACTTGCTGCTGCATGGCAGGACATTTAAATGCATCAACGTTTTAGCCGCACGTTTTCCATTGGTTTTTGTGGTTAACGTAAATTCTTTGAATTGTCATCGTTAGTCGAATTGAACGATGCAGTGCGGCCCAATCTGGTTCAGTCCGGTTCGGACTGCTCTGGTCTGGTTTGGTCTGTATGTGGGAGTAATAGCTTCATCTCGTTTTTCAATCATGAACGCAATTATGCTGCTTTATTGCTAATCAAATGGAAAATTCCCAATTACTGCTGCGAAGGTTTGTTGGGCGTTGAGATGGAAATTAAGGAGTAGGCTCTTACCACAAATACTCGTGGCCAACAAGGATTCAAAACTCTCTCTGTCTCTTAAGTAAGTCGAGTGGTTTGAAATGTATTTATTAAGAAATTCTCTGCAATGGAGAACTTAAATATTCGTCGTCCTTTGGCTTTAGCACCTCAGCTTCTATAGTTGGCGTGATATTTAACTATCTTAAAACATTTGCTTTAAGTACGAGCATTAATTTCATGCCATAATGATAGGTAGGTAGGAGTGGCTCCTTAGTTCACCAAAACCACACTTGAAATCGACAGCTATAATACTCGCTAGGTAATTAACTGCTCCCTTTTCTTGTCCTTCATATGAGCACAAAAAGGACCCAATAAATTTTTTATTAATGGTCATTAATATCATCATTAATTCACTTTTCTTCACTTCACATTGCAAATGCTCCCTACTATGTAACAAATAACCAACTCCATCATGACCTGATAGTCCCGACAGTTGGTCAAGAAATAAAAGGCATGCTTAGGCATACAAACTGAGAATCACGCCCACTCAAATCCACTCATACCAGAGCTGAAATCTCACAGGATTACATTCAGTAGTTTAAAAAGGAAATCAACAGTTAAAAAGGAAATCAACAGCAGATCTCGTCTGCTGATGAATACCTACAAATAAGAACTGGTTGCAGCACGGGAGGCACTCCATAAATGTTCTACACTATTCTAGAATGTGTTTTTAATATTCAAATAAAATTAAACTGCTCTCAATAATCAAAAATCTTAGTTAGTGTATTACTAGGACAATAGTAGCCACAGCAATCAGATCCATTAATACAACGATTCACTGCCTCTTGGCAATAGTGATACACCATTAAATCCTTGACATCAGTCATCAGTTCAGCACCAAAATAGCCTACGACTTTCAAACATATTTAATCTACATACTCCTCTATAACAGAAATATACATTTTCCTAGCTTGGATACCAGCTACTACCGGAAGAAGAGAACAATTTGACATTCTATCAAACTACTCTTGATACTGATTATCTTCTCCCAAGCTAATGGAACAGAGATACAGTCTCAGATTGCAAAATAATTACACTGATAATGTTTGCGTATGTGAAAGGCTGCATTGATACCTTCAATAAACTTGAAAGAAATCATGAAACACTGGGAGTGTAACCAGTAAAATATCAAGAACTTATTTACTTCCACGATTCAAGGCTGTGCAGGACAACAATTTCTTGAAACTCTAGCCTAACACAACTAAATATAGGAACCATTGAGATGCTTGAATGGATGATTGTGGGACATTCTGCAAGTTTTAATACTAATTCAATAGATTATAATATGGTATTTTCACTGAAGCTGTGGTGATGTGGAGCTCCATATCATCTGTATCACTAGTCATCGCTTACTCCACTAAGTTCGTACATTCTATTCTATTTTATTTGCCAGTCTCAGGTTCTGGTAGGCAATTGTTGTCTTTCCAATAAACTAAATTTAATAATTTGAAGTCATTAAAGTTTCTGCTTAAGGAATAATTTAGTATGTACTATAAAGAAAACTCTTAGATCAACTCATGCATCAAGAGACTTGCTAGCCTGGGAATTTCAGGGGCTTTAAGTAGCGCGCCTCAAGAAGGCTTAAACATATTAGTTCACATCATACCACTAGGAGTGTTCATTCAGGACTGTGCCGCCAAGAGTGCTCTTAGACTAAGTGCTCGCAGGAGTGCCACGCGTGGAAATCTGCCAACTATGGACACTGTACAATTGTGAGCGACATAAGACGGAAGGGTCAAAGGATAATTACGGCTGACTTAGAAACGGCTACAGACTACAGGACTTCTATTATAGACCTTACAGGACTTCTATTATAGACTTTACAGCTAGACTTGCAACTCTCTGTCCAACCAGGGAAGACTGGGAGTCTGGCTCGGTTACGGGTTATTCCTACATTACCATCTACACTGACGGCTCAAAGATGAAGAGTGGAACGGGGGCGGGTGTATTCTCGGAAGGCTTGCAGGCAAGACAGTTATATCGACTGCCTGACGCGTGCAGCGTCTTTCAGGCCGAAATCTATGCAATTGAGAAAGCGGCCGGACTGATACAAAGTAGTACAAATTCGACCCTCGAATATCAATACCTGTGCGGTTAGTCAGGCGGCGCTTAAGGCAATAGAATCCAAGACAGTTAAATCGAAGTTGTTAATGAAATGTCGCACCTCAATACTGAACATTGGACACCACAAGGTCTCACTTTGCTGGGTTCCCGGATATAGCAATATAGAAGGGAATGAATTAGCGGACGAGATGGCCAGAAGGGGCTCTGAAATGGACATTAACGAAGCAGATGCCTCAATACAAATCCCGATATGCGAACTGTTTAGGAGCATAGATGAATTCCCTATTGCGGTGACAAACAACTTATGGACTAATCGTAACGACTGTGAAGCCTTATGGTCTAGGTTAGACATGAAGAGAACGAAGGTTCGCTTAGGGATCAACAAACCTGCCGTAAGGGTGCTTACGGACGTCATTAGCGGGCATTATGCTATCGCACCAATGCTTCAACGTTGGCGTATTCCATCGAGCGGGCTATGCAGGAGTTGCCATGATGAAGGAGAGATAGAAGCGATTCATCACTCTTTATGTCAATGTCCAAGACTACAGTTGAAACGACTTCAGTGTTTGGGGTCGCGCATCTTCACAAGCTTGACAGAGACAACGAAGGTGGACTTATCGGATCTCCTCACTTTCATCTGGAAACCCAAATGGTTTAATAGGGATGGTACTTCCAATGTACGAGTATACGGAAATCGAAGGTAAGGAGGAGTATGCCTCCTCTTGGCATTTTTGAAGGCAGTCACAATGGACATAGATGTCTCCGAGTGGAATAATTTATTTATAATTTACACTTTACACTTAAACTTCATCACATTAATCAACTATCAACTGAACTACTGCGTTGGCCAGGATATCTTTTTATACGATATTTAATTCCAAGTTCATTCCAGTTAACTTAGAGAACTTTCCTCAATGATGATTAAGGTGGATAAGGTCAGATATCTTCTGCATTTTATAAAGTATAAAAGGCATATCATCTACTGTCTCAGTTTTCAGTAGAAGTCTCATTTATGCTAGAATAACAACTGGTATGATATGCCTATGAGAGACTAGTTGAATAGATATATTTCTTCATAAGAATATCTGAATAAGTGATTCTTTTTATGGCATTTGTAGTCAATATCATGAAACGTTCCTTTACAGCAACTCTGTTTCATTTATGGTATTAATTCCCGTGAAGTCATCTTTAGACATATTTATCGAGTATGAGCTGGGTAGCTTCCGCAATCTGACTTCATACTCGTTGGTAGGTATATAGGTAGGTAGGTTTAAGTGGTTGTCAAGGGAACGAACACAAGACCAAAAGATATCATGAAATGTTCCATTTATGGTATTGACTAGATTCCAATGAAGACACCATCGGGTCCGGGTAGTCTACCTTCCGACTCTTTGATAGGTAGGTTTAAGTGACTCTCAAATGGTACGAACATGCAACTAGAAGACGTCGTGAAATGTTCTTTTGCAGCAACCATATTCCATTTATGGAATTTCCTAGAAGCCATCCTTATACAGATGTATCGAGTATCAGCTGAGTAGACTCCTTCCCCAATCTGACTTCATACTCGTTGGTAGGTAGGTGGCGAGGCTCAACGACATGAAAGCTTGGCTAGAAGACACTCTTCTTCTCCTTCTTCTTAGGTGGCCATTACAACCCGTGGTCGGTTTACGAACGATTTGAGCACCTCTTGCCAGGCGCCTTTGCTTCGCGCGCGCCTTCTCCAATTAGTCACACCAAGCGGGGTCAGTGCTTCCTCAGCTTGGTCTATCCACCGGAGGCACGGTATCCCTCTTCGTCGTCGACCTTCGGCTCTAGCTCCGAATACATGTTTCGCCGGAGCTTCTTCATCCGTACGATTGACATGACCCAGCCAGCGTAGTCGCTGAATGTGTAAACGCTGAACTATGTCAATGTCGGCGTAGAGCTCATGCAGCTCGCGGTTCATTATTCATCATTCATAGCAGCAGCAGCACCTGATGTGATTGTGGACAAGAACCATCCTGTTAATTATTATTTCTTCCGTTTATTTCCGATTGGTTTTAAAAGGATTTCTTCGCAATTATTTGCCACTATGTATCGAATGGGTTCCTACAGCAATATTCCATGTTATCAAACTTTACCAGAAGAAGTTTCTTCTTCTTTAAGTCAGCATTACAAGCCTCTTTGGAAAAGTACTTCCATGCAAATTGTTGACGGGCATGGGAGAAACTAAACAAAGTTTCATCAGAGGAACAGCATGAATTGATTGATGACACATTTTAAAGTTATAAAATTAACAATTTCTTCAGCATTTGATCCCTGAATGAATACTCTGAATCATTCTCAAAATACAACCAATAAAGTGCCACACTTGGATTTAATGCTGTTATATATTTTACTCAGGACTTAACTGTCCTTGACCCCTGTTCAGATCCATCGATACTTTAATTCATTTTTTTTTGTTTTCTTTACAGCCCCTCTTTACACGCCCCTTTGCAAACAAATTATGAAAAGGGTTGTTAACTGAAACTATTAAAGAGCAATCGTTGATCCACAAATCATTTTAACTTTAAAAGTAAACTTAAACTTAAATTCAATATGAAAATAGTACGTAGCAAAGAAAGCAAATGAAAGTAAAATTAAATTATATAAAAATAATTAAATAGTAATTGCGTAATTGGTAAAAATATAAAAAATTAATTAAATTTTTCATTACGAGATCGCAAGTGGACTGAGTGTATTGGTCTTTACACTGGCTGCCACGAAAACTTCACCTACATTACAAGATAGGTATGTAGGTAGGTTTAAGTGGCTGTCAAGGGCACAATGACACACTTAGACCATGTGACAGACCCATTGTTCTGCCTCAAGTTAGGGGACAAAAAGTGCACTGCCTCAGAATCTGTGTGAAGCTTTACTCCAGCCATTATGAGAGGAGGGCGAATCTCAACAAGTATTTTATATTGATTGATTTGACATCATCCAGTCATTAAAGAGAGAGCACCCTACGCATCCTTCTACCGGAGAGGGCCGGACACTAACAAAGTAGATGGGGAACCGTCTCTTTCTCATCTTCTTCTTGTCAGCTGCGACTAGAGTCCCGCGCGCCACAAACGAAGAATCTGATGTTTTTGTTTATATTCTTAGTTAATTTGAATCAAATTTGTATGTACTTGTTGATATATGAAATGATCTTCAAAGTCGGCATAATTGAGATTGATGATTGATGTTTTCATATGAAACAAGTCTTATCCTATACACAAACCATCTTGGCGGTGATATCCCACCACGCTGAGTTTCATATAAGCGAACCAACTATAGCTCGCTCAAAAAGCCGAAATCGCTTCAGTTGATGTTGTTGTAATCCCAAACAAAATATAAACTAATCTATTCTATTCGCCCCCACCCTATTCGCCCCACCCTATTCGCCCCACCCTATTTGCCCCCACCCTATTCGCAATTTTAGACACATTCCGACAACTGAGCAATAGGTGAACATTTTGTGCTTCTAGTACTGGGTGTGTTACGAATGATCTTCAAAATACGTTGTGCTTAAGTGACTTCATTTCTGAAGTAAGTGCCAGTTAGAAATAGGTCCGCGTATAAAAGCTCATGGTTCACCCGAGTAGTTCGAATACTGTCATTAGAAAAATTCTGAAATAGCGTTATAGAATGCAGAATCAAAGTTCTCGAAATATCACGCTTCGCAAGTCAGAGAAACACGACGCTGTGGATACTAGGGACTGTCAGAAATGGATCGTGATGCTACTCCTTTAATAAAAAAGTTATTTTCTATAAAATCCTCCATTTAATGAACAGTGAGATCGGTTTATAGAACCAGTAATTATCCAAGTTTAATGTTTTGAGAATCAGAAGATCGATTCATGGCACTCGATATAGAGTTACTCTCTCAGGTGACAGCAATTCTACCAAGAGACCCACTTGTTTACCTTATTTTAGTTCCTTTATTTAGTTATCCAAATTTCTTAATTAATAATGAATAAATTGCTGCTGTCACTCTTTAGTTTAAACAGACTTCGTTCTAATTTAACTATTTAAATTTGTTAAAAAATTTAAAAAAAAAAAAAAATATTTGCACAAATGTCTCTTGAAATGTCTGAGTAATTGCACACATCGTCGTTAGGGGAAAGGGGCGGCCTGACGTGCGGACGTGCGCACTTACACGTAGACCATAGTAACAGCGAAGCTTTTGCCAAATTCCAACTCCATTTGGGTTTCAGTTCTATTGTGCCGGCCTACCAGAATGTATCAATTTCCGATCCGAGCTGTATTCACGGCCAGAGTGTGGAGTCCTCTCATATTGCTGGTGCACATTTTTCGCCTCTCAGGAGGAGATCCAATTGACCAGAGCATTTTAAATGGCATCGGTACCACGGTAGTGACAAATAAATACCTGGTGGCTATTCGCTTCAACGGCGAATTCCAGTGCAGTGGTGCCCTGATTGATTCGAACATCGTGCTCACTGCAGCGCACTGTGTTGAAAAAAATTTAAATGGGGAACATCTCAGAGTAGTAGGCGGCATCGCATCACGCGATGGCGAAGGCGGCGTGGAGCGGAAAGTGGTGAAAGTCATGACATCGCAAATGTTCGGCATGAACACACTGGACAAGGAAGTGGCCGTGTTGAAGTTGGATAGTCCTTTGGAAGGTGAAAATATTGCCACTATTCCGGTGAGCAACAGTAAACTGCCCAGTGGAGCAGTGATGGAAGCCCCCGGTTGGAGTGTCACGGGGCCGTCGACCACGGTGCAAGCGGTAGACAATGAAGTTTGCTACGTAAACCTCTTAAACATAAAATTCCTGTGTACCGGGTCGGATGGGAGTTCAGCCTGCCCAGATTCTGGCGGCCCGTTGGTCTACGGAGGAGAAGTGCATGGTGTTTTTTCGTTTACAAGTGGTGGTTGTTCGAGCAATTCTCCTAACATATATACGGATGTCTACAAACTGCGTCCTTTCATTCAAAATTTCATGGCAATGAAGTAGTAGAAGTATTTTTTACGTTATTTTTCAAATTGTGTAAAAATAATTGTAATAAAGTTTTGTTTACTGCCTACACATATAAGAATTAGAAGATTTCCTGATTCTTTTTAAACTTTTATTGTGAAAAATATCACGAATATATAATCAGGAATGTTTAAAGCCAGATATCAGCAGGCGTGAATTCATTGCTTTGAATATTTTCTGTTCTTCGAGCGTTACTCTCATCATCATCGAGCGTTACTCTCATCCTCATCGAGCGTTGCTGTCATCATCATCGGACGTTACTCGAATCATCATGGAACGTTATTCTCCTCATCATCGAGTGTTACTCTCATCACACATCTCTTCCTATTTAGAAGCTGTGATAGAAATCTTCCTGAATAATGAACATATAGAAATGTTATTGGCTTCATTTTTATCCTTTCCGCAGTTATTGATGTATGCAATAGAGAAATAAGTTCTCAGGAGCTTTTATTCGGACTTGAAGTAATTCAATTTATAATTATCATGTCAGATTGTAGTTCTCTCCCAAGAGTGGTGGTCTCATTTCAGCTGCCTTTTAGCTTGAAGTGAGCTGTATCGCTCCTAATGATTTCTGGCAAATATGCGGTGTTTCTATTTTATTGTTCCAATTTCTTCATGGAGAACTCGGTACACTCATTTGACGTAGTTCAAGTTCTCTGATATACGAGGACTCATACCTCACCTCTATTGGAGAAAATTGCCGGTAAAATCTAAGAGTAGATAATATATTGATAAGTTTCAGAACAAATGAAAACGTGTATGTTCCAACGGCTTGATTGATTCTGTATTGTTCCAGACGGGCAGAAGGGAAAGAAATACAAACGCATGGGGATATTTACGAGTAATGAACCAAATTTTATTGCCACTCCCCTTATCTTGCCATTTTGGAATTTTAATACAGCCCTCGTAATACCCAATTTGACCCAGTTGCTCTAAATTTCAAATATAACTTTAAATAAGTCCATATTTAAAGGACACTTTATCCTCACTACCAGGATTAATCACAACACTCTCACTTAATTTCTCATTGCATTTATAATGAACTGCTTGGCTCGGTTGACATTGACGAAGACATCTGGAAATTTGGGATTGCCGCAACCTTTGTTCCACGACATAACGCTGCACAGACGGTCCCCATAGACAGCAGGACCGTCGCCATCGCCTTCGCAGAACCCCCTGTTATTGTGGGTGGCCCCGCAGAACATGTTATTGTTGACTCTGTGTCGCTTGTGAAAGTCTTTGCATTTCCCGAACGTCATCACAGGCATTTGCACTGTACGCAGCCGGCCCAATAGTTTTCTGGCCATTCGACTTGGTCTCCCCCAGCCGGATATTTTAACGAATGTACCCTTCGTTCATTTCGTGTTGCACAGACCAATTTCCGCAATATTTGTGCCATTCAGGCTGCTGGATAGTTTCACAACCGCCACATCCGTATTCAAAGTTCGGGGGTTATATTGCTGTGTCGTCACATTGACAGTCGGTCCATTGACGCCGAGTACTGAAGTGCCACCCATCACATTCAAGGATAGAGGGTCCTATCTGACCACACAATGCGCTGCCGTGATCACGTGGAACTCCGACACTAACGTACCAGCACAGATGAAGGTGGTATTTGTACGCACTTGAACTAAATATGGAGCGGGGTCCCGATGTTCCTCGCAGAACCTCCTGCTATTCTGTTCCTGACGCGTCCTGCCAGGGTCCCCATGTGTGCGATTGTGGCCAGAGAACAGCACAGCTGCAGAACGGTTTTCCAGTTACAGACTTGCAAATTGAACATATTGTCTAAGACGGCTGGACGTGAGAGTCGCAGCGTTCGTATTTCTAATCATTTTAACGGGCCTTACAACTGAACCCGGAAATTAATAGAGTTTCACCTCTAACGCTGATAGCCCCGAATTCTCGCTACAGTTGTGTAAATATGCCGTGTAACTACGGATACAAATACGTGGTCATAGATTTGAGGCGAGATACCAAGTTCGGTTGTAGAAGACGCAAAATATATCTTCAAGGTTTGAATGGAAAGGTCAAAACCCTTCAATTTCAGCTATTTTCGGAACGATCTCTGGAGGAATGCCATAAAGTCAAACTCGATTGTGGTTCATACAATGGAGCAAATTTGGGTTCCATACAATTAATTCGTGTCTAAACACCATTTCAATCGATTACGCCCACCTTCGGAGGGGCTGTGATAATTTAATTGATTATTTCAGTAATCATTTCAATAATTTTCGTGATAATCACCGAAGAAATGTCTGTTATAATTTTAGTGATATTTTTATTGATAATTTCAGTGATAAGTCCAATAAAATTTTGCGTGATAATCAGTGATTAACTCATTCAACACAAATTGTACTGATAATTTTGGTGATAACTTCACCAATTGAAAATTAAAAAATATGTTTTTGAGCAAAATCAGTGATAAATTCAATAATAATTTCAATAAAAATGTTTGTGATAAATTTAGTGATAATTTCAGTGATAATATCAGTAAAAATTTAAGTGATAATTTAATTGAAAATTAAAAAATATGTTTTGGAGAAAAATCAGTGATAAATTCAATAAAAATTTCAATAAAAATGTTTGTGATAAATTTAGTGATAATTTCAGTGATAATATCAGTAAAAATTTTAATGATAATTTCATTGAAAATTAAAAAGTATGTTTTGGAGAAAAATCAGTGATAAATTCAATAATAATTTCAATAAAAATGTTTGTGATAAATTTAGTGATAATTTCAGTGATAATATCAGTAAAAATTTTAATGATAATTTCATTGAAAATTAAAAAATATGTTTTGGAAAAAAATCAGTGATAAATTCAATAATAATTTCAATAAAAAAGTTTGTGATAATTTTAGTGATAATTTCAGTGATAATATCAGTAAAAATTTAAGTGATAATTTAATTGAAAATTAAAAAATATGTTTTGGAGAAAAATCAGTGATAAATTCAATAATAATTTCAATAAAAATGTTTGTGATAATTTTAGTGATAATTTGAGTGATAATATCGGTAAAAATTTAAGTGATAATTTAATTGAAAATTAAAAAATATGTTTTTGAGAAAAATCAGTGATAAATTCAAAAATAATTTCAATAAAAATGTTTGTGATAATTTTAGTGATAATTTGAGTGATAATATCAGTAAAAATTTAAGTGATAATTTCATTGAAAATTTTAAACTATATTTTGTAGAAGAATCAGTGTTTAATTCAATGATAATTTCAATAAAAATGTTTGTGATAATTTTAGTGAAAGTTTGAGTGATAATATCAGTAAAAATTTAAGTGATAATTTCATTGAAAATTTTAAACTATATTTTGTAGAAGAATCAGTGTTTAATTCAATGATAATTTCAATAAAAATGTTTGTGATAATTTCAGTGATAAAATCAGAAAAAATTTTAGTGATAATTTCATTGAAAATTGAAAAATGTATTTTGGAAAAAAAAACATTGATTAAGTCAATAATCATTTCACTAAACATTTTTGTGAAAATTTTAGTGATAATTTCAGTGAGAATTTCAGTGATAGTTTCAGCATAAATTCAGTGAGTAATTCCATAGTTATTTCAGGACGATATGCAGTCATAATTTTTTTGACAATTTCGTTGAAATCTTCAGTAAGATTTTCAGTGATAATTTCAGTATAAATGTCAGTGATTATTTCATTGATATTTGAAGAATATATTTTAGTGAAAATATTTCACTGAGTAAATCAATAATTATTTCAGACAATTTTCAGTGCAAATTCTGATGATAATTTGAGTAATAAATCTAGTATTCATTTCAGAGATAATTTTAGTAATAATTTTATTGATTATTTCAGTAATAATTTCAATTAAACTGTCAAGACAAATTTATTAAAATTTTCAATTTTACTTTTTCTTCTTCTTAGGGGGCCATTTCAACCCGTGGTCGGTTTACGGACGATTTGAGCCCCTCTTGCCAGGGGCCTTTGCTTCGAGCGCGCCTTCTCCAATTAGTCACACCAAGCGAGGTCAGAGCTTCCTCAGCTTGATCTATCCACCGGAGACCTGGTCTCCCTCTTCGTCGTCGACCTTCGGCTCTTGCTCCGAATACCTGTTTCGCCGGAGCTTCTTCATCCGTACGATGGACATGACCCAGCCAGCGTAGTCGCTGAATGTGTAAACGCTGAACTATGTCAATGTCGGCGTAGGGCTCATGCAGCTCGCGGTTCATTTGAATGCGATATTCGTCGCCAACTCGAACAGGACCAAAGATTTTGCGAAGAACTTTCCTCTCGAACACCCCAAGAGCGGTTGCATCTGTTTGCGATATCACCCATGCCTCGGCGCCATAAAGAAGCACAGGTAGAATGAGCGTCTTGTATAGTGTCAGTTTCGTCTGCCGAGAGAGGGCTCTGCAACCCAATTGCTTACTGAGCCCATAGTAGCACCTTTTAGCAAGTGTGGTTGTTCGCTTTATCTGACTGACATCATTATTGGTGTTAACGGCGGTGCCAAGGTATGTAAATTCCTTCACTACTTCAAAGTTGAAGTTGCCAGCTGAAACATGAGAGCCTAGACGCCGCGCTCCACTCTTTGCAGACAGCAACTATTTCGTTTTGCCCTCGTTTACCGTCAAGCCCACTTTGTCTGATTCCTATTCAATAGCATTGAAAGCAGCAGTAACAGCTCCCTTGGTCCGACCGATAATATCGATATCATCAGCGTACGCAAGGAGCTGGACACCTTTGTAGAAAATGTTGACATTGCGATGTGCACCGGCCTTTCGTAGGATCCCCTCCATGATGAAGTTGAAGAGATCGCAGGAAAACGGGTCGCCTTGTCTGAAACCTCGTCCAGTATTAAAGGTTTCGGAAAGGTAATATCCCACCTTGAAGGAGCTGCTCGTTTTGCTCAACGTCATCCTGCAGAGTCTTATCAACTTTGCAGATATACCGAATTCAGACATTGCTTTGTGTAGGCAATTCCGAATCGGGCTATCGAACGCAGCTTTATAATCAACAAAGAGATGATGGGTGTCGATTTGATTTTCGTGTGTCTTTTCCAGGATTTGGCGTAATGTGAAAATCTGGTCTATGGTGGATTTACCAGGTCGAACGCCGCTCTGATAACGTCCAATCAGTGTTTTTGTATGCGGCTTCAATCTTTCAACCTCACAGTACGCTCGACAGGAAATGGAAATGCGATGGAAATGAGACTGATACCTCGATAGTTGGCGCAGATTGTTGGGTCACCTTTTTTCGGTACAGAACAAAGCACGTTGAGATTCCAGTCGTCGAGGACACTCTTAGGTTATACATAAGCCCATTGTGTTGCCACAAGTTAGGGGACAAAAAGTGTACTTCCTCAGACTATGTATGGAGCCTTACTTCAACCATTTTGAGAGTAGGACAAATCTCAGCAAGTCTTTCATATTGATTGACTTGAGATCGTCCAGGTCATTAAAGAGGGGACATCCTAGAGTTTCCTACCTGCGCCTAAAGAGGGCCGGGCAGTGACAAGTAGTTGGACAACTGTCTCTTCCTAATATTCTGCTTGGCAGTTATGACAGGAGTTCGGCGCGCCGAGACCTAGCATGGTGGCATGGCGGCCAAATACAGTGTCCTGTAAAAACCACCAGAATGGAGCTAATATGTTGCCGGTTCAAGGATCTCACTCTTTAGTGCTTCACATTGAGCAAGGTCCAAATAACCGCTTTTCTGTGCATTTTTGGTGCTTTAAGGACCACCCCAACTAAAGCATTAGAAGTGATACTCAACTTACCTACATTAGAGCTGGTAGGGAATCAAGTGGCCGCCGCATCATCGCTAAGGGTGAAATGTACGGCGTTATTGGATGATCGGCAGATTGGTCACTCGACTATCGTGCATACCTGTAGTAGTTTTATCCAACACATTGACCACTCTATATCTAATCTCAACTTTGATAGCCACTTCCATCTACAGATGTATCGAGTATCAGACACATATTCCGCCTAGAAGGGAGTGGCAAACACTCATGACATGGAGAAGGGAGGAACTGAATTTCTACACCGACGGACCGACGATAGAGTCGGCTTTGGAGTTTTCTGAAAAGAACTGGGACTGAAGCTTTCGTTCCGTCTCCCCGACCACTGCAAGCAGAGGTCCTAGCCATAAAGGAGGTAGCCGTCTACTTAAGTAGACACGCTGTAACAAGAATATTATAAATATCTACTCGGATAGCCAGGCGGCCATCAAGTCAATGAACTCGGTGGGAATGAAATCAAAGGTTGCTCAGGGCTGCCGGGCAGCCCTAAATGATATCAGTACCGTTTTCAGGGTACGCCTAATATGGGTTCCGGGACATTGGGATATAGAGGGGAACTGTGTTTAAGGGTGGGATGCACTGCGACCTGAAAGATCTATTGAGATGCTTCCTTTAAGCACGGACAGTTGCGAAGTTGGAATACTAATTGTCACCTGTAAACTGATGTTGAAGGATAGGGTCGTGCGTGCGGCCCATAGGTCTTAGGCAGATGAAGACACTTGCTTAAAGACTACGCTAATGTGGCCGGAGCTTAATGGGAGGAATCTAGAGACTTGCTTGCCCTGTCGAGAGAAGATATCTCTAAGGTCGTGGCTTAGTCCATTGGCTATTCGGCAGGCATGCTCTCAGGCTGGGAGTATTCGCTCATGAATACTGCAAAAGCTGTGGGAATGAGGAGGAGGAGGATACTGTGGAACATCTCTTCTGTAGATGCCCCGCTCTGGCTAGAAGCAGAGCGGACTCTTTAGGCTAACACGCTTTTAACTCTCTTACAGAAGTGTCTGGCGCGAAGGTCAATCACACCCTGCGTTTTATTAGGACTTCGAAATGGTTGGTCGAGTAAATCAGAGGTGCGTTGTTACACGGTGGTATCACAATGGACCCATTGTGGTCTGAGTGAATTGATCTGCAGATCGGCTACCACGATAACCTAACTTAACCTAACCTAGTACTTCATACTCCTGTCTGTCTGTAAAATCCTTGTGGAGTGCCTTAGCTTATGGAGGCTTTTATACTGTTTCCTTGAATAACTCTTTTTTAATATCTTGCCTCTTCAAGGATATCAGCTTCTTAGGACTTCATACTCGTATCTGTCTGTGAAATCCTTATGGAGTGCCTTTGCTTATTGATGCTTTTATACTGTTTTCAGGACAATGACTTTTTTTTAATTGGCAGATTCTAATCCTGTCGTAGAGCTAACATGTTGGCTGTTCAAGAATATCAACTCCTTAGTGCCTCCTACTTGTATCTATCTATGAAATCCTTGTAGAGTGTCTGCTTATTTATGCTTTGATTCTGTTTCTTTGAATAACTCTTTTTTAATTGGTGGATTCTAGACCCGTCATAAAGCTAATATCTGGCCTGTTCAAGGATATCAACTCTTTACTACTTCATACTTGCATCTATCTGTAAAATCCTCGTAGATGGTTTTTACTTACTGTGGTATTTATTCTGTTTTCATTGAAATACTTCCTTTTACTTTGAGGATTCGAAACCCGTCTTCTTCAACTAAAGGAAATATTTCACCACTCAACACTCCAATGTCACCTGTGATAGAAGCCGATCGGCTGTTACTTAGGAGTTATCACAGGAAAGTGTTTAATTGACTTTGAGGCGGGTTCGCACAAGACTTCCCTTGGCTTGAAATCAAAAGAAATGTGGCTTAGAGAAACCATCCCCGAAGCCTCTCTAATGACTCATATCCTATGCTTAGCGACGATATCACGGCATTCCTCGTCTTTGCGGCGTATTGGCTTAGGAATATTTGGGCGTTATGTTTACTCATGATTCATAGGCCTCTAATGGTTCCTGTCGTCTCATGATATGCCTGCTTAATATTGAGTTGTTCTATGTGAGCTGTTTAAAATTTGTGAATACTCGTAATTAACTTCCGCTTTGAAGTGTTTTGCTGCCCATTCCGCCCCATTACTGTGCGCACCCTTAGGCTCTCCCTCCCCTGTGGACTGACGTGAATGCGAATTCCGCTACCGAGCGTGAAGCAGGCCACATTTGCTCAATTAAAAGTGCTAATTTAAGTTTTTTACTTTTCCAATTTATAATTTCGTTTCAGTTTTGTTTGGCGTTTTTCTCATTTGTGTCTTGCGTTTAATTCAATTTTTTTGTAAATTGTTTATCAAGGATTTTCCTTTTGTTTTCGCTGCTATCCACAATTTAACACAAATTAAGTAAAATGTCAACGACAGAATTGCCATTGGGGAATTCGCTTAACATGATTTTGCAATAAATCCAAAAGTAAAATGCTGAGCAAGGAAAAGTTCAGCGCGGAAGATGACTGCGGGTAGACTAGTACCTTCTTTATGTGGCTGCTGATGCTCTTCTTCGCGTTGTTCAGGTTGTTGTTGTTGTTCTTTCGGGTGTTGTTGTTGTTCTGGTTGTTGTTGTTTTTGTTAACACAGGTCTGCATTGCTTTTAATTTTCATTTTCGTTTTCATTTTCATTAAAATTAAAAGTGGAAACAATTCAATTTGACGTTTCTTTCTGTCATATTCAAATGGTTTTTTTTTTGGAATTATTTATTTATTTTTTGTTCTGTTTTTTGTTTTCTGTTTTGTTGTTGTTGTTTGTTGTTGTTGTTTGTTGTTGTTGCTTGTTGTTGTTGTTGTTTGTTGTTGTTGCTTGTTTTTGTTTCTGAATTTTCACATTTTTTGTTTTATGTTTATCTGTCTCGGAGTACTGAGTGGGAGTAGGTGTATTTCGTGGGTGCACTGAGTGGGTGTGGGTGTTCTCCGTGGGTGTGTGTGCGGATGTGGATATGCGTGTGCATGTGGGTTGAGGGTGCACTACAATTTTCGTTCGGAAAACAATCTCTTCTTGTTCGGTTTGTTTGGCCCTTGGCGGTATTTTGAAATTTCAACAACATCAGCAGCAGCATTTGTTGGATAGAGCAACGGTGTACGGTAGAGGGAGGGCAGGGGACAGGGAGTTCGACATGTTTATGGCAGTTGATTGGGAGGCTTTTGCAATATTCCGTTCCCCAGGATAATCGACATTGGAGATTGGCAGCTCTTCTTTGGGGATATTGTTATGTGCCGGTAGCTTTGCAGGTGAGTGGCTGCGTGCTGGAGATTGTATGTGTGAGTACCAGTGTGTGGGTGTGTGTGCCGGTGAATGCGTGTGCGTTGTGTGCCGTTGGATATGTGTGTATGTTGGTGTGCTTGTATATGTGTGTTTTGGGTTGCTTACACAATGCTGCTAATGGCATTGAAATAATTTGCTTTTCGTTTTTAATTTTTGGCATATCCTAATTGAATAACTCAGCTCTGCTCTGTTTGCTAGTGATGCTTTTGTTTTATTGTATCACAGCCAGAGTTGCCAGATTTGGCTATTCATGTAAAAATGTATTTGAAAAGGAAATTTCAAAGTATGCTAAGTTTTCAAGGACTTGATGACGTCAAAATGAAGGGTGTACGAGTATATTATTTGGGTGGGTAGGTGGGTAAGGGAGCCGCCTGAAGGATTATTTGGGTAATATATGATGGAATTATTATACAAAACTATCATATAATGTCGCACAATTAGGGATATCGAAGATACGATTTACAATACAGCTCTTAAACGGATATCCATGTGGCATCGTCAAGAACCTTGCAGGTCTATGTGTGGGCTTCACGGCCACCCAGTGTTACCTTACGTAACCTATCATAATCCTAAAGTCCTCAAAATTTAGTGGATGCCTAATGGGCCTATGAGCATATTATGGGGTTACATATATGAGATTATTATAGGAAATCAACATAAAATGTGTTTATAAGCTCCTCAATATTTGGTTGATGGCGAAGGATGTCTACGAGTATATTATATATGAGATTATGATATGAAAACAGCATAAAAGGTGTTTATATATCCCTCAAGATTTGGTCTACGAGTATATTATTTATTATATATATATGAGATTATTATATAATATATGCTTAAAAGGTGTTTATATGTCTTCTCAGGATTTAGTTAAGATCGTAGGGTCTACGAGTAAATTATTTAGGAAATATTTGTCTGCAAGTCTATTCTTTGGATTATGTATGTGATATTATTATATAAATATAACATTCACATGTATACGAGGGGTATTATTTACATTTCGGGAACTGGCAACACTAATGTCAATAGCTAAAATCTGGCAGCACCATAATAAAGTTTGACATTTTTTAGCATAAACGTACTCACAACGTGTTGATGTACAAGTTCTATTTGTTTTGTTTACAGTGAGTTAAGAAAACGTACGAGAGGTACTATTTATATTTAGGGAACAGGCAAAACTACTGTAAATAGCTAAAATCTAGTGATATTTGTTTCGTTTACAGTGAGTTAAGAAATCAATTTGGCCAAAAAATGGAAATTTCAAGAGAAGGTTTTCGTTGGATTATTTTTCACAACTTTCGGCGTGGATTATCTCAACAAGCATGTGACGATGAACTCAATTCTTTGTATGGCGATAAAACACCATCAAAAACCGTAGAATATCGCTGCTATAGTGAATTCAATCGTGGTCGTAGATCGGTCCCTGACGAACTCCGTGAAGGTCGTCCAAAATCGCCATTTTCATTTCCAAATGTTTGTTATTATTTGCTATTCCCGATATATAAATAGTACCCCTCCTATGCATATTATTCCGAAAGATTTGTATGAAGCCTCAACCAATTTTTCTGAATACTTCACTATTAAATCGCATATACTTGGGGGAGTAAAATTTTCTATGACTATATTTAGCTCTATGGAAGAGCAACATGCTCCGTACCAGAAACCGACCAGTACAGGAAGTATAATTACAAACACCACACGAGGGTGCCGCCCATAACGGGGTGTGCTGTTACCACTGCTGTGATTTATAGCAGTAGATGAATTCTGGGTGGAACTAGAAAACAATGGTTTATCATTCCTAGGCTATGCTGATGACATAGTCATGATGTGTAAAGAGAAATTTGAGGACAATCTCTTTGACAGAATTAAACTAGGATTAAAACGAACGAAAAAGTGGTGCGTCAGGGTAGGGCTGAATATATATCCGGGAAAACCCACCTTTGTACTATTGAGAATGGGGAATTGTATGTATCATATGTCATATATCATGTCATAGTAGCATTTTTAAACAGCTGCCACCAGACATAGTATCCTCGAGAACCGACTTCTTCGTTCGCCATTTGGATTTTGCGAGCTGTGTTAACACAGTTCTACCAAGTAGGAATGACTGGAAGAAGGGAATAGTGTTCGCGAAAGGGGGTGCGCCAATTTTAATCGATAGTTCGAAAATGGAATCTGGAGTGGGTGTGGCATATTTTCCACTCGCCTTCAAATTGCCGTCGACACCAAGTGTTTTTCAAGCAGAGGTATTTGAAATTTGGCAGGCATGCACGGCGCAAGCTGACCAAAGACAAAGCCATTTACTCCGACAGCCAGGCGGCAATAAAGGCGGTAGCATCACCTTTTACCAGCTCTAAGTTGGTCGGCCTCTGCTAAAAAAGGAGGAATTTAAATCATCATTATCAGAAAATAGCATAATATCCCTTGTCTTGTGAACAATCCATCGTTTTCTCCGGAGTTAGGAGAGGTTGTGGTATCAAAACGGCGCTAAGGCGGTAATTGTGTTCCATGTGAGGACTGACTTGACCAAAACCAACCAACCATCCGGGACACAGGAACATTGAAGAGAGGTGGAAAAACACTGCGACATGTGCCGTTTCTAGAATGATGTGGGCTGATTACAGTTTCAAAAAGCACTTCTTAATAAACCAAGGCACACAATTAGCAACTTTATAGCTGTCTGCAGGGGTCAGTGGACTATCGGCACACACGCTGAAAAAATGGGCATTCCGTTCAATGCTCATTGCAGGAGCTGTAAAGATCCACAGGAGAAACAGTCTTACATTTCCATTGTGATTGCTCAGCCCTCACCCGCTTGATACTCAAATATCTCGGAAGTTCTTTTCTGAAGAGTGTAGGGCTTGGAACTTTCAGACCTATCCAAACAACTCCGGATGGTTGTAAAAGTACAAAAGTATGTTACAATTTCCTTTAGGCTCGCGAGGACATGGTAACAAAACGGCACTATTGTTAATTGAGGCGACCCGAGGTCGTCAGCCATTTTACCTACCTGCCTGCTATTGACAAGAGAATACAAGCTCAAGCATCTAAAGCCGATCTGCACAGACGGAATAGGGATAGAACGACAGAGACAAGGAAGATTCTTGGGTGTAATATTTGAACAAAAATTGCTTTGGAAACCCCACATTGAGGAAATGGGAAAAGAGGCCATGCGAGTATTTTGGACGCGTACATCTAAAGCAGGGGAAGTTGGGATGAAATTACCGCGGCGGATAATCAGACCTATGATTACCTACGGGCCATCAGTCTGGGAGAAAGGCACAAGGCAATGATTGTCAACACACTCAACAGGTTGCAAAGCCTAGCATGTGTATGGGTTACAGGAGAGCACTGCGGACATATCCCACGGCTCAATTGAAGTTCTTTTAGAACTCACACCTGGTCACATTCATATCCAGTCCCAAGCGAGTAGGGTTATTCTAAGAACAAAAGATAGCATCGGCTCAAGTAGTTGGCTAAACCGCAAGAAGTTTAATATTCTCGATAGACAAATTCCTGAAATGTCGATGCGGTGGGATACGATGCATCCAAAGTTTAGTTTTATTAAACGATTGAAAACCGAACTTTGTAACTAAGATATCAGGGAATATAAAACTTACAAGATATACCAGAATATGAGAACAAGGTACACACTATTTACTATACAGACGTTTGCCTCAGATATGAAGGAGCTGGGGCAGGTGTGTTTGGGCTGGGGAAAAGATACGCGGAAGCTCTAGGCAAGAACATAAGCATCTTTCAAGCGGAAATTTACGCGAAAGATTGGTGCGATTACTTCAACCTTGAATCTAACTATATTAACAACAGAATAACCATCCTGACTCATAGCCAGGCAGCAATTAAGTCACTCATCTCTCATCAGGTGACATTAAAACTGCTGATGGAGTGTTATGTTAAGCTGAACATCCTGGAAAAAAACAATCATGTACGGATCTTATTGGTTCCAGGTCACCTAGGAGTTGCTGGTAACGACATGGTGGACAAACTTAACAGGAAGGGAGCAGCCTCTCCGCTTATAGGCCTGGAACCATTTTGTGGCTTAGGAAAGAGCAACTTCTCCTCATTCGCTCAGGAAGTAGAAGACAATCAAAAAAGTTTATACTGGGACAACTTACCAGGGTTATCACAATCCAAATCGATAATAGGACCTATAACCTAAAATGTTTGAAAGATTGTATGGAACTAAATAACAATAATTTAATAATCATTACAGGAATTCTGACAGGGCAATGTAGACTGAATTATCACCTAATAAAACTGGGAAGTTACTATAATGGAGTTTGCAGGTTTTCCAAAGAAGAAGATGGGAACGAGAAACAAGTGTTAGGAACATGCCCAAAGAAGCATTTGGGTAATCCTCTAGTACTGGATGAAGAAACGAGATTCAGCAAAATACGCATAATACTAAAATTTATTAAAGAAACTGGACTCAGAGAAATACTCTGAATTCACGAAGGAGCCACAATAGATCTCTAAGGTCGTAGTGCAAAATCCCCTTAAGAACTATAATAATATTTAGTAATTTGAATATAAATTCAACTACTCTGTCTGGATATATTCACTTTTCCAGTGATATTGGTGCAGGATAACAATAATACACTAATACAAAAACCGAGGGATTATTATAGTAAGCTTCACAAAATCACCATGTCCTTGTTGTTGTGCCACTATAAGCGAGTTTCGAAAATTTTCATAACTAAAGGATACATTCATTCAAAATTCATTCAAAAAGGATACAAAACTAGGATACGAAAAGTGTCTAGGACAGCTTTCACGCAAATCAAATATGTAGTACTTCATATATCGGGAATTGCAAATGGCAAGATATAGTTATAAATAGGTCCCAGATCCGCCTGGATGGTTCCTGAATTTGAATGCAAACTCTTGTTGCAATGTGTCTGTATAAAAGATGATTGTCTTCAACTTCTTTGTTGGTTTCTCATCACTTACTTTTCTTTGTTGCTGATGCTTTCAGTGACACGAACATTCACAGACTACCCTTATTATCTAAGCTAAAAGCTAAACTTAAGAGAACTTAGACTAAGTGTGATGCTTGAGAGAGAGTCTGTTTTCTGACTATATAACTATATAGAAATAGGGAGATTTTTTGTCTTTCTTCCTATGCTTCTGTCCATCAATTGGTAAAGAATGCTTGGAGGCTCCCTGGTTTGAGGGGCTAAAAGCTGTGTCAACCTTGGCAATGGCTTCCCTAGCAAAATATGCCTCCTTATTCAATGTTCACTCATTCCTCCAGTCTTAATTGGGGTCTTATCTAGTATCGCTAAGAACTTAACAGGTTTATGCGTGGCCTATTCGGTCCGCCAGTCTAACCTAACTTCTAAGCTTCTAGGTGGGCTTTGTTCCATATTTTCCATGTGAATACTTCCCTATGGGGAACTGCTTTATAGAACCACTGGAAAGGGGTCTAGAGCCACAAGAGAAACAGTTGGCAACCCTGCTTCAAACTCACGCAAAAAACACATCAATTCTATATATATACACCCAATATATATGCAATATATTTGATTTAAAGTAAAAAAGTGGGATAAGAAAAATACTCGAAAATTGTTTTATTTTTGTTTATTCTTTTCCTTATAAAACCCCAATGAATTATTTATGACATATGCTCATCAAAGTGAAATCAAATGTTTAAAATGCAAACAAACAAAAACAACAACAAAAAATCAAATAATATTTAAAAAAATAGAACAAAAAATCAAATGAAAATTTCAACAAAATTGATTTCGTGGCGTTCATCACTCCAGCAGCAGCCCACTCAGCTCAGCTTATATCACATGCTCTGCGAACGCACACTTGCACACCCACATACTTACACTCACCCCCACTTATCCTCGCCAGATGTCCCTGCTCCTTGGTATGTTGGCGCCCCCCACTCCACAAAGCAGTGTACGAGTATTCATCAGCTTTACTCCATTGCACAGATCAGCCAACCAAGCGAGCCACTGACCGAGCCGGCGACCAACTGACCAATCGACCCTTCATTATGTGTGCTTCATTGCTCATTTGTGTGTGGGTGGGTGGGTTTTGTTCTCTGATATTTTATAAAAGAGCGTATACGCTTAAAAATTAATAATTCAACAGTTTGTGTGGTCCATTTACCAAACAAAAACAACAACAACAACAACACCAGGCACATCAGTCAGAGCGGTCAGAGCAGCCGCAGCAGCAGCAGCGTGGAAAAATTAAGCTTTATGAAAGATTGATTTAAAGCACATCATCATCATCATTATCATCGGCACTAAAGATTGGAAATGTGAAATAGTCAGATTAACTTTGTAAAAATTTACACTGCAGTTTAAGCCGCTTATAAGTCCTTTGAATCCCTTTGCATTTTCTCGTATTTTTTGCATATTTTCCAGCTTACGCAGCAAATTTTGCGCCGTTTGCTCGTTCATGCCTCAGCAGCGGTAGTGGGGAATTTGCGTGCAGATTTAAAGGATCACATTTGTGCGTATGCTTCCATGTTTGCCTTGTTTTAAAAGAAGCTTAAGTTAAGTTGGGCAGACCATAACCACTTTTAGGCCAATTATATGTGCGAAGAAACTTCGGGTAAATGAAACCTAGCAAAGTACGAGTAATCTTGAGGATTGCGGAAGATTCATTCCAGTTATTAGAGCAAAAACTATTCACAAGCCACATTTACTTAGCATCAAGGTGCAGCTGGGATTTTGTGCTATAAAAACCCTTCCCTTGACTGGCAGTGCTCTAAATGGAAGAGGGGTTTTTCGTTCATTTGAAATCGTAGAAAGGAATAGGACAGTATTTTAATAGTCCTTTAGTAATTCTGTTTAAGATTTCATCTTTGAACTAGAAAAGTCACACAACATTGAGTGAACTGTCAGAACACAGCAAGGTTCTACTGATTACGACATAAAGGACCTCCTCTATACCTCGCAATAGTTTCCAAGAAACATCTTCGGTGCAGATGCTTATGATGCTTATCACGGAAAATCTTCAAACAAATAAACTGAGATCCTCTTTGAACTCAGGAAATATTATCAGACGAATTCTGGTTAAAAGTCCTTGCTGTGTAGGGAATTTTAAACGAACAATAAGGAGCGAAAGAGAGCCATGTTCAGTTTCCTCAAACGTTCCTCGAATGACTTCTTATAGGGTTTTATCAGTAATCTTCAGTAGCTTTGTTAATGGTCCTGAAGCTTCATTTTCTAACTAACAGATCCAGGGAACAATGGTGAGATATAGAGACACTTCTCGGGATCATGGCGAAAACTTTCTTCACTGACGAAACTTCGCAGCCTCAAAATGCTACTGGGGCTGTCTGGCACTTGAATGAAAATTTCAGATGCTTCTCGGGGATGGGAAGTAGGACAACGGTATTCCAATCGGAAGTGTTTGCTATAGTGACGGTAGCGGAATGGGTAATTAAGAAGAAATGGCGCTGTAAACAGATTAGAGTGACAGTCAGTTAGTAGTGAAAGCCGTGGAAGACGCGTTAATCATTTCAAGAATGGTCCAAGAATGTAAGTCAAGACTTAGTTCCATCGCAAGGCGGAATTTGCTTGAACTTATTTGGGTTCTGGGACACTGCAGTATACGCGGGAACAAATAGTTGATGAACTGGCAGTCTTTGGATCTGCGAGTACTCTGATGAGATCAGAGCTAATTATCAGTATAAGATTAGCAGGGGGTATTGATTGGATCGAGAACCACATAAACAACATTCACAAGGACCGCTGGTGCCGTTTAGTTGCCTGTAAGACAAAAAAACTGCTTCATAGAGAACCCGAACAACAGAGTTGCAGATTTGTTTATAACATTACGAAGGAAAGATCTTCAATCACTAGTTGGGCTAATCACGGGGCTCAGTCTATGGCGACCATAGGCATCATCGAGAGTGTGAACTACATCTCGTTTCTGGAAGAAGAATACAGACCATTTTCTCTGTATTTGCCCGGACATTGTCAGAATTAGGAGGAGCCTTTTAGAGTCAGATGTATTGGGAATGAATAATGTACATTTCTTATCCCTGGATAGACTTCTGAGATTCGTAAAAGAGTTAAAAAGTTTGGAAAGGTGTAACTTTTTTTCCAAAATCCTCTATATCCCCCTATTCCCCTAAATATTTTTCCAGGCTTATAGTACAATAGGCATCAATGCATACATTTTTATGCTATCTCGGTCGCTTTATACGACAATCTTCTTTTGAGAGAGACCATTTGAGTCTTTTAGGGAAATTAGCGCTTGCCTATAAAAAAGAGATTCTTGGACGATATTTCAGTTAGTGGTGAGTTGAGGGGAGCAGTGAGAAAACCGACTACAATTAAAAGTTAAACTTTTTACACTGTTGATATGATTTAAAGTTTGATTTGATTCTTTGAGTGAATTGAATTAAACTTCTTTTATTAAAGCTAAATAATCAAGCAAATGTGTTATGTTATTTGAAACAATCCAGTGATGGAACTATTAGCAAAAGAAACACATTTTCGTAACAATATTATATCTCAACAAATTTTTGATTCGTCTTTGTTATCAAGTACAAAAGGTCAATGAATAGTTCAGGTTTTGTACTACTGATACAATTCAGTGATTGAACTATTAGCAAGATAACTTATTTTCGTAATATTATTATGTGCCATCAAATCTTCATTGTCATAGAGAAACAAAGGTCAAAGAATAGTCCAGGTCAATCCAGTGAGCAAACCATCAGTCAAAAATTTAATTTTAGTAACAATATTACACTAAATCTTTGATTTGTCTTTGTCATCAAGTAAGAAAGGTCAAAGAATAGTTCTACTTTTTATTTTTTAGTACAATCCAGCGATCGATCTATTAGCAAGACAACTTATTTTCGTAACAATATTATATCATCCCACCAAACCATTGATTCATTATTCTTGCTAAGTTGGAAATGTAACAGAATAGTCTGGGTTTTTTGTTCCTAAAGGTGCAGAGTGATGTTAAGATGAAACGGCAACAGAAAGAATAAGTACATTTGCAACAGAAACTCAAGGTGAGTTGCTTCTGTCGCTCATTTTCTGTCGTTAAATTTTGTAGTTGGTGCAAATGTACTGGATTCTGTTTCTGTTGCCGTTTCTGCTCTATGTCACTCTGCTCCTTTTAACATGAAAGGGACATAGCTGTAAGGATAAAATACACAATGTTATGATAATGATATTGATGCTAATGATGATTTGTGATGATACTACAAAGCCACTTATTGAAATTGAGTAGCTGCTTATTATCCAGAAAGTTAGTGGGACGTTTTTCTTATATGAAAAATATCATCCAAACCAACTTAATTTGGTTTAGGCCATTTTACCGACTTCTAAGAAGCTCAATTGGGCAACAACAGAAACCGTTACAGAAAGTGAAACTACAGCTTACACGCAGGGACAAAATCATCATTAGCATCAATATCATTATCATAACAAAATATGTTGTGTCTTTTATCGTTATATCCATGCCCATTTAACCTCACGTAAAAATAACAACTAAAGGTGCAAAGCGACGTAAAGCAGAAACGGCAACAGAAACAGAATCCAGTACATTTGCAATAGAAACTACAAAATTTAAAACAGAAAATGAGTGTTTGGCGACAGAACAGAAACAACTCAGTGGGTCCTTCTGCACCTTCAGACTCTTAGACAAATCACCTGCCACCAGCTGACATGAGTCAGGTATGAAGCAGAAGGCAGTAGACCCTTACGTAGCCAGTAGGAGACACTTACGTGAGCCATCTTTATACGGCATTTCTCAGAGAAGGTATTCCAAATTGAGACTGTGGGTCAAAACTGTGTTGGAGAAAGTGCGGACGCGCAGCAAATTTCACTATTAATTGAATAGTTGCAAATATGCCATCGAATTAAATGAATAGCGATTTAGTACTCTGAAATAATGGAGCTACTTTCAAGTATCCCCAATTGAAGAGTGAGAAGCGTGTCCTTGGTGCTTTTCCTTGAGATGTTGACATGCAAAAACAACAAATTAATTTCATGTTAAGCAAATACAAGCACCAACTCACAAGAACACACACAGCCACTCACACATGACAACTCATACCAGCACTTTGTAAGGACCTTGCTACGCTCATCTGCCTACCGCCCCACCCCAGCAGCAACTACTGCCACTACAGGAGTTTAATAAATTTCATGAATTTTACAAAACTTGACATGAGGAATTATTCATAACTGCCTGCGAGATTGAATTATGTAAATTGCAATCATTACACGGTAATTAGAAAGTTTGTAAGTTTACCTTGTAAGCGAGTGAGTGTGAGGGTGCCAGTGTGTGTGTGTGTTTCGGTGTGGGTTGGCAGAGGTCCTGTCGCCGCGCCCGTGGAGATTACTGCCGATTATGTAGCATATTGTTAGTGTGGTGCCTGAAACCACCGCCACCCGCTCCACCCACTGACGGCGAACAGCGGAAAGTTACACTTAACCCAGCAGACTCGGAAAAGGTTGACGCGGCACCGCGCCCAGAGCAAGCAGCCAGAAAATTTCGCCAAACTATCAGAAGCAGCTGCAACTAGTCAAGAGACCTGCCCGAAATATTCGTGTTGCTGGCACGCTAATTTATTTAGTTACACTCTCGCGCCAAGTTTATCCAGCGCAGAGATTCCCGGCTGTTAGCCAGGATATGTGGCGGTGTGTTTGTGGCTTTAATATGTCTTATTAATATGTCGCAGCTTAGCTTAAGCGTGTGCGAGTGTTCTGTCTTTTGGCATCGTTTGTGAAATTCATATTTAATGACGTGTAAAAATGTGTTCACGGTTTTGATTACATTTTACCTAAGCTCAACTCGTCCGCACTCGCACCCGTTCGCGGTTTCGTCTCTGTTCAGCCGCTCCGCTGCACGTCGCCCGCTTGTCATGACTCAAGTCATTCACTTAGCTGCCGTTTGATATGCTTCGCGGTTTTGTCATTGCCATCACTTCCGTCCTTTTGTAAACTTTTTGCTCATATGAATATGAATATGATAGCGATTATGAGGCTGCCGCTTGTTTCCTGCTCTAACAATGCCACGAATAACTTCATTTGACAGCATCAGAGCCGCACACAGTCCCACACGGCGAAGCAACGCACCGCACCATGCCACAGCGCAGTGCGTTGTCTGTTATAATGGCGTCACAGGAAACGACTTAATTCCTGCTGTCAGTCACTACGGTTGCGGAACGCCGAACAATTTGCTTAAAGTTCGCCTGAATTTATTTTATTGATTTCATTTAAAGTTTAATGAAGTTACGCAGGGGGTTAAGGCGAAAGGGCTTTAATAGCGATTGTAAACATGACTCGCTGCATTAAGCAAATGAATTATATCCTTTTTTATTTTAATTTATCTTACCGGGATATTATATTTCAACGGTAGCAGTGAATATCGATGGGGAGGCAGATGTGTGAGACTTGAGAATTTAGTAACCAGAACAACGGAGGACTGTGCGTTGCTAGAAATGGTCTCTACAAGGAGTTCTGTATGCAACTGTGGGCAACTTTTCTCTTACTGTCATGGGCGAGTTTTCACTTAGTATCCAAGTAGTGTGAAATAAACAAAAACAATATAAGTTTATTGAAAGTGGGCATGACTCTGATGCATTTCTCACCAATCTTTGCTTGGCTTATAGTTTTATTGAAACTCGTCTCTATATGAGTATATAAAATTCCCTCGAAATATCATTCCCAAGATGTTGCTTTTTCGAATGGAGTAAGCACAGGAAAAGTAGGCGTAGTTATGGGCCAGTTTTCCAACCTTTCCACAACCCATCTTGTTTCCTAAAAGTCAACTTTGTATATTCAAATTCATAAAAATTCGCTCGATATCTCATTTGTTCTTAAGAAACTCTCTTCTGGTGCAAGTAACAATATTAAAAGTGGGCGTGTTTATGGACCGATTTTTGCTAAGCTCATATTTTGGTTCGAACTTCACTCTATATATAAAATTGGATCCGATATTTATATTGGGTTTTTAAGATTTGTTCTATGGAAGGGAAAAGGAGCATTGACAGTAGACGTAATGATAGTAGACGTAATGATAGTAGGCGTATTGATAATCAGCGTATTGAGAGTAGGCGTATTTTGAGTGGGCGTTTTAATGGACCAACATTTTGTCAAACTTTCCACAACTCATCTTGGTGAAAAATATCGCCTCTGTATAGTAAATTTCATCCAAAGAGATACTTTGGTTCTTGAGATAAGCTCTTCTGAACCAAGGAGCAGTATAAAAAGTGGGCGTGTTGATGGTAAAATGTTGACTATATTCTATATAGCTCATATTAATGATAAATCTCGACTATAGATGAAATTTCATTCAGACCACTTCCGTGGTTTATAAAATACGATCTTTCGAAGCAAATATATATAAAAAAGTGGGCGTGTTGTTGGTAAAATGCTGACTAAACTCTGCAAAGCTCATTTTAATGATAAATCTCAACTACATACGAAATTTCATCCAGATGACTTTCTTGGCTTTTAAGATATGTTCTTTAGAAGCATTTATATATAAGAAAAGTGGGCGTGTTGGCGGTCCGATATTCATTAAAATGGAGTCAACTCATAGGAGAGTTTCACTTCCACTTCATGTATAATTCCAGGAAAATATATCTATGGTTGTATAGACATCCACTCCTTCGGAGAATATATGTGTAGTGAAAGTGGGCGTGTTAGTGGTCCAAACCACACCAGACTATTATGCAGCGTAGCTATACATTGTACCTCATCTTCAAGTACAATTTCAGTTCGATATCTCTTTTCGTTCCTGGGCTATGCTCTTTATAACGAGTGAAGAGAAGGACAGATGGAACTGACGGAGTGCATTATTAACCCGATTGTAACGGTAGGGACCGTGGACCTATCCTAATGGAACTAGCAATACAGCATTTCACTTCCTTCCAACTCCGGTAACCTATTTATAAACGAGACTCACACCATTGTATGCCTCTCCATAGTGCAACAGGATTATGACAGTCTTTCTTGAAATGAGTTGGGTCCGGGAACTATCTCCAGAAACTTGATGCTTCACTCTTTCAAGTAGTTTTGCTATCAGGAGCAGGCTCTTGTTGAGGATTTTCGGTGACACACATTTCAGCTATTTCAAGGTTCCCGTGTGCGTTATATTCTCGCCATAATTCTCATGTTCCAGGCGTTGAAACATTTGGGTGAACTTAAATTTTCTGACCACCCATGTTTAAATCGTATTTCTGGAGAGCTTTGGTTACTCTGAATGGCGTAATACTCCTGTTCTGTTGTCTTCCGGCCGCTATATTGGCTCCGCTCTTATACGTTTGATATATCTTAAAACTGATGGTTTGGAACTTAGAATCAATGCCACCGGGTGGGCGGCGCAGAAGGGGAATACCACCGTTACGTTGGAAGGAGCAAGGTCAGGCATACCTGGGTGCATTCGGTGTTTCCTACAGGCATCAGCGTGTGCTTAGCAGAGACGGCTGGCGAAGGGTAATAAGTCGGCAATGATCAACAATGGTTGTCCGCCAATGATGATGAAGGCGATGATGATGGTGATGATGGTTTTGATGATGGTGATGGTGATGGTGATAATGATGGTGATGATGATGGTGATGATGATGGTGTTGATGATGGTGATGGTGATGATGATGGTGATGATGATGGTGATGTTGATGATGATGATGGTGATGATGATGGTTTTGATGATGGTGATGGTGATGATGGTGATGATGATGGTGATGATGATGGTGATGATGATGGTGATGATGATGATGATGATGATGATGGTGGTGATGATGATGGTGATGATGATGATGATGATGATGGTGATGATGATGGTTTTGATGATGGTGATGGTGATGATGGTGATGATGATGGTGATGATGATGGTGATGATGATGGTGATGATGATGATGATGATGGTGATGATGATGGTGATGATGGTGATGATGATGGTTTGGATTATAAGGGATTGTTTGGGATTTTGGGGGATTCTTTGGGACTCTGGGGGATTGTTTGGAACTCTGGTGGATTCTTTAGAACTCTGGAGGATTCTAGGGGATTCTTGGGGATTCTATTCGCATTCGGAGAATTATTATTCGTAAATTTATTGGAAGTATTCTTGTCACATAATTTTTTCAACATCACAGACGGGATCTTATCATTGGTTGATTCATGGATTGCTTCTTAGTTCTTACTGAAGATTAATAAACATTAGAATACAGCGAGGACTTTCATCATTTTCTAGAAGAAATGGGTCCCTCAATGAATCTTTTCTTTTCTTTTTACTTTACTTTAAAGTCACTTTTTTGTATTGATTTCTGCCGCCTCATAAAAGCACTTCTCTCGGAATATCCTTGAAGCATTCAACCTCGTATTCACGAAATATTTAATTTAAAGTGTTTGTCCAATAAATCCTTCGAACACTTTCGTTAGCCAACTTTGGAGCTACACTTTTAGAGGTTCCTTTCACATTACGCAAGCACTCCAAGGATTGCTGCCTATTTATGGCTTCGCTATGAATAAGCAAACTAATCTCTTCCACTTGTTCGAGTGTTTTCCTTGGCCTGTTGATACATTGGTAAGCAGCTGCTTAGCCTCCTCCTCTTCTACTGGATACAAAAACGTTTCCGTTCTCAGAGCTACAAAAGTAAACACCACAAATGGGAATTGAAGCCATAGTGACTTTTGTTGAACATAATCTTGCAACGAGCAGCATTTGCAACAAGTTAAGGCGGGCGGACGGACGCACTTTCAGCTACTTTCACTGGCAGTGCTGTTCCGTTGCTGGTGGCACTCCTGCTGCGTATTTTTTATTGTTTTTGTATTGTTTTTATGCGTTATTATTCGGTAAATCGTACTTAAAATATTACGACTGTACAACTTTGTGCATCCACAGCTGCAACTCCCCGCTGACAATGGCGGAGGCGACAACGGCAGCGCTGACAACAACTTCTGCTGCTGCTGGTGCTGTTGCTGGCTTTGACTTATTTACTGTTTGTCCTGCTAATAGCTGCCCAAAAACAAAGCACTTTGTTGACTTGGTGCAACAGGAAACAACAATAACAATAGGCAACAACAATAACAACAACAGAGGCAACAGAGAAGTCCCTCGATTCGCAGTGTCCTGGCAGCGAGCGCAGGTGGATACTATTAGCCAAAGTTAAACAATCGGTAAAGCGCTCGGTTTGCACAATTGCGACAATTGTTTTCCCAACAAATAAGTGTAAATAAATTTCATGCTCCGCAGTCATTTTCATCTTCAACAAAAGAACAACACAAAAAAAAAGGAACTGTGAAAAAGGCGCGTGGCTGGATGAAGAAGTGCTGGTGTATTAAAATAGGATATTCGAAATGAGAATAACTCTAAAATAAACATGCGAGCACTTAATAATCGTTGGAGTCGACTCCGAGTGGTCGAAAAGTTCGTAGACTCTGGAAGGCTTGGAGATAAGTTCTAGAACTAAGGAACCGGCACAATGCTTCTCATTTTCTCAGCACATGGCAGGAGAATTGTTTTTAGTAAGACTAATATTTATTTTTGTCTTTATCATTTTCGCGCTTCGTGATGTCATGCCTAGAGAGAGGGCATTTTGTGCCACTGTCGAAAGTTCGTAGACTATGGAAGACTTGGCGATATGAGACTTGGAACTAAGGAACCGGGGAAAAATTTTCTTAGAACTTGGCAGGAGAATTGTTCTTAGTAAGTCTCATATTAATTTGTCTCTCAATCACTTCGCGCTTCGTGACGTCATGTCTAGAACTTCCTACTGTCGAAAACTTCCTAGACTCTAGAAGACTTGGCGATAAGCTCTAGAACAAATGAACTGGGAAAAAATGTCTCATATTCTCTGCACATGACAGGAGAATTGTTCTTAGTAACACGCATATTTATTTTTCTCTCAATCATTTTCGTGCTTTGTGACGTCATGCGTAAAGAGAGGAATTTAAAATAGAAATATAATTTGTCCCACTGATCGCATAGAAGTTCATGATTATTTCAAATTGGAGGTGTTTGCCATCCTTTTAGGGTCCACTTTGGCCCAAAGAAGACTATTATAATACCATGTAGGCGTGAGTCCTCACTTACTGCTTTTATTCAAGTTGACACCTTGACGGATTATGATAGTTCTGCGATAGACTTCGGTGTTCTAAATTTCAAAGGTCAGTGAAGTGGAGACTATATTTTATCATAATAAAGTTTCGGAAATTATATTCTTTCATGTAGAATCACGGAAAACTGTGGAAATATATTTCTTCCTACAAATCCCTGGATTATCATATATAAATCTTGTTGCTCGTTCCCATTATACAGAAAAAACAGATACTGAAAAATAGAACATAGGAAGGTTGGAAAACTGTGACTTTCTGTATTCTTCCAGGTTTTGAGGCTTCATCTTTAGTTTTCTAGGTACCGAAATCTCATCTGTAGATTTGCAGCTTTTGAGGTATTATCTGGGATTTTCTAGGAACCTAGGTTACATCTGCAGCTTTCAAGATTTTGAGGTATTATATTTATTTTCGGGTATCCTAGATCTTCCCAGCTTTTAAGGTCTCTTCTGGGATTTTCTATGTTTTGAGGTCTCATCTGAGAGTTTTCTAGGTACCAAGGTTTCATCTGTGGTTTTCCAGATCTTGAGGTCTCATCTGGAGTTTTTTAGGTACCGAAATCTTATCTGTAGATTTGCAGCTTTTGAGGTCTCATCTGGGATTTTCTAGGTTTTGAGTTTCATCTATGGTTTTCAAGGATCTAAAGTCTTATACACATTATTTGGTAAAATCCTCCCAGCCACTATGTTAGCTCCATTTAGCTTTCATTTCCAAGTTTTATTATATGTCCTCCTGCAATTTGAGTCCTCTTGAAATGTTTCTATCCACCGCAGTCGTTGTCTCCGTTTTTTATTGTGCGCCTCTGACATCTCCTATTATTACAAGCGGATTATTTGGGATAGATCCGTTGGACGTTTACTGCTTATGACTCAACTTTTTCTTATTATTTGAGCTTTGATATCTTTAACTGCATTATTTCTGTGCCCATCTGTAAATCCTCAGATCGGAGACATTAAGTATTAAGAAGTGGGGTAAGACGGAGAATCGCCGAAGAAGGAGGTCTCCAGGTACTGAGGAACATTGCTCCTTAAGCCTGGAAATATTTGTCGGAATGGGAAGATGCAGGCTTGTGAAGGATGAGTTCCATATTTTCGAAGTTTTTTGAATCTTTTATGAATCTCAGAAGTCTGTTTGGGATAAGGAATATAGTACTACCAACTGAGGCCTTTGACTCGAAGAAAAATGGCTTTAAAAAGAAACAATTTTGAGACCAAGATCGGACCGGGATTCTAACCACCGACCCCCCAAGTGTTCTAAAAGTAATTTGAATTCAATATTTATAATTTGAATGCCTTGTTTCGTATTTCTTGAGAACTAATCTATCTACTTTGTTTCAATATAAATGACTTACTATCCTTATCCTAAACTCTCCCATCCTTGTATGTGCCTCTTATGTAAAGTTGTTCCTGCCTAACTTCGGAGTATTAGGAGAATGGCTGTTGGATTACTGACATTTTGTTACCATATTATTTATTACAATGCATATAAATCTCTACCAGGATCTATATAACCAGATATTCCTGTTTTATATTTGGACTACTTAAATATTCTGGCATTAAGTACCTCTCCCGAATACAAAAAAATTATCTAAAATAAAGTATAATCAGAGGTTCTGGTATATACCTGTAGAGATGTGGATTACTGCCATTTGCTGGTATTAGGTACCTCTGCCAAATACAACCTAAAATGAAGTATAACCAGAGGTTCTGATATACCGGTAGAGATTTGGACTCATGTTTTATTTTGGTATAAAGAACCTCTCCGTTTATCATGACGGAACAACTAGTCACATATAGCACTCAGACTGCAAGACATCCTTTGTACTATATTTGACGTTACATTTTTATGTTTCTTTGAATCCACCTGATTTGTGAACAATCCTCAGTAGATCCTGTGGCCTTAAGTAGCCAAAGTTTGGGTTACTTAAGATGTCAGTGCCAAACACTTCGAACCTGATTCTAGCGAATGGGGGGCATAAGCATAAAAAGTGGTCCACCATCTCATCTTCCTCTCCACAAGACTGGCAAAGTGCACTGTCTGCAGCGCTACCATTGGCATATGCTTAGCCTACACAAAATGACCTGTCTTCAGTCCTACCAGAAGTTTTCAGCCTCATCTACCAAGCGACAGAAAAAATAGTAGAAGGCGCAATAGATCCTGTGTCCTTAATTAGCCAAAGTTTGCGCTACTTAGGATGTCATTGGCAACTACTTAGAACCTGATTCTAGCGAAAACGGGGCTTACTCACAAAAAGTGGTCCACCGTCACATTTGCCCGGCCATTTGCTGCCTCTTACGGCTCCCCATAAGCGATTCTAACCTCTCCGTTAATATACAGAAGTAGTCGCCCTGCGTCCGCTTAAGCAAATATGGTCTAATGTAGGTAGGTAAAATGGTTGACGACCTCGGGTCGCCTCAGTTAGCAATAGTGCCGTTTTGTTGCCATGTCCTCGCGAGCCTAAAGAAAATGGTAATATACTTTTGTATGGTTGTACATGTGTTACCACAGGATCTCATTCGCTCTGTAAGACTCGAACCAACCGAAACTATTGATACACAGAGGCCTTGTTGTCAACTTCTCAGATGTTGACCAAGATTTCATGAGGTTTACACTCTGGTACCATGAACGGAGGATCAATTGAAACCGACGGTAAAATTCCTTTGTTTATTTGTTGAATAATCTTTACAGCCTACCATGAAGTCCTTCTGTACTCGCATCATCCTACTTTCTCAATTTTTTGAAATTACCCCAGCATTTTTCTCAGTGCCCTGCACATTTGAGATTTTATATTCGCCAATTTTTCTATTCATGCAAAGCCCATTAAAGTAATTGCAGCCACTTATCACAATTATTTGCGACACTAAATGCGCGGCCATTCAAACGTGCTTCCACTGCCCACACACCATTGAGCCCAAACCTAATTGAGGCACATGTAAAATAAATAAAAAGATAGTATTACAAAAAAAAAAATGGGTGAAAAAATTGGCGTTATTAAAGTAAAACCCCAACGACGCGGCCGGCCCGAGGCTGATTAAAATTGCAGCAACTTTTTATGGATATTGTCACAACGAATGATGGCGGGCCACACACGCGTGCAACGTGCTAGATCAGGGACATTAAAATTTAGCAAATCCAAGTCCACTGATGATGGCGGTGGCAGGTACGACCCTCCTCCCACTCACACTTGCCTCAATCCATGGCAGGCAATTTGCGCAACACGTAAATTGTAACAGGTTAACTAACGTTAATTGCGTTGCTTAATTGCGCGGTTGTGATGTTACGTAACGGAACATTCTGTGCCATAACAATAACGTGGAACAATGGGCTTACAATGGGCAAAAGGAGAAAAAATGGCGCACTTCCGGTGCCCGAGCAAGTCAGTCGCTGGGTGGGTGGATGGATGACTGAGTTGGCTCCGCCGTAGTTTGGCTTGGGTGCATTAATACTCTCGTGTGTGATACTGCTGCACTGGCCGGAGCCAGAGGTGGCCTTCGACTGTCGCAAAGTGCGGAATTAAGTGGATTTCACTGTGATGTGGCAGCGGCGGCGATGGTGGCGCTGGTGGCGCTGGTGGCAGCAGCATCAGCATCAGCGGCACCGGGGGCGTTAAGCATAGTCACAATAGCTGCCTAATTGCTGGTCATTTTCGGAATTCCAGTTGGGCTCTGCGGTTGGTCATATGCATGCTTAATGCGCTGCTATGACTTTTTTTCCGCCCCCACCCGAAATGGCTGCTATTGCGGCTGTGGCTGTGTGTGTGTGCATGTGTGGGTATCTGTGTGTGTGTGCCTCGTTGTGGATTGCAACAGTTTAGTCAATTTTGGTTTAGAAATTGCATAGAGAGTGTTTATTTAGCAGCTAATTTTTAACTGTATTTAAATGGCATTTTATTGCAAATGGGAGGACATTAATTATTTTCGCAGTTGTCGAAAGGGCTCTGACAGAGTATATAGTGGAAGTAGTTACCATGGTCGTACAAAAGGTTGGGCATATTAAAATAAACATCAACAACTTGGTTTATGCTAACCACTTATATGATAGTTTAGCTTTATAGGGGGTGATATTACGAGTCTTTTACATGTGAACGATTCTACATCACCCTACACCACGATTTTGTATGCAAGGATATGGGGGAATAGTACTATGGGGGGAATAGTACTAGGGGGAAATAGTATTGGGAGGAAATAGTACTAGGAGGGCACAGTGCTGCGGTTTTCGACTCGAAAGCAAAAGGATTATGAACGGAGCATTTCGAGACCATACCCACAATTGTGAGACTAGCATGGTTACCACCAGATCACGATGGTCGGCTGCTTTCTATAATACAACAGGACAGGCTGTTCAACAAGAGAGAAGCGACGATAATTTGGAAAAGCATCCCCAGCCACTAACTTTTACAGGGTGCTTGACGATGCGGTGTATAAATTGTGTTTTGCTAGTTGACCAGACATGCTTCACTGGAACACGTGCCCAAAATGTCGATTTATCAGTGAACAACTTATTCTACCAATTACGATTCCTGTTTTCAGTTGCCCAGTTCTTCGCTTTTTCATGTGGTCTACCGTATGCAATGAGGTGCTAATGCGAAAATTGCCCTTTGCCTTGTGTAAGCGCAGCCTGATTGTATTCAAAGCAATGTTAACTCCTTTTTTGAGAAGTTTCTCCTTAGCCTCTCGCTGCCACAGAGTGTGATTCTGCTATAAAAGCTTCAAAATCATTCCATTCTGTCGGTTGGACATGGCTCTTGATTTCGATTTCCTGAGATCCGGAAGGTCATGTACTTTTTTTGATTCATCGTACCGCTTCACCAACTTCTTAACGAAGCATTCCGCCTATCTATAGTTTTAGCTGCGGCAGCATACGACATCTTCGGTCCTTTCGGGTGTATCCAAAAAATACGGCTTCGTACGCTTCTAGCTCATTTCATCAAATATGGAAGAGACTCTACACTTGTTCTTCAGTACAACGCTTTCTCTTCCAACGTAACAACTATTGGAACCGCACCAGAATTCAATTGTATTTCCCTGTATATATACGGTCCGATGGCTCCGCGGGGGAGCAAAGGGCCGCAACAAGGTTCCTCCATTTCCTTCTGTCATACGCCAACCTCTTGATTTCGCTGCAGGTTTTGTTGGTTCTGAATACTGTAAGGAGCAAAAATTCCTCATAAATTTTGCTCCAACATAATTCTTCTGCCACACCACCATTTTTCAAACGAAGCCTGGAACCGCACTCGATTGTTCCAGAAGAATTTAATTTGTTGCATTATCAGAAGCAATTGGCAAAACCCACCCCTAATAAAGCCACAACAGTATGATCGACGCGCATGACATCATCAATAACAACAACAGAGCGTGCAACAACAAACAATGCCACGTGCTTGACAATAAGCCGAATTCTTCAGCGATAATGGCGGTTACGTTTGAATACAATTTATTCAACAACAGAAATTTCTGGAAACTTTGCGACTGAAACTGGGCTATAAAAGCAGCAGCAATTGAGGGACTCGCTCTCTTTTCCTGATCAGCCATCGACCACGACGCATCGGCAGTAGCTCTTTCTTCTCCAGCAAGCAACGCGGACGCATCGACGGACAGAGCTCTTTCTTCTCAAGCAACCACCGACGACACATCGACAGTAGCTCTTTACATCATCAACCATCGACGACTACGCATCGACAGTGGCTCTTTCTTCTCCAGCAAGCAACGCAGACGCATCGACAGTAGTCTCTTTTCCTGAACAGCCATCGACGACTACGCATCGGCAGTAACTTTTTACATCATCAACCATCGACGACTAAGCATCGATAGGAGCTCTTTCTTCTCCAACAAGCAACGAAGGCGCATCGACAGCAGCGCTTTACTTCATCAGCCATCGACGACGACGCATCGACTGTAGCTCTTTTCCTGAACAGCCATCGACGACGACACATCGACGCACACGAAGAAAACATCGACGCACCAAGACTTTTGACTCCAGCATTTGATGCAACCGTACTGAGATCATTCTGCATTAGTGGATTATATGGTTTGTAATCGGTACTCCACTAATTCCCAGAATTACCAACGTTGTACCGAGACTTTGTATTAGTATTAATATTAGCTATTAACTCAGCATTAGCTATTATCTAAAGATTTCATTTAATAAATTAAATAAAACCAAACTAAGTAAACTCATAGTTATTTTCTGTAAACGACCCCTGGCAATCCGGCGAGCATTACCCAGGCGAAAGAAGGAAAAAGGGTTCGTTTCAATACGTCAGCTTCCAGACTCCTCCCCCAGGTCAGTGATGGCCTGCTGCATTGGGCTGCTGGTGATGTCGGTAGGTCCCTTTAGAGCCTATGAAATTCCTTTTTCTAATTTGAAGACATTTAACAATCAGTCTCCAAATTCACTCTCTGAGCCTCGAGACACTTCAACTATTTTCTCCAAGCATTTAAAAGCACTTCTCTGATATATTCCTGCGCTCAAGAAAACCAAATTTCAGAATTTTATTTGCCGCTAATATGACTGAAATCTAAGGTCCTAAACCAATCTGGAAATCTTAAGAAAAACAGTTCTTGTATTGAAAGCTGTCACTACTTACGAGTATTATAATATCCCACATCTCTGCTGCAGTCATTTCAAAACCTAACTATTCTATCATTCCATTACGATCTACTAGTAAAATACGAAAGAAGATTCCTAGTATCACTTCCACTTCAGCGAAAGAAACAACATCATTAGCGAGGTCACATATTTAGCCAGAAGTGGACAGCACCACCAGAGCTTCAATCATGTTCTGCAGGGTCTTTAACATAGGTTAAATTGTGGCCAGCCCTAGTCGAACCACCTACAGAAGATTACTGTGGGGGTAACATCTCATTATAGATGCAGTTCTAAACAAAACTGAGCTCTTGATGATTCGTAAGAGGTGTCGACTTTCATAGCATTGAAATTGTCACGTCTCAATGTACAATTTCTGTCCTAAGAGCATTTTGTACCGTTGGTTGAGTAACGGACTCTTGTCTGGGAAATGCCGAACTAGATTTTCGACATCAGATCTTGTTGAAATCGGGAAGTAATTGATCCATTCTCTTAGCATATCTTGAGTATACTATCTTTCCATATTCATTATTATACTCTGCCGACCAAGTGATGAAAGTTCCTGATGGGTTCCGATGTGACTCTTTATTTTGCCAGATGATTTATTATCCTATCTTACTTTAATTTTCCGGATGACATCCGAATTAAACAGTAACTCACAGGTTGTCTCTGATAGTCCTCAGATATATCAGATACAGATTGCAACCTTTTTGAGTTAGCTTAAACGCTATGTCGTGATCTGATGTGCCAAACTGGCTGAGTACTTATACTAGCTAGGTACACATATTCGGTCGTTCTACATCGACGGTGTTCTGGAGTCCAAAGCTGTGCTAGATGTAGGGAAGACTAATGATAACGATTTTATGGCTGTTCTGGAATATACTTTTGGGATTATATGGTATTTTTTAAAACCAGGTATTTATTTCGTAGAGTGCGAACACCTCCTCTGCTTGGAAACTTCTATATTGGTGGGGTGGTCCCTGCAAACTGCAATTCTGGCTCTAGCCAAAATATTTCTTCTTCCTACTAAGAGCTCATGGTATAGGAAGCTAACTAAGTTATACCAGCATTTCCTCAGCTCCTCCTATTCTCGCGTCTTGAGTTTAATGGTGAGAAATTTTGTTCAAAGCAGGCTTTCGAGGAATATTCTTCATGTTTCTACCGGGAAGTTGATATCAAGAATAATGATATACGAATATAATGATATCTACAATGGTAGTGGATCTTCATTTCCGGATAGTTGCTGAAGTAACTGCACCCTACCCAACACTTCGTTGGCCAATAATATGAAGAATAAGCAAATGAATACATATCAGTGTCGTGGTCTTCAAGTGTCGGAGGATGCTTGGTACGATGGATCCAGTGAATCGTCTAATAAATTAAATCAGAAGAATATTTGAAGGTAGAAGATATTGTTCCCCAATAGTTCAAAATCTTTTTTACAAACCAGCGGACAGTACCGTGCTATATGCCAAAGCCACTAAAAATCTTACGAATGCAATAAGAAATCATGCAAACGACTCCTCTAAAACATTTTTAGAGTTTCTAAGATATATTCTCCAAAACATCTGTGTCAAAGGTCCGCAGTCCGTGATCAGGTGCAGTGAAGTTTCATCACTTTCTCCACAGAATGTACAGACGGTATCTCAGGATAGACTCAACTTATTAATGTGATAGTTGAGAGTCCACAGTGCCCGCTTAAGACGCCTGTGATGATTATCAATTTACTCCGAGGCGAGTTAATTAACTCTTTAACTCTTTTAGGATTAAAGTCCCCCAGAGGAGCTTCAGACTGTCTTTATCCCGGACGATTTTTCAAGTTTGACTTCTGTGTACTTCTAAAGAAGACATCCAGTGGTGTTGAATGATAGTCCAAAGACGGATTCAGGGTCGTTGAACTGAGGGGCCGCAGCCATCCTTGCTAAGCTTTCACCCTTCGCATTTCCCTCTACTGTTATGTGGCTTGACACCCACAGTAGAGATAGCTTGTTGATACTGCCTAGGGTGTTCAGTTTCCCAATACAGTCTCATATAAGTTTAGTCCTTACTAAGATGAGCTCACACTTTTGAGTGCTGCTTGACTATCGCAAAATAGCACGATGTTTCTTCCCCGATACTTCCTGTCAATGTTAAGCTAGGCACATCTTTCAATAGTGTGAAGATGCGATGGAAAAATGCCTGCGAAAAAACCCATTGGTCCCCAGTCGTTGGTCGCCATTGGTTCCCAGAAGTTTGGCCCAAATACTTCAATAATAGTTCCGTCCATAGGGAGGTTTTATCTAATTTTATAAGTCTTCAAGTCACTCATGGGATTCTAGCCAAGAAAAGTCAATTTTGTACTGTACTTGTGTACAAAGTGGAATTTTCTTGGCATAGTATTCTTTGAGATCTTCGTATAACGTATTCTTGAGATGAATTGTTACCCCATATGTTTTGGCTGCAATTTGATTCCTTCCAAATAATTTCTTGTATTCCGCTAAGAGGTTTGCTAGCAGAGTCTTGTATTACTAAATTTAAGGGTGTTAGATTTAGTATAACTTCGATTGCTGTCGTTGGACAGGTGCGAATAGCTCCAGTGATGACGGGTACGAGGCGTTGTCTTTTACTTAAGGCAGATTTCGCTGTCTTAAGTCTGACTCTATTTGACCAAGCTACCAGGCCTATAGGTGATGATTGGTCTCACCCTCTGGTATACATCCAGCGAACGATTTTTGTGATACATCCCCTAAATTTTCCAACAAGACTTCTGTATATCATTAAGAAAGTTGTAGCCCTCTTGGTGGTTGCTGTCAGGCGAGATTTCCACAATAAGTTTGTGTTGAAAATGACTCCGAGGTATTTGATCTCTGAGCTTATATCGACCTGCGTACCATTTAGAAGAATAGCGATGCAGGGGAACAGGATTGAAAGGCAATGCCTTAAAGCCCACCATCGTGCTGTTTACAAGACAAAAGATCCTTACCATATATCCTTTTTCTTGTAAACAGCACGATGGTGGTCTTTGAGGCATTGACTTTCAATCCTGTTCCCCTGCATATAATAATAAGTCCCTCTTCACTAGCTGCTAATAAGCCCCTCTGGCTAATATCACAAAGGGTGATTCAGAGTTTCCCCTAGCTATTATCACAATATCGTCCTCATATTCTTGACAGCATATGTCTAGATTTGTGAGTTTTACCAGGAGATCATCGACTACTATGCTCCACATATTGGGTGATAATACTCCACCCGGCGGACATCCTTTATTGACTTATATATTGATATATACTCGAACTATTAATAATCAATTGATTATCTTAAAAAATATACTTATTTGGAAGATGATTGCCTTCACAGTTGTTCTTCAGTGCAATGGTTGCTCTTCTAACTTTATGATGATTTTAGAACCCCTCCAGATATCCCCATTGTATTTCCTTGTAGAGCCTATAAAATTCCTTCTTCTAATTTTAAGACCCTAGCAAATCAGCCTGGTATTCTACTGTTTTCGCATCGAGACCTTTCACTTATTTTCGCAAGGCATTTAAACTCAACTTGAAGCACTTCTCTGATAGATTCCTGCTCCCATGAGAAACAAAGTTGCGCATTTTTATGCCTCTTTCAAAATTCAGCTCCTTAAGCCTAATCGGAAAATCTTTTAAATTGCTTCAACGCATTTCCAACCAACTCCAATCATGCCTCATTAATATTTGATGAACAGGTAAATGCCAAGGAAACAAAGGATTAAATACACACACAGCCACACAAAAACACACTCGCATACATATGCAATTTTCATTTTGTGAGTTATTTTGCAATCGTGTTCACATTAGTCCATATTTAATTACACGCAACATCCGCTCCACCACGTTGCCTGCCGCTGGCGGAAGGGGCTCTGGTGTGTGAGCGAGAGTGTATTGTGTGTTGATGTGTGGGTTTGTTGGTGTGTGTGTGTGAGTGTGTGTGTTCCTGTGTGTGTGAGTGTGTGTGTGTGTCCGTTTTGCCGTGTGAATCCCGCCGGAGTAACTAACCCGCAGCCATCTGCTGCATCGTGGCTCCTTTGTGTACCACACCGCTCAGGCATTTGCTCCGGTGTGGCGTCCATCAGCGAGCGTTCTCATCCGCTGCCATCCCATGCCAGATGCGTTGTATGCAGCGTCCTGGCGGATAGGGTGAAAATTAATACCCTAAGCTACGCTGATGCTGCTGTTGCCGTTCCTTCTGTTTTCATTTCGATGTTAGGAATTATTAACCTGAATCTCCGAGCGAGGGTGCAATCAAAAATGTTTGGAAAATTTACCAAGTCACTGACAGCAGCACCACTTCGTGGGACTCGCTGTGCGCTGGGTGGGTTTGGCTCGTCGCCTCCCGCGGGCCCGTGTTGATGTTTTTTAAATCGCCAAACTACCATTTCATAATTACGCAGCGAACGCGCTGGACGGCTTTTGCTGCCGTGGCTCGTAATGCGCTTTTTTCAGCTGTTCATGCCCGCCTGACTGACGGCCTGACGCACTGACAAAGAGTGACATGTGAGTGCGCCAGCATTATCCTTCTGCCGCCGCTTGGCTGTTGTTTGGCGGACATGTGGTTCGCTGTAGTTACAATATTTTCGCAATTTCTCCGGTTTCATGCGGCTGCCTGGCTGTCCGTCAGTCCGCGTTGTTGGCATGTGTAGCGCCATTATTGCGGCCACATGCGCTCGGCGCGCTGAGGTTTGGCTGCATTAGATGCTGCTTGCTTAATTAATTTCGTTAGAGGAATCTCAGTTCCGCTACCACACATAACCAATTAAAATATGACACAGCGCAGCGAATTCGCAGTTGCAGCAGCAGCAGCAGTTGGTCTCGCATCCTTCGTCCGTTTTAATTATCATCGGTTGAGGTATTACACACACACACACACACACACGCACAATCACACACCCACCAAATTGTACGTGCCCCCACCCACAAAAATACACATGCACACACCCAAATACAGCCAACAAACTTACCGTTTAATTACATACAAATAACAGTCGCAAACGAGCCATAATTATTAACAACGCTGGCATAATAACACAGCACTGACGTTCAAGCTCCTGCTGCCTGTTCGGATTATGCAGGATCTGCTCATTTGACATTTAATACAATTTTCGCATATTCGCGTGCATTGTTCTCGTCCGCAGCGAAATATTTTGCCAACAACTCACATTTTGAATGAAAAGTAAACAATAAGCCGCGCCGAAAACTATGCAACATTTTTTACCTTCGCAAATGCGGACAAATTAGAAGCCAGAACAACGAACGACGTGTGCACTAATTGAATGATTTCTGTTTGGGAATATTTTTTAATGAATTCTCAAATTACTTTATCCCTGCAGTGTGTTCGCAACGAAAAACTAAAACTGCTACAAGCCAGAAAATATGCTACAATTCTCGTATTTACTTTCCACACATGCGGGCATAATTAAAATGGAAAAATCGTAGCTGCTAATGCAAGGATTTTGTTTTCGATGGTTTTAAAATACATGTTTGGTTTTGGTCCTTTCATCAACGCCTCAAAATTTTGGTGCCTTAACAAAATGCCTAGAAATATGCTACAATTAAATTGTTCAGTTGCTACAAATGTGCATTTAATTTGGAGTAGGAAAACTTTGTTACTAATTAGAGGAGTTTTGTTTGGGAAGTTTAATATACTTTATATATATATCTATATATATATATATATATATATATATACATATATATATATATATATATATATATATATATATATATATATATATATATATATATATATATATTCATCCTTATTCTACTTCCTTCTAAATTCTTCTAAAATTACTTACCATCAAATAGCACTGGGTCCATTAGTCGAAAAGGGGTGGGATGATTTATGACTCCTTGTTTACGACTTGAAATTGTTGCCTGTTTAATGGCTAAAAGGTAGCGAAAACACCATCAGCTTTCTAGCAGTACCACCGAATTTTTGGCAAGACATGGTGTTTGGCACCCTCGAAAGACCTTTGGATCCATATGGTAAAGATCAGGCCCATAATATCCTACGCATCAGCGGTCTAGGGGGAAAGAATTGTTTCTCAAGAGGGTGAAATCTGCCCTATCTATACTACCAAGAACTATGGCTATTTATTGTACGGGAGCCTTTCCTGCAACTTATGGCCGTGCTCTTGATGCGCTGTTGAATCTTCCGGCCCTAGATGTTTTTATACAAGGAGAGGTCCTAAAAGCCATCTGTGGGTTGAAGCACAAAAGGCAGTGGGTGGGTGAAATTATTGTTGGCACTGACATGGATATTACTACTCCTTCTATGCCCATTGATACACGCATACCCTATAACACGCGTTCGTAATACACGCGTACCCTACAACAGAAAGGCGGTTTCGCAGTTTCCTTCGATGTCCCTGTGACCAGATACCCTATAGATACCCTACTAGGTGGACTGTAGAATGCGAGGAGAGCTCGTTTAGAGCTGACTGGCATTTCTGTACAAGTCTTGAGAATGTACTGACGCCCGCAAGAGATCTAATGGCAGCTTGGCTGTCCAAGAAGAATTTGATTTTGACACCAGAAAACTCTTTACTGAGAGCCCAATTCACTACGTGGTAAATTGCCATTACTTCCGCCTGGAAGACACTGCAATGTATCGGGAGTCTGAGCGAGATGATAAGATCAAACTTGCTGGAGAAGATCCCACTACTGACCATGTCCCCAAACCTAGAGTGTAGATATCCAGAGTGTCATCGGTGATCACTCTGTTTCCGATCCAGTCGTCTTTGGTTGGGATAATGAGGTCGAACCCCCGTTTAAGGTTGGAATTCGGACAGACATAGTCAACAGAGCTGGGAGTAGGCAAGTCCTGATTGAGGATACTAGCGTGAACCAGGTCCGTCCGCACCCACCGATTAAGTGTGTTGAGTCTGGTAGCAAGTATCATTTTGGCCTGTTGATCACGTATGGTATGATCGCACTTATGAGTCCGGTAGGCAAAACTGTCTTATTTTCACTCCAGAACAGATACTGCGGGTTTAGGGGTTTTCGTGGCATTCAACCGTGCCCAGCTCCATTGCACCCTAGGTCGTCATGCTTTTGTCTTTCAGGCGGAGGTGTATGCAATCCTAAGAGCGATGGACTAAGTAGTGGAAAGAAGATGGCATGGCAGAAGTATTTGTGTATGTAATGACAGTTTGGCTATGCTGAAGGCCTTGCAGTCCCCTTATCACTTCCAAGTTGGTGCAGTTGTAGAAATCCAGATTAAATTATCACGGAAACCACAATGGTCTGATGCTAACATGAGATCCAGAATACATGGGTACTGGTACTAAAGTCGCGGATAATCTAGCGAATAAGGGATCTGACACCAGTTTTACTGGCCCAAATCTTATTCTTCCCATACCTCTCGCTACCATTAGGGCCACTACTAATGATTGGGTTGCTCGACTGCGGAACTGTAACACCCTAAAAGTTTACATAATCTTCATTACATAAATTCTAGTTACTTATAATGCTTGCACCCTAAAAATATGTGCTTTCTTACTTGACTTAATTGCTTAAAGCTAACCACACGAAATGTGTAGTATCTGTTAGGAGTCGGTGCTGTGAGTCAGCTACTCGCAGGCAGCTTGATTCTAACTCACGACACTGTGCACAGAATCGCGAATGGGCGCCGTAAGAGGCAGCAGATGGGCAAGGACTATGCTACCTGTTATTTCCGATAGAATATCAAATCTTCTTCTGTCGCTTGGTAGAAGAGGCTGCAGACTTCTGGTAGGACTGATGATGGGTTATTTTGTGTCGGCTAAGCACAGCCATTGCAGAGAGTGCACTTTCCCAGGTTAGTGGAGAGGAAGATGAGACAGTGGACCAGTTTTTGCGCTTATGCTCCGCTTTCGCTAGAATCTGGTACGAGATATTTGGCACTGTCATCCTAAGTAGCACAAACTTTGATTACTTAGGAACACAGAATCTACTGAGGTTTGTTCACAAATCAGGTGGATTCAAATAAACCAAAAAATGGAACGTCATATATAGAACTTGCGGTCTGAGTGCTATATATGACTAATTGTTCCGACAAAAAAAAATATGTATATATTATATTATATGTTAATGAGTCGTTATTGAAGGCTCAATATTTGATATGACTGATGTTTTATGGCTCGGTACTGATGAGTCCTTGTATATGACTCAATGATTGTAGCCCTTTACCAAAGATTTACAACTAATGACTTGTTGCAAACCACTACTAATATCTCTTCACTAATGACTCAATTACTTTAGTCTTTATTCATGAGTAGCTATGAATGAACAAAAATAATAGTTCATCTTAGTATATTGAATAATATAAGAAGATATTTTGGAGATACTATATAATGTTCCTCCATAGTTCTCCATGTAGCTACAACGAGCAGTTGTTATATTCTATTTATACTATGTACAGCCTTCTCCTCTCATTGTCCGCCTCTAAGAAGCCACCCATTCTATCATTGTTTGTAAGTCAGTTGTTAGTTCTTGGTGCGGAAGTTCTTCTCCACCTTTCTACCACACAACCTCAATTTTACTTTTCTTTGCTTCTCATCCCCCCTCATCCCCTGGCAACTATGCCACTCGCATCTATCGAAACCAAAAACCTTGTCATCTTGTCATGATATGAAATCCACGCGGTCCTAAAAGTAGGCTTCACAACCACCTCACTCAACCCATAAAATGACTCCCCACTTTTAGAGTCCACTGCTAGACGATAACGATCCCTTTCGTTATTCTCTTAGAATCATTTAATCACTTCCGATATTTACCCTACATTGCGATAATGCTGAATAATGCCAGCAAGCCTGAAAATATGCTAAAAATAACCTTGCAAATACTGCAAATAAAAATAAATAATTCCAAAGCGAAAGGTTTCATCTTCCAAAGTGAAATTATTTCTATTTAAAAACATTGTTTTAGCAAAAATTTCAATTAATCCTTAAAATAGCATCAACAGCAAATTCTAAAAAGCCCAAAAATATGCTACAACTATTTTTGAAATATTATTTCCATGGCCATTAAGAGTGCATGTGAAGTTAACGTTCATTATTTTAGTTGCTTTACAATTTTCATTTAATTAAAAGAAATACATAAACTGCATCTAAGGTTGTGTTGCCTAAAAATATGCAATTATTCTCCAACTAGTTTGGTACTGGTAAGCTACAGAAATTCTAAATTGCAAAATAAATTTGCAGCGGCTGTTATTGAAGGAAAATCGAAGCACATGAACAGAAGAGACGAGGAAGCCGTACTGCATAATTCCTTGTTTCCATGCTTTCTCTGCCGCACTGCCTCTGGAAGCTGCCACGGTGTCCTTGCAGGTGTTATGCAATGTGTTTAGTCAGTCGCTTCTCTTCTTTGCACATCATTGCAGAGCACAGCGCCTTAATGCCGTGGTTTTATATCGTAAGTGTTTAGTAAGCTTCTAAAGTATGCTCCACCCACACCCGCTCATCTTCACCTACGTGCAACGTACTCTTGTCTATAGCTGGCGTATTTCATCCTTCTCTTCAGCGGCAACTCATCACACTTATGCCCGCTTAGTGGGCTATCCTTCACCTCCCTGTAGCTGCTTCACATACTAATGCTCGAGCGCTGAAATGTATGCAACATTTTCTTACCTACTCGTACTCTCAGCGCATTTGCATAATAATTTCATGCACCTGTGCAAGCACGTTTTAAATTATAACCGCCAAGTTGAGGGGGACGCATTAAAAATGCTCTCCTAATGCAATTAACCGCTAAAACGTTCAATTTAGCTACTTTTGCATACGAAAGTAGTTGGCCATTGAAAAATGGACTGCTCTGTAAAGTCACAATTTGCACAAGGACCTCTTCGGTCTCCGGTCCGTGCTGTCCGAGCATCGCTTGGGCGCCTTAAATAAATTTTCTATGTCAAAAGTCAAATCAGCAACGTGCGTCCAGTCATGTGCATCAAATCAGCATTTTTGTGAAAAGAACTGACAGCAGCACTGTTAACGCTCCTCGTACGTAGTGAGTCCTGAAGTGGGTGTGAGTGTGTGTGTAGTATAGGTGTGAGTCTACGAGGTTGGTATATGAGTTTGTCTTTGCCCAGCCGTGTATGCAAACGGATGTGCTGAATTTTTATTCATTTTACACTTGGCATGGTGCCATATTTGCATATGGCGGCGCGCATACTTCACGAGCCACCAGGAGACAATATAAGGATTTATGCATATGACTAAAATGACCTTCCTCAGTTAGGTGTGCAGTGGGTATTTATATTAGTGAGGATATTGCAGGAGCCCAGCGGGAACAATGTGCAAGTACCTGGGTTATAGTAGGTCTGGTTTGTAAGCTGTTGAAGTTGAGAGTTGGTAAGATCCCAACCAGTTGTTGCGAGTTCCAGCTTGGCTCTTTGAGAACGTAACATGACAATTTATTGTTTGAAGTGACACTAGTGAAAAATATGTAAAGCTGTGGTATCAGATAACTGGGAATTCCCTCCAGGGATACCTGGAGATTAGGCAACCAAGTACTAGAACCTCTTTATACGTTCTCTGTGAATGCGCTGCAGTCTGGAGAAAGTGGTTCCTCCTAATGGGACCCCAGAAAGTGGAACAATTCATAAGGAGCTTCAATATGGACTGTTAAATACGGTTTAGGTTAAAGACTTCCCTCTAAAGATCAAATTGGTCGAAGAAAACCACAGCGAATGATAATAATAATAATGTTACGTAATTGCCTTTCTGACAATTTTCACCAAGCTCAATATTTGGATTCGTACCTCTGGATTGTGTAATAAGTAAACAATTCCCTCTTCAGTTAGAACAATTGGCTTTATTCTATTTGTCCAACTCTCTATTGGCTTTAAAAGGTTGCTCGCTTCTCACACTTCGTCTTCGCTAACGTTTGCTTCAGTTAGTCTGTTGGTGCACCGCAATGTTTTATTTACATCTGCTTCAACTGTCCGTTGCTAATACGACGTCCGCTCTGCGACAATCACTGCTCAACTGCCCGTTGCTAACGACGTCCAGTCTGCAACGATCACTTTTTAACTCTCGTTGCTAACACGACGTCCGCTCTGCGACGATCTCTGCTCAACTCCCCGTTGCTGCCAACGATGTCTGCTCTACGACGATCACTGCTTAACTGCCCGTTGCTAACACGACGTCCGCTCTGCGACGATCTCTGCTCAACTCCCCGTTGCTGCCAACGATGTCTGCTCTACGACGATCACTGCTTAACTGCCCGTTGCTAACACGACGTCCGCTCTGCGACGATCACTGTTCAACTGCCCGTTGCTAACACGACGTCCGCTCTGCGGCGATCTCTGCTCAACTCCCCGTTGCTGCCAACGATGGCCGCTCTGCGAAGATCACTGCTTAACTGCCGGTTGCTAACATGATGTCCACTCTGCGACGATCACTTGTTAACTCTCGTTGCTAATACGAGGCTCACTCTGCTTCCTGCCACTCTCGGGATTTGGCTATGATCACTTCTCACTGCTTGCTTCAACGATGTTCACTTTGCTGATCTGCTACTGGTATTGTCACTGGTTAAGAGATCTGCTACTACGATGTTCACTTTCGGCTACGCTCACAGTTTCACTGCTGCTGCTACTACGTTGTTCACTTGGTCATTTTCACTTGTTTACTGATCCCAATGTCTCGTGTGCAGTCGCTTATATACCACTTGCACACGAGAACCTCAACCAGTCTCCGAACGCAGCTTCACATGCCTTCTCGCGTGTGCATTTTTAGGGGTTGAAAGCGATGCTCACCCTAAAATCATGAACCAATCAGATGGCGTGTTGATTTCGTAACAATAATAATACCTATTTTTTATGACCTTTGACTGCCAATTAATGACTTCTCAGTAATGTCCTTTCATTACTTAATAATCGCCTTTTAATAGCTTAATAAAGTTTACCTATGTTTAGATAGTAAAGGACGAAAAGTCCATTTCATCAACATATTATGCAAAATGTTATCCAATAAAGTCAGCCTACAGATCAAGTGAAGAATAACTCTTGCCAACAAGTGCTACTAAGGGCTCATTATGCAATTGAGGAGCAGATCCCTCCCTTGACGAAATAAAATAACGCTCTATAAGTCCCTCATTCTTCCTGTCTTAATGTATGGCGATGACACATGGACAATGACCACCAATGATGAGAGACTGTTGGGAGCACTCGAGAGGAAGATACTTTGTAAGATATATGGGCCAATAAGCGTGGACGATATGTATCGAAGAACATGGAATGGTGAGCTGTATGAGCTGTACGCCGACACTGACATAGTCAAGTACATACAAAATCTGACTTGGTCAAGTTAAGCGATTGGTTGAGAACGCTCCGGCTAAAAGGGTGTATTATTTATCACACGGTGGTGGAACGCGCAGAAGTGGACGACGTAATCTCTGTTGGAAAGAATAAGTGCTGGGGAAATTGTGTGCGCTTGGCCTTGCCAACTGCCACTCAGCAGAGATAACTGGCGAAGCTTTATTGAGGCGGCCAATCATTGGTCGATCAGCGGTTGTGGCGCCATCAAAGAAGAAGTAGAAGAAGAAGTTTTCCAAGGTCAAGAGTCGCATATACCGCTGTATTATATTCCAAAATCCAATTCCAAAGATGATCTAGGATGGCTTCCTTTCTTTGGTAAAGAACTCAATTTGGAATGTTGGTCTCCTGAATAATCTATTTTTTGTGGGGCAGGTAATCTGAACACAAAATCAGGCTGAATCTTGATATATTTATATATAATTATATAAATTTATATATATATATATATATATATATATATATATATATATATATATATATGGAAATATATATACACATATAAATATATTTATATACATAGTGGGTATCGAATTCATTCAGTAATGGTGACCCCGGACGTAATCCTGATATACATCTTCATAGTTTCCATCTTTGCCCTTCTCAAGGATGTGGTTTTATGAAGCAAGACTATAATCGAGGGGGAAAAGTGAGTTGCTCTCTACTGATTGTCAAAGAAGACCTTGTATAAGATCCTTTTCCTACAGGGAGTGCATGACAATATAAGAAAAAGAAACACACACACACACACCTGTACAAACTCATGCAATCCCACACACACACACTCTCGCACTCAGTGCAACAATTTTTGTTGAACGCGCTCATGTGTGCATTTATTGTGGCTGGAAATTTTATGCGCTGGACAGGCCAACAGGCCACCAGGAACAGCAGCGGCGGCATCACACATAAAATTGCCATATCTGCGATTTTGCCACCACATATTTTTGAAATCCTCTTCTGCACTTTTTTCTGGCTTGCGCCAAAACGTTTAACAAAGAATTAAGTCAACATGAAACAGAATAAAAGACAACAAATTAAAGACAAAAAAAGAATCCTTTTTTGCCAGAGCACAGTTTTCGCAACAATGACAGTCAGCGAACGATGTGCCACCGTATGTATTTGCAGGAGTGTGTGTGAGTACATGCATGTGTGTGCTTGTGTTTTCCTGCATATGCTAATTTAGTACTCTGCCGCACATACTCTGAATGGAGCAAATTACTCGTAGTCAGCGTGGCCATTGTTTTATTTTCGGCATGCATAAAATTCCCTTCGTGCAACATGTTTAGGCATGGAAAAATTCTTTAACAACCTGCCACACACAACTCTGCTGCGACGAATGCCTGCAACATGGCCATCAAGCAGCCTTCAGTCGAAGGACTCCAATTGGCTGCGTCAACTATTCGCAAATTTGCCGCATTTTGCTTTCGATTGACTTTCCAATTGATTTCTCATTTCCGGGGATTTCAGGTGCCCATTTCCGTATGTTTGACGACGCACTTCCGCTGCGAAATGACCTGCTCGAAATGTGTCGGAAATGATTAATTCTTACGTTTCGATTGTTTTGCGAACTCCAACTCGAGCAGGACACACTTGCAACTAATTTCGTGCAAAGAGGATTATGTCAGGCAACTCATGCGTAAGCTTCAGCGGAGTGAAAAAGGAGCTAAGGAGCTAAGGAGAAAGGTTAAAGTTATACTTCTTCATTTCCCCAATGTTTACAAAGATGATTGGAAAATAGGCAGAGTTCAGAGGAACTGGGGTGGGATCCTACAAAAGTTATTATGAGAAATCAAGGGGAGTGAGAGGAATTGCGGTAGTTGGGCGCAACTGGGTGGGATACTATGAGATGAGACATCAATGGGATTTACGAGGAGTGCCAAAAGGAGATGTTGGCTTCTTTGCAGCAAATACATAAAAATACAGACGTTATATTGAGAAATGCTGAGTGAGATTGAAGAGTAGAAATCCTGAAGAGCTGGGACCAGCAATAAAATTGAATCAGGCAAGTGGAAATTCGGTGAGGAAGATGTTTGATTCGTGTCTGGTTAGGATTGTTACTTTCAGTCGATGTTCTGTTCTGACCTCGATTGTTATTGGAACTCCGCTTTTTATTAGGATTAGTTGTTTAGGACCTCGATTGTAATTGGAACTCCGCTTTCTTGTAGGATTAGTTGTTTAGTACCAGCTAAAGCATGCCTTAAATGTAAATGTATTACAATGTACTCCTATTTTTCAAGCAGGAGAAGGCCCTCCTCCAACCTTCGTTATACATTACAAACCATAGGTTAGGTTCGGCAACACTAGCTGGCCGTGAAGGCCACACATAGATCTGAAAGGTCCGTTGCGTTGCCAGATGGATATCCATTTAAGAGTCGTAAAAGGAGCTGTAAAAAGAGAGACGCCCTTAGCGAACTTTAAGAGCGAGACCATCCCTATTGCTGAGATCCCGTCTAGTCCCTCAAACCAGGGGGTTCCCAGGTGTGGCAGGCGCGCTTTTGAGATTGCGGGGCATAGACACAGGAGATGCTCCAAAGTTTCCCTGGTGTCCTCATCCCCACATTTCCAACAATCATCGTTGTTCGTAAGTCACATTCTTTTAGCGTGTCCCGCCGTTAGACAGTGACCCGTCAGTATGCCTACAATCATTCTGCAATCCTTTTCCAGAGTGCCAATACAGATTAGTTTAGCTGAGTACCGTACAATTTACACACGAGCCTTGCGATCTTGCATATGGAGATACTCCAACTTGTTTCCGCTTGCCTCATCATGCCATCTTCAACATGGTTATTAATCATCTGTAGACGCATCACTACATTGCTTACTGGTTCATTCGGTAGTTGGATACTATTTTTAGCAATAGCGTCCAAGCTAAGGTTTCCCTCTATGGTCTTGTGCCCTTGCACCCACAGACTCCGTTAGGTGGCCAGTCCATCCATTGCTGCCTTGCATTGAAGAACATTTCTGGATGATATGCCCACGAGTAGCTCCCAAAAGTATGCACTAATTTTGAAGGTTTGAAGTGTAGTATAGATTTGTTTTGCTGACTTCCTACGATTTGTATATGAGCCTTGTGATTTTGCATGTGGAGATACTCCACCTTGCTTCCGCTTTCCTCAACGTGCCATATGGTTATTAATCATCTGTAGATGCATCAGTACGGTGCTTACTTGGTCATTCGGTAGTTGGATACCATTTTTGAAAGAGCGCCCACTCTCTCGTTTCGTGTGCTCTGGCATCCAGTAGATGCATAGCCGCAGGTGGATGGCCAGCCCATCCATTGATGTCTTGCATTGAAGAATATTTCTGGATATTACGCAACATGAAGTTATAGTTTTAAACTCATCCTGGCTATCTATGTAGAAATTAATTGTGGAGTTCAAATGTTTCTGGCATGTAGGCGAGCTCTACGGCTTTCCTAAGAGCAAACACTTTCTCCTGAAAGACACTGCAATAGTCAGGAAGCCTGAATGGGTGTCTGGTATCTAGTTCAGATCAGTATACCCCTGCTCCAACTGGCATTTTTGAGCAGTCCATGAACAGGTTGAAGGTTGTGCATTTAGCATTCATGCCTCTGCTATCCCTTATTTTCGATAGTAACTTTTATCCTTTCTCGCAAGCTGAGAATAGGAGTCTCATAGTCCGCGTTCACCACGAAACTCCGACCTACAGAACTATGACCGAAGGATCGGATAGGGAATAGCTTAGTAGTCAACTACCTTCCCGCAGATATTGCTGCAAGACTTTCCATAAAGAGGTCGATGGAAGGTGGATTAAGTATTGTGTTGAGTGCTGCCATAGTCGGAGTCCTTAAGGCTACCTTCACACACAATGCCGCAAGTCCTTGGACTGTTTCCATAGGCTTGCAGTAGGTGTTCCTCCTAACAGCACTCCACATTAAGAACCATAAATATGAACGCATCATGATAAAGGAGGGCAAACAGGGCATATTACTAGTACGCTGAAGGAAATATGGAATTATTACTATTCACGGAAACTGCTCCGTAATCCTTAAATCTTTAGTAATTAGTGTGTTCTTTACACACTGAACAATTGGGTTAGGAGTTGATTTCCGAAATTGATTCTGAAGGAATTGTAAAAAGCAGAGTAGGCCTGTATAACATTTGACCCCAGTTGGATTTATCAATATAACCTAGATAGAGAGTGGTTGCAGATGTGGGCGTACTGGATAGTTTCATAAACCTACTCCATCCGGTTGAAAGTAAACCATGCGTTGAGCCAATTATGAGAACTTTATGCATCATACTGGGATGTATGGATCAAGCTGCGATTATTGCTCTTTAAGATCCTTATGCAGATAATGCTGAATTATACACTAATAATAATTTGATGGATCTTTTACCTAAGGTGTAGCAAAAATGGCAATCAGATCAGATCAACATGGCAATTCGGGGATGACCTTTACCAGCACTGGGAAAGGAAACAACAAAAGTTATTATGAGACATCAATGAAAGTGAGAGGAGTGTCAAAGGATGATCTTGCCTTTTTTCTACCGATATATATATATATCGGTATTTGTAAATACGAACGTAATAGTAGATTACAAATCATAAAGAGCTGGTACCAAAAATATCTTGGTAAAACAGTCTCTTAAAGTTTTTCCTGTGACTTGGCATCTTTTGACGGCATTCGCGTTACTTTTATGAACCTCCTAATTCGGAAATTGACCTTTAACAACACTGAAGCGGCTGTAAGGAGTATCTTAAAGTGTTTCCTGTGATTTGGCATCTTTCGATTAAATTCGCTTTCCATTCATGAACAACCGAATTTGGGAATTGACCTTTAACAACACAGATAATATGGTAAAAGTACTCTCAAATTGGTCCTTGGAACTTGACACCTTGTGACTGCATTCGCGTTCCTTTTATGAACCTCCCAATTCGGAAATTGACCTTTAACAACACTGAAGCGGTTGTAGGGAAGTCTCTTAAAGTGTTTCCTGTGACTTCGCATCGTTTGACTACATTCGCTTTACATTCATGAACAACCAAATTCGGGAATTGACCTTTAACAATACTGATACTACGCTAAAGTACTCTGAAAAGTACTCTTAAATTAGTCCTTGGGACTTGATACCATGTGACTGCATTCGCGTTCCATTCATGTACCATCAAAGTCAAGGATTCGCCTTTAACAGCACTGAAGCAGCGCTTAAAGTGTTCTTTGCTGCGAGTCCTGGGGAAGTTTTGGCATTTCAGCTGCATTAGTGAGTGTTTTAGTTTGACCCTTAACTGTATGTTCAGCTGGTAGTTGTTTTCCCGCCACTCCCCCTGCCATCACTGATCCCCTGCCATTTTCGTTTCGTGAGCACAGCCACGAACAACTCTGGACCGACGAAAAGTGTCTGCAGTTGAAAAAGTAACTCGCAACTTTTGAGTAAAATTAATTGAAAAACTCAGCCTGCGGCTAAATAAGCGCAATGTAGTTGCACTAAAAAGCACCCCCACCGCACCTCAGCACCCCACCGCACCCTACACTCCCCACTACCCCTCTTCACTGCAGGATTAAATAAGTTCAAAGCAGTCATTTCGCATGATGGATAAATGAAAAGCGAAGCGGAAGGTGCATGCGAGTATTTAAACGGAAAACGCTCGCCAGAAGTCTGGGAAGACTTTCGGGTGCGCGAGTATTGCAGCAGTTAATTGCCCCGTCTCCCTGTGCGGCTCCTGTTCCTGTAATCTTATTGCTTTGTTAGCAACACCTTCTGGGAGGGGTGGGATGGTATTGGTCCTGCGTGCCCTGTTGACTGTGAGAATAAATGGCATTTGAAGGCAAATTTTGACGCAGCTGTCTCACTGCGGTTATTTCTGCTGGGGTGGTGGGGTTCATGCTATACAATTGCGTGGCTGAGTACAGCTCCGTTCTTAAAAATGGAAACTTTGATTAAATGCAGCTCCACACTCACACCGACAGCCACAGCCGCATCCGCAAACTCAGTTGTGTTAATAAGGTGGGAAATTGTTTAAATTTAATTAATGGGTGCGATTAATATTCCAATTGCCAAGGCGAGGAGCTTCAAGCGAAAGTTGCTAAGTAGTTGGGCTCTGACACGCACAGACAGCGTTATTAATGCGCCCCGAAGCTGCTGCGCACCGCACACAATTTCCGGCAATGTATTTATCATTAAAATGGACCAAAGGATTGGATTTTTATTCACTGCTGCTGCGACGCGGTGCGCCGGGACGTTTAATTAACAACATGGCACGAAATCACAGAAATGCCGCTGAGCTCAGCTAAGCTCCTCAGACCTGGTGGAAGTACAGGAGCTGAATGAAGTCAATAACGCCATCGATGGAGCCAGTGATGCAGCAGTAACTCAATCACGCACACCTGAAACACACAAATCCACAAACAAACAAACACACAAATACACAAACACACAAATACACAAACCTACACACACCACCATTCAAATACGCACTCATATACGCTCTTAAGTTAATTTAGTATTTCAGTTGCTATTTTTATTTGTGTTGTTGGCGTTGTTGTTGTGATTGTGCTGCTGTTTGCCTGCCTCTTCCAGTTCATTGATGCATTCCTCGTTGTTGTTTCTTATTAATTTCTGTTCTGCTCGGTGCTGCTGCTGCTGCTCGTTGGCTTGGCCTTAACCTGCCCCGGTGCGAGTCCTTTGGTGGCTTTCGTAGGCCTTCGCCACAGACTTTGTTCATTGTTGGCGTTGTTTGGTGTTGTGGTTGTTGTTGTTGCTGTTGGCGCATATGGAAATTGTTGAAAATTTCATATAAATGAGTAAATTAATTAAAGTACCTCAGGTAATTTACGTACGCAACCGCCTAATTGAAATTGTACTCCTTCTAGCATTGAGCTCTTAATCAAAATAAGGCTCTTTGAGTGGCAGCAGCGCCCAGCCTCATTTTAGTTTACACGAGCTTATCTGGGTACCTTTTAAAGGCGATTCATTGTGCACATATGGAGTGTTTAAGTGGCTGTAACAATGCAGTCTGAAATTTTGTGGGCAACTCCATAAAGGAATGTAATTAATTTATCTTGACAAATAGAGCCACAAGGTGGGAGACACAGTGTGGAAACTTTTTATGTTCAAAGTCGTACTTTGATATATGAGTATCGACTCATTGTGTTAAATATTTATACACTGATGATGGATTTAAGCAAGCCTGCTGAGGTGGCGAGGCATATAAGAAGCCGTCTGATTCATCTGATTCATCTGATACTAGGTAAGTATTAAATTGCATAGGAAGGGTATTAAATAGCTTCATTCGTTCTCCTGCCTTTCCTGAGGTACTGAATTCTCAGAAGAAATATCAAAATATTCTTTTATTTTATGATTTTATATTATTATCATTATAATTAAATATGTCTGTAATGGTTAGGGGAGTGAGTACTATTAACCAACGCCTTTGGCTCGAAGGGAAAAAGATTTAGAAACAAACATTGTTGAGACCATAAACAAAGTACGGTCTGCATTCCGGAATTTAGATCGAATTTGGCGTTCTCGTGTGATATCGCTGCGCACAAAAATACGAATATTTAACACCAGCATAAAACCTGTTCTGTTGTATGGGTCTGAAACATGGTTGGTATCAGAGTAAATAACTCGACAAATTCAAACTTTTGTCAACAAATGTCTACGAAGAATCTGCCGCATTTTCTGGCCGACAACGATCATGAACGAATACCTGTGGCGCCTCACCAATAGCGAGCCTATTGACACACAAGTTAAAAGACGCAAGTGGAGCTGGAGAGGGCACATTCTGCGTAGAGAAGACACCAACATTGCAAAGATGGCCTTTCAATGGAACCCACATGGTAGTCGGAAAGCAGGACGCCCACGACACACATGGGTGCGCACTATCCACGCCGAAAGTCACCACAGAGCCACCTGGAACGAAATAAGACACCTGGCTGCTGAAAGAAACCGTTGGAGAGCTTTTGTGACCGCCCTATGCTCCGACTAGGAGCGATATTTGACTCTTTTATAATTATGTCATTTAGTTAACTTTGTTAGCATAAGTATAGTTTTATTGTGTCAAATGACATGGAATTAATAATAATAATTGTTGAGACCATCTCCGTGTCAGAATACGAACCCACGACCCTCCAAGTGACTGTCTAGCATCCACTGTCTAAACCACGGAAATTATTTTATATTCATTTTATTAAAATATGATTATTCTGTATTCCAACATAATTAATTGCGTATCCACGAGTTTGGCGAATCCGATGTATATATATAAGTTTTCGACTCAAGTCCTGAGAGATCCAGAGTTCAAGTTCTGAGTAGGATTTGGAGCAGCGACTTCATGATTGCGTGGCCATTGGCCTTACCACTAGAGAAAGGAATACCTGCCTTTATTAAGATAAATAATTATTGGTCTACAAGGACTTCTTCTACTCAATACTCCTAGATAGACTAACAACATGAGAGGAGGACGTTAACCAGACTCTGGTCACTCAAAGAACATGCAAAAAATCTGTTTTTTTCATTCCGCTTATTTAAACTGAAGCTGAAACAATGATGATGTGGCAAAGTTCCACATTTCCTGTGACTGTTTGGCACTAGTATATGAAGCCGGGAAAATTGCTGAATACTTGGTTGTTAACAATCTCTTATATCCTTTTCAGTCTGGATTTTTAGCTGCTCCATTACTATGCTCAAGGTTTTGGATGATGTCCGGATTGAGTATGATAAGGAACTTTTCACATTGTTGTGTTTTCTTGACTTCTCTAAGGGTTTTGAATGCCATTGGGAAACTCTCGGCTATGGTGTTTGCTATGATGCGTGTGTACTCAAATCAGGCGACTCATAAGAGGCCCCTTCAGGGTTTAGAATCGAAGCACGAGGTTAAGTGTCACTGAAGCATGAGGTGAAGGGAATCCCTATGGGCTTCATTGGGTATACCACCCCCTGCCGTGGATGATTTGAAATCAATCAAAATAATTATGAAATGAAGAGAGTAAGTCGTTTCGGTATAAGTACTTTAGTTCTCGACGTTAAGAATGATACTGCTTCAAACTATTCATTAATAATAAAAGAAAGAATCGAATAAAAGGAGGAGCGATGGAAGCACATGGTATGTTGATAAGGTGACCAAGTATTCTTCATAACTATATAAAAAACTTCTTCAGATTTGTCCTACTCTCGAAATGGCTGCAGTAAGGCTCCACACATACTCTGAGGAAGTACACTTTTTGTTCCTTAACTTGAGGCATATCAATGGGCCTACGTACGGCATAAGTATACCCTTAGGCCGAGTGTCCGTACCCTTGACAGTCAGTTAAACTTACCTATCTAAGTACCACTGACAATTCAAGTTAATATTATATACCAGTATTCCTGATGTACGGTTTAGGAAGAATCAATAAAAAGTGGTCGATATTGAAACTTCAGGATTCATGTTCAATAGGAGTAGCCATGTTGGCCATATAAGTGAAGTATTTTCTATTAATGGTAGAAACTCATTATCCTTTCTTACCCAATAACTTCTTTTTGGTTGGTAAAATACAAATATCTTGAAGGAAGGCAGTTTCAATCAAAAAGGGACCTCACCACAGTAGAATATGTTGCAGATTCCAATGAATCGTATATATATGAATGGCTTAAAGCTTAGACACTTGGTGGACTCAAGAGTTTATTCAGTTAATAGGGGGCTTTTTAATTACTTAAAGATACTTACTTAATTTTATAAGTTCCATGATACTATTATAAATAAATTCCACCAAAAAGTCCACCACCCTGTCTAGAAAAGTTTGGAATTGCTGCAGTATTTATTCACATAGCAAAGAGACTCTTCCTAGAAGTGGGGTAATAAATTTGCAGCCAATTGTATATAAAATATGCGCTTCATTGAATGTGACTACGAGTATAATTAGTTTAAAAGTCACACGCCCCGAACGACCCATTCGAAAAGAGCTCACGACAATGGCCGGGTTCGCGCTCACACACACACACACGCGCACACAAACACATGACAACACATACACAAACACATGCCCACACATACACAAACACATGCCCACACATACACAAACACATGCCCAAACATACACGCTCCCATGTAGCACACTATACACAATGCAAGGACAAACAGGCAGCGAACAAAGGATCCTCCAACGACCCTACAACATCCTTACATACACTCTTGGGCATGGAGCACCACCTGCTGCTCTTTTGACTTTCATTGTGTGCTCACTCGTCCATAAATAAATTTGGTTGGGACAAATTCCAGCGATTTAACGTCAGCGCTGGCCGTAGCCAGTCTGCTTATAGAGTCGGCGTATGTCCTGTTACAACCTATAACGTGTGTGTGTGTGTGTGTGTGAGTGTGTGGAAAACATTTGTTGTAGTCTCTACTCGAGTTGGGTTCACTACGACCAAATTTAATTCCCATTATCTGTTGCCACTTGTTGAGTAACTCCAACTCCACATATTCGTACAGAGCGACAGAGGAAAATTTGTTTTTGCATAAGATGACAAAGCGGCCGGAGTAAGCTGTGAGTGCGAGGTGGGAGCCACCACAGTAAAACTGAACTTCATTATATTGTATCCATAGAGTTGCGCTTTTGGTGTGGCCCTTCAGCTGAAAATGCCTGCGAACTCAGACTGGATAAAGGAGATGATTTTGCGGCATTGTACGATTGTGCCATTATCCTCGCAATTAGCTGCTATTAGTCTAACTGTCTGTAGTGGCGATTAAACATGATTACACTCATGAATACCCAGAGAGAATAGAGGATTCAGTGGGTGGGATTTGGTCATTTATTTACTCATTATAGAACTGAAAATTTATTCATGTCATTTTCGCTGCTTGTTTATGGTTGCTGCCAATTCAGTGGGATTTGGTGGCTCCTCCTTTGTGAGGCTTCATATGCATTGATGACGGTCGTGGTTGTCTACGTCCAAACTTCGCCTCATTTTCTGGATTTGCTGCAAGAAGCCAAGAGAGAAAGTTGTTTAAAAAAGGAGCTTAGATTAGTTCTACTGAAGCTATGGAAATAATATAACTTATTGAAGATCCCTTCAGTTCAACATGTAGGGAGAATTTTGGGAGAATTTGGTCGTATTTTATTATCCTTCCTTGCCTGACTATCCTATCATTTACTATTGCTATCATCCTCATTTATAATAATCATTCCCAATTTTATAAACTCACCTCTTTTTGTTCTTGCTGTCCTCTTCCACCGGGCAACACACGCAGCTCAAGTTGACCGTGCTGTCGTCGATGTTGATGGCATTATCGATGCGGCTATTCGTGATCTTGATGTCCTTGTAGGCCTGCGATAGGTCGACGCGGTCTGGTATGCAACATTCGCACACAATTTTGAAACGTTTTCCGCCCGGGGCTTTCGGTTCGTCGCTGCACGGACAGTCTTTTGGTTTTTCCTCGCACACGAAGTCACACTTGTCTGCACCCTTGTGGTGGTCCGACTTTTTCCCGCAATGACAGTCGTCATCGGATTTGGATTCCTGTGCACAGCAATCGGCCCCCGCAGCACTTTCACCGGAGTTGATGGGCGACAGATTGAGACACTTGAATATGCATACGCCTCTGTTACCATGGAGCGCATTGAAAGGACATCCAGTGCCAGACTTTTCGGTAGTGCCACAGTCCACCCCTGATCCCTTGGGAGTTATGTGCTTGAATGTGTGTATAGAAGTGGTGCAGCCACCGCCTCCTCCCGAGGCTTTGCGATCACTTTTCTTCGATCGACAATGACTGCAGCAGCAGGGCTCCTTTGATTTTGGTTTGCTGGAACAGCAAGATGACGAGCTGGCTCCAAACGAGACGCTATTCGACAGCCGAGGCGTCTGAACCTTACAACACAGCGTATCCTGGCCTTCTCCTTCGGCGTCTTCGACTTTTGTACAACACAATTGAGTAGAACTGTGTTCTTCATGGTGCTTTTTTGGCTCCACTTTTGTACAACACAATTGACCGGAACCGTGATCGTCGTGGTGCTTTTTGGGCTCCACTTTTGTGCAACACAATTGACCGGAGCCGTGATCATCGTGGTGCTTTTTGGGCTCCACTTTTGTGCAACACAATTGACCGGAACCGTGATCGTCGTGGTGCTTTTTGGACTCCACTTTTGTACAACAAAACTGCCCTGAACCGTGTTCGTCGTGGTCTTTTTTTCGGTCCACTTTTGTACAGCACATCTGGGAGGAACTATGTTCGTCATGGTCTTTACCTTTATCAGCCATTGTGCAACAGAACGTTGAGCCATGATCGTCGTGGTCTTTCTTTCGCTCCACTTTTGTACAACACAACTGTCCCGAACCGTGATCTTCCCGCTCTTTCTTTTTCTCCACTTTTGTACAACAATACGCAGCTCCGTGATCTTCCTTCTCCTTCTTTTTCTCCACCTTTGTACAACAATACGCCGCACCTTCGTCCTCCTTGTCTTTCTTCTTTTCAACTTTCGTACAGCAGTACTCGGATCCTTGATCCTCCTTCTCTTTCTTTTTGTCCACTTTTATGCAGCAATACGCCGCTCCCTGATCATCTTTGTCCTTCTTTTTCTCAACTTTTGTGCAGCAGTACTCAGTGCCTTTGTCCTCCTCCTCATGCTTCTCAACTTTCGTACAACAGTAGGCTGCTCCCTGGCCGTCGTCCTTTTTGTCAATTTTCTTGCAACAGTATTCTTGGCTGCCCGATGCCATGTTCGAGGTCGATCCCGCCTTTTGCTTGCCACTCTGCTGCTTCAGGCAGCAATACATCTGATTCTCCACAACGAACGAGGCTGCTCTGCGTAGCGAGACGTTGCTGCTCTTCGGTTTCGGAGTTTTCTTCTTCCCTTTCGCCGACGCCTCGGATGAGCAGCACGACTTGACCGAGCTTTTGCTCTTCTTCTTGCACAGCCTGCTGCAGAAACCGCCGCCGGATCCCTTAGCCTTCTTCTTTTTGCCACCACCACTGGGAACTTTTTCGAGAGTGCAACAATACGACGGAGCCGCGGAACTCCTCATGGATTCGCTACTTTTGATCAACTTGCAACACAAAACTTCTTGGCTTTCCTCCTTGTCCCCCTTCTTTCCCTTCTTAGCCTTGGTCTTCTTTTTCTTCTCCTTTTTGACGTCATGTTCGTCCGGCTCGCGGAAGAAACAAGCCGCCGGCTCCTCGGATTTCTTCGATTTCTTCTTTTTGCCGCCGCCTTCCTCCTTGGGGTAACAGTTCAGTGATATGCATGATGGGGTTTTAGCGAAGCAACACGATGATTGTTTCGGAGACGCGTGCTTCCCCCCCGCAGGCGAGCAACACAGAACGGTTTTCTTGTCTTTGTCGCTTTTGCACGAGCAGTGCGAATCTTCCTTGGGTAGCTGGATGCTACAGCAACTCTTCTTGTGCTGCGCCGATGAGGATCTACCAGAGCTGAGTCTTTGGAATTCCTGGCTATTGCTGTCCACCGGGTACTTCTTGTTGATGACAATCACGCCCTCCACGCATTCGGCAGACTTTGATTGGTTGACATTTCGTTTGGACGCCGTGATTGCTGATGGGAAGAACGCGTGCGACCGCGTTCTATTCTGGCAGAAGAGATAAGAAAAAAAGAGAAACCAAAAAAGGGAAGGAGGAAGATTTCTGTACTGAAATTTCGATGAAAATTTTTTCAATGAAAAATTTCAACTGTTAATTTTCTCTGCGTTCTTATGAAACATATTTTGAAGTGCTCCGCGACTGTTCCTGTGATTGATTTTTATTCTGGGTCACAAAACTGTGCAATGGAGGCTAAGAAAACATCTAAAAAGGATTGGTGTTTCATAAATATCCTGTATAAAATCACTTAAAAGGCGGCAAGAGAGCTCAGACAACTACAAACAATACATTCTTCAGATTATTCGGTGGTGCCTGAAAGTATGCTGCGCACTCTACAAGCCGATTACAGTTAAACTATGCATATGATGAGTATATGATAGGTGCAGCATACTTTCAGGTGCTTTCAAAAATTACCAAAGGTTTCATTTCAAGTATGCACTGCTAACACACCTTCTCCTGCGGTTGGGCTTTAACCACTGACACTGATGCTTTATTCAAATACACGTGCAGGCGAACTTATAGTGAGGGGGTAGGGCTGAAGTCCCTGTTACAACTACTCATGCTGACACCACGCGTTGTAAGTTCTGTAATAAACGTTGCACGGGCTCTGCAAAAGGAGTTGTAAAACAAAGTACTGAGTGACTTAAAAATTCTGTTTGGGGTTTACGGGTGTTAAATTGAAAATACAAGCGTAAATTAAAATGAGGCGGCACTGCAACATTCCCAGCAGCACATACCACACCCACCGCACACACACAGAGCGCGAGAGAGGGAGAGTGAGGGGCGTCACATAACGCACACACACACCTTTGGCCAACATCCTCACGCTCCACACACCGGCAGACAGACACATGGCATGACTTCTGGTCGGTCGCTGGTATGGTGGAGGTTTGTGCTGACGTTCCGAAAGTCAGGAAGTCAGGGAGTCAGGCGGACGCAACGACGCAGTGACGCATTGACTCAACGACGCATTGACTCAACGTCTCACAGACGTTAGCGAAGTGTTTAAATATGCTCTTTGCACCGAAATGCGGAATAAATTAAAGCGTTAATTTTACATGACACATTAGTGTAGTGTGCAGGCAGCAGGAGTATTTGCACGCCAGGTCCGGGCGCCGTGTTGCTGTCGGAGGTGGAAGGTGCGTCCGCCTGCTGGCAATTAGGAATTCAAATCAAAATATTGCAAAGGTGTTGATGAATTTGTATTTGGCTAATAAAAGCAAATGTGGATGGGTTGTTTTTGTTCTTGCTGCTGGCTTCTTAAAGTCTTATGATGTCGTAATTTACTAATAATGCGTACACACCAGGAAACAATGTTAGTAATAATTTGGAAAAAGTGGCTTTTGTTATGGGTGCCTTTACAGAATTCTTTGGTGGAAGTCTTTTACTTTGGAGGAGATCTGCTAACAATAATGATGGATGTCGCAGTGGAAAGTGAACTAGTGGAGTTCTGAAGTAGGGAGCGAGTTGCTGGTAACCTCTTTGGATGAAGATGTTTCTTATAGACCCCTCATATCAGCATTAACAGCTTGTCTGCAAATCATCTGCCATGGACACCATCAAGTGTATAATCTGAAATAAGATTTGACTTATATAAACCATTTGACTTATATAGTTGGGACCCTTGAACTGGATTAATCATAAAAAATCTTCTTTTCTTTGTACTGTATTCGATCAAAAAGACTTGAACTTAGATTAATCATAGACAACTCCTTTACTTTGCACTGCATTCGATCAAAAAGACTTGAACTAGTTTAATCATAAATAACTCACTTACTTTGTACTGCATTCGATAAAAAAGAAATTGATTTCAGCTCTCCAGCATTGCAAAACTGACATTAGGATGACGTCACACCTTAATTAGACAACCATCAGGAGTGGCACCTCCGGGAAACTATTATCTGAAAACAATTTTATGAGCCCTTAAATAACTTACCTCAAACAAATCGTGTGCATATTCCACATACTACCTCCCTGTTAGCTTATCTCCCTTCCTCAGCCAGGCAATGGAAATATTTATGACGCTCCATCCGAGTGGCTAAGTAAGTAGTTTCATACCTCGTCCTTAGAGTAGTCAATTAGTGTTTGCTTCGTAGCTGGCGTTTTTTAGTTGTGTCTCTAGCACTTCACCACTCACACCGCCTTTCGACGAGGTCCTTTACAAAGGAACATAAACTTTTTGCGTTGCCTTTTTCTACACTACTTTCCTGTGTGGCCAAAATAATGCTCAAAACTCATCCAACACTCGTACACAAATACATGAAAGGATCAGCTTTGTTATTGTTTTTGTTCGTGTTGTTGTTGTTGTTTATGTTAAATCTAACCTAAATGCACCTTTTAAATGCGAAGCTCTTAATCCTTTTCAATTCCTTTTTATCCTGTGCTGAGTTCGTTTGTGTTTTTGTTTTTGTATTTAATTGACATCAAAGGATTGTCAACGGTGAAGATGAAAGTGTGGCATAACTCATGCTCCTCCTGCCACCTTGTCAAAAAGTATGATAGATTAAATTTGAAATTTGTTTGCCAGGAGCTTGGCTTCAAGGATGAGATATGAAAATGTGAAAAGGAGAAAAATACTGACTGCAGAATGAAGTGTTCACATAAATATTTTAGATGGCTAATCAGGTTTTAAGATATTGTCCAGGCCGGCTTCATTGACTTCACAGAAGATGTTCAAGTGTGATTAGAGATGGTTGAATAGATTTGCTGTTATACTCGTTGTAGAAGATTTTGGTGGGGAAACTTACTTCCTTTCTGTTTTCTAGGACATGTTTGAAGAGCTCCAGAGTATGGTATATAATCTTGGTGAAAGTAGTCAGTCGTATCTCTCAAGACTCAATTCTCAAGTTTCAGTTCTCCAGCACATTGAACAGTGCTATAATCTTGGTGAAAGTAGTCAGTCGTATCTCTCAAGTTTCAATTCTCAAGTTTCAGTTCTCCAGACCTTCTAATATAGTAACCAGCAAGATAACTATTCTTTTGAAGCATCATCAACATCACTTGGTGTCACGGGACTCTTCGCGATCTCAAATATACTCTTCCCGACATATCGATCTAGAGATAGCAACCTTCTACTTTCTGATTTCATGGTTGCCACCTCCTCTAAGACCTAAGAGTTCATCTAACCACCAGACCTTGGGACCAGATCTGTATCCCTTAAGCAACTGTTATGTCCCTCAATGTCTTTCTGGATCCATACTAAGTACTTGACCAGTCCATGTCAAGCCTTCATTCTTGATGTACTCCTATTTAACTGCTTCCCTCTAATTGTTGGCATATCATTAACCTCATTGTGTCTAAAAGAAGTGTGTGGAGGTGAAACAATTTACTCTCCATTGTCCAAGCACTGCTTGGAGATAATTTGTTATTTTTCCTTCAATTTTTTTAATCTCATTTGCCGCAGGACCTGGAAACGCTCATACGCATTTGCATTGAGACTTGAAACAATTGCTTAATCAAGACACAATTGACCATCAGCAGCTGCTACTTATTCTCCTATTGAGCCTTCTCCTCTTGCTTCTCATTTTGCTCCTCATTTTGCTCCTCCTCTTGTTCCTCCTCTTACTCTTCAGTTTGCTCCTCCTGCTGCTCCTCTTACTCTTCAGTTTGCTCCTCCTGCTCCTCCTTTTACTCTTCAGTTTGCTCCTCCTGCTGCTCCTCTTCTCAGTCCTCCTTTTGTTCCTTCCTTTAGTCCTCCACAATTCAATAATAAGTTCTTAAGAATGCACCATTGGGGTCACCAGTGCCTGCTCCAATCACTTTACGAGCTCGACTGCGTAACACAGCTGCACATAATTCTATGCATTGTCAGAACTTCATCAAGTCCAGCAGCGATGCGAGGATTAAGCATCCGTGCAAGCGAAAAAAATTGGCAAAAAAAAGCAGAAAGGAAAATACGAGTAATGAAGGAAAATAATGAAAATGAAAATCATCCTGGGAATTTTATTACAATTGATCACCTGTTACGCCCGCTATTGGCAATTGCACCTTGAGCCATACAATAAAGTGCAGCGCTTTACGAGCACCACCGGAGCGGAGCGGAGCAACGGAGTGGCAGCAACGGATGCCAGCGAGCAACGTAGAACAATCAACAGGCACTGTGCTGCCTCACCTCTGGCATAGTGCTACTCCCACATACGAGTGCCATTGCGAGTTACCTGATGGACGTAGTCACATTTACAAATTACCAGCGAGCAACTGGAAGCTCCATCCATGCCAGTTAACGCAGAAAGGACACGTTGAAAAGGTCGCTCGACAGTGCATGTCCAATGCGTTTGTCCCCTGCGGCGCTCGATGCTGTGTGCAGCATGTGAAATTTATTTGCGTCGTGTTTGTGCAGCAACAGTTTAAAACAAATTGCATGCAGACAGTTGGCGTGTGGCATGGCTAGCGGTGTGGGCGTGCCCTCGCACCCTCTACTTGCATTGGTGGGAGTAATTTGTTGCAGTTGAGCTGCCCTCGTGATATGCTTAAAACTATTCCAATGACAATGGGGCACATTAAGCTGTTGAAATTATGTGTGACAAGGGATTTTTTTCTGCAGCGCTCTCGTCCACTTCCTTCTTTGCAGGATCTACATACGCTCATATACACAAGGAAGTGGAGTATGACCGTAATGGGTGTGGACAACTGTTTGAAACGCCTGCTGGTAGGGACGACAGGCATGGATATGTATATTCAGCGACCTGTCTATCAATGCGTGGGAGCTTATTCAAAGGAATATACGGAGGAGATACTGAGTTAAACTTAAAGTCTACTTGGAATATCTAGAAGAGGTCTATAAGGCACTCTACGGAACACGCAACACATCTTTGCAAACCTATTTCATGAAATCCAGAACTCTGGTATAACAAGGATTCGAGACGGACAAAACTCTTCTCTGAAAATAGCTCACTTAGACCGCAAGTAGCCTGCTACCAGTTTCATTTCAGTCCCCTCTCACAATACTTTTGGCACTCAACACATCTCCGAGGACCTGCTTCCTTAAATCTATAACTCTGCCATAACAAGGATTCGAGACGGACGAAACTCTTCTCTGAAAATAGCGCACTTAGACTGCAAGTAGCCTGCTGCCAGATTCATTTCAATGTCCTTTCAGAATACTTTTGGCATTCAACACATCTCCGAAGTCCTGTTTCCTTAAATCTATAACTCTGCTATAACAAGGATTCGAAATGCACAAAACCCTTCTCTCTGCTACCAGATTGATTTCCATCTCTGCTCACCATACTTCTGACTTAACTAAGTAGCTCCGAGTTACTTTTGGTATATTGCCGCCTCTGCTGGGATGCGTCCTTACTAAACTGTTCGCTCGCTTGTAAGAGCACTTCATAGAGCTTTATCAGCTCTGCTCGTACTGCTGCTCTTATTTATAGATTAAAACTGCAGTTCAAAGTAGAAGATTAGCCAAAGTTGCTTTCAAAGCCATTTATTTCACTTGAATGTGCCGGCGCACCATCCTTCAGGCCAACACTTGAGTCAGTCAGCGGGGAACGGAGGCGGCATTAAGCTGGACGCCAGTGAGATGGGATTTTCAACCGCAACAAAACTGCATTTGCGTTCGTTTGCGCACAGAACTTGACATTTAGTGTTTGTTTCTGTTGCTCTTCCTCGTCTTGCCGGAAAATGAGCGCTGAGCAGTGGCTGCAAAAATGCTCAATCTGACTGGGCTACGTTGCAGGGAGCGGGGAGCAGGCAGCTGGCAACGCTCTGTTGAAGCGCAAGCATTCATTTTCGAGTGAATGAGCTGCAAAGGAAATTCATCAGCAGCATTTATAAAAGTAGAAAGAAACTTTTGCGGCTTTTGATTCTATTCAAATGCTGCAAGCAAATTTTGGCCAACTTGGTAGAATGAGATCTGTGTCAAAATGTTTGGATTGCTGGCGAGGATTTGTTGCTTGATTTGTGGTGAAAGTTGTTAATTGTGTCATTTGACGCCTAAGTAACTTTTTTTAGGTTGCAATAACAGAGTTTTAGGTTGCGTATTTTGGTATTGGGTATCTTCGAATAATTATAAAAGAAGCATTCCCAGACGCTTGGTATGGACAGCGACTAGTGTGCAGCAGCAAGGGAAAAGGACACCCCGAATCAACGTCCGCTTATCAACCACTGTGTGTGCTAGGCACTGCAGGCAAACTTTTGGTGCCATTACTTAAAACCGGCAGCCATTAACAACGCTGGGGGATTATCCACACGACAATATGCTTTTCGGCTAGGAAAGTTCACAATTGACGCCGTTGAAGACGTCATAGAAAATGTATTAGCGACGCAACAAGGAAATCACTACTCCAGGCGAGTGGTACATTAGTTAAATTAGACATTTGAAACGCTTTCAACAGCGCTAGGTGGGAGAATATGACCGAAGCACTCGTAATTCGCTTTCAGATGCCAGCTTATCTGAAGAAAATCATCCGGAGCTACCGCATGGCAACCGAAGCAAATCCATTATGTCAGCGGCGTCGCAAAGGTCCATCCTCAACATCCAACTGACTTGGGGGCGCATCTGGAGCTGGTGACGGCGAAGGCCACTCGCTCATTATGGGCGACGAAGCAGATGCTCGGGAAGTCATGGGGTCTCTCACCTCACATGCCGCACTGGGCATATACGCAGATGGTTAGACCCATCTTGCTGTACGGGTCTCTCGTGTGGTGGTGGGAGACCACGCAGAACATGGACATCAGAAAGCTGAGTAAAGTCCAGAGGCTAGCATGTGTTTGCATAACGGGGCCTATGAAAACGACCCCGACTGCGGGCATGGAAGCGGCACTCGACTTAACACCACTGCATTTGGCGATTCAAGAGGAGGCAGCCGCGCAGGCGTAAAGGCTGTATGTAGGAAATAGGTACGAGAAAGGGAACCTCACGGGTCACCTCGAGATACTTAACAGTGTAGAGGACATCCTCGATAAAACAAAAAACCTGGATCAAATGGACATAGCCCTCGACTTTACAATAAGGTACAGAGTCCTGTTTCCAACAAAGCAGCAATGGGCTCTAGGTCCGTCATGTGTAAACGATGACTCACAAAAGTGGTACACTGATCGATCAAAAGCGTTTACTGGCGTGGACGAGGGGATAGTGAGCACACATCTCACTCTCGTAATGCAATGATGCGACTGTGTTCCAGGCCGAATTATTTGCGATACTGGAGGTGGTGAACAGCCTAAACAGCATACAACCTGTAATAGTTAAAATCAATATACTCTCAGATAGTCAGGCTGCATTAAAAGTACTCTACAAATACTCTTACACTTCAAAAACACTTTGGGAGTGCCACTGTGTACTCAACAGACTGGCGACACACAACAGTCTTTTTCTGGTGTGGGCTCCAGGACATGAGGGACACGCAGACACGAAGCAGCGGACATATGTTCTAAAGCAGAGGGAGACAACCCCAACATAGGACCATGTCCAATGTTCGTATTCAATAAGCATGGTATTAAACTGGAACTTAAAAAACTGGACGACGCAGCGGAAAAATGAGTACTCATTTGAGTCAACGCAGAAAAGGCTAAATTGCCCCTATCACTAAGAAGAAATCAACTGAGGATGCTGTGCGGTGCGTTGACGGGTCACTTTCCCTGCAATGCGCATCTGCACAGAATGGGCCTCGCTGCTACCAAATTATGTAGATTTTGCCTAGAAGACGATGAGACTATGCGACATCTAATCGCCGGTTGCCCGGCCCTTGCACGAACAAGAGTAAGGCATCTCGGCAACTTTTCTCGGAGACGACGACCTGATGCAAACATCGCAGACTGGTCTGATTCAATTCCTGAGCACAGTAATCACTAACTGAATGAAGGGGTGGGCACAATAGATCTGGTCGCAGAGCCTAAGAGCGGAGGCGCAACCCTTAACATTATATTACATTACATTACAAGGGTCCATCCTGGGTCCGACCTTTGAGCATAAACTACGGCGGAATTTTGCTCATAGAGACACCAAATGACACTCATCTAGTCGCCTACGCAGATGATATTAAGGATGTCATCACCTCACGCAACTTGGAAGATGCCCAAAGAAAGCTGAATCAGTATGATCAGAACGCAGAGATGGCTTGCTTCACGTGGTCTGAACTTGACCACGGTTTAAGACAGAACTGCTCATCCTTACGAGAAAGCACAACCCAATCGAAATTGATATGAGAGTTTGCTCCGAGACCACCAGGACACTAAAAGTAATGGAGTACCTGAGAACCCCGCTTGATTCCAAGCTTTCCTACTGGGCTCATATGAAAAATGCGGTGGGTAAGCTTGCAAGGGTAACGGGCTTCTCTCAGCAAACTAATCGGAGAAACATCGGAGGGCCGACATCCAGCAAAGGGAAGCTTTTGACGAGCACAACGCACTCCATTCTGCTGTATGAAAGCGAACTGTGGGCCGACAAGCTGAAGGTTCACGCTCGAAGAAAAGTTGTATCCTCCGTGCAACGAACTGCAGCTCTTCGAGTAGCTTCACCGTACCGTACTATATCGGAGCCAACAATTCTGATTAATTGGGCTTAACCCCCATCGATCTCTTCGGTCTCAAACGCAAGCACCTGCGGGAAGTTAAGATGGGTAAAAATACCAGAGTAACCGTGCAAGAAGCAGCAACCCGTGCAGCAGTGGCAAGAACGTTGAACCTCCGAGAGTCCTGGATGTTGGACAGCGTGACTAATCCCCGACATAGCGAGCTGAATTGGAGAAACAGCCGGAAACGTGAATTTCCACCTCACGCAGTTACTGTCTGGCCATGCATACTTCTGCAAGTATCGACACCGCATAGGAAAAATCAAAGTGCCTACACGATGATAGCAATAAGGATGACGCAGAGCACACCGCACAAGATGGCAAACAGACCTCAACACTCTGGAAATGGAAATCGGGAAAACTTTAGCTACGGAGAGGATTTTGGAAGTCATGTTAAACAGGAAAGAGAACTGGGACCACGTAGAGAAATATGTGGAGAAAGTGCTCTGGCCGAGAAAGCGGTACCTAGACGAAGGAATAACGTTGAGAATCCAACAAAGGCGAAGTGAGAATATCCACTTTGAAGAATATATGAAAAGGCTTCCAGGGAGGAGATATGTTCTCAGTGGGGGAGAGGGATGTTTTAGTGAGTGCAGTCCTCACATATCAAATCTGTGACGACAGTTTTCATCATGCGATAAGCACTTTTACCCTCGAAGAGCCCATTGCACACCTGTTGGCCACATGTCCAGCATTGTCCAGATGGAGGCGCACTTTCCTAGGCGACCACTTTCTGGACTCTTTGGAAGATATTTCAAATAAAAAGTTGATGGAGCTAAACTGCTTCATTTAAATCTCCAAATGGCTGGACCTTTTAAAGGAATGGTACCTGTTGTCTCATTTGGTATCACAAGGGGTCAATGATGGCCTAAGTGCGACCTTCGGGTGGCCGCTTTACCTACATACCTACCCTCTCTACCAGAAAAAAAAAATGATTGGAACTATTGGAATTACTTACTAGGACTGAAGTATTCATAGCGGAGTATGATGAAGGAAGGAACGAGTTGAGATTATACGACTTATCGACTTGGATTGTTCACAGAATAAGTCTTGTTTCACATAAAAATATATTTAAAGGACATTAGAGGCAGAGATAACAACTGCTTAGAAACCTTGGACTAAGCGACTTCGTTAGGCCTGAGCACCTGACACAAGACTTCTGGTCAATATACGATTGTGACCAACTTGACGATTCACGATTCCCAATTCTGGAGGTACCCAGTTTTGAAATGAATGAAGACATGCGTATTAAGTAGCCATGTCTGGAGGACGAATTTTGGTCCTGCTGTTCATCACAATGTATTTTTGTGGAGTAGTTTCCTCAAAGGAATTAAAATTTGAAGAAATTTGAAGTAGAGTGGCAATGCAACTGCTTTTCCTGGTATTTTTGTATATCTGCCCAAAGTACCTTGTTCCGTGGTATCACAATGGGCCATTATGTGTGCTCAAGAGTGCTTTTGGCAAACTGGGCGACCACTCCTACCTACCTACCTACCTACCTACCTTGTTCTGTGTGAGCTAAACCCCATGGCCTAGTGATAAGTATGGTAGTATCACAGTCCTAAGGTTCGTGGGTACGAATCCTTTACCGAGCAAGGTCTCGAAAGGCTTCTTTCTAAGTAATCTTCTTTGGCAGCAATGCGTTGCAGGGTTAGTTCATTGCTCGTTTATCTCAAACATATTTAAACAGGTTCCACTATTATAATAATTGTAAGCTATAATAATGGTGAAAGCTTTATAATAACTCTAAAAATATTGAAAATGTTCCCATGGACTTACTGTTAGATAGGGCTCCCGTTAGATAGGACCCCGAACTCAGGGAAGAACTTTAAACAAAACCTCTTCTACAAGAAAGTGTTCAGTGTCTCCTCTTGAATAAGTGAAGTGAGTGTGAGATTGAGCACTAACGGGAGCTATCTAGGGAATGAGGTATAGAAGTGGGGTAGGCTGAAGAGTCACCGCAGAAGGAGGTCTCCAAGCACTCAGGCCTTGATGCCCATTATACGTAGAAGATAGAAGTGGGGAAAAAGGAATTGAGGTATGAAGACAGCTGAAAACAGAGAGGAGAAAGAGGCAGAAATGGATAGAGCGAGATAGAGAGAGATAGAGAGATGGAGAGAGATAGAAAGAGAGGGATAGAGAGAGAGAGAGAGATGGAGAGAGATAGAAAGAGAGGGATAGAGAGAGATAGAGAGAGAGAAAGGGATAGAGAGAGAGAGAGACACGCAACGACTAGAAGTGGGGAAAGAGGGAATGAGGTATAAAGACAGGTGAAGACAGAGAGGAGAAAGAGGCAGAAATGGATAGAGCGAGATAGAGAGAGATAGAGAGAGAGAAAGAGAGAGAGAGGGATAGTGAGGGATAGAGAGAAAGGGATAGAGAGGGATAGAGAGAAAGGGATAGAGAGAGAGAGATAGAGAGACACGCAACGACTAGAAGTGGGGAAAGAGGGAATTAGGTATAAAGACAGGTGAAAACAGAGAGGAGAAAGAGGCAGAAATGGATAGAGCGAGATAGAGAGAGATAGATAGAGAGAGGGATAGAGAGAGATAGAGAGAAAGGGATAGAGAGAGAGAGACAGAGATACGCAACGACTAGAAGTGGGGAAAGAGGGAATGAGGTATAAAGACAGGTGAAGACAGAGAGGAAAAAGAGGCAGAAATGGACAGTGAGGGATATGGAGAGAGAGGTAGAGAGATAGAGAGAGATAGAGATATAGAGAGGGAGGGATAGAGAGAAAGAAAGGGATAGAGAGATAGACATAGAGAGAGAGAGAGAGACACACACAACGACTGAACGAACAAGACAGCTACTTGGCCCCAACAATAATCTTTTTGTACGACTGCGTTTCCAGATTGAATTTAAATGCTCATTTCTAACCAGCTCCTCATTTCACCCCCACACAAATTGTTAGCTAACAAAAATTGAAAAGAAACGTACAATAAATACAACAACAACAACATCAGCAACAACCACAACAATTGCTTGTTTATCATTATTCCTTGTTATGAGCACAATTCCCTCCTGTGCGTGTTTTGTCGCTTTATTACTGCATAACTCGTGCCTAATTTAAAAAAATAAGTAAACCAAATAAATTTGAAATTAAATGCCGGCGGGCATGGTTCCCGCCAACATAACCAGGCACAGAGCTCACACAGCAGCAGCAGCAGCAGCTTCCCTTGGCTTGGCTGCTCCGAAGCCGTGGAATGCTTGCAGTAGTGTGGATGCAGCACGCAGCACGCAGCCCGCAAATGATGACGAACTTTCTGTGCAGGATTCTAATTTGATTTTGGCCACATGCGCGAAAAGCGGGAACCGAATTTCCTTTCCTCTTTATTTTGCTTTATTTTATTCTCCTTTTTTTCATTTTGACAATCATTTTTGTTGACATTTGTTGTGGTGCCCCACCATTTCCACTTCCACTTCCACTGCCATTTCCATTTGCATTGCGTTGTGCGCTTTTCCTGAAATTAGATTAGAAAAAATCGCTACAAGCGGCTTTTTCATTAATTCGCTTTTTTGTGTGTTATGTTCTGTTGTGTTTGCGGATTTGTTGTTGTTGTTGTTGTTGCAACTGTATTCCGGTGTGCTCGTATCAGCCTTGCCACCACCCAACCGTGCAATGCTGGGAGGGCACTTCATTAAATATTAAAAATGAACTTTTTCCGCAAGGTTGATTTTTTTCCGTGAGATGGAAGTGGAAATTCATCTGCGAATAGGAAATGTGAGTGCAGTAGTAATAGGAATCCTACTCGAGGGTGTTACTTCTCCATATTAGAGATCTATATCATGTTTCCAAAGGAGATAAAAGGAGACTCCTGACTATCCAATCAAACAGTTTCTCAGAGTAAGAAAACTCATTGGGAAAGATGGCAATTCTAACTAGGGTCTCAAACAGGAGATGATACTCATATAGGCATAGAATAGTAAATAAATTTTGCTAATAAATTCATCATTGGCTTGTCTCCCTTTAAACCAAAACCACTTGTTCGCTATTTGAGAGGAGCTAAAAGGAGCCTCCTGACTATCCAGTCAATGATATCTCTCTGCAAGGAGTGAATTTCTCAGAGAAAGGGAACTCATTGGGAAAGATGGTCTCAAACAGTAGAAGAGGATCCTCATATTAGCATAGCAAGGTAAATGAATGTTGCTAATAAATCCATCACTGGCACATTAACCAAAAACTACTTGTTCGCTATTTGAAAGATATTGATTTAGAGAAGTTAAGAACTTATGCTCAAACATCTGAGCACCAGTATCTGGCCTGACATCATATAAAATTCTGAGAGGGCTGCCGGATAATGCTATAAAATACATCACCTATTTGTATAATGCAGTATTTAGGTGCGCCTACATCCCTCGCCAATGGAAAGTCGCTGAAATACCTCTAATCTAATGCTCCAAAGCCTGGTGAGCCGGAAGAACAAGTTGCATCGTATAGACCCATCAGTTTGCTGCCGATTATTTCCAAAGTTCTTGAAAAGCCTCTATTGAGTAACATAAAGCTACGTCTCCTGTCTGGAGGAAGAACAGGATGGCAAAGAGCATTTTCCCTACTCTTGTCCTGCCATTGCCAGAACAAGGAGGCGCATTCTAGGGTCAGATGTTTTGAGAATGGACAAAGTACATTCCTTATCCCTGAATACACTTAAGTGATTCATAAAAGAGTCAAAGAGGTTCATAAAAAGTCAAGAGGTGTAACTTCCCCTTCAAAATCCTTCCCCCAAATATTTCCAGGCTCATAGTACAATGGGCAGCGATGCCTGAGTGCTTGGAGACCTCCTTCTTCGGCCTACCCCACTTTTATCTATCGGTTTATCTATCAATGGAAGCTTAAGCCAATACTGCTTAAGAAAGAACTCTAATCGAATCATCAATTCGTGTTTCCAGAGCAACATGCTACCACCGACCAAGCAGAGTTTAGCACATTTTAAGAAATGTTCCCGAACAGGGACAGGTTTGTACAGCCCCATTCCTTAATACCACACAGGAGCTCGAGAAAGTTTGACACCCTAGCATACTATTTCCACTAAAGAAGAAGTCACTACCTCAAACATACTTTGATATTGTGAAATCGTATCCTGAAGGGCGTCACTTCAGAGTGAAATTTAGGCAGAAACTACCACCATATTCCCTTTTATGGCGGGTGTTACGCAGAGCAGCGTATTAGGTCCTGTGTTTTACAGTATTTTCACAGCAGATCTACCTCTGACAGAGGTTGTTAAGAATCATCACAGGCATTTTAAGCGGACATTGTACACTCAACTACCAAATGAACAAGTTGGGTATATCTTCAAATTCCATCTGTCGATTCTGTGGAGAAAGTGACGAAACCTCACTGCACCTGATCACAGACTGCGGACCATTGGCACAAAAAATACTCAGGTGTTTAGGAGAATATATCTTAGATATGAGCAAGATCCCTCAACTTGACTCCTCCAAAATATATGAATTCCTGTCGGAAATTCACTTGACAGAAGATTTATAGATGAGACTATCTTCATCTTTCAAATAAATAGAGGCATCACAATAGATCTTTCAGGTCGCCGCGTATAACACCCTTAAATAAATCTAATCTAAATCTAACCTCTGACAAAGAAGACTGAAATTGCAATCTAAACTGACGACATCGTTATAATGGTTTCATTTAACTGCCGCAAAGCCACTACAAAAGCACTTCAAATTTGCTTTGATAAATGGAGAATGAGGATCAACGCTAGTAAATCAGTTCAAGTAACCTTCACTTCGAAAAGGTGTTCCTGCTCAACAGTGAACTAAATAGTGTCCCATTGCCTCAAGCAAAAGTTGTTAAAGCATCCAAACCCGTCAACATGTATACGCTAATCTCTCAGATCGACAATTTGTGGTGAGGCAAATAGGTTTTATTTTCACTGACTACCCAGTCACCCTGGGGTACCCCAGTGGTAGTGTATGGGACCCTTTGCTGTACACAGTATACACTGCTGACATGCCTACTAACGGCAATACTGTCACCTCAACTTTTGGCAATGATACATCCATACTATGTTCTCATTCAGACCCGAAAATGGCACCAAAGCTGTCATACCTGACTATCAGTAACTACTCTACAAGAATGGCTTGAATCCTGGAGAATAAAAGTCAATGAGTCCAAATTTGTAGAGATCACAATCACTCTGTGTAGGAGTACTTGCTCTCCTGTGAAAATCACTTCAAGCCTATCCTACAGGATTCTGACAGAAAGTACGTTGGAATGTGCTTCGATCGCAGACTTACCTGGACGAAATGGGGATGATCACAAAGGACACTCCTCCCTCCATTATAATCAACTGAGGGTACCTTACCGAAAATTACCGCAGATACGCTCCTAATGATGATTTATGAATAAAACATCTCCATTCTTTAACTCCAATGGACAGGGTAAAGGGTATATCCAAGTCGGTCTAACCCGACTTCAGACTTCATGTTTTTTATATATGCTGATTATTCACATTTAGTCATGAATAGTTGATGACTAACTATGAACAATATAATAACATAAACCAGTTCCCGAAATCTCTGGATTAAATTGATAACTTAAAGAATTTATATTTGTATAAAAAGGATACATTGCAAGCACCTTCCTTCTCTGTAGAAGAATCCTAGTGTAATCACCTCCAGGCTATACCAATTTATAGTCGGCTTGATTCATTCTCCCTCAACTCATTCTTGGCTCAATTCATTCTCCCTATAATTATATATTCTCAGTTGGTAGACAGGACTCTCATACGCAACAGAAATTGGAAATAGTGTTCAATAATAATGCCAGGTCGTTTATGATTGTTTATCAGCTTGCAACAAATGTATTCTTGGTGGCAGCCTTGATGCTTAGGTTAGATGAGGTTTTCGTGGCAGTCAGTCTACAGGCAAACTCACTCATACCACAATGGGTCAATTGCGATATCACCGCATAGCACTGCACCTCTGCTTTATTCGTGAAACCAGTTCGAAGCCCCAATAAAGAGCAGGATATGTTTGACCTTCGCGCCGTACACTTCCGGAAGAGAGCTGCAAGTGCATTTGCCTAAAGAGACCCGATTTCCTTCTATCTGAGCCCGTAACCTACAGAAGAGATGTTCAGTTCACAGTCCCCTCCTCCTACTCATCCCCACAGTTTCGGCAATATTCATGAGATAATACTCTCAGCCTGAGAGCATGCCTGCCGAAGCCCTGATGCTTACTTGCCCCTCCCCCTCCTCATCACCACAGTTGCTGCTGTATTCATGAGATAATACACCCATCCTGAGAGCATGCCTGTCGAATGATGTTTTGTTGAATTGATGTTTTCTTGAAGTCTCGAAACTGTGTCTTTCTGAGCAAGCCGTTGCATTCTAAGTCTCCCAGGTATCTGTACGAGAAACTATAGTTCAGTCGACTTGCTAGAATTCAAGCCTGGATCGTTACTGAATTTCACTCGATTCTTTTTCATTGGCATCATCAGATTGTGGATTGCATGAACTCTTCTAGTATTGATCAATTATATTGTTCTACAATGGCCAGAATTGTTGGACTTACTGAACATTTTAAGTAAAATTAGTTGAGAAAGAGTTGAAGACCATAAAATCGAACAGTATAGTTGGACATTCCCTGTCAGCTCCTCCTGAATTTATTCAGTTACCAACCTATTCTCGTCGCACATCATTCTGTTAAAGTAATCATTGTGTAGAATCATTCCTTCTTGGATTCCGTTTCCATCAAAGACTTTCTAATATCCAAATATAATTTCTCATTGCTTGCAGTACAACTCCAAAGGCAGTGTAGCAGAGTTCAGTCTCTCAAATTCTGTTATTCTATCTGTAAATATATCTTCAACCTCATTCCCTGTTCTACTTGCTGAAACACTATTCCTGGCAGCCTCACTTACACAACACTTCCAAGCTCTTTTCTTCGATTACACAACTAAAATCCGCCTCTGGACACCTTCATTCATCATTCCTCAATATTCATAATAATCCTTTCTGAAGGCAAATTTGTCTATTTCCATGCATTCAACTTGCCCCAAAATAGAAGTCACAAAAAGAGTGCTGTGAAATTTTGAAAAATTAGACTCATAAAGCGATCCATTTCGGCATATATCAAGCAGAGATTAATTTGATTTAAACAATCCTTGCCAAGTTTTACCAAAAAGCACACAATAGGCTATGCGTGCACGCAGAAGACTGGAGTCTGCTTCAGGCTCGTCTGAGAGGGAGCGAGCGACCCCCACGACCCCCTCTGCCGTGCAAACAAAGTCATTCATTACTCAACCGCATCGTTTGCTTATCAAATTGCGCACATTTATCAAACTCGGAGGCGAAGTAATTTTCGAATTATTTGAATTTTCCGCTTAATGAAGAGCGTCTTCGATGGAATATTTGCCCAAACGACTTCATTGTATTTGTGCATAGATATGAATACTGATGTGTATGAGTGTGAGTAAGAGTGTGTATGTGTAAGTGTATATGTGTGTTTTTATGTGTATGTGTATATGTGTGGTATTTGCATACGTTTGGGAGTTTGCATTTGGGTTTATTTGTGTGTGGCTGAGTTTCTCGTTATGTAACCACACTCATCCACACACATGCCCACCCACACAATCACACATATTCCCGCCGATAATGCACCTGTATATCTGAGTGGGTGTGTTTGTGCCCTCGCAAGCCATTAGGACGAAAATTGCTGTTAATTTGTAATGCTTGCCAATTCCGCCTCCCACTGCCATATCCACTTCCAGTTTAAATCGAATCCTTCCTTCCACCTCAAATCTCCCACCTCCTCCTGCAACCAGCCGAAGATTGATGAATGCAATTGTATCCTGCCTAATGTATTTAATGAAGTAAGGAGTGTTTAAAATCATATCAGTTCGAGGTCGATTTGTATATGCGAATTGTAAATTGATATTGTGTATGAATAATCCGGAATCTAATTTGCATTAATTTGTACAAATCAGCGTGAAGATTGTGTATGGGTGTGTCAGTGGCAGGAGGAGCAAAGGATGCAGGCACTCATATACACTACTTAACGACGGAGAATGTGTGCAGGGCGAGCTACGAATGTATGTGCTCTTTAAGCATTAATAGGAGAGACACTGAAGGAGTAAGCACCACTTGCACAAATTGCGGCAGTTTAACCTGCATTTAAGAAGGCCAACTTGGGAAACAAAAGTTTGTCATACCACAGACTACTCCAGATAGACAGGAAGTGTTATCGAAGGGTAATAAACCGAGATTGTCAGGAACATTTAATAACAATTATATACATATATAATATAAACAAGTAATTATCACAGAATGATTTGGTAGAGGCGTTCAGGTTAGTGACGTATGTTCTCTGAACAGGACTCGCAAATAGTTCAGTATCGGTGAAGCTGACAGGAAAGCAAGTGTGGTTGCACAGAGCTCCCCTTGCAGCAAACTAGGATGCGGAAAAGTCGAGATTAGATTTATGCACCTAAGTGTTAGTCACGGAAGTATGCCACGGCATGCTGCTGTATATCCTATGCATCCTGAAATAGGTATATACACGTATCAGAGAAATATAGTAGGTATATAAAAAAGATAGATATATATCAGAGAAATCCTCTGTTATTGCGCCAGCGGTGCTATTGACAGAAATATTTGGGTCATTAACGGCGCTGATATTTTCCATTGACCAAACCGAGAAAGGATTGTCGTGTAGGCACCAGATTGTGGTGATGCATTCGACTTATTTCTACCAGCTGTGTGATTGTACGAGTATACGAGTGCTTTTCCTTGATAATTTGTCAGTGATGTTCATCAAGAAATGTTAGGAAACTATTTCCAAACATATCCAATGGGAAAATTGATAGATAAACCGCCCCTAAGGGACCAGGCTTTACTAGCAGAGTCCTTGCCAAACCTACGCAAACATTTTAGTACAGGCAGAAATTCATTAAACAGACTGACAGTAATTAAATGAAATACTTAATTGGCGTCATTGAAAGGATATGCTCTTCTACAGTGTTCAGAACTAAATTGATTACTGTAAACATGTCTAAACGAAAATAATGGAGATCAAATCACATTTTCATGACATCTCTGAAGAGTTCTCTAAAGAAAAATATAATAAAAATAAGGATTAGAAGGTTAACGAGTTTTTCTGTCACTCCTGTGCAACTTTTATGCAACCAAAGACTTTTTGTAACCTAAATGCAACTGCTATTCTATTACTCTTTTTCTCTTCTAAATTTGGTTGCAAATAAGTCTATGACACAAGCGCCTAAAAGTATGCCATACTCTTCTTTACGCCATCACACAAGTATCTCAAATGCACTTTCTTCACCTCCAAGTTACTAAAAGTTCTGCCTCATTTCTATTTTATTTATTTTTTAGACATGCCAATTAACAACCAGGACAGGGCACTCAGATACGTGCATGGAAGGTCGCCTTAATTTATTTCAAATCCAATTCAAATCAATTTGGAAAGCGGATATCAATTAAGATAGCAAGAAATTTATGCAATTTGCTGTAATGTGATAATCAGAACTGTTTCTCAACTTTCGCAAATGTGCACTTAATTGCAATATGCATCAAATTTCATAACTGGAAATGCGAGCAATTTACTCAGGGCCGAAAGCAAAAGTTTTCAACAAGAAAAGAAAAGTTGTTGTATCCTCAGAGCAAGAAGGCAGAAAGGCAGAAAGGCAGGAAGGCAGGAAGGTAGGCACGCAAGAAGGCACCCAGGCAATGCAAGAAGAGACTGGCAATGCTCGCTGCGCCTGTTCTATGGGCTTGTATATGGCAGGGGTTAGTAAAGAAATGTGGGTGGACGCACCGCTGCTAATGGTGCTGGTCTCTCTCTCATAGAACGAAATAAAGATATTGATGGGCGAAGTCCGCAAGGCAATAAATTGATAATTGCGCTTCACATCCTTTCAGCGCACATTTTTTATTTAAAATATTATTAATATTGCTCTCAACAGTTTCTTAACAATTTTCCAATGAATATCAAGTTTTTCCCAGCTACATAGAAAAACTTGTAAGGAAAATAGAAAGGAAAGAATCCTGCAACTAAACAACTGGCTAGAATATGCTGCTAAGTATGCAACCAGCACACATGTGTAGGTAACATCATCATACAACTGAAGTCACACTGGAGGGCATGACATGAGCTACACACAAAATTGCATTAACAAAGCACATTATTACAGCCAAGGAGATGATAATAATGTGCTTTGTTAGCTATGCTCTTAGAACAGATACCAAGAATAAGTTGCACATGACTTCAGAATAAAAATTCTTAATTTAGTCTTAAGAAGGAAAACGCAATTTAATGGAAAGGTGAAAGCAGATTGACAGTTAAAGAAACTGATTTAAGGCGGAATTTAGGACCCAAATAATGAACTAGGGGTGGTACACAATGGAACTATGTGGGTCTAAGGGAATCAACTGGCAATTGTGCCTAATCTAACCGAAGGTGATGAGCATTTAAAATAGAACAAATATTTTTATTATATTTAGAAGAAATCGCAATCCAGTGATTCGCAGTAAACACACATAATCGTAAAAATATATTCTTTTCAATGGAAACTACTGGCCTTGATATTCGGGGTACCATCCAACAAACCATTTTATCTAACCTGATAAAATTTTCAACATATAATCTACCATTATGAACATCAACTTGTCTACTGTTATCAGTACCATTTTAATTTATCATTCCTTCTGCTATTCGCTTCACCATTCTCATAACCATATCTACCACTAATAATATCCTCTCCTCTACCAATAACACCATTTCAAGTTATATCATCTGCTCTATCATTGTCAGCATTACACCCCCCTTCGATTGGAAATATTACTTTAGTAATAGTTAAAATCGTCTCACCAATCATTGTAGAATATATGATGTAACATTATCAATATCATCTAGCACTATAATCCCAATATCACCTTCTCTATCAACTCTCATCTGACCTGTCATTGCTAATATGAGCTCCTTTTCTATTCTCCATGTCAACTTCTCTACTATTGTCAAAATGAGATCTTTATTTAGTTTCAGTATCATTTTATCATCCGTAGTAACCATAAGTCTTTGATTATTAGCAATATCGTCTTGTCTACCACTATAATCGCAATATTATTATCTCTACCAATTCTCAGCTAACCTATCATTGCTAATATGAGCTCCTTTTTCATTGTCCATGTCATCTTCTCCACCATTATGAACTTCTTTTTCAGTTTCAATATCATTTTATCATCCATAGTCACCATAATGTCTTTGATCATTAGCAATATCATCGCATCTAGCACTATAATCCGAATATCACCTTCTCTATCAACTCTCAATCTGACCTATCATTGCCAATATGAGCCCCTTTTCCATTGTCCATGTCAACTTCTCTACCATTATGAACTCCTTTTTCAGTTTCAGTATCTTTTTATCATCCATAGTTACCATAATGTCTTTGACTATTAGCAATATCGGCTTGTCTACCACTGTAATATCAATATCGTCTTCTCTACCAACTCTCATCTGATCTACCATTGTCCATATGATCTCCTTTTCATTTTCCATGTTATCTTCTGATCACCGATTGTCACCATAATGTCCCCGACCATTATCAAAATCGTCTCAGCTAACTACTATAATACCAATATCATCTCCTCTACCAATATATCCATAGAAACTCTTTCCTTACATCATATTCTTTACCATTATCAATATCATCTTCTATACAAATGTATTCAAATCAATTCTTTCCTTATAATATATTCTATACCATTGCCAATATGATCTGCTTTGCCATTGTCAATATCATCTTCTCTAACATTGTCAATATGAATTTCTTTTCCTTTTCACGTTCTTCTTTCATCTTTTTTTCGAAGGTCAATGCCTTCTCCTCTTGAAATATCTAAATCATTTCATCAGTCATCGTTAAAATCACGTTCTCGATAATTATCAATATAATCTTATTTACCATTATAATCCCCATATCATATTCTCTATCAAAATAGTCATATCAAATACTTCCTTGTATCATCTGCACTATCATTATCAACATCATCTCATGAGTTTAGTTAGTTCTGCCTTGTGGGAACGCTTCCAAATTATTCCTTCGCTTTCTGACTTTTAAACTCGTACAATGAGATCCAATGCCAAATAACAGTTTGGGGTCTTCATTCAGTCTTCCGTTCATTCATCCACTTCCTCATTTCGAACAATTTCTTCGTTGATTCAGTTTAACTCTTCCAGGTAGTAAGAAACAATGTTTCAACATATCTCACAGATTATAGGCTAAGACCTATATCTTAAAAAATTATCTAGAAATATGCTCAATATTGACCTCCTATGTTGAGAGTGCTTGGTCGTCCATCTGCACACTTCCTCACTAATTCCCTCTGCAAATCAGGGACAATCTCTGAATAGTTAAAAGTGATGTGCTCAAATGTGGTGGTCTTATTTCATGTGTTGTGGAATTTTGGAGACCTTGATTCCACAATTCATTTGTTCCGCAATAAAGTAGGATTCGTCCGTTTTTCAGAATAATCCCAAATTATATTGCTTCTCCATACTGCATCAATCCAAAAATTGGTGAGCTATATTTGTACTCTAAATACCATTATTCAGTCTCTGAATCTTTATAGTTACAGTGAGTGAAAAGGTTTAGGTACACGGGATCGTTTGGTGCGTCTCTCTAGTGATGCTGTGAATTGCCATTTAGAAACTTTATCTACTATGTGAGGTTCTAGAAGTGGAGTATATGCTAATTCGGTGATAGTTCTTGAAATAATGTTTTGAGACACGTCATGAGAGTGTATGGAAAGACTCCATGAGATCGGCGTTATAATAATTTTGAGTGTTGGGAGTCTTGATTATTAATCTACCGGGTAATTGAAAATAACGCCCTATCAGTCCCTCATCCTTCCTGTCTTAATGTATGGCGCTGAGACGTGGACAATGAACACAAATGATGAGATGTTGTTGGGAGCACTCGAGAGGTAGATACTTCGCAAGATCATTGATCCAAAAAAGTGTGAGCGACGTGTATTGAAGAGGATGGAACGATGAGCTGTATGAGCTGTACGCCGAAACTGACATAGACAGCCTTTCCAGAAGATTGTATAGGTGGCCTCTTAAACCTATGAGAGACAGCAGAAGACCAAATTATCTTACTTGTATTTCGTAGAGTGGAATTGAAAACAAAACTTTTTGAGAAATGGGGATAAGAGATGTGATCTTCTTGTTCTATACATCAAAGCCTCCTTCGATGCACTAATTCAGTACTAATTCAAATACTTGAGTACAAAATATCAAATTGGTCGAGGTGCATTTTCTCTCTTTGTTTCATCCATTCAGATACTTTAACTTACTCTTGAAGATCTGAAGAACTTTCTACGGTAAGTTGTTCGAATATCATTCCATCACGAATTGTGTGTTCTCTTCTGCTTCCTCAGATTATCACTTTTGCAGATGCTTCCGAGCAAACTTTCAACTGACTACCAAGACTTCGTCCTCTTCAATATGGTGTTGTATGCATTTGGCCTCATTAGTAGGTCAGGTAACCTAAACTGGCTGATCGAATGGGCCATTCATACACCTGCTACGACCTTAAAGATACCGGATTATGTACATTTAGGAATGAGGTAAGTAAATGTCGTTAAGTAAGCAGACTTTTCAAGAGAGTTTTACAAAAAGAGTTACTCAAAGAGTTGAAACCACTTCCAGCCTTCCATACTTATCTCTTCCATAAGCAGGCTTTTCAAGATAATTTTAAAAGAAAGGTTTCTCAAAGGGTTGAAACCACTTCCAGTCTTCCATACCAATGAACTCCCAAGTATTTTTGATGTGTTTTTGAGTACGACGGACAGAATCATCGTATGTGTTTCAAAGTATCCCTGACGCCTACTTCTTTACAACCTCTTACTTCGTAGATTCTAACTATTTGTTCGATACTTCCGATTTCTCTCTCTACCTATTTATTGCCTATCTTTAAGTCTCATAGATTTGTTTAAAGACAACACGAGTTTCGGGTTTGTTTCTGTTTCTTCGAGTCTCCCACACAGACTTCCTAAATTGTAATCTTAACAAATTTCTGGACAAATTCTGTGGACAAAAAGTTTTCCGTCTATGCAAAGTTTTCCCAAATTGTGCGTTAACCATCCCCAAATCTATCTCCTTCAAATAGTACACTCCCCGATACATGTGGACCACATAAGAATGCCGTACGCGTATTTCCATTTCGTGTAAGCTGACGCGTCCTCAACAAGGATAACAGCAGCAACAGCAACAGCAACAGCAACAGTAACAACAACAACCACACCCACCGTAGGAAGAACAACAAACAGGAACTTTTCAAGTTGTTCGCATGCGAAATTACTTTACGTTAAAAACAACTTTTGTTGTTTTTGTAAAGAAATTATTACACAAAAGTGCACTGGGACTAGGATTAAACGCCTTCGGTTATTTGCGCGAAGTTTAATGGAATTTCCCCAACAGTTTCAGCAGCACTTATTTTACTTTTTAATACGAGGACTCGTACATCAGCGCCGTTCCAAACTCCTCCGTTGTTTTCTTATGCATTCATGTGCTTTTTTCTATTGTTTTATTTCAATTGGTTTTTTCTGGTTTTCGTTTTGTTTTTGGGGGTTTTTGTTGTTTTTGTTGTTGAGATCCTTTGTTTTTTGTAGCAATTTTGCTGGAATCATGTACTTGACGTATTCATTTGATTTAGTGGCAAGTTGAAGCAAAGGTGCGCTGGAGAGAGGGGGCTTCACTTGCTGGTCCCTCTGTTTGAATAGAGTTTTGTTCCGTGAAGCTGAGTTAATTCAACAAATATGCCGTGATTTTTGATAAGGATGGTTCTGCATGTATCAAAGTAGATGGACACCATTCCATTCTGTAGAGTAGAAGCGATTTTTGTTTTGTGGTACTCATTGTAATGATGGACCCTATACAGAGATTTCTAACCATAATGTGACATGAGTCCTTAGAGTTCTTATTAGAAATCTTTTGCAGTAAATGTCAGATGAAAACATGCTCCTCTCAGTGTGCTCCAAAACATTTTCAAGAAAAAAGTTCCTATGATATACAAAAATTACTGTGAGATATGCTCAGAGTTGTACAAAATGAATCCCAGTATATCAATATGATGACCTTTCTGAGGAATTCATTGAAAGTTGAAGAACTGTGTGAACCCCTTAATTTAACATCATCTTCATCAAATTAGTTTTAGACCTAATAGTTTCGCAAACATACAGTCAAATGGTCAATGGTCAGTGGATAGTCAGACAGTCAAATAGTTCCAGATCATCGAATTAATCAAAGTATAGCAAATAGTCTCAAGCCAACTACGAATATACCTCAATTAAAAACTCACTTTCTTCAGGAAAACAAAAGAGACCTCCTCAACATTGAGTTCAGTATTCCTGAGAAGTTTATTCGACTCTATAGGACCATACTGAGTGATACACAATAATGTATAAATTCAGTATTCCTGAAAAGCTTAATCGACTTTGTAAAATGACACTGAGTGATGCACGTGTGAACTCTTCAGTCACTCGGAGAGATCCTCAACTCCCCCTCTAATACCAAACGAGGTATCGGATAAGGTAATACGGGTTCCTTATCGTGTGATTTCTTCACTTGATAGAAGGAAAAAATCGTTGACTCTGATACTAACCTTAATAAGAGCATCAATCTTCCTACTTATGATAAAAAGATCGACTTCGTTGACTTGCATAAACTAGCGCAGCCCCTCTAGAAATGGAATCACATGGAATTGCTATTCAACTGATGGAAGATACAGGGAAGTACCTTGAGCTAATAAATATAGAAAACCAAAGTAAAATAAATAGTCCTTTCAATATTTGTGACCAAAGATGAATGCATTCAAATGTCCTAATAAAAACGATGCATTGGATTCATGTCCAGAAGATTCTATCTGCTCAGTTGTTACTCGCTCATTGTCCCTAATGATGAAGGTTATTAATGATACGTGATGATGTTGTCTCTTTCGCTCATACTGTGAGGTGAAAGAGTTATGTCGCTTTTACTAATCGACACTATTCTAGAATCTGCTCTGACAACACGAAGGCAGAGCTCAGCTATAAAAAGGAAAAGTGAAATGATACAGCTGCGCAGTTGTAAATTGAAAGCTGTTGATTTATTGAAGTAGTGAAGAGAAGTAAGTGTTCTGTTCTGGTGGATTTCAGTTGTGAATTGAAAGTAACAGCTCTATTAAGATGTTGAAGTGACATAAGAACATTTGTTGTAGTGAATTTTAGTTGTGAATTGAAAGCAGCACCTTATTTGAGACATTAAAGTGAAACAAGGGAAGCCGGTGTAGTGAATTTCAGTTGTGAATTGAAAGCAGCACCATATTTAAGACGTTCAAGTGAAACTGTTTTACTGAATTTCAGTTGTGAATTGAAAGCAGCACCATATTTGTGACGTTAAAATGAAACCAGCGAACCTGTTGTAGTGAATTTCAGTTGTGACTTGAAAGCAGCATCATATTTGATACTTTAAACTGAAATAAGTGAAACTCTTGTAGTGAATGTCAGTTGTGAACTGAAAACAGCACCTTCTTTAAGATGTTAAAGTGAAACAAGCGGAACTGTTGTAGTGAATTTCAGTTGTGAATTGAAGGCAGCACTTTATTTGAGACGTTAAAGTGAAACAAGTGAAACCGCTGTAGTGAATTTCAGTTGTGAATTGAAAGCAGCACCATATTTGTGACGTTAAAATGAAACCAGTGAACCTGTTGTAGTGAATTTCAGTTGTGACTTGAAAGCAGCATCATATTTGATACTTTAAACTGAAATAAGTGAAACTCTTGTAGTGAATGTCAGTTGGGAACTGAAAACAGCACCTTCTTTAAGATGTTAAAGTGAAACAAGCGGAACTGTTGTAGTGAATTTCAGTTGTGAATTGAAGGCAGCACTTTATTTGAGACGTTAAAGTGAAACAAGTGAAACCGCTGTAGTGAATTTCAGTTGTGAATTGAAAGCAGCACCATATTTGAGACGTTAAAATGAAACCAGCGAACCTGTTGTAGTGAATTTCAGTTGTGACTTGAAAGCAGCATCATATTTGAGACTTTAAAACTGAAATAAGTGAAACTCTTGTAGTGAATGTCAGTTGTGAACTGAAAACAGCACCTTCTTTAAGATGTTAAAGTGAAACAAGCGGAACTGTTGTAGTGAATTTCAGTTGTGAATTGAAAGCAGCACCTTCTTAACTCGAAACGCTAAAGTGAAACAAATTCACCACTGTTGTCAGTGAACTCCTTTCAAGTAAAATTTTTCGAACTTGTGTTTTTGTATCACTTGACCACAATCCAGGTATAAGAACTATTAGCAATGATCTAATTTTCATAACAATCTTCTGTTCAACTACTGTATCCTCATATTTGTATATAGAAAGTAAAATTAAAGAGCCCAAAGAAATATGGACTGAAAGAGCTGAGCTCTAAAAGATTGCTACACTCCATAATCATTGTATACAAAGCAATGTTGACTGGGAAGCGGTAGCGAGGGTTGTGCAGTCAATGGGGTGATGACAGCCCACCTCAACACAACAAGAATTAAAATATGAAATGTCAGCATTTGTTATGCAGACGAGCTGCGAATATAAAGAAACACTCTTTCAGAACGTATTTTAATGAAGTGAATTAACATAAAATGTTGTTTGTTTGACAAAAGTCTTAAAAATGCGTTCACAGCGCGCAAAACCCGACTGAGTGACGGTGGAAGGGGTGCCGCAGCACAACCCACTCATGAGTGGGGCGAATGGAACGCATGAGGATGAGTTAAGCCAAGGCACGCGAGGGCACCAAATCAAAAGTTAAGCCATAAAAAGATGCAAACGAAGTGAGTGTATGTTGCGAATGGAATTCAATTTGCCAACAACAACAAAAGGAAATAATATAAAAGCGGAAATTTTACAAAAAAGTCGCAAATTATGAGAAAATCATAACAACAACAACAACAACCGAACCAAACCAACAACAACAACAATGAACAAATGGAAACAAATTAAAGGCAAAAAAGAGCAACTTAAAAGTCATCATTAGCATTAAGCCAACCCTTCAACAGCACACTCGCACCCTCGCACCCTTGTACCCTTGCACCCTTGCAGTCCTCGCCACACACGGCTACCGATTCACACAGCCGGGCACACGAGCTTCTTCGCTCGGCAGCTCACGCATATGGAAGCAGTCAACACAACCGTCGAGCAGTCGGCAGTGGAAGGACCCTTATCAAATATTTTTATATGACTTCACATACGTTAAACGCAATATGCTTAATGGCTCGTAATCTGCTTAAAATTTGTGCATGCGGTCAATTTCGGTTGGGCACACACACAACCGCTGAGCGCGCACAAGCCCCAGCACGCCAGTCCACCCCACGACCCACGACCCACGCAGCGGGAGGCGTGCTCACATATGCCGCCGGCATTACATAAAATATTTTCATTAATTTATGCTCGCGTACCCGCAAAATCCGCTTTTTTCTGTTATAATTTTAATTAGAAAGGCATCATAAAATGCACATCTTCTTTATGGTGGTCGTTATGATGCTGCCTCTGCTGCCTCTGCTGCTGATTCTACCTCTGCTGACGATGCTACCTCTGCTGCTGCTTCTGATATTATTCTGCCTGTTGTTGTTTATTATTATGTGAGTTCCTGACGCTGCTCCTGCTGTTGATCTAATTTTTCAGCCGCTGCTGCTGACCACAGCCATGAAGCATCATTTTAATATGTTCTTATGTGAAAAATTCAATTGTTGTGCTTCGCATTCATTTGAAAAGGGTTCTCGTTCATTGGTTTGCTTCGTTTCTTCTCCTAACAACAACTCCCATACGCTTTTATTGTTGCCACATCCTTGACTAAATACGCCACAATTCATCAGTGTGTGTTTGCCTGTGCCGTGTGTGTGTGTGTGTGTGCTTAGATCAGGACCCACCGCAAAGTCATTTTTCCTTTGCCATATTTGATATTTAAAATTAATTTCTGGTTTGAGCGGATTAAATTTGTGAAAAAGGATGCGAAAAATGCTCATTGTTGGTGGAGTTGGTTGTGTTGCATCGCCCTCGGAAGTGGGGAGACGTCAGCCACATGCGTATATTATCCTTTCATTTCTATAAGCAGCTCAAGCTATTTGCTGACCTGATTTCTGTAACGCTCTGCCATGGATATTCCATTCTAGACTCAAAAAGGATATGCGTTTGTAGTTTAGTTAACAACTCCTTTTGCCTGAATAAGACGCACTCGATTGGAAGTTTCAATGCCATATTTGACGAGTATTAAAACATCCTTCTACCCCTGAGGATACGATTGTTAAAGCCCAAAAGTAGACCAAACAGATTTATTTTTTGCTTTTAGTGTGATTTAAATTGGCGCAGATCCAAATCCTTTTTGAAATTGCTCTGTGCCAGATTTACAGCATAATTTCCAGTGTCCTTGGAGTTTGGCAACCAACAATTGAACTGGCAAAAGGAAGAGGAATTTTCTGATTTATAGCAATACTGAGTTCCAGTTGGCACTGTGACCAATTTGTGGTTAATCATCAATTGAATTAATATCGCTAGGAATGGAATTGCTCACATTCAGCAATTGAAAGGCTGCTTTGGAATTCATCGATCTAATTACTTGAATAATTTAATGAGTTTCCATCATGAAACGCGAGCTCCTTTGGTATCAACTTCCTGTTTGGATCCATCCAAGTACCTTACCAGTGAGTGTGGTCAAGTATGAATTTAAGTGTTCTCCAAGATTCTCGGTCTAAGGTACATATTTTATAGGAGAATTCCACCCTGAAAAGGATTTTGTTAGGAACTTTGAGGATTGGGATATTTTCGAGCGTTTTAAGTATGCTCTTGTGACCTTTCAGGTGCCCACTCTTGAGCTTAAAACAGTAGGCTAGGCTCAGAGTCTGATAACATGCCTTTCTTTTGATGGCTAAGCTGAGTCAGAGAATACGAGAATCTCGTACAGAGAAGAGAAAGTCTTTTTCGCTGGCAGCGTCCGTAGCGGACACACCGTGAATTTTAGTGGATTCATCAGGATTTTGAGTGGATTCACCACGATATTGAGTGGATTCATCAGGATTTTGAGTGAATTCACCACGAGTTTGAGTGGATTCACCACAATTTTGAGTGCATTCACCACAATTTTCAGTGGATTCACCACGATATTGAGTGGATTCATCAGGATTTTGAGTGGATTCACCACGATTTTGAGTGGATTCACCATAATTTTGAGTGGATTGACCACGATTTGGAGTAGATTCACCACGATTTTGAGCGAATTCATGTACAATGTCCGTCTGCTTTATTTCGCTGCTTTGTTGTTTGACGTTTAAGTTTCTTTTCTCTGTATTCTCTGGCTGAGTGGAGCAATAATAGCATCTGTAGTGCCATTGTCGGGCATATTGAGCATGCCATAAGTTGCAGTTTGTTTGACTTGTTTCCGGCAGCCTTCTGTTCAACCTTACGCCACCACATTCAGGAGGCGTAGGTGATTATTCGTTTAACGCTACTATTGTAGGATGGACCAGTAGACAATTTTTGGTCTCATGCCCCATGTTTTCCGTACAACCTTTCACATGCTAACATTGCAAGCATGGCTTTATTGATTACATTGTTCAGATGCCACGTCACAGTGATCAGATGCCACCTTGGTATTTTATCAAGGGTCATTTCGATATATTTCACCTCATTTGAGTAGGAAGGATATTTCTTTTCCGTCCAGTGAAGGTTTCTTAAGGTGCACCTGCCGTTCTCTGGTGAATGGTATAAGAGCAGTTTTGATTGGGTTGAAGAATACTCCCTGTCCTTAAACCAACTTTGAGTCACATATAAAAATTCTTCCATTTTAGTCGTCCCAGCCAGTGATGCACATGATGATATCATTCGCATATCCTACGGTTTTGAAGCCAAGGGTATTCAACTTACGAAGGAGTTCATCGATAACCATAGCATACCCCACCGTACGCCAACTCTTAGTGGCTATTATATTCTGTTTTGATCTCACATTTCAATGCTGATAAACTCTGTTTCCAACATGCAACGTATCCACGAGGTGATCATTGGGCTTATATTTTACCTGATCATTGAATTTTGGAAGGTCGTGTAAGATGTGTTATCAAAAAGGGGCCTTCAAAGACACAGAGTGTTGTTTTCCAGCTAAAGCCCACTCTACTCATTGTTGTTATGGTGTGAATTGGTGTTATCAGAGATTTGCCCGTTTAATAGGCACATTGGAATCTGTGAAGAGGGCTTCCTTCGTCGATATGATATCGGCAACCGTTCGGACTCGATCTTGCCCGCTTTGGTATGAACACCAGCTACACCTGCACAAATTAGAGTATAATCAGCAGTTGGATTGCTGGGCTACATTCAACGAATTACTAAATATCGTAAATGAAGACACTGAAATTGAGAATTCATTTATAAAATTATGACTTTGGAGATTTCCGGTGCTTTAATTTCAAGCTAATTTGTTTAAATTTTTAATATCTTGTTTTATTGTTAATTCACATAATAAGCGTTGCATCCCACTTCACGAATTCCAAGGACACTCGTTCCACACAAGGCTTCTGCATTCAGTCCCTTTGAGGCCCACTCAAATCCTTTCCTCTCATTTTCTATTGTTAATTTGGATATATTCGTAATTCCGAATGTGCAACTTTCCTAATTAATATCAATTTTGGTTTCTGTGCGTCATTGTAAATCCTCTCAAGCAGTTCCATTCAAATCTATTCAGCATGGCAGGAGATGTTCTGTCCAATTTGTAATCCGGATTAATTTTGTGCACTTTCATTGAAAAGTGCTTCATGCACTCCGCTATTGATTAGTTAACATTTGATTGGAAGCCGCTGAGCTGTTGTGTAGATGTGTGCAGACATATTTCTGTGGGTGTGTGTGAACACATGACCCTATGGGAAAAAATTATAGGATCAGATGGAGGAGAAAAACAGGACAAGGAGGTAGGAAGGCAGATAAAACAGAAGTTTGACTGTCAGGTAGAAGAGTCCACATCAATCTTTCATTGCTACTCCTCCAACGAGCACCAGCAGTGGCTAATCTGGTAGCGCATATATGTGAAACCGTGACTAAATGGGAGGCAGTTTGTTCTTCAGTATCCATTATGATGATAACTCTGCGGAACACTGAACACGCCCGAACAGCAGCACGCCTAAGCCAGCGCAGTCCTGAGGAAAACGTTAATAGGGGTGGATCAAGACGTAGGACTGAAAATGGACATACCTAAGACTGACGATTGAGCGGTAACGCTCGTAACGGCCTCTCGACGTATTACCTAAAGGTGAGGTCCCGAGAGGATAATCCGTCCAGACATCGGGGTGAATTTAGTGGGCTAAGGCCCCACACTACAAGGGTTTTTGACTTCTTTACACCTCGTAAAAAAAAAATAAAATAAAAAACAAATTTAAAAAAACTCCTCCAACGAGCAATATTTGCCTTAACGAGGCCTTGGAGGATAACTGGAGTCATATTGAGAAGCTGAGTATTTGTCAGTCCCTCCTTAATAATAATATTATGTCCTTAATAATAACAGGAAACTAGTAAAATTATCTTGAAAAATTTCGGATACTTTTGTACTAATTTTCTCTGGTCAAATATGAATCAGTCATCACATGTAAATTATCCTACTGGGTGTCGGATAATGCTTTTATATTTGGATATTATGAGTCATAGATTCAATGAGCCACAGTGTTGGGTAAACAGACATCAATTATATCAAACAAGCAATTATCCACTTTCAGGTAATAACAATTAACTTCCTTTATTACCCGTTTGCGGTGTTCTGATGTTATTGCTGTTCTTCAGAGGATATTTACTTCACTCATGCCCCTCTATTCAGTGTGTCATTGTTGGTACTTCTCCATATACTTTCAAAAATTCCAGAAGTTTGTAGCTTTCCGCTGTGTCTGAAGAAAGTTCTTTTCTCAATATTTCCCTGAAGGACTTTCTTAATTTCTTGAGAACTATAAACAAGCTGGTCATGAACCAGAGTGTGTATAATATAGGGACATACACTGGCGGTACTGGAGATACCTATCTGGGCTCAGCTCAATCAATCCTAAATCATAACATTTCGATCGTTGTATATAACGACCATACCATTTCGATCGTTATACATAACGATCATAATATTGCGATCGTTGTATATAACGACCATACCATTTCGATCGTTATATATAACGACCATAACATTTCGATCGTTATATATAACGACCATACCATTTCGATCGTTATATATAACGACCACATTACAAAGTGTATTCCAAAGTAAACAGGATTTTGTAAAAACAAGTATTTCTAGTGAGGCCGTACATTATAATCCTTACAAACCATTTTAATCATTATAGAAAAGAAAGCACTTTCATTAGAAAAATACTAACTCCAAGGACCTTTTCAGAATATTGAGTAAATTAGCTAAATTCTTATATATATGATGGTTCTGAAGAATAGTAGAATAGAATAGAATATTTGTCTTTACACTGACTAAGATTTTCATTTACAAGTTTCCAAGGATATTTCAAGTTCAACTCAAAGTTCCTCAACAGAGTTGCTTCAACCGTCAAGCGTCTCTCCATTTCACTGTCCCAAACTGTGGTCACATGCACACAAATGCCAATTATATGTGTGACCATCAAGGATAGCAATTATTTTGCTCATCACTGTAAGTTATTTATACACACAGATTCATCTTTATTGACCGCACAACATGAAGATGCTTACTTAATTGAAATTCATTGCATAAAATAAACTCCTGTCGCACCTTGCACCATGCAGCACGTGCAACCGGCGCACATATGCTTTGATGTGCCGCAAAATCGCATTGACAAGTTCATAATTCAATTGAGGAATTTCATATGCAAGGCGAATACATACAAGTGAGAAAGCATCCCAGTAGGGAAGTTAACAAGGTTACAATCAAAAGATAGTCCTGCTAGCATTGGAAAGGACTTTTCGTACATGTATCAAAAATTTGTTTCAGACTCTTAAGGTAAGCAGTGAAGGAAGCCTGTAACTTTCAAAGAGCTCTCCATAGGGAAGTCGCTAGAGAAGGCCTTGTTTTGTATGTGTCACAAACATTGATTTCACAGCTCCCTGTGGAAGTGGTGAAGGAAGGCCTTTTAAATAACCCCGCGAAGCTACTCACCCTACGGAGGTGGATACAGCATGCTTGGCTTTGTGTAAAGAAGGTTTCAGTAACTCTGCGGTAAGCAATGGAGTAAAGCCTATTGGTAAGTCGGCATAGAAGGCCTTGTTTTGTATGTGTCACAAAAACTTGTTTCACAGCTCAATAGGGAAGTGGTGAAGGAAGGTCTTTTAAATAATCCCTTTAAATCTACTCATTCTACAGAGGTGGATAGAGCTTGCTTGGCTTTGTATATCCCTTAACGAAGGTTTCAGTGCGTCCAAGGTAACCAATGGAGTAAAGCCTGTTGGTAAGTCGGCATAGAAGTCCTGTTTTATATAAGAGCTTCGGAGCTTCCGAGGGAATTAGTGAAGGACTGTTGTAAAGTGTCCCTATTCTGCTGTTGGAAAAGGGTACTGAAGTTATTTGTATCAGTCTGTTGGTTTCAGTGCTTTTAAGGTAAGCAGTGAAAGAAGCCTGTAACTATCAAACAGCTGTTCATAGGCAACTCGGTCTTGTATTCCGTCTGTCAGGAATTGGTGTCACAGCTCACTGGGGAAGTGGTGAAGGAAGGCCTTTTAAATAGTCCCTTTAAATTTACTCATTCTACAGAGGTGGATAGAGATTTCAGTACTTTTAATGTAAGTAGTGGAGTAAGGCCTGTTTTAAGCATAGAAGTCCTTGTTTTATATATGAGTTTCTAAGCTTCCCAGGGAATCAGTGAAGGACTATTGCAAAGTGCCCCTATTCTGCTCTCTCTCTCTCTCTCTTTATCTCTCTATCTCTCTATCTCTCTCTATCTCTCTCTCTATCTCTCTCTATCTCTATCTATCTCTATCTCTATCTCTCTCTATCTCTATCTATCTCTATCTCTCTCTATCTCTCTCTATCTCTGTCTCTCTCTCTCTATCTCTCTCTACGGAAATAGGTACTGAAGTTATTAAAATCAGAATATTAGTTTCAGTGCTTCTAAGGTAAGCCCTGAAGGAAGCCTGTACCTTGTAAAGCATAGAAGACCTTGTTCTGTATGTTTGACAAGGAAGGTCTTTTAAATAGTCCCCTTAAATCAACCCCTTCCCCTTAAATAACAAATCCCTAGGATGGGAGGTGGTTAAAGCATGCCTGACTTTGAGTATTCCTTTAAGAACGAGACTTGCTAGCATTGGAAAGGACTTTTTATACATGTATCAAAAAGTTAATTTCAGACTTATAAAGTAAGCAACGAAGGAAGACTTGCTGAATAGCGTCGTTTACTATGTCTCCCAATGGAAGTGGGAATAGAAGGCCATGTTTTACATATTCGTAAGCTTCCTTCATGTGTGTCAGTATGTTAGTCTCAGTACTTCTAAGGTTGGAGTAAGATTTGCGGAATATCGCTGCCTGTCTCCTTCTCCTTATGGCAATGGGCCTTCCTTTTTGTATGCCCCAAAGGTAGTTAATAACAATCTGAAGTGTTGGATTCCAGCTTGATTGGAGTCCTGCTCTCTGAGCCTCTTGCTGACGAGATTGCCTACTGGGCTACCACCGACCGCTTCAATGCATGCTTCTGCCACGCTAAGCATGTGCATAGGTGCGCCTTTGTTGCTGCACGTGTGTGTGTGCCTGTGTGATAATGATAATTTCAATCGCACAATAATTAATTGCATAATGTGCATAAGCACCACATCGCATACTTACTTGGGACCCCCAACACAATGCGGCTCGGTGTGCGAACAAAGCAAGAGTTAAACCGGACCAAATCATGCGCACAGAATAGAGGATTATTGAGCTCCTTTACAACGACACAGAATACCTTACAAGTACTTTAGAGAATTATTGTTTGACAGAACTAAAGTCCCACTGCAAGACTGCTGATGTCCTCAAAGGGCAATTACGTTTAAGAAGTTTGAACAGCGCTCAACAATGACAGCAGCAGAGCAGCCAGAGAAGGAGCAGGAGCAGAGCAGCCCGAGCAGTCCTTTGTAATTGCCAAATAAGCGAGCTCACGACTCACTCGCACAAACTTTAAATGCACAAAAGTGCTGCTTAAAGTTTTTCAATTACAAACACAATTAAGCAAATACTTCCACTTGCGCTCGCTTAATTGTACAGGAAGTTGCTCCTTTATTATGCGCACTGCTTGTTGCATTCATGCCCGCCGACAGCGAAGGCTCCACAAGTGCCACTTTCTTGCTTTCTTTGCCGACTGCTGCTGCTGCTGCTTTGTGCAGTTTTTATCTTTGTCAGGTTTGAGAATGGCATTTTTTGTGTCTGTATTTTGCCACTGTTGGATTTTGCACGTAATTACCCTGAGTAATGCCGGCGCATCCTCCGACATCCTTCCAGCGAGCTGAAAACTTTTCCCAGCTACGTAGATCTTGATGTGCGTAATCTTGTATTTCATTTGAAAATTATTATTTTATTATTTTATCATTTACACAGGACTTGCCACCACTACCATCACCACCGAGGCAGTTGATGGTCCTGCCGTGCAGCAGCTGCTCCGTCTGTCGCTGCTGCTGCTGAATGTAGTTATGGGCAAACTTCCTTTCTTCAGTACGTATGAGTAATTGTGAATTTTGTAGTATTTTTTCTACGTCTTCCTTTGTTTCTCTTTGACTAGCACCGCTCTCCCCTCCCCCTCTCTCCCTCTGGATCCGCACCAACAGCTGCAGAGTATAGAACAAAGCACTCACTTCTAAACTGCATTCTTAATTCTCGGTGCGTTCAAGTCCATCACCTGCCCGAGGACATTTTCTTTCATTGTAAAATTTCTGCATATATATGGATGTGTTTTTTGGAGCTATGTGCATGTGTGCGTGTGTGTGTGTGTGTGTGTGTAGATGGAGTTGAGAGAAATAATTGAAATAAAATGTTTAAAAGCAAACATTTTTCTAATTATCTGCAAGTGAACCTCACAAAAAAGGGAGTAAGTAAATACAACGTATAAAAGTGGTGAAAGAGAGAAAGGATCCTTAGATTATGCTTATGATTTCCACTTTCAGTACACTTCTAAAGACTGCTCAGAATTCTGCCGGAATATCCTTTGAATTACATTTATTCTTTACAATTGTAAGGAACCTAAAGTTTGACGTCATTGAAGAAGACAGTGGGAAAAATATCGCCAGTTGCAAGGTTCACGGATATAAATGAAATAGTTTTAGAACCAATGACGCAAATAAATCATGGAACAAATTGAATTCTAATTAAAGAAACATTTGTGGGAAGTAAAACTGATTCGGTGTCTAACTCTGTGCTAACATATTGTGTTTTGGATGTATTGGATTGTACATATGCCAATGTAAGAAAGTAAAAGGACACCTTTCATCTGAATATTTGTCCGCCCTCTGCAAGATTTTTGTCGTCAATCCCCGTTTGATTGTGAAAATGTTCGAATACCCATTTAGAAAAGGAATGTTTTCAGGTACTCCGTAAGGAAGGATATAGAAATGAATATTTCCAGCTTCTGCACAATGAGTCATTAACTGTAATTCCTCAAATTTCCTTGTCTTATACAGAACGAGAACTTATACCGAAAACGAGAGAGAAAGGTTAAGTACAAACCCAAATGCAGTATCCTTTAAAAATTGTTCAGAATCTGGTAGTAGCAGAGTGTGACTTAAAGTTATGAACAAATTTTCCTGCCTTGGGGTAAAAATCAACATCAATTCTGTTAAGAAATAGTTGACAAAGGTTAACTTACGGCAATAGTTTAGCCAGTTTCACTTCTACCTTTAAATTACTTTGATCATTTCTGCTTCCAAGTCACAACTGAACTGAACTGAGAATCCTGATGCCTTACACATACATTCAGGAACATTATCCATTAGTGCACCAACTATACCACCTTGAATGACTTGTTGCTTATAAGCATATCTGACAGAATGAGAGAAAGGGACAACAATATGAATGGCATATTGCTAATAACACATTATGAGAGAGAGACAACTTCAGGCATAGTGTATTGCAATTAACGAAGTATCAGAGAAAGAGACAACATTATTAGTATTTTTAATGACAAAGTGTCATAGAAAGAGACTACATTATTAATACCAGATTGCTTATGATACATTGTGATAGAAAGAGATAACATCATTAATGGCGTTTTGCTAATAAGACCGTATGAGAGAAGTGGGCAATATCATGAATGCAGTATAGCTAATGACATAGCATTCGAGAAAGAGACATCATCAGAAATGCAGTATTGCTAATAACACAGTAGCAGCGATAGAAGCAACATAATCATACATTTTAAGAGAAAGAGACAACATCAGCAGTATTGCTGATAACACAGTATCAGCGAAAGAAGTGACAGCATTGCTGATGACACATTATGAGAGAAAGAGACAGCATTGCTAATCACACATTGTGAGAGAAAGATAGAATATAATTAATGGTGTATTGCTAATGGCACAGTATCAGGGATAGAAAAGAGAAAAAGGACAACATACTATATGACATAATACAAGTTATATAGCATAAGAGAAAGAGACAATATCATGAATTGCGTATTGCTTATGATATATTATGAGAGAAAGAGACAATATTACTAATGCGCACTGTTAATGATACCATATCAGAGAAACAGACAACCTCATTAGTACAGTATACTGGGTATAGTACAATGGTCCGTGTGACTGAGTGCTCTGGATGATTCCAGCCCTTTACATTTCAATTCTATTCTATTCTAGAGAATCGGTAATGGCAAAGAATCAGAGAAAGAGACAACTTCGTTACTAGAGTATTGATAATGACAAAGTATCAAAGAGAAAGAGAGAGAAAGAGAGAAAGAGAGAGAGAGAAAGAGAGAGAGACAGAGAGAAAGAGAGATAGAGAGAAATAGAGAGAGAGAGAGAGATACAACATCATTAATAGCTTATTGCTAATGACAAAGTATCAGAGATAAGAGAGAGAGAGAGAGAGAGAAAGACGGAGAGTGACAGCATCATTAATGACATATTGTTTATGACACAATATGGCAGAAACTGCCGCAAAGCATTAACGAGAATGAGAAAACCACAGCATTGAACAGTAAAGATATAATTTTCATGTCAAGTTTATTGATATTTTAGTCATGAATACTGAACTAGCTATTTCGTTACAGTTTTGTACAAGCACTGTCTGGGTTCAAGAAGAAAATATCTCGAATATCTTCGCAAGCCCAGCTTCTTTGCGCTCCCTAGATTCAAAACAACTGGACAAAAGCCGTCTAGAGTCGCCACAAATCTATAGAAGAGATAGCTAAGCAGACTCATCTCCATCTTGTGACGATGAAATTTATCCAGGTCAAACCTCGGTGTTCCCATTGTTATACGTGAGCTACAAATAAATACAATATCTTTAGACGCAGCTAGCAGGTGCTGGTCTGAAGGAGTAGGATACAAAATAACCAGATTAAGCAGAACTGCACTAAATGTTAAGCGCACAAAAGATCTACCGTCTCTAAGTAGACAAAATATAAGTGCCAGCAAAAGTGTCCTAACGGGACACTGAACTCTAGGTACTTATGGTAGAAGCTTGGGAATTGCCTCAAATGACTTTTGCAGGAGTTGCATAGGTGAAGAGGAGGAAAAATACATTGAAGAACTTATATAATCATGTGCATAGTTCTGTCCAAAAGGAGTAACATTTTCCTAGGCGACTACTTTCTGGACTTCCTGGGCGACATTTCAAATGGAAAAATAAGTTATCAATAAGGATTCAAAAGAACCTTCTGGACTTTTCAAAGGGAATGGGACTTGTGTCTCATGCGGTATCACAAAGGGCCTATCCGGGCCAAAGTATGCTTTTGGCGACCGCTGAACCTACCTAGGTTTCCCCCTCCAGATTGGACCAAGCTGAGCCTTTAATAAAGCGAAGAAGGTAGTTAACACCTGATTGGTATAGATTATCTATACTTGTTATGAAGTGGGATCCTAGTAAACGTTCCCTATTTCTAGCAAAAGCTGGAAATGTACAAAAGAGTTGCTGGACATTTTCCAGTTCCTCCTCGTTCTTGTGCTGTGGTAGAAATCATGCGTATGAACTCCCATTCTTCTCGAATGTTTTCCTATTAGACAATGTCCCGTGAAGGCTCCTATTAAAGTCCAAATTTGTAGTCTTTTGAGTCTAATGATATTCTTGGATAGAGGTAGATTTAGCCTCGGCCAGTTTGCCTGGTGATTTCCCAGGTAGTGGCACAAGTCTACCTTTGATTGATAGTGTTTATCAGTGTCTCTCTTATGGGAAGCTTGCAATAGGTATACCCATATGCCTACTGACAATTGGCATACAAGAGCCGTCTCTCGCAAGTTGATCAACCTGCAGATCCCTGGTATATCCCTATGACCTGAAATATCCCTATGACCTGAAATATCCCTATGAACTAAAATATCCCTATGACCTGAAATATCCCTATGACCTGAAATATCCCTATGACCTGGCACCCAGCAAAAATGGATATGGAATTGTTTAGCCATCTCGTTAAGAGGCCGGCGACAGTCTAAGACTCTCCTTGATGTTTTTTGGAATGCATCCAAAGCCCTTAGTGCAGCGTGGCTGTCTGATAAAATACAGATATCCTTGACGGTTATCTCGTTTCTCCTCAACCAATTCAAGGCTTCGTGAATAGCGGTAATCTCCGCTTGAAAAACACTGCAGTGATCCATTAGTTTGATGGATTCACTGATTGAGGGCATATCGCAATAAACTCCTGATCCTACACCGGTATTCATTTTTGATCCATCTGTGTATATGTTGATGGGACCATCTGGTCATGGATCCCCCCCGAGCCGTTCCTGTTTGGAAGGAATCTTTACCCAAAATTTTTTTGCGAAACAAAAAGAAGAAGGAAAGTTATCAATATCACTGGGTATGTCCCTATAGGATTCTAGTATGGTCGCATGTCTATACTGAACAGCTTTCCATTGTGAGCTCGCCTTGAGCCGAATGGCGGAGCATGCCGTTAAATATTTGCAGAAGTGATCTAAGGGTTGCAGATATTTTATGATATCCATTGGTAGGGTTGGAGAAGCTCTCCTGGTGCCACTTATTGCTAATTCTGCTGATCTCTGTGCCTTACCAAGTTTTTCGTAGCAGGTCCTTTTCTGCATTGCAGTCCAACAGACAACGTTTCCATATAGGAGAATGGGCCTGACAATTGCAGTATAAAGCCAATGAGCTACCTTAGGCTTAACTCCCCAGGTTTTACCTATAGCTCTTTTGCAGGCATAAAAGCCACCCCAGCTTTCCTAGCTCTTTCTAAGGTGTTTGACTTCCAAGCTACTTTCCTGCCAATTATAAGACCCAAATATTGTTTGGTGGGACCAACAGCAGAGTCCAATTGAGAATACCCGTCCAACCATTGTTTCATCAATTCTGACTGCCTTGAGCTATTCCAGACTATAGAGTGGAACCAAACTTTTAAAGCAAGAGTAAGAGGAGTGTTCCATGAACAATTTTTTAGCCTTCTCCAAAGAAGCGCCCATTCAATTCAGGCTGAAAATTTATCATAAATATTCTGGAATCTCTGTTCGTGAAATATTTTCGGATTTTTCACGAACCTGAGTGTATTCAGTACAATCTCGAATCTCCTTTTCGTTGTGGCTTGACTCCAACCTCAATCGCCATCATTGCTATTGACTGTTAGAGCTAAATGTAAATTCACTTCATGTGCTCCCATTGACCCCTCCCCGAGTCACTGCTGCGCTCACCCCTGCCATATTTTGCTGACGACTTCAAAGCGTTAATTTTCATTGGGAACCATTGTCAACCCATACCAGCAATTTGCCACCCTCCTCCTTTTTGAGTCCTGCATTCCCCATTGTACTCGCCTAACTTTGTTCACCTGCGGGAGGACAAATCCTTTCACAACTTTCGCACATGGAACTCCAAACTTCGGCGCTACACACACGCATAGAAATCGAAATTGAATTTTGTCTGCACTTTGGGGCACTTTGGAAAATTTCGCACGCGTTTTGCTTAAAGTAAATTAAAAAAAATCCGGTGAAAGAAATGGGAATATGAATGAAAACGAAGTAAGCAGGAAGATGCTGCAAATATGTGAAATATGTTATTAAATTTCATTCAATTACTACTTTCATGTGCGCCTCAAGGTATGCTTCAATTGAATTCTTTGCCATAAACCAATTTGCGGCAGCAACGCACGAAGCAGAACGGCACGCCCAGGACACACACACACAAAAATATGCTGCAATGCCATTAAATTTACGCTTTTATGTACTTTTGAATGAAAAGAAAACTATTGAAGGCAGGTCGAACACGCACACACACACACAAACACTCATGCACTCATAAACACATCAACGGAGACACGCACACACATACACATATATGGGAGCATGCATATACGAATTAACACTTGAGGCGGAATACGCTGCACAAAGGACCCTTTTGAGCCGCCGCAAAAGCCGCAAGAGAAATTCCAAAATAATAAAAAACACAGAAAGAAAGAGTGATGATAAAGAGGGGAGGAGGACGACGACGAACGTAATAAAAACGAGTGGGAATTTTTCAATTTTCAATTTTCCATCTTTTGTGTGTCAATAAAGGTTCAATTCATACGCATCCGCACATCCACCTGCACGCACACCTGCCCAGGCACACCCAAGCGCACAGGGCTCACATAAAAGCCAACGAGTAACCTGCAACCGAGCTGCATCCTGTCACACATGTCCTTTTGCTTTGTAATCACCACCAATGTCGCCATCATCGTCGTCGTTGTCGTCATCGTCCACGTTCTCGTTCTCGTCATTGGCTTCCCATTACGCTTTTATTAATTTCAGTCCCCGGCACCCTCCTCGGCTCACTTGGGAGCGCCACAGCGTTAATGCTCGATCGTTCCTGGGCTCCGCGGGCTCATCTGCTATTATTGTTGCTTTTGTTGTTGTTGCTGGTGTCGGTGACGCTTTGCTCTGGTCGTCGTTGGAGTCTCGGCCGTAATAAGCTACTTTTTCAACGAAGGCGTCACACAAAGCGGCATTGCCAGTACTCCTGCGACCACATGAAACCAACCAGACAGCAGCACAAAGGTCTGCTGCCAGCAGCTGACAATGGGATTTATACACGAATATGTGTGAAAGGGGCCAGCACCATCCTCCAGCGGGCGTACGTCTTTGTCAATGCTGTCATAATGGACAAGGACCAGCTAAGTGGAGTGAGTAGTGGAGCGGAGCGGAGCCATACCCCCCATGGAGGCACTCACATGGAAGTGGGAGTGGTATCATAGGTAGCGGCCTCAAATGCGTGCTGTCAGGCTGCAAACAGCCCCGGTCCTGGCGCCGGCGCCGGAGGCGATGGCATGCATTCAGTTATCGGCGGTAAGGCTACTTTTCACCTTTGTCCGAGCATTCCTTGCCAAATGAATTTAATACAATTTCTTATATATTTATACGAATATGTTTTCTTTGTTGCTGTTGTTGTTGTTGTTGTTGTTATTGTTGCGGCTCTTTGATCCTGTCCCGCTGGTCGGTCCGGTCCAAAGGAGCACAAATTAAAAGTATTAAAACTGCTCTGGTGGAAAATATGAAATTCTCATTGGCTTTTGGCATTAATGACAGTTATACTCGTAGAAGTTACATTCTAAGCCAATGTGTGTGTGTGTGTGTGTGTCCTTCCGTATGTGTATGTGTTCTTTACATGTGTGTGAGTTTCCATGTATGGGAGTGAACGTGTGGATGAGTGTTCGTGTTACTGTGTGTGCGAGTTTTATAACTGCTGTAACTTTTTGACAGCGGTCCTTTTGTTTCGTTTGTGTCTTATTATGCCAAAGGGACAACTGAGCCCAAAGAATACAATTCATATTTTGAGTATGGCAAAAGGACTTTCCAAATGTCGTAAATGTCAAGCGTTAATTTGAAATTAACATGGTCCTGTTTACACCCAAGTGTAGTCCCTCAGTCCCCAGACTTGTCACCAAGCAAAGGGACAGCTTGATGTGTAATCGTAAGGACACAGCTTGCCTTTGAAAAAGATAGGTGCTAGTCTACCTAGTGAAGAAAATTGGTAGTACTCTTAACCTTAACCAGCAACCTCGGAGGCTCCTTCCTGCTTTTCCACTGTTCCTGACATTTTTCGTTGAGTGTATTCGCCAGGGTTTTTAAGCGAAGCTGCAGTTTGTGATGCCTGGCACAGGTTAAGCACTGGCTAGTGTAATCCTCTCTAATTTCATTGAACTATTTACAGGATATGCACACGCCAGCGGCCCTTCTTTGCACACTATTTGAGTGGCCAAGCGGGTTGGTGTGTTCTTTAAGGATGCTTTTGTTTGAGCTCATCCAATGCTGTCACTTCGTAAATGTTCAGCATTACATTCTGTTGGACCTGCAGGCACTCTTTTCTTTCAATTAAAATAGTTTCTATACTCGTAGTAATGACTCCTTCTTCAACTGTTCATTTTGGTGAATTGGTTCACCTGCTCGTAGTAATGATTCCCTCTTCAGCTGTTCATTTCGGTGATTTGGTTCACCTGGTTTTGGTTACTTTAGGTTCATAGTGGGTGCCCACCTGGCGTTACTTTAGGTTCATAGTAGTTGACACACTTATGAACAAAAATGTTCTCCCATGTACACGAATTCTTTGTATCCCTGTACGCAAAATTCTATACAAAACCTATCAAGGACATGAGTTATCTTCCCGTGCCAGTGTTGTGATTCAGACTCAAGCTACCTGCGTGTACTTGACTCACAGGACCCCAACACCAGTTGTTACAGATTCGTCGTTAAATTTTTAGTACAGGTCCTTTACAACAATTGGACCAATTGCCATGGTAGATGCTTCTTCAGAACTACTGATGAGTGTTGGTGATGTTACAGTTCCATATCTCCAGAAAACAACAGAAGTGTTCAGAAAGCGGCACTCATAAGAGACTTAAAATGGTAGGAATCTCGATATAGATTCTTTGCAAGATCTCAGTACTTTTTACTCCCTGACAGCGATAAATGCGTCTAATCCTTCTAATTATGCCAACAGCTCCAGTTCCACGATCCACAATCCAAAGCCACAATGGTTTGCAACCTTATATACTCCTGCACTGTTTCGTGAAGGTTGGCTTTTCTTAGCCAGATTCCCTGTCAATGCAAGGAAAGGACCTTTATCCGAGTCAGGTCCAAAACAGATGAACTAACTTAATTCGTCTGGATGATACTGATTCATATCCACAGTTAATTGGTGGAATGAGCACCTATGTATATCCTTCAAGATTTTTCTGATTGTTCCTGGTTCGTATAACACCTGGACTAAATTTCAGCCCGATATCTGATCTCATCTTTCTCATCGTTTATTTAAACACATCACTCATCTCTCATCTCATCTCTCATCTCTCATCTCATCTCATCTCTCATCTCATCTCCCATCTCATCTCATCTATCATCCCATCTCTTATCTCATCTCTCATCTCATCTCAAATCTCATCTCTAATCTCATCTCTCAACTCTCCTCTCATCTCACATCTCATCTCTAATCTCATCTCTCATCTCTCTTCTCATCTCTCATCTCTCATCTCATCTCTAATCTCATCTCTCATCTCTCTTCTCATCTCTCATCTCATCTCTCTTCTCATCTCTCATCTCATCTCTCATCTCTCATCTCATCTCTCATCTCCTCTCTCATCTCTCATCACATCTCTCATCTAATCTCTCATCTCATCTCTCATCCCATCTCTCATCTCATCTCTCATCTCATCTCTCATCTCTAATCTCATCTCTCATCTCATGTCTCATCTCATCTCTCATCACATCTCTCCTCTCATCTCTCATTTCATCTCTCATCTCTCTTCTCATCTCTCATCTCTCATCTCATCTCTAATCTCATCTCTCATCTCTCTTCTCATCTCTCATCTCATCTCTCTTCTCATCTCTCATTTCATCTCTCATCTCTCATTTCATCTCTCATCTCTCATCTCATCTCATCTCTCATCTCATCTCTCATCTCAGTGCTCATCTCATCTCTCATCTCATCTCTCGTCTCATCTCTCATCTCTTCTCTCATCTCATCTCATCTCTCATCTCATCTCTCATCTCATCTCTCATCTCTCATCTCATCTCATCTCTCATCTCATCTCTCATCTCATCTCTCGTCTCATCTCTCATTTCTTCTCTCATCTCATCTCTCATCTCATCTCTCATCTCTCATCTCATCTCATCTCTCATCTCATCTCTCATCTCAGTGCTCATCTCATCTCTCATCTCATCTCTCTTCTCATCTCTCATCTCATCTCTCATCTCATCTCATCTCTCATCTCATCTCTAATCTCATCTCTCATCTCATGTCTCATCTCATCTCTCATCACATCTCTCATCTCCTCTCTCAACTCATCTCTCATCTCATCTCTCATTTCATCTCTCATCTAATCTCTCATCTCATCTCCCATCTCATCTCATCTCTCATCCCATCTCTTATCTCATCTCTCATCTCCTCTCTCATCTCATCTCATCTCATCTCTCATCTCCTCTCTCATCTCATCTCATCTCTCATCTCATGTCTCATCTCATCTCTAATCAGATCTCTCATCTCATCTTTCATTTCATCTCTCATCTCATCTCTCATCACATCTCTCATCTCATCTCTCATCTCATCTCTCATCCCATCTCTCATCTCATCTCTCATCTCATCTCTCATCTCATCTCTTATCTCATCTCTCATCTCACCTCTCGTCTCATCTCTCATCTCCTCTCTCATCTCACCTCTCATCTCTCATCTCATCTCATCTCTCATCTCATGTCTCATCTCATCTCTCATCACATCTCTCCTCTCATCTCTCATTTCATCTCTCATCTCATCTCTCATCTCATCTCTCATCTCATCTCATCTCATCTCTCATCTCATCTCTCATCTCAGTGCTCATCTCATCTCTCATCTCATCTCTCGTCTCATCTCTCATCTCTTCTCTCATCTCATCTCTCATCTCATCTCTCATCTCTCATCTCATCTCATCTCTCATCTCAGTGCTCATCTCATCTCTCATCTCATCTCTCTTCTCATCTCTCATCTCTTCTCTCATCTCATCTCTCATCTCATCTCTTCTCTCATCTCATCTCTCATCTCATCTCTCATCTCATCTCTCATATTTTATTTAAACACAAAATTGTTATGTCCTTATTGAAAAATCCGATACGTTGTCAAATAAGAACTTTTAGTGGATCCATTCGATTTTCTCCTACAGTTCTTGGCATTCATTTACACAACTCTTGACTGGTATTAACAGGACACTGTTGGATATAGTTTCCAATACATGTTCAATATGTAAAAGTCACACTCTATTGATCCTACCTGCATTACTTTTGCTGAACAGCACCTACTACGAGTATCCTTAAAGATATCGCCTGTTCTTTCTTTATGAAACCCCTTGCCCGGGAGTGCATGTCATCTTGAATGATTCCTTTAGTCTGCTTAGTTGATTTTTATACTAATAACTTTAACACTTTAGGAATGCATTCGGGGTCTTCAAATTCAGTTGTGGTTTGTGTTAAGTTAGAATGCTTGTGAAGACCTTTCCGCAAGCTTGGATTGGCGCTAAAATTATAGCCTGGGTTTCCCATGTAATTTGCGATTAAAAGGAACTACAACAGCACAAGTAATGTTTGAGTCTAGTTTGTCAGTGAACGCCACACTTGGACCAGAACGCTCTTCAAGATGCCACTTATTTCCCACATAAGGAAGTAACAGAACAAACCTTTTTGTTCTAGAAAGCCTTCTCTGGTTGTGAGTTCCTTTGTAGATATATCGAATATCTCAGTGGTGAAACAAAAATATTCATCGTTTCCATGTTTCCACGCATAGTATTGAGACAGAAAACTATCGAAATGCCTGAAAATATGCATTGAAATTTTATTTTGTGGTATTCGCCCGTAAAGTTTACATTGTTGATTGCACGGGTCCTTGCTGAAAATAGCTGTGAAAGGATGGAAACTATTGTTGGGTGCACAGGGTTTTGCTGCAAATAGCTGCGAAAGGCTGCACAACAATTGCGGTAGCTGGCAAACATGTTCACGTGCAAAGGATTCCTACCAACATCAGTTCCATTAAATCCAGCAAAGCCAACCCCAGCCAAAGTGCAGCCATGTGCACTCCTACACATATTTTTGCATTTAATGGAATTTTTACCACATTTATAAATGCGCCACAGTCGCAGGAGGCTCAAAATCCGGCAAAAGTTCACGAGCATTGCTTGGGCAAAGAGATACTTGCATGCCTGTTCATTAATGAAACACAAAAAAAAGTGAATGTGCAAACACCTGCGGTGCAGTTTTTGTGGGCAGCGGCGTTGTACACTGGAATTTTTAATAAAATTTTAAATTCAAATGTTTAATTCATAAAGTGTTAAAAGGACAACACAGCAAAGTTCAAGCAAATAGGTCCTCGACAAACACATAAGAGCATAAGAAAAAAGGACTTAAAAGCAAAATTAATGCCCGTAAGGATTTTCACTTTTGCCAGCACACACGTGAGTAGTCGTACGCCTAAGGATTTGATATTGTTTTATGCAAGGATAAATAGCAACAAGGATAAATGGTATCAAATATCCAAAGCACAGGCAAACACAAACACACACACACGCACATATGAGCACAGTCATGCAAGGACAACCCACTTAGGCGAGAATATAAGTTAAGAACGTAAGTGAGCCGAGCAGAGCTAAGCCAGCAGAAGTGCAATTGCGAGTTGACAGTGAAGTGAAACTGTTGAAATATGCAGAAACTATGCAAAATTAAGTAGCGACTGGAGTGAGGATGGCAGGACAGTGCCGGTGTGGGTGCTGGTGCACCTGTAGTCAGCTCTCAGCTCTGCCGTGAGCTCTGCATCGTGTGATCAACGAGGCAAAGCATCTCAAGTGCATAAATTTACATGCAAAATCCTGATTGATACGCATTCAGCCATGTTGCTGCTCCGGCTGTGCGTCTATGGCGCTCATGTGAGGGTGTACGTGCACGCTCTGGCTGCTCCCCACGCGCCAGTTGCAGCTTGTTATCCAGTTGCCAAGCGTTGGGGGAATAACAAACGAAAATGGCACAAAAACTCACTACAAAAAAATGTGAAAAATAAACAAAATAAACAAAAGGACTGAAATTGCATCAACGTAAATCCGCATCTCCCCCATGCGCCCTGATGTACTCGCATGCTGCATCCTGCATTGGTGCTTAGTTGTTACCTGGTTCCACTGCTTCCTAACAATAATATTTTGTTGTGTTGTTTTCTCCTCCGATTCTCTGCTTCTGCATTCCGTTTTAAGTGGCGCACCGGCACTGGCACTGGTGCTGGGACCGCCTCTGACTCCGGCATTAGCTGTCGAGCAGCTCACAAAGTAATGTCAGTTCCATTTGCATACCTCTTAAAAATTTATGACTTTTGTTCTCCACTTTTCCGCGCACTTTTTCTATCTTATCGCATAAATTTTGCATACAGTTCGACTTCCATTAGTAGCGTGGGCGGTGCGAGGGTCCGAGCGCAAATGAAGTCAATGAAATATACACGATAATCCCATATAGTTCATTGCAGGCACTCCTTAGGATGTCTTTTGATACTGAAGTGTAGCTATTTCAGTAGTCTAGCATCATCTCAAGCCATGCTGGGATATATAAATAGATAGTTAGATAGCGGTGCGGCAGGTGCGGCAGAACCATTGTACGAACAGTTATCTAAGCCCTCAGACTACTTGATGCAAGCGGAAAGAGAAGAAAGGGAGAGGGTAGTTAGAGGAGTTCTTAATTCAAGTGGAGTTTTAAATTCCTTTGACTCTTTTCTAAATCTCTGAACTATTACTAGGACTAGAGAAAATACCACTGCCAGTACATTCGAGCCTAAAGATTGGTAAGCTTTGTTCCAATATGGAAATAGGAGCAAGTTGTAAATAGCTGGTAAGATTGGACTATATACTGTAATTGATTTACAACCACAATTCCATAAAGAAAAAACTCCTTTGCGGTAAGATCCTTCATTTCAAGAATATGGGTTTGAATACTCACTTAAGTCACACAAGATTCAAGACTCATTAGATAACACAAGATTCATTGCGAGTGAAAGCCCAGAGCCCAGCGTTGCACATACGAGTACTACAGATATAGCTCAACACTAGTTGGTGGACTAGTTGATGCACCACTTGGTGGACCACTTGGTGGATTAGTTGGTGGACCAGTGGCTGGACTAGTTGGTGGACTAATTGGCGCACCGATTGCTAGACTAGTTGGTGGACTAATTGGTGCACCGATTGATAGACTAGTTGGTGGACTAAGTGATGGACTAATTGGTGGAATAGGTGGTGGATTAGTTAACAGACCATTTGGAGGACTAGTTGGTGACCAGTTGGAGGACTAGTTGGTGGCCTAGTTGATGGACCACTTGGTGGATTAGTTGGTGGATTAGTTTGTGGAATAGTTGGTGGATTAATTGGTGGACCACTTGGTGGTATAGTTGGTGGATTAGTTTGTGGACCACTTGGTGGTATAGTTGGTGGACCGGTGAGGAGCTCATTTCACTAGCAATACATACCGCTGACCAATTGAGGTTCCTTGCACCCCAAGAATCCTCAGTGAAGTCCACATTTAACAGGCTAAACTTTTAAATGGCCAGTGGATTCCTTTAGGAGCACCTGAAGTTGGTCATAAACAAGCAAAATGCATGACACGCATTATCGAGATGGATATAACAGAGCAGCAGTTCTTCAAAAGGAGTTCAGCACGGCCACTGACTACTATCGAAGAACAGAGAAACACTTTCAGTGACATGACAAAACTCTTTCAGCGTTCAGTTGACTGCCGCTTTTGAGGAGTTTATAAACGCTTTTGAGTCTAATACAGTTTCAAGTATAAATACATTGTGTAGTTCTGGAAACTAAATCCACATCTGAGGTATACCAAACATCTCCACTCATCGAATCTCATACATATCCCAACCTGAAGGAGTTACGGGCAAATGATGGGAAGAGTAAATCAACTGGGCCCGTTGGTTGGGAAATGAAGTAAAGAGTGTGGTAATACGTTTCCTACACTGATATTTGGCGGTCGAAGAGGTCTCCAAGGAATCGTCTTATACGAGTATATAACGTGTGATATCCTTCAGGATTTCCTTTCAATCAAAGTTTCAAAGTCTAAGTTTGGAACGAGTAATGAAACCTTTTCAAGGATTTGATGGGATTCTTTGCTTTGAGGATCCTATGTGAGACGGTTTATATAAGTTTTTATTGAATTGTTGAGGATTTGCTATAGAATTCTTATTAGACTTTCATGATTAGAGTCAATTTCAGTAGATCGTACTAATCGCCACGTGACCATTACCTTACATGCCTCAGTGGGGAAATATGTGTGGCACTCCATGGTCGTGCTGGTGTTATTCTCAGGAAATATGTATGGAACTTCATGATTGTGGCGGCGTGTTTCTTTACCATATTCATAGCAATGCTTTTTATTTCATATACTTATAGAATAATTACTTCAAACTGTGGTTATATAGGAGGAGAACTCAATTAGCCTTTACTCACTCACAGAACTCCCGAGAACTGTTCATTTACTCGTACTAATAAGAAGTACACACGAAAAATCATTGATATATTTTTATTTAAACTTAAAGCAATGGAATTGAAAGTAATCTTCTTTGTTCATCACAGGAAGGAAATTTAGTCGAGTCTTACTCAAAATGAATTTAATTTCGTTTTGTCTTGGTGTCCTTGTGATGTGGTTAAACTTTTCTGGTGTGCTGGTCACATTTCTTAGCTTTTCCCCTCACATTTCAGTTCGAATTAAAATGTTGGCATTTCCTTTGATGCGATTCTAAGCCCATTCACTCTAAAAATAAACAATTTTCGTATATTTAAATGTATTTTATGTCTCTTATCTAATAATATTCAGGAGCTCTCAAACACTGTTCAAACAACACAATACGTTTATGCAAATGCAAAGCCCAGCATGTAGGCGAAATTCAAATTAAAACTGCAATATTGCATTCTCCCCCGCCCTCGCCCCTACCGGGTTGGACACAAACCAAAGCACATTCCATGCCACACAATGCTGTTTAGTCTCGACTCGTACACAATTCAAAAGCGAGCGTCCTGCCTGGGCTGGCTTTCATGACATGCCGCAGTTGACCTCCAGCTAAGTTATTGTTGTTTGCATGCTTTCAGGCGCTTGCCATGTATTCTGTTGTTTAGTTTTAACTCAATTAAAAAGTGAAATAATAAAGCATAGTTTGCTCGCATACATTCATTGTTCAAATAATACAAAAGCATATTTTCACTTACGTTTACTGCAAAGGATCCGTTCTGGTTGCCTTTAATGCCGTGTTCGGTCTATTTGCACTTTACATGGCAATTTCATTAAAGGGTGCCACATTTCACGGCTCGCATGGCCAGCAGAAGGGCGGAGAGAATTTATTCAGCTCAGTCAGGGAATTTGTGTACCTTTGGAAATATACTCGCAACAAACTGCTGACTAGGTGAGGTCCTTACCGGTATCTGTGCTTGTAATTAAGTAGCAGATGTGGAGAGAGCAGAGGTTCAGGGTACACAGCAGGCATACCCCTGAATCCTAGTGAGGAGATTGTGGCCAGTTTGGTAGTCCCCCAAACGTAGGACGAGTGATGACATAGGATGAGAATTTAGTATTTGTTGGTCTGAGTGATTCTTTCTCCGTTGCTTTCTGAATTCATTTTAATGCCCTTTCCATTGTACTCTCACTTACTTACCTACTTAGTTGGCCATTACAACCTGTGCTCGGTTTACGGCTCTCGCCAGGCTACTCAAGTCGGCCGACAGTCTCACAGTGGCGATTAAATACAACTCTGGCTCTAATCCTGCCCAGGATATTTTCTACGCTGGTTCTAATCCTGCCCAGGAAATTGTCTACTCTGGTTCTAATCATGTCGTGGATATTGTCTACTCTGGTTCCAATCCTGCCCAGGATATTTTCTACGCTGGTTCTAATCCTGCCCAGGATATTTTCTACGCTGGTTCTAATCCTGCCCAGGACATTGTCTACTCTGGTTCTAATCCTGCCCAGGATATTTTCTACTCTGGTTCTAATCCTGCCCACGACTTTGTCTACTCTGGTTCCAATCCTGCCCAGGATGTTGTCTACTCTGGTTTTAATCCTGCTTAGCACACTGTCTACACTGGTTCTACTCCTGTCCTGGATATTGTCCGCTCTGGTTCTAACCCTGTCCTGGATATTTTCTACTATGGTCCTAATCCTGTCCTGGATTTTGTCTACTCTGGTACTAATCCTGCCCACGACATTGTCTACTCTGGTTGTAATCTTGCCCTCGACTGTGTCTACTATGGTTCCAATCCTGTCCTGGATATTGTCTACTCTGGTTCTAATCCTGCCCAGCCCACTGTCTACTCTGGTCCTAATCCTGTCCTGGATATTGTCTACTCAGGTTCTAATCCTGCACACGACATTGTCTACTCTGGTTCTAATCCTGCCCAGGATATTGTCTGCTCTGGTTCTAATATCCCCTGAACTTTGTTTCGAAACGCTTCTTTCGAAATCTTTTGTCTTCGAGACGAAAATCTAAATTCATTTTGCCCAATCTTTGGAGACACAATTAATTATGATACTGATAAATATAATTAAGGCAGTACGAGGGGATGGGGGGGGAATCAATAACTTAATCGCTGCAGCTTTTTTGCCATTATGAAATGAGGTATTAGTACCGTGATTTCTGGTCACCCATGCAGGAAGTATTCGACAAAATCACCCCAACCTGCATAAAATACGAGTCCTTTGCTTTCAGTTCATCAATGAAATAGTTAGAGGACGATAGTGCGGTAAACTCCTTTGCTTTCAGTCCATCAATGTATTAGGTATAGGACAATAGTGCGGTATTCTCTTCTGGATAATACACGATCCCTTGCTGTCAGTTTACCCATTTAGTTCGTATTGAAAAAAAAGCCTGACAAACTCTTCTTTACTGCCAATATGCGTGCGGTACAGTTCTAGACTAGACCAACTGTTGACAGTTCTAGAAGTCCAATTAGGAATTTCTTACAATTCAATGTTATTTTCAACTTACTCTGAAACAGTTCTTCCATGAGTCGGTAGATGGGTAGTCGTTAATTATAATGCCACTTACACCTTCTCAGTCTTCACTACACACACTTCCTTAGTATTTTCACTGTCCTGCCCGTCGTTAACTATAACATCGCTTACACTTATTCAATCTTTACTACACACACTTCCTTAGTATTTTCACTGTCCTGCCCCAACACCTTCAAAACCAACTCCTTCGTCTTGCGATTATACTTGTAACTGATTCTATGGTACCTAGTTCTTTAGCTTATATTTCTGTTGTACAATATATTCGTTTACCTATCTTCATTCCTATTACAGGTAGTTCTGATATTTCTACATCTATAACGTATTTGTTTACATTACTTTGCTAATATCTAAATCTCCGAATCTAAATTGTATAGTACTGAATGAATGAATCGAATTCATCTCAATATTTATCTCCACATCTCCAGTTTTAAATATAAGAACCTCATGTAAATACCTGTATAGTAATTATCATTGAATCCATCTTTCGAAACATATATACAACTTATGTTTTGTATATATCTAATCATCCTGACTTAATCTGTATTACAAGCTGCAAAGAACCCATCTCTCTCAATGCCTAATCAACTCATGTTTCCTATATATAAACATCCATGTCTCTAACTTTTTGTAATCTGCAAGTAACCTATCTCTCTCAATGTCTACACAGCTCATGTTTCTTATGCATAAACACCCTGTATCTATCTGTAAAGTAATCTGTATTAAACTATATCTTGTATGTATATACTTGTATATCTATAACAATAGTTTGAGTTCACATCAAACTGTGTTATATCCATTGATCTCACATGAATTTATCTCTAAGCTATCTCTTTATTTATATAATTACATCTAATATATAATATATTCATCTCCTTCATTGATCTTATTTCCATTACTTATATCTCTCTTATATACAGGGTGGCCCAAATAAGACCAGCTGATGTGAAACACAAATAACTTTTTTATTTTTAACATAATTTATTTTTTCTTTTTACAGATTATAACTGAACTCTTGGAAATTTAAAATGAATACGTACAGTCCACAACAACGCATTAAAATTATCGAATTTTATTATTCTTCTCAACGATCAATTGTTCTGACGCAGCGAAATTATCGCCGTTTTTTTAACGTAAGATCAGCGCCCACATCTTCCATGATTACAAGTTTACTTCGCCGTTTTGAGGAAGTGGGTTCAGTTGCCGACCGTCCAGGAAGAGGTGCTCATCGAAATATTCGTACTGAAGACAACGTGGAAACTGTGCAGCAGAGTGTTGCAAATGATCCATCTGTCTGAACTCGTCGCCGTTCCGGCCAATTGGGTATACCCAGAACAACATTACAGAGAATTTTAAAGTTGGATCTTAAGATGTATCCATACAAAGTTCAAATTGTGCAGCAGCTTCTACCGCAAGACCCCCAACAAACGACTACAGTACGCTATTCGCTTTACACAATTAGCCATACAAAATCATTTTTTAAATAATCTTTTGATGACGGATGAAGCGCATTTCCATTTAAGTGGTTATGTGAATAAACAAAACTGTAGGTTGTGCGGCTCCGAAAATCCAAGGGCAATACATCAGCATCAGTCACATCCAATCAGATGCACTGTTTGGTGCGGTGTTATGGCCACAAAAATCATCGGCCCATATTTCTTTGAGAATGAGGATGAAACGCCAGAAACGGTCTCCGAGGCTTCTTACAGAACAATTATCGACAACTTTTTGCGGCCAATGGTGGAGCAACATCCTAATTTATGGTTTCAACAAGATGGAGCCACTGCGCATACTGCTAGGCAAACTATTGACATGCTGCGTGAAATTTTTGGTGAACGCATAAATTCAAGAAATTCAGATTTCCCTTGGCCTCCTCGTTCACCAGATTTAACTGCGCCCGATTTTTTTGATGGGGATATTTAAAAGACAAAGTGTTTGTTAACAAACCACAGACACTTGGACAGCTCAAGCAGAATATTCGAGACGAAATACGGCGCCTGCAACCAGAAACATTACGCCGTGTAATGCAAAATGCGCTAAAAAGAGTCAATGCCTTTATCGAGCAAAATGGTGGTCATTTGTCTGATGTCATATTTCACACATAGTCACGTTAAATTTCCATAAAATGTATTTAACATATTAAAATAAATCATTTAAAAAAACCCGTTATTACAAGAGTTACACGTGTTTAACATCACTAGGTTTCATTTGGGCTACCCTGTATATACGAGTATATATAACGGGTCCGCCATCTGACGTTTTTTTTTGTCAACTAGTGCTTATTTCGTGAATGGTAACACTTAGCTCATGTCTGATTTGACAGATAATTAGTTTTATCCTTCCGCTGAACGAATATGGTTGTGTATACGCTTGAACAACGCTGGGAAATATTGCGACATGACTTTGAAAATAATGGTAATGCTGCAGAATGTGTGCGAAAATTGCGTACGGATTTTGGAAGAAGAGAAGCACCGTCACCTCCGTATGTTCGTTATCTTGTGGAAAAAGTGAAAGAAACTGGCATCCTCATCGATAAACCAAAGCGTGAAAAGCCAAAAACAGTGCGTACACCCGAGAATATTGCTGCTGTGGCAGAAAGTGTGCGTGAAGCGCCATCAACATCAATTCACCGTCGTTCTCAACAATTGAACATTTCGGAGACATCATTGAGACGAATTTTGCATAAAGACCTTGGTATGACGCCATACAAAGTCCAATTGGTTCAGGAGTTGAAGCCAACTGACCATCCAATGCGTTTTCGCTTCGCTAAGTGGGCCTGCGATCGACTTACAGAAGATGCCGATTTTGCCAAAAAAATCATCTTTTCAGATGAAGCTCATTTTGATCTTGGCGGGTATGTAAATAAGCAAAATTGTCGCATTTGGGGCACAGAAAACCCGCACGCATACATTCAAAACCGACTTCTTTGTTATTTATCTCCGTGCCATGCTTTGCTTCTGATCTCAATTTATATTCTTCTTATCTCTTTCATATAATAATCCTGATAATTCGATTCGTTCTTACTTCAATTGTTCCTAACTTTTTTATATATCAAACTTTCCACTCTTTGCCTTGGCCTCTTTGTTATCTATCTCCGTGGCATTTTCTTTATGATCTCAATTTATATAGTTCTCATATATATCCTTACATTTGAGATCTATCCTCTATTATATTTGGTTCTCTTATATATTTATACATTTTGAGAACGATCCCCTATATATGCATATATAATATATAAATACAAATCATCAAGGATAGATTTCAAAATGTATGGATATAGAGAGATGAGAACTATATAATTTGAGATTTTTTATAGTAATTCTATAATTTTTGTTGTTTCTGGTAATGACATTGTAACTATCTTCAATATATCCATATCTATATATCTATTCTATATTTCTTATTACTCGTATATGTTTTTGTTATCAGTATCTATTTCATTTAGATTCATAGCTTCTAACTAGGTATAAATATATTTCATGTACCAGTATCTCTGTGGATTCCATTAATAATATTTCCATCTGTGTTATATTAGACTCTCCTATACTCTTTCTGTACTTTTGTTCTATTCCCAATTATTTCGCAATCTTCTGTATATATTTCCATTATACCCAAAGCATCAGATCACATATCCTCCTGGTATAATTAAACTGATTGTCATGCGATGAATGTGTCACTTCTTACAGGATCTCTCTGTCACACTTCTTACAGGATCTCTCTGTCACACTTCTTACAGGATCTCTCTGTAACACTTCTTACAGGATCTCCCTGTAACACTTCTTGCAGGATCTCTCTGTAACACTTCTTACAGGATCTCTCTGTAACACTTCTTACAGGATCTCTCTGTAACACTTCTAACAAGATCTCTCTGTAACACTTCTTGCAGGATCTCTCTGTAACACTTCTTACAGGATCTCTCTTACTCTCACATAGTTTCTGATGTTTGACTTTAACTGTCGATCTGAGGTCACTCCAGGTCATAATTGATTTCCATTACATTGATGATTCCTACCTCTTTTATATCAATGTTTCCTTTATTTACATCCCCAGTTCTCACATCTATATCTCTTGAATCCATCATTTATGTCTCATACTTCTTAATCTTTTGATTTTCTGAACTCTTTCGATGGAAGGTTTCTTAATTATTCACTGCTACTTGACCACGACCACCTTTTCCCAACTAAGTTTACATTACATTACCTCAGCAGCATTCTTCTTACTCTACCATTAACGTTCTCCAGAAACACAGAAGACCGCATAAGCCCTTCAAAAGAAGGAGGAAGACAAGTACGAAAAAATCGAAAAATAAAAATAATGAAATAAGACTTTCTTTGTAAATTTTGTTACTCGTACTTCACCGCATCAACCATTAACACCAACCGGTAAACCAACCAACGGTGCTGCGTCCTGCACCCCTGTCGCCCCTCCCATGGCCATTCGAGTTGATAACAAGTGAAGAATATGCTGGTAGTGACTAATGAGAAAATTTCTCCAACTCAATTTCAATGAAAATCAAATTAAGCAAATCACAAAAGTGAAAGCCAAGCCAATTCACAGGATAAAACTGACGCTGAAGCCAGCATGTTGCACAGCAATTGCCACACACACACACACACACACACGCACACACACAACCAGGGTACACCAACACTTACATACACTATGCTAAACGCACGAAGGATTTACAATTTAAGTAAGGATTTTTTTCCCCGTTTTGTATTTTCTGCGTTTTAATGCAGTCAAAGACTTTTAATGGAAAAGTTTTCGCAAACATGTTGGCAGGCGGGTGGGGTTTGGCTCTGAGTGGTCGGGGGTAGGGTGTTCGGCGTTAGGAGTTGGGCGGTGTTTATGGCGGGGCGTTGGAAAAATGTGAGAATGTAATTTTCATTATCATTAGCATTTTTATTGTGAAGTTCGAGTACGCTGAAACAAGTGACGAAGAAGCCATCAGCGAGCGTATTTAAGCTTCTGATGAGCACGGCGGGGTGGAGCCACTACAGTTGCAGCAGGTTGTCCTCTACAATTGCTGCAGCAATTGCCAATTGTGCCGCAAATTAAGCGTTGACTCTTCACTGTCAGCAGTAGTGGGCTCAAATAGCACAGGACTCGGTCGTCATACAGAAAATATTACGAGTTTGAAGACTGGAGATTGGAACATGGTGAATATTGGTAGGAGTGTTCCTTTAAACCTGCAGTTATTTTTTATATCCTTTTGCCTGTAAATAAACATATTCGTTGTGCAATTTTTAGTCCTGAAATAACAATACTTCCTTTCTTCTTTCGTTGAGTTCATATCGTCGATTATATCTTCCTTCTATCTCCCTAATCTCCCTCGAATTTGAGACACTTAATTCCCTTTTATGGTTCTCCAAAGATTAAATAGTATATCGTAACAAAAGGTTCAGATCGAATTTCTCGCATTAGTTTTGCCGCGGCGATTGTAAGGCAACTTTTTATCACACCCAGCTCGCCAACATAGAAACAAAGTATTCCAGCAAGGTAAGCATTTCCTTCTGACATAAATCAATATAGCCACGATGTTGGTTTACAGATGTCTTTATATCTTTAGGATATTTGAAACTTCTCCACACAATTTTCTATAAACAACTCCTGACAAAGAAGGCCGCCCTTTATATTGCACCCATGATTATAAACCATAACAACGTAAGTCAATCTGCTATGATAAAGAAACGCCTTTCAATTCTTCAATTTGCCACTGTAAGTATACTACAATCTTCCACTAAATTCTTGGAGCTCTGTTGACTTTTATCAAGTTCATATCTTATTCATATATAATCCTGATTTATTGTTGTTACTTTAAAGTAAACTTTTTTGACTTTAAAGTAAACTTTTTTTACTTCAAAGTAAACATAAATTTAGTCTGCAAGGATTTGGGAAGACGAGCACTAGCAACTAATGCCTTCGACTCGAAGGGAAACAAATTTAGAAAGAGCTACTTTAAGACCATCTGCTCAGTAGGATTCCAAACCGCAACCACTCGATTGTGAGACTAGTCTACTCACTATACTACAGAGAACAGCTGATACAATATATAATCTAATAAAGTCGCTCTGTTTATATCTACGGCTATAAGGAAACCCCGCTTATAACCGTCTTTTGGGCGAAACAATTGTTTAAGCGTTCCTAATGAGGCTCCTTATGACTTTTAGCAATTTATGGAGTTCCATGTAGCTAATAGTTACAGGTACTGTAATAGCAGCCTCCCTTTGGAGGAATCGCTTTCTGCAGACTACAGTGTCTTCACAGGGAATATACACAGAGGTATCCTGATGCTGGTTGCATATTCTCCAGCAATTCGTGCTGGAACTTGCCAATTTTTTGTGGTGATACCTGAGCGTGCTGTCGCCCGCCAGATAATACGTGAAGATTCGGAGGTCCTCTCTGTTTAGGTAGGTAGGTAGGAGAGGCCGCCCAGTTTGCCAAAAGCACACTTGAGCACACATAATGGCCCATTGCGATACCACGGTGTGGCGCCGTTCAAGCACTGACTAAAGAGTTCCCTTACTTGGGATGGTGATAGTCAGCGTAAGGCCAGCGCCCCTCTCTGTTTATCATAAGGAGCTTTTCAGATACTCCTCTGTTTGGAACCAAAAATCTTTTGTTCTGACGTTGTTCTAAATTACTGGTCCATTGCCATGCAAATTTCTGATCTACCCATGTCCTCCACAGTTCTTTGATGTGGCGTTTTGATAATCCACAGAATGGTTCACGGCCTATTATGGGTCTAGGTGGCCCTTCTTTGGATGGTCTACATGCCCTGGTATCCAATGCAATTCTATTGTGATGCCCGAGTTCATTTAAGAGGTTTCGGAAATCCTTTCTGTACACGACTCCTGGAACCCGCTTAGTTTTACCCCAGCCAAGAAATAGAGTCGTTACACTAGTTTTGATATTACCACAAAGGCCTGCAACGCTTTAAGATCGCCTGACTTTCGGATAGTATGCATAAAGGTGTACCAAAGATTTTCCCCTGCATGCATTCCTTTTGTGCATGCCTCTATGGCATGAGTTTCAGCCTGGAAGATTGTTGATAGTCTTCCACTCGGGTGACTTTTTTAAACTTAGGGCCCTAAATGCTGGCTTCCTACACTTCCTTCTTCCACTTTGGATCCATTCGTGTACCATACCTGTGAGCCTCATTCAAGAATGAATTTATGTGTTCTCCAAGATTCTCCCTCTGAGATATATATTTTGTATTTATTGGAGCATTCCACCGTGAAGAGGATTTTGTTAGGGACTTCGAGGATTGGGCCAGTTTCGAGCATTTTAGGCATGCTCATTTGACGTGTTAGGTCCCCCCTCTTAACTTCAAAGGAGTAAGTTAGTTGCAAAGCCTGAGAACAAGCTAATCCTTTGAAGGTTAAGCTTAGTGGAGATATTCCCAATAGCACCCAATAGGCCTCTCTTTCTCTTTTACTGTAGAACTGGTATTCCTTGTCAAATGATCCCTGAAACCAAGTTTTGTGCCACAAAGAGTTGCACTTGTTCGTAGTAAACACATCACTGTGATTGCATTCTTCCTCTTCTATAATAAATTGACTCGCGCTGCCGATTGTGTCCGCCGATGCTGCCGCAGAATTTGATTTGTGTCCTGTTACACTTTGCCACACATTAAGCAAACATTTAATTAACTTTTTCCACACTTGAGCGGCATCTTCTGTCGGCTCACCAACACAACAAATTAGATGCACTACAAGGAGCATTTAGAAGGACGAGATTTAATTAATTGTTTGGAAGATTATAAAGAAATATTTGTCACTCCCTTGGCGATTCGCTCTCCTACTAGCACTGTCCTGGTGGTGTTCCGGGTGGCAAGTGTCATTTTTGCCATTTAACAAAGATTTGTTGCAGCTCCGTTTTATCCTTGCATGCGGTGTTGCAGGCGGCTACTTCTGAAGTTCTTCCATTCGCCTCAAGTTTCACCGTGTTTATCCTTGCCTCGTAATGAGTTCTGTGCAGGATTTGTTATTTTTCTTGTGGTTTTTAATTAAAAAGTTTAAACTAAACACCGCAAGTCGCCTTCATTCATTTACGTTGCCAGCGCACGTAAAGGGAAAACTGCATCCAGGTGAAGGTGGGTGTGCAGTAATTAAAAAAATTAAATAAAATTGCTGAGTGGACATTTTCACTGAAAGCCACACAAGTGCGAAATTATTGCGCAATTTCCGCGTCAAGGTGCCAGCCATTTGGAAATTATGATTGTGAGGCCGCAGCGAGACTGTTTGCCACGGCAAGAGTAGCAATTAAGCACTTCAGAAAGAGATGTAGCGGGACGTCAAGGAGGCTTGAATTTGAAGTTTAGATTAAGTGCAACTGTGGTAGTTTAACACCTTCCGAGCCAGTTTCCATTCATGGGCATATAGCGAGACCAAATTGAGACGTCTTATAATAGGCTCTAATTTGCTAAATTAGTTTCCTGAATGGTGATCAGGTTCTATGGTGATAATGCGGTCATTACTCAGTAGAAGGAAGCGAATGTTTGTATTGCCTCGACGATGGCAGAGATGCACCCCAAAAGTAGGCTACAATTTTATGTATCGGGGAGTGGAGACACGACAATCAGCCAGCTTTGTGAAGTAACAGTGAGCAATCAATAAGATATCAAGAGAACAATAAGTGAGCTTTGATCGAAACAATTAACTATGTTTATACAATTAAACAATATTGAAGGCATTGCTTTGTGACCTGACTGATGGCCTTGAATAAACTCGAAACACAAAATGTGTACCAGGTACATTCCAAAGGACTATATAAAAAATTGGTATGAATGCATCTCCAATCACATTTAAAGGCAGCTCCCTCGCTGTTGTAATGTCAGGAAAGGTAGATTGCACACAAATTTAATGATATTTAAACTAATAGAAGCGGAGTTATTGTGCCTGAAGTTGCAGTGTGTTTGTGTCATCGGTAGAAAACTGGAAGTCGAACAAGGAGATAATATTAAGTTGTGTTTTGAACTTGGTAAAACTTTTAGTGAATTGTTTCAAGTGATGAATCATGTTTGTGGTGATGATTGTTTCTCCCGTGGCAGAGTTCTTGAATAGAATACACGGTTTCAAATGATTGTAAGGATACAAATGATGAGCAACATGTTGGCCAACCGAAATCCGTGATCACCCTCAATTCCATCAGTGAATTCATCAAAGATCAGTAAAAATCTTCATGGAATTGGAATTGGGCATCTCAAACACATCAATTTGTCGCATTTTGATCGAACATTTGGGCTATTGAAAGGGGTTTGCAAGGTTTGTTCCACAAAAGTTGGCTGAAGACCAAAAATTGCTCAAAATTGAACATTCGAAGGACATCATCAAGAAGGCCGAAGAGCACAAGAATTTTATTGACCACATTGTGACTGGTGATGAAACGTGATGGTTTGAATATGATACAGAAACCAAGCGCCAAAGTGCCGAGTGGAAGGCACCGGTCGTGGCAAAATACAAAAGATGTAGTTTCGAGAAGTCAAAAGTGAGGACTATGTTGATTTCCTTTTACAGTTCCAAGGGAAATGTTCACAAAGAGAGAGGGAAATGTTCATTCCATCAGTCAAATCGTTAATGAACAACTCTATAATGGCGTTGTTAAGCGTTTTGTAGACGTAGAAGCCACTCAAAAGGCTTGCAGCGACATCCTGAAGGACTTCTCCGCCTACGAGCTAAAACACTCAATCGACATGCGTTTAGACCGTGGAAATTGGTCAAGAATTGTGAATTTATGAACAATGCTCTGTAAAAACTTATAGAGTTTCCTTATAAAGTTACTCTCACAAACCCTTTCCGCAGTATTTATAAAGTTGAAAGCTTTATAACCACACAATTCTAAGGCATAGAATATATTGAATTTTCAGCCACTAAAATGCTGTTATATTATCACAAAAAAGCTTCTATAAACTAGCTTTAAAGACTTTATAAAGTATATACCGTCCTGTACCTTTATAATTTCGCCTCAACTGTTCCTTCATATTAGTTAAAGAACCCAAAATAATCTTTAATATGCTTGTTTCTGTAACTGAAATTGCTCACAGTACTTTGTTATTTGTTGCCTACATTATAAGAGAGTCCTTAGAAATTGGGGAAAATGCGAATAACAAAACGAAAGGATCCCAAAATATGAGTTTCATGTCAAATGTAGATTAACTTCGAGGCAAGAATAAATCAGAGGAGCATCGAAATGAAGGCAGCGCCATCTACACGCCAGCAGATGCCGCACGCAACGTGTGTTTTACATTTGTTTTCGCACGCATAAAAAAGACACGCCAGAGCAGCACGGCATGCAACACGTCTCCCACGTCTCAGCCTCATACTACGAGAATTTATTGGCATTTTTTTGCTTTGCGGCCTCAGCGGTTGCCTTAAGACTCGCTCAGGCCACGTAATTTATGCATCGAGCAAGCAACCAAGAACGGAAGCCAGGAAGCAAGGAAGCAACCAACCAGGCTAGGAAGCAGCAAGCAGCATGTTGACACTCGCGCGCACTTGCGTCGCCAAACAAGTGCGTTAAGCATAACAAAAATACGCGCTCATGCAACAGTTTTCCCAAGCTGCCGCAGCATGTATGACGGGCCCAACTCACACGGCAGCAGACCCAACCAACACATGCCGCAACTGTGTGGGTGGGTGCCCACTGGCAACCAAGCGCGTTGCAGTGGTGAATATCCTTGTTCTCTGTGTATGTCACTCCACACCTCGCTCTCTCTCTCTCTCTCTCTCTTTCTCACTGTGTGTGTGTGTGTGTGGGTTTGTGGTATTGTCAGTGTATCCTTCCATGGTGAATTTGGCACCTTCGCTCTCTTGGTCGCGTGTACCCACTGACTTGAGTTTGCCGCTAAGAGTTGTAAATGTGTTCGTCCTGTGACAGCAGCAATGACAGCTGTTCTGGCCAGTTGGCATGCGACTTACACTCACAGTGAGAGTCAGGTGGATTCTCTGTAAATTTGACGTTTGTCGCTGAGCGTTATTGTTGGTGTTGTTGCTGTGAATCAGCGGTACACTGTTGCTCCAGTCTTTGGTGAATCATGTACAGCTATGGGAGTCTGCCAGAGGCATGCCCGCTAATTCCCGCTATTCTTGCTGTTCGCTGGACTCTTAAGATTTTTAATATTAAAAAAAGGTATATCTATATGCACACATACATACATATGTATTGTTACATATATCCTTAAGCACCTGTTCGCTAAACTTCATTCGAATAAAGCTGCCGGGACTACGTTCTTAAGAGTTGAGTTTGAATTTGATACACTGAAAAAAGTGTATCCCAATTGTAAAACTTAACATGGTACCCTTCAAAGTCGTTTCCTTTTATAAGTATGTAGTGGCGTTAAAACTGAGTAAAACGATTTTTCTATATAATTTAACCCTTTAGCAACTTTTTTGAAACAACTTATTTCACTCTTGTCATTAAGGATGCTCTTCTCAGGAAAATTCTGTTTCATTTAAGAATAACTCCGAAAGTGCATATAAAAAACAAACGTACAGAATTGACACCTTTTCAAAAAGTGGTTATCGTAATAAAATGTCAAAGGACACTGGTTAAATTATGCCTCCAATGCCCAATTAATGATGACTTTTTTAAGTCTGTTCGACAAGAATTGAAGAAGTAATGCAATGTAATGCATGAGGAGATGTGTAAAATACTTCTACCAACTACTTCTGCTAATAAAATCTCATTGAACCTAATCTAATCCCTATAAAATCTCATCCAACCCTGAAACCATTTTATCACAAGGAGTCAATGATGGCCTAAGGGCGAACTTCGGGCGACTGGTTTTCTTGATGCCCTATTGCTATTGCGTTACCTAGAATTTGAAAAGAACCCAGTTTCTGTTTCCTTCAACGCCCCACAAACCCCAATTATGTGCTCTGGTGATTCAATATCCATCTCACAGAATCTGCTCATGAGACCTCCTACTATTCGTAGCTTGCACAGATGTTCTTAAGTCAGTGTCCGGCTAAAATTCTTAGTCTCTCCTTGGATAGTCCAATGCAAGACTTAAATCTTTTGCTGCTGTAGTTGCTAAACAAGAGTTTAGATTTCCTGAAGCCTTCGTGGCTTGAAAAGGGTTTCTGTCTTTCATAGTTCCCATCTACTATGAGTACGTTTCCCCACACTCCTCTTCCTATGCCCCAAAAAGGTTCTGGTTATATTATTTTTGTGGAAGCTCCTTCCCGGGCACGTTCGTCTGCCCGCTCGTTACCTTGGATCCCTACGTGTCCGGGGACCCAGCAAAGACTGACGTTGTTATCTTTGCCTAGCTGGTGCAGTTTTTTAAGACAGTCCCAACTTAGAGTGTACTTCGTTAGAGTTTAGTGCTCGAATGACAGCTTGACTGGCCGATAATATGCCTATAAGCTGTCTTTTGTATTTCCAGGTCAAGGTAACCTTTCGATGGCTTGGAATTCTGCTTGAAATTCTGCTTGGAAAAAGCTCGGAGTATCTCCGTCTGGGTCCGAATACCCCTGCTCCGGTAGCACTTTAAGTTTTTAGAAGTATCTTTCATATATAAAGATAGGGAATTAATACATTAAAATCTAATAACCTCGTTATAAAAGTATATAGCCCGCTGGAGGTATTAACCTTCGAACTACTTATTTTAGAGAGACAATATGGACTTATTCCGAAGGTAAACGGTAAATTAGATATGAAAAACTAACGTAGGTGGCCAATGCTTTATAGTAAAATTTTCTCACAAAACTTTTCAAGTTGCTTCCAGTGTTAACGCCTTTGTTTTAGAGGGATTGTTCTGTCCATATATTATTATTATTCTTATGTATAGCTTGACGTATAATTAGGTATGTCTTCCAAACTTAAGTGAAGAGAATATTAGGAACTAAGGCCTTCGACTTGAAGGGAAGAAGATTAGAATGAAGCATTTGTCAGACCAACCCCGGGGCGGGCGCTTCCATATTAGGTGAACAGGTTTCATTAAAGTGTAAATGTGAAATATTTGGAAGACACAATTCTTAGTTTAATAATAATTTCTGATAACTTGATACATTACCCCTTTACCTACTGAAGAACATATTTTTACTTTTTCCAGAATACATGAAACGGACTCATCAAAAGTGTTCAGTTCAACCAAATTTCAGGTAACTGGGCTTATTAACCCTTTAACATCAAAAAATAGTTTTCTCCTGTATTCTTGCTATAAGTTGTTGTAAGCTTTATTAACCCTTTAACGGCCTTCCTTCGTGTTTGACATCAAAAAGTTCACATGAGGAGTATAATTTGAGGATTTTTGTTACTCTCAATACTTCTTTCTCTTCAATTCAGGATATGAATAGTTCTAAGATTTATTAAAATGCTCATAAGAAGTATAATTTTTTGGCTGTCTGTAACTCTAAAATTTGTTCTCTTTAATTCAGGATAGGAGTAGATATAATTAATTAACCCTTTAATGCCCTTTATTCATATTTGACATCAAAAAGTGGGCATTGAAAGTAACATTTTTGGGGCCCTGTTACTCTAAAACTTGTTCTCAAAATATGAGTAGCTATAAATTTATTAACCCGTTAACGCCCTTCATTCGTATTTGAGATGAAAAAGTATAAAAAGTTTAATTTTTGCGTCTCTGCAACTGTAAATGGTTTTTTCTTCAATTCTGGGTATAAGTAGATTTAAGGAATATTAACCCTTTAACGTCCTTCGTTGGTATTTGACGTCAAAATGTGTGCACACGAAGCTTATTCTTTGAATTTCTGTCTAAATACTTTGTCTCTTCTATTCAGGATATGAGTAACTGTAAGGAATATTAACCCTTCCATGCCCTCCATTGGTATTTGACGTCAAAAAGTGTGCATAGAAAGTTTATTTTTTTGGATTTCTGTCTAAATACTTCATCTCTCCTATTCAGGATAGGAGTAGCTATAAGTTAATTAACCCTTTAACGCCCTTCATTCGTATATGACGTCAAAAAGTGTGCATAGAAAATTTATTTTTTTGGATTTCTGTCAAAATACTGTGTCTCTTCTATTCAGGATATGAGTAGCTGTAAGGAATATTAACCCTTCAATGCCCTCCATTCGTATTTGACGTCAAAAATTGTGCATAGTAAGTTTTTTTTTTTGGATTTCTCTCTAAATACTTCGTCTCTTCTATTCAGGATATGAGTAACTGTAGGGAATATTAACCCTTTAACGCCCTTCATTCGTATTTGACGTCAAAAATTGTTCATAGTAAGTTTATTTTTTTGGATTTCTGTCTAAATAATTTGTCTCTTCTATTCGGGATAGGGGTAGGAATAAGTTTATTAACCCTTTAACGCCCTTCATTCGTATATTACGTCAAAAAGTGTGCATAGAAAGTTTATTTTTTTGGATTTCTGTCAAAATACTGTGTCTCTTCTATTCAGGATATGAGTAGCTGTAAGGAATATTAACCCTTCAATGCCCTCCATTCGTATTTGACGTCAAAAATTGTGCTTAGTAAGTTTTTTTTTTTAGATTTCTGTCTAAATACTTCATCTCTTCTATTCAGGATAAGAGTTGCTTTAAGGAATATTAACTCTTCATAGCTATTATATATGATTCTCTTCAAATGCTCAGAAGAATTCATATAAAAGCGTTTCTAGCGTCTTTTCTGGCTGTACAAAAACGTTGTATATAAAAACCACGCTTCATCGCAGGTCTCAAGAGACTTTTTACGCCTTCGAGACTTTTTATGCCTTCAAGAGACTTATTTTCGCTCAGTGTATTTCTCAAATGGAAACTCAACATCCAGCATGTGTTTGTTGACAACAGCGCTAAATGCGCAATCTCTAGAATATCCTGGCTCTCGCACACAAATAATTTAATGAACACACACACACACACGCACACACACAGATATAAATATAAACACACTCAGTGAAGGGAAAGCAAATCATGGTGAATTTGTGTGCAGAGCTCAAAAAATTCACGAATGCGAACCCGACCCGAAAAATCCTGCTCTTGGGTCAGTTACGAAAATATGAAGGTAGCATAAAATTAATACGGGTTTCATGTGCATTTCTCAAAAATTGCTTAAAAATAGTTAAATACGATTGAAAATTTTAAGTTTTATCTCATTGAGCGCCTAAAAGTGTGCTCTACAATTAAGTGCCAACGAAAAATGAATGTGAACTGCAGAAATTTGTGAAAATACGCATGGAAATTTGTGAGCAAGCAAGCGACTCAGTTATAAACACACCGAACACCAACGAGTGCGGAGAGCCAGGTGCGACGTTGGCGGGGTGAAGAGAGAGTGTCTCTGTCACGCGCCCGCACGCCACATACAAACACGTTAGTGTGCGCTCCGGTACGTGCGTCGAAACAGCATCTGAGGCAGTGGACACAAACGCTGCAATCAGTGTAAATGAGAAAAATTCGTTAAAAATTTATGAAAATCAGTACAAAAAAGGACAATAAGTGGACACCAGCGGTGTTTGAAGTCAGGGAAGCGGTCAAAAGGGACCAACAGCTGCCCACATACGCAGTAAAAATCAGTTGCAGAAGCCACCCCCAAATACTCACTGCGTACCTAGATGAGGCGGCGGATTACGCGCTGAGTACGTCATTTGCGTTTGTTTACATTGTTTGTGTTTTTGTTTGTGTGTGCATAGAACTCGCGTGTCTCCCAGCTATCGGTCAGTGTACTGCATAAGTGCCTCAAAGTATGCAACGTTTTTATATACTCGGTGTGTATTTTGTTTATACTTTTGTTTGTTCTGTTGAACTACATGTGAAATATTGTGAAACGTAACTAAATAAATTAAACTGAAGCATAAGTGCGCGCCATATTGTTTCAAGGCTAAGCGGACAACGTCGATTTCCTGTTGACACTCAACCCAGCAACCTGAACGAAAAATCCACCCACCCACCTGTGCCGTATGTTGTGTGTTTACGTACTGCGAACGAAATTGTACCTACTGGAAAGTGACTTTTCCACACGCGCGCCAACCCAACAACAACAACAAGCAAGCAACCACGCTTCTACCTGTGTGAGCTCATCCAACTCATCCCACCAGCAGCGAACGCCATCCCACCCAGCAGCAACAGCAACAGCACCACCACCACCCAACCACCTATCAACGAACCAAGTAACCAACCAAGCAAACAACCTAGCAAGCAACCTAGCAAGCGACCAAGCAAGCAACCCAGCAAGCAACCAACTATCAACCCGACTCAGCCTTAGCACACGTGTTCGATTTTGACGTTTCTCGAGAACACACTCTCGGACGGACACCATTCAACCCACCCACATAGTTTTATAAACACACTCACTCACGGGCCCAGTAGGGAAGGGTCACGGGAACAGCAACGAGGTAAGCACAGCTTGTGGCCACATATGCGGCATTTACTTAAACATGTTCATATCTTTCATATCTCCAACTACAACACTATCCACTAATTGCTCAGCTCTGTCAACTTTTCTATTTCTGCTTTCACTTTAATGAACTTTCCCCCATTCCTGCCTGCCTACTATTTTCGTTTATGTTCGCCTAAAATAAAACTTTATCCTTATTTTTATTTTTATATTTCGTTTTCCGTTGTATTTGAATTTCTATTTCTATTTCAATTTCAATTTCGCAGCGCTTCATGTCCCGGCATCCGTTGTATTGTATTTACGCTTTCGATTCATTTCCGTTTCCGAGTGTTTCGTTTCCGTTCCGTGAACCCTCCTCAGCAGCGACATCAGCATTTCTTGGCGCACAAGTGGGGCCATTTACAACTGCTGCAATCGTGGCTGCCGCACTGATGACAACAGACACCTTCACCTTCATAGAGGCACTCATTCAATCAAGCAGGCAGTTAGTCCGACAGTCGGTTAGTCCGACAGTCGGTTAGTCCGACAGTCGGTTAGTCCGACAGTCGGTTAGTCTGACAGTCATTTAGTCCTTCAGTCAGTCATTTAGTGTTTCAGTGAGTCAGTCATTTAGTCCTTTAGTCATTTAGTCAGTCAGCCGAGCATTCCTACACTCCGCCACTCCACCATGTGTGTGGGCTGAGCCAAGTCAGCGTTTTGTTGAATCATCCAAACATTTTGTTCTTAACTACGACACCCCTCTACGACCACTTGTTAGTGGTTCTAATTTGCTCTCATTTCAGTTGGCTTTGCCACTCACCTCACTCTCATTCTCACTCGTAGAATGTAAGTGAGTGTTGTTGTTGAGTGTGTGTGTGTGTGTGTGTGTCGACGGAATGGGCCGAGTCTGCCAAAAGTGTAGAACGTGTTTTCAATTTTTACCGCAATTGTTGAATTTTTCACACTTTTGTTTTGTTCTTTATTTATTCACACACTCTCTCTCTCTCTCTCTCTCTCTCTGCCGCCCCCTCTCTCCCTCAACGTCGCTCTCTATCTCTCGCCTTCTTCAAGTGTCTGCATCTTTTCACCACCGGCTGTCTTCGCAATTCACCTCAGTTCTTTCACTTCGCAGCCCTAACAATTGAATTGTGTAATCTCAGAGCGTTCTTTGGCTGCCGTTTCCGTGGCCGTGTCCGTGTCCTTTTCTATGCTTTCTTCATTACGTGAAGTGTCTGCCGCTAAATTGTTTTTGTTTTTGTTTCTGTCTTTGCCTCCATTGCCTTGTGGTGAATTAATTATGTGCGAGATGCTTTGCACTTCACAATATTTATGTGGGTTCTGTGGTTTTCCATACATATTCATTCATTCCTCTTTGCCGCAGATACGAGTTGTTGGCTGCATTTCTGAGTGATAAGTTTTCAGTTCAACACAAACTTGTTCAAAAGTTATAAGTGTGTGCTTTAATTTGAATGTGAACTAATATAAATTCCAAGCTATCAACCGTGCTTCCAATTCGGTGGGTAGTTGGCTGCGTGTTCTAATTAAGAGCTCTAAATAAACCATGAACTTTCAAGGTATTTGTTTAGTATTTTGTGAATTCGAAGTGGCACACATGAACTCAAATATTTGGCTACTCCTAAAGCCAAAGTTATCCACTCTAAAGCATCAAGATTGCGTCAATACTTCAGCGAACAAAAATTTCATCAGCATCATTTGCTTAATCATCACTATCACCACTTCTATAAATACTCTGTGTCGACTTCATCGTCACTTGAAGCATTGCCTGCAACACTGTCGTAATCATCATATTCAATTTACATTCATCATTAACATCTCTTCAATTTGGTAGAAAGAATCACCTAAATAATATTCCTCCTTCTTTTATCACTACCAACGACTACTGTCTTCATTATTATCAGCATCTCTATCATAATTATGCTGAAGATCACTTTCATTCCCAGGCGACTTTATGGGTGTTCTAAACTACTCCTACTTCGTATTATATCCAACCATAAACCACTTTATATTATTTACATTTCCACCACCACCTCCATCAACGCTTTAGTCTTATCATCAACATAATCCTAATCATTACCATCATCTTTCTTCAAAGCCTCAATTTCATCATCAAAAGAATTCTCATCTTATCCAATGGATCTGATCTTTTTGTTTTTCATTGGAAATTGACTTTTACGTGGCGTCTCCCAACCATGCGTACAACCGGGCTAGCGTCCGGGGAGACTCGCTGCACACATTAGCTTATTATCCAGTGGATGCTGAGATGGCTACCCATGTGGCGTCACGTGAAGGCTTTGTGTCAACTTGCTAATCTTTGAATCAGAGATCGCTCTGGCCATCACCAAGTTGAATGGAAGCAGAAACTTTACTCTACTCGAATGAAAGCTTAGCTAACCTTTAGTCTTATCATCAACATAATCCTAATCATGATCATCATCTTCAAAGCCGCAGTTTCATTATCAACATAATCCCTATCATTACCATCATCACCAACGCCTCAGATTTATCATCAACAGAATCCCTGCCAAAATCATTAAAGCCTCAATTTTATCATCAAGAGAATGGTCATCACTACCATCATCATCAATGCCTCAGTTTTATCATCCCCCAAATCCTTATCATCATCTCCAGATTATACTTTGGTAGAAATGTGGCCTGAATAGTGTTCCGAAGGCTATAGTAATAGTCTACATTATATATTCCTCCATCTTTATCATGACAATTACCTTGAACATAATCATTAGCACTGCCATCATAATCAGCAGCACTACCATCATAATCATTACCACTACCGTCATAATTATCACCACTACCATCAGAATCATCAAGACTATCATCATAATCAACAGCACTACCGTCATAATCATCAGCACTACGTGCATTAGTTTCCTGTACCTTCAATCAGTAGAGTGAAGTTGGTGTAACCACTGGAAAACCTCTTTAACGTCATCAATATTATTAATTTCATTATCATCATACTAATTATTATCATGATTATTCATGGAACTGCACTTATCTTCAGTATATTATTCAGAATAATCACCACCATAAACTTAAAAATCGTTTGATTCATCATCGGTGCCATCATTAAAACCTACGGTATTACTTCCATCATAATCACCTGTGGCCATCACCATTATATTTCGGTGTACTTTACTTACCAGGAGACATCGTCAGAATACTGAATGATTATAGGTAGGAACTCTGTGTAGTATCAACGCTGATATATGATATTCAACTAGAACCTTCTCCCCACCATTGTTTGTAGTTTGATCTGTACTCACTCTCACTATTATCTTGAACATAATTATCACCATTGCTACCATCATCATTACTCTTGTTCCCATGTGTTCTTATCAGTGTACACTATATGCTCGTATTATCTCCAATATCACCATCAGTACTCTCTTCAACACTATGACTAGCATAGCTATCATTGTCATAATCAACATTATTCACATTGTTATCATAATTTCTGAAGCAATTATCAACGATATTTCCAGCATCATTTAAATCCAGGCCTACGACTGTTCCCAATCATTATATTCATCATTCTTGGGTATACCGCAGTTGCCTTTAGCTTTCATCAGTGTTCCAAAGGTTGTGATATTACTCGATATATCATTATGGTTATACTTGAGTTGCCTTTAGCTTCCATCAGTGTTCCAAGGGTTGTGATATTGTTCGATATATCATTATGGTTATACTTGAATTGCCTTTAGCTCAGTGTTCCAAGGGTTGTGATATCACTCGATATATCATTCTGGTTATACTTGAGTTGCCTTTAGCTTCCATCAGTGTTTCAAGGATAGATATCACTCGATATACCATTCTAACTGATAACATAATCATAATCATCATCATAAAATTCAGTATTACCAATTCAATAACCATCCTTCCCATTGCTATCACCATCACTGCACATCATCCTCAGTTCTATTATTAAATATTGCACCTTCAACATAATCGTCATCCGTATCATTATTACTAGCAGTAATTTAGTTCTCTTCAGTGTTATAATAGAATCACTCGATATCCCATCAAATTCGTTTTTATTCTATCATTCTGCAGAGAACGCATCCTCATGTAAATTGAGTTTCTCGGGCAAATATTCCCTTGTTCAATAGGTGTGTGGGTCATTCGGGAACTTTCAACCCCGTGTTCAGCGAAATGATTCCTTGATTAGTACAAAGTCTTGTGATTGGTTCAAAAAGGAATTGGGTTTGAGGAACAATCGGATACTCTTTGGAATACAAATTTAAACGGGTTTCGAGGAACATTAGGATAATCCCTGGAGTACAAAACTAAATTGGAATTGAGGAACATTACGTACTCTCTGGAATAGAAAAAAAAATGGTTTTCGGGAACATTACGATACTCTCTGGAATAGAAAAAAAAACTGGTTGTGAAGAACATCAGGATACTCTCTGGAATAGAAAAAAAACTGGTTGTGAAGAACATCAGGATACTCTCTGGAATAGAAAAGAAAACTGGTTTTAAGGAATTTTTGGATACTCTCTGGAATAGAAAAATAAACTGGTTTTGAGGAACACTATGATAGACTTTGGAATACAGAAGTAAATTAGTGAGCAAGAACATTAGGATACTCTCCGGAATAGAAAAGAAAACTTGATTTTGAGGAGCATTACGCTACTCTCTCGTATAGAAAAGTAAACTGGCTTTGAGGAATATAGAAATACTCCCTGCTCTTTACGACCTTAGATGTCATTGAGGCTTATTTTAAATAGAATATAATTTCGATTATCGTGTTTTCCTGAAAGAATTAAACCCGGAATTCTTTCGAAATTTCCTCACCAACCTAAATCTTTAAGTTTGAGTGTGATTGCAAGTTCTTGACTGAGTGAATGCTCTTTAAGGGCCTTCGGTAGATTGAATCATCAGTGTGCAAACTGTCAACATGTTGGCGTATAATATACTCCATTCACTGAATAAACCCTTGAAGGGTCCAATGGAATATTGCTCTGCAATAGAGAATCCCTGCTTTTCTATCTAAGCTAACTTAATTAGGGTCCTGCCAGTTGTGACACTCTAGAACCTGCACTATTCAATTCATCTTATTCCATGTCGTACAAAATCAGCAGCACTGAGTCGCAGATTTCCATACTAGTGAACTGTTCAGTGACAATCCAAGTTGTTTACGCTGAACAATCATCCTTAGCCAGTCCTTGATATACGTGAGTTTGGTTGCGACACCTCAGTAAATAAGTAAGTAAGTAAGTAATATCCTTCGCAGATTCCAGAGAGTCTCACAAAATTCCCTTCTCGCGAAATATTCACGGAGGTCTTCTTTAATGAATTCCTCGTCACTGTGGGTGGACCTTTGATGATGTGCCCTCTTCGCAATCTGCTGTCTTTGCATCCACCTTCGATGCGCCCACTGCGGGCTGACATTTCTATTGCTTTTAGATACATGGAGTGACTGATGACACCAGGGGGGTAGTTCTAGTGGTAGTGGTAGTAGAAGAGGCAGAGGTAATGGCAGTAGTGGAGGCAGTAGCAGTGATAATGGGAGTAACGGAGGCAATGGCAGTAGCAGAGGCAATACCAATAATAGTGGCAGTAGGAATAACAGCGGCAGAGGCAGTAGCAGAGACATTGGCAGTAGCAGAGACATTGGCAGTAGCAGAGGCATCTGTAATACTCGCACAGAAAACAATTATAATTGAATTAAAATATAAATAAAGTTTAATTTAAATAAACAAGGAGAGCTCAGCGGGGGTGTTGATGTACTTAGTTCCGTGGGGAAGTTTATGCGACACTTTCGGCACAATCGTAGACCACCGAGTACACAGAGTGAGGCATAGAAATATGTTTACCCAAAATAGACGACAGCGGGTGGCTGGCAACAACAACAACAACGCGAACAACAACACCACCACCAAAACAACAACATGAAAAACAAAAGTAAACACAATAACAAATGCAAAGAGAAGCCGTAGCAGTGCCTAAACTAGAATGGGCCACCTGCAGCGTACACGGTACATGAGCGAACCAGCTGCGTGGAATTAAATCTACACTAAAAGGGAATAGTTTCGGTTAAGGAAATGGTAAACTCCAATAACCCCCTGTTGCATGCCTCCAGTGGAGTCGCCAACAATGCGAAATTAAAGCAATCGTACCCTGAGCAGGGGTGGCGCCGACAATGGCCACAGCAAGGACAACGACAGCCTTGCTTTTAACGACATTGACGGCGACAACGACGACAATGACGACAATGATGGAGGCACCAGAATCGTCTGTGTGTGCGTGTGTGTGTGTACGTGTGTGTGCGAATGTGTGTGTGTGTTTGCCGGAATGTGTGTGCGCTCCTGTTGCGCTTTTGCCTATCATTGTCGCCATATTGTTTGTGCTTGTGACTGTGTGACAGCGGCATTGTGACTGCCTTCCTGCCTGTCTGATGCCTGCTTCTGTTTGTAACTGCCGCACAGCTCAGTTCGATACCACACACACGCCCGGACCGGATCTACGCCGCACAATTGAAAGAGAAACCAACTTTTCGCTTCAGTCAGAGTTGTGTCAGTCGAAAAAGCAACAAGCTGAGTTTAGTGTACGCGCCGCTTAGTCAACACAACGCCAGAGCCGGTTTCCGGAGCCACCACTAACGCCAGTTTTCCACATAACATTATCCTGCTCAGTTGCCTAAAGTAATTCTGCGGATTTTCTTCGGTTTCATTATTTTTATCCGTGTTTAAAATGAGTTCAAGTGTTTCAGGATTCAAGTATGTATTCAAGGATCTACTGCATACCTAATTGGGCGCCTTTGGAGGCTCTTGGTAAGTACTGCACGAAGCAATTGTATAAAACTTTCTGCCGGAAATATGGTACAATAGTTCATCTCACTGTGAGGAGGTATTAAAGTTGCCAACACCACCACTACCAACACTTCCAATAGTACCAAAGCTTCCAATAGTACCAACATTGTCAACGCTACCAACACTACCAACACTGCGAACACTACCATCACTACCAACACTGCGAACACTTCCAACACTGTGTACACTACCAATAGTACCGAACACTACCAACATTTCCAACACTACAAATACCACCAACCCACCCAACCCTACCACCCGCTCCACATTACTACCTACCGCCCACCACCCACCGCTACAGCCAAGTCTGCTTTATTATACTTGAACGTTCGCTGCCAAGTTCCTTTCTTTTTGAGCAAAACGAGTGACGTGTCAATTGTGGTTTGGCGGAAGCACTGCCATTGGCTGCAGCGCTTATTGTCTGGAATTGCAGATGATATCGAAAATTGAGTTAGCGATTTTTTCCTGCTGCCATTTTGCTTTCTCGTTTTTGTCCTTTTGCCTCCGATTTCGTTTCTATTCCGCTAAATGTATACAAATTGAAGTGAAAGCCCCAGCAAAAGCGATGTCGTTCTTGTGTTCCTGTTGTCGCTGTTGTTGGTGTTGTCGCTGTTGTTGGAATTGTTGCCGTTGTTGGTGTTGTCGCTGTTGTTGATATTGTTGGTGTTGTTGGTATTGTCGCTGTTGTTGTTATTGTTGGTGTTGTTGGTGTGGTCGGTGTTGTTGTTGTTGTCATCATCGCATTTAAATTGCGGTCTGCCTCGAGTTGCTCCTCTTTTGGCAGCGGCGCGGCGCTTGTAATTCAATTTTGTTAATAAAACGAATTCAGTTGTTTACTCAGAGCGGCAAAAATTGTGTCAACAATCATTGGAGCAGTCTCGACTTTTCTAAGTGGGTAGCATTGATTGCAATACATCGAAAAACATAGCAGCGATATTGTGAGACTTTGTGTGAATGATTGTGGGGGAGTGTGAATGGGTGAGTGTGTATGTGAATGTGTGTCGGTCAAATGGAGCGAGTGTGATATGAACTAACATATGAATTTATATGTGAACTATTAAGGTTTACCAGCGACATACGCGGTCGTTGCCGTTGTCCTTTGGCGAAATGTGGCACACTGAGCCATCAACAAGATACTCAGAGTAGGAGGAAAGTTTGTGCAAGTTCACAGTGATTGAAGTATTGAGAAATTTCTGATTGCAGGGAACATCTGTGTTTAGTAAAGCTATCTGATATAAAGGTCAGGGAGGAGGAGGTTCGTAAACAAACTCCACAAGCATTTGATTTCATATATTTTTGGTATCTGGTGTTTAACTAGATTCCTTCACAGTTGTAGAAAGGAGAGTAATTAAATAAAATTCCAGCATATTTATGTCAAAACTGTCCAAAAGAAGCTACACCTTCCTGGGTGACTACTTTCTGGGTTCTCTGGGAGACATTCCAAACAAACAAAAATGAGCTCAACTGCTTCATAAAAAGTTACAAATTTCTGGACTTTTGAAAAGGAATGGGACCTGTGTCTTATGCGCATATAACAAAGAGTCAATCATGGCCTAAGTGGGTTTCTTTGACGACCAATAGAGCGGTCGAGCCTACTTATATACAGGAAAACGAAACTATTGGATTATTATCGTCTCACAATACAATAATAATGCCATCCATGTCGGCCTTCATGGTCTTCGTTGGTAAAAATGCTAGCCTTGCAGTCCTATCCAGATTCCAAAATACTTCCTACTCTTTTTTCGCTTCTAGTCGAAGGTCTTAGTTCCTAGTACTCATTCTCTCAAATCCTTGCATACATATTTTAGTATGGTCTCAGATACGAGGGGTACTATTTATATTTCACCATCAAAAACCACAGTATATCGTAAATTCAATCGTCGTCGTAGTTCGGTCGGCGACGAACTCCGTGAAGGTCGTCCAAACTCGGTTGTTGTGCCACAAAGCATCGATGCAGTGCGTGAACTGATAATGCAAGATCGTCATGTGACATATCGTGAGATAGAGGACACCTTGGTCATTACTTCCACTCCCATACATTCAATATTGCATGAATATTTGGCTGTCAATAAGATTTGTTCGCGTTGGATCCCACATAATTTGACAATCGCTCAAAAAAGGCTCGTGTCAATTGGTGTAAGGAAATGATTAAAAAGTTCGACCGTGATGCTTCAAAAGACGTGTAGAAAATCGTGACAGGTGACGAATCATGGATATATGCGTATGAGCCGGAAACAAAACAACATTCGACCGTGTGGGTATTCCAAGACGAGCTAAAACCAACAAAAGTTGTTCGTGGGAGAAGCATAGCGAAGCAAATGGTCGCCTGTTTCTTCGGTCGAATGGGTCATGTGGCCACTGTTCTGCTTGAGCAACGTAGGACGGTCAATTCTGAGTGGTACACGACCATTTGTTTGCCGGAAGTCTTCGGAGAAATTCGTAAAACCCACCGCCAAAGACGAATCATTCTCGATCATGACAATGCGAGCTCTCACTCATCTCTTCAAGCAGGTGAATTTTTGAGCACTCAAAACATCGAATTGATGACTCATCCTCCGTACAGTCCTGATTTGGCACCCAATGACCTCTTCTTGTTCCCGAATATCAAAGGTAAACTGCGTGGTCAACGATTTACGAGCGCCGAAGCAGCAGTTGAAGCTTTCAAAAACCATGTTTTGGAGATGTCTCAAGAGGAATGGAAAAACTGCTGTGACAAATGGTTGGAACGAATGCAAAAGTGTATTGATCATCAAGGGGAATATTTTGCAAAACCAATAAAGCCATTTTCATTTAAAAATGTTTGTTATTATTTGCTATCCTCGAAATATAAATAGTACCCCTCGTAATATCTCGAGTCTGTGAAAAACTGTATACATAAGCGCCTCCAAAACCACAGTATATCCTCCCAATTAGCGAATTAATCCTTTCCATCAATTTGAAGTCCGGAAACAGTACGAAACGATAAATAAATCGTGTATAAGGATTTGCCCGGAATGCACTAGAAAAAAGGAATATTGTTCAGCCAATCATTCCTAGATATCACGGAGCATTCGACAAAGTTTGACACCAAGGCTTGCTGTACAAACTGAAAGTGCATTTACCCTATCACTAATTTACCGTATTAAAATCCTATTTACGATGCAGTTTATTCAAGATTCAAGTTAACAGCGACCTAACTACCCTACATCCAATCCTAGCTGATGTTCCACAAGGAAGTATTTTAGGACCTGAGCTCCTATACACTATACACATCTGATCTGCTTCTGTCTGAATTCACATACACCGCAACTTTAGCAGATGATAATGTAGTAATGGCGAGCAACAAAGACATTGAGATAGCTTCGAAGTAGTTGTAGGTGAATCTGAACCATATTATCTTATGGCTAGACAAGTGGCTAATAAAAGCAAATGAAAATAAATCACTGCAAGCTACTTTGACCCTAGGTGCAGTGACCCCACCAGTGAAATAACTGTCAATTGCCACAGGCAGACTATGCAAAATACCTTGAGATGCAACTGGATCTGCGCCGCACGTGGAGCTATCATATTGAAACGTGATTGCATACTTTTAGGATCGCATCTGGAGTTTGAGAATGAGTGCACCACCCTATCTATTTAAGCCAAGACACGATCTATTCAAATAAAAACTTACTCAAGAACCCTCTTTCGAGGGTAGAGAATGCTCTAGAATGTGCTCGAAAATAAAAGCTTACTCAAGAACCCCTTTCGAAGTGAGGGTAAACTTAGAGATTGATCCAGACACTTCTCTAATAGTATTAGAATGTTCTATATAATATAATACCCATATAGACTTATGGTATCAAAGTCAAACCTGCAATGATTCTATTCCAAATTTTTACTAGTGTGCGCTGAAGCACCATGGTACAACAATAATGATATCATTCATCAGGATGTAAACGACCCAAAAGTATATGAGGAAATCAAGAAATGTAGCTGCACATATTGCAAATGCCTTAGAGCCCTTCCGAATAAGCTGGGGTGGAATTGATAACCAGCGAAACCAGCGAAAGCTATCTTCCTTATTACTCCGCACCTAACCTAACTCTAACCAATCACTTTCATATGAATCATTCTAGGCTGGGTTGATGATTGATCTCATTTTGATCCCCAAACTATGTGAAGTGTTCAAGGCTGGGTTGATGATTGATCTCATTTAGATCCCTAAACTACATGAAGTGCCCAACGCTGGGTTGATGATTGATCTCATTTTGATCCGCAAACTACTTGAAGTTTCCAAGGCTGGGTTGATGATTGATCTCATTTTGATCCGCAAACTACTTGTAGTTTCCAAGGCTGGCTTGATGATTGATCTCATTTTGATCCCTAAACTATGTGAAGTGTTCAAGGCTGGGTTGATGATTGATCTCATTTAGATCCCTAAACTACGTGAAGTGCCCAACGCTGGGTTGATGATTGATCTCATTTTGATCTCTAAACTACTTCAAGTGTTCAAGGCTGGGTTGATGATTGATCTCATTTTGATCCGCAAACTACTTGAAATTTCCAAGGCTGGGTTGATGATTGATCTCATTTTGATCCGCAAACTACTTGAAGTTTCCAAGGCTGGGTTGATGATTGATATAATTTTGATCCCTAAACTACTTCAAGTGTTCAAGGCTGGGTTGATGATTGATATCATTTTGATCCCTAAACTACTTCAAGTGTTCAAGACTGGGTTGATGATTGATATCATTTTGATCCGCAAACTACTTGAAGTTTCCAAGGCTGGGTTGATGATTGATATCATTTTGATCCCTAACGTTGCCCAACGCTGGCTTGATGATTGATCTCATTTTGATCCCTAAACTATGTGAAGTGTTCAAGGCTGGGTTGATGATAATTTGGAACCCAATGACTTGTTCCCAAATATCAAAGATAAACTGCGTGGTCAACGATTTACGAGCGCCGAAGAAGCAGTGGAAGCGTTCAAAAACCATGTTTTGGAGGTGTCTCAAGAGGATTGGAAAAATGGTTTGAACGAATGCAAAAGTCTATTGATCATCAAGGGGAATATTTTAAAAAACAATAAAGCCATTTTCATTTAAAAATGTTTGTTATTGTTTGCTATTCCCGAAATATAAATAGTACCCCTCGTATAATCTAAAATGAGTTCCATGAACATTCCATTTCATATCTCAAATAACTGATATAAAATTTAAACCTTTTTTAGGCTGTAACCTTATCATATTTTAGTTGTAAGCGGCCTCCGTGGTCTAATGGTAAGGATGCTAGACTCTTACACGGGAGTCGTGCGTGGGTTTGAATCCTGCCCCTGTCAAGGTCTGAAAAATGCTTATTTCAAACTGCTTTTCTCTTCAAGTCGCAGGTCGAAGTTGCTAGTACCCGCAATCCTCTGCAGGCATCATTAATTATAATAATACTCTTGTAGACGTGATAAACAATCCTATTCGTGCCTCCTGTAAATATAATGCTCTTAAGAAAGGTCGTTTTCACAGCTACTTCAAATAGTTCAGCACTCAAAAGTACAGCATACTTCTAGGGTGCATCATTCTGTTGTCTCCTATAAGGCAGCTTCAACTGACTAAATGTTGCCTCTATTGTAATTTATGTGAGACTAATTACCGCCACGCCCCTTACCGAAGTATTTATTTTCAACGAATTGCGTTGTTTGCGCTTTGACCAGTGCTGCCAAGTCTGATTTGTGCATAGAATAAGAAATTCTTCATATAAAAATATCACTACCTAAAGAGAACTGCTGTTGACAGTGGTGTCAAAATGTTCTAGAAAGCATGTTCTTCATTCGGGGACGTTAGTTTTTTGTGAAGTGAGCCCTTGATCCTGCTTGGAGATATTAAAATTGATCAGTTGGTCCGAGTTTTCTTATTCAGATGTACTAGAAAATATGGTGGGGAGGGCATACTCTCTGTACTATTCTGTATTCTTTGCATCGGTGTGAATACTACTTGGCAGGCTGTGTAACAACTCCCATCTAGAGAAGTGCAGTATTCTAATCTTTTCAGTTGGAACTTCGATGTGAATATATCACTTCCCTAAGTGGGAGTACTGCAGAGCCAGCCAAGCAGTCCTAACAGCAATCCAAAGAGTACAGATCTGCCCTGCCACCACATTTTGAACCATGTACGAGTAAATAAGAAAACCCGGACTAATTGATCAAATTGGATCCAAAGAGTCCAGATCGGATTGATGTGGAATTCAACCACAATTGAGGGTACACTCATTTTCACTCGAATCCAGACAACAATGAAGTCTCGAAGTGTGTCTCAACAATATTTGACGTGCACTTATATTGCCACTTAGAGGACTAGCTCCATTTGGTATCATTAAGGACCAATGTGTGGCTTATGGCCAGCCAGGTTAATCTAATCCAACCTATCTATTCGTTAGGTAATAATTCATTGGAAAATCCCACTCTTGTTGAAAATTGGTTATTGGTACCATGGCTGGATTCCAGGCACATTTTGCTACCTACGCTATGGGCAAAATTCGTTGATGGGGTTTGACTTGCCAATTTGTGCTGGTTTGAAAATAGTTGTCCAAGCAATCACAGACTCAGATGGAATCTCAGGAGTAAGAGTCAGATTAAATCTCACCCATTTACGTGTATCCCGTAGCTACCACATTCCACTCAGACCGCTTCTCCCACAATTATCTGCTGCCTGTTCAGCTTCTCCGCACAGTCAGACAGTCTCAGCATAACTTGCCATCATCTTTGAATATGACGCCAATTGAAATGCATTTCAAGGTTACCAGAACCAGCATCGAGTTCAAATTTCCGCTCTGTAGGTGCAGTTGCCAATTACCTGGCCACAATGCGCCAAATTCCCAACTTTAACATTTCCGCTCAACACTTTTGAAACTGGGTCATGGCGCTGCGAGTACACTGGCCACGTTAGTGGCTACATTTCTAATTAATTTTGGAAAGTTGGCAGCGAAGAAGAGCAATGCCAAGAAAAAATATGGAAAAGCAAATATTAAAATTACTGCAAAAGTGGAGAAAAGTTGAGCAAAAGCGAAATTGCAACACAAAAGAGGGAAGGAATGAAATAAACACCAAAGTGGAGTGGAGAGAAAAAAATGGGCTCTGAATTCTGTCGCATGAGGCAATAAAATACCAGTGGTGCACCAGGATAATGCAGGGATTTGCACATGTTCTATTTGGCGAAATCTTGAGAGAGTGATCGAATCATGATAGTCGTAATACAAGTGGACGAATCACGGTAATCGGGTTAACATCATGAGACTATTTGTGGTGAAACTACCGATCGAATCATGAAAACTCGTCATCGAGTCTTGAATTACGTAATTAAATCATGAGGCTCTTCTTCGGAAGATGACACTTGTGATTTAATAATTATACCCGAGTCGAGCTGTGAATCACGTGATGAAATCATGACACTCTTCATCGAAATATTATACTCGTTAACGAATCTGAATACTCGTGATCGAATCATGACAATCGTCCTCGAATCATACCACTCGATCTCGCGTCATGATTCTCGTCATTTAATCACAACATAGTTGGACGAATTGTGACAAGCGTCTTAAAATTGTAAGAATTTTTGGCGTGATCTGAATAGAAGGCAAATCACAACATTCGTGAATTATGACACTAGGGATTAAATAAACTTATCACACAAAAAATTTGCTTTGATATGGAATTAACTCGACGAGTTTATTCAGTTTGTTCGGTCTCAAATATGAAATCATGCCCCTCATGATTGAATCATTACACTAGAGATTAAGTAAACTTATCACACAAAAAATTTGCTTTGAAATGCAATTAATGTGACGAGTTTGTTCATTTTATTCAGTCTTAAATATCATGATTCTATCACGAGTGTCATGATTCCATCACAAGTGTCATAATTCATGAGTATTGTGACGGGAGAGATGACTTCATCAAGAGTATTAAAACTGAACCCCTGCAGAATTCTATATTTAATTAAGATTTTCAATATTCTTGAAGGGGGTTCAACCCGTCAAATCCCCCGCTGTGATCGCCAGTGCCGAAAACTGTGCGACAACTTTTTAATTATATTTAAAATTTTTTCGAACAAACTTTCACGAGAAGGACTGCTGTGATATTTACCATAAAAATTCTTTAGCATGATGCTGGAAATCTCTCTATCTATCTATCTCTCTCAATCTATCTATCTCCCTCTATATCTGTTCCCTCTCTATACTTGTAACTCTCTTCTATCTCTTTCTGTCTAACTCTTTATGTGTCTTTCTCTGTGCCACAACTGCCTAACAAATAACATTGAATTTCATCACTTCAGTGTTTGCTTTAATCTTCTACAGGATAAAAACAGGACGACGAAGCACTCTGAGCGGCAAGCCAAGTCTGCGGCCAGCAAGTGAAACGTTGTCCACTTCGTGACGCACTGCTTGAAAAGTGCAAAGTTGGATTTGACTTCACTGAGGCGTCACTAAAAGGGTCTGCGCAAATACCGCTTCCTGATGTTCTTTTAATTAAGGGGAACGCGTCATCAAAGTCTAAGCAAGAGTGACCCCCCAGCCAGCGGCGCATCACCGCTCAGTTCAACTCAGCACCGCACTGCACAGCATAGCGGAGAGTGGCGAAGAACAGCGTAGAGCAGCGTAGCGCTTGTTAATACACTTACCAAAGGATCATCATCATTAACGGCCTCCAGCGGGGGTTGCATCGGCCATTAACAATACTTTAATTATGTCGGTGGCAGTGGGCACGCGCGTCAGTGTTGGTGTACGTGGAGACGTACGTGTGGGAGCTATCAAGCAGCGCATTGATATTAACACTGAGTGGAATTCGAAGCTATGTGACAGCAAAGGCCGCCACCATGCGCCGACATTGCTACTCGCAGTGTGCTGAGCGTTTTGCTGCACTCGTATTTCTGACACGCTCCCGCACGGATACGTGAGTCATCATCCTCCTCACATACGCACCTGCAGTGCGACAGTTGACACTTGCCACCGCTGCTGCTGTTGTTGCTGCTGCTGTTGCTGCTGCTGCTGCCACTCTTGCTGCATTGGCAACTTTCGCCACAATTGTGTGCTATTTAAATTTTAAATGCGGTCTCGAAGTGAGTGTTTGTGCTTTTTTAGTGGTGTTCCACACGGCGTATGAGTAACTTTTGTCAACGCTCTTTGCATGTGTGTGTGAGCGCGCTGTGCACTGCCGTCGAGTGCTGACAAGAGTGGCACGTAAATGCAAACAATCCTTGACGCGCCTTGACTCAATTGTGTTTAGTTACACTGCAAATAAGTGCAGTGCGAAGTTCCTTTTCCCGCGTCAATCAGGCTTTCAAATCGGATATGAGAAGGTAAGTGCACTGATTCAATTAACTGTATGTGATCATGCATGGGTGTGTCTATACATATGTGGCTTTAAGATATCGGTGGAGGTGTCAGAAATCACTAAAGAGGAGATTGAAGGTCGAGAGACTGAATGGGACTCTAAGAACTGGGACTGCAAGAACTCGAACTGTAAGAACTGGTATTGTAAGGATACAAATTTGTGGTGATATTCTGATTAGTTTAAAATATATATACGCCGAAAGCAGATATGAACATTGCAGATACTAGTATGGGGAGTTAAGATCAACCTTTTTAGTTCTCTTTTGATTAGATTGAAATATACATAAGCCGAGAGCAGATATGGACTCGATATCACAATAAGCCATACCATTACCACAGATAGTTAGTTAGTATGAAGTTCTTAAAAATAGTATGGGGAGTTCTTTCCAGGGGAGTTTTATAACTCAAGAATACCTCTCAGAATATGGATGGACTAGGTAAATTCAAGTAGCTCTTCATATGCCAGAGAAGTCGCTTATTTTATAATTCAGAACTAAACCACTCTACCGAGGTTAGATTCCCTGCTTTTTGTAGGATATTCAAATTGAGACTGGACAGAGTTTTGTCTGTCTTAAAAGCCTGTTGGAATTAGGACTCGATTGCACAATAATCGAAACCATTTCCATAGTTAGTTAGTTAGTTAGTTAGTTTAGGTGACTGTCTATAAAGACATCACTTAGTCCCTCGGCCCATTGTGCTAGCTCGAGGATTTCTGTTCCTTTTCAACTACCCGCGTCAGCGAACCATTTATTTGCTCTGGTAAATAGAAGTATCCTTTGTATTTAAGTCTCCTCCAGCTTCGAAAGGTGGCTGAAGTGGTACTCTCCAATAAAGTGGAAGCATCACTTTTCCAGAGCTGGACATTTGCATAAAAGGTGGTCCACATTTTCTTCTTCCTTCTCATTTCCGCAGCTTCTACAGAAATCATTATGAGTGAATCTATGTCTATATGCATATGGTCCAATAAGGCAGAGTCCGGCTACGATGCCTAACGGTTTGTTTAGTAGCTTAGCTGTGGTTTTACTCTTTGTTAAGATTTAGTAAAGATGTAACGGAAGAAACAAGAATAGACGTTGTGCCCCTCACTCCTTTTGAATCACACCAAAGTCTCTTCAATTTGTATACGGATTATATGAAGTGTTCTGTGTCAACACCATTGGAGAGATTAGGAAATAATGACTCCTTCCCTTGACAGAAGGGTCAGCTCTTATATAACTATAATATTGATGTCTCTGTCTCTCTCTCTCTCTCTCTCTCTCTCTCTCTCCACAGTGACCAGTTACTCCAATTTACGTTTAACTGAACTGGTGACCCAGGGTCTTAAAGTCTTAGAGACTTATTTAGATATTCTAGTATGTGAGGTCAAAGCTTTGAGGGACCTTTTTCTATGTACGAAATGAGAATGGTTGCATTTGCTATCTTTATAGACAAGATTATTTTAGTCTTTGTGAGATTATTGTGGCTAACTACAAAGCTAACTGAAGTTTGTCGACTAAAAGTGTCAAGACTCAAGATCGTAGATACACATTTTCCTTGAATGGCACTGATTACATTAGTTAGGATTGACAACTGATTTATCCACGGTTAACTTTTTATGACTGGGAAGACAGTCGACTTAAATCTATCAGAGAAACTGTGAGAGTACATTTTCCTCGAGACAAACTGCCTCAGATTTTCAACATTTTCTCCGCAGCTAAGGATCATTCTTCAGTTGGCGACGATTTCAACGAATTGGTGCTTTTAGACGATTGTTGAGGTTCAGTTTTGGAGAGCGATGGTAACAAAAGGGTTTCAAATCATTAAAGACATATTCAAGAGACTTGCCTGAGAGGCATGTTGAGTTTCAGTCAGGGGTTTACTTGACAGAAATGCCCGAGTATCTGATATATCAAGTACCAAATGTATCTCATTAGAAGCTTCCTCTATATTCTTGAATAGGAAAGATGTCAGACTACACGACCACAAAGATTTAGCAGCCATTTTCAGAAGCTTCTCCAGCTTTGCTGTGTGCACAAATTACAGGCAAAGAGTTTAGTTAGATAATCGATTCAGAGTCTTTGCTTTGAGTCTATATAGTGAAGCTTTGCCACTTCTTCCTATATACAGTTGAAAGGCAAAGAATTTATTTAGATAAGCAGTGATTCAGAGTCATTGCTTTGAGTCTATATAGTGAAGCTTTGCCACTTCTTCCTATATACAGTTGAAAGGCAAAGAGTTTAGTTAGATAAGCAGTGATTCAGAGTCTATATAGGGAAGCTAAGTTACTACTTCCTATATACAGTTGAAAGAACGCTTCCATGAGCCTTCTCAACATTTCTTTGACAAGCTTTAAACAGAACACATCCAATTTTAAAACCCACATCATTTGTTTTGTGATTTATATTGGTAGTTAAGCAATCAATGAAGTGTTTCACTGCTTACGTTATTAAGGACTGTTCCATGTAACTGTAACAATAATTCTTCGTATACGAGAGGCTTAACTGAAGGTCATATCAATTTGCTGCAATTTTCGAGCACTACTTGATTACTTTTCTCCGCCTATCATTTACCATACTCGAAGATTCACAGTTCATATTTAAAGCGCTTAAACATAAGTGTTACAAATCCTCTCAAATACTCCTTCCACAACATGAGAACATCCTTGCAAAACAAAAAATACTGTGTGATTACTCACTGTCAACTGAGTTCGAAAATGGACAGATGGTAGGTCAGGGGAGCGGGGGTGTTCATTGTCGAATTTATAATAGATTCCCTGATGTCCGACGCAAATCAACGCCACACTCAACGGTAAAATAATGAGCGTCCCTGTCAGGCAGGCACTTCAGTCCTTAATGCTACAGTGAGCACGTGCAACAAACTCACACACACTCACACACACACACTCGCCCACTCATGTAGATGCGTACATATCTACATAAATGTCTCACCTAATGGTGGGCCCTATTGCCACGGCCGTCACTTCAAACAGGCAATTAGTTGTTTTGTGGCGCAAAGTGACTGTGGGTGCTGTGGAGTACACCCGCCAAAGAACAAACAACCAACGCCAAAGACCAGCAGCGAACGCTGTGAGTGCTGTGAGTGCAACTATGTGCGCTACGCAAAATTGAGCAGCACCAATAACAACAACAACAACAGCAACGGGAACACCATGAGCCGCCACCAACAAATTTTGATCGATGGATTTTGCTGGTTGTTGCCTGTTGAAGTGTTTGATATTTCGACCACTTCGCTTAATTAGGCCGCAACTCTAATGGCAAGACCTGTGTCAGAGGTTAGTCTCTGCCTCTCGCCCTCTCACTCCCCTTGGCCGTGTCTACCAGTGCGTAAGTGAAGGTGTCAACTGACAAATTACGGAAGTTGCCCAAACGCATTTGCGTTCATTTGCCACTTGTCAGCTGCGTGTGCTTGTAAAGTTCAATTACAATTAGCAAATTTATTGAGTGATGACTGCGCACCACCGCCACCGCCTCCACCTCCACCTCAGTCATCCGGTTACCGCCTTTGCGTTACAGCGTTGCAGGTATAATTGCTTTTAGTGTCCATGCTGGTGGGCTCACGGGAAAGGTCAGTTGCAGCCACAGCAAAGATGTCAGTGACCACACAAAACTCGTTGTCAACTCAGTTTTGGCAATTTTAAATGCGCGGCCAGCAGAGACCGCAGAAATTAATTTATTGTCATTATTGCGGTTGACAATTTATATTTACTATTTTTGCTGTTGTTGTTGTTGTTGGTGTTTACCCAAACGGAAAGTCGCCTATAATAAACACAGAGTCCCTTTGGTCAGCTGACTCCTCTCTCTGACATTTAGTGCGGTTACACTCGCGAAAAGTAACGTTGCGATACATCCGAGTATAAAAGTAACGAGTAAATTCACGTTTTTGTGACCTTGTTGGAAGGCATCCTCAGAAAGTAGCGAGACAAAGTAGCGATACAAAGTAACGAGTGTATTCTATAGTTCATATTTCCATATTTAGTTTGACAATAACGTGTGCAAAGTAACGCAATAATTTGTGGATACAAATCCCTCTCTTAACATAGGTACCACACATAACTCCAAAATCGAATGAAGGAAGAGTGAAACTGATCTATAGTACGAGCATCAAATATTGAGGATAGTTTTCAATTCTCACTCACTCTTTCCTTTTCTTATTGTCTCTCACAGTCTATCTCACCCTTCCAATCAGTCTTGCTCACTCTCGTTGACTTTCTTTCTCACTATCAATTATTCCCTCTCACTTTCGATCTCACTCACACATATCAGATGCTCTATCTAATTCACTCATTACTCCCCCTCTCACCAGTCTCTCATTGTCTCTCTCTCTCACTCGCTGTCACACTCCCTCTCTAACTTTCTCTCTCCCACTCGTTCTCACACTCCTTCTCTCACTCTTTCTCACACTACTTTTCTCTCTCTCGATATCTCCCTCGCACTCATAATTTCTTTCCCACATTGTTTTGTATCTCAAGAAGATTTCCACCTCCCATCGTTGAAAAATAAACACTGTTTTTTCTCACTCTCTCACTATCTTTCACACTCCCTCTCTCACTATCTCTCTCCCACTCGTTCTCACACCCTCTCTCACTCTTTATCACACTCCTTCTCTCACTCTTTCTCATACTACTTTTCTCACTCTCGCTCTCGATATCTCCCTCGCACTCATAATTTCTTTCCCACATTGTTTTGTATCTCAAGAAAATTTCCACCTCCCATCGTTGAAAAAGAACACTTTTTTTTCTTACTCTCTCACTATCTTTCACACTCCCTCTCTCACTCTCTCTCACTCTCGTTATCTCTCTCACACACATAATTTCTTTCTCACACTGTTTTATATATCAAGAAGATTTCCACATCTCATCGTTGAAAAAAAACACTGTTTTTTCTTACTCGCTCACTATCTTTCACACTCCCTCTCTCACTGTCTCCCACTCTCGCTATTTCTCTCACATACATAATTTCTTTCTCACACTATTTTGTCTTACTCTCTCACTCTCTCACGCTTTCTTACACTTTTTCTCACACTCTCACTCTCTCTCACCCCTCTGTCATTCTCTCTCACACTCCCTCTCACTCACTTTCGCTTTCTCCCTCAGATACATAATCTCTTTCTCACATTATATTAGTCTCTATCTCTCTCTCAACTCTCTCTTATTCTGTCTCGCTTTTTTACTCACTCTTACTCTCTCTCGCTTAGGTTATTCTCACTTTCTCTCAATTTCTCTCACTCTATATCGCATTCTCTTTCTCATTATATGTCTCACTCCCTCTCTCACACCTCTATTTCACTCTTCCTCTCACTCTCTCCCGCACCACCCTCCGCTTTCACTCTTTCTCTCTATTTTCCTATATTGGAACGGAGATGGAAATCTTCAACAAGACACTGGCCGCATGGCGGCACCAGTGGTGTGGTATTCTCACTCTAACTCTCCTTCTCACACCTCTCTCTCTCTCTCACTCTCTCTCTCACTCTCTTTCTCACTCTCTCTCCCTCTCTATTTCCCTCACACACCTAATATATTTCGCATACTCTCTTTTGCTCTCTCTTACACTATCCCTAACTCTCTCTCTCTCTTTCTCACTCTCTTTCTCACTCTCTCTCCCTCTCTATTTCTCTCACACACCTAATATCTTTCTCATACTCTCTTTTGCTCTCTCTCACACTATTCCACACTCTCTCTCTCTCACTCTCTTTCTCACTCTCCTTCTCACTCTCTCTTCCTTACTATTTCCCTCACACACCTAACCTCTTTCTCATATTCTCCTTTGCTTTCTCTCACTCTATCACACTAGCTCTCTCTTTCTCACAGTGTCTCACTCTTTAACTCTATTTCACTCTACCATAATCTGCCCCTGACTCCATTTCCCTCCCCCCCAGTCTCTCTTGTTCTTTCTTGCTTTTTCTTGGACTCTTTTGCTGTCTGTCTCACTGTTGTTTTTTCTTACTCTCTTTTCCTCTGTATTTGTCTCTCTTACTCTGTCTGGCTCTGTCCAGCTTTTTTATGCTCTATCTTGCTCCTTCTGGCTCTCATTTATTGTTCGTGCTCTCTATTCTTTCCTTTCTTTTTTCTAACTCTCTCCACTTATCTTTCTCATTATATCCCTTACTCTGTCTGCCTCTGTCTTGCTATGTCCTGCTTTTTCTTCCTCTGTTTTGTTCCTTTTTGCTCTCGCTTCCTTTTCTTCCTCTATATTAGTTACTTTAGCTCTCAATCTCTCTTTACTGATCTCTCGTACTATCACCCTTGCTTACCTCTCTAATACTCTCGCTGGCTTTCTCACAGTCTCCCTAGCTGTCTCTATCTCACTCTTTCTGCCCCAATATGCGGTTATTTGCTCTCTATTATATATACATATTTCTTCCTCTCCCTCTTTCTCTGTCTCTCTCTCTATTTTTCTTACTATTTCTCCTCTCTCTCTCCTTCTGTAGCTGTCTCTTTCTTTTTAATATTTGATTGAAAAGATACCCTTGGTATATTCTTGGGTGGTATGAAAACGATCTACGAAGGATAATATGTTTCCTGCCAGCCACTTCACTTCAAACTGAGCGACCCCAACTCACATAGAGAGAAAGAGATAGAGAGAGAGAAATTCTCTCTCTCTCTTGGTTCACACTATACGTACTCTTTGTTGTAGGTACTCGTATCTGTAAGAAACGACTACGCATATCCTTATCACTGACCGAAATTGCTGTTTGACACCACTACGGCCTTTACAGTAATGAAGCTTATTACTATTTCATTCAGCTACTAGTCTCTCTCTCTCTCTCTCTCTCTTTGTCTCCCTCTAACTCACTCTATCATTGTCATTTCAAATGCATATCCACTTTTGACTTGTTTATTTAATGATTTCAATTAAACCGCGCAACGTGTCCGCGTGCCTGAGGCCCGCCAGTCACACCGCCACATTGTTAGCTACCGTCCTGCTTATCGGCCTGGCCCGCCCCGCCCCGTTGCCCCTCTGGACAAACTCACTTTTAATTTGCATCAATTGCCGCCATCGCCGTCCATGCTAATGGCCAAACTCATTGGGCGTTCATTGTTATTTTTACCCAAAATATTTGTGTGTGCCAAAGTGCGTGGGCAGGTCCTGCGAGGCCGGCCCGACTCAGCCCGGTCAATTATTTCGGTTTAAAGACATATCTACCCGCCTCTCCGCCCCGCCCCGCCCCGTCCCGCAACTCGTAAATAATTTCACGCTAAAATAATAGATATGACGGCGTACAATTTCCGGTTGTGGGCTCATAGGAAGCAATGGAATTCAATTGATTGTTTTATTGTGCATTAATTTCTTTGCTAATGTTTTGTTGTTGGTGAGTTTCACTGATGTTGTTGTTGTTGCTGTTATTTCTCCTGTTATTCGTGGTGGTTGTTGTTGTTGTTGTTGGAGTTGTCCTGCTCCGTGCTGTTATTGTTTTAAAGCAAACAAAATAATATAAATAAAGCGGAAATGGTATTTTCGTTGTGGTTGTTGTTGTTGTTGTTGTTCGGTTGGTTGTTCGGTTGGTTGTTCGGTTGGTTGTTCGGTTGGTTATTCGGTTGGTTGGTCTGTTGTTTGTTTTTGTTGCTGCCAACGCTGATGAAAGGTTAACAACAACAACACCAGCAGCAGCAACGCACAATGGGAATTTTAAATTGAGTATTAACAACGCACACAACCAGAACTCCACCAATACCAATTAAGGTTGACGTGCACTTGCATGGTGCGCCCCTCCTCCCCTTCTCTTTCAAATGTTTTTTTTCCGGCTTTATTAAAAGCATTTAAATGCAAATTTTAAGCAAATAAATTTTAAAGCATGTTCAAAATAGCGGCGTAAATCTTTTAACAAACTGCCACGATTTCTGTGAGCAGATAAATTAAGTTTCCCTCGAATGGGGTCTGCTGCAGCTGAGCTGGGAAGCTAATGACGGCTTGTGGGGTGAAATGTGGATTGCTCCTGCACCACTCGTGACTCGGCGGGAAATCGGCTGCTAATTTAAGTCCTGAATTGGCAGTGCGGTGTCAGTGATCAATTTTAAATTGTTTGTGAGGTGATTAATGTTGAGATTACTTAAGTCAACTCTCATCTGAACAGATTATATCCATAATATATATGGTCCTATGAACCCGCGGGGGAGCAAAGGGCCGCAACAAGGTTCCTCCATTTCCTTCTGTCATGAGCCAACCTCTTGATTTCGCTCCAGGTTTTGTTGGTTTTGAATACGTCAGTTTCCAGACTCCTCCTTCAGGTCAGTGATGGCCTGCCTCTGCGACGGCTACCTTGAGGGTTCCAGTCGATTGCGCTGCGGGTGATGTCGGGTTGGTCTCTTCTTAACATGTGCCCGAGCCAGCCCCATTTCCTTTTCAGGATTTCGAGGCGCATTGGTGTCTGGTTACAGCGATTCCACAGGTCAGTGCTTGAGATTGTATCGGGCCAGAAAATTCTCAATATTTTACGGAGACAACGATTGATGAAAACCTGCAGCGTTTGGAGGTTAGAGGCTGCAAGGTTATATCCAAAAGGTTGTTCGCAAAGTTTCTTATACTATAAGTAATATAAAAAACTTGCCAGAGTGTACTCTTGGAGCTTCTCCATCTGTACTTCTTCTTCAGCTTTAAGAAAACTCATACTCAAACTCATACTTAACCTCAAGTTGTGTATAGAAATCTTCTCTCTAAATCTTGGTGGAAATTATGATGTGATTTTAAGTGGAGTACGAGGTATGTCCAAGGGTTTATCAATATTATTCACAGTCCTTCTCATGTGTAAACAATCTTATATGATATTTCCGCTCCCCTGATTCATTGAAATTATTTGTTCCTATACTTTTCCGGATTTTGACCCTCCCTCCCTTATTGGTACAATGAAAGTTATTAGCCAGCCTCATAAATAACCATGGGTGCTTCACAGACAAGCTACAACTATGAGCAGAGATCTTTCAAAGGTCAGGTATTTCTTATCCTACCAAAAAGGCAGGATTAATCACCCTAGACCCAACACATTTCAGGCAATTATTAACCACTTCAGACTCCACACACACGTCCAACTTGATTGGCAGATAAATAAAAGTCGCTAGATCAGAGAACCACCAAAGAAGGAGGTCTCCAAGCACTCAGGCATAGACGCCTATTGTACTGTAGTACCTGGGTTCTCAATTATTTTCTATATCCACCCAAGAACTCAACTCAACTGAAAAGAGAACTCCTTCCGGTGTACATGAAATTTTTATTTGAAATATGAAATCAAACAATATACTTTTCTTCCTTACATTCTTATCTAATGTTACCCCAAGTGTATTCATCTAGGGGCAATTTCCGTTCTCTGAGCTCTTTCCGTTGTATTACAACAAACACTCCGTTGTATTACAACAAACACTCCGTTGTATTATAATAAACACTTCAAAGAATCATCGAAGACGTCACTTTAACTTCCTTATCTAATGTTACCCCAAGTGTATTCATCTAGTGGCAATTTCCGTTCTTTGAGCTCTTTCCGTTGTATTACAACCAACACTCAACACTACAAAGAATCATCGAAGACGTCACTTTAGCTTTCTTACCTTACGTTCTCCCAAGTGTATTCATCTGGCAATTTGCGTTCCTTGAGCTCTTTCCGTTATATGATAACCAATACTCAACACAACAAAAAATCGCCAAACACCTCACACAGAATTGTCTTAATGTCCTGTTGTTGTTGTGTGTGAGCATTCTCTTTCAATTCCTACCTGTGTTTTGCCTCACCATTTAGTCATCGCAGGTGAAGTCTGAAAACAAACCAAGCATAGCATTTGGCACTTCACATGGACTCTCTATATTTATGTGTACATATGTGGATACTTAACTTTTTTTCTGTTTGAGGTGAAAAAACCGTGCATGGACTCTGGTTGCCTTCCTTGACCAATAATGTAAGGTTCTTACTCACTATATAACCCCTACTCTCAGTCCTGTGTTATCCACGGAACCACTCAAAGGCTTTATTTCATGAGTGTATTGGTGTATACATGTATGGATATTTTTATTCGAAGGAAGGAAATATTCTCTGACACCTCCGAGCCATATCCGGAGTTTCGGACACAGATTCTTACCAACTGAAGGCACCTTCAAAGAAGACTCCGACTGAAGGCACCTTTAAAGAAGACTCCGACTGAAGGCACCTTCAAAGCACACTCCGACTATTTTCTATACCTAAATATATGTGCGCCCCAAAAGTGTGCTTCTGTTTTATAAGTTCTTGATACTCTTTTGAGGCAGTACTGGCAACAAACATTTGAGTATGCTAAAACACAAATTAGGAGCCTACTTTTAGGGAGCAGAATTAATGTGGAAACAACAGTGGAAGCTTTTAAGTGGGTATAGAAATATATCCACTACATACTAGGAGTCTCTTTGAAATCAGCTTATATTCTCATACAGAGTCTGGAATTGTTCCAACATCTTTTACTGCAACCCCCCAATAGGAAATTCTATAAAATAAGTAAAGGAAAACCTCAAGAAAGGTACCGAAAAGCATTTAATAACAATTCACTTTGCTACTCTTTGAATTGAGTGCTCTTCCCGAGTGGTCTCACTATCAATCTACATTTTAGCAGCTCACCGCGCTCGAGTAATTCAAATTCTCCAATCTGTTCACAAGCTTCCACTTATTGGCTTTGCGCAAATAGTCTACTAAGACAATTTTCGAATTATGCTGGTAAACACGCGCATCAGTGTCAAAGTTCATCAAGGACTTTGACAGGCAGGATTCCTGCTATTTGCACTATGCACAGTTACAGTCACAGACAACACCGCTCCTCCTCCTCCCCCATCGCTTGGCAGTGTTTCTCCGCAGGCAGCGATACTACTTGTGCGAGTATTGGAAATCAATTTCGTGTCTAGGATTTGCTCGCTGGCTTGTCAATTATGTGCGCTGCTTACTTTATCTCGGAGGCATAAGCCAAGAAGCAGCCGAAATCAGTCACCGTGCGACAGCTGCAGCTCCATCAACAATCCTCGCAGTGGTGGCAGCATCAGCCAGAACAACAATAACAACCATGGCTGTGATGCGCCTTCGGGGCACAGCAATTTCGATTGCTACAGCGGGTCTTATTTTGTGGTACGAATTGAACGCGCGAAGGATGCGGCACAGCTTCAGTGGTGCTCATTTGTGTGGAGGAGGAACCGAATCACTGTGAAACTGGGTGTGGGAGTAGATGAGATGGAATTAATGAGGCATGGGTAATTAAATTAAAAGATTTGCGCTGCATTTGACAAATGCGAACACTCCACGCGCCTTCAACCGATGCTCGACCCGGCCACAAACTGGCATTGACGCTGCTGAGTTGGAGAGATGGCGCTGAAGCCGTGGACTGATTGCTAGTTTCATTTGTGAGCGTTTTATTTGTTTTCATTTGCTGTTTGGGGGCGGAGGCGCTTGTTGCGGTTAAGAATGTTGACTGTGTTTATTGTTTTAGATACTTGTGGGTGGGCGGTGTCGGCGGCTGCTCTCAAAGGACCCTATATTCACTCAATTAATTGCCTGTGGCCAACACTTCTGTTGTGGTGGCTTTTGAAGGGCGGCGCTCGAGTGAAACCTGCGCTTCAAGTGTATTGATCCATGTCGTGGTGAGGCTCTCCACAACCAAATCTAGTTGGAATTTTCATTTTGATCCTTCAAATGCATTTTTAATACGCGTGTCCATATTTTTTTATTACATTAATATTTGTTTGTTTTTCTTTGTTGTTGTTTGTTGTTGTGGTGTTGTGCCACTCTTCATGAAATAGTTTTGTTTGACACTTCCTTATCCTTTTTTTATATCATATGCCCATTGGTTGTTCAGGAGTAGGGGGAGTAGTGTTGCAAGAGGAACCATTATTTTCATATGCAAATAATTCTGTGCGGAAATGTTGATGTTGCAAAACACCACTCGAAATCAGCGATGCAATCGTTGAATTTTAATATAGTTTTTGAGTTTTATAGAAAATCGTTTTGTCCTGAATCTCAATTTTGTTAATGAAAGGAAAACATTAGAAAATATGATAAGATAAAAGGGTTTAAAGGCAACAAAAGGATCAAAATGGCGTTCATGTGGGTTCGGAGCACTTTCGCTAAAGTACTCTTTATTGGAACATAAAGAAATCTATTTAAAAGGTAGAAAACATGTTTCTTTACAAACGAAAAGTTGGTTTCTTTGCCTCCCTCATACTCTTTGACTCTTTCTATCTATCTTTGTCTGTCTATCACTATCTCTCTCTTTCTCTGTATCAACTTAATATCTCTCCCTCTATATATATCTCTCTCTTTACATCTCCCTTTTTTCCATCGAAGGGGAAATATCATGAAACTGTGAGGCCTTAACCCACTAAAGCCCACTTCACTGTCCAACGCCTCTCTATCTATTTATATATATTTTTATCTATCCCTCACTTTCTTTCTTTGTATATCATTCTGGAGCATTTTCCTTATCTGTATTCCTACCTCTATGTCGATCTCTCGCTATAAATATCTGTATATCTCTACATCGATATATGTATCCATATCTCTGGCCATATCTCTGTCCAATATCTCTGTCTATATCTCTGCCTATATCTCTGCCTATCCCTTCTGCAATCTCTCTGCCTATACAACTGTCTATCTCTATATACACCTCTCTGTTCAAATCTCTATAAATATAACTCTACCTCTGTCTATCTCGATGTCGACCTGTGTGTCACCAACTCTATATATGTCTCTGTCTATCTCTACGAGTATATAGATATTTCTGTTCATATCTCTGTCCATATCTCTGTCTATATCTCTGTCTACATCTCTGTCTATCTGTATGGCGATCTCTCTGTCTATATCACTGTCTATATCACTATCTAGCTCTATGTCGATCTCTCTGTCCATATCTCTGTAAATATAACTCTATCCTTCTCGATGGCGGTCTCTGTGTCCCCAGCTCTTTATATGTCTCTCTCTATCTCTATATGGAAATTTCTGTTCATATCTCTGTCAATATTTCTGTATATATCTCTGTCTATCTCTATGCTGATTTCTCTGTCTATATGCTGATCTGTCTGTCCGTCTGTCTCTCCATGTTTTTCTTTCCATCTTCTTCCAAAGACACCGGCCACAATGTGATACCAGAAGGGTTAGATTATTATCATCTATAAGACCACCCCCTCCGTTGTCTCTCCCTCGGCACCAACCCCAAAGCATTACCTCATGGGAGAGGTAGGATGGTCAACGGATCTTTTCGAGTGATCCGCTAATGAGTGTCTGAACTAGTCCCGGCAACTGGGGTCTTTCATGATACGCGATATGGCGGCACACAACACAGTCTTATTTCTCTGTCTCTGTTAATACATATATGTCTTTATTCTTTCTCTCTGTATCTCACTATATTTGTAGCTATCTCTCTGCATTGCTACCTAGATCTTTGTCTCTGTATATATATCTCTCTCTATAGACCTATCTCTCTATCTCTAGACCTATCTCTCTATTTCGCTGTCTCTATCCCTATAAACATGTCTATCTCTCTGTTCATTTCTCTGTTCATCCTCTGATCATATTTTATTCTAACTTTATATCTCTCTCTAGCTGTCACTATTTTGCTCCCTCTTTATCTCTCTCTATCTCTGCCTCTATCTCCGTCAATCTCAATCTTCCCTATGCATCTGTCTTTTTTTGTCTCACTTTTTATCTAATCATCTGTTCCTCCTGTCCTTTCCTTATCAGCATCTCCTTTTTTCTGTTCATTTTTCCTGAATGTTCAGTAGTAGACTGGTATAGTAAGTCCTCTCAGCTACCTCCCACTTTTGTTTCTACTTATAAGATCAACTTCTCTATAGTTAAATTTAAGTGGTAGCTTGGAAGAAACGTGAAGAAATAGACTATCACAGAGGCTCGCTCTTATATGATCCTTTCTCTTTCTATAGACAGTGGCAGAACTACCTCAGAGTTCTCTTTCGTCGATCTTACTAGAAGGTCAATCAACGAAAAGAAGTAATCTTCGTGTATTCTGGGTATCTCTCGATTATCTTTACTAGTCGATAGAAATGCTGACTTCAAGAATCTGTCAATACAGTTCACATATGTTGGGATACTGATGAGACTTACGTACCTAATTTATGAGTAGATGTCAATCAATATTTTGAATGTTGCCAGAGGTATTTAAGAAAGTCCTTTCTTTCCTTTTTTGTGAAAAGGGAACAAGTTACAGGGCCTGAAGTCCTTTCTCTAAGGGTACTTAGCACCACTTCTGGAATGGAAAGAATACAATAAAGACCCGAGCAAATCTTGTGGCCATGACTTTGCATACCCAGCGCCAATTTAAATTTGGGATGCATGGACACAGTAAGGACTCAGAGGGCTGGTCGCCTTGTTTCTAGTTTCTAATCATTCCATAACTTTTTTTGTGCTGTGCTCTTTTCTGCGAATGCTGCTTTCGTTATTCTTTGATTTTATTTTCATAGTTTCCTCTATTTCTTTACTCCGTTTTCTTGTATTTACGCTTTGCTGTTCCCCGTTTTTCTTTCATATCATTTTTCTTTCTTCTCTACTCTTGAATAAATTTCCCTCTATTCTTCTTCACTCTCCGTTTGTCCTTCCTACACACTTAAATTTGAAGAAAACTCATATTCCATAATATTAAAAAATTCTCATTTCACGGAATCTATTAAAATCATCGCCTGAAAGTAGGCAAAGGTTCAGGGAAAAACGCGTTTCTATTTAAATGAATAGCAAACGCGTTTGAATTTAAATTGAAGCCCAAAAGTATGCCAACAAAAACAGCATCAGCGGGAAACGATTCAAGCGAAATTAGCGCTGAATTCTAAATGCGTCGGCAGGAGTCGAACAGTGATTTTCATTTTATAAACACACACACACAAAGTTATGTTTGTATCCTTGTACCCAAGGTAAAATCAGCATTGCAGTCCTTTGCTTGCCATGAAGCGTCGAAAAAGTGGCGGCTATACTAAAAGCGAATAAATCAATTTCGTTAATAAATTAACAGGCACGGCACCAATGGTTCTAAATTCATAATTAATTATTGTGGAACGACAGCTGGAGTAGCTGCACACAAACAAGCAGCAACAACACCAATAACAACAACAACAACACTTACAAACAACAACAACAACAACAACAACAACAACAAGCATAAGTGGCACCAAGGAGCAGTGAAAGTTAGCAAAGCAAAGCGGAGCAAAGCAGCACGCGGCAAGGCCACAGGACGAAAGCGAATGTCGTTGAAGAGCGTTGTTTGACCAACAATTTCCTTGCCGCAGAACAAGGGACGTAATTTTAATTTTTTAACTATTTGATTTAATTTAAGTTTACAGATTCAGGAAATATTGGGAGCAGAATAACTCACGCAAGCATATTCATAAGCGCGGAGTCCCGGGGGGGCTGTTTAAAAAAATCCACTGCCAAATATGAAGCCAATAAATAAGGCACAGTTATGCGAACTTTGCGAAGAGGACGAGGCGACAACTCACTTTTTTTTAGGTGGATATCAGCAGAGAAGGTACGAGGAGAGATACAATTATTGAGTTTCAAATAGTTCCGGAAAGGAAGATCTGAAGACCCTACAGAAGGCCTTCCGGACCACCGACTGTCGATTCTCCTCTTTCACTCTGGTGCTCTATCAACACTTTCAAATTAAATTGATTGCTTTATATAAGAAAGCTTTTTTCAGATTGACCTAGACATTACGGAAGACCTGAAAAAAGGCCTTCCAAGGGAGGTCAGTTCTTCAATTTCACTGTTCAATTTCACAGGTCTTCAATTTCACTGTTCGGTGCTCGATTAACGCGTTCAAACTAAACTGATGACATTCTGTAAGAAGAGTTGATTGAAATATTTTATCAAATTGACCAAGGCAGTAAGGAATACCTGAAAGAAGGCCTTCCAAGGGAGGTCGGTTATTCTCTACACTCTGCTGGTTTCAAACTAAACTGACTGCATTCCTTAAGGGAGCTGATTAAAACATTTTTTTCAGATTTATCCAGATATTACTGAAGACCTGAAAGAATCCCTTCCAAGGAAGGTTGGTTCTTCTCTTCACTCTGGTGCTCGATTAACACTTTATAACTAAACTTACTCCGTTCTCTAAGATGAGCTGATTGAAACCTTTTGTCAGATTGATCAAGTCATTACTGAACACCTGAAAGAAGGCCTTCCAAGGACTTTCGGTTCTTCGCTTTCACTCTGGTCCTTTCAAACTAAACTGATTCCATTCCTTAAGGGAGCTGATTAAAACCGTTTTTCAGATTTATCAAGATATTACTGAAGACCTGAAAGAATGCCTTCCAAGGAAGGTTGGTTCTTCTCTTCACTCTGGTGCTTTCCAACTAAACTGACTCCATTCCTTAAGAAACCTGATTTAAATCTTTTTTCAGATTTAAAATATTACTGAAGACCTGAAAGAAGGCCTTCGGTTGTTCTCTTCCACTCTGACTCCGTTTTCAAAGAAGAGCTGATTGAAATATTTTTCAGATTGATCAAGACTTTACTGAAGACCGGATAGAAGGTCTTCCAGCGATGGTCGATTGACTCTGGGCACCTTCATTTCCTAGGCACCTAAAAATATGCCCCACTATTTACATACCATCAAAATTGAAGTTGTCATAATTCAGTATAAAGAAATTGTTGTATAAAATGTAGCATATTTTCAGGTGGCTCCGCAATAGCTCATAGCATATCCCTGGTCACACCTGACCCGCCGCCTCAAGAATTCCTCCAACCATTTCTTGCCCTAATTAATTCCATCGTCCATTTGCTTGTAAGCGATTTTTTTATTATTATAAATTCAAATACGCTCGAATACGTTCGAATACGTTCGTCTACGCTTCAGTGCAGCTGACTCTAATTATAAATTGAATATCCGCTTTAGAGCCAACGGCGAGAGCTCTATCGAAATAAAATTATTATTAATAACCCACACTCTGACGCACCGATTTCAATGCTCAATGCTCCACTGGCATCGCTGCCGGTAACCGCCAAGTATCCAAATGAGCGCTTGTTAAAATGACTTCTCCACTTACACTGCGCTCTCTGGTTCTGGTTGGTGGCGGTCCTGATGTCATGCACACAAGTGGCGCATTGCATAATCCCATCATACAGCGCTCGTCAATAAGCCAACCTCACCGCAACCAGCGCTGATTGACATTCACGACTACTCTTCAGTCAGCGCCCTCAGCTGCTTGAGCAGCTCCAACTGCTGCCGCTTAAATCTATTAGCGAACGATTGACGCCATCTTTGTTCTACGCTAATTAATTAAATTCATTCAAATTAGCAATTCCAGTTGCGGAAAGCCACACCAACCCAACGCCACGCCACACGGCCTGGATGGCGGGCTGGCGAGCTGGCTGCGTGCCTGACTTGTGTGCTCCCTGGATAGAAGCAGGCAAGAAGCTGGTGTGCTGCGAATTAAACGGCAACTGTTCATTTCTTCGGGGAGCATTTTTGCCATTACTGGGAAATTAGGAGCACGCACAATCAACCGCACAGCAAAGGGACGAGTGGTAGGAGTGAGGGAGGAGTGGCGGGTTAAAAATTTCAAGAATTTCAACATTTGGCGTCGAATTGGAAATTAAAAGAGTGGCTTAGGGGAACTTTACTTTGGATTTTCATGAATTCTACGCAATGCAACGGACTATTTGTGTGAGTGCGGAACTGAGAGTGGCTCTTTGTGTATGGGAGACTGTGTGTGAGTGTGGCTCTGTGTTTGTGTGTGTGCGTTATTAAAAAACTGATTATAACAAAATGTTCTTAAACGCATTGGCAATTATTGGAGTAGATTCTTCGGCAACAGTTGGTCTCCTGCAGACTGCTTCCTACAAATGCAGCCAGACAGACACTCAGTCGGCAAATGCTGTTCCGGTAGTCAAATAGTTTGCAGCCATTTTCATTAAAAATCAGTTAAATTTTCAGTTTGGAAAACTTTCAAATTAAGTAAACTGCAGAACAGAAAAAACAGGGGAAAACTTTTAAAGGAAAAGGGCTTATTCCTTTTCTCATGCTTAAGCGGTGGCTTCATGCAAACTAGGTACCCAAAAGTATGCTTTGATATATTTTGCTTCACAGCAGTTTAATTAATTAATATTTATTTTTAGTCTTAGATAGTTTCACATTCAGCGTAGCCTACTTTTAGGGGCGAAATTTTAATTCCAATCCCTTCATTGCTGGGTGCTTTATTTATTTGCACATGTTTACAACAAACATACTCGGAATTCTTATAAAAAATTACTTTGATTAAATAGTCCTGAATGACTATTTTCAAGGATGTTGTTGCTTCTCCTTTCCTTAATGCAAGAAATATATAAGAAACATACCTCAGGTCTTTCTATTTATTAAACAACTGATTCTACAGGGTTCTTGAAGGAACATGACAGTCACATGAATGTAAGAAAGACTGTTGGGTCGTTATATATTGACACAGCGATGACCCTGAGGTCTGCTCTACAACCCCAGTTTGACAATTGAATTTTTAAGCTGTGATTTTAGTAGAAATACTCACGATGAAGAAAAGCGGCGACAGAATTCTTTATGTGAATATTTAATCTCTTTTTACACATTATGTCAAAAAAGAGAGAGTGAAACATGTCCCGAAGGGAGACTTTGTAAATCATATTCAGAGTGTATGAGTCTGTTTATGTTTCAGTCTCGGACTTCATTCCGTCCAAACGTTGGAGATATTTGACTGAAACTTACCTTAAGCATTCCCTGGAACTTGGTCGATGTGGTCCTCTCAATCTGTGAGTCTCTGCCTTAATTCCTACCAATTGTTGGAGGTATTTGACTGAAACTTGCCTTAAGCATTGCCTGGACCTTGGTCGAAATGCACCTCTCAATCTGTGAGTCTCTGCCTTAATTCCTACCAATTGTTGGAGATATTTGACTGAAACTTACCTTAAGCATTCCCTGGAACTTGGTTGATGTGGTCCTCTCAATCTGTGAGTCTCTGCCTTAATTCCTACCAATTGTTGGAGATATTTGACTGAAATTTACCTTAAATATTTCTTTGAGCTCAATACAAAGGTCGATTTCATTTGAGAAAAAGTGGATAACCATCACGCCCTCATCCCACATATGACACCAAAGAGCACTTACTGTGTAGCTATCAAAAGAAGAAAGCGATAGGAGACTCTAGCAACCAGATAAAGTCTAGAAAAGTCATTTTCGGATGGCCCGAGTTAAAACTTGTAGTACAAAATAACCTTCAGTCGAGTCTTCAAGTTCCTCAGCCAAACTATTTGGGTTTTTTATCCGGAGGGTAAATCATACTATAAAGAAACTTTCGCCATTTGGGGGTTAGTGCTAACTTTCGGGGTTTAGTGGTCACTTATTATGTCGAGTCTTTCGATTGACATTCCCTTTACCAATGCTTTCATGAGGCAACCTCACTAATCAGAGATGTACCTATTGAGAATCCAACCCACAAATTCCACAGCTTCTCTTCTATAGTTATTTATTGTCATCCACAGGATTTAAAGTCACAATCAGTCCTTATTAAAATGTGTTCCAATTAAAAGCCTTTCATGATCTTTGTGAGTAGTAAAATACACACTCTCCTCCAATTTATTGAGGCAAATAATGTCTGAAAATTGTTCACCTGAGTTTCGATAGCAAACCTAGACTCCTGAAAACCTGGATAAAATTCTCAATAAAAGATTCCCTGAGAGTCTCACTAATAGAAGCACTGAGATTCAAACCGTTTGCTTTAACACTTCATCGATATGGTCGATTACTATTCGTGGTTTTTTCATACATTGGAAGTGTAACTTTGCTTTATTTTATACACCTTTCTGGTAAGGACTTCCATTCGGGGTAAGGACTTCCATTCGGGGTAAGGACTTCCATTCATACGGGCTGGAGGGTATTTCTCAGTATACCAAATTAGTGTGGACAATAACGAATCGATGTGGCTGCGGTAGTTTGGGTTTCCAATAATTCTTTTATCCACTGCAGCAATTTTTTCAAAGGACCTTCGAATGAAAACATTGCTGCTGTGGGCGAAATTGGCGCTTAAATTTGAGATCATCGATGTCAAATATTTCATCAACCTTAAACATTCCTTCTTCACAGAGTTTCAACACTTTCTTGAGCAATCTTCACCGGCCTTGCGTGACGAATTCGCTGAAACCAAAATTGGACTACTTGTTTTTCGTTAGGTAGGGAGTTAAAATGACTGACTAGGGAGTAAAAATGATTACCTAGGGAGTAAAAATGACTGACTAGGGAGTTAAAATGACTGACTAGGGAGTTAAAATGACTGACTAGGGAGTAAAAATGACTGACTAGGGAGTTAAAATGACTGACTAGGGAGTTAAAATGACTGACTAGGGAGTTAAAATGACTGACTAGGGAGTTACAATGACTGCCAACCCTCGGGTCGCCTCAATTAGCATCAGTGCAGTTTTGATGCCATGTCCCCGCGAGCCTAAGGATGGGAATATACTATGAATTACACTAGCCAGAGTAGCTTACAAATTGGGTTAGGTCTTAAAATTCTAATCGACTGGAATGCCTCAGACTCTCTAGAAAAGGCTTTCCGAAATATTTGAGTCTCAAGCGGGCGAGGGTTGGGCAATCACAAAGAAAGTTTACTATATCTGGTTGTTGCTTTAAATTGCTGCTATAGCCATGCAGGGTATCCCTCCAGTTACAGAACTCCCTGAGTCTGCAATAAGTATGAAGATCAGTAGGGAGTAGGTTGGCCCTCTTAAAGTGTTCTATGAATATAATGATTGAGAGGGAGAATCATGAAGACATGGGTCAAAGTGTTGCAGATGGTAACTAGTTTAAAAAGAGGCGTGAAATTCACATTCACGCCCAGTATTTGCACTATTCACTTAGACTCTCACTCAGCTAGAACTCTATAGAAAATGTATACCAAAGGTGAGAGAGTCAGACTATAAGCTTAGCTATGGTGTTCTTATCTATATAGACTAATAGAAGTGGGGTAGGCCAGAGAAATTCCGAAGACGGAGGTCCTCAAGGACTCGGGCATTGATGCACATTGTACTATAAGCTTGGAAATACTTGGTGGAAGGGAGAGATATAAGATTTTGGAAAGAAAGTTATTTTTATCTACACTACTTATGCTATAGTGTTACACTACCAGGTCCATCTACATGTCAAAATGAACAGCATCATCTCAAACATTTTGTACAGAAAGGATTTTCATAACACAACATAGAATTATACCACTTTTATGTGTTTAAACTCGTCCTTGTTCAACTCGCTCCTCTCAATTCATTTCTATGTGAATGTTTACGATACTCGAGATACCCGAGGTCTCGTAGTCACCCAAATACCCGCCCGCCGCCCCACCTTCTACTATATTTTATAATTTTTGTTTGATGTTTTGCTTCTTTCTTGCTTACTTTATTTAATTGGAAACTTTTGCGTACCCTTGCTGTGAGCTTTCAATGCACGCGTACCCCTTGAACGCTAATTATGAGTACGTAGAAATGCTGCTCTTGGCAACGACCGCCGAACCAGCCGCAACTACCAATCCTCTAGCAAGCATACTACTACTACTACAGCAACAACAACAACAGCAAACTGTAAATATATGTAAGTATTTTTTAATCCCCTGTCATTGTGCTTGGGGGGGTTGGGGTGCGTGGAAAACTATGCACACGCCTAATGGGGCACCACGCAGTTGACTTTGTTGACAGGCGCGTTTACAAATGTGGTTACAAGCGTTCTTGTCAGTGTGAATGCGAGGGCGGACGAGGGTGTTTGTGGGGGCGTGCACATGCATTTCACTAAGTAAACTCATTATCTGTGTAAACACAATATAGAATTATAAATTACAATAACAACAACAAAAAAATCGGTTTTTCCAACCAGCCAGCAAAGAACAACAACAGCAACAACAAAATCGAGCTGCAAAATGCGTGCGAGTAAGTTTTGTGGTGAAATCACGTGAATAATTAACATATCTACTCATTTGCGGTGAATGTAACGAGTGCGTGTGTGTGTTTGTGTGAGTGCGCCTGAATGTGTGCACTAAGTTTTGTTTATAATTGCCACTAACACATGTAAACAGGCGCAGTCGCCACCGCCAACTGGCGCAGGCATAGTTCAAAGCAAATAGAAAAGTGATTACAGAGCATTTGTGGGAATTAGCACAGCCGTTTGCGGGACTATCCATGACTGGTTTATTTGCTTGTGTGTGTGTCTATTTAAGAGGGCTTTGCGAGCCGAGGACACGGCATAAGTAAAATTAATAATTTGCAAAATAAAAGTAAACACCTCAAGCTTTGTAACTTTAATTATAATTCATGTTGGAAAGTTCAGCAAAATTCTCAGGTTGCCATTCTCGTTCGCAACAGGTCCTTTGGCTCCTTCTGCACGCCAGCCATAGACATAAATCGTCCTCAGCTCATGGTGGGCAACTGCTTTTGTATGTAATCCGCAAATAAACACAGAATGGAAGAAAGCAGCGTGCAAGGAAAATATATGGAGAGCACATTCCCTCTTTTTTAGCCACTTTTCGGCTTAGAACCGAGCGCAACAAGTGCTCTGGCAGCAAGTGCAGCACCGTGTAAGCTGCTTGGCAGACAACAGAGGAGCACACGCTCATAAATCTTGGCCCCAAGTTGAGTTCGCAGACACGAAAGTGCATGCTGCACAAATAACGGATATTTTGGCACTTAGTTTTGGCAGTTGCACAGCAATTCGTAATGCCGGAGGCGCTGCTTCGTTCGTGCTCAGTGCCCATTGAGCAGGCGGGACGGCTGTGGGCCGCACGACATTGTGATTTGTGGGGGATAGTGTGAAAGTGAGGCGGGCGTAAGGAGTGGCACATATATTGACTTTCAAGCGGTTGAAAGTTTTCATACAATTGCTACAAATGCAGCAAATCGAGCGGAAAATTCGGTGCAGTGAAACGGAGGGGGGGAAGGAGAAATTGTTGAAGAAAAGTTAAAGGAAACATATGTAGAAAACCGCGAATGTTGAATGAATTGAACACTGGCAATAAGAGGAAAAAATTGAGCAGAATGTGTGGAAGGAAGGAAAGGAAGCCTTCTCTTCACTGCAACTGAGGTGGGAGTGAAGAAGATTTAGAGGTGTGGGCATATAATCCTTCTTAAGGAAGCTTCTCATAGCAGTTCAAATGTGTTGGCGCATTTAAGCCTCAATAAGTAGAGTAGAGAACAGGTTCTCTTATATTTGTGGAGACTTCAGTGTTCGCTTCCATGTTGCCAGTACATCAAACAGCTGCACTTGCATCTCCGTTACTCTAGAATTGTCTCTTTCCCTTCAAGTACTGATCTCAGTATTTATATAATATTAATAATAATGTCAAATATTAACAATATTTATATATATTTATTATATGAGACTATTTCTATACGAATCTGTTGTCCGACAAGTGCTCTGTGTAGGTGCAAATGTGGTTATGCCACCGTAATAATTGTCAGAGGGAGAGTTACTGCAAACATTTTGGTACATGTTTCGGACACGCCACTTCTCCTCATCAGAGATCTTTCAAGGAAAGGAAATTTTATCCCAAGTAGCTATTATATCTCAGAGAACGTATAAGTATATATATCATAAATATAAACTGTGCCGATTTCAAAATAGATCAAATTTCATTTCTAATTTCTAATTTTCTTTCCACTCTCAATCAACAAAAATGCACTTTTTGTCAAAAATCGTTGCATACTTTTTGGGGTTAGTTATTTCTTTAGTTACAGGGGACTTCACTGCGGGCCTTATTATCGTGATTAGTTAGTTAGGTAGGCACCTTTACCCTAGTACTTTAGAACAGAGCTACACCACCTGTGCCACTTCCGCCCTTTGAGATCTTTCCGTTGTGTTTAGAACGAACCCCAAAGAAAACTTCTGCTATTAAAGGAGACTTCTCTATATGCACTTATACCGTAGTTATGTTCTTTAGAACAGAGCTACTCGAACTGTGCCACTTCCGCCCCTTGAGATATTTCCGTTGTATTTCGAACAAACCCCCACAAAAATTTCTGCTATTAAAAGGACTCCTCTGCATACACTTCTTTCTAACACAGCTACTCGAACTGCGCCACTTCCGCTCCTTAAGCTCGTTCCGTTGTATTTAGAACAAACTCCCAAGCAAATTCATAGAAATGCACATATAAAACATGTGACTTATCGTGGCTTTCCCATCAATTCACCATCTTACCCCATCTTCTTATCTAATATATCTATAAAAGTGTCCTCATGCTCTTCTTGAATTCGTGTTCCTATATCCCTGTTCAGTTATACTACGAACTCTATATTTAACTGGTAGTATGAAACCTGGAAGCAAAACAAACATGAAAACAGAACTTACCTTTTTGAAGATGATTTCATGAATGGAACGGCGTCGTCCTCACCCCATTGAATTATTTGATATTCATGGACGAAGGTTGTCCATCAAGGAGGTGAGATATAAGATAATAGATATAAGATTATGACTCCATTCATCCTTCCCATTAAAAGAGCACCAAGGGAACAGTCCAAATTACACACGGAAATTCAAATGACTGGGATAGTTCTGTCCAGAAAGAGCGACAGGCATACGAGTATATAACTCTGTCGTTCGTTTGACGGCCCTTTATGATATCAATAGATTTGCCAACTTACGCACACCATGCGTCCATTTATTATACCATTCACTACTGAATACTCATAATGTCATTCCTTGACTTTAATCATCTTGGTTTGTACAATCCTATTTGTTCATTTGTGTGAAGAAGAGTGCTATTTCCTTATCTCCAACTTCTCTGAAGGAGGTGGGTATCCCTCAATAGATTTTATGGCAACCCAGTTAAGGTAAACTTTGGACTTATGGATGCAAGTAGAATGGTATTTATAATAGTATAAAATCCTTACATCTATAGAAGGAAACCTCGATCTAGAACAATATTTTTCTCGGCTTCTCTAATTTAGTAGAATATGCGGATGACTGCTCTCGGTTTCCTTAGTTGACGAGAATCTGAGGATGACTGCTCTCGCTTTCTCTAATTCAGTAGTATCTGAGGATGACTACTCTCGGTTTGTCTACTTCAGTGGAATCTCAGGATGACTGCTCTCGGAGTATTTAGTTCAGCAAAATCTCAGGATGACTGCTCACGGTTTCCCTAGTTCACTGGAATCTGAAGATGACTGCTCTCATTTTATCCAGTTCAGTAGAATGTGAGGTTGACTGCTCTCGCTTTCTCTAGTTCAGTAGAATCTGAAGATAACTGCTCTCCTTTTCTCAAGTTCAGTGGAATCTCAATGTGAATGCTCTCGGTATCTTTAGTTCTATAGAATCTCAGGATGACTGCTCTCGCTTTCTCTAATTCAGTAGTATCTGAGGATGACTACTCTCGGTTTGTCTACTTCAGTGCAATCTCAGGATGACTGCTCTCGGTGACTTTAGTTCAGCAAAATCTGAGGATGACTGCTCACGGTTTCCCTAGTTCACTGGAATCTGACGATGACTGGTCTCGTTTTATCAAGTTCAGTAGAATGTGAGGTTGACTGCTCTCGGTTTCCTTGGTTCTCGAGAATCTGAGGATGATTGCTCTCGTTCTCTCAATTTAGTTGGAATTTGAAGATGACTGCTCTCGTTTTATAAAGTTCAGTAGAATCTGAGATTGACTGCTCTCGGTTTCTCTAGTTCAGTAGAATCTGAGGATAACTGCTCTCCTTTTCTCAAGTTCAGTGGAATTTCAGGATGACTGCTCTCGGTTTCTTTAGTTCTCGAGAATCTGAGGTTGACTGCTCACGGTTCCCCTAGCTCTGAGGATGTTTGCTCCCGTTTTCTCAAGTTAATTCGAATCTGAAGATGACTGCTCTCGTTTTATCAAGTTCAGTAGAATCTGAGATTGACTGCTCTTGGTTTCTCTCGTTCAGTAGAATCTGAGGAAGACTGCTCTCGGTTTCTTTAGTTCAACAGAATCTCAGGATGACTGCTCACGCTTTCCCTAGTTCAGTAGAATCTCAGGATGACTGCTCTCGGTTTCTTTAGTTCAATAGAATTTGACCTATGTCTGCTTCAGTTGTGTCTTCATTAGGCTTGACGACTACATCCAAGTAGTTCAACTAATCGGGAGCTTTATACTTCCTTCCTATTCCTAGCGCCGACCAAGATTCTATGTTAGACCAATTCGCGTTCCATTGAAGATCGACTCCTGGATTTCCTCTCGGGGTTCGTGCATATTTTTCTTTCTCCTGCACACCCCCTTCTTCTTTTATTCCCATCGAACATATCAAACAAGTATTTGAGCTTTCATAGCCACACTTGCTCCAACCACGGTGTGCGTGGCAGAAGCGTTCCTTAAATTGCACTGCAGGCAAGAAGTAAAATAGAAAAAGAATTTGTAGGAAAAATTCTTGAAATAGCAATTGAACGGAGGCGATGAGACGAGTCAAATCTAAAATAAAAACTTGTCAAATATTTGTGTTAAAAACTGGGGCGTTCATAGTCGCAGACGCAACAAAGCCAGGCAGGCGGCAAAAGCGAAGAATGCCAAATCTCAGAGATGAGTGAACCACCCAACAAACCAAGCAACCAACTAAACAACCCACCAACCAAGCGCCGGTGGACGGACGGACGTTCACTGAGCAGGGCACAAACGCTGTGTGTCAATCGATTAAATATTATCACAGCCCAAACAGATACGAGTATAAGCGGCCGGGCAAACACCGAGCAGAGACAAAACCACCACCAACAATGCTCGCAATGTTCACACCTTGATAGGCCCACCTCGCACACACAGACAAGTGCGCGTGCACAAGTCAACGTGCGTGCTCGTGTCGGCACCGGCCAATTCAATTCCGACTGTCAATTTTCTATCAAATACGGACGCAGCAATCGACTGGACTCGACTGGAATCGCATCGATTGAAGTCAGTTAAGGTTCAATGTGGCAGCGCAATTGGCACACACGGACGCGCGCCAAAGTGTCGAAGGTAAACAGCAGCAGCAGCACAGACACGACTGCGTTTGGGCGGCTGTGGCGGTGGCTCTGACTGTGACTGTGACTATGACTCTGGCTGTGACTGTGCCTGTGTATGTGGGAGGAGAGGATCTCGGTCAGCGTACACACAGCTTGGACACCACAGAACACAACGGACGCAGCGAAGGACACGTGTGATATGTGACAAATACTAACTCAACATCAAACGGAATACAACAATTAATCTTCAGCGCAAAGCCCGTATGTCCGTGTGTCCGTGTGTGAGTGTACGCATTGAAGGATGCATGAAGGATTTAGCACATGGCTGGCACACGGTGCCAAACGGACTGCGTTGTTGTTTAAGCTTTTAATCTCAAACTGGGATATATCAATTTAAATTGACATTTGCCCTGTCACTGGCAAATTGTTGTAATTCCTTACAGTTGACTTAGTGCGTTGGGACAGATGGACGCCAGGACAGTAGCCTGGTTGCCTGGCAGCCGCTCGAACTAAGACTGCGTGATGATGTACGAGTATCACAGCAACACCCCCTCACTCTCACACACAGCTACGCACATTTATGCTTTGACTGCTGCATCTGAGGCCAGGCAATCTTGTGCCAATTGGGTTTTCAATTAACCTGGCTAATATTGCGAACGCTTTACGGTGGTCGGCGGTCAGAGGTCGGCAGTCAGAGGTCGGCAGTCAGAGGTTGGCGGTCAGAGGTCGGCAGTCAGAGGTTGGTGGTCCGGCAGTGTATTGTCTCTGTGCCCTGCTGCTGTGGCTCATCAATCGTAAGCAGGCAGGCAACCTCAGCAATTGTACGCAAACAGTAATCGACAGTTGAACGCGCAAATATTTGTGTGATCCTGAATTTAGATGCACCACTTTAGTTTGAGGTCCTGTGAGATGCTCGCTTGTATGCATGCGGTATGGGGGCCTATTTCGGCACTGCTCGAGCTTCTTTTTGTGTGTCGTTTCCTTGTCCTTCTTTCTCTACTCTCTGCACGACGCTGATGAATCGGTCGTAGTTGCTGTGCAGCCATGATTGATTGATTTTGATTATGCATAACAAGGACACTGACTGGCAACGAGATAAAAATGTGTACGAGCAAGGAATTTAATTGCAAATTTGCCAGTTGATTTAGTGAGCCTATTCTAGGGAAATTGTTAATAAATAGAAAGGAATTTTTGTGTAAATAACTTGTTCTGCCAGATTTCTCGGTTATTTGTAGAAGGTATTTTTATTTGCAGTTGATAGAGACTTTTGTAGAGGAGTCAGGATGTGTTTACACTACTTTTTTGTATGTGAAATTCATATGAAGAGTGTGTGGGAAAGGAGAGGGAGGAGAGCAGAACTGATTCACAAGACACAGATGATATATGAAGGATTCCTAGGGTTACTATAGATGAATCTTTGATGAAGCAAGCCAATTCAGCCGAAGGAACTGTAAGGGAATCTTTTTGCATGGGGTAGAAAGTTCAGTAATGATATCACTCTGTCGTTATGGAGTCAGGATGTGTTTACAGTACTTTTTTGTATGTGAAATGCACATGAAGAGTGTGAGAGAAATGAGATGGAGAAGAGTAGAACTGGATTCACAAGGCACAGATGATATATGAAGGATTCCTAGGGTTACTATAGATAATTCTTTGATGCGACCAACTCAGCCGAAGAACTTGTGATGGAATCACTTTGCATGGAGTTGAAAGTTCAGTAATTATATCACCAACATTTATTCGCCAATCACTCTGGTATTATTGTGAGTAGTTCTTTGCGTAGAGACCCGAAGACTGTGTACTTTTAATAGATGAGGTATGCTGAGACGCTGTTCAGGATAACCGGCAAGAAGCCGTATTGGCTTCAGCAGTTTCTTGAGGGTTTATTCAGAAATCTAAACGTTTTATGTACTATGATAGTAACTAACAAGCTAGCTGTAGGGTTGCCGGAACATTTGGTGTCCTTTTTTTACATATGTGAAATACGCTTTGTGAGGAAATCATTTGTAGTATGTAAGCTAAGAGTGGTTGTGAAAGGATTCATAAGAAATTGAAGTATATAAACAAAGCATGATTGTTAAAGGACTCGTAAGAAATTGAAATATGTAAGCTAAGCCATATTCATAAAGGACTCATGAGAAATGGATTAATTAAATAAGGGGGCCACTTAAAGTCCTCAGGACACAATTAGGTATACCAAAATTGAGCATAAATGTTGTACTCCTCATCTAGTAAGAAGCCTAAAGCGCTTGCAGCTGGTAAATACCTCAAAAATCATCATGACTACTTCCTGGACTCCCTGGGAGACATTCCAAACAATATACGAGGTCTGTTCAAAAAGTATCGCGAATTTTCGCGGACTACGGATGTTCGATTTTCGATTTTTTTGTGGCGTTTTGTTGGTACTCATGACCCTCACTTATGTTGACAAATTTTGACGTATAAGCTCCATCAATAGCTTCATAAAAAGCTCCAAATGGGTGGACTTTTGAAAGGGATTGGAACTAGTGTCTTAGGCTGTATCACAAAGAATCAATCATGCCCTAAGTGTGTCCTTTTTTATGACAACCACTCAACCTACCTACATATGTACCTATCCCCAAAGATAAAGGCTATATCAGCAAGAGTATATTTTATGAGGAAATCAAGGTAGATTTTCTAATCAAGGCTTAAGTGTGGCTGTTTGCCGACCCCTCAACCTACCTACCTGACCACCTAGTCACTAGTAGGATACTTTGGGGTACTCTACATTCAGGTGTATTTTATTTGGGTGCACCTGATCTTTAGACTTATGCTGCTTACTCATATAAAAAAGCTTTCTAAGGGTGGTCTCACTTGTGTCAATACGAGAACATGCCTAGTTATTCAACTGTCTTTCAAGATGCATATCTGAGTAAGCAGCCTGCACACTTCCACAGGTTGAAGGCATTACAAAGAGTCCTTGGCCGCCCTTTTATAAAGCGTGAGTGTATTGTGTGCTAGTGTAAGCATATTTCTGCTGTAATTACCTTAGCTGTGAAGCAGATAACATCGTTAGAACGCGTTTTTTTCCCGTTTTGTTTGCCTTCTGGATTAATACGAATAATCTCCTTCGATGTATCTGGCATAATTAATTGTCCTAATAGGAATACATCAACTGAAATCAGATAAAATGTTTTCATTAATTTGAATTCATAAATGAGACATGACAAGTTGATAAAAGCCTCAAACAAACACACACACACACACACATACAGCTAAGGACTCATAAACAAGTAAACACACATATACCCAGAGAACACAAAAACACCCAGGAACACACATACACCCAGAGAACACAAACACCCTCTCACACACACTCTCAAAAACACACCCTCCCACACACACACCCTCTCACACACACTCTCCTGCCTATGCAGGCCTATAAATTATACAAAATCAGCTCTCAAAGCGAAAATCTCTACGCAACAAAAATGTAGCATACATTTCGGCACACACTCTGACACCCAACAGAGCAAATAATAATTTGCTGTGAATTTTATTTCAGTTTCTGGTTGTTTTTTTTTTAATTTTCCTAATGTACCATTAAAAATTAGACACTTAAATGAAGAGCATTGGAAAACAGTTACTGTGTTACAATGGGCGTCCTGCCATACAGGAGAGAGTGGGTGTCCTGAGACAGCTTAGGCTCAGGAAATGCTCCTTAGTCAGTCGCTAGACTACTTCAGTTTAATAGGCGTTGGGCATCAAGTAAGCTCAGTTCAGTCAGTTTGCCAGTCACCAGTTCCCACTGAACACCAACACTCCACTCTGCCAATGACTGCTTATCAGGCAGGCGCCTCTTTGTTTGCACAGCCGCCCAAGCCAAGCTACTACCTTTTAATATTATTAAATTTTCCAAACAACTTTTTTCGCGGTAAACAATTTTCCTTTTGATAACTTCTTTAAGGTGAAATTAATGAAATGATGGATATCCTGTTTATGTGCTCCTTGTGCAAAGGCATATGGATGTGTACGGGGGCACTCTCGCTTTGGGTGTTGTATTGTACTGTGCCCCGGTGTGGTGTGGGTGGAGCGGGCGTCGGTTTTGCCTAAAAGAAAATGTTATTTATGTATGTGCACCTTTGTTGCTTATCACCTGCAACTTGTTTCCTTTAAAATTCAGTTAATATATGCCCAAAAAGGAAGTGCTGCCCCCCATCGTCACCTCTACTCGAAGTGTTTTGCGAGACGGAAAAGGGAACTTTTATTTAAAGCTCAATTCTACATTTAGAAAACTGACTGATTTATTACGTTCACAAACGTATCTCGGTGCGGAATTGGCACCATCAGCGTGGGGGTGGAGATGAGATGCGATGGAGTGCAAGTGGCCAGATAAAGTTCAACGGATCCTTAAAGGTGGGTCAATTGTGGCTCATACTTAAGCACACATTGAAACAGGTTCATGATTAGAGTGTTATTAGAACGGAAAGGGACGGAATGGGCGCCGTTTTCTACCGGTCCCGGAAATATTCTTGCTTCGTACATTTACTAAAAGGATATTAGATTAACCAAAAGGATATTATGTAGGATGGTTGCCTACAGTTATCTTCTCAGCATCTTTTCTGTAATCGTACAAATTAATTAGACCTTCCTAATTGTCATCAGTACATTGTGATGGGCGTTGTCCTTACGTTGACTATCACCATCTTTAAGTAAGACAATTTTAGTCAGTACTGGAACGACGACACACCGTGGTATCACAACGGGCCCTTAGGTGTGCTCAAGTGTGCTTTTGGTAGGGTCAGCGGACCCCTCCTAGCTATTTCCCCATTGCGCGTCTTCGCCACTCCAGGTGGCGGAGGTCTTTCATAATGGCGGCGGTAGTGTCACGCACCGCAGCCCATTTCTCCGGGCTCTCGAGCAATCCTGCACTATTTTATCGGGCATCACGGGCTCTCCACACACTCCTTGTTGTGCCTCTCTAGCACTTTCATAACGTGGGCAGTAGAAAAAGACTTGTTTGGCATCTTCTTCTATCTGTGTACCTCCACAGTTTGCACAGTAGGGGGATTCCTCCAAGTGGAATCTGTGCAGGTATGCCCGAAAACCAACATGGCCTGTCAGCAATTGTGTGACGTAGTAATTCACCTCACCATGCGACCTGCTTACCCATTGCTGAATATTGGGGATCAGTCTTCTTGTCCAGCGGCCATTTGTAGAAGTGTCCCACTGGGCTTGCCACCCTTGAAGGGTCCTTCGCTTTACAATTACCAAGAGCTCTTCTACACTTGTCGCGTGTGTCCCTTTGGCGTGGTAGAGGTTCATCGCTTCTTTCGCTAGCAGGTTCACGGGAGTCATGCCGGCTATCACCAAGGTGGCATCTGTGGATACGGTGGGGTGTGCGCAGATCACTCGTAGTGCACTTCTCCTGTATGCTGCCTCAATGGTGCGGACGTAAGTCTTCACATCCGCATATTGGCGCCCCATAGAGAATAATGGATCTGACAACCCCAGCGATGAGTCGCCTTTTCCGTTGTCTGGGTCCTCCCACGCTGGGCATTATTCTACATAGGAGAGAACATGTGTGTGCTGCCTTATCTCCCACGCGCCGCAGATGTTCTTTGAAGGTAAGCCGCTCGTCTATCCACACGCCTCGGTACTTGAGGTGTGGAGTCGTGGTTATGGCACATCTATCAACTCTTATTTCCACTACCTCCAATACCCTGCGGCTCGAAACCAGGATTGCCTCGGTCTTATGTTCAGCCAAGCTAAGTCCAACGTTTGCAAGCCACAGTTCGGTTGCCCTCTGCTACTACTTCCTCCAAATATTTAGATGTGCTTACCAATGCTATGTCGCCCGCGTATCCGATGATTTTGACACCATCAGGGACCTGTACGCGGAGGATGCCGTCGTACATAGCATTCCAGAGTAACGGTACAAGCACCGATCCCTGGGGAATTCCTCCGATAATCACACCGTTTTCGGACTGATAGAGCAGCATCCTGTCGCTGAAGTAGCTGGCAATCATTCGCCTCAAGTAGATCGGTACCCCAAACTCTGCTAACGCTCTGGCTATGCGTTCCCAGCTAACTGAGTTGAAAATGTTTTGACATCTAGGTTTGCTTGGAAGAGGTCTCTGTAAGGATCGCCCCGGCCTCTCCCTAGTGAGTGGCTGTCAGAGTCTTCACCTTAACATGGATAAACCCTGACCCCTGTGTGTGTGTGTGTGTAGCAGTGTGGTGGGATTGTGTAAGTTTGTGAATATGACAAATTACCGCTTGTTTGGACACTGTTTGCTACCACTTTTTACTTTGACGGAACTCATTTAAAGAATTTATAAAGAAAACACACTTTTCAACATGGAATGCAATGGAGTAACTTTGACTGCAGGCACTGAGAACCCGAACTTAATAAGTTGAACCATCTCTGGGAACATCCACCAGGAATTATTAATACTTATTTCACTGATTTTCGCTGTTAGTTTCTCTCATATCCCTCTTCTCGTGAAGGATGTTTTGTGAACATTCAACTGAGTTGTGTACAATGTCAACAATCTCTGTGATTTGCTACCCAGCAATCTGGCAATCTGCTTTTTCTTCCAATTGAAGACCTCTTCAATAGTACCACACTGGGTGCTCTTCATCAAATGGGAATACAGCAATCTTCAAAGAATTGTTCTAACATGTAAGGACATGAAAATGTTTGCTGCAGACTGTACTCTAAGTTGTATTTCTCCTCAAGCGAACTTCCCAGACTGTTCGCCAAGTTGTATTTCTCCTCAAACGGACTTCCCAGACTGTTCGCTAAGTTGTATTTCTCCTCAAAAGGACTTCCCAGACTGTACTCTAAATTGTATTTCCCCTCAAGCGGACTTCCCAGACTGAACTCTAAGTTGTATTTCTCCTCAAAAGGACTTCCCAGACTGTACTCTAAATTGTATTTCTCCTCAAGCGGACTTCCCAGACTGTACTCTAAATTGTATTTCTCCTCAAAAGGACTTCCCAGACTGTACTCTAAATTGTATTTCTCCTCAAGCGGACTTCCCACACTGTACTCTAAATAGTATTTCTCCTCAAGCGGACTTCCCAGACTGTTCGCTAAGTTGTATTTCTCCTCAAGCGGACTTCCCAGACTGTACTCTAAGTTGTATTTCTCCTCAAACGGACTTCCCAGACTGTACTCTAAGTTGTATTTCTCCTCAAGCGGACCTCCCAGACTGTACTCTAAATTGTATTTCCCCTCAAGCGGACTCCACAGACTGTACTCTAAGTTGTATTTCCCCTCAAGCGGACTTCCCAGACTGTACTCTAAGTTGTATTTCTCCTCAAGCGGACTTCCCAGACTGTTCGCTAAATTGTATTTCTCCTCAAGCGGACTTCCCAGACTGTACTCTAAGTTGTATTTCTCCTCAAACGGACTTCCCAGACTGTATTCTAAATTGTATTTCTCCTCAAGCGGACTCCACAGACTGTACTCTAAGTTGTATTTCCCCTCAAGCGGACTCCACAGACTGTACTCTAAGTTGTATTTCCCCTCAAGCGGACTTCCCAGACTGTACTCTAAGTTGTATTTCTCCTCAAGCGGACTTCCCAGACTGTTCGCTAAATTGTATTTCTCCTCAAGCGGACTTCCCAGACTGTACTCTAAGTTGTATTTCTCCTCAAACGGACTTCCCAGACTGTATTCTAAATTGTATTTCTCCTCAAGCGGACTCCACAGACTGTACTCTAAGTTGTATTTCCCCTCAAGCGGACTCCACAGACTGTACTCTAAGTTGTATTTCCCCTCAAGCGGACTCCACAGACTGTACTCTAAGTTGTATTTCTCCTCAAACGGACTTCCCAGATTGTTCGCCAAATTGTATTTCTCCTCAAACGGACTTCTCAGACTATACTCTAAATTGTATTTCTCCTCAAACGGACTTCCCAGGCTGTTCGCTAAGTTGTATTTCTCCTCAAGCGGACTTCCCAGACTGTACTCTAAATTGTATTTCTCCTCAAGCGGACTTCCCAGACTGTTCGCTAAGTTGTATTTCGCCTCAAAAGGACTTCCCAGACTGTACTCTAAATTGTATTTCTCCCCAAGCGGACTTCCCAGACTGTTCGCTAAGTTGTATTTCTCGCCTGCCTATGTCTTTGGCCGCATAATCCTTAAGTCCCACCATTTTTTATCCTTGCTTGTAGCAAATTTTCCCCCACTTAATCCAGGAAACATATTTTAAAATAATATTTTATCTCTCTTCTTTGCAGCTTAAATCAAATTTTCTATTCAAAGGTAAGTGCGTATATTTCAACTGTTTATTTATTTATGTTTCAAAAGCAACACCAACAACAACAACAACCAATATTAATACACACCCTACACTTGGCTGTACCACTTGAACTTGTTGCTTGCCGCAATTGTGTGCCTTCGACTCCCACTTCAAGCCGATTTTTCGATGTCCTTTCAAAATGTTGCTATTTACTATAAAACCGCAATAAAAATGTAAACAAATTAAAAAGAAAAGCACAACAACAACAACAAAAGCAGCAGCAACAACCAAACCGCAGCGAGGGTCCGCGGCGAAACTCAGAGCAACGCACAAACATTTTATACTCCCATTCAAATGTAAATTTTCGTCCTGTGGATTAAGTAAAAATGAGCGGCCATTAAAAGTGGTGTAAAACCCACTCAGGCCGACCGCTCACTGGGTGCAGCAATTGTAGCTGTAATTACGAAGCCATTACAACGAAATATTGCAACATTATAGCCGCAACGGCCTGCAAATGGCCGAATTGCTGCAGCGTGCCTCCCCCCGCCAACCCAGTTCCAGTGACCGTCTTCATTGTACATGCCTTCACCGGTTGGTTGGATCATTGAGCTGCCAGGGGACTTTGAGCCAGGAGTCTTTTATACACTTTTTTTACCCCTGCTACTATGTGCCACGCCTGCCGACGCTGATGCGGACGCCATTCTTCATAAATTACCCGAAACGTATTAATTCCTTACTTCGGTGTGTAGATGGGGTCCATGGCGGAATCGAGCAGGAGCCGGCGAACGGTAGCAATTTGTGCCTGAATTAAATACTCATATAAGCGGAGGCAGGATGACCCAAAAAGTGGCGCAGTCTGAGTAAACGAGCCGCAACATTACTCAACACTAAAAGAAGAAAACATTACAACAAGAAATATAAAATAAAAATCACCGGAAAAATTAAGCACAAAGAAGCAGAGAGCTGAACTAAACCGCGCGGGCGACACGAGCGTAAGGAGGCCATCAGGGCACTGGAAAAAGGACACGCTGCAAGCGGATAAGCGGCCAAGCTGGCCAAGCCGCCAAAGCAGATTTATGCAATGCTCTTAGCCGCACTTGTGTGGGGCGCGCGCGTTTCGTGGCCGCACAATTAATCTTGAGAGTTTTATAGCGCCCCATCGAGTGCTGGTCCTCGCTCGGGCTGCTATGGTGATGGGTGATGGCTGATGGTGATGGTGTTGGTGTCCATGGCGGTGCTTCGCTTAATTGAATTTTCATTGTCATAAAGCAAGAAAAATCCCACACAAAAAGAAAAACTGAACAGAAAATATAAAAAAATTGTCGTCGAAACAATGAAAAGGACACCGGAAAAAAGAAATTCTACTCGTCATCTCTGGGCCATAATAATCATTATTAGAATGCGGCTGCTTTATTACGGCGCGGCCCGTTCACAAATGGCAGCAAATTATGCCGACATAAATCACAATTTGTTAGATGCGGCTCACGGAGGCCGCGGAAGCCCAACGCCAGCAATTACTACCCCCGTTGATGACTATGCAAATACGCTGCGTCCCCCTCGACAGCTGCCTCATATCAATTGTTTTCTATACTTAACTGTGGAAAGTTTATCCTTTCTTAATACCCTTATTTAGAGGCAAGCGCCTAATGTACGTGCGCAAGTCCTGGCGCCCATTTCCTTTTCAATTTACACCCAGCAGGCTTTTAAGGATAGCTGGAAATTGGGTTGATTCCACCTGCCGGTCATCATTTGGAAATCCTTTCACTGCTTGCGACTGCTCCTGTTGCTGCTCCTGCTGTGCTCCTGTGGCTGTTGCTGTAGTTTCAATGTAATCGTAATATGCGGGAATTTTTGGTGATTCAGCATAATTGCGGCAATGGACACGTTTCCTTACAGTTCAGTCTCTATGGTAAGAGACAGACTTCCTCTATAGAGTCAGCTTATTTTGGGCTAATAACTGCAGCAAAGGCTTTTCGCAGGAAGCCCATAACTATTCTACAATCGGGTTTTCTTCCATGTTTCCTAAAGGCTACATTAGCACAGAGCTGAGATACCTCAACCAATTAGTTGAGTGGTTCTCTCCGGAGCGGTCCAATAGACATGCAGACAGAATGTTTAGAAAATGGGAGGTATATATGGTAAATTCACTTTCTACAGAAAGAATTGTGAAGAGAGGCATAATCCCTGTGATTATATATATATGGTCCTATGGACCCGCGGGGGAGCAAAGGGCCGCAACAAGGTTCCTCCATTTCCTTCTGTCATGAACCAACCTCTTGATTTCGCTCCAGGTTTTGTTGGTTTTGAATACGTCAGTTTCCAGACTCCTCCTCCAGGTCAGTGATGGCCTGCCTCTGCGACGGCTACCTTGAGGGTTCCAGTCGATTGCGCTGCGGGTGATGTCGGTGTGGTCCCTTCTTAACATGTGCCCGAGCCAGCCACATTTCCTTTCCAGGATTTCCAGGCGCATTGGTGTCTGGTTACAGCGATTCCACAGGTCAGTGTTTGAGGTCGTATCGAGCCCTGTGATTACTATACCATTAAACTCATAAAGTGAAGTAAGTAGGATCAATCATAACAGGATCACTTAAATTCAGATTCCAATGGGAGTCTTCGAATGATATTCGTACAACACCCGTGACAAGATTCTGCCGCTAAATATTACCGCATTTCCCCCTGGAAATTTTGCTGATTGTTATTCCACTAGTTCCAATTTACAGCACCCTCATTTAGTATTTGAGACCGTATCTCGCCACTTTCTATAGTCCTGCTTAGTCCGCCTTAGTCCGCCTTAGTCATCCCAAGTCTGCCTTGGTCCTCCTAAGTCCTCCCTAGTTTTCCTTAGTCCTCCTTAAGCTTCCTGAGTCCTCCTTAGTCCTCCTTAGGCTTCCTTAGTCTTCCTTAGTGCTCCTTAGTCCTCCTTAGTCTTCCTTAGTCCTCCTTAGTCCTCCTTACAAAAACGTACACAATATTTTGTTTGATTTTCGTAGATCCATGCTCCTCCTTATTTTCTAACTCATTATTTTCACTACACCCACCAATTCACAGTTGAACTCTTTCTTCGATCTCCATGTATTTTCTATTGCTCTCCTCATTCGAGGTGATTGAAGGCCGCTTTAGTGTGAAGCCCACTCTAGAGTGTTGCACTATAAATTGTATTACTACGATAAAGTTACTTAATCTTGATGACTTCCAAGTCACAACTACTCCAATACCAAGACAACAACGTGTCTCGTCTCCACCCATTTCATTTGCCTATGAGTTCATTCCTACACACTCCAGAACTAAGTCATTTAGAGTTAATTATAAATCATTCTCCTCGTCATGATTTCTGGTCCTCTTCATGTATTTAAAGTTTCCGAGATCTTCTGCCATTTAGGTTGGCTTCCAGCCAATATCCAAGTAAGGGCAATTCCCTCATGATTCATTTGATATGATTTGATTTCTGTCCACTACTAGAAGTGAAGTGGAGCAGGCCGCAGAGCCGCCGAAGAAGGAGGTCTCCAACCACTCAGGGATTGATGCCCATTTTACTGTAAGTCTACAACCAAGTAGTGATTTCGATTTTTACTGTAGTGAATGACTTGAAAATCCACATTTAACACACTGAGGGAATGCCTATTTCAAGAAACATTGCTTCCTCCTGAGGAGAGTTTCCTTAACCGAGCCATTTCAGTCCGCTTTCATACAACTTCTCCTCAATTACGCGTATCAACCATTTGGAACTCCCTCCTGTGTGGTTGATAAGTGAAGGGCAACTTCGTGACATTCATTCTTGCTTTTCATTTTCATTAGTTCAATATTTATCATACCAACCATTCCCCCCCCCCTCTTCTATCTTCTATTGCATATCAAATCGGCTTTCGTACCAGAAATTGCATCAACTCCAGTCAACATTTGCGTCCACTTTTGACTTTTGTTGTCTGCTTTTATTATCACACAAATTCACCACTTGCAAATTTTTTACAACAACACCAATTGTGACCGAGCTGAACAGTCGACACAATGCCATAACAACAACAACAACAACAACCTAGCAACAACAATAGCAACACCAGCAACAACAATAATAACAAACAGCGCCCGCAACAACAACAATGAACGTAATCGCATATGCAAATATGATTTTCATTTGATCTCCTTACAAATGTAACAAAAGGACTATAAAAGGCAACTTTACGCAACTCCAACAACCTCCTTCCAGGACTGCTCTGCTGGTTGAGTTGTTAGTGTTGCAATTCGTTAGTGCAAATCTTGGCATATTTCCCCTGCTTAAACTTTGTGAACAACATGAACAACATGGAGGAAAAGGGTCACAAAGCGTCGCAAACGAGTCAGAGATATTATCCAGAATTACATTTGAGGGGACTGCAACTCCACACGGAAGAGTGAGCAAGAGCAATAAAACAAACCACTATCTTACGTAGATTGATAGATAATAGTACGTTTATAACTTCTCTACAAAGTTCTAATAAAGCGCCAGCTGCTTATGAGAAACATTAGCATTAAAAAGATGATCCTTCTACTGCACAGCCGGATTGAGCAGCTTCTGAGCTATTGAGCATGCCTATGTAAGATGGAGCAGTTAGTGTTGATATGATTTAAGTCTCTGTTACTATATAATTTTTAATGTTATAGTAACATTATAAATTTTACATTCTTCCAATCGTGTTTTACTACCGTTACAAGTTTTCTAATGGAGGATGAAACTCGGAAGTCAATAAAATGTTAGTGAGTTAGCGGAAACAAATATAGCAATTGCTTTGAGGAATGAAGGCATAATTTTCTCTGAAGTGCGCTTAGGTTCTCTGAAGTTCGTTTAAGTTCACTCAAGTTCGATTAGCTTCTCTGAAGTTCGTTTAAGTTCACTTAAACGAACTTCAGAGATTTTCAAATCCCTGAGGTTCCTTTAAATTCCCTTATGTTCAGATAACTTTAGATAGGTATCCTTCGTAGTGGTCGCTTAAGTTATATTAAGTTCGCTTAGTTAAGGTCTCTTTTAAGTGCACTAAAGTTTGCTTAACTTTCTCTTATAATCACTAAGTGAGCTGAAGCTCACATCGGTTCCCTTAACTTCGCATATTAATTAAAATCCCTTAAGCTCATTTAGGCTCACTTAGGTTCGCTTCGGTTCAGTGAGGTTCTCTTAGGTTCGCATAAGTTTGGTTAAGTTCGCTTAGGTTTGGTCTCTTTTAAGTGCACTAAAGTGTGCTTAACCAGTTCACTTCGATTCCCTTAACTTCACTTATAACTTAAATTCACTTAAGCTCATTTAGATTCACTTAAATTCACTTAGGTTCGCATCGTTTTCTTCAGGTATTCATAGTTATGTTAAGTTCACTTACGTTTGTTTACGGTGTCTTTTAAGTGCACTAAAGTTTGCTTAACTTTCTCTTACAATCACCTAAGTGAACCTAAGTTCACATTGGTTCCGTTAAGTTCACTTAGCTTTACTAAAATTCACTTAGGTTAGCTTCGGTTCGGTCAGATCACCCCGGGTTCGTTCAATTTCTCAAAGTTCGCTAAGGTTCTTTCAGGGTCAATTAGGTTCTATGGTATATAGGTTCTATGAAATTCCCTTCGGTTCTCTAAAAACTAATGATCAATCAAGTTCACTGAGATTGACCTAAGTTCACTTAGGTTTACTTAAATTCACTTAGGTTCACTAAAATGTTTGCTTAGGTTCGCTTAAGTTCTTTAAGTTTTCTTAGCTTTTTTCAAGGTAACTTGGATTATCAGACGTTCCCGTTAGTTTGATAAAATTCCCTAATGATCAATAAAGTTCACTTAAGTTCATATAGGTTCCCTAAAGTTCCCTTAGATTCGCTAATATACCCAAATGATCAATAAACTTCACTTAAGTGAACCTCAGTAAGCTTCATATAGGTTCCCTAAAGATCATTTAAGTTCATTTCAGTTCGGTCAGGTTTATTTAGGTTCATTTAAGTCCTCTAGTTTCATTAAAGGTCCCTTAAGGTCTGAAATTCCCTTTGGTTTGCTAAAATTCCCTAATGGTCAATAAAGTTCAAATCGGTTTACTTCACTTCGGTTCAGTTAACTTCACTTAAATTCCCTTAGGTTCGCCTCGGTTCAAGTTTGCTTAGGTTCGCTTAAGATCTCTAAGTTCGGGTCGCTTCAAGTTTGCTTAGGTTCACTTAAGTTCTCTAAGTTCTCTTAGGTTCTTTCAGGGTCACTTAGGTTCTCTGAAGTTCCCTTTGGTTTCCTAAAATTATTTAATGATCAATAAAGTTCACTTAACTTCATATAGGTTCTCTAAAGTTCCCTTAGATTCGCTATTTTAACCTAATGATCAATAAATTTCACTTAGGGTCACTTAAATTCACTTAAATTCACTTAAGTGAACCTCAGTGAACTTAAGTTCAGGTTTTCTTAGGTTCGTTCAAGTCCTCTAAGTTCACTAAGGGTCACTTAAGTTCTCTGAAATTCCCTTAGGTTTGCTAAAATTCCCTAATCGTTCAATTCGGTTTAGTTCACTTCGGTTCAGTTAACTTGACTCAAATTCCCTTAGGTTCGCCTCGGCTCAGGTTTGCTTAGGTTCACTTAAGATCTCTAAGTTCGGGTCGCTTCAAGTTTGCTTAGGTTCACTTAAGTTCTCTAAGTTCTCTTAGGTTCTTTCAGGGTCACTTAGGTTCTCTGAAGTTCCCTTTGGTTTCCTAAAATTATTTAATGATCAATAAAGTTCACTTAAGTTCATATAAGTTCTTTAAAGTTCCCTTATATTCGATAATATACCCCAATGACCAAAGAAAGTTCACTTAGATTCACTTAAATTGTATTCCGTTCATTTAAGTTCATATAGGTTCTCTAAAGTTCCCTTATGTTTGCTGAAATTCCCTAGAAAGCAATTAGTTTACTTATGTCCATTACAGTTCACTTAGGTTCACTTTGGTTCAATCAGATTTGCTTAGGTGCATTTAAGTTCTTGAAGTTGGCTTATGTTCTTTCCCTTAAAGATCATTAAGATTCTCTAAAGTTCACTTAGATTCGCTTCACTTAGATTCGCTTCACTTAGATTCGCTTCACTTAGATTCGCTTCACTTAGATTCGATTCGGTCAGGTTCGCTTAGGTTCTCTTCGATGGTTGTGACGAAATCAATCCGACCTCCTTTTGGGAGACATCCAGAATATATCCCCATGTGTGCTCATCCTAATACCGTGCTTACTTTCAGACCATATATCGAAATGTTATTTCCAATACTTTCATAGAGAATGAAGTCCCCATTACCAGCATACCTAATGATATCTCCTGTTGAGTATCACTCTTCAATAATTTATCCTTTATAGCACTGACGTTTTACATCCTTGCTGCTAATTGGGTGCTCAGATGCCTCACTTTACTGCACAGACTGAGCAGTTTTTAATTTTGCCGACACAAACCGAGCGGAGAGATTCATCCAACTGCCTGGTTGAAGCAATTTTCCAGTTAAATGCAATTCCATTTCAATTTGAATGCAATTGGAGAATTTGGCCAGAGTGCAAGCGGCCAATTTGAGAAGATTCCCCAAAATTCGCCTGAATTAGATTTTAATTTAGTGTGATTAGAGCAAATAGTTTAGAAGAGATTTCCACAGCTTTAATGCCGTAAAGTTCATTACACAATCCGTCTTCCACTGAGGAGCAGGCCTCAGGCAGGAGCAAATTACAGAGCATGAATGCGCCTGGCAGAGAGAAAGCCAGCAAGGAGCCTAAAATCAACTACAAGTGACACATTTGAAAATATTTGATTTGGAATTATTTAATTTAAGCTCAAAATTACAAATAACTGCCGACGACCGAAGCAGGACGACCCACTGGTCTCCATCTCTATTTGAGAGCGTCTGCCTATGTGTGTTTGTGTGTTTGTGTGTCCTTTGTGTGTGTGTTTGGTTGGGGCTGTGGCAGGCAGGCTGCAAATACTCGTAACTGTCAGTGAGGCAACTTTGTTTAAAGGCCCAGGCAAAGACACAGCATGCCACTCAACAGCAAACTAACCAAGCTAACATGAGGATTTGTCAATGATAAACCAAAATGGGGCTGGAGTAGCTTCCGAACACTACCATTCAGCCGGCGGCACACACTGCTGCAGGACGAACAAGTCGCACAGGATACTATTTCATGTTCAATTAGTGCGGTGCTGCTCTGCAGTCCAGTCTACGAAATGCCTGCGAGTCTAATTAATTACTGCAACGACATACCAGCGAACCAACCGACGAACCCACCAACCCCGCCAAGCCCAGTCCCGTCCAGCCAAGCGCTGCTCGGAGTAATGGAGCCTAGTCCCGCCCAGCCTGGCCCAACTAACAAATTGGGCTGAAATGTGCTTGTGGCTAAAGAGCACCGAACAGTGTCTTGGCAGCAATGACAAAGTTCGGAAGGACACGGGCAGCAGCGCCGTCGTCCAGCTACTTACTCGCAAATGCATTTGGACAGCTGCTGCTGCTGCTGCTGCTATGCTGGGCCCTCTGTGTTGGTATTTTGGCCGAAACTGTGCAAGATACGAGGACTCGCACAAGTAGCGCCGCAGAAGTTCCAAGTGCATTGAGAAGTGCGCTTGGTAGGTAGGTGCGAACGGGTGTGTGGGTTTCTGGTAAACTGTGTGTTTGTGTGGGTTTCTGAGTGTGTTAATGTGTGTATGTGTGCTTGTGTGTGTGCACGACAGGACTCTGACAATAGTCATTAAATGCGCCTGGCTCCCTGCCGAATGCATGCAATTCGTTGAATGAATTTCCAAGGTTGTTTGCCACATTAACTCACAAAGCAGCACGTTAAATATCAAAGCTATAAACTCAAAATTGCAGTCCAGGCAAAGGACTGGAGAGGTCTCGAGAGCCACTCATTGAGTTAATTGATTTCTTTATGAGACCAGTTTTCAGGACACCCAAAACCTTTGTGCTGAAAGGATACGCGAGATGCGTTTAATGATGAAGCACTCATTTTGCTCTTAAGGTATAAGAGTGTTTCACTGAAGAGTGTTCGCGCTATTTATAGCAGCTTAGCAGTTATATTCTACTCTGGTTAGACATCATATGAGCTGAAATACTCAATGTGCCTTCAAGTAGGACAAACGTCTGGAAAATGTTGAAAAGTTTGGTACTGAACTGGGAGGATCGAAACTCCGCTCTAGTGTTTGATGATTTAGAGCAACGGCACTTTAAGCTCTTAGAGTTCTTTCCGTTGTGATTTCGAGGATAGAAAAAATACAAAACAATAAACTTATGATGGAAATTCGGATTCCTAACACATCCCTTTCTCTCAGTTCCACTGAATCTTCAAATCTCCAGTCTCCAAAATTGTTGCAATGTTCCTTAAGGATATGAATGATTTCATTGTGTCCGCTTTTATTATTCATTCATTGCTTCGGGATCCTTGCTAAAGAGGTCGCAAATGGTTGATGATTTTGTTCAACTCTCTAGCGTCATTTCTGTGGGAACCTTTAAATTTTCAATGAAAGTGAACTTTACAAATTGGTATCAAACTCATTAAGAACCTTCGTGTAAGCACCAAAGTAGACCGTTGGAGAAAATATCCCCTAATCCACCAAGGAAATGTTTGCCAACGATTTGGTAGCTCTGGGCCCATTTGCTTAGAGAAGCATTGCTACTTTTTTATAGAAGTACCTTATTCTATACCCGAACCTTCCAACGTCCAATCTGGCATCATAGTTCTACCTCGCTATATAAGCAAATAGAGCCGAACTCATTGAGTTCTCACTTGCGAACTAAACCGGTTCAACTTATAAACAAGTATATATAAAGTGATACCGTACACACCTCACTGACGAATAAAGTATACACTAGTCGTTGAAAAACTTTACTTTTTTGGTTCGTGTACTTGCATATTTTGGTGAACTTTAAGGTTTGTGGAACTTTTTTTGTGAGAATTTCTTAGTATTGGTTCGTATACTTGAATTTTTCGATTAACTTTAAAGTTTGTGGAACTTTCGATGTATGAATTTTATGCTTTTGTTTCCTGTTCTTGGATTTTTTGGTGAAATTTAAGATTTATGGAACTTTTGTTGCACGAACCTCTTATTTTTGTTTCTTGTTCTTAAATTTTTGGTGAACTTTAAGGTTTATGGAACTTTCGTTGTACTAATTTCTTACCTTTGTTCGTGTTCTTGAATTTTTTGGTGAACTTTAGGATTTATGGAACTTGCGTTTCACGAATTTCTTACTTTTGTTTTGTATCCTTGAATTATTTGGTGAACTTTAAAGTTTGTAGAACTTTCGCAGTGCGAATTTCTTACGTTTGGTTCAATTTCTTGAATTTTTTGGTGAACTTTATTCGTTGTCGAAATTTCTTTGTACGAATCTTACTTTCGACTCATGTACTTCAATTTTTTTGTGAACTTTATTGTTTGTAGGACTTTTGTTCCACGAATTTCTTACGGTTGCTTTGTATCCTGGAATTTGTTGGTGAACTTTGAGGTTTGTGGAACTTTCATGAGATGCAATTCTTACTTTTGTTTCGTGTTCTTCAATTTTCTAGAGAACTTTATTGTTTGTAGAACTTTTCTTTATTAATTCTTACTTTTGTTTCCGGTTCTTGAACTTTTCGGTGAACTTTATGCCTGTAGAACTTTAGTTTATAAATTTCTTACTGTTGGTCCGTATCCTTGAATTTGTTTGGTGAACTTTAAGGTTTGTGGGACTATTGTGGAATGAATTTCTTACTTTTATTTCGTGTTCTAGAATTCTTTGATGAACTTTATTGATTGTGGAACTTTCGTGGGACGAATTTCTTACTTTTTTCGCCGTGTTCTATAACTTTTTTAAGAACTTTATGTTTGTGGAACTTGCTTAGAACGAATTCCTTACTTTTGTTTCGTGTTCTTGAGCTTTTTTGTGAACTTTAGGTTTGGGAACCTTTGCTCAAATGTAAATTGAATCTATGGAGCATAAAAAAGTTCGATGCAACCATTCCCAGCAAGTAATTAACTAAATTTAAAAAAAGGTCAGTTCTATGAACGCACCCAATGCTGATGTGAACAGAGATTTTATTGTGTCTAAAGAAATGTCTAAAGAACGCTAAAGTCCCAGTGATTTTTCCATATCGATAACTTAATAGAAATCAGTTTTGAGTTAGGCTATGAGGGAAAGAATCAACTTCAGTGTTCTGGAAGAAGATCTGATGGAGTTTGTGGAGAAATGACGTTTCTTCTTAAGACATTCCCATAAGAGAGTTCAATCCAACCATTGTTGATGCGAACAACGATTGCTTACAACCTTTCAGCTGTACTAGAAAAGAGTTCAGTTAAGAATAACAATCGGCATAAAGTTCAAGGGAGAACATATTGTTATCGGCCTGAAGGTGTGAGGTGTTGCATTAGTGTCCGATTGCCTCCATTTTTATAGTTCTGATCGAAAAGAGTTCAGTTTAGAATAGCAATCGGCATAAAGTTCAAGGGAGAATATACTGTTATCGGTCTGAAGAGCCTTGCGTTAGTGTACGATTGCCTGAAATTTTTCTGTTCTGATCGAATTGAGAATAGTAATCGGCATAAAGCTGGATGCAAACAGTTTTGTGAGGTCATTTGCGCTAGTAATTGGGACTGTTTGGCTCGAAAATAGTTATGAAAGGACCGACGTTCTACTTCACGCCGAGAGTGTTGTTATTGAGTTCACAGTTCAATTGCTTTATCCGGTACGTTAAAGAATGTGCCTTACTTCTTTAATTCCAAGACTTATTCCATTTAAAACACTCCTTAGCATACATTTGTTGGCTCCGTGTTCAAAGCTCCTTGGTGTCGACATATAACCAGTGGAAGGATGCACTGCTGAGTAACTTGGTTTCCACGGTTTTAAGAGCAAGTCCACTGTCCACTTCGTGCGCCGACTTCTACTTACAACTGTGTGTTGTATTTGGATATTCCCACCGGCCTGTTAACTTGGTTTCTCTCCTTGGTACATCATAATATCTTAGTCTAATACTTGATCCCTCAGTTTCCTGACACATTAGTTGACAACAGCTTCTCGTGTCTTGGAATATTTTCGATTAACTTTCAAATTGCAAGTCTCCAATTTGTTTCTGCTATCTTACACCTTCACACAACTTTTAACTGCAGGCAAACTGCAGCGGAACGCTCTTTAATTTGAAGCAGATTTAACATAAAATTTGAATTCCTCTCACATTATCCTGGCACACGCTTCAGATAATTAGTCGCTCATACGACCCGGCTCGGCGTCGACGCTCTCAGCACATATCCTTGAAAGTTTGCCAATTAATTAATGCCTTTTACCGGCGCACAGACACGCAACGTGGCTGAGATGGCTGCAACATTTGTTGCATTAAAGTTTTTGTGCCAAAAAAAGTTTCGCAAGCGCCAACGAACGAAGGAAGGAATAGCGAAAAAGGAGCTGCCTCAGTTGCTGCTCCTGCTACTGCTACAGCTGAATTGCAACTTTGTTGCCTTTCACTCAACGGCGTTCGTCCTTTTAATTAATTCTGCATTTCGGGAGATGTTCCGCCAGCAACAACAACGGCATGCGAAGCTGCCAGCGCAGACCGTGACGTTGGCGCTACTGTTGGGTAATTATCGTACCTCGCTCGTATAGCTTTATGTGCACTTGCAGTGGGCAGGTGGCTCCGCAAGGTGCTCCTTGAAGAAAATGCGCATAAGCAGAGGAAATTTCAGACTTCACCTTAAGCCAACTTAATTAGTAGAGACGGCGGCGGCGGGCATTTAAATGTGTTTAAAGTGATAAACTTAAAGGAGCAATTTGCACCACATTCGAGCGTAGTAAAATTGGCATAAATGACAAATCGGCAGCGAAGCGGCTAATGTCCTTCGGCTCCGCTCACTGAAGCGGCGGCATATGTTGCAGTCGCGGAATGCTCGGAGCGATTATAGCCGCACTGCTGCAATCTTCTGCACGCACGTATTTCTAACAAATGTGTAATGTCCTTTTTAAACGGCTCTTTGCATGCCTGTCCGGTTGGCCTCGCCTGGCAGGGCAGCACTGGTTGCTCCGCTTCATTGCCTCACGTAGCAAACGATTCAAATAATGACCATATTATTGCATTTAATTTAAAGACAAAAAACAGCACCAGAAGCGAGTGTGAGCAAATGGCCGCCTGGCATATCCTGCGGTGTACTCCGCAATTGTATGAAATGACCGCATACACAGAAAAGGAAAAAACCTGAACGGAGAAAAATGTTTTATCTCCGTTTTCGCGTTTATTTTGACTAAGAGTGCCACATCAAACTCAACGAGCAGCTGAACCGCTCCGACAAAAGCACACCCACACACCAGCCGGCAGCTGTCCACCCAGCCAGGCGTCCTTACTGCGCTGTTCGTGGAAGTTGGCTGCCGGCAGCGGAAATTGCGGCGCATTTCCTGTTGCGTTTAGACACGCGTCAGTGGGTGGACTGGAGTTCGTACGATGGCCATGTGTGTGTGTGTGTGTGAGTATTGTGCGAAGATAGATTACCGTTACAGGCCATTACCAGCAACAACAACAACAGCCAGGAAAAAAAGCATCAGCGTACTTACAATTACAACCGAATGGCATTAAATTAAAATGCTCATATTTTATATGCCGCTCTAGCGTTTAACGTAAACAATTCTGCTAAACGCCTATAAATATGCTATGGCAAATGTAAATGTGTGTTTAAGTATATTATCAATAAAATTAAACACGCCTGCTCGACTAACTGCCTGCGCGACTGGCACCCTGCCTGCCTGCCTGCCTTCCTTGCCTGCCTGCCTTCCTTGCCTCCTCCTGCCTGTCTGTCCGCCTGGCTTGTAATGTCAGATTTTATGGGCGTATCTGAGCGCTCTGTACTCACCCGCACGTTTACAAATTGCTTTCAATTATTTATTCCCATTCGAATTGTGTGAAAATTTTGAAAGGTGAGAGCATACTTTGAGTCGCTTTGGCGACATTTACCGTATCCTAACGGAGCTTGTTTGCAATCCTCATTTTAAGTACTCTTATATAAGGAGACTCATCTAAAATGAGTGCTGAGTTTATGGGAGTACATACTCACATTTTGAGTGATATTATGATTATGATTCACTCTCACATTTTGAGTGACAACATGAGTATAAATCACACTCAAAAGCTTTGAATCCGAAAGTTTCAAAATACTCGAAAGGATTTCACAAAACAACTGAGTATACTAAATACTCACTTTTTGAGTGCGAATCCGATTATGATTCACCCTCACATTTTCAGTGAGAATATGAGTATAAATTACACTCAAAAGCTTTGAATCCGAAAGTTTCAAAATAGTCGAAAGGATTTCACAAAACAACTGAGTACACTAAATACTCACATTTTGAGTGCGAATCCGATTGATTCGCTCTCACATTTTGAGTGAGAATATGAGTATAAATCACACTCAAAGGGTGTTAATCCGAACTTTAGAAATACTCTAAAATCTTTCACAAGACAGGTGAGCATACTGCATACTCACATTTTGAGTGCGAATCCGATTATGATTCACGCTCACATTTTCAGTGAGAAAATGAGTATGATTCACACTCAAAAGCCACGAATCCGAAAGCTTAAAATACTCTAAAGGGTTTTACTAAACACCTGAGTACACTAAATACTCACATTTTGAGTGAGAATCTGGTTATGATTCACTCTTCCATATTGTGTGAGAATATCAGTATAAATCCCACTCAAAGGGTACTAATCCGAACTTTAGAAATACTCTAAAATCTTTCACAAGACAGGTGAGCATACTGCATACTCACATTTTGAGTGCGAATCCGATTATGATTCACGCTCACATTTTCAGTTAGAAAATGAGTATGATTCACACTCAAAAGCCACGAATCCGAAAGCTTAAAATACTCTAAAGGGTTTTACTAAACACATGAGTACACTAAATACTCACATTTTGAGTGAGAATCTGGTTATGATTCACTCTTCCATATTGTGTGAGAATATCAGCATAAATCCCACTCAAAGGGTACTAATCCGAACTTTAGAAATACTCTAAAATCTTTCACAAGACAGGTGAGCAATCTGCATACTCACATTTTGAGTGCGAATCCGATAATGGTTCACGTTCACATTTTGAGGGAGAATATGAGTATGATTCACACTCAAAGGGTATTAATCTGAAAGTTTAGAAATACTCGCAAGGATTTCACAAAATAACTGAGTAGACTAAATACTCACATTTTGAGTGAGAATCTGATTATAATTCACGATCACATTTTGAGTGAGAATATGAGTATGATTCACTCTTAAAGGACATGAATCCAAAAGTTTAAAATACTCTAAAGGGTTTCACTAAACAGCTGAGTATACTAAATACTCACATTTTGAGTGAGAATCTGACTATAATTCACACTCACATTTTGAGTGCGAATATGAGTATAAATCCCACTCAAAGGGTATTAATCCGAACTTTAAAAATACTCTAAAATCTTTCACAAAACAGCTGAGTATACTAAATACTCACATTTTGAGTGCGAATCCGATTATGATTCACGCTCACATTTTGAGTGAGAATATGAGTATGATTCACACTCAAAAGCTATAAATCTGAAGGTTTAAAATCTCGAAAAGGTTCCGCAACACTTGAAAAGCTTAGAAAAATGAGTGTTCATACTCAGAAATTAACACATTGAATGAACAATCTTGAGTTAAAGCACGATTCAACGTTTTCTGCTGAGTATGTCCTCCTGTAAATGTTACGTCTGAGGCAAGCCGATTACTTTGTGAGAGAAGTTCAACGAGCAGAAAGCCTTGGTAAATATCAAAGCCCTGAAAGACTCACAAATCAGCTTGCAAGCAGCAAAATGATATCCTTGCACAAGTCAGCCTCTTCATGTAAAACCATACAAAAATTTCTCCTTCTTTCAATTTACATACTCCTACCTCAAAATTGAGAAATTTTAAATGCAACAGCTCTAGTCGATTTTGGAATTTTATTAACTTCTAATTTAAAACCTGATGGAAAGGTACGAGTACGCCAGGTGGACAACCGCGGGGTCGCATTCACCGTCACTCATGCCAATCAGAACTACATGAATATATTTATGTGTAGATTTGTGTGGATGCAGGCTCTGAAATACCTCCTCCTCCACCTCAACTATGCTATTGTACCGTGCAGCTGGCAGGAGCGAACTCAGCGTACACCCCCACGCCTCGAGGCACGTTGCCAGTTGATGCATGCTGATGCGATGCTATGAGCTGCAATGCGATGATGCGGTGCAATGATGCGCTGCGTTGTTGTGTGCTGTGATCTGGAATTACTAAAATTCAAAATTAATTTGCATGCTACAATCGGATATCGACGACAGACGATTTTCAAGTTTTCAACACGTGTCCATATTCACAAAACCCTCCACTACCGCCTCTCTCCTTGCCTCCTGCCCCTAAACTCATGTCGCTTGATGGCTGGGCCAAAATGTTTAAATTCAAATTGCAGCATTTGCAATGCAAAAGCGTTCAGCTGCCACATAAAACACAACAACAACAACAACAACAACAACGAGGAAATCCATTGCAAACTCATCTGGACCCAACACAAAAGTTCGCTTGGAAATCGTTTGTTTGGCAGGGAGGAGGGGGACCAGGTCAGGCAAATTGACCAGCGGAGTGTCGTCCTTAGTTGTTTAATAAAGGGCGATCATTTCATTATTGTTACATTTCTGATTTGTTGTTGTTGTTGTCAATTGTTTTAGCCTTGTTGCAGTTTTTGTTGGTTCTGTTGGCATAGTTTTTTGGGAGAATCCTTTGGATATATTTTACTCACACATATTCCCATGCAGACTCATATACTCATACACCCTAAACAACTGGATTTAAGTTCCCATACATACTCATATAATGTGCAGAAGGATAACGCGCAAGTCCTGGGGTTGTGAACCTAGTATACTGCACTGGATATATACTATGAAGGTCCGACCAATCGTGACCTATGGAGCTATTGCATGGACTAGAAGAGCACCACTGAAATCAACTCAAAAAGTGGGGCAAAATACAAAGATTGGGGTGCATTGGGATATCTGGTGAAAGGAGCACCTACCCAACAGCAGCACTGGAAGTAATGATGGAACTAAATCCATTACGTATAGTAGAGCAAAAGAGAGCCCTAGCTACAGGATCAAGGGAGACAAGTCAAATACTAGGCTCTATCCACTGGAACCGAACCAACTCAGATATTGATTACTCCTTCCTGGATTGTTCTTTGGACAGGACTCAGTTAACATTTGACTTTGAGAAATGCTTTGTGACAAAACTAAGCAACAAAAAGGAAGGCAGCGGTTGAAGTACACCATTTTCTTTTAAAGAAAATACAGTCATGTGGTACACAGATGAGCCGAAAACTGAAAGTGGTACCGGAGCAAGGGTATTCGGACCCCAGTACTAATTATTCTGAACCTTTGGGAAACTACCCAAGTATCTTCCAAGCAGAAATCCAAGCCATCGAAAGATGCTCACAGATTAACTTGAGCAGGAAATGCAAAAGACGGGACATACGTACATTATCAGACAGTCAAGTCAAGCTAAACCAGCACTAAGCTCTACAAAATAGACTCTAAGTTGGGGGTATGGGACTGTCTTAAGAAATTGAACCTGCTAGGCAAAGATAACAACGTCAGCCTTTGATGGGTCCCCGGAGTTTTAGGGATCCAAGGTAACGAGCAGGTAGACGAACTTGCCAGGGAAGGAGCTTCCACAAAAATAATAGGAACTGAACCTTTTTATGGATTAGAAAGAGGAGTATTGGGAAGGAGTATTGGGAAAAACGTACTCAGAGAAGATGAGAACTGTGCAAGACTGAAACTCTCTTCAAGCCACGAAGGCTTAAGGCATTCTAAACTCTTGTTAGGCAACTACAACAGCAAAAGATTTAAGTCTTGCATTAGACTATCCAAGAATGGACTAAAAATTTTAACCAGGCTCCTGGCTGGACACTCAAAGGCTCAAAGAACATCTGAGCAAGCTAGGAATTATAGCAAGTCCCATGTTCAGATTCTGTGAGGAGGATACTGAACCACTAGAACACATTATTGGGGTTTGTGGGACGTTGAGGCACAAAGGGAAACAGCACCTGGGCTCTTTTCAAATTCTAGGTAACGCAATAGCACTACTTGAACCAGCCGCATCCTCAAATGTTTGAGGGCTTCAGGTAAAGCAGCCGCCCGAAGTTCACCCTTAGGCCATCATTGACCCCTTGTGATAAAAGGGCTTCAGGGTTGGAGGAGATTTTATAGGGATTAGATTAGGTTGGATGAGATTTTATTAGCAGAACAATAGTTGTAGTTGGTCCAAGGACTTTACACACCTCATTCTACATTACATTAGTCTTCATTAATTGGGCATTGGAGGTATAATTTATCCCATGTCCTTTGACATTTTGTTACGCTTACGAATTTTCGAAAAAGTGTCAATTCTGTACGTTTGTTTATTATATGCACTTTCAGAGTTATTCTTAAATGAGTCAGATTTGCCCTGTAAAGAGTTGAAGGGTTAATATATTCAACTACCTGCAACCTTTTTTAAACATTTTAACCCTTTATACTATATTTTTATAGAAATTTTAAGGACGAATACATAGTTTTGAGTTGTTGATCAATTCTGGTCTTACTTATTAGATCCTGCAGGAAAAAAGAATGTTTTTGAAAGCAATCATACAGTTTTTTGTAAATAGGCACTAGAGGGTTAATACTCAAAGAAACTACATACAAATGTATTTATAAATTAAGTTTTTTACAAGCATTTTTAATGTCTTCTGAGCATTTTTCCATCGTTTTTTACATGTTCATCTATTTTTGAAACTGATTGAAACGCATTTCTGTAGAGGTAGTTACAGGGTTAAGACCTTGGCAACTAACAGTAGGTTCCTACTTGCAAAACTATATGTAAAAATTTAATAAATGGTGAATGGCGTTAATTAATTGCCTTTCTGACCATTTTACGAAGCTAACTACTTGGATTCGTATCGCTGGATTTTGTAATAAGCACTCTTCAGTTAGAACAATTGGCTTTATTAGTATTCGTCCAACTCTCTATTGGCTTTAAAAGTTTGCTCGCTTCTCACACTTCATCTTCGCTAAAGTTTGCTTCAGTCAATTGTTGCACCACAATGTTTTATTTACATCTGCTTCAACTGTCCGTTGCTAATACGACGTCCGCTCTGCGACAATCACTGCTCAACTGCCCGTTGCTAACGACGTCCAGTCTGCAACGATCACTTTTTAACTCTCGTTGCTAACACGACGCTCACGCTGCTTGCTGCCACTCTCAGGATTCGGTTATGATCACTTCTCCCTGCTTGCTGCCAACGATGACCACTTTCCGCCTGTCACTGGTTAACAGATCTGCTACTACGATTTTCACTCTCGGCTACGCTCACTGCTTCATTGCTGCTGCTACTCTACTACGTTGTTCACTTGCTCACTTTCACTTGTTTACTGATCCCGATGTCTCGTGTGCAGTCACTTATACACCTCTTGCACACGAGAGCCTCAACCAGCCTCCGAGCACAGCTTCGCATGCCTTCTCGCGTGTACATTTTTAGGGGTTGAAATCGACGCTCATCCTAAAACCATCAACCAATCAGATGGCGCGTTGATTTCGTAGCAATATTATTGTATATATTAAATACAAATTGAAATATAGTATAAAGACTGGACGCAGACCTTTCCAGATTATATGTCATTATATACATAGGTGTACTATATGTATATCATTATAAAATGTGTTTAGTCTAAGACAAAATGCAATAAAATATTTATAAAAAAAAATTATAATAATAAATAAATATTAAATAAATAATAATAAAATCCATAAACCCATTTTATATGGTCTCAGGTGTCCAACACTGACAACAACCTGCCAATTCCTTCATAAAAATATGCGCTGAGGCAGACTGAAGTAGTGCAGCAATTGGAGCGTTTGTTTGTGAAATTGTGTTCTTTTCGATATTTGAGCCTTGTCTCTGATAAATTTTATTTTATTTTTCTGCCCCAAAACAATGCAAGTGAAATGATAAAAAAGTCAATTTTTACGCCAATTGTCGCCACATCATTGGATCACCAAAAAAAAACAACAACAACATTATTTTTACTTTGTAACAAGGATCAAAACGAAGAGGTGACGGCAAGGAGCAACAACAACAACAACAATAGCAAAATAATTCTTTGAAAAATCGACAAAACTCTCAGCAGCGTGTAAAACCGGGCAAAGTTATTCGCAAAATGTGTGCTGAAATGTAAACAAAAATGCGAATGCAAATATTTGCATTCGAAATGCCTGCAGAGGCGGTGGCAGAGGCAGCGGCAGCGACAGAGCCGCAAGCAGCAAGCAAACAAAACGCATTCAAATTGCAATCGAAATGGAATATTAACAAATAAAAAAGGGGAACAACAACAAAATGGCAAGAAAATCCGAAGCTAAAATACACAGTTCAGAAATGTTTAGAAGTGCACTCACAGAACAAAGCAAATCAAGGGGAAGGAAGGAGCAGACGAGAAGCAAACGGTGTGTTGGAGCAGATACAAAATTTATCTGCCAATGCAGCAATAGAAATAAAAAAAATATATATTTTTTTTTAAATAACGAAATATAAAACTGAATAGGAAAATTTACAAACTGCAGAGAAAATTGTTTACAAAACTAGGCAAAATTCTAATAAACTTAACAAATCCAATTTTTATTATTGCCGCCGTTCAAGCTGCTAATGCTGTTGTTCTTGTTGTTGTTGTTGGTCTTCTTGTTGTTGTTTTTCTTCTTGTTGTAGTTCTCATTGTTGTAGTTTTAATTGTTGTTGTTCCCATTGTTGTTGTTCCCATTGTTGTTGTTCCCATTGTTGTTGTTCTCATTGTTGTTGTTTTAATTGTTGTACTCTAACTAGTGACTCTGCCCTCGTTGTTGTTGTTGTAGGTGGCTTTGCAGTAATAAACCTACCTATGTATTTACTGTATTTACTGCCTTTGTTGTTGTTTGCTATCGGTATTGCACTAGAGCGAGTATTTGTGCAGTAGCGCAGCAGCATCTGCTTGCATACTCAAATTTACACGTCAGCACTCACCTTGGAGCTGCAGTTGTGGCTCTGTTGTTGTTGTAGTAAAGCTAACATTACTCTTTGTTGTTGTTGTTATGTATGCAGTGCGAGTGGCGAAGCAGCATCTCTTAAGATATTAACTCAAAATTGCAACAAATACACACGTGCGAGCTAACATAAATGCTGAGAGTTGTTGCTATTGGTGCTTTAGTAAAGCTAACATGCGTGCTCACTTAGCTGCTGGAGTGGCTGTTGTTGTTGTTCGTGTAGTAATGCAAGCATTTTTCCATCTTTGTTGTTGTTGTTGTGACTATTCCTATTCTAGCTGCATTACGAATCTGAGCAGTAGTTGTTATTGCACTTACTTTTGTATTTGTTGCTTGTTCTTTGCACAGCTAAATAAACGATCTCTCATAGAAACACACACATACACCCGCACTCGCGCCGGCACCTGCACCAGCAATCGCTCCCGCTCCAGCACCCTCGCCCGCACCATCAACCACATTCAATTTCAAGTAAATGTTCATGCTTAAATAACACTCACAGCCATTGCACAGGCGAAAATGTATCATAATTTGTTCATTTTATTATTTCTATTGAAATGATTTCTATTTTTTTGTTGTTTGTTTAATTTCTTAATTTGCGAAATTGCGAATTGAAATCTTACAGCGCCACTATGATGCACTGCATCATTGGCAGCGTTGTGGCTTTGTTGTATGGCCCACCAAGCAGCCACCGACCGCATCTGCTGTAAAGCCGTAAATCCCATATCGGCACTTGCATTGCTGCGGCCAAATACTGGTTGGGCTTTACAGTGAGTGAGTGTGTGTTGTGTGTGTGTGTGTGTAAACAATGTGTAAAAATATCGTTTATTATCAAAACAATTGCCTCAGAATTTGGCAACGCTTTTGCGGTAAGTGCAGAAGTGGTGGTATGGTTGAGTGGTGAAACAGAGGTCTCCTCACTTTGTTGCAAGCAAGTACAGTAACTTGCAGTAGAGGAAATACTGGTATGATACTAGCTTAATCCAGTCAGTCAGAGGGTTATTTTGCGGTTTGAGCGCTTCCCCGAACAAAGAACAACCGACTGTCTACTGATATAAACATGTAAATGAGAATATGTATATACACTTAAACCCTCGAAATCCCCTCTGAAATTTATTTCTGGGCGCGCCTCTGACCGTTGGGTACTATTTGAGAATGAACTCTTGCCCAAATTGACTCTCTTGTTGCAAAAAAAAAACATATGTGGTGCATTCTGTACAGTGTTGCCAGATTGTGGGATGTCCCAAATAAGGGGGAGAATTTTATTAGCTCTTCCAAGAAGGTTGAGAATGGACTTTTATCTTAGGATATTACAAAATAATATAATTTATATCTGTTATAAATGTTTCGAGAAATCAATAATATATTAGGATTTAAAGAATCTGATTAGAGGAGCTTGACGTGAGATTTAGAGGGACCCTAGTAACACTGCTTATAGGCGTCTTCTTGTATATCCGAATCTCTCCACAAGAATCCAATAAAAGCGATAATAGCCTTCCCATACATAGTCTTTGTTAATTCACATTAATTGATATAAATGAAACTCAACTGTTCAAAGATAATACCAATATATATACAACAATATCAATGGGAATAATCCTTCATTTCTTTAGGTGATTCGAATTTTCTCAGCTAAAATACTGGGACTCAACTTATAATACCCATCAAAGACCACAGAGACGCGACACTTCAACGTCTCTCGTTTTGCATACACTTACGCATGCGCAAAACTGTGTGGCTGATTTTCTTCAGAACCAGCGATAAACAAACCTATACATACATATAGCAATTAACGATAAACAAGGACAGTTTTTTTTAAACGCCAGAAAAATTGGCCTTTAAGTGTTGGTTCTCTGTGTTCTCTGGTACCCATAACTCCCATGTGTGGAATTGGTTTAGTCAAACTACTTGTAAATAATCAAAATTTAGCTTTGTGATCTAAGGTCTTTATTATTACTATATCTTACACCATAATTAATTATGACTGCAAGGGTTTAAAGAAATGAATACTAGCTACTCAGGTTTGTGAATCGAAGAGAACAGAGTTTTTTATAAAGAAGCATTTCGAGACAAAGCCCGTGGCAGGATTTGAATCTGCGACCCTCTGGGTGTGAGTCTATTTTTGAATATTGAATGTAATTATCATTATTTATTAAATACAAAATTATACTTGGAAATTCCACCCTGGCAGCTAGTGCTCTTTGGCTATTGTCTAATAAAAATTATATTATTAATTTTCACTTATAAGCAAAAAAATACCCTCCATATTCAGTGTAGCACCATTTAACAAACTCCTGGTTGAAGTATGTGACATGTAATTGCATATAAAACTATTTTTGTCACTGCACTTTTCTAGTTATTAGAATTGTTTACAAACTAAACATTGCTTTTAATTACTTTACTGTATAAACTGAGAAAGTTTATAAAAAAAAAAAAAACCTGACTATCGATTACTCTACTAATTTATTCAATGGTGAGCATTTCCTGGCCAAACACGATTACGCAGCACTAGCTGAAAATGATATTACGATATTTCCTCATAGTTCCAAATAAATTCTTCAAAGAAAAAACTCACTCAAAATTACCATAGCAAGCTCTCCACAAAAAACACTTACGATAAAACCAAAGACCGTATATACGGTCTTCAGATAAAAACACACGTGAGAGAGCACACAGCGACACGAGCCAACCAACCATTGTGAGCGGAAGCATTTTCGATTTCATTATTTTTGTATACGAATAACAACAACACCAATGTGCATTGTTGTTTGTGCTGCTACGAGCGCTCTCGCACGATCGTTTGCTCTACCAAAAGATACTCCCTTGTATGCCTGAGTGTGTGTACGTCTGTAGATTAGTTGTTTTTATATATGCACACACAATAGTAAATATATATCCAAAAATTCGAATTTACAGTTTGTTTTTGTTGTATTATCGTGTTCTTCGTAAATTTGCTGAAACATGTGTGCGTGTGCATGTGTGTGTGCGGCTGCGACGACGATTCGAGTACAACGGCAGCGGTGGTTCCTCATATATATTTTCTGTTGAGAATGTCAGTTTTATACAGAAAGCGTCGTTGTACGTTCGGTCTGACAAGTATTCAAACAAAGAAAACGGCGATCGTTTATGCTAATTGTGAAAACAAACATATTTTAATATTCAACTCTCAAAGTGTATTTTAAATGGAATAAAACTGCAACGGCTAAGAAATCAAATACATAAGAAGTAGATTTGCATGCTGTACAAATTTTAAGTAAGCCAAGAATAATTCTTGTACGGGAGTGTTCTGTGTGTGTGTGTTTGTTTGTTACCCTGCCATTCCCGCGTATTTATTGCACAAAAATACCATTGCACCCCCACACTTCAATTGTAAATTGCATGCCACAGCCTACAGTATAAATACACTGTGCCGGTCGGTGTTTTTAAATACATAAAATTGAAATAAAAAACAAAAACAAAGTGTCTTTGGAATAAAAATATAGTATCCGTATTTAAAAAGTTTTCCATGTAGAAGAAATTCATAGTTTTCATTTACGAAAATTGTTATTTGTATAATTTTAAGTTTCCTTTCAAATGCTTTTGTTTTATTTCTTGTGTTTTTAACTAAATATATTTAATAACAAAATCAAAAAAGAAAGATTTAGTATTAAATTGCCGTGCAAAATTTAATTGAGCGTTCCGGTTTATTTTATATGCAATTTTTTTGCTATTGCGCGTTTTTTCGTTTTCGTTGTGATCGCGTAATATCGTGTAGTAAGTCGTACATCTTCGTACTCGCTGAGTAGTCCAACGGTCAAAAGCAAACAAAAAAGCAACAAAATAGCCGCCCTGCGAGTCGACTGTGCGAGCTGCGAGTGCGTGTGTGTGTGTGAGCGAGTGCGTGGTAGTCGCATGGAAATGATTTTGAAGGGCACAATTTTTTGTTTTTTCTCTTTGCTTTTCTCTATTCCAGTTTAAATTAAAACCAAATTTGAATCAAAAATCGACCAATCTTGGGCAGCTAATTTGGTATTTTTAATTTTGACCGGTGCCTTTTTTTAAAATTTGTCTTCTCTTTCAGTTTGTTTATTTTTTAATATTTCTGCAAACTTTGCAAAATTTTTAACTGTGTTACACGCGATTTCCAAATTGTCGTCTGTTGGAACAAAATTCTGCGTACATTGCACGTTTTTAAGCAAAGTGCCAAACAAAATCATCCCGTGAACTAAAACCAAAACTCAAAAAGAAAATTACAAAAAAATTGTAAACCTCAACAAAAACCGCATCACTTTGGATAACAAGCATTTTCTGCAAGCTGTAAGTCCTCATCCACCTTTCATTTTTATTAAGAATTTTTACTTAGTTTATATGTAAACTTATATTCGGATTTTTCTAATTAATTTTTTGTACAATTTTCCTGCCTTGCATTCCTATTTTTTTCTACTGCCTCCTGTCGTCTACCTAACCTTTTTTTATATACTTATATCTATGTACATATGAATGTATTTGCATTCCTATACTTTCTGTTTACCTGTGCGTTTCGTTTCATAGCGTCCCTTCCTTTGCTTTGTTGTTGTTGCATATTTATTTCCTCTAATTCTCCTACCTTTCTGTATGTTCGTTTATTTCTATATATTATATTTCTTGTTCTTGTTGTGCTTGCTTCCATTGCATTACGTATTCATGTAAATACTCGGTCATAAAACGGGCCATGCCAGCGTTTCTTTGCGTTCTCAGTACATAGGACGGCGGCTTTTGTGAGTGGCTCGGGCGGCTACGATCATCCATCCATCAAGTCCATAAATAACACTGGAATGGCGTTGGTATTGGAAGAAGAATTGTTATCTGTGGACGGACAGGTATCCTGCAAGTGATCGTCTTCACTACAGGTGTGGCATACAAACTAAACAAAGAAGGGAGAATGTAAAATGGAAAATGCAGAGGTCGTTACAGTCATGGTGGTAGTTTCAACAGGGAATCGATTGTCGAACTATATACATATATATATTGAAGTCAACAACTGAAATTCCTTATTAGGGGGATCAGACTCAGTCTCCCTCTAGTAAATGGAAAATATGGACTTATGAACTTTTCATTATACAAGGTTCAGAACAAAGTAGATAAAACTTTTCAGAAACTGCTTTTACTAGTGAAGCCATCTATTGGCGGATTGAAGAACAATTCATATCAATATTTGAAAATCAAGGATAAGTTTAAAGTTCCTTTGGAGGATCAGTACCAGTCTCCCTCTAGTAAGGGGAATTTTGCGCTAATTTAAAGTACGAGTATGTTTGGAAAGGAAATTTGGAAATATGCTCAACTTTCAAGGACTGCATGATGTCATAATGCAGGGTCTCCAAGTATATTATTTGGGTAATATATGCTGATACGACTATTAAACAACACTATCAGAAAATGTGTATACAAGATGCAGGACAAAGTAAACCGGACTGTTAAAATATGGGCATATCTAGTGGGCCCATCAATTGGCTGATTGAAGAACAATCCATATCAGTATTTGAAATTCCTCGTTTGGTGGATCAGTCTCACTCTTCCTCTAGTAAATGGAAATTTTGCAATAATGTACTTTTCATTATACCAAATGCAGGAAGGACAAAGTAAACAGGACGGTTCAAAATAGATATTTCTAGTGATACATTACATTCGCCAGTAAGGAGATCCCTCACTGAGGTACCGACAAAATTTCATCACATTTGTACTAATAGAACCCGAGTTTCGGCTCCTGAAGTGACATTATATTTATGTAATCAGTACAAAAATGTGCATCGAACAAGGAACTAATATCAAATTTTGTTTTGAACTTACCATTAGATTAGATTTATTTAAGGTTGCTATACGCCACGAACTGAAAGATCTATTGTGATGCCCCTATTTATTTAAAAGATGAGTAAAGTCTCATCTATAGATCTTTTGTCAGGTTTATTTCCAACAGGAATTCATGTATTTTGGAGGAATCAAATTGAGAAATCTTGCTAATACTAAGATATATACTCCAACACACCTGTTTTTTATGTACCAAGGGTCCGCAGTCTGATCAGGTGCAGTGATGTTTCGTCACTTTCTCCACAAAATCTACAGACGGCATCTGAAGATATACCCAACTTTTTCATATGGTAGTTGAGTCTACAGTGTCCGCTTAAAACGCCAGGACGATTCTTAATTTACTTCGAATCTGATATGTCCAGGCCTATGGTGATTCTCAATTTACTCCGAGGCATGTTTATTCACACTTTAGCTCTTTTAGGATTAAAGCCTCACAGAAGACCTTTGTACTATGTTATTTCCGAAGATTTTCCAGGTTTGACTTTTTTTTGCATTTGTTCCCATCAGTTGATGTTCCCATAAGTTGATGTTCCCATCAGTAGCTATTCCCATCAGTTGATGTTCCCATCAATTCCCATTATCGATGTCGTTAAAATTACAGATAAAACAAAATGCTATCGCTACGATAACAAAAACATATCCATTCCAATTGGGCGTTATATCGACCGAAATTGCGTAGTTTTTAATTGATAGGTGTATATATGCCACATTGTTTAAGATATTATCATAATGGTTATATATGGCTCAGATTTTAGGATACAGGTTGTGTTTCGTTCGAAAATTTCCGAATTTTGACCCAAGATAAATATCAATGGAATATAGAATATCAGTATATATACAATCAATCATCTATATCCTTCTTCAATGCTCTATAATCATCTTCAATCATTATATCCATCTTCAATCATCTATATCCTTCTTCAATACTTTATATCCATCTTCAATCATCTGTGTATATCCATCTTCAATCATCTATATCCTTCTTCGGTACTCTATATCCATCTTCATTCATCTGTGTCCATCTTCAATAATTTAAATCCATCTTCAATCATCTATATATATCCATCTTCAATCATCTATGCCCATCTTCAATCATCTATAGCCTTCTTCGGTACTCTATATCCATCTTCAATCATCTGTATCTATCTTCAATCATCTATATCCATCTTCAATCATCTATATCCATCTTCAATCATCTACAGCTGTGTTCATGAAAATAGTAGTGCCGTTGAGTTGAGAGTATTAAAGTGTGAAATAAAAAGAAATTTACAATTTACGCTTTTAAAATTGTGAAAATAGAATTTAACATATATTTTCTAGAATATTTACAGTTTTTTTAATTATACATTTATTGACTTTCGTTACAAGGGCATTTTCAAATTAAAATTTGAAAATGGTGCTGTTCACGAAAATAGTAGTGTCAATTACAAAGTAAAAAAAAAACAACAAAGTTCAAGTTAAACAATATTTTAGATGTTCTCAACATGTTTTAATGACTAGTACTTAGTAGTAAATCCTTTATTTTTAATTACGGCGTCGCACCGGCGTGGCATAGAGTCAATAAGGTCCATGCAACGCTTTACGGGAATTTGAGCCCATGCCTCTTGAACCACCTGCCATAGTTGGGCTCTGTTGGAAGGACTTGCAGTAGATACTATTCGTTTAACATCTCCCCACAAATTTTCTATCGGATTAAGATCCGGAGACTGAGGGGGCCATGGCATAACTTCGATCTTTTCAGATGCAAACCAGTCCTTAGCTAGTTTGCTGGTATGTTTGGGGTCATTATCCTGCTGGAATGTCCATTTTACAGGCATTTCCCAACTGGCATATGGTAGCATTGTACATTTTAGTATGTCAACGTATACAGTTTTGTCCATGATGCCATTAATCATATGAATCGGGCCAACACCAGTATACGAAAAACAAGCCCATACCATTATGCTCAGCCCACCATGTTTAACTGTTTTCGTAGTGTATTGTGGTTGGTATTCTGTGTTTGGTGGACGTCGAACATACTGCCTGGAGCCTGTTCCACCAAATAAAACTATTTTGCTCTCGTCTGTCCACAATATATTGCGCCACTTTTGGGGGGGCCAGTCCATATGGCTTTTAGCAAATTTCAATCTTGCAACCACGTGCTTTTTTGTCAAAAGTGGCACCTTTCTAGGGCTTCTCGCAAACAAATTTTGCTCTATTAGTCGACGACGTACTGTTACGGCACTGACTGATAAGTTTAAATCCTTTTTAATCATCTTGGAGGATGCTGAAGGCTTCATCTTGCTATATCGCACAATTCGTCTATCTTCCAAAACTGTCGTCCTCCGCTTACAACCACGGCGTTCAGTCTTATTCTCGTATTTAATAGCATTAAATACCATAGTGGCAGTGCATCCAACAATTCTTTCAATTTCTTTGTATGTTTTGCCTTCATTTCTCAGCCTAACTATTAAGTCTCTTTTCTCGATCGAGCAATGCTTTCCTCTACCCACTAAAAATTAAAGAACTTCGCAATTGCAGTAAATTTCTGTCATCGTAATTTTTTATTACTATATTGCACTTACTTTCGTCAACTATTATTAATTTTTTGTACTATTATTAATATTTTGCAACTATTCACATAAAGCACTACTATTCTAATGAACACCTGTTTCTGGTGCATTTATCAAAAGTGATCGACGAAAGAAAAAAAAGAATACAAAAGTAGCGGTATTTTTTCGTTTTTTTGTTCTTAACATTCTGTTCTACAAAAACAATACACAAGTGTTCAATTTGCTAGACTGAACATGTCAAAACAGTATTGTAAATATTATGAGCCGCTGCACTACTATTTTCATGAACACAACTGTATATCCATCTTCAATAATCTATGTATGTCCATCTTCAATCATCTATATCCTTCTTCGGTACTCTATATCCATCTTCATTCATCTATGTCCATCTTCAATCATCTATATCCTTCTTCGGTACTCTATATCCATCTTCATTCATCTATGTCCATCTTCAATCATCTATATCCTTCTTCGGTACTCTATATCCATCTTCAATCATCTATGTATATCCATCTTCAATCATCTATGTCCATCTTCAATCATCTATATCCTTCTTCGGTACTCTATATCCATCTTCAATCATCTGTATCCATCTTCATCTATATCCTTTCATCTGTATCCTTCTTTCATCATCGCTATTCTTCTTCCCTCATCTATATCAATCATATATATCCTTCTTCGGACTCTGTCCCTGGTTCCCTGGTGACTCAGTGCCCTCTAAGTTGCCAGAGCTGATTCACTTTTGCTCAAAGGCAATGAAGAGTCGCGTCGATGCCTATGCAGGTGAGACTGCCAGTTTGCAACTCGATAAGGGGAGGCAAGTAGGCGCCAGTGCCCGTCTTGCTGCTGCACTCAGCCAGTGCGTCAATACATTTTAATGCATAAAACAATATAATATTTTATATTTTCCGCGGAAGAGCATCGTTCTGAAAATAAAAATAAAAAAAGAATCGAAATCAAATTAGCACTGCAAAGTATTACAACAGCTGCCGTCGCCGCTAAGCCTTCAAAAAGTGTTGAGTCAACAAAAATGGCAGCACAAAAATTGGTTCAATCATTTTTTTGTGCACTTACAATTTTTACTTTATTATTGCTTCTGCTGACTGGTGGGCTTATTACCACCATATACCAGATACATGGTGGTAAAATGCGTTGCAGGTGCCCAGCAGAAAATTTGACTAACCGAGAAAACTATTTGCAGACACTCCCCCAAGCTCACACAGAAATTAAAGCCTGATGAGTCCAAATAATAGCTACATAATTGTGGATATCTCTTTAGAAGAGTCCCAAGGACATGCGGAGCTTTTCCTTTTTGCATATATCTGTCGGCTGCATCACTGTCAAAGCTTCAGTCATCAGAAAACTACACAGCAATGAATTACACCTCATCATAAAAGCTCTGCTGCTTCAAGAACGCTTTTTATGTGATCACTTCCCTGAAGCTTTGAACATGAGATGCTTGAATGATGCGTGCTTTTTATGTGTTTTGGTCTTACCTTCTTTAGTAAGGATAATTTTGTTTTCACTTTCCTAAAGCTTTTAATTTGAGTAGTTTGAATGCATCCTGCTTCTTATGTGTTTTGGTCTTACCTTCTCTTTTAAGGATACTGTTCGCTTTTTGTAGCTAAGTCCTCCGTTTTCGATGCTCCGTTGAAGTTTGTTAGTATATTATATGAATGATCGTCTTATTTTAATCATGATCTGTGAAGTAATTCATCTTGAGTTAGGTTCTAGTCATGTTCGTAATGTATGATAACCAAATTTAGTCCTTGTGCACAATTCTCCGTTTTTTTCTGGGTGGCCAGACATCAGCTCACTACACCTTTGCGTGTATGTACGTAGAATGTGAATGAGTTTTAGCGCAGAAATATGTAAAATATAATTTGTTATTATTTCAGCATTTGCTGCTGATAAGAAAGTATTTGTTTAGGCATTTTTCGTATTACATTTTACCGCCGCTTGTTTGTTTGGCATGTGTGCAGCGAAACGGTGTCTGGGCGACTTTTTATCATATTTCAGTTTCTTTCTTTTTATCTCCGTTTTTTGTAGTTAGCAGAATAGTCGCAGATATACACATTCATAGCATATATATATATATATATATATATATATATATATACATATATACATATACTTTCAGTTAGAACACGCAGCACTGATACACGTTTTATTTGTGGAACAAGATTTGTTTGCAATTCATTATTTATGAACCAATTTGAAGTCGCTGTTTTCACAAACAGAATGCTAATGACACAATTAAGTAGGAGCATTTTTTTTTACAATAGAAGAACAGCTGCAGGAATTTTTGGGTCGGGGGAGGAACTAATGCTAAAATTTTGTTAAAGTAAACCGCTAAAACTAGGTTGGTTACTGGCTGGATTAAGTTCTTATAGAGAAAAATTGGGAGAACTTTTTGTTCCGGAAAACATGTGCTTGTGTACTAGTTTTGCTCGAACATTAAATTGTTTATTAGAACACTAAATTATACTATAGAACAGTAAATTGTTTATTAGAACATTCAATTATACTCTAAAACAGTAACAGAGAAACATTTAGTGTTCTAAAGAACAAATTAATATTCCTTGGAAATATGTTAACAATGTTCAGCTTACATATTAACATATTTGCAAGGAATATTAATTTGTTCTTTAGAACACTAAATGTTTCTCTAGAACAGTAAGTTGTTCACTAGTACATCATATTAACCTCTAGAACAGTAAATTGTTCATTAGTACCGTATACTAACCTCTAGAACAGTAAATTGTTTTCTAGAACATTAAGTTGTACTCTGGAACAGTAGATTGTTTTTTAGAATAGTTCTCTATACCATTTAATTGTTCGCTAGAACAGCAAATTGTTCTCTAGAACAGCAAATTGTTCTCTAGAACAGAAAATTGTTCTCTAGAACAGCAAATTGTTCTCTAGAACAGCAAATTGTTCTCTAGAACAGTTAAATTGTCTGGAACAGTAAAATGTTTTTTAGAACAGTTTTCTACATCTCTAAATTGTTCTCTATACCATTTAATTGTTCTCTAGAACAGTTAAATTGTTTTCTATAACATTCAATTGTTACCTCTGGAACAGTAAATTATTTTTTAGTACAGTCTAGATCAGCAAATTGTTCTCTATACCATTTAATTGTTCACAAGTACAGTACAATGTTCACTAGTACAGTCAATGATTTTCTACAACAGCAAATTGTCTTATTACAATAGCACTAGTACAGTAAACTAACCTCTAGAACAGTCAATTGTTATATACAACATTAAATAGTTCTCTGGAGTAGTAAATTGTTTTTTAGAACAGTTTTCTACATCACTAAATTGCTCTCTATACCATTTAATTGTTCACTAGAACAGCAAATTGTTCTCTAAAACAGTAAATTCTTGTCTAGAACAGCAAATTGTTCCCTAGATCAGTAAATTGTTCTCTAGATCAATAAATTGTTCTCTATACCATTAAATTATTCGCTAGAATTGTAAATTGTTCTCTACAGTAGCTAATTGTTCTCTACAACAGCAAATTATTCTCTATTTAGAACTGTAAATTGTTTTCTAGTATCCTAAATAGTTCTTTAGAACAGAGAATTGTTCTCTAAAATATTAAATTGTTCTCTATACCATTAAATTGTTCGCTAGAACAGTGAATTGTTCTTTAGAACCACTTACAGAACTTTGTTTTATGAAGTAAACAGTTTGCAAAAGGTTAGTTCCGGCAAAATTTTATTTGGTTATTTGAGGTTTGAATGGAACAGAATTTATAGATCTTAAAGAGCAGTATAGCTTGAACTCGGATACACAGAGTAAACTTCTCGCAGAAATTTGGTTTTCAGAGTGAACAGCTGGAATAATGTTCAATATTGAAGATTATATTAAAACAATTTCCGTCTTTGAACGGTATTACAGATCTCTTTGGTCGTATAACGAATCATAACATGATTAAGAACTGCTTCTTCAGTCTTCCTGTTGTAGTCTCGCAGTTATCGGGTTGACTTATATCACGATTCGTACTCGCATTCTCTTTCTATTGAAGCTTCTACAGAGTGTCTGGCGAGGAAAATATGAGAGAGTAGTTTATAATGTCATTTTTGATATATGTTGACATGATCTGAAAGGTTTTGGGGAAAATATATATAGAAATATTATATATAGATTAATTATAAATTATAATTACAGAGAAAAAGAAGTTAATTCTGTGTTTCAAATTCAAGAAGGTAATTCTGAATGATGAAGAAGTTAGTTCTGTGTTTCGGAGATCGATACAAAATTTCCTAGTTCCCTTCCAAATCCACACACACTAAGCAGACAATTCAAGTGCAATCAATTCGTTTATTGTTCAGAACCTTCAGCACAGGTTTACTTATCAATTCGTGCATGTAAAAAATTGTATAATCTGTTGACTTTAAATGACTTCAACACATCTGATTTTTATGATGATTAATGGCTGAAAGTTGAAGAAACTTTTCATTAAGTATCCAGTATAACACCACTCAACACACACTAACACACACTAACACACACTCACACGTACACAATTAACACAACTCCATTCCAGTTTCTGTGGGCAATTTAGCACTTCACATATGAAACGTAATCATAAATAAAACAATAAAATAATTATTGAAATTTATTCATTTATATGGAAACTCAGGCGAGTGCGCGACTATATTTATCCATATAAGAGCACGCTTCAGTAGTGCTTAGTCACATACACTCACAAGGAATACACATGCAAGAGCTGGCAAGTGTGTGTGTGTGTGTTTTTGCGAGCGTGCTAAATCACAATTACGGCTTAATTTATAAAAATAAAATTTATCAACAATTTTAATTTTAAATTTCATTTCAAAACGTAGGTAAATGGCCAAAAAAAAGCCTGTCTCCATTTTTAATTTAAAATAATTACCGAAATTTGTATACTCCGAGTTCTCCGCCACACACACCCACACCCCCTATCAAAATCTGTGTGCTGGCTACGAACGAGCGACTGAGTCCGAGCTCTGTCTGAGCACGCTGGAATCGCGGCAGTGGTACAGATTTTTTTCAAGTCACCCCAGAATTGGTTGATTTTTCTGCTTGTGCTGTTTGTGGGCCCTCCCCAAAAAACCACACATTTCTCAGTCACACTCACGGCTTTTTCTGTCCGACTGACTGCCCTGAGTCAAGCTTCAAATTGTGAGCCTCTTAAAATGTTTTATATGTGTAATTCTTTCTGCTTTTCTTACTCATTCTTCCACTCCACTTCACTCCACTCTCGTATCCCACTGCTCTACCCTTATATCGTGGTTAATAAATTATCAAGTTGAACGGCCGGTTCCAAAATTTTAACACGCCTGACCTTGAATTTGAAATTCTCTTCTTTTTCTGTTTTTTGTTCCTTTTTATAGTTTGGTTCTTTCAGTTCTTTGGTTTTCTTTGTTATTGTTGTTCTTTATTTTTTTTTCTCTTCATATATTTTTGGTCTGTGTAAACATTGGAACGAACTTTTCAAGTAAGGGACCACAATTATCTTTCCTCAGCAAATGCAGGCTCTGTCACGATGAGTTTTGACAGATCATCTTCACGATGAATGAGTTTGGATATCTTCCAGACTTGATAAACATGGAGGGAGCTTGTGGATAATGCACACATAATGTGGAGTACCCTACTGTACGTCGAATGGCTAATGAGGGCATTCTGTTGCTTAGCAAGAGAAATGTAACTGCAGGAAGGTGTAGTTTTTTAGACTCAGTGCTTTAAACACATGCGGAATAAAAAGATTTAGTTGCTTATCATCAATTTGACTTTTGGAAAAAGTGTTGGAAAAAATTTCTCGATCAATGTTTAAATTTCTCGATCAGTGTTCAAATCAGAATCAGTACTCAATTTTTTGGAACAAAACGGCATGCAAATCTTCTAAATTTCTTGATCAATGTTTAAATTTCTCGATCAATGTTTAAATTTCTCGATCAATGTTTAACTTTCTCTATCAATGTTTACATTTCTCGATCAATGTTTAAATGTCTCGAATCAGTATTAAATTTTTTGGAACAAAACGGCATGGAAATCTTCAAAATTTCTCGATCAATGTTTAAATTTCTCGATCATTGTTTAAATTTTTCGATCAATGCTTAAATTTCTCGATCAATGTTTAAATTTCTCGATCAATGTTCAAATCAGAATCAGTATTCAATTTTTTGGAACAAAACGGCATGCAAATCTTCTAAATTTCTCGATCAATGTTTAAATTTCTCGATCAGTGTTTAACTTTCTCGATCAATGTCTACATTTCTCGATCAATGTTTACATTTCTCGATCAATGTTTAAATTTCTCCATCAATGTTTAAATTTCTCGATCAATGTTTAAATTTCTCGATCAATGTTCAAATCAGAATCAGTATTCAATTTTTTGGAACAAAACGGCATGCAAACGGCATGGATTCCAGTTCGGAATACACACATTAGCGAAGGATTGTTTGAATCAGTTGTGGTTTCTATAGGATTGGGGGAATTCTGGACACTGTCTATATATCTCGAACGAGAATTTATGAAAAACCAAGTGAAATTGCTTAGAATGAAACTGAAGATAACACATACATATAATTTAGGTGCTCTGAGGAATTCACGATGCTCTTAGAAATTTTCGAGATACAGAGTATTTGAATTATTATTCAGTGCTGAATTCTTTTGGTTAGAATAATAGTTATGATAATAATTGCGATAAGGTAATTAGTTATGTGCAATTATTGAATGGAAGGGATGATTCTGAATATGTTTTTACCGTAGTAAGAAGGTACAAATATCATTATTCTGAATAATGTTCTTCTTACTAAAGGAAGAAGGTACAAATATCATGATTCTGAATAGTGTTCTTAATGTTGGAGCAAGGTACAGATGCGATGATTCTGAATAGTGTTCTTACTTATAGGAAGAAGATACACACATCATGAATCTGTATAGCGTTCTGACTATAGAGGCAGATTCAGATATCATGATTCTGTATAGTGTTCTTACTATAATACGAGTATATGATGAATTAAGTACCAGATGTGAGATCCACTGAGCATATTTGCAGTTCCCACGTTGACTACAGACCGTTGCAGTCTTAACTCGAATTGAAACTTATCAGCAGTATACGAAAAATGTATTCAATTATGAACCCTATTATACTTGAAAGTGGGCTTCCTTGCATAAAAAGCTGCCCAACGGTGACTATATTATTGCCACAAGTCTGATCACTATATACTGAGTGCGTTGATGGATTGTATTTCCGCTTGTGGTTCCTTTTATCCTCTCACAATATCTCAGAACTTATGAAAACGAATGAAAATCCTGCTTAGACTTAGCAGAAGTTTTGCGAAAGCGTAGCGCATCGATCAGTCGATACGACCAGAGCCAGCTTAAAATATACATTTTTTTGTATGAATAGTTTATTCTGTATATTTTTAAGTCGTGGTTTCTCTTCCTCTCGCCATAAAAACACACACACAAAAAAAAGAAAGGAATTACCATTTAACAGTCCGTGTCTGAAACGGAAATGGGCTTTACTCCGCCTGTGTCTGTCATACTAATTTGAAATCGTGCCGGGCGTTGGGTAAGGGTGTGCGAGACAGACGCTGCCGAAGGTGATGGTGATAGTAGCGATAGCGCTGGAGCGACAATAGTGACGATAATGGTGGTGGATACCGATCATGTAAACAACATTGAAAAGTTGAGGCAATTTTTGGCAGGTTTTGATCGAATCCCATCCATTAATTTGCCCTTCTACTTTTTCTAATTTGAGTTAAGTTTAAATCGGCGTTAATTACCACATCTGTCAAAATTCAGTCTTTCCAACGTATGATCATGCGTCAAGCTCGTCCGTCCGTCCGTCCGTTTTGCCACCCTACCCGCAAATACAGCGTGATTGATGGATGACTTGGCTGTGGACGTAGCAAAGCATGGGCCTCATTTTGATTTGATTTGTTTGCTTTTTGGATCGAGTTCAGTTGGAGCCGAGTAAGACGCCATGACGTTCGCTCTTTTGCGCAAGCGCACATGTCTTTAAATAGTTTTTTTCCTATCCGTTTTGCTTTTGGCTTTTTATTTGTTTCATTAACATTGATTTTGGCATTGCTTCGAGCACTTTTTTGTTTGTATTTCTGTTGTCGATTTGTTGTTATTGTGCTACTGATAATGAATTTGTTAATTTTGGAGGCCAGGAGGCTTTAATTTGCTTTCAATTGTTTCACACCTATTTTCTGTTTGCTCTTGATTTCTTGAGCAGTTTCAAGTCCACGTTGTTGCGAAATTTATTGTTAGGGGATTTTTTGGACACACGTGTAACGTGGTTAAAAGCGAAACTGAAAACCTATTGCGACGCACGGTTAAGGCCATATCGAAGATGGTAACAGTCTGATGATAATTGTCTTATTTTCTTTCGAAAATCACAACACAAACTACCAGTTTTTGACAGTATAATAATATAGTAAAATATATTATATAATATGACATGATAATAATATAATAATAATAATAGAAAATGATAATATAAAATGATAATATAATGATAATAATATAATGGCAATATTATGCAATATATTATATAATATAATAATATACTATATATTATATATGATAATCATACTATAACCATATATTATATATGATATAATACTATAACGATAATTAGTAAATTTCTCTTTCGTTCGTTTGTTACTCATTTAAAAAGACATCACATAAATCCGGTTCATTCGATTTAAAAGAGTTAATTTCGGGTAGTTTCAGAACGTATTACATTGTTTTCAAAAGCAGAACTTCTTACAGCGATGGCCATTTAACCAAAATAGCCGTGGAGTGCAGTTGTGAATTGGCTAGCCTGATGTTTGAAGCAACAGGGGAACTGGCAGAACATTTTAGATATAATTTCTTTATAGATAAGTATCAAAATTGGCACCACAGAGTGATTCTATATAGAAACAAAGACAAATTTTTGGTAATAATATGTACAAAGACCCAAGCGATTGGTCCCAAGTTCTGATTAGCATACAATACAATCATTCCACTATTCAATAAACGACAAAAACGACCCCAAGGGCGACTCTTATCTACTAAAATCATGTTAGTTGTTCTAAATCATGATCAGATGATTGATAATAAATTTAATTGGTAAGAAATTTATATATTTCTTATATATGAGACTACAGTTCCTGACTCACGAAGCTCAACTCCCTTGTTTCCAAGGCGGGTCTAATAGTGCAGATCAATTCTTATCATCTGATAGATGAATAATGTCCATCCTTTATTAGCAAAATAATACAATTACCATTAGCAAAATAATTATTTCCATCGATCTCGACGTCGTCAATAACAAATGTTTCTAAATGGGATTAAGGGCTTTTTGACTCAAGAATTTTTGTTCGTTTCCAAGGCGTGTACTCATCTAATTGAATAGACAAATTTCTTATGTCGATTCTTGTTCACCAAAATAATGATTTCCCTCAATTTCGAGAGTCCCCAATAACATTTGTTTCTATCGAGTATGGAAGTAGACTTCTTCACTCAAGAAATTTTGCTTATTTCTAACGCAGCACTGATCTAATAGTACGGACCAACTTCTTATCCTCTAATAGATAAATATTGTCGATCCTTCTTCAGCAAAATTATCATTTCTGTCAATTTCACCGCCCTCTACAAAATTTGTTTCTACATTGTAATAATTAACAGAACCTCCGCCGAATTATACCGGCCAATTATCCGTGTTTCCCTTACTATTTATTTTTTCATCTGCCTTCAGGCGGGTGACATCCTCTGCCACCCGAAGTAATCCACACGCTTGCAATATTATATATTTGGCCAAAGTGTGTCGCCGGTTTTTTGTGGCCTTTAACCTAACCCAGCACCAGTTTTGACACATCTTACCACAGAACATGATATTATGATGGGATAACATTCCATTTTTGATGTTTGTTCAACATTTCCCATCCGACAGCTGAGCATACCGTCTCTCCCGAAACGAAGTACTCCGCGATCCGTCCGTCTGTCTGGCGGTTTGTTGAGTGAGCCGCCCAGCCACGCAGCTCGTAAATATTTGCTGAAATTTGACATGATCGATCAGTGGCCAAAAATACGCAATAATTAACCGAGGTGTTGATGCAAAAGTTCCGCCGCTCTTTACGCGGCTTTGGCAGCTCTTTTGGTCCCTTGCAACATTTCCATCGAATAGTAAATTGCTTTTTCCTGCGCCTGTCAAAAATTCAAATAAACAATTGGCGGCATGCGGTTATGCCTAATTTATTTGAGAAGATATCCCCGCAATTTGGCGCACACTGAAAATACACGCCCACATGTAAGACCATATATACACACACGCAAGCCAAACATACGCCTACTGGGAACCGGGGCCCGCGTGTGTACGTGCATTTGGGAAGAGTTGTCATGTGTCAGTTTTTCTAAAGTGGTGGAAAATTGTCACAAATCGCTTCCAATGGTTAATTGTGAGCGTCGCGAGTTGTGCGCGCTCCTTTGCAGCGTGAGTGCGTTCAATTAGCGGCTTTATTTTACCCACACTCACTCAGAGAGTCGGGCGCGCAAATGTGTGCGAACACAAATTAAAAGGAAAATGTCAACACAAAAGCCGCCATGGCTCTCCTCGCCACCGCTCCAACTGCGCCGCCTCTTGGCTTTTAATAGAACTGGTGGAAAAAGCGGCGGATTTCGTTGACAGTTGAACTTGTGCCCAGTTCGGTAACGTTGTCGCGTTAATTGCGTCATTGAAATTGACGACAATGCTCTTTGTGGAAACTCGAGAATCTGTGTTCGGCCAGTGAGCGAGCGTCGACGCCGTTATCGCTGCTGTTTATGCCCGCTGATGGCTTGATCGATAAGTCCCCGACATGTCACTTGTGACTAGTTGGGGCAGGCTGGCATGTCAGCACGTTGACACGTCAGCGACAATATCCTAATTGACATGCCTGACATGTCCCCCAAGCATGCACGATTATGATGGTCGCGTCACCTACGAATAAGCTGAAAAGAATGATTATAATAATAATATTGTAAAATTGAGAGAGATCCGAGCAGGAAAAGTCGCCATGAAAATGAACGGGAAAGGAGGCCATATGGGAGAGGCAAACTTATTACCAGGTAGAAGGATAATAGGAGGATATTTCGTTGTTTTTCTATATTGGTATCATAACAAGTTCATTGAAGAAACATGGTTTGTGGGGAAGGGATGAGGGAAGGTGTGACGCTACATCCTTGCTGAAGCATATTCCAGAGGTATATGGAATGTAATTGGTTTTATTTTGATTACCAAGTTAGAGAAAACGAATCAATTATGAGAATTGCTTAGACTGAGGATTAGATATCCTCCATGGTAATGGTTGGAGACTAGTGCCCCTTTAATGGATACTTTTGACATTCAACTCACATTGAATTCGCAAATCAAAGAAATCCTTTTTATTGAATTTAAATGATGTTCTGTTTATTAAATTTGTGTTCTCTCATTTCCTACTTTCTCTGCTGCATCTTTTACCTGCCAAGTATTCTAAAATCAATTTTCGCCTCTTCAAATACGTATTTCTAGAAGGACGCCAGCCGTCGCCGGTTCCGTTGAATCCATAAATGACTGAGTGACATCATAACATGTCCTTTCCAGTTTGCTTTTCCTATTCAGATGGCATTGCTGCTGCTGCCGTTTACCTCTGCCGCTTACCGCTGTGACACTTTTCTGCTATTGCAGCTTAATCCTCAATCGCCCGTTGCACAGTCAGCATTTTTCTTTGCCACTTGCATCATGTGCAGTTTATTGTTGAGATTGGAGAGAAAGAAATTCTCCAAGAAAATTTCTGCAAGAAAATTTCTGCATTTAAATGCAATTATTTGACAGCAATTTCTGATTTTTAAATTCATATTGAATTGGGACGTCAGATTGGGTGTTACAAGGAGAGGAGGCGAGTATCCTGCAGATGCTTTATTACGCTTACCACGTAAGGAAGCTTCACCATAGTGTTTTGTGGACAAACGTGGTTGAGTTTATTATTCCCAGTGTCCTCTAGATCAGGTTTTCCTGCTTTCTATATATTTATATATATTTTAACGGGGTAACAAATTATTCTCCCCACAGTAGAGATCACCATTTGAGGCTTATTTAATGTGTACCTAGCAAAACTGATTCTTTTTGCATAACTGCGACTCATGCGAAATTTTATTTCATACTTTTTTTGTTATTAAAAAGGACAGCTGTTGCGTGCTTCTGCTTGCTGGCTTTGTTTGGCTGTCGGCTGGCTCCTGGTTGCTTGTACAAAACTGGCTTCGTATTGCGCTCAAGGATGAATTCCACTTAGGGTTGATTTATTTCTATTATATAACACTTTACCTTTACAAAGGCGAAATATCAATGTGTCGGATACACAAAGGAATCCGGTTTACTTGGCTGCCACTGAAACAGGACACCTTGTCCTAACAGTGTATGAAAGTAATCAGCAAGGACCTCTCATTGCATAACGAGAGGAATTCCGTTGTATTCAATATACATACGGAGTATTTGCGTAAATGGTTGAATGAGGTATTCAGCATATTTAAGAGGGGCGAGGGGTGATGCTTGAGTTTTGCAGTTAACTAAAATAATATCCTTTGCGAAGTAGTATTTTTAGCTTTCTTGAGGACAAAAATGCCATCAACTTTGCATACAGAGAACTTTCGTTCGCTTTTTCCGTGTCGTACCGATGGTGCAGAAAGCAGATATATATTGTTTTAATTGGTGATTCGAGAAGATGCGATAGAATGCGTGAGCAGTATAGATATGTAGAAACAGGAGATAGAAGTTGAGTGGAAACTAAACCATAATAGTCGAGGATTCTCAACTATTTCTTAACCATTTCTATTATGAACAATTAAGTTTTTATTAGTTTAATTAAAATCCAGAGATCGAACTATTAAAAATAAACTAATTATTCGCTTGGTGTTCTATTCTATTTGTATACGAATCGATCCTCAAAGGCCCTGCATTCACGCTCGCGAAGATTACATAGTGGAAAGATTTGCATAGGCTTTTCATAGGCTCTCCTATGGGCTTGAACGTAACCATTAATCTGAGCATTTCATTCTTTATTAATTTCTGCTACTAAGTCGGGAGCTCTGAAGTACATTTAAAATGTAGTGATCATATATATCTAATCGTAACTAAATTGCCTTCCTCTTTATCATCTATATATGGTCCTTATTTCTTGAATTTACTGATAAATTTGAGTCGGTATAAATCTATAACGAAGTCTCCACTGGGGGGAGGTGGAATTTTCGACAAAACAACACGAGTATCGTCATCGCAGATCAAATATATGATCTGCCTGCCAACCTGTATAATTTGTATGATATTAGTTATAGAGCCTTAAACGTTTATAGAGCCTTCGTATAAATTTCATACAATTTTTTGGAAATTTTATACAAGTTTTATATAACCTAATCATAAAAGTATGTACCAGTTATAAAAGTTATATAAAGTTCTACACAAGTTTTATGCTTTTTTGTTATATACTCGTATATTTGCGATAAATAACTTTTACATAACTTTAATAAAACTCTTAAACAACTTTTACCCAGCTCTTCCATAAGAGTCTTACATAAGTCTTACATAACTCTAACAATCTTACACAACTCTTACATAACTCATACATAAGTCTTAAACAACTCTTACACAGCTGTTAGACAACTCTTCCATAAGTCTCTTACATGTCTTCACAAATCTTACACAACTCGTCCGTAAGTCTTAAAGAACTGTTACACAACTCTTAGATAACTCTTCCATAAGTCTCTTACATGACTTACACAACTCTTAGAAACTCTTAGATAACTCTTCCGTAAGTCTCTTACATGCCTTCACAAATCTTACACAACTCTTACATAAGTCTCTTACATGCCTTCACAAATCTTACACAACTCTTACATAAGTCTTAAAACAACTGTTACACAACTCTCAGACAACTCTTCCATAATCCTCTTACATGACTTACACAACTCTTAGACAACTCTTCCATAAGTCTCTTACATGACTTGTACAACTCTTAAATAACTCTTACATGAACATTATATAACATTTATACAAATCTTTCACAACTCTTACATTACCTTTAAAGAAATTTTACACAACTCTTAAATGACCTTTACAGAAATCTTACACAACTCTTACACAACTCTTACACAAGTCTTAAACCATTCTTACACAACTCTTAAATAACTCTTACATGACCTTTACATAAATCTTACACAACTCTTACGCAACTCTTACAGAAATCTTACACAATTCTTACATAAGTCTTAAGCAACTCTTACACAAATCTTACGTAAACTTTATATAACTTTTATACCACTATTATATAACATTTATACAACTTTTATATAACTTATCTAATTTTTATATAACTTTAACATGCATTTTGTCTAACTTTTATACGACTTTTATATAACTTGTATATATATACATATATATTTCGATAACTTTTATATGACTTATTGATATCTTTTACATAATTCGTATAAATTGTATAATATTATATTACAAGTTATAAATATCTACAAAAAACCCCTGCACTGATTTTTTTTTCATTATAACATTAACTACGTTTATACGATTCTTTAAATTTATAAAAGAAAATTATAAAAAGAATATCGAAGTTTATAATAATTTTCCAATAAAAAGTTTTTATTCTTCTCTCACTTTTCTATGCGCTTGTTGTTGTGTGAATTTTTGTTCTGATCTCTCTCTCTCTCTCTTTATCTCTCTCTCTCTCACTCACTCTCTCTCTATACATGCTATCTACACTTTTATTCTTACATAATTTTTATAAACCCTGTTTCCGTTTTTAGTGTTTGAAAATGCATAATGAACATGCACTGGATTCACAATCACTCACGATCATCTCCTTTTTAAGTCCTGCACTATCCATGTACATCAAGCCCCATATATCACAATAACATTTTGTATGCAAAATTGTATGTAATTATTATAAGAAGCCGTTTTCAGTTTCTATTTCCAAATCCTTATCATTGGAAAGGTCCTTGTACTATACACCTGCCTCACTTTCGCACTACTTTTATAAATGCAATGTTTGCAGCGTTCAATTTATTTGCTACTACTTATTTTTTAAGACAACATGCAACCGTGCGAGTGAGTTTACCATTCAATTCAATGTACTTCTATAGATCAGCTGCTGGAAACGTTCTCAGGATCGACCAGAAGTGCTGATCCAATATCAGACTTGCACTACATCGTATGTCCTTGATTTTTGTGTAATTGCAATTCGTATGAAAGAATTGTCATTTATATATATATTCTCCAATTTTTATATAACTACTCTCATAATCACAGTTTACTCTCCCACTTTGTTTGATATACTCTCTTTCATAATCACAATTTACTCTCCCAATTTTTTTTATATATTCTCTTTCATAATCACAGTTTACTCTCCCACTTTTTTTGATATACTATCTCTCATAATCACAATTAACTCAAACTTTTTTTGGTGTACTCTTTCTCATAATCACAATTTACTCTCCCCCTTTTTTTGGTGTACTCTCTCTCATAATCACAGTTTACTCTCCCACTGTGTTTGATATACTCTCTTTCATAATCACAATTTACTCTCCCACTTTTTTTGGTGTATTCTCTCTCATAATCACAGTTTACTCTCCCACTTTGTTTGATATACTCTCTTTCATAATCACAATTTACTCTCCCACTTTTATTAACTTTTTCAATGTCTAATCTTATGACTCTCATAACTATGTTTTCAGTTTTTCCTTCTGCCTCTGAAGTTTATTTCTATTTCTCCCCCTCTCTCTTTCTCTCTCTCTTCCTCTCTTTTTCTCTGTCCGCAAATTCTGAACAATTCATTAACGTTAATTAAATACTTAAAATTGAAAATTGTCCAATTTGCTCATTCAATATCGAAAATGATGTTTTCTTTTTCGATTTTTCCAGGCCAGAGGTTCGCCAACAACAGCGCACCCCTCCTCCACCTCCACCACCACACACACAATAAGCAAGCAAAAAATTCCAAATCTGAGAAATAACTCTGCAAAATAATTTAATATTTATAATAAAAAAAAATTTTCAAATAAAAGAAGAAAAGTAAAAATTCCAAATAAAAAACCCCAAAAATTTTTAAATGCAATAATTTTGAAATTCACCCACAACAATTTCAAATTGAATAGAAGAGGAGAGGCTGAGGAGAGATTCTTTATAGTATAATAGAAGTGCTAAATTTAAATTGAATTAAAAATTTCAGAAGTGGTCTATTAAGAAAAATTCCCACTTGAATGTGAATGTGCGGCTGCAGCAGCCACACAGAGCCGAGCCGAGTCGTCAGTCCAGTCCGCAGAGATTGAGTCTCCGCACACAGTTACAGTCTCCACCAGTCTCCACCAGTCTCTCATAGATGCATGGGTACATACTCACGCCGAGAATCGTACCATCGCTCATAATTGATTAATGTCAACAACAGCTAATAAATTGATTCTTTCTTCTAGTTTTTGTTGTTGTTATTGTTATTTATTTTGGTTATTGTTGTTCCTGTTGTTGCCCAAAAGCAATTCACTAAAGTGATAATAGGGTAGCCAGAAGAAGAGAAAGAGAATCAAAAGAGAAAAGAATCAAAAGGCAAAAAATCAAAATTATCATAAAAATAAATGGTAAAAAATAATCAAATAAAATCAGTCGTTAAAAATTGCATAAAAAGAAAAACTAATAAAAAAGTTTTATTGGTAGGAAATTAGCAACAAAAAAGCAAGAAAAATATAAATAATAATAATAAAAATAGTCTGACAAAATTATATCAACATAAACGGAGGACAACACATGTGCTCTACTTTTTAAACTCGGGTGAGTAGTTTGTCTTATAACGAAACATCTTATTCTAGCAAGCTAAGATATATCACTATTATCACCTACCTGCCTTACTATTTTATAATATGCTTTATCTATATAAATAAACACCTTGTAATCCCTAGATCGATCAATTTGAACTATGGATTGTCTTCAGGAATGTTATTAATAATTCAATTTTTCGTTTCTATATCGAATCATGTCTCTAGAAGCTAGTAAGAGTAATTTCTTTCAAGTGACTTGATTTGGTTTCATTCTACTCAAACATAAGTTCTACTGAAACATAAGTTCTACCGAAACATAAGTTCTACTGAAACGTAAGTTCTACTGTAACATAAGTCCTACCGAAACATACGTTATACCGAAACATAAGTTCTACTGAAACATAAGTTCTACTGAAACATAAGTTCTACTGAAACATAAGTTCTACTGAAACATACATTATACTGAAACATAATTTCTACTGAAACATAAGTTCTACTGAAACAAAAGGTCTACTGAAACATAAGTTTTACTGAAACAAAAGGTCTACTGAAACATAAGTTCTACTGAAACATTAGTTTTACTAAAACATAAGTTCTACTGAAACATAAGTTCTACTGAAACATAAGTTCTACTGAAACATAAGTTCTACTGAAACATAAGCTCTACTGAAACATTAGTTTTACTGAAACAATAGTTTTACTGAAACATAAGTTCTACTGAAACATAATTTCTACTGAAACATAAGTTCTACTGAAACATACATTATACGAAACATAAGTTCTACTGAAACATAAGTTCTACTGAAACATAAGTTTTACTGAAACATAATTTCTACTGAAACATAATTTCTACTGAAACATACGTTCTACTGAAACATAAGTTCTACTGAAACAAAAGGTCTACTGAAACATAAGTTCTACTGAAACATAAGTTCTACTGAAACATAAGTTCTACTGAAACATAAGTTCTACTGAAACATAATTTCTACTGAAACATAATTTCTACTGAAACATAAGTTCTACTGAAACATACATTATACTGAAACATAAGTTCTACTGAAACATAAGTTCTACTGAAACATAAGTTTTACTGAAACATAATTTCTACTGAAACATAAGTTCTACTGAAACATAAGTTCTACTGAAACAAAAGGTCTACTGAAACATTAGTTTTACTGAAACATAAGTTCTACTGAAACATAATTTCTACTGAAACATAATTTCTACTGAAACATAAGTTCTACTGAAACATAAGTTCTACTGAAACATAAGTTCTGCTGAAACATAAGTTCTTCTGAAACAAAAGTGTACTCGTCATATTCTGGAAATCAGTGGAGTTTCCGTTTCATTTAGAATTTAGTTGCATTTAGAATGATTTCGAGTTGAAGGAATTGTTTCTGTTCTAGAGATGACTAAGAATTGTTCTGTCTTCTCTAAAAAATAATGTGAACTTCCTCTGACGATCCAGTTTTATTTTGAAATTCATTTCTAATACTTCGCTGATCACTTCTGATTGTGTTTTTGCAAAGAGAAAATGAAGAATTTGTGGCGAATTGTTCGGTGGTAATATCAGAAAAGATTGTGAAGGTAAAGAAGGAGGCATTGCTTTCCTCAAAGAATTGTTAAAGATCTGGGAGATTTGTTCGCTTGAAATATCAGTAAAGATTGTTAAGGTAAATATTTGCTCAGAGAATTGTTCTTTGGAAGTATCTGTAAAGTTTGTTTAACGATTTGGGAGAATTGTTCGTTGGTAAAATCATTAAAGATTGTTTAGAATCTGGGAGAATTGCTCGTTGTTAATATCAGTAAAGATTGTTAAAGATCTGGGAGAATTCTAGTTCGTTGGAAATATCAGTAAAGATTGATATGGATCTGTGTACAATTGTTCGTTGGTAATATCAGTAAAGATTCTCAAGAAGGAAATTTTTCTTTGCCCAGAGAATTGTTCGTTGGAAATATCAGTAAAGATTGTGAAGGATATGGGAGAATTGTTCCTTGGTAATATCAGTAAAGGTTCTTTAAAGATTTGGGAGAATTGTTCGTTGGAAATATCTGAAAAGATTGTCAGAAAGGAGTTATTCCTTTGCTCAGAGAATTGTTCTTAGGAAATATCAGTTAAAAAAGATTGTGAAGGATATAGGAGAATTGTTCCTTGGTAATATCAATGAAGATTGTTAAGGATCTAGGAGAATTGTTCGTAGGAAATATTCAGATTGCTAAGGTAAAGATGGACTTATAACTTTGCTCAGAGGATTACTACGATTTTATAAGATAATATCTTGTATTTTTATAGTATCAGACTAGAAGTATCTTAAAGAGTATAATATTTTGTATGTATGTGTTTGATGACTGTTTAGATTTGTCTTCGGTGGTCTCCAAGTTTGATCAACTTCTGTTCAATAATACGCTATGATCAACATCTTCATGTACACTGAGGATAAGTGGGGATTCCACCGAAGAAAAAGTTGAATCATCGATCACTCAATTGACTGAATACATATAGAAAATAAAGAGCCAAGGTAGTTTTCGGGTTCAATCCGCACTGATTGAAGTCTGCATTGCTGATTGGGTGTGGTAACTGAGGAAACTCACTGGGAATATATTCCAGATCAGACTCCCCTCCCTACCATAAGAATAATTTCAACTTAATGAAGAACACAAATGTAGTCATCTTGGTTATGTAATGTTTTATTAATTTAATTATGCTTAATATTAATTTAACATTAATTTAATGTTAACTTAGTTAAACTTTAATATTAAATTTACTTTTATCTACTGTCAATGTTTGATTTGTGAAACGCAACTTGCTTGGCAAGCATGACAAAGTGTTCCTGCCTACCTAAAACAGCCCTTGCTCTTACCGCACGTACAGCCTGTTATCCTTAAAATAAATAAATATCCTTTGTTCATATCAAGATTTCCTCTTTGAAGGAGTCGGGTGATGCATTGCAGCAAACGAAAAGTAGCTTTTTAATTTTTACTTCGAGTTTCCGGTTCTTTCTAAAAGACCCTCCTCAAAGCTTCCTAAGAGAAGGGCATCCATTGAAGATAGAGGGCTGCGGCTGCCTCTTAACACATTCCACACAAAATCATTTCACTTGTCGAAACATATATGGCCCCCTTAGCCAACAACGCCACACAGCCAGCGCAGAAGAGTGCTTGAGTAATTGCTTAGAATTATGTAACGCGTAACTTTTTTTGATTAAAATTCTGCGCTCGCCTCGACGTGTTTAAGGACTGACTACTTTCCTGACTGACTGACTTGGCTGACTTGGCGGGCTGACTTGACAGACTGGCTGAGTTGAATGCCTGCCTGCCCGCCCGCCTTGACTGCCTGCCTTGACTGTGCCTGCCTTGACTGTGCCTGCCTATCCAAAACGCCCGACTCTACCACAACTTCTAATAAAAGTGCGTGCTGCCTTTTGTTAAAAAATATTTAATAATAATTTTTGTTGTAAAGCGCAAAAAAAAAAATTATATATATGAAAATGTTGACGAAATTGTTCGCATTATCCCAGTGCACATTTTCCTGGTTGATAATAATGCGTGCGTGAGGACGAGAGACGACGATGACGATGGCGGCGATGACGATGGCGACGACTACGACATGCCTTCGAAATTAAATTTATTCATGCGTAAGTTGAATTTTTCTTCGCCGCTTCTCCCTTTCTTCAGATTGTGCGGCATCTCCTTGTATTGTGTGAGTGGACGCATCCCTTCAAGTGAAATCATCTTAAAAATGAACAAAAGTGTAACCAACGCGATAAGCGCAAATGCTACTTGAGCAGATTGCTGGAAGCTGCTGTCAACGGTTTGTTCCACTATGCCCTGCTCTGCTCCTTGACGTTGGCTTTTTTCTTTAGTTCTTCTTTTTTCTTGGCGTGCTCAGTGGAGAGTTGCTAGTTAACAATGTCAGCTGCCAGCACCGCTTCTGTTGACATTTAATGAGCGAAATTCCCGTGCACCTTTTGTTTCCTTGCGCCGCCGCCCGTCTGTCCCTTTTCTTATTAGTCTCTGCAACTTCCAACAATTTTTTTTTTTGTGGGTTTATTGTGTAGCAGCTGCATTTCGAGCGAAAAATTTGCTTCATTTACTTTTGCTCCTGGTCCGGAGGAAGGCTTGGCAAAAAAATTATAGACCATAGCCATAAATGCGCCTGGTCTGGCAAGAGTGACCCCGTTCGGCTGCAGACAGTATCGCCTTGGCTGTGCAGATTCAGTAACAGGTGATTTTCCTTTGAAATCCTTATTAAATTGCAGCAGATGTTGCATCAAGTGTGGCTGCACTACGTACTCTGATCAATATACGATGCTTTGCTGCAGGAAGCAGATAACCAGGAGTAAAGCAAAAGCTAGTGAGCCCATTATAGCCAATTGAGGGAGTTGACTTTAACTTTCCTTGTCTGGTTAAAGCAGAAAGGTATTTTTTTCCCATCCGCTTTGATCGCTTGTAGGGTAACATACTATTAGTTTCTGTTTATAGCTTCAGAAGCGCTCTCGTCCAAATATTTGCCATAATTATTTAAAAATTCATTAAGTTTATTTATTTGCCTCGCTACTTAATACCCCGTAATCCTGCGTGATCTGAACGCATAGCATGATTTGTGTCTGCTCGCAATACGAGCTCTGCGGAACTGCCGGCGACTGGCGAGGGAGACGACGGACCTTGATGCCTTTTCAGTATTCAAAACAATTCCACATAAAATTACTTGATACGCGGCTGCACTCAAATGTCAAAAATTGCTGCTAAGCGGCTGCGGACACCACCTCACATAAACACCACCACACCCGAGAACCACAGTACAAAGGAAAAAAGTTATGGCGCAGCAAAATGGAGCAAATCACACGCACACCCATGCAAAATAATGGCAGATCAGCTGTTTTTATACGCGATGTGCATTGCATACCAATTCAGATACGCCAGCCAGGCATACTGACTACTGAGCCAGCCACTAGGTCCGCCCGCCCTCCCCAGTCGGCTGATGCGTTGGTTGCTTGGTTCGTCGTTGGTTGATATCCCACGCGGTTTTTATTTCAGAATTTACGAGCTGCTTCTGCCTGCGCATATGTGATGAGCTTGATAACACATTTTATGGACACTCGCACACAAATGGATCCGTGTCCACATTAATGCCTGGCATGCCACCTCCAAAAGTGTTATGGGAGACGCCGTCTCCCCCGTTGTTAATTAAACACTCTTAATGGCCGACTGCTTGGAAACAGCTCCTCAAGTGTTTTCCTATACATCCGAGCTGACTGAAATTGTGAAGTGGCATGCATTTATTTTGATAGTTCTCACATTTAAATTAGTTTCAAGTGTGAACAGTTGCACTACCAGCAGTCCGTGTTGTTTACAGCAACAGCACAACCACACACACCCCATTAATAAGAGAGGGGCAGCGGTGTTGCCGGCGGCAGTGGAACTTATTCCAAGTGACGTGCGCCAAAGTTGACACTTTTCAGGCAGCGCTCTGCCGCCACTTCTGCTGTCTCTGCTTAAGTTGGCTTGCTTCCCGTTGCCATATGAAAATTTATATCAATTGACTTTAATCGAAATAAACTCTCTGCATCTGTGGTTCTTCCTTTGTTTGTGTGCGCTGTTTGTGTGTACATATGTCAGCGCCTCCACACTCCCGCGGTCCGGAAAGCATCAACGCCTTCGGTGCTTACTTTTCTGGCTCTCGTTCTGGTTCGTGGTGTTTTTGTTCTGTGCTCGTTCATTTTGTTACGTTCGCAATTTGTAGCAATTGACTTTCCATGAAAAATTGGCCAAGTCGGCAGTCGGCAAGATCTGCAGCTGTCAGTGACGTAGTTGCCTGAACATAAAGTTTTCCACATACGCTCAGCGCCTGCGATAATTGCCCATAAAGTGCGAACTGAAATATTGACCTTAATCTGATTGCCCGCCTTCCGCTGTCCGTCCGCTTTTCACGGAGTTTCCGTTAAATAAAATCAGATGAAATGAGTTTGCAATATTTGTTGTATTCCTCCGGGTGATGGGGTGGTGATTTTAGGATCTGTTTTTATAGGAGGAAATCTCTTGAGAAAAACGAGGAGGGTCCTTTGGAAACATATTCTGACAACCTCTCAGAAGTCCAAAACACGTTTCTACCTACCTTCTGAAGATCTCTCAAGTCTTAAACACGCTTCCACCAACCTTCTGAAGATCTGTAATAAGTATAAAACACGCTTCCACCAACCTTCTGAAGATCCCTCCATAAGCCTTAAACACGCTTCCACCAACCTTCTGAAATTAACAACTCAAATTAGGTTAAAAGAGTTTACAATATTTAGTGTGGTCCTCCGGGTCATGGCGTGATGATTTCAGGATCTGTTTTTATAAGGAGGAGGGTCCTTTGAAAAATTATTAAGATCTCTCATAAGTCTCAAACACCCTTCCACCAACCTTCTGAAGATCTCTCAATTCTAAAACACGCTTCCACCAACCTTCTGAAGATCTCTCCATAAGTCTTAAACACGCTTCCACCAACCTTGTGAAGATCTATCATAGGTCTAAAATACGCTTCGACCAATCTTCTGAAGATCTCTCACAAATCTAAAACACGCTTCCACCAACCTTCTGAAGATCTCTCAGTGCACGCACGTATTTTGATAGGTCTAAAACACCCTTCCATCAACCTTCTGAAGATATAGGTCTAAAATACGCTTCGACCAATCTTCTGAAGATCTCCCATAAGTCTTAAACACGGTTCCACAAACCTTCTGCAGATCTCTCATAGGTCTAAAACGCGCTTCCACCAACCTTCTGAAGATCTCTCCATAAGTCTTAAACACGTTTCCACCAACCTTCTGAAGATCTCTAATAAGTCTAAAATACGCTTCCACCAACCTTCTGAAGATCTCTCCATAAGTCTTAAACACGTTTCCACCAACCTTCTGAAGATCTCTAATAAGTCTAAAATACGCTTCCACCAACCTTCTGAAGATGTTATTGTATACAAATAAAATGGAAGCTATATTTGTGCATAGTTGTTATGTTTGCCAAAGTTTAAGTTGTTTGTTACAGAATCATGGCCAGATGATAACGATTTTTATATGTTTGGGTCTTTAAAGTCCTGGTCAACATTAACCCTTACTTTACCCCTGCTGTTTAAATACTACGATTAAAAAATGCTGCAAATTTCACTTCTAACAACCGTCAACAACATAAAATATTGCAACTCGTTATTTGAGTATACAAAAAATGAATTTCCGACGAAATTTAATATTCGCATTCCTAAAAATTGTATAAAGCACACAATTTACGATCAAATCCTAATTCTGGTTTCGTTAAAAAAATTGAAATAATTCCAAAACATTTGCTGCGATCACTCATACACATAAACATAAAAAATAAATTACCAAGAAATGCATGATTCCAAATTAAATAAACAAAATTTGTGAATGTGGAGCAAGTATTCGCAGCTCTGTTTCCCTCTCGCTATGTCTCCCTCTCTGTCTGTATCTATGTCTCTCTCTCCCTTTGTTTCTGTCTCTATGTTTCTCTCTGCAAACATGTGGCCACTATGGAAGTGATGAATTAGTTACCATATAAATGCAAACATTTCGTAGGCTTGTTGAAGCGGGAACCATCAGCAATGCTTGGGGCTGTGGTAGCCTGCTTATGGCAGGAGGCAGGCGGTAATGGCCAAGTGAGGCAGCTGCAAGTAGGGAACTAGCCGACGTATGTTTGTCGCAGCTCATTTGTACACCAAACACGAACTGTGCTGAATGAGAGGTGTGACGGGTGGTGCCTCCCAGCAAACACGCACAGCATCATCAGGGGCTGTTGGCATCATTCGCTCACTCATCACAGTCCTCAGTCTCCTCAGTCAGTCAAACAGACAATCAACTAGTCAGTCAGCCAGCCACGACAGTCACTCTGTCAGCTCAGTCAGCACAGTCAGCCCAGTCAGCACAGTCAGCCAGCCAAGTCAGTCAGTCACTGGCTCACTGACTGTGACTGGCTGGAATTGGGCACAGGCAAAGAATGAGTATCAAAGTCAATCATTTCGCATGTGACATAAATAATTGTTGGCAATTTATGCAAATGTCAACCGGAGCCAAGCCAGCAGCGATGCCGTTCCATACTCTTCCTCGCATTAAGACAAATTTGCTCTCTGCCCACACACACCCGTCGGCACTCAGCTGCACACGTTTCCCGTACTAACGCTGCCCAAGCTCGCGCTCATCTCAGCCAAAACGGCGTAAAATCAAAATCCAAATTTCAAAAAAAACAAAAACAAAAACATGCGAAAAAGGAAATATCAAATTATGACTGCACAACATTTTTCCAGCTCACGAAGAATCATTTTCATTCATTCAGTGGAGCCGAGGCACATTACTACAGCATCATAGCATCGCAGCATCACAGCCTCCGCCGCAGTCATGGAGTCATTATCAGTGATACTCGGCTTGGCTTGGCATGGTTTGACTTGGATTGGATTGGCTTGACTTGGCTTGGGTTGTCATTTAAATGAAATTTTTAAATGTCACATTTAAATTTTTTCCTTTTCCTCTCTTTTTCCATCATTTTTTGTATGTGCCACATTTGCTGCACCGCAATTTTTGTTCGTCGTGAGGAATTCGCTTGCCTGCGACTTGCTGCGAGCTGTGTGCGTGCAGCTGTGATAAGAATTTTAAACATGATGATGGGAAATTATTTCAAATAGTCAATTAATGAAAGATAACGCTCAACGAGGCGATGCGCGGCGGGGAGAAATGTGTGTGCTTCATTCATTCACTTCTTTTCATATGCTAATCGCTTTATTTATGCAGCATTGTTAGGCTTTTGCATACAACTTTTCTAATGAGTTTAACCTTGTCACTTGTTCAACAGCGAACAGAGCAGGCACGCACGCAGGCAGGCAGGCAGGGAGGGAGGCGGCAGAGAGTTGCAACTGCTTTGCGACACTGATGAATACGAGTACTGAAATGCCTGACGAGTTGCTGCAGTGCACGCACGTATTTTGAGTGCATAGTTTTTAATCTGCTGCAACGAAATTGTTTTCGAAACTCAACATGGGTTTTAGTTGATAGTGTACGAGTGACACAGAAGAAGCATTGCCCTTGGCATTGACGTTGGATGATGATTATTGCATCTCTAAATACTCCATGAGAGTAATTAATTATCACTATTCGAGAGTCGTGAAGCCCAATGTTCTCCATCCTGGACACTTCTATATTTATCCTTCGTGAAATGTGTGTATTCTTTTCTAAAGAAGTGATTCTAGAACATAATTCCGGAAAAAATTCCAAGACCTGATTCCAAAACATAATTCCAAGACCTGATTCCAAAACATAATTCCAGAACATAATTCCAGTATGTAATTCCAGAACATACATAATTCCAGAATGTAATTTCAGAACATAATTTCAGAACATAATTCCAGAACATAATTTCAGAACATAATTCCAGTATGTAATTCCAGAACATAATTCCAGAATGTAATTTCAGAACATAATTCCAGAACATAATTTCAGAGCATAACATAATTTCAGAAAATAATTTCAGAACATAATTCCAGTATATAAATGTAGAACATAATTCCGGAACATAATTTCAAAACATAATTCCAAAACATAAATCCGGTAAACAAAATTCCAAAACCTACTTTCAGAACATAACAGGATAATTGAGCATAATTCCTGGACATAATTTCATAACATAATTCCAGGACATAATATCAGAACATTATTCCAGTATATAAATGTAGAACATAAATCCAGAACATAATTTCAAAACATAATTTCAAAACATAATAGAGCATAATTCCAGGATATAATTCCAAAACATAATTCCAGAACATGATTCCAGTAACCAAAATTCCAAAACATAATTCCAGATAATTGAGCAACATTCCAGGACATAATTCCTGAATATAACAATTCTAGAACATAGTTCCAGAACATAATTTCAGAAATTAATACCAAAGTGTAATTCCAGAACACAATTCCACACATAATTGATTGTAAAGCCCTCTGATCCCGTATATCATGTTGTATTTCAGTACATGACTCCTCATAGAACTAATTCTCCAAACTTCTTTTTAAACTTATTTGCAAATGAAGCTGCTCCAATTGCAGCCAACACCAACTCCGCAAAGATGCATTAATTTTATTTAAACCAAAGACAAATTCCGACTTGTGTTCTGTGGCAAATCTTGCCAAAAGGCAACTGCAACCTGTTGCATCAACAAACTGGCAAAAAAGGTGGAAAGCTGAGAGAGGAGGAAAATACGTTTTTCCCGAACAACAGCAACGACCGACAACTTGGCTGAAAATATCATTAAATTTCACTTACTTTGCCGAAAACGAGCAAAAAAATAGGGATGCGACACAGTATAAAAGCAGCAACAACAACAACCACACTATACTGCAAAGGAAGCAAGCCACATGCAGCACAGTTGCAAGGAACAATGAAGTGCCTCGCCATGGTGGCATGCAGCACGCCACATTCGAGTGCAGGTGTCCGTGGCTGTGCGTGGCAATAGTGCAGGTGACCCTATAGGAAATTTAGGCGAGGTGTGGAAATGAAAAAGTGGTTAAATTAATTAAATGAATATAATTTGAAATAATTAATAAATAATAAAATACATCGAAGAAATAATTTTAAAAAATATTTGAAATAAAAAAAACAAAAAAAAAATATTAAACAAAAATAATATAATAAAATGAAAAATAAGATAAAAAAACATTTGGAAAAAATTTAACAAAATAAAGGAAATAAAAAAAAAATAAAATAAAATAAAAAGGAAATAAAATAAATTGGAAATAAAATAAAATAAATTGGAAATAAAATAAAATAAAAATAATATAAAAAAAATAAACATAAATTAATAAAAAAAAAAAAATTTCATAAAAATAGCATAAAAAAAATAATATAAAATAAAAATAAAAATAATATAAAAAAAATAAATAAATAAAAAAAAATGAAAAACAATGAATAAAAAAAGTTAAAAAAAATTAAAAAAAAAATAAAAATTAATTTAAAAAAAAAATTATATAAAAATTATATAAAATAAATGAAATAAAAATAATATAAAATAAATATAATATAAAATAAAAATAAATTAATAAAAAAATAAAAATAATATAAAAATAATATAAAATAAGAATAAAAAAAATAATTACAAAAAATAAAATAGTAGTAATAAAGAAAAAAATTAAGAAAAAATAAAAAAATAAACAAAAAAATAATAATAAATAAATAAAAAATAAATAAAAAATAAAAAAAAAACAAAATAAATAATAAATAAATAAACAAAAAAAAAAAAAAAAATAAATAAGGAGTTATAAAATATAAATCAATAAAAACAATGAACATAAAAAACTGGAAATAACCAATTTAAATAATATGTGAACAAATTTAGCTCCTGACGACGAATCAATTTCCAAACTATCCCCCGCTGTCCCAAAATCCCCACTCACCTCCTCAATGCTCGTTGATGTATAGTTGCATTTCCGCCTGGGGTGCAACAAAATGCAACCACGACGCCGGCACTGTTCTGCGCTATAGCGCTGGCTGACTGCGAGCGTGCTCGCCTGGGTGCCGTCTGCGCTGGTGTGACAAGCATCGCAAGAATGTGTTGCTTTGCCCTTTCTGGTTCGAGGTTTTCGTTTTTGCGTTCCGAGTCTTTTCGACAGGAAAACATTCTCCCCTTATTTTTTCGGGTGGTGGGAACTGAAGTAAAATAAAACCAAATAATCGGAAAAGCAGTTCCTTGTATTGTGTGTGTTTGTGTGTGTGCGTGTGTGCGTGTGTGCGAGTGTGCGAGCATTCATTTTTCAACAAATTCCTTCTATATCTGTGGAATTTGTCTCTTTTGTGCATTTTTATTGTATTTTTAGTGCTTTAAATGAGATTTTAAAGCAAGACAACAGCAGAAGATACAAATTAAAAGTAAAAGCTAACAATTCCCTGAGAATTTGTCAGCACGTCGAGCAGCGAGACCACCGCCTCCTTATTCATTGCCTCGTCTCCTCGTATTTTGTGTGAGAAATATGACTACACTTAAAAACCATTTCGCTTGTCAGTTCTTCTTGTACTAATTATGTTCCCCATCCCCTAGCACTGCACACATGCACTGAGCAGAGTTTTTAAATCCTCCTCTAAAGCGAGCCGCCCCCTCCCTGCTACCCTAGCCGCATGTGGTCCTATTAATGCCTTCAGACATATGTGGTTTTATTTCAGCACACTTTGTTCAATCATCCATCCACGCAGCAAGCGTTCGGCGTGCGCCGACCAACTGCATTGGCAATTTTTACCCATTTCCCCCATAAATGCGTTCGCTCCCTCGACCTATTCTCGAGAGTGTTTCAAAAGGAAAATGAAATGAAAATCATTTCAAAACAATTTTTGTGAGATTGTTTTCTTTACTACGAGCACAGCAGCAGCAGCAGCAGCGTCGTTGTAAGCGAGTAGCACATATTTTTGTTTGTTTGTTTCTTTGGCCACATATCTTCTCAATTTGGGCAGAATGCCAGCAGCAGCGCAGCACAAGGCTTTAAACAAGTGTTTCTGCCACCGCCTTTGCCTGTGCCTTGCCTTGGACTACGTGCTGTGTTGCGGCAAAATCTGAAAGTGATTTTACAATCGCCGAAGCTGTCAGAAAAGTGTCAACGTACTTAGCAGTTCGACTTGGGCACCGGGAGAGCAGATCATTCATGTCAGCTGAGTTGAACAAATAAATTTTGCCTAAACAGAAGAGAGTGGCCCTACTAACCAATCCACACGGACTTCTTGGCACTATTGCCGGATATTATAAATTATATTGCCGCTTGTTCTTATTTATTTTTATAAATGCTTCAAAATTATTGATCTATTGATCTCGGAATAGTTTTTCTTAGTCTCTGAATAGTTTTTCTTAGTCTCTGAATAGTTTTTCTTAGTCTCTGAATAGTTTTTCTAGTCTTTGAATACTTTTTTTTAGTCTCCGAATGGTTGCTCACAGGCTGTGAATTGGTTATCATAGCATTTGAAGAGTTGCGAAGACTATGAATAGTTTCTTAAAGTCTGTGAATGGTTCCTCGAAGTCTATGAATAGTTTATTGAAGTCTATGAATGTTTCCTCGAAGTCTATGAATAGTTTCTTGAAGTTTGTGAATGGTTCCTTGAAGTCTATGAATAGTTTATTGATGTCTATGAATGTTTCCTCGAAGTCTATGAATAGTTTCTTGAAGTCTGTGAATGGTTCCTCGAAGTCTATGAATAGTTTATTGAAGTCTATGAATGGTTCCTCGAAGTCTATGAATAGTTTCTTGACATCTATGGATGGTTCCTCGAAGTCTATGAATAGTTCCTCGAATTCTATGAATAGTTTCTCAGAGCCTATGACTAGTTTGTCGGTGTCACTGAAGTCTTCCTCACAGTCTTTGAATAGGTTTGCTTACTCTCTAATAATGTATCTTAGTCTCTGAATATTTTTTCTTAGTCTCTGAATGATTGCTCACACTCTGAATTTTGTTACACAGAATCAATGAATTGTTCCTTAGAGTATCAGAATTGGTTCTCGGAGTCGATTTATAATTGCTCGTAAACTCTGAATATTCTCTGGTTGTATGGTTCCTCATAGTCTACAAAGTCCATGAATAGTTTTTCGAAATCTATGCATACTCGTATATCCTCAGTCTATAATTTGTTTTGTCGGAGTCTGAATAGTTCCTCGAAGTCTGTTAATAGTTCCTCAGAGTCTATGAATAGTTTCTTAAAGTCTATGAATGAGACTTCAAAGTCTTTGCATAGTTTTTCTTACTCTCTAATAATGTTTCTTGGTATCTGACTAGTTTTTCTTAGTCTCTGAATGAATTGTTTCTTAAAGGATCTGAATACTTCTGATGGTATCCCAATTGACGATTATTTCCTCGAAGTCTATCAATATTCCCTTTAATTCTATAGTTTGTTTTGTCAGAGTCTATAAATATGGTTTCCTTGGAATCTATGAATAGATTCTCTAAGTCTCTGAATCTCCTCGAAGTGTATGAATAGTTTCGCAGAGCCTCTGAATTATTCCTTAGAGTCTCTGAATTGTTCCTCAGAGTCTCTGAATTGTTCCTCAGTGTCTCTGAATTGTTCCTCAGAGTCTCTGACTTGTTCCTCAGAGTAAGAATTCTTTCTCAAAGTTGCTGAAGAGTATGTCATAGTCTCTGCATAGTGTGCACTGGTCGCTAAATAATGATAATTGTTTGTGAATAATTGTTCATAGTCCCTGAATATAGTATCTCCAAGTCTATAAGAAATATGCTTATTGGAGTTGTATGCAGAAAATCAACAAATTTGAACATCATTCGCGACTATTCGGTGACTATTCCGATATTCAGAGATTATTGAAATTTTATTCGGGGATTATTTTACCATTATTCGGGGATTATTCGGATATTATTCAAATATTTTTCAGAGATATTTCAGAGATTTTTCATAGATAATTCAAAGATTTTTCGTGTGGTTTTTCAATGATTAGTCGGATATTGTTCGGAGATTATTCAAAGATTATTTGGGGATTATTCATAAATTATTCGGGGACTATTCAAACAATATTTCTGGATTATTCAAAGAATATTTCTGCAAAGATTATTCGGATATTATTCAAAGATTATTCTGGGATTATTGAAAGATTATTCGGATATTATTCCAAGATTATTTGGGGATTATTCAGCGATTATTAAAAGATTATTCAGAAAATATTCGGGGATTATTCAAAGAATTTTTCTGCCTTATCAAAGATTATTCGGATATTATTGGAAGATTATTCGGGGATTATTGAAAGATTATTCGGGGATTATTCAAAGATTATTTGGGGATTATTCAGGGATTATTCAAAGATTATTCAAAGATTATTCAAAGATTATTCGGGGATTATTCGGAGCCTATTTTGTGACTTTAGCGACTCTTTAACGACTCTATAGCGACTCTTTAACGACTCTTTAGCGACTCTTTAGCGACTCTTTAACGACTCTTTAGCAACTCTTTAGCGACTCTTTAACGACTCTTTAACGATTCTTTAACGACTCTTTAACGACTCTTTAACGATTCTTTAGCGACTCTTTAGCGACTCTTTAACGACCATTGAGATGCACTCTTACCAAACTGGAAGCTTGAAAGGTTTGAAGTTCGGTAACTTGTCTTTACTGGAGATTGAAATTATTTACTTTTCTCTTCAGCGTTCCCAAGTCGTTCTTGAAGTCTCTTACAGGGAAAGCGATGGATAAAAGGTACACCTAGAGATCTATAAAGTTATCAAGTATTAGTTCATTCGACCCATGTGTTTCTCATTAACATATTCTGTTTCTATAAAAGCCCATTTCACTGATGCGTTGTTTTCATCAAACAATTAAGGTACACTTAGTCCCTGAGTTCTTTATTAATGTATGCCCATTGCCTTTTTCTACCCACACACTTTCTTCCTACAACGCGCTTTGAACCCAACCCCCTCCTGTTACCAACTGATACACTGATTACTCCAATTTTTATGTCGCTTATCGCGTTTCCAATCACTGCAAGAATCTGCTCTTATCTCGAAATACTTTTATCAGTATTCCCCTAAGCACCTATCTACGTAGTAGGGTGATAAAAAATAGCAACAACAACAAATTATCTGGAATTTGAGATAGCGGCGCACATGTGGATTTTATTATCTGCGCTGGACAAGTGATGGGAAGCGGGTGGTTGGTTGCGCTTCTTCAGCAAGACAATTTGGAATTTTCTTCGCTCTTATTTTGCACTATTTTAATGTGTAAAAATAAAAAAAATGGTCTAAAAATGAAAGCGAATATTCTGAAAATGGTTTTTTACGAGGGGATTTTGTTATTTTAGCGTTGCCACGTTTGTTTATTTATCGAATAAAACTGTTTAAAATGCGTGTTTCATTTGTTTATACTTACACGCCTATTTGCGTAGAAAATAAAATTCCTCTTTCCTGTTTTAATTATTTTTTTTTCATTCGTTTTTTGGTTAATTTTTTTCATTAGTTTTTTATTCTTTTTTTCATTAGTTTTTTTTTTTTATTATTTTTTCTCTTCCTTTTTACTATTTTTTATCTTTTTTTTATTTTTTTCTCTTTTTGTTAATTATTTTTTTATGCGTTTAATTTATAAACAACGGAAGCTCGTGTAGCGTACTTTTTAGTGCTTTGATGAAGCAATCTACATTCATTTTTTTTTGTTTAGTTTGCTGCGTTGCATGGTAACAAGTAGTTCACTCCCACCCAGTACTGAGTCTTTATGATGCTACTAATTTAATTAAAATTACTAAATCCAAATTTTGTATCAGATCTTCACTGCTTTATTTCTGATTTTATGTGTTTTTTTCTTTTTCTTCTTTATTTTTAGGTAAGTTTGTCAAATATGAAAAGACGTGTAAGTGTTAAGGAGAATTATATTACTATAGCTTTTAAGTTTATTTATTTTAACTCTTATTTCTTCTTTTATAAGTATTTCTTATTCATTTTATGTATATATGATTCCCATCATCCTTGCCTTTCATTTATAGCTTATCCCGTCACCATTTCTATCACATTTCTGTTCTGTTTTTTTTTTCTTTTTGTCTCAATTCATTGTCCTTTCCTTTTATTTCATTTTCTATCACCATTTCTATCCCATTTTTGTTCCATTTCTTCTCTCCTTTTGTCTCAATTCATCATTCTTCCCTTTAATTTATATTCCATTAATTTTCCATCACCATTTCTATCCTATTTCTGTCCTATTTCTTCTTTCCTTTTGTCTCAATGCATCATCCTTACCTTTTCTTTATATTCTATTAATTTTCCATCACTATTTCTATCCCATTTCTGTCCCATTTCTTCTTTCTTTTTGTCTCAATTCATCATTCATACTTTTTATTTATATTCTATTAATTTTCCATCACCATTTCTATCCCATTTCTGTCCCATTTCTTCTTTTTTTTGTCTGAATTATTCTTTATTTTGTCTTCAGTTCCAACTAAGATAACATCCTATTTATTAAGTAAATTCTACATGAATATATCAGATCATTTTGAACAACCTTTTTGTATATGTTCCTCTAACATAGAAACCCAGCGAAATTGTTACCTGCTTTCCATGGGTATGCCAAGATTGAGTGGTGGAAACGCAGGTAGCGATGCTCTCCGCAACACCAGTCAAGAAAGGACACTTCCAGTAAATACTCGCAAGAAAATAAAACCGTACAAAGAACTGGTTCCCATAAACGAGGTAGAAAGTGTCTAATAACTAGAACTGCAGCCTCTTAAATTGATTGGTTATACTGAATGTTGTACAGTACTGAATGTTCTACAGTATTGAATGTGTTCTATAGTATTGAATGTGTTCTATAGTATTGAATGTGTTCTATAGTATTGAATGTTCTACAGTATTGTATGTTCTACAGTATTGAATGTTCTACAGTATTGAATGTTCTACTGTATTGAGGGTTCTACAGCATTGAAACATCTACAGTATTGAATATTTTCTACAGTATTGAACGATCTACTACATTATTGAATGTTCTTTCTGCTACTTTTTCTTCTCTTCTCTATTACTTCTTATCTTCTTCATCGCTTTCTGCTACTTTTTGTTCTCTGCTCTATTACTTCTTATCTTCTTCATCGCTTTCTGCCTCTTCTTCTCTATGCCCTCCTCCATTCCTTCTCCCTCTTCTTCTTTATGCCCTCCTCCATTCCTTCTCCCTCTAACTTTGTTTCCATGAGCATTCATGTCACAATGCCACTCTGTTCTTTGTATACGCTGAGGATCGCACCAATTGCATAGCTATAAAAATATTCCCAGATTATTAAATATCGGCGTGAATTTGTCTCATTTATCAGAACGATTAAAGAAAGCAATAAAATGAACAAATAAAATTCTTTTTATATTTAATGTTTATTTATAATTTAAGCAACACAATTCACAAAGTTATAAAAACGTAGTCGCGGCATTTATATTCGCACACCGAGACCGGACCAGATCAGACCAGATCCGACCCCACGCTGGTCTTGGAGCTGGCGTTGCGTGCGCAGATCTTCGCTGGCTGGCAATTCATTCAAAATCAAAAAATTCCCACGCAATTTTCGACTTAATTTAAATAAAATAAAATTAAATTATTTTAAAAGAGAAATATATTCTTTACGAGCGTCAAATGCAGTTGAAAGCTGAAAAGAAATACGCACACATCCGGGCAGGAATTTGACTAAAAGTTTTTATGATGCTTTTTTATTGTCGGTGGCAAAAATGCTCGGAATGTTTCTCAAAATAATTTCTTCTAATTGACTTTTTCAAATTTGTCTGCTACTTTCTCTCATTGTCTCATGCTGACTCTCAACATCTCATGCTGCCTCTCAACATCTCTTTCTGCCACTCAATCTCTCCTTCTACCTCTCAATCTCTCATTCTATCTCTGAATCTCTCATTCTACCTCTCAATCTCTGCTTCTACCTTTCAATCTCTCCTTCTACCCCTCAATCTCTCCTTCTGCTTCTCAATATCTCAATCTTCCTCTCAATCTCCCCTTTTACCTCTCAGTCTCTCCTTCTACCCATCAATCTCTCCTTCTACCTCTCAATCTCTCATTCTATCTCTGAATCTCTCATTCTACCTCTCAATCTCTGCTTCTACCTTTCAATCTCTCCTTCTACCTCTCAATCTCTCATTCTGCTTCTCAATATCTCAATCTTCCTCTCAATCTCCCCTTTTACCTCTCAGTCTCTCCTTCTACCCCTCAATCTCTCCTTCTACTTCTCAATCTCTCTTTCTGCTTCTCAATCTCTCATTCTACCACTCAATCTCTGCTTCTACCTTTCAATCTCTCCTTCTACCTCTCAATCTCTCCTTCTGCTTCTCAATATCTCAATCTTCCTCTCAATCTCCCCTTTTACCTCTCAGTCTCTCCTTCTACCCCTCAATCTCTCCTTCTACTTCTCAATCTCTCTTTCTGCTTCTCAATCTCTCATTCTACCACTCAATCTCTGCTTCTACCTTTCAATCTCTCCTTCTACCTCTCAATCTCTCCTTCTGCTTCTCAATATCTCAATCTTCCTCTCAATCTCCCCTTTTACCTCTCAGTCTCTCCTTCTACCCCTCAGTCTCTCCTTCTACTTCTCAATCTCTCTTTCTGCTTCTCAATCTCTCATTCTACCACTCAATCTCTGCTTCTACCTTTCAATCTCTCCTTCTACCTCTCAATCTCTCCTTCTGCTTCTCAATATCTCAATCTTCCTCTCAATCTCCCCTTTTACCTCACAGTCTCTCCTTCTACTTCTCAATCTCTCTTTCTGCTTCTCAATCTTTCATTCTACCTCTCAATCTCTGCTTCTACCTTTCAATCTCTCCTTCTACCTCTCAGTCTCTCCTTCTACCTCTCAATCTCTCCTTCTACCTCTCAATCTCTCATTCTGCTTCTCAATCTCTCATTCTGCTTCTCAATCTCTCATTCTACCTCTCAATCTCTGCTTCTACCTTTCAATCTCTCCTTCTACCTCTCAATCTCTCAATCTTCCTCTCAATCTCTCCTGTCTCTAAATCTCTTGTTCTACCTCTGAATCTATCGTTCTTCGTCTCCATAGTTACCTCTTTCTCTCAATCGCTCCTTCTACCTCTTAATCTCTCTCCTTCTACCTTTCAATGTCTCTGCTTCTACCTCTCAATCTCTCCTTCTAACTCTCAATCTCTCCTTCCACTCAATCTCTCCTTCCACTCAATGTCTCATTTTACCTCTCAATCTCTCCTTCCACTCAATCTCTCATTCTACCTCTCAATCTCTTCTTCTGCCTCTCATTGCCTCCTTCTACCTCTCAATCTCTACTTCTACCTCTGAATCTCTCATTCTTCCTCTAAATATTTCCCTCACTCTTGCTCTCTCTGTACCCAATCAGTTGTGTTGGCCATGGTAATTATCAAATCCCGCTGAAAGTAATTAAGCCAACAAGCACAATGTTGACATGATTTGCTGAGTAGTTTCGAGGCACATAAAATCCTCAGCCGCGGACATTAATTTTAATTGTGTTTAGTTTTGGTTGGGAACGCGCCTTCCTTCGCCTTAAGTAGTGCTATTAACTGTCTTAATCGCTGTGCGACTGATCTATGATTGGTCGGTCGAGTTGGCACTATAGCCAGCGGCACCGGCACCGGCACCAGCAGCAGTAACCAACCACACCCGCTAGCCAAGCCACCAGCACTTAACTCACCCGTTCACTCACCTGGCTGCGCCAGCTTGAAGTGTTCAGTAGTGGCTTTTATGGGGCGCGTATATCTTGAAAACTTCCGTTTGCTTATGATTTATTTTATGTGCTCAACGGATCAGTGCAAATTTATAACACACTTAATGACATTAGCGGCATTATTTACACAGCACTGCGGCGTCGTTCAATTTCCTACGAACTCTCCTCTGCTCTGCTCTGCTCGGCTCGGGAGAACACTTGTGGCCGGCCACACTGCACTGCGTCCGTCGTCCTCCTCCTCATAATATCAGTTCACATTTTTTCTATTTGAAAAATGAAAATTTTTATTTTTATACCAGGAAAATTGTGTTTTGCTTTTCTTGGCGGTTGGTTTGCTGAACGTTTGTTTTTCCGACGCATTTCCTACCCCGCCAACCAGCCACACCCCCACCCACTCCTACAATAATATGTTGTGCGTAAAGATATCCGCGGTCGCGCTCCATATTTAAGCACACTATGGGGGCGCTCAGTGTTTTGTTTGTGTGTGTGCGTGCGTGTTGTGCTTTATGTGAACCCCCCTAACATATAATTAAAGTTCTTTCCTTTATAGTTCGTGATGTTGTTTTTGTGTCTTTAGCCACTTGGCGCTGGTGTGTTGTCTTTGTTTAATTTAAATAGATGGCTTTTCCTTTTGAATTTTTGTTTTAAAACAAATTATGAAAAAAGAACAGTTTAGCGTAATATTTTCATGCTGTTTAACTGCGACCACTTGTTGGCTCGGCTGCTGCAATCATGTCTCTGATTCTGCTGCTGCCTCTGTCTCTGCCTCGGTCGCTTTTTCTGTGATGTTTGTTTGTGTTTGTTTATATCTCTTATTTGTTTTTCCTTTCATGACCGACACACTCGACTACTCCGTGTGTCTCCGAGTACGTGTGTGTTTTCCTGTCAATTTGCCACCATCTTTCCTCGCTGAAACTTTTCGACAGTGCTTATTTTTTATATTTTTCTTCCGTTCTGCTCTTATTTATTTAATGCACTGTTGTTTCTGGTTGTCATGAAGTGGAAGGGTGGCCAATGTACAGCATTCCAACTTGCTTCGATGGGTGATCAATTATCAATTGTTTAATAATGCCACGCACTGTTGGCATATTCGAAGAGGTCGTTAAGCAAGAATTTGTTTACTTCATTACTTTATTCCTGATTTTATGGAGGCTTTTTTATAGTACACCATTTGTCTGGCAATTTGTCTTCGACTTTATTATTATTATTGCAACTGTGTTTTGCAATTATTTTTCGTTTCCTTTGCAATATCTTCTTTTATTGATCTCTGATATTGGAAATCTTTGATCTTGGGTATTCTATGATCATTCGCAGTCTATGATCATGGCTCCATGATTCCTCCTATGATCACCAGGAAACAGAAGAATTGAAGAAGACTTGAATGAATTCTCTTAGCGTAGGTCAGGTATTATATTCTTTGAATTACAAATGGCGGCGACAATTGACTAAGATTTATCAGTCTTTTTGGTGGATCTGTAAAAACAATCCAATGAAATATAGTTTGATTTTTCCATGGATTTGTTCTGTCATTCGTATTGAAAAGTGTTAATATTGAAGATGATGATATGGAAGAGTAATAATATTGAAGAAAGATGATAAGAAATGCTCTTTAGAATGATATCAACATCTAGAAGTCCTGATCGCAGTCATAAAACTCATCGACATCCAATTCGATATATCTTCTGATCTACAATTTCAAATCGAAATACATAATGACATATATTAAGATAATAAATATCTAAATATATCTTGCAATGATGGATTGTTCCAATGTTAAACGATCGATAATCCTTCAATTTTATGAAATAAAGGGATCCCAACATTTCTAATCATTGTTCTATTAAATAGAATATTTTTTTTGGGCTATCCCGATAAATATTTAGAAGGTTTGATGTATTCTTCGGGAAGGTTTTAGGTTCTATTCGGCAAGTTTTGGGGTATTATTCTTCAACAAAGTTTTCGGAATTCTTCGCCGAGCTTTGAGGTATTCATAGGCAGGATTGGAGGTATTCTTTGACTAGGTTGAGATATTCTTTGGATATGTTTGTGGTATTATTGCTCGAGAAGGTTTAAAATATTCTTTGGCAAGGTTTTAGGTATTATTCGAAGGAGTTTGAGGTATTTTACGGCAAGATTTTATGTTCTACTCTCAAGTTTTGAGTTTGTCTTCGGCCGAGTTTTGAAGTATTCTTCGGCAAGATTTTAGGTATTAATGGAGAAGGTTTTAGGAATTCTTCGGCGAGGTTTGATGTATTCTTCGGCAATATTTTAGGTTCTATTCGGCTAGTTAAGAGGTATTCTTTGGCGAGATTTGAGGTATTCTTCGACAAGGTTTGAGGTTTTATTCGGCAAGGTTTCAGGTATTCTTTGATTAGATTTGAGGCATTCTTTGGTTAAGTTTGAGGTATTACTCGAGAAGGTTTGGTGTATTCTTCGGCAAGGTTTTAGGTATTATTCGTTGGAGTTTGAGGTATTCTACGGCAAGATTTTCGGTTATATTCGCAAGTTTTGAGTTTGTCTTCAGCAAGGTTTGAGGTATTCTTCGGTCAAGTTTTGAAGTATTCTTTGGCAAAATTTGAGGTATTAATGGAGAAGGTTTTATGAATTCTTCGGCGAGGTTTGAGGTATTCTTCGGCAAGGTTTGAGGTACTATTCGGTAAGTTTTGAGGTTTTATTCGGCAAATATTGAAGTATTCTTCGACAAAGGTTTGAGGTATTCTTCGGTCAAGTTTTGAGATATTCCTCGGCAAGATTTGAGGTATTAATGGAGAAGGTTTTATGAATTCTTCGGCGAGGTTTGAGGTATTCTTCGGTAAGGTTTGGGATATTATTGCACAAGGTTTGGGAAGAATGATTTATATTATTGTAAATGATTTAAGGATGGATAATTTTTTAATAAAATCTGAGTAAATATTTAAGAATTTTTATGGATTAACCTAAAAAGTTGGACGCAACGTTGGACAATCTTCCCGAAATTGTTCGACCAAGTTTGGGGAATTGTTTCTAGAATTGCTCGAAACGTTTTGTTGAATTGTTTGTTTTTCAAAATGTTGGAAATTTCTTTCAGAAATTCGCATTTCTGCTTCCAGTGATAAAATTATTTTTATTTTACCATCTGCTGAATCTGGCGCGTTAATTTGTTCTCGATACCACCCAATTTTCAGCTGCTCCAATTTCAATTTCCATTCCAATTAAATGTATCTGCGCCAACGCATTATCATAATTAAATATGAGCTTTTATTTCCTCGCCCAAGAGCGGCACTTACGCCGCTTGTTAATTAAATTGCCCAGCAAACTGCCCCAGTAACGGTACTTGCCGTTAATTGCCACGGCTTTTAAAGATTATAAAAGTAAATAGTTCTTGTAACCAACGTGGTGTCTGTGGTCGTGTCTCCTGCGCCAGTGCCAGTGCCAGTGTCAGTGTTTGCCTGCCACAATTTTCCACTCAAATTTCGCAGTAGCGTATTTAAATTATGTGAACAGAGACAGAAGTGCTGGAAGACACGAATTTCAAGGTTGATGTAAGTAATTTGTAGCGAGGAGCAATGTACATGGCCTCTCTATACTTACTATATACGTAAATATAAATATTATATACCAGATGTGTGCGCGTTTTGTGACTAAAAGGATATTTGAAGAATGGTGATTGAAGGAAGTATGAGAGTTATCTTAGACTCTGGACCACCGTTAATAAGCTTTCAAGTTTTCAAGTCCAGTTCTCCATAACGCTACGAATCAGTCCACTTTATTTGACGGTCTTTGGGATTGAACGGCTTTAGAACTATCAATGAGTCAACTTTATTTAATGATCCTTGGGATTAACCGGTCTCAGAGCTATGAATGAGTCAACTTTATTAAATGATCCTTGAGATTGAACGGCTTTAGAACTATGAACGAGTCAACCTTATTTAACGGTCTATCGAATGAGTCCACCTTATTTAACGGTCCTTGGGATTGAACGGCTTTACAACTATCCAAGTAAATCTATTTAATGTCCTTGAGAGTCTTAGAGCTACGAATAAGTCCACCTTATTTAATGGTTCTTAGGATTGAACGGCCTTACTATGAACTATGAATGAGTCAGCCTTATTTAATGTCTTTGAGAGTCATAGAGCTACGACTGAGTCCATCTTATTTCTCCTTGTATTCAATTTCATTTTAAGAACATAATGGGATATTTTCTAGAATCTGAATCATTCGCCTCCTTCTCCTTTACAGTGACGTCAGCTCCACCTCGTTTAGCATTCAGAGAGCACTCTGTTTCTGCCCTCCCTCTCTCCACTTCGCTCCGCACCCCTGCAGCATAATATTTGTTTACACTGAAGTGGCATTATTTGCGATAGCCTTGTTTCGAATCGAAACTATATTCTTGCCACCGGGGAAATGAGACCTCATCAGTTGGCATTTCAATTTCTGCAAATCTGTTTAGACAACAAATTCAATTTTTTAAATTTGTTTATATTCGTTTTGTGTTTATTGTGTATCTCGTTTCGTGTGCAAATATTTTCCTTTTCGCATTTGCATTTCAATTAAGTATAAATTTTCAGGCTTTTTTGCATTGAAATTGCATGCGAAAGTGCAATGAACAAAAAAATAAAATGATTCTGAAATAAAAAAGCCAAATAAAATAGGAAATTGGAGCAGATGGACTCGATTTAAATTAACATTTAAAAGTGGATTTTTATTATAATAAACTCTCGCGCCTGACTGTGGGCACTTGTAGTGATGGTGGTGATGATGAAGGTGGTGGTGGGAGTCCTTGGTGGTGGCATGTTTATTTATTATAGTGTTGGAAGCCATTATAAACATTTTCCAGGGAACTACTTAACACTAATTGGAGTACTTTCAGTTTCGTATACAATCGCGATAACGTTAGGCATCATTTAAAGTGTAAATTATGCTGAGTGTAGTGCAGTAATTGATTGATAGAGTGGAGCACTCGTTGATGGCAGAGCTTGTTAGCGATTTTTGGCAGAGATTTGGGCTGCAGGGTCGTCCTGCAGCCAATTAAATTAAACTGTGTTGGTTGCATTCAAATGCAGTGATTTTGCAAGATATCCTTAAAATGCGATTTAGTTGAATACTGCTGAAATATTCAATACAGTTGAAGGATAACGAACATCGTAACTGGTAACGAGGGGATTTGGCTATAACCACACCAATTGATTTCTATATTTTGCTTTCTTAAATCAAGTTTGGAAGCAGAACAACTGAGACCTATTTTTGAAATCGACGAATTGAAGACAGAACAGAGAAAAAAGGTTTTTTGTTGGAAAACCTGGACACGAACATATGCGAAAAATACGAATTGGGAACCTGATATAATATTAAATCAGGCTTTAGACAGGTTTATGAAGAACAAACCAAAGTTGAAGGAATTTTTCGGTATATCGAAACCATCTTTCACAAAATTGAAACCATGTTTCTGAATTATAAAAACAAATTTCCAACATTTTCAGATCTAGAACCTGATATATTAGATCAGATTTTAGACAGGTTTATGAAGAACAAACCAAAGTTGAATGAATGTTTCTGAATAACGAAACCATTTTTGTGAATATTGAAATCAATGGGTCTGAAGATCAACACCATGATTCTGAATAGTAAAAACAAATTTCAAAAGTTTACAGATTGAGAACCTGATATAATGTTGGATCAAGCTCTAGACAGGTTTATGAAGAACATACTTCAATTGAAGGAATGTTTCTGAATATCGAAACCATGCTATTAAAGATCGTAATCACGATTCTGAATTGTAAGAACAAATTTCAATTTGAGAACTTAGATCACGGTTTAGAAAGGTTTATGAACAACAGAACCAAGTTGAAGGAATGGTTCTGAATATCGAAACCGTTTTCCTGAATATCGTTACCATGTTTCTGAATATTGAAACCATGCTTCAGAATATTGAATACATGGTGCTGAATACCTAAATCTTGATTTAAAAGCACAAAGAGGTTTTTATGGAACAAAATCTGGGTTTGGGAATTATTTGAATACTGAAGGAGGAAAAAAACGAGGATCTGAGTACAGAAAACTGGTTTTTGAAGACAAAACAGATTTTTGAAAACAAAATAGATTTTTGAAGACAAAATAGATTTTTGAAAACAAAAGAGATTTTTGAAGACAAAAGAGATTTTTAAAGACAAAATAGATTTTTGAAGACGTTGGTAAACAGGTTTTCGAAAGTTTGAATACAGCAAACAAATTTGAATACAGAAAACAAGTTTGGAGAAACATATCTTTGGAGACATAAAATCGATTTTTGAACAAGTAAAACAGGTTTTGGAATGCAGAAAACAAGTTTTTGAAGACAAAACATGTTTCTGAGTACAGAAAACACGTTTTTGAAGACAAAACATGTTTCTGAGTACAGAAACACGTTCCTGAGTACAGAAAACATGTTCCTAAGTACAGAAAACACGTTCCTGAGTACAGAAAACACGTTCCTGAGTACAGAAAACACGTTCCTAAGTACAGAAAACACGTTCCTGAGTACAGAAAACACGTTCCTGAGGACAGAAAACACGTTCCTGAGTACAGAAAACACGTTCCTGAGTACAGAACAAATCTTTCGGAGCAAAGAAAACAAGTTTCCGAATACGAAAACTGGAGAACTTAAAAGTAAATTTCAAGTCTTTCCTCGCGATTTTGGGTTTGAAAATGGAAATTTGGTTTCTAAAATTGGTAAAACTGAAACCCGCTTTTGCAGATGGAAAAAATTTAGATGGAAAAACCCATCACCAGAAACCGTTTTTTGAAGGCGGGAAACAACTTTCTGGAAACCCAAAACCAAATACACGGTTTGGAGTAAATATTATTTTTTCAATGTATTGAATAGTCTCGTCACATCTTGATCCTTAACATTTTATTACTGAAAACCGGTTTTCTGTTTTTACTCATCCTTTTAGTGGTTATTTTTTCGAAAATCTGTTATCCAATAAATGAAGTTTTTCTATTAATTGACAGATCTTGGAGATTTGCATCCTTCGTTTAATCGGGGTTTTGGTGAATATGTTTCTAAGTTAATCGGGGTTTTGGTGAATAGGTTTCTCAGTTAATCGGAGTTTTTGGTGAATAGGTTTCTCAGTTAATCGAAGTTTTTGGTGAATAGGTTTCTCAGTTAATCGAAGTTTTTTGTGAATAGGTTTCTCAGTTAATCGGAGTACTCGAATAATCGTATTGTTCTGTGACTCCGAGTTTTCAGTGTTTTTTGTGTAAGTCTGGTTTTCCTGCCAGTCTTGCTCTTCTGTATCTATGATCATGGTTTTGAAGGATTATATTTTTCGCTTAGTTCTGTGAGTAATCGATTTGTTCCTTTAACCGAGTTTTTCCTTTAATCGGTTTGTCCTTTAATCGGATTCATATTCCAAACAGGTGTTGCAGTTAATCGGGGATTGACTACCTTGACACTGACCTGTATCTGGATACTGAACCATATGTGGGTACTACAGACCTGTATCTGAGTACTACTGACCTGTATCTGGATACTGACCTGTATCTGGATACTGACCTGTATCTGGATACTGACCTGTATCTGGATACTGACCTGTATCTGGATACTGACCTGTATCTGGATACTAGACCATATTTGGATACTGAACCATATCTGGATACTGAACCATATTTGGATACTGAACCATATTTGGGTACTGAACCATATTTGGATACTGAACCATATCTGGGTACTGACCAGCATCTATATTATCTCTTCAATCTCATGTGTTTGCACATCCAACGAAGTCCATCTGCCAGTCTTTCTCTGCAGTACCTAGACGACTCATAATCGATCAAAGGACTCCAGCAAGTGCCACGGATGCTTGTGTCTATGCAGTCAAAGTTGAAAGATAAATAGCTTTGATAATTTTCTGGACACATTCGCTTGCTTGTTCGCTCTTCCACCGAGAGAGATACATAATCGTAAGTGTACCAGCTTCGCCCTTTCCTGTTCTGTGCTGCCCCAAAAAAGTTTATGTGAGTTTAATTGAGTGTGACTAGCACAAACTCACTCACGACTGGCTGTTAAAATGATTGATGCACGGTTCGGAATACGGACAACTTTTCGTCTATGTGAAGACACAGAAACTGTAACTGCTTCATTGAAATAAATAATAAATGTTCTCGTGTGTTCTCCGAGTGGATTAAGAGTGTTGTGTTGTGTGTGTGTGTGTGGAGAAAAAATAATTGATGATTAATTAGTTGCCATTTGGTTTTTCTTTTTCTTTTCCTTTTCCATCATTCTATTATTCCACTATTTGTCAGGGGTGTCGTTCACAATTTGTCGTAGAGATCAGATGCATGTGATGTAAAGGAGTATGAAGGATATTATACATTCCTTTTTATGTGATATAAATTTTATATTTATATCAGTCAAGTTTCAGTTTAGATTTGTTGGAGCTGTTTGAAGACTTAGAATAATGAATATATTTACCATAAGTTCTAAAGAGAGTCCAATAAAATGTAGAAGCATCACCGAGAATCACCGAAGATATACTTCGGTGATTCTCAGTGATGCTTCTGCATTTTATGGTACTCTCTTTAGAACTTAAATATATTCATTATCCTGAAGTCTTCAAACAGTAACTGAATGGGAATTGTGAGTTGGTTGCTTTATTGAGGAAGTGTGGCTTGGAACTAAATGTGAACCTCAAGTTACTGGCTACTGGTGTATATTCGAGAAATAGCCCCGCCTACTTACAATAAAACTGAGCCAATGATGGTTTGCCTATTAGTGCCACCCTCTGGCCTTAGACGTTCTCTTTCCAATCTAATTAAACACCTTGATTAATCTAATTAAACACCTTGAAGAAAGTGGCTGCTGACTCAACGTTCTTGCAGTCTCTATTCTGAGCAACATTTAGTTTGAAAGGACGTGTGTCTTCTTGGTGCCACCTGACCTAACCTGCGTCTGTTTTTTACGTTGTCTTCGTCGTAGTCTTTGTGTCTGCCTTTGTCTTTGGTTCTGCCTTTATCATTGCGTCTCCCTTTGTCTTTGAGTCTACCTTTGTCTTTGGTTCTGCCTTTATCATTGTGTCTGTCTTTATCATTATATCTTTCTTTGTCTTTGTATCGGTCTTCATCCTTGTATCTGCCTTTGTATCTGTCTTTGTATCTGTCTTCATCCTTGTATCTGCCTTTGTATCTGCCTTTGTATCTGTCTTTGTGTCTGTCTTCATCCTTGTATCTGTCTTTGTGTCTGTCTTCACTTCACCTACTGCCAACAGGTGGGCTCAGAGCAATTATCGCCAATACTTGAACTATTATATTCTATGCCAATACCAGGGTGATGTGTGACATTGAAATCTGTTGGCTGTCCCTGGTTGACCCTGGTGATATTTATAGCCCAGCGATTGATTTACTACACAGCAGCATTGACAGCAGTTCACCAATGCCAGCGGCGTTTGCAATCAGAGAATTCTTTTGTAGGATCAGCGCCTGCGGATGACCTCCGCGCATACCTAGGGAACTGTCAAAGAGGCAGTGGCAGTGGCAGCGGCAGCTTCAGCAGCTATCAGCCTCGACGCATGCCTCATTAATAAGGATTTAAGAGTGCGAGCAGATCAGTTAAGCTGCATATTTAAAAAACCGATTTCTTGCTGCCTGGCGGTGGGAAGCAGTGCCGCCGCGACGCACTTTGCGCGAAGAATTTCGAGAATGCGCTCGCTGGCACTCTGTGGCCAGAGCCAAGAAATTTCAACAATTTATCACAACGTGTTCGATACTTGCAGCAGAAATTTCACTTGCATCACGATGATGGCACTTGCTCGTTTGCTTGGTGCTGGTGGTGGCTGTTCTGGCGATTGTTGGAGGAACCTTGCTGCGAGCGGGCGGCACCGAATGAATAAGCGAGGTGACCCTCGGTGCAGCAAAGCAGACTCATTTGAACTAATTTTTAATTTACAAATTGCCCCAATTTGCTCAGTTTTAAGCGTACAAATCTTCGAGATAAAGTGGCTGTCGGGACTCTCGCTGCAGATGCTCCGCATAATTTACTTTAGTGCAGCAGAGTATTTGTAGCGGTGTGTGTCTGTGTGAGTGGTGGAGCCTCGCACGTGCTCTTCTCCCCACCGACGCGATGTGTCTTCTCCTGCTAGCAGCTGCATGGCATATGCATGGCTCTGCTCTGTAAACGTATTACTATGAATTAAGTAATGTCCATTTTCTTACCGGAGATAAACGACGTGCAACCAACCAACCAACCAACCGACTCCACTCTACCACCTGCGCTGCTCCACCGTTCCGCCGCTCTGTGTGCATTGGCCACACACGTTTGCAACACGTACGCTTCATTTGTATGCAACGCATGCGGCTGCCGCTTACGTACGCTAGATGGCGCGCTGCTCGTGTGGCCATTGTTCTGCCAGGCACAAGGGTGCTCCTTGCTGCTGCTCTATTCATTCGCCTTTAGCTTATCTTGTTAACCTCGTTGAACTTTTTCTTCGTTTTTTGTGCATTGTTTTCTTACACTTGGGGCCAGTCGTGCAGGGGCGTCTCCAGGCAGTCAGGCGGAGCGCAGCTATCAACATGTGAATGGAGTATTCTACTCAAAAAGGGCACTAATGGCTGCAATGCAGCCTGCATGCGAAATTCTCTTTAAATTTCAAAGTGACACTGGGGAAATTCCTTGCGGCTCACGTCGTTGTTGTGCGGGTGAAGTGTGTGCTTCGTGGTTTTGGCAGCATAATCATCAACAGCACGTGGTGTTGAAATAAATATGAGCATTCTCTCTTAGTTCCCCGGTCAATTGTGGATGATATGTGTCGACTTTGTAGGACAAGAAGGCGTGGCCTTCTATCAAACGGAGGGGAGGAGATTGCATTCACATTTTGAGAGGGAAGAATATGAATGATCTTTCAGCTGAAAGCAATCAGAGACCCTCTTATCGCCCGGAAGAAACATAATTAACCCTTGAGACTATATTTTACAGCCCCTCCCAATATCAATGCTCCCTAAAATCAAATATATTAATATTCACCGAATATTCTACTTGTTTAGCATGCCCCATATTTGTAGCCCATGGGTCCAGATTGGTTTTAAAATTTGTTTATATATTAGGAGTTTATTGTGGGTTGTTAGTCTCGACAGGTATAAAATTGGTCCCAGTCCACTACCTTGAGGGACGCCAGCACTTGCTTTATGTAATTGTGAGTTAATTGTGAGCTAAATTGGACATAGAAAGCTCGGTCGGTGAGGTAGCTTTCCAGCTTCAAGTAAATTTCAAGTGGGAGAAATCGCTTCAACTGTAGTCCTGCATGCTAGACACTATCTATATTGCCTTTGCAATATCAAGGTACAAGGCTATGAGAATCTTTTTTTCATCCAGGTCTGATAAGATTTTGTTGGTAACTCACTCTCTGTACTTGTTGTATGGTAGCATGTTGTCGGCGAAATCCAAATTTGTGGTCAGGTATAACTTTATTTTCCATTAAGGTTGTTTCTCGCCCAAGAATCTCACACAGGAGTCTCAGCCTGAGGGAGTCTCACTCAATAATCTCACACAGGAGACTCAGCCTAAGGAGTCTTACGCAAGAATCTCATAGAGGAGACTGAACCTAAGGAGTTTTACGCAAAAATCTTCCGAAGGAGACTCAGTCTAAGGAGTCTTACTCAAGAATCTTCCGCAGGAGTCTCAGCCTGAGAAGTCTCACCCAAGAATTTCACACAGGAGTCTCAGCCTTAGGAGTCTTACGGAAGAATCTCACGTTGCTGTCTCAGCCTAAGGAATCTTACGCAAGAATCTCACACAGGAGTCTCAGCCTGAGGAGTCTTACGCAAGAATCTCACACAGGAGTCTCAGCCTGAGGAGTCTTACGGAAGAATCTCACGTTGGTGTCTCAGCCTAAGGAATCTTACGCAAGAATCTCACACAGGAGTCTCAGCCTGAGGAATCTCACTCAGGAATCTCACACAGGAATATCATACAGGAATCCCACTCAGGAATCTCACACAGGAGTCTTAGCCTGAGAAGTCTCGCCTGACTCACACAGGAGTCTCAACCTTAAATTGTCTCACTGGGACAGGCTCACTCCACGGCAACAAGGACTTATTGTCAAAATAACAATCAAGTCAAGGCAAATAATTTGAAACACGAAAGGCACAAAATATTAAACTCTGAGAAATATTTCTCTTGCCGAACCCTGGACACAGCTGAGCTTTACCCGGCTCGTTACAATTTATATATATATTTTTTGACTGAACCATCTACAGTGACAGTTTAGCGAATACCATCTGCCTGCTAATGAACTATTTTCTCCTCAACCGACACATTTTTTGATAGAACTTTGTATAAGCATTCCCTAGATTTTTAGAGATGATTAGATAGATTGTCAGATTGCTATATGAAAAAACGGGCACAAGCCACGTCCACCTTCTATATCCGCTGGAAATCTTGTTCTTTGCCATGTTTGTCGAAGTTTACGCTTTTCTTTAATCTTCTTTGTTATGCATATAGGAGAGTTCATCCGTGTTTCTTTTTGTTTAACGAGGGGTACTATTTATATTTAGGGACCTGGCAACACTATTGTCAATAGCTAAAATCTGGCAACACCATAATAAAGTTTGACATTTTTTAGCATAAACGTACTCACAACGTGTTGATGTACAAGTGCTATTTGTTTTGTTTACAGTGAGTTAAGAAAATCAATTTGGCCAAAAAATGGAAATTTCAAGAGAAGGTTGTCGTTGGATTATTTTTCACAAATTTCGATGTGGATTATCTCAATAAGAATGTGTCGATGAACTCAGTTCTTTGTATGGCGATAAAGCACCATCAAAATCCACTGTGAGCAGTTATTAAATTTGATTGCGTTAAGTAGATTTCTCCCGTTTGTGTTTGTGATCCTTGAATCCCAGTCCATATGTGTTGCGTTCAGTCACCTCGTAAGATAAATCCCTGTCCTAGAGAATTGAAATCGTTATATTGTGAGGTGGTGAAAGTGCGCTCCTTGAACCCCAGTTCATATGTGTTGCGTTGAAGTCACCTCCTAAGATAAATCCCTGTCCTAGAGTATTGAAGAAATCGTTATATTGTGAGGTGGTGATAGTGCGCTTTGGTGGGAAGTATAGGAATGAAACTACTTTTGATCCAAATGCGTCAATTATTTGTATTGCCGTTGCCTGAATGTGGTTTTGTTTGTAGCTGTCGAGTTCTATACATTTTATTGTTTATTTAATTATACTCTTTAACACAAATGTTTATAGTTTTCGTGAGAGAACAACAAAATATTAATATAAAAAAACATGTGAAAGTTTTACCACTAAAAATGTATCAGTATTGCCAGAGTCATGCTCAAGCCTGACCGGTAAAGACTCCACACATCGTCTCGGTGCTTCTAAATGCTTTGTAATTATATAGTAACAATAATTATTTAGGCATTACTTGGTCATAATTTGATTATGATTGCGGTCAACCTGGCATTTACCTCCGCAGTTCTTCGCTTTACTACTTTACTTAATTTGTTTCACCCTCTCTTCCAGCCCAACGACTATATTCTTCTTACCAGCTGCGGATCCGTGTGTGTGACTCTTCTGCTCTGTCTGTTTATTGCAATTCCTGTTTAATGGTGTGTATGTGTGTGTGTGTTCGTTCGTTCGTGTGAGTGAGTGGGAGGGAATTCTTTGTTATTTTCATTTCCAGACACGAAATGTGGTGCAAATACAATGCGCGTTAAAAATTAAAAATTAATGCCATGCGGTTTATGGACGTTGGGAAATCGAAAAGGAGCCACAGCAGCGAGGTAGAGTCATGGAGGCGCTGGAGAGACAGCGTACAAGGAGTGAAGCTATAGAAGGAACCTTTATTACTAAGCCATGAAATCACTTTTATACATTTGCACTTTTTGTTGGCGGTGGCTATGAATAGAACTGGGACCACAGAGTGTATGCATGTGTGTGTGTCTGTGTGTGTGAGTGAACGTGTATGAGTGTGTTTGGTTATGCACAGGATAGAGAAATCGAAGGAAATTGCAATTTCAGCTTATAATTTATTCAGCAATTCCATTAAACAGAAATTAATGACACGAGCGAGCCTTGTTGAACATTTACACAAGGCAGCAGGTATCCACTATTAATGGAATCAATGCCTGGTTGGGTGATGGGTTTGTTGCTTGAGTGGGTGGCTGACGGAGTACAGAGAACCACCCATCGGCTCCATAAAATTTCAAACAGTGGAACAACAATAAAATCGTGAAAATTATTTTGCCAAATTTCAAAATTTAAACCCAACTTTTTATGTGCGAATATTTGTTTGCTTTGGCTTTCTGTGCTACTTCAACCCCTTTCCAGCCTTTCTCTTTCCTCGTCCACACTTTTGAGTGCTATTTTTCTAGCTGCGTGTAAACAAAGTACGCGTATCATTTTCCTGTTTATTTTAATAAATTGAATGCGACATTGACTGCCTGCCTTCTATGCTAAGAACACACACACACTCCCACACAGGTACAACGATACACCTGCCCACCCACTTTGGAACACCCTCACCCACACTTTGGAACACCCTCACCCACACTTTGGAACACCCTTACCCACACCTTTGAACAATCTCACCCACACTTTGGAACACCCTTACCCACACCTTTGAACAATCTCACCCACACTTTGGAGCACCCTCACAAATTGACTGCGCTCTACTTTTCTCAATCACACGCGCTACGCTTCCTTCCTTGCCAGCACATCGCAGCTGCTTGCGTCAGGTACTAAGAGAACATATCAACGCCACTGCCTCTTCCTCTCCTACCTGCTGCTGTTGCTCCTCCGCCTCCATTCGTTGATGATCTGTTTCACTTTAGCAATCGCGTCGATTGTTTACACTTGTGTCTTGTGATGCCTCCAACTAAAATAAACAATTCCGCGCTCTTACAGTCCAACTAACTGACTCCCCACCCCCTCCCAACTACTCGTGCAATGATGGCCCCTTCTGTGTACCGCGTCTTATTTATCATTTTACTACTCCTTCTACTCCTCCTACTCCGGCTCTGGTCTATGGCCCGGCCGGCCGGCGAACAATTTCATCATTTTCCAACTCCGTCGCTGCCGCTGACGACGCTGTACGCACTGGGACACTTTTGCGCGCTTCATTCATTCATTTTGTGCCATTTGTTGTGGTAGCGGCGGCGGCGGTGGTCCTGTTGGGGTTTCTCGTCCTGAACAGCAGCTCAGCTCTTTCGTTTATTAAAGTCATCCACGCAGCAGCCAGCTAACATTTTACTTAGGTAGCTGCTGCTGCTGCAAGCCTTTTGTGTCGGGTTTACTTGCGTTTGCCGTACGCTTCCTTCCTTCCCAATGCTATTGTAAAATCCTGCTCCTGAAAATCGATTATGAATTATTTGATTTACGAAAATGACTTATGAGACTCCATCGCTTTGGGTGCTGAGAGTATTGAGGCCAAAGTTTTGTGTAGCCAGCCCGGCTGTGGTGTCATATTGTGCCACAAAATGATAAATGATTTTTTCTATATATGCGGCAAACACAAATACACTTTTCTGTGTGTGTGTGTGTGTGTGTGAGTGTGGGTGTAAGTGGCTCTGACGGCGAGGACCACAAGGAAAATGAACACAATAGCTCAAACTCCTTCTTTGCTCCGTTGTGTTCTGGTTGTTGAAAGAGTGAAGCATGAAAAGATTTCCTTTGCTCAATATTAGAAAAGGGCGGGGGAGAGGAAGGAAGCGTAAGAAGCCCTTTACAAAGCGCGTAATAAATTAGAATCCTTGATTTTTTTTCTTCTTCTGATTTCTCCTCCTACGTTTATTTAAAAGAATATTTCAAAATTAAAAATCTTGATTTATTTCATTTAATATTTGTCCAGCTACTCTCCGGCAGGACCTTTAATATGGATTTATAATCCTTTTATTTATTGCCAGCGAGAGTGGATCTAAAATACCTCTTTCGACATAAATACCAATTGATGAGAGATGCAAATGAATGCGGCTGGACGACTCGCCAGGACTCAAAGGATTGACCTAAACGATTGTTTTGCTCAGCACAAATTACGGAAAAGTCACGAATTAGTTGGAGCAGAATTGTGGAAAAGTGTATCCGAAATGTGAAAGGATCCTTCAACTAGGTTCGCTCACAGCAAATGAATGTATATCTTAGGAGTGGGAGGAAACATTGTAACTTCTTCCTTCATCATTCTAAGACTTCTTTGTTCGTGAAATAAATATTCTGTCTCTGTGTTCAACATATTTTGATTTTCGTACGTGATTCTTATACGTAAAATAAATGTCTGTTTATGACATCTGGTCAGCTCATTGTTAACTATGGACTTTTGCGTTGATAGGTGAAGTTTTTGATAGGCAGATATTTTCTTAATTTTTTTTGGTGGGGAGATGTTTTTTGTTGCATTAATTGAAGCCATTTTGGTGGTATGAAAAGGAAAGCCGAAATGTTATTCTTGTATATATGTCTCCAAAGGAAGAACATACAACGCCCTTACCAAAGAGGTCCAAAAGTCGAATTCAGAACAAGGGTCTAGGGTCACAAGGGGTCCAGGGTTGGTGTCTGCAATAGTCCCTAAATTAAGGTATGTAGTTATAGGTCCAAGAGTCGTCTTCAGAACTGGGATCTAGGGTCACTGGTGGTCCAGGATTGGGGTCTGCAATTGTCCCTAACTTAAGGTATGTACTTGTAGGGCCAAGAGTCAGTTTAGCGCGAAGGTCAAACAAATCCTGCGCTTTATTAGGGCTTCGAAATGGTTCGACGTGTGAATCGGAGGTGCGTTGTTGCGCGGTGGTATCACAATGGACCCATGGTGGTCTGAGTGAGCTGGTCCTTAGACCGGCTGCCACGTTAACCTAACCTAACCTAACCTAGGGCCAAGAGTCATCTTCAGAACTGGGGTCTAAGGTTACAAGGTGTCCAGGGTTAGGGTCGGCAATTGCCCCTAAATGAAGGTATGGACTTATAGGTCCAAGAGTCGTCTTCAGAACTGGGGTCTACGGTCACTGGGGGTCCAAGGTTGGGGTCTGCAATTGCCCTTCAATTAAGGTATGCACTTATAGGTCCAAAAGTCGGCTTCAGAACCGTGGTCTAGGGTCACAAGGGGTCCAGAGTTAGGATCTCCAATTGCCCCTAAATTAAGGTATGTACTTATAGGTCCAAGAGTCGGCTTCAGATCATATAGGTTAGGGTCTACAAGTACGTCTCTATTATTAAACTATTGCACTCCTATTCTCCTATTACAAAACTACTCATCTACTGCAATTATCGCTAGTTTTAAGCTTTTCTTCATCCACTTATACCATCAATGACTCCATTCACTATTTCTATCTAGTTTCCAGAACTTATTTGTTTTTCATACTAAAATGGAAACATTTATTTTTCAATCTCCTATATTGAGCGCCCCATGTTTCGTCCGTACTCTTTTTAGTCTCGCTGTTGGCGACTTGTCCCGGTTAGTATCCTTTCTATATAAACGCATTGATGTCGATTCCTAGGTTGACACTTACTTAGACATTCTGCATGGTAGATCATGAACTCGTGATGACTGCGTATGCATGGACTTCAAGGATATTATCATTATCGGGATATAGTTTTCTGTTGATGTTTAATTGTTGTTCTTATGTTCTTATATTATGAGAAGAAGTGCCTTCCATTGTTTCACCGTTTATGTCTTTCCGTCTGTGTCTCGGACACTTTCTACATGTGTTTCTATCGGTTTATATCTACATCTTTCTGTATCTATGTATCTCCCTCTATCACTCTTTGTCTCGGCCCATTTTTCTCTTAGTATATTTATATCTTTCTCTATCCGCCTCTATGTATCTCTTTCTATCTCACTTACTATCTCTTTCTATCTCTCTTACTATCTCTTTCTATCTCTCTTACTATCTCTTTCTATCGCTCTTACTTATCTTTCTATCTCTCTTACTATCTCTTTCTATCTCTCTTACTATATCTTTCTATCTCTCTTACTATCCCTTTCTATCTCTTACTATCTCTTTCTATCTCTCTTACTATCTCTTTCTATCTCTCTTACAATCTCTTTCTATCGCTCTTACTTATCTTTCTATCTCTCTTACTATCTCTTTCTATCTCTCTTACTATATCTTTCTATCTCTCTTACTATCTCTTTCTATTTCTCTTACTATCTCTTTCAATCTCTCTTACTATCTCTTTCTCACTTTGTATATTTGAATAGCTTTAAATTTATTTAATTAATTTAAAATTTGTATTTCCTTTCAATAATCATAATTTTCTCTTCTATTTCTTTTAGGTAAGTCATCTTTACGAGGAAAAAGAAAACGTAAGTTCACAAAATATGAAAATTTATTCTCTATTTGCGATTCATTTAAATTGTTCCGGATCAGTTGATCATGTAGTAAATAGTTCTGGGGCTAAAATTGCTTTAATTCCCTTCAAATTTATACGCTGAGTCGACGCTTTAATAGGCCAATTAGCACACATTTTCACCCAAAACAAACACACTGCCAGGAAACACACCAAATCCCAGGCCGACCTTTGGCCGAGCTCTCATGACAAAGTCACATAAATATCGAGTGCAGAGCGCAAAGTTTTCGGTGCCCCTGCCCGCGGACACGAACTGTGTGCGTAGCGCATTAACACAGCTCAGCTCAGGTCAGCTCGACAGAACGCAGCGCAGCGCAATTGATTAATCGAAATTCTATCGGGGAGCAATTAATTTTTTCCTGCCCAATGTCATCAATCGCCGCGCGCTGGAAATTAATTGCCAAACGAGCCGTAATGCCACAAGGAACTGTGTGTGTGTCAGTGTTAGAGAGTGCGTAAGTGCGTGGTTCTTAAAAGGAAATGGCAAGAAATTACGTGTAAGAAATTAGGCGGGAAGCTTAAATTAGTCAAGATGGCCATCAAATTTCCGAAGTGCCCATTTGTGTTAAGAGGAACCGCCGAGTCGTAGCCTCTTGAGCATTTTGACAAGAGTGTTTTAATGAAGGCCGGCGGTGGGAGGGGGAAACTGCATCAATTGGCACTGAAATCATGTTCGGCTGTGGCAATTCCAGGCTGGTTAGTTTATGGCGACTTTTAATGGGGTCATTATCAGTCGAATTAATTGAGCAGGAATCAGAGATTCGGAACATGTAACAATACCAGAGAGAAATGGACAAGTGGATGCTGCAGATAAAATTCTTTTAATCTGGATTATCCACTAAATTTCAGTCTTCCCACATCTCTGTGAATGGAATTGAATTTGGCTGTTATCATCTCTTCAAGCGGATCGGGGAATTCTTGGGTTTTCTCTAAATGGAATCTAAGAAATTGCAATCTTTGAATACGAGTAGCTTCAGTCGGATTCTCTGGGTGTACTCCCAGGTATCTTAAGATACTTTGGTACTAGTTGTAACCTGGGGTCGTCTCTGATCCATGATTGCATGACTCTTCACATAAAAAGTTCTAAGATGAAGGTCACTTTCAAAAGATGAAGGTCACTTTCAAAAGATGAAGGTCACTTTCAAAAGATGAAGGTCACTTTCAAAAGATTAAGATCACTTTCAAAGCCTCCAAAACCTATTTTGATTCTACCTCACAAAGGCACAGTGTGACTTATTGAATGTATTTTTACAATCAAGGGTAAGGGTGCGTGGAATCATTCTTGTTCGTATGAAGAAGCTATTCAACTCCTACAACATTAACAGGTGAATCCAAACTTGTGAAGGATATAAAAATGGTGCGTGGAATCAATCTGTCCATACGAAGAAGTTATTCAATTCCTACAATATTAACAGGTGAATCCAAACTTCAACATTTGTAGCTGTAGAAATGTTCTTCCCTCCTCAGTAATTGCACCACAACGTGGCTTCCATTCCGCACAATTGAAAACTCATCATTCCACCTCATATTCCACTTCATATTCCATCCAATTGAATGTCGTCCGCTCGTGCTTTGTTGCCTGCGGTGCTAATGTCCCTTGCTATCTCCAGTCCTGAAAGCAAAGACAAACAAATTGTTCCTAAACTGTAATCAATATCAATAAAGAACACTATGAAAAGTTATCAATGAGTTTGACAAATGTCCATGATGACAATGATAATGATGATAATGGTGTCGACGTCGACATCGACGCTGAAACTTGTTGCCGCCAAAGTGCCAAAGAAATTCCTGTCGAGCACTCTTTCAGCCGTCTGCCAATCGATTGAAATATCTTTCACACTTTGAAGTGGTTCGCTCGACTGACTGCAATTCATTTGCTGCTAAATTGCCCATGCTTTACACAAATTAATAGTGCTACCTTCATCATCACCAGCGCCATTGCGCCACCCACCGAACCACACATCATCCACACCGCCAATCAACCAACCAGCCAGACAGCCAACCAGCCAGCTAACCAGTCAATCCTTCCGCTTCACTGCCGCGTCCACCACTCACCTCACCACACATGCGAGTAAGTGTGCCTCCCGTGCTGTCATGTCGTAAATCTTGCTTTCTTCGTCATCGTCTTCGTCTTCATCTTCCACTGCGCTTGCGAGCGTTCGCCACATACTCTGATATCTCTTCAATTATGAGAAATTATTAAGTGTTGGCTGTGCTAAATTAGTGCGCAATTGTCTGTTGAAAATGCGCCGCTCGACTCTCGGCGGCGGCCACTCGACGTGTGTGCCGCCACATCACTCTGGCAACTGTGAGTGAGTGACTGACTGCATCTGCCTAGTTGCCTAGCATGCCTTCCCCTGTCCTGTCCTTTCCCTTCCTGCACATTTCTCCACACCACTTGGGCTTCTCTGCTGCAAGTATATAAATGTCGTCCATAAGCAGCAATACGTCTACTCATAATTTTCATAGATTTTGCCGCCTGCACACACCACTGCTCCTTGCGGCTCCTGGTCCGCCTCCACTGCAGCGTAACTTACAAATTGTGCATATTTCACGGTTTTAATTTGTATGATTTGCTTGCAAAATCGCTGATAATTTATTTTCTTAGCTCTCTTTGGACTTGGTTGGTGAGGGGCAGGGGCACTTGTGTGTCCGTTGTCCGCCGGCAGCCAACAACAACAGGTAGCCCCGATTCCGATTCTCTTTCTTTTGTGGGTGCTTTATTCCTGTTGGTGTTGTGATGGCTGCTTCTGCCGGTGGTTTATGCTTGGCTCCTGGCCAATTGCTTGTATTATTGCATTATTTAATCAGTAAAGCGCATTAAAGTGTCTTCGCCGGAATGCTCGGCACGACAAAGGGTTTGATTTACATGCACGCAATTACGGAATTATGCATTCCGCAGGAGATGATCTGCAGCAATTATAATAATGATCAGTGTTATCATTCTATGAATCCAATAATGTGATATCCAGATGTCGGTTATCTCATACAATCCAAGAGAGTGGAGCAATCAGAGATAGTGGAGGAATCGGTGATAGTGCAGCAATGCGAGATAGTGCAGGGATCCGTGATAGTGATGCAATTCGAGATATTGGAGCAATCGGAGATAGTGCAGCAATTCAATATAGTGTAACAATCTGAGATAGTGAAGCATTTCGAGATAATGGACCGAAACAGTGGAACAGCCCGAGATAGTCTAGCAATCCGATATAGTTGAGTAACCAGATATAGTGTATGAATCAGAGCTACCAGAGCAATTCGAGATAATGGAGCAATCCAAGATAGTGGACCAACTCGAGATAGTCGAGCAATCCGATATGGTGGAGTAACCCGATATAGTGTAGGAATCAAATCCCGGAGCAATCCGAGATAGTGGAGCAATCCAAGACAGTGTAACAATCCGAAATAGTGGAGTAATGGGAGATAGTGGAGTAACGAGAGAGTAATGATATAGTGGAGCAGTCCGCTCTTGGAAATTAACTTTCAAAGAAGTTTGAAATATATAATTATCGGAGTAAAGCTCTCCACGGCCATTGGAGTGGCCTGTCTACCCAAGTATTCCTCTCGACCAGTGGTGGAATTGTGGGATTGCATCTGCCCAATAGACACTACTTAGGTTCTAATCAGATCACAGAAAGTTTGATGCCTAAAGACTCGAATGCTATTATTTTCATTACCAGATGAAGTCGTAATGCTAAATCCTATCCTATAGTCATAGAAGACTTCAAAGAGGTACAAAGGAATGGCCTCTGGCGGAGATTAATAAAAATGGATCCTTGATTGGAGGGAATGAAGTATCATTTTTTTAATTTTATGCCAGCAAATTTTCACAATTCAATATTTCTTGAATTCAATTTATTGATGTCCGTGGAAAGTGTATTCACTCAATAAAGGCAGTGATTGCATTCGTTTGAAGATATTGAATTCATTTGTATGAAATCATATGAGTGAAGAATGGAATTCATTTGTGTGAAATCATATGATTGTTGAAATCAAACAAATTGTGATTGAAATCTGTAAATTTGATTGATAGGTTTAAATGGATTTCCTTGATTGAATTAGTGAGTTAGTTGATTGAAGTCAATGAGATTACTTGGTACAAGGCATTAAATTTGGTTGATTAGAATCAGTGAATTATGTAATTGAAGACAAGTGTGTGTGATTATCGCCGAGTTTTCTTCATTGAAGTCTGTGAGATTGCAGATTGAAGTGACTGAATTTACTTCATTGAAGTCTGTGAGTTTACTTGAAGACAATGATTTTACTTGATTGAAGTCGCTGAAATTACTTGAGTGAAGTCACTGAAATTACTTGAGTGAAGTCACTGAAATTACTTGATTGAAGCATAGAGTAAGGAAATAAGAGTCACAATCTGAAATGTCACTCAATTTTCGACATAGAAGAGATCGGTCGGGGGTAGTAACCAGAGTTGCGCTGCAATATGAAAATGAGAGCTATAGAGTAACTGGCGCTATTAGCAGCGCCACCATACAAACAGTTTTTTGTTCGAGATTGTGACTCTTATTTCTTTACTCTATGAATGAAGTCACTGAATTTACTTGAGTGAAGTCACTGAAATTACTTGAGTGAAGGCACTGAAATTACTTGAGTGAAGTCACTGAAATTACTTGAGCGAAGTCACTGAAATTACTTGAGTGAAGTCACTGAATTTACTTGAGTGAAGTCACTGAAATTACTTGAGTGAAGTCACTGAAATTACTTGAGTGAAGTCACTGAATTTAGTTGATTGAAGTCACTGAATTTACTTGAGTGAACTCGCTGAAATTACTTGAGTGAAGTCACTGAATTTACTTGAGTGAAGTCACTGAAATTACTTGAGTGAAGACACTGAAATTACTTGAGTGAAGTCACTGAATTTACTTGATTGAAGTCACTGAATTTACTTGATTGAAGTCACAGAATTTACTTGAGTGAAGTCACTGAATTTACTTGATTGAAGTCACTGAATTTACTTGATTGAAGTCACTGAATTTACTTGATTGAAGTCATAGAATTTACTTGATTGAAGTCACTGAATTTACTTGAGTGAAGTCATTGAATTTACTTGATTGAAGTCACTGAAATTACTTGATTGAAGTCATAGAATTTACTTGATTGAAGTCACTGAATTTACTTGAGTGAAGTCACTGAAATTACTTGAGTGAAGTCACTGAAATTACTTGAGTGAAGTCACTGAAATTACTTGAGTGAAGTCACTGAAATTACTTGAGTGAAGTCACTGAATTTACTTGATTGAAGTCACTGAATTTACTTGAGTGAAGTCACTGAATTTACTTGATTGAAGTCATTGAATTTACTTGATTGAAGTCACTGAATTTACTTGAGTGAAGTCATTGAATTTACTTGATTGAAGTCATTGAATTTACTTGATTGAAGTCACTGAAATTACTTGAGTGAAGTCACTGAAATTACTTGAGTGAAGTCACTGAAATTACTTGAGTGAAGTCACTGAAATTACTTGAGTGAAGTCACTGAATTTACTTGAGTGAAGTCACTGAATTTACTTGAGTGAAGTCACTGAATTTACTTGATTGAAGTCACTGAATTTACTTGAGTGAAGTCTGTGAATTTACTTGAGTGAAGTCACTGAATTTACTTGAGTGAAGTCTGTGAATTTACTGTTGTACCCAAGCAATTCTTCCAGATGCACATTTATAAAAATTCCTGCTTCATCCACCATGTTTCTGCCGACCACCACCACCACCCTCCCAATTTTGCAGAGTGCATTGTTCCTTCAGTTTATCACTCTTCAAGTACGCGAAATGCATTTATTAAGGCATCTTTGTAGGCAAAATTGTGCGTGTGTGCAACGCTCTGCCACCATGCCAACGATCTCCATTTCTAAAGATGTCATTTATGAGAATATCTCGGCCCATAGACACTTCTGCCAGCTCGTCAATCATTTTGTTGGGGAAAGCCACGAAGCAGAGTCGCGTGAAGCGTTGCTAAAATGTTTAATTTACCGCAAAAAACTATGAAGATGTATTTTCGCCTCATTTTGTTCTATATTTTGTGATCGTGTGGTTATATTTTTAATATGAAAATTGTGTGTTTAATGATGTGACAGCGAGTGTGTGCGTTTTAGTGTATGTGTATAAGAGTGGAGCCGCCACCTCAGTCTGTAGTGGTGGTGACGGAGCTAGCCACCACGTGCAGTCTGTAATTGAAATAAAAGTGATGCTGATGTGATGTGTTGGATGGACGGATAGTCGGACAGACTGATGGGCGGACGGACGGACTGTTGGGTGGACGGACGGACGGACTGTAGGGTGGACGGATGGACGTATGGGTGGACAGACGGACGTATGGGTGGACGGACACACGTATGGATGGACAGACGGTCGTATGGGTGGACAGACGCTGGTGCACGAGAGCCCCGTCATCGTAAATTTTGCACTTAAATTGCATAGATACATCATTATTAGGAGGCTCTCTTTGGCTTAGGTGGACTTGTCTTGACTTGCCAGAGTTTGACTCGACTTGAGTGTCTGCTAGACTGGCAGATCATTTGCGTTGCCAGCATGCCGTGAAAGTGGCATCACCGCGATGCCCTCAGGCGCACATGTGCCTCTTTGGGTGGTGACGAGCACGTATCATAATCATCATCATCATCACCGTCAACGCGATTGTGGTCGTAATCGTCATCATGGCCATCCTAAACGCCCCTGTCATTTGTTGCTATTAGTGATGCCAAAGTTTATTTTCTTCTTAATTTAATTTCGCGAAATGTGCTGCAATGAAATTGAATTATTATTAATTTCGGCATTTTGCATTTTTCGCCACAATTTTATTGTCATTTTGTAGAGGAAATTCTTGTGCTGCTGTCACACATTTTCTGTCTCATAATTCTTCATAAATTATTTTTACTACGACGGCCGGCGGCCGAGCATGTTTCATGAGCTGTGTCGCGTTTTTTACGCAGACCCTCAAAAATAGATTTTGGTTAATCAAATTTTCCCAAATTTGTAATGCCACAACACAAGTATTTCCGTTTATTATTGGTTAAGGCATTTCCTGGTTGACCTATTGTTGGGCACGTCATTTCCTTGTTGATCTATTCTTCGACACCTGATTCGGTGCAGTAAGAAGATCCCCTAAGAGTCTTAATGTCCTATTTCCATTATTCCCATATGATCCTTAATGTCTTATCCCCATAAGTCCCATATGAGCTGGAATGTCCTATCCACATACTTCCAATATGAGTCCTTAGGGTCCTATCCAGATATCTCCAATATGTGTCCTTAGGGTCCTATCCAGATATCTCCAATATGTGTTGGAATGTTCTATTTCCATAATTCCAATAATTGCTATATGAGTCTTAATGTCCTATCCCGATAGTTCTATAGTTTATCGACTTTTTCTGAAGTTCTTCAGGTCACTTTTTATATCCGACTTCTATTCTTTACTTAAATATGTTATATATCGTTATGCACGAAGATTTGGTAAAAATACCTGACCATCGCCTCCCTCATTCCACACAGATCTGTGAACCCATATTATAAAGATTTGGTAAAAGTACCTAACTATCACCGCCCTCATTCCATTCTGATTTTAGTGAGTCATGACTCAGCTCCAGCCAGATTGAACCTCTTCTCGCCTGCCATAACAGAATCAGATGAACTGCTCATCGGACTCTATTTTATACGTTGCTACTAAATAACATTTTTAAGATTGTAGCTTTCAATTCACAACTAACTGAAGTGAAGTTTAGAGCTGTATAACCACTTCAGGTCACTATGGTTGCTGACGAGATCATTTCAACACATTCGAGAACATTGCGCAAGGATAAAGAGTGCATTAGTGCAGAGTTGGGATCATGCTTCCATAGTATGAGAAGTCACTTATGGCTTTTCATTTATGACTTGTTACTTATCACTGGTTTCTTCCGACTTTAGACTGATGATTTCCCAACAATTGTCATTAATGGCTTGGCAGTAATGTCATAAATGGCCTGACATTAATGCCTGTTCATTTATGGTTTATCAATAACCACTTGTCATTATTGACTTGTCTCTATTGACTTGCTACTACTGACAAGTCATTAATGACTTGCTACTACTGACAAGTCATTAATGACTTGCTACTACTGACAAGTCATTAATGACTTGCTACTAATGGCTTAGCACTAATGACCTGCTGCTAATGAGTTGCTACTATTGATTTGTCATTAATGACTTATCATTCATTACTATCCACTTACGACGTGTCTCTATTTACTTTCAGAATATATCAAAAGCACTCTATTGTCGATATAATTTGAATATCATGTTTAATCATGAATATTGTCATAACTATTTCATCAAATTTATCATATAATAAATCAGCATTAATCATAATCCTCAATGATAGCAGATGAACTCGCTCGAGAGGGTTCTCCAATACTGATTCAGCCAACTACGTCAAACCTCGGTGTTCCCATTGCTACATGTAAGCTAACAGAATATCCTTACATGCAGCGAGCCGGTGTTGGTCTGAAAGAGCTGGATGCAAAATAGCTAGACTGACCTGGCCTGAAATAAATGTGAAGCGCTCAAAAGACCTAATATCTCTAAGTAGACAAAATATAGATGCCATCATAAGTGTCCTGACGGGACTCTTGACCCTGGGTACTCATGTTGGGACCCTGGGAATTGCCTCAAATTACTTTTGGAGGAGTTGCATGGTTCAGGGGCAGCAAGAGTTCATCAAGTGCCTGATATGTACATATCTAGATCTGTTCAAAAGAAGATACACTTTCCTGGGTAACTACTTGCTGGACAAAATAAGAATATAAGCTCCATCAACTGCTTCTGAAATAGCTCCCAAATTGCTGGACTTCTGAAAGGGAATGTGACTTGTGTCTCAAGCGCTATTACGAAACGTCAAAGGGCCTAAGTGTGCCATTTTCTATGGTGACCGCTCAACCTACCTACCTAAGTACATCCTCAAAGATAGAGGCTACACCAGTGTTTAGGGGGAATCATGGCAGAATTTCTGTTCACATTCAGAATAACAGTTGTAGGGTGCCACACACACACTCACACACACATCAACACACATGCACACACACCCAACCACACAACATCCTTCTTCCTTGCTCCCAAGTGTTTATATCTGTTTGTAGTAACACTGCTCTCTTCAGTCTGAAAAGGAGGGAGGGGGGTCATAATTTTCTTGCACATTACAATTATAAATTTGATTTTAATTACTTTTTTGTTTAAATTTATTCTATTTTTTATATAATAAATTACTTTCTCACTGAAAATTAATGAGCAGAAAATGAAAATTGTTTCAAAAAGTGAAGCGCGGCCGGCATGCAGTCAGGCAGAGGCACACTAACAAGAAACAAGTTACACACACCCCCATTCAAGTGCTCTAATTTCGTAACATTTCTCAATAAGAACACTGAAACCGCCAACAACAACAGTAAAAGCAACAACAACAAATCGCACCACCAACTATAAAACAAAAACTAAATTGAAATTTGTTACAATTTGTAAGATAAATGAAATAATTTATTTAGCATATTCTTTAAATGCGCACCGAGTGAACTAAGCGGACTTACCCTTGGCAGGCAATATGCAGGGGCGGAGCAGTCACTCTACTGCAGCGGGCAGCAAAGGCGGCAGCAGCAGCACCAGCACCAACACCATCCGTAGCGGCGACTTTTACTGCAAGTCATAAAAATTCTCACACTTGGCCAAATGCAAATGGCAAGCAAGGAAAATCAGTTTCATTTGTTGTAAATTTCTCACTGGCAGCGAGCGTAACCGAATCTAATTTTCTAATGCAACGCAGAGATGCAGAGATATTTTCATGATTTGGCATTATAATTACTAAATTAAACGAGAAATACGGACAATAAAACAACAACAACGTTAGTAGCAACAAAAAAAAAAACCATCAGCAGCAACAACACTAGAAACAACCAAAAGATCTAAGAACAGAAAAATAAATGAAAGGTGGTGTTTTTTTAATAAGAGAAATCAAGGATTTGCCACTGAGACTCAGTAGTTCTTTACTGCAAATCAGTAATTAGATTCCAAGAAATGGAATTCCTTCGGAATTTAACTGACTTTTACTTACTGAAGTGCTGAAATCTAGTAATTAAACAATTTGATGCTTTAAATTTAGTAATTTGTCCGGAACTGAGAAGCATGTTTCCCGATATTGAGTAAATGAATTTTTGGAATCAAGAATTGTCTCTTACATTTCTGCACTTTACAAAATATTACTGAAATCTAGTAATTGTATATCAGCGATTTAGGAGCTTAATTCTTGAGATTTAGTAGAAAAATATGTGGAATGAAGAACCTCCACAATTATATTTAAGAAATTAATAAGTTTGATGCTTGAAATTTAGTAATTAGGAAATTTGATGCCTGAAATTTTGTAATTGAATGATTGATTGTAATTGTGAAGCTTGATTACTGAAATTTAGTAACAAATTGAATGCCTACCATTGAAAATCTTGATTTATGAGATTAAAAAGGCAAATTTCTGGGCTGAGGAGTCTCAGTTATTACATTTCTGTACATTTTATTGCTCAATTTCAGTTAATAAATTTATCGAATTTAACACCTTGATTTCGGATATTCCGAAGATAAATATCCACCATATCCATACTTTGTTAGGAGTCTTTGTTAGTGAAATTCAGTAAATAAAATTGTATGTAATTGAGAAACTTGATACCTGCGATTCACTAAATTAATTTCCGGAATGAGAAACACGGAATTTTGATGCCTGAAATTTAGTAATTGAATGTATACACTCAGTTGTATACTGATTTCTGAGATTTTAGTAAACAAATTTCTGTAATGGGGAATGTCGAATATTACCTTTCAGTTTTTTATTACTCAATTTTAGTAAATGAATTTCTGCAAGTTAGTAGCTGGATTCATGAGATATATAATAATTAACTTATGTTATTGGAAATCTCCATTACTACATTGCTGAATTACAGCTTGATTCCTGAGATTTAGTGAATAATTTTCTGGAATGAGGAACCTCGATAATTTCATCTAAATAATTGAGAAATTTGATACCTGAAATATTTCATTTTAAATTCTGCAATTTAGAATCTTTAATCAGGAGATTCAGTAAATGGTTTCTAATATTTCCAATTAAAAAAAGTTCCTGATAATATGAATTCAGTATATTTTACTGTTCATTTTAAGAAAATCAAAACCAGTAAGTTTTTTTTGTCATTCAATGCCGAAATTTAGTAATTCATTGCTGAAATTCAGTCATTCATTGCTGCAATTTACTCATCCATTGCTGAAATATAGTCATCCATTGGTGAAATTTAGTCATTAATTCCTGAAATTTAGTTATTCATTGCTGAAATTAAGTAAATCAATGCCCGAAATGGTCATTCACTGCCTGAGATTCTCACTCAATGTTAAGATTTAGTAATTGAATATTTAAATTTACTTATTCATTGCTGAAATTTAGTAATTCATTGCTGAAATTTAGTAATTCACTGCTGAAATTTAGTAATTGCTGCACTTTAGTAATTCATTGCTGAAATTTAGTTATTCATTCCTGAAATTTAGTAATTCCTTGCTGCAATTTACTCATTCATTGCTGAAATTTTGTAATTCATTGCTGAAATTTAGTTATTCATTGCTGAAATTTAGTAATTCCTTGCTGCAATTTACTCATTCATTGCTGAAATTTTGTAATTCATTGCTGAAATTTAGTAAATCAGTTCCTGAGATTGTCATTTAATGCTGAAATTTAGTAAATCAGTTCCTGAGATTGTCATTTAACGCTGAAATTTAGTAAATCAATCCCTGAGATTGTCATTTAATGCTGAAATTTAGTCGTTCCATGCTGAGAGTCAGCAATTGAAAGCCACAGTTAGTAATTAATTGTTGAAAATCTTGCTCGCATGTGGTTGATGGGTTGATGAATTGAATGGGCAGTTGAACAGTGTAAGCTTGGCCCACACCGCTCCTCACTCGTCGCAAATTGTTTCAGAGTGTCCTTAACACTAAATTGAAATATGCTAATCAACTGTTTCTTTTGCCAAGAAGAATATTTTTTAAGAGGAAAAAGATCCCACGTACGACCAACGGTCCCATCGAACCCTGCCCTGGCCTGGCCTGGCCTGGTCCCTAACACATTTTCCGAATACTGGCTTTGTTGTTTTTTCTTGAGTACTCTCAATTTCAAACTAAAAATAGTTTTATGAAACTAAAAACAGCAGATTTCTATCGAGCCAATAATGATCCAAACAAATAACTGAAGGCAGCAGCAGCAGCTGCTACTGAAAAGGGTGGCAAGTCGGAGGAAGGGGATGTCGGAGTCGACAATTAATGGCAAACAACGCAAATCGTGTGTACACAATTTCTCAGGCCGCCGCATTCGGTTGGCGATCGCGTGAGCGTTTTGCAATGAACCAAATTTTACGCTTAAGAAAACTTTTACAAAAAGAAAAACGAAGAAGATCAAAAACAGCAACACAAATTTCCTCAAAGACATGAAGCAAGACAGCAAACTTTTTATTTCAAGCTTTTTATTTACTTTGAAACGAATTTTTGCAGCTACAGATTTCTTTGATCTAAAACTATAAACACTCAGTAAAGTGAGTAGACGGGCAGTGCCGATGTCTCTGCCGCTGCTGTTGCTGATGTTGCTGCTGCTGTTGCTGCTGATGCTGCTGTTGCTGCTGGTGGCAAGATCACGTCACAGATGTGCCCAAGCGTTAAGCGGCAGCGTGTTCGGTGGAAACGCTTTGGCAGTCTTAATTAATTTAGTATTTAACGCTGGCATTTAGAGTGGCTCGAGCAATATAATTGGAAGATGAACACCACTGGCACAAAGACATACTTACGCAGAGACACACTCACGCATACAGTCACGCTTACACGCACACTTACGCTCTATCACGCAGTTATGTGTGTATACTAAAGTGTCGTACTCCACTTTGCAGCAGCTCCTCTTTCTGTGCCTCTGTGAGCAACCAAACCAAACCAAACCAACTCAGCGCCAGTCATCCACCGATCTATCCATTCAGTCGACCGATCGACCGACTGACACAGTGTTTAACTGTTGCCGCTGCTGCTGCTGCTGTTACTGCTGTTGTTGTTGTTGTGTTTGTTGCTGCTCCACAATTTCAGCCAATTGCCTGTACTCGTATTTATAATTAAACAGGGTTGGGGGAGTGCACATGACTCAGTGCAATTGCAGCTGTTGCCTTAGTTTACACATGGTGTGCACCAGTTCCGAGTATCATGATCAGAATATATGAGTACACCAACAGAACCACCAACACCATCACCATAATCACCATCATCACCATCATCACCATCATCACCATCATCACCATCACCATCATCACCATCATCACCATCATCACCATCATCACCATCAGCACCATCATCACCATCATCACCATCATCACCATCATCATCACAATCACCATCATCACCATCATCACCATCATCATCACAATCACCATCATCACCATCATCATCACAATCACCATCATCACCATCATCACCATCATCATCACAATCACCATCATCATCGCCATTTTCCATGTCATATTTAATTTTTATTAAATTGTGCGCCACATGTGCATCTACGCGTCTCTTGTTTACTATTGTTGGATGTGTGTTTGCTGTCTGTGGTGTGGTGGTTGGTGGTGGCATGATCAACGTGATCATCAAACGCAACTCATTAGCTTGGAACACCAGTCTTCTCTCATTGTTGCCTGCCTATTGTAGACCAAAGTGTAATTTAATTATTGCAATTAAAAGTAAATTAAAACCATGCTGATGTTGATGTTGATGATGTTGATAGGCATTTGTGATGGTTTCGGTGTGAAAGTGAGCATAATCATCGTGATAACCACTTCCTGTATAGCCGCGAATTATTTCTTTATTTGGTGTAATGTATTGTTCTCAGGTATTGACCTTACAAACACTTCAGTTGTATACAACACTGAGGTGTTCATTACACACTCCTAAGTTTCCTGGATGTATATACTAACTTTCAGAGCCGTGTTTGTAGCGAATTGTTCTATAATACATTGGAATTCCTGATCTAGTATCTTCAAGCTGCTTCAGGTTTCACCTATTGTTCGCTGAGACTATGTAAAAGTTGTCTCCTGGCTTCTCTCGGTTATTTGATTTTCGTTCGTTTGTCTGTTTGTTCGTTTGGCCGTTCGTCCGTTTCGTCCGTCCGTTTGTCCGTCCGTTCGTTTGTTCGTCCGTTCGTTTGTTCCTTCGTCCGTTCGTTTGTTCCTTCGTCCGTTCGTTTGTTCCTTCGTCCGTTCGTTTGTTCCTTCATCCGTTCGTTTGTTCGTCCGTTCGTTTGTTCGTCCGTTCGTTTTTTTCCTTCGTCCGTTCGTTTGTTCGTCCGTTCGTTTGTTCCTTCGTCCGTTCGTTTGTTCCTTCGTCCGTTCGTCCGTTCGCTTGGCCGTTCATCCGTTCGTTTGGCCGTTCATCCGTTCGTTTGGCCGTTCATCCGTTCGTTTCGCCATTCATCCGTCCGTCCGTTTGTTCGTCCGTTCGTTTGTTCGTCCGTTCGTTCGTTCGTTCGTTCGTCCGTTCGTTCGTTCGTTCTTTCGTTTCCCATTGGATTTCGAAATCCATCTTCGTTGGAGATTTGATCGATTGCTTGCCGGGACTATGTAAACATTATCTCCTGACTTCTATTCTCGATTTTGGTCGGGAAACTTGATTGTTTTACAGGAGTAGATCTCAGGCCTTTGGGCATATCTCTGCTTTGTTGTTATAATAAAGTTGGAAAATTACCTCATCTCACTGCTCTTTGTACTTGGTGTCTTTCACTCCTTCGATTGAAAGTCTCCAGTAGAAACTCTGCTAGGGTTCAAGTTTATATTAAGTCCAGGACAATAGTCTCCTAATGCTTCCTTCCATTTCTCCTTTCCCTTGTGTGATGAATTTGGAAGCCTCAATTCTTTGTTAGTATTCAGAGCCGAGAACCCAAGCGCACATAAACCGAGGATGCCTTGAAAACAAAAGATCAATTGATCGAAAAAATTATCCAGAATTTATGTATAGTCACCGAGTTAATGGAGTCACTTTAGTCCAACTTATTTTTAGAGTCATGTTTATAGAACCATAATTGTAGAACAACTTGTTCTCCAACCTTTGAGAATCCTCTTCTCTAGTGACAATTGCATCAATGCAGTCATGCAAAAGTAGAGAATTCGCTGTTCTGGGACCCATTTTTTAAGGTTTGGAATCAAATCATGCTCGCTTGGGATATAATACTGGATAAGTCGCTGGATTTGGCAGTAACTGGTACTTAGATTCGTGATGATTTTCGGAGTGGAACTGCATCCTTGTTCACTGGGGTATTTTGCCTCATGAAAGTACCTTCCTTGGAAACTGAATTTGACAGTAATTCGAATTTGGTTCCGTGATGGCTTTTTAATTGGAACTACATCCTTGTTCACTGGGAAATTGTCCTCATGCAAGAACACTCTTTATTTTAAAAACTGGATTTGGCAGTAATTATAACTTTGATTCGTGATAATTTTCCCATTGGAACTACACCCTTGTTCACTGGGAAATTGCCCTCCAATGGATGGAGACCATGGATTAACATCTCTGCCGTGGAAAATCCCTGACGACAGTTTTCCCAGACCGCAAAATTGATCCTTCGCCTTTTCTGCTGAACATATTCTTTAAATTCAAAATATGGTACACTTGGGGGAACGCTTGGAAAATTAATGTATACACATATACGAGTGTTGGCGTCTCACCCTACTCCCCGCTCGCATTACCCATGGGCAGCGCAATAGTCAAGTCAACAAAGCACGGCGTAGAGTCAGTCAGTCGCCTTGTCTTAACTGCCATCAAAACGGCGTCTATTATCCCATGAAATATTAAAGAGCTCAAAGTGCAGTCAGTCAGAGACATGCAGGGACGCCCACAAACACACAGAAATACACACACACGGATTCACAGGACGATTACAATTACAACTACACACAGCACATGCATGTATGCTGCGAGGATGTGTGGATGTAGGTTTTTCCTGTGGGGACGCATGAAAGCGCATTCACTCGTGCAAATCAGCAAGTAAAGAACTTAAGTACAATTGGCTTACAACGATAGAGATTAGGGTGAAAGGAGACGCTTTCACATGTTGAGGCGCTCTTTTGACACTTCACATTAAACAGAGGTGGGGGTGTTGGTGAGGCTGGGGTGGCCAAACAGCCAAAGAGCCAAGCAGCCAAAGAGCCAAGCTGCCAACCAGCCAACCAGCCAACCAGCCAAGCTGCCATCCAGTCCGTTAGTAACAGCTAAAAGAGCTGCTCTGCTCCATCTATCTTTAATGCATGAGCTTAAGGCAAAAACGGCTACGACCGACGGGGGTGAGGTGGCGGACAGAAAGTGGAGCGGAAACAAAGCACCAGAGCGGCGAATGCAACAAGAAGAATCTGCTGGCAAAAGCGAGAGCAAGTATTTATAAGCTCAATGGCACTCGGACAGGTAATTTATCCAAGCAGCAGCGGTGAACATGAGGCAAGCACGGTATGGAAAAGGCAAAGGATTGGTTTGTTTGGTTGCCAGTTAAAGAGGGAACAATTTAAAATTTGATGTGAAATTTTAAGCAAAATCGAAATGCCTTCCAAGCACCACCCACGCCTCTTTTTTCAATGGAGAGAGAGAGAGTGGTAAACTTAACCCAAACATTTGACTTGATTTTAACCTCAGCATGTAAATGAGTGCAAGTCACCAGTAGGAGTGTGAACGCTTAGAGGCAGGAGCAGCATCCCACAGGATAACAACAGCAATAACAACAGCAAAAACTTACGAGTACGTACGCACGCCTGGAAACCTAATCTAGTTCATTAAAAGTACCGAGCAAGGATCAAAAGGAGCACAGCTCACACGTGACACACACTCACACAGGCATAGACAGCAAGAAGAAACGTTTTGATGCCGCTGCTGCAACAGAGCACACACACAGGGACATATATACCGACTTAGCCCATACACACTCTGAACACACACACACACACATACACTTTGAACACACACTCACTCCGAACACAGACAGGACACGCCGCCATCTCGTGCTGTTTTAATTTCATTTTAACGATATTGCTCGACACACAATATGCTTAGAATTTGTAGATAAGCGACGGCAATGGAACTGCAGGAAGTAGGTTTTGTTAGTATGAAATAGCACACAAAAGGACTCGAAGAACAACAACACCACCACCAACAACAACAACAACAGCAAAAGTGAGCAGTAACTACAGCAAAGCAGCTCATCAGCTCAGCAGCTACGAGTAGAAGCGCCACAAGCCATAACAGCGCCGAAGAAGAAAGGATTTAGTTTAGCTGCGTGCAAATGACAGTGAAATGCTTTCAATCGGATGGCGTTAAAAAGCTCTGCCTTCCGCTCCTCCTTCCCACATACTCTAATACTACAAGCGAGTACTCATATGTTGCATCCACATGCTGAGGTACGTCCTTGCGTTGTAACTGTAGCTGGAGTCGCACCAAACCAAAGGCAAACTAGGAGAACTTTGTTACCTCTCTCATGCAATGTTAATAAATATTTTGCTATGGCAGCCGGCAGGCAAGCAGGCCCACACAGACTGCTGACTGACTGGCAGAGAGGCCTTAAGACCGCTGTGGTAAGCGGGCGAAGCGGGAGTAGCTGTGCTATTGGCGCACGAGTGACATTGAAGCTGCATTTATTGCAACTAAAACTTCGGATAAATTAATTAATTTAATTTTGCGCTTTACAGACTGCCACAATGCAATATGACAACACGGATTATTGAGACAGAACAAACAGATGAAGAGATAAGATGACCCGGAGACGTGGACAGTTATAGGGAGGACGAGGTAGCGCCAGTAAATAAGTGACGCTTTAATTAGCTTTGCAAGTGTGCAGTGATTGCAGGAGAAGTGAGTTGCGTTATTTGAAACATAAGCTCCGCAATTGAGATAACAACACAGATGCGCTGAAATTTTGAAGAATTATATGTAATCAGAGAAGTTTTGCTACGAGACGGAATACAACAATTCGTGTGGGTTGACAAATTTGAATTATATTTGGTAACAGTATTTGGAGGAGAAAGGTCGTTACTTACTCAGCTGAAATATCCTTACTTACTCAGCTGAAAGGCCCTTACTTACTCAGCTGAAAGGCCCTTACTTACTCAGCTGAAAGGCCCTTACCTACTCAGCTGAAAAGTCCTTACTTACTCTTACGTTAAGTTGTTCAAAGTTAATTGACGAGCGGAGCATATCCTACAATACAGCCTTGGGATATATATGTAGCTCTTGGTTATACATATTGGTGGGTCCTTGTTCTACATCCTTTGTTTCATATTTCCCCAATTATAATACTACATTTCCCCAAGTTTAATTCCTACCGCCCCTCTCGAATTCATTTGGACATACCCTTTACATCTCCGCTGGTGGTGTGTTCCTTTACTTCAGGGTCGCTACTCACTTCTTGTATGCTCGCTGGTGACTCTTCTCTTAATATGCTTGCATTATCCTGGCAGATATCTTGTGTCGTTGCTGAAATTATTAATGCATTAACTTTTGTCAGCACGTCTCCGTCATTTAATATCTAATTAGCAATTTTAAGCTCCCCTGTGGATTGCAGTTTGCTTGCAAGGATTGGATTGGTGTGCATGTGTGGGCGTGTGTGCTTGCACTACACTTCCTTTTATTAAAATTGACATGCATTGGCAGGGACGTGACTGTGTTTGTGGGATTTATATATACATACATATGTATAACTGGGTATATACTTCATTCGAGCCAGCACATAAAGTAATTCTTCGCTCAACTGCATTCAGGCAGCTTGCAAATCGTTGCCTTTCTCGTAGCATCGCTGCACACGAGTATTTGTACTTAATCGCCCTCCTCCCCCTTCATAAATTTTCTTATTTCTTCTGCAGTGAGCAAAAGTTTTGCTCCTCACCGCAGGCAATTGATTAATAATAGCAATGATTACGTATACGAGCGTAGGTCCGCCTCTTTGTATTCAAATTTACACAAGTTTTGTGTAATAAATTACTGAAGGTCGCGTTGTTCGTTGTGGAGGCCTGACCCGCAACTGAAATCTTCGGAAAAAAGAAAAATGATGATTAATTAGTAAAACCGCATCCATCAAGGTTAGGTTTCAGTGGTGCTGATCGGTCCCACGATTTGCGTGAGCAGTGATGAGACTCTTGTCTATGAAATGAGCTTAAGTGTGGTTTTGTAAATTAACAGCAATAGAAGGTTCAACGATGATCAAAGTGAACTGTGATTTATTGTTCGATAAGCAACAGACTCAAAGCATGCGATCCCGAATGTGACCTGAAGGTTGGTGGATATAAACAATTTCATCATCGTAACGAGTTTTTACAATTATCTGGAATGGTTTCACAGAAATATATTTTCTATGATTAACAAACAAGACAATTCTTGGACAATTCTTGCAGTGATTTTAATGATTTAAAGATGAGAACGAGAAACTAATATTAACATAAGTGTAAAAGTTCCCTCGTGGAGATCTGGAAATCTGCCGGAGTAATAAAGAACAAAGCACATTTCCTGATCTCCACGAAGAAACTTTTTCACTCTTATGATCAGTTCACTGTTCTGCTGAAGAGAAAATAATTCATGTTTTAGAGTATGAACGGAAAGGCTGAAAAGTTGGATCCTGCTTAGGAAAGAACATAATTCATGTTTTAGAGTATAAACAAAGGTCGAAAAGTTGAATCCTGCTTAGGAGAGAACATAAATCATGTTTTAGAGTATAAACAAAGGTCGAAAAGTTGAATCCTGCTTAGGAGAGAACATAATTCATGTTTTAGAGTTTATACTCTAAAGAAAAGTTGAATCCTCCTTAGGAGAGAATATAATTCATGTTTTAGAGTATGAACAGCAAGGCTGAAAAGTTGAATCCTCCTTAGGAGAGAATATACTTCATGTTTTCGAGTATGAACGGAAAGGCTGAAAAGTTGGATCCTGCTTTGGAGAGAACATAAATCATGTTTTAGAGTATAAACAAAGGTCGAAAAGTTGAATCCTGCTTAGGAGAGAACATAATTCATGTTTTAGAGTTTATACTCTAAAGAAAAGTTGAATCCTCCTTAGGAGAGAACATAATTCATGTTTTAGAGTATGAACAGCAAGGCTGAAAAGTTGGATCCTGCTTAGGAGAGAGCATAATTATGTTTTCGAGTATGAACGGAAAGGCTGAAAAGTTGGATCCTGCTTTGGAGAGAACATAAATCATGTTTTAGAGTATAAACAAAGGTCGAAAAGTTGGATCCTGCTTTGGAGAGAACATAATTCATGTTTTAGAGTTTATACTCTAAAGAAAAGTTGAATCCTCCTTAGGAGAGAACATAATTCATGTTTTAGAGTATGAACAGCAAGACTGAAAAGTTGAATCCTGCTTAGGAGAGAACATAATTCATGTTTTAGAGTATGAACGGAAAAGCTGAAAAGTTGGATCCTCCTTAGGAGGGAACATAATTCATGTTTTAGAATATAAACAGAAAGGATGAAAGGTAGGTAAATGATCCCACAAGAATACAATATTGAGGCAGAACGTCATCCGTGACTTCTGTACCAATTTTCACGGGGCTAAGACCACCCCAGAAAAAAGTGGATATCCAGAGATTACTTTGAAAGTACGACCGATGCCTTCTCTGTGTATTCTAAGCAAACTAAAGAGAATAATTTGGACATGCTCGACTCATCAGTCTCATGCTCGACTTTTCAGCCTTTCCTTTTAAACTAGGGTCTTCAAAGATCTGAAGCTGTTCTAACTAAGTTAGAGTCTCGACACTCCTGCTGGAATCATCAGCTTCATTTTAAACGCTGCTACGGTCTTCAGAGAATAGAATTGCAGTTCGGTAGACTAATGTAAAAATTTGAGCTTTTCCTTTTCCTGAGCTCCGACTTCATTAATTATTCAGAATTAATTTTGTTTTAACAAGCATTTTTCTTTGCTCGTATTTGTTTCGACAAACTTTTCTCTTTGAGTGTAAATATTTAATTCATTCACACTAAAAAAAGCAGTCGTAAAGAATCTGATTCCTGGGTAATGTTTTATTTTGACGCTGCCCCTGCTTTTAAATGTGAAGAAACAAAATAATTAAAAGCGAATTCCGTGAAATACGAGTGGCAATTTTAGAGTTCACATTACCGCAACTCCAAAGCGCCCCTTTACCCCTTCACCCCTTCGCCCATCGATTCCTGGAGTGCTGCTGCAATAACGAAACGTGTCGTCGCCACCAAAGCGGGCTTCTTTAGAAATCATGTTACCATGGAAAATTTTCTCATAAACATAACTTACTCAGAATCACTCGGAGGGGTGATTCTTCTATGCGAGTACCGCGCATGTGCGCCGCTTTGTTTTCTGGCGTATTTCAGTTGGGAGTATCTTTTCTTTTCTATTTGGTTACTTGGTATTTAACCCAAGAACGCTCGGGAAGCCGGTTTTGATCATTGGGCTGTTATTTATTTTTATTGTTGTAGTTGTTGTTTTATTTTCGTTGTTGTTGCTTTTATTGTAGTTGTTTTTTTATTGAAATAGTTGTTGTTGTGACGGTAGCCACCAAGTCGCGTTTACATAATTTTCCACCGCATCCAACCCTGTTGCTTCGCGACTGTTGTGTGCATGTGTGTGTGTGAACACTCATGCCAGTGTGGAAATGTAAAGCGTCCATGCCGGCCGGTGCCGTCGCTTAAGTTGTTTGACAGGTTTTTCCACTTGAATTTTCCGCTTTGTTGCCATATTGTTGTTTGGGTCGGCAGTGGTTTCACGGTTTCTGAGCACATGTGTTTTCCCTAAGCTGGCTTTGGCCATCCACATTTGTACTTACTTGGCCAAGAGACGCATCGCGCAGCGCTCTCCACAAGTTGTTATGACGCAACTTTAGTGTTTTGTTGTCATTCATAATTTTCGTTAAGACCAGTTTTCCCATTCTCCTCGTAAGTATGTTTTTCGTATGTGAGCCTCCGCGGACGCATGATCTCATCCGCTCGCATACACACATAAAGTGTTCATATGTATTTAAATGAGCAATCATCGGCTCTTGTTGAGAGTCAGGAGCGACTTCTGCTCGTGTTAATTACGATATTGCTTTATGCAATGATCATTGCGACCTGCTGCTATTCTACAGAGAGGGAGAGTGAGAGTGAGTAAAATGAATAGTTTTTTTTATACTTGCCGTTTGAGTGGTTTCGCGGTTCGGTTTTCACTCAACAGTTGAAAACTACGATAAAAAATGAGTGTTTAATGTGATGGCATACGAGAAATGCTCAACAATTTTGCTACTTGCTGGAAAAATAGTTCCACCAGGGGATTTTTTTTTATTGAAGGAAATATTTACACCGATTTATATTCATTTCAATTTTGGGATTGTGTTTGTGTTTATTTTTCTACAATTCTCCAATTATTTTTGGAAAGGAATTAATAATTTTATTTTTTTCAGAAGTAATTGGGTACTGAGAAAGAAAAAATAATGAATTAAATAAAGATTACATTAGTAAAGAAGATAAATTATAAATAAACAAATTCATAAATAAAAGAAATGAATACATTAATAAATACTTTTATATATACATATATAATAATTATAAGATAATTAAATTAATTATAAGGTATTTAAATTAATATACTGAGTTCATTGCATGAAAAATTTAATAATTAATTTTATACAAATTAATAGTTAAAGAAATACAAATAAATAACTAAATAAACAATAAATTCATTAGTACAAAAAATACCTTATGTATATATAAATTAAAAGTAAGGAACAATAAATTGCAAAAAATATTTGTCTCAAAAAACAATAAATACAATCACAAAAAAAAAATTCTTAAAAAATATTATTTTTAAAAATATAAAAAAAATAAAAATAATTATAAAAAAAATTTTAAATAAATAAAAAATGAAATATTTAAAAAAAACTGTTAAAAAAAAATGAAATATTTAAAAAAATTGTAAAAAAATTAAAAATGAAGTATTTAAAAAATGTTAAAAAAAATAAAAAAAGAAATAAATATTTATTTAAATAAACACGGAACAAAAAATAAATAATGCTTATAGATATTAATTAAATTATAAATTCTAATAAAATAATATGTATATATGATATATAATAATTATATTTATTATAAAGACTAATAAAATTATAATCAAATATTATTTTAATAAATAAATAGTTTTAAACTAAAAAAATTAAATAATAATTAGGAAAGAAAATATATTAAACAATTTTCAAATAATTAAATACAGAATAAAAATCAAATAATATTCATGGATAATATGTAAATTTTATACAATATAATATAGTAAATATAATAATAATAGAAAACAAGTACAATAAAATTAATAAATTTATTCTATGAAAAATAATGAAAAATGATAATAAAATTTTTCTATGAAAATAATAAAAAAAATTAATAATTTTCTATGGAAAATAATAAAAAATAAATCTTCTCTATGAAAAATAAATAAAATTTTTGTATTAAAAATATTAATAAATTTTTCTATAAAAATAAAAAAAAATAATATTTTTTCTATGAAAAATAATAAATAATAATAAAATTTTTCTATGAGAATAAAAAATAAAACTTTTCTATGAAAAATAATAAATAATAATAAAATTTTTCTATGAGAATAAAAAAGAAAACTTTTCTATGAAAAATAATAAAAAACAATGAAACTTTTGTATGAAAAATAATAAAAAAATTTTGTATGAAAATAAAAAAATAAAACTTTTCTATGAAAAAAAAAAATATAATAAAACTTTTCTATAAAAAATAATACAAAATAATAAAACTTTTCCCTTAAAAATAATAAAACTTTTCCCTTAAAAATAATAAAAATTAATAATAAAATTTTTCTATGAAAAATAAACAAAAAATATTTAGTAAATAATACAAATACAAAAATTATAAATAACAACTGAATGTGGAACCAATTGAAACATATTCTCCAGATCCCCCCTCAAGGCTCTTCTTAAAACTTGTAAAATTCGTTAATGGATGAATGTGTTTTAAAATCAATTTTGGAGAATCGAACACAACAACAACGAAAACGTCTTTATTGACAGCTTTGCAACTTCGATGCAAATTTATGAGTCTGGGGTAAAATAATGAATTTGAAGTCAAGCCCAAAAATGTCATTCACACTTCTTCATGCATCCAACAAAATAAAAGGAACACAAAATAATTCCGAGTAAAATGAAGAAATAAAAAAAATATTAAAATTATTTTATGAGGCTGTCTGCTTCCAAGCTGTTCAAGTCGGCTCGCTGGGGGTGTAAAAGAGTGCAACCAAACCGGCCGGTCCCCGGTTTTGGTTTGGTCTCGGTTTCGGTTTGGGTTGGGACGCAAAAATCTCATTTGTTGTTCATTGCTCCCTAATTTTTTAATAAAAACAAATTATAAAATTTTATTGTTTCGGTAGGCGAATTATTGTTTTAGCAGAGTAGAGGGCGGGAGGGATGATGAGGAGGTACGTTGGAGCGATGATGATGAGGCACGTTGGAGCGTTGACGATGATGCCTGTTCAACTGTCAGCTGCAAGTGGTGTCACTTGCCATAAATTCAATTGAATGCCGACCGGTTTTTGTCCAAATATTCATTCCTTGGACAAAATTTGCAAGTGAACCTGTCTGCTCCTCTCATCCTCGCTCTCCCTTTATTTTGGGTATTTTTGTGAACAACAAATTTTGTGTTCTTTGTCTTCATTTCATTTCTTTCTTTTGGGTTTCTTTTGTTTTATTTTTTGTATTTTGTTTCTCTCTTTTTGTTCTTGGTTTTCTCTTTTTGTTTTTTGTTTTCTCTTTTTGTTTTTCTGCTTTTTGTGTCTTCGCCATTCGTCTTCTTCTCTTCGCCATTCGTCTTCTTCTCTTCGCCATTCGTCTTGCTCGGTTTTAATACACCCTCTCCCCCCGAAGGAAAGACTCCATCACTCAGCTTTTCTTTATACAAATATTTGAACAAGTTGTTGTTGTTGTTCGTGCTGTGAGAATCGTAGCAGAGACTTGGAGAATTTGAAGAGCAGCGCCGTGAAACAAGGCAACACGTGATGTGAGGTTGATTGTGCTCGGCGCATTTGTTTCGCTTCAATCTTCGTGTTTTTTGTTGTTCGTTTTACTCGTTTACTCATTTTTATTGTATCGCTTGGTTGCGCTTGCGCAAATGGAAGTTACGACCGCAACAACAAAACAGCACCAGCACCAGCAACAACAAAACAGCACCACCACCAGCAGCAGCAGCAAAAACAACAACAAAAGCAGCAACAAAGATGACGGCTGCTCTGGCGACTTTAACGACGTCTTCGACCATGTTCAAGGTCAAGCGTGACTTTTTCCCATTTGTTTGAATTTGCTTCTGGCGGGTCTGAATTTTTGTTTGGCATTGAATTCAGTTAAATAAATGTGTGCCTCGACGCTTGATATAGTATAGTGAGAAACCCAAAAGAAACTGACTCTGAATTTGGTATTGGTCTTCCTATATATTTATTTTATCTTGGATAATGTAAGTTGGGTTTATATTTAGTAGCTGAAGTTGGGCGCATTCTTTCAACAATGTTTGAATTGGTGTTTGCGAAGTGGAAGAGTAATTTTTGTTATAGACACAGAGCTAATATTACCCCACCAGGGATCGAAGGATGCAGAAAGTAATTACTCATAATTCTCTAGTTATGTAGGGTAGGAAAAGTACTTGAAGAACATCTTTTGATTCTAGTCCCCACCCAGCCTATGTGCGTGGATTTATTTTCCATACCGTTGAGTGTATTATTTACTTTTTATTGGTTGACTCCTGGAAATTTGGTTCTTAGGAACTATTAATTTGATATTCATATTTTTTATCCAGGTTTTTGAACAGTGTTGGATGATTTTTTAGAAACGAAGATTCAATTCAGATTCTTATGTGTTCCTCACTTCATAAGTGTTTCTATCTCAATACTCTCTTTTTCTCTGTTTTTTCTCAATCTCCCTAATCCTGCAGGATTTAGATTCTGAAATGCTTTTGGAATTTTTTTATATTGTGAAATGTGGTTTCTTTCATGATGATTATTACATATATCTCTGTTCCTTCCTAATTGTATACTAGTATCTATTTTTACAGAGATGTTCATTTCTTCATGATTCTCTATCTCTGTTTCTCTATATATATAGTCGTTTATATCTTTCTTCCTCTATGTCTTTCTTCCTCTATATCTTTCTTCCTCTACATCTTTCTTCCTCTACATCTTTCTTCCTCTACATCTTTCTTCCTGTATATCTTTGTTCCTCTACATCTTTCTTCCACTATATCTTTGTTGCTCTATAGCTTTGTTCCTCTACATCTTTGTTCCTCTACGTCTTTGTTCCTCTATATATTTGTTCCTCTAAATCTCTCTTATTTGCCTTCCTCTATATTTGTCTTCCTTTCTTTTTCTAAATCTCTCTATATTTGTCTTTCTCTATATTTGACTTTCTCTATATTTAACTTTCTCTATTCATTCTCTTCCTCTATATTTGTCTTTCTCTTATTTGTCTTTCTCTATATGTGTCTTCTCTATATATTTGTGTTCCTTTATATCTTTCTTTCTTTATGTTTGTCTTTCTCTACAGTTGGTTTCCTCTTTATCTCTCACGCTTTCTCTCCAACGCTTTTTGTCCTTTTTCCTCTCTACTGCTATCATTCTCTATCATCTCCTCACTAATTCTCTTCCTCTCTTTCTTCTCACTATCTCTCTTCTATATCTTCTCCACACTATCTCCCTTCTCTATGTTCTCTTCCTCTCTATCTCTCTTTTTCTCTATCGTCTACTTATCTCTCGTCGCCTTTATCTTCTCTTCCTTTCTATCTCTGTTCTTCTCTATATTGTCCTCTACCTCTCTTCTTTTCTATTTCTCTTTTCCTCTTACTCCCCTCTCAATATAGTACTACAGAGTTTCGGACTTTTATATGTGCTTTCTCTCCGTATTCTCCTCAACGTGTTTATATCTATGTACGAACATTTTCTATTCATCATCCTCTTTCAATATTTTTTCTTCTCTTATCTTCCAATTCTGATCTGTGATTTACCCCATGCTTCAAGTGATATTTTCCCTTTCTTGTGCCTATTTTCTTTGGTTCCTAATATTCCAGATGTTCCAATATCTTATCCATGATCTGTGATGTTCGTTCTATTTATCTTAATTTATGTTTCTCACTATTATTACCAGGGTTCTGGAGTTGGAGTCGCGAAGGCGCTGGGTTTTGGGTGGATTCGGTCTTATTGTAATATAGTTTTGGGTCAGAGACGACATGGTGGGATTTGGAGTAGGCGCTGGAGTTCTTCTATCAACATTTTCCATCAATTCTCTTTTTCTTCGTCAATGTGTTTCACTATTTCTAGCTTGATCAGTATTTTCCTATTCTCCTCTCTTGATCAGTTATTTCCTTTTCTCCTTTCTCGAACACTTTTTCCTTTTCTCCATTCTTGATCGGGTTTTTCCCCATTTCATCAGTTTTTTTCTTTTCTCCATCTCCTTTCTAGATCAGTTTTTCTCATTCTCTTTTTTGGATCCTTTTTCCTTTTTTCCATTCCTGATCAGTTTTTTCCCATTCCCCTTCATCAGTTTTTTCCTTTTCTCCATTCTTGATCAGTTTTTTCCTTTTCTCCATTCTTGATCAGTTTCTCCCATTCTCCTTTCCGGATCAGTTTTTCTCATTCTCTTTTCTGGATCAGTTTTTTCCTATTCTCCTCTCTTGATTAGCTATTTTCCATTATCTTTATCTTGATTCCTAATTTGCAGAATCTTTTTCTTTAAGTTTTTCTTATACGCTCGTATTCTTCTTATTCTCGTTATAATATTAGGAAATCTATCTTAGATAGAAGTGGGGTAGGCCGGAGTGCCGCCGAAGAAAGACGTACCCACGCACTCAGGCATTGTTCTATCTTACTCACACTCCATTTCTATATATTTCCACTACCTTTAAAACCAAGGATTATCCGCTTATCCTCGCTGGTCCTTTGTCTACAATGCTTTCGCTTTTAAGTCAATTTCCACTTCAGCCATAAATTGGTGTGTTGTTGGTTTAGGTTCCGCATTTCTCATTAAATTAAAAGTATTCAATTCACCAAAGAGCTCCAGAAATGGATTCATTCTGGAAGCCAACAATAAATGAATCAGGCACTCCGAATTGCCATTTTTTTGTTTGCTTGTTTGCAGTTTTAGTTTCCTTTTTCTTTCTTTTCTTTCAAAAGTAAGCATGGAACATTTCCCAGCAAAATGTTTTTCCTACAACCACGTACGTTGTTGCTCTCTATAACCAGCTCAACCAACATACGCATCCTTCCGCAAACACACACACACACACACGGACTCCTACGTTCATATGTCTGCATCAGGTGTTTTCATTTAATTTGTGAAAAATGTTTATCTAGAAAAAACTGGAGAAATAGCAACCAACTGAAATGTTTTCCGTTTTCCCTCAATCGTGGAAATTGGTACTGGGTGAGCAGGCAAGAGTGCGAATTGGAGTGGTAGTGGAGTGTTGTGGTGGCACCGTTGCGGCACTCCTGGTTGCTGGCATGTGCCATAAGACGTAATGTTTTCTTTGCTCCTTTATCATTAGTTGGTCTTTTCTTTTTATGGTTTAGAAACGTTTTTTCGCTCTAATAGAATTTTATCTTGAAGTGATTGAACGGTGTAAGAGGCTTTTGTTTCATACTTCAAATTGCTGTTTAACATCCTACTTAACTTTGTATTAAGTAGAGGATGGTTCTAGAGAGGGTTAGTAATGGTGTTATCACAATGGACTACATCCGTCGGAAGGTATATTCTTGAATCCTTCGTAAAGTGGTTGAAGAACTCAACGTAATTTGAATTATGGCGTAGCGAAATTTCTTTAGTTTTGCTTCGATGTGGGGGGGGGGGGATTGGTTTAGTGGGGTGTGACATTTGCAAGGAAAAAAGGTTCAGTGGGATTCGGAGTACTCCAATCTCATAAAGGCCGCCGGTATATTTCTTCAGGTGAAGACTGGCGATCATTATCCTAGAGACACTCCGGTATAGATCTTTAGAAATATATTGAGAAATGGTCCTTAATATAACGTAGTAGGCTCTCAAAAGGTCTGAGATCGTAGTAACTTCAATAAGAAGACGATGAAAATTCGTGGCTTTTAGTGGTTTACTGTGTATCGGGGTACAATATCCTCAGTTTCAGAAATAATCTAACAAAGCTACCCAAAAATCTATCCTTCTATTTTAGGTTCCAGAGGACAATAGAATAGGGTTCTATTTTCTTATAAGTATATTTCTGTAATCATATTCTTTTCGTGAGTCATTCGAATTAATTGAATCATTAGAATCATTCGACTCAATCGAATCTATTGAATCAATCGAATCAATGAAATCTTTCGAATCATTCGAATCAATCGAATTATTCGAATCAATCGAATTATTCGAATCAATCGAATTATTCGAATCAATCTGCTCATTCGAATCATTTAAATTATCGAATCATTCACATCAATCGAATCATTCGATTCAATCAAATCAATCCGATCAATCAAATCAATCCGATCATTTTAATCAATAGAATCATTTGAATCAATAGAATCATACAAATCAATTGGCTCAATCGAATCAATCAAATCATTCCAATCTATTAATCTATTGAATCTAACGAGTCAATCGAATCAGTCGAATCATTCGAATCATTCGAATCAATCAGATCTTTCGAATCAATCGAACCATTAGAATCAATCGGATCAAGTGAATCATTCAAATCAGTTGGATCATTCGAATCTACTAATCAATAGGATCAATCGAAGCAATCGAGTCATTCGATTCAATCAGATCTTTCGAATCAATCGAATCGTTCGAATCAATGGAATCATTCAAATCAATTGGATCATTCGAAATAATCGAATCATTCGAATCTATTAATCAATCGAATCATTCGAATCAATTGAATCATTCAAATCAATTGGATCATTCGAAATAATCGAATCATTCGAATCTATTAATCAATCGAATCATTCGAATCAATTGAATCATTCAAATCAATTGGATCATTCGAAATAATCGAATCATTCGAATCTATTAATCAATCGAATCATTCGAATCTATTAATCAATTGAATCATTCAAATCAATTAAATCATTCGAATCAATGGAATCATTCGAAATAATCGAATCATTCGAATCTATTGAATCAATCAAATCAATCGAATCAATCGAATCATTCGATTCAATCGGATCATTCGATTCAATCGGATCATTCGAATCATTCGAATCAATCGAATCATTCGAATCATTCGAATCAATAGAATCATTTGAATCAATCGAATCATTTGAATCAATCGGAATCATTCGAATCGTTGAAATCATTTGAATTATTCGAATCATTTCAATATATTTCAATATTCATTCGGACAAATTAGAATATAAGAGCCCCCTCTTCCTCCCTCTTTAAAGTCGTCATATGAGTAGTTAGGACCCACTGATATCAATTGATGAACTTTGTTTTAGGTGGGGAGTATATTAAACCGGTTTATGAAAGTATTCTTCTTACTATTGGGAAGCGACTGCTCCGAGCTATTAAAACCGGTTTTGTTACAATTTTTCAACCCCATACAATGAGTCATTCGAAGCATTATTTTACTACTGGAAAGGCCAGTGTTCTCAAACCGGTTTTGATTGTACCTTAAACCCGCACCTATGAGTTTTTAAAAGATTCTTAATACTACTCAGGAGTGTGAAGAACGACTCGAAGCAGTTTCATTGACCATTCATTCATTTTTCTACTTCTGTACTTGGAATAAATATCAGGTGATTCCAATAATAGAAGGAAAGAACTTTCCCAGATATCTGACATGTGTGTGGTCCTAATAACAACAACTCTATTTATATACTCCTGCTGCGAAATAAGGTAATTCTCGCCCAGTTTTCGTGGGGATTCGTAGGGACATGGAAGCAATACGGGTATAATAAATTTCAGAGCATTTGACAGATCTGGCAATAAATGCAAGAGTGCGTATACAAACGGTCCTGTGCGAGGGTGTTGTATATGACTGTGTGCGTGCTCTCTGTGTGTGTGTGTGTGTTCTGTGTTTGTGTACGTAGTCATATTGTCATTACAATCCTTTTAGTCGTGAATGCAGGGCGGGAGTGTATCCTTACGTGATGGCAACCGCAATGACTGTGGCTTCTTTTGTTGTCATTTCAAAGTGTTGCACTGAATTTTCCACTTTCATAACTCTCCGTATGGGTTTATGTGTATGTTTCTGTGTTGTAGGAGGAGGAGTGGGGGTGGAGGAGGTGTGGCATATGTGTAACATCATTGCAATTGTGTTAACAGTCACACAGATTTCCCGCTGTCGTCTTTCTTTGGTTACGCTACGCTTTGGCAGGCGAGCGTGTTGCGACCGAGTTTTTGTTTGTTTGGGTTGTTGGTGGCGCTACTGCTGCTGCTGCTGTTGTTGTTGGTGCTGCTGTTGTTGTTGTTGTTAATAGCGATTCTGTTGTTTTTGGTTGTTGTTTTTATTGGTGTTATTATTGTTGTCATACACAATCCGCCTCAACGCACTTAATTACTGTTATAATGACAAATGCATTCGTTATCCTTGCCTCTGTTATTTGTTGCTGCACATTTTGCTGTATCTCTGTGTCTAAAACGGTATAACTGTAATTTTCTGCTATTACCGTGTGTACAGTGATAGGATTTTCGTCGTTGTTGTTGGCTTTGGCGTTGTTGTTGTTGTCGGTGGTGGATTAAAGTGATTTCGAAATGAAGCAAATGATACTTTATATTGATGGTATTTGTGTCCTTTTGATTTTTTGCCCTTAATGGATCATAACCTTTTATTTCTAGTGTATACTTTTTATTGCTGCAGTGGCCAAATCACCACTTTAACTGTTTGCCCCTTTTAGCTGTGGTGTTAACTTTCCAGATCATTTCCATCAACTTCTACCATCTCCGGTGAGTTGTCATTACCACAACGAAATATGCAGAACCATTATTAATGAACGTTCACCCTTTTACAACCCTTCCACAATCCTTTTACAACCCTTGACCAACCCTTCAATATCCCTTCTATAACTTTAGCTGTGTTTTGTTCTGTGGTGTTTGTAGTGAAGACGAAATTTATGTACTTTTTGTTAGTTTTGTTTATTCCTCAGATATTTGTTCCATTCTCTGATGATGATACTTCTTGTTCCAATCTCCGGATTAGCACTGACAGCAAATATCGGCAACCCTCCAAAACTTGGAAGTGTGGTAGAATCTTTTAACGACTCATGTCATTGGCCTTTTTTGTCTGCTTATTATAAAGCGGGGAAATCCGTGCTCTTTGCTCTGCTCTTAAGTCCAATTAAAAGTGGATGTGCACTTTAATACTCTTAAAAGATTTCTTCAAAATCTTATTTCTTTAAAGTCTCTCAGCACACCGCCACACATTGAAAACGCTTCTTCCACTTTACATGCTTATGCCTAATCTCTCAACACTTACGTTGCAATTTTCCTGAAATTTCATTCAGATTGCACATTAATCTCGCTGAAAGCAACAAGCGGAGCGAGCACACACGGCAAACACCGCAAGCGGCTCAGACACAAAACGCTTCGTCGTTCTCGTCATCGTCATCGTCTTCCTGGCTGTGGCTCCTGCTGCTTCCCTGCAAACCAGCAGTCATACCGGTCCGCACACTCAGCTGCTTTGAAAAAGCGCTTTACCCAAATCCTCGACAAGGTTTCCTTTTTCTTTTTTTTCCCCGCTTGTCTACTTGTTCTTGTTGCATGCACCTTCCCAGTGTGCCAATCGTGTGCATCCATTCTAGCGCCTCCCTGCCTGCCTCTTGACTGCCTCGCTGCCTAGATCTGCAGCTCTGTCTGCGTGTGTCCCTGCCTGCTGCGTATGTTCTTGGAGAGCTCTGCTCTGTCTGACAGGATTGTCTCGGTGTTTTGTTTGTCAGTGGTGAGGATGGAAAGCACGGATTTAGGCGCATTGTTTCCTTATATAAACTTCGCATGTTTGCTCGCTTGTGTTCGAGTGTATGTGTGTGTGCGTGTGTGTGTTGGTGTGTGCGTGTGTGTGTTGCAAGTTTATTTTTCATTAGCTGCCATTCAAGTTGCACTTACAGCGCAGTAACAATGTTGAAAGAAGGGCGCTTATCATTTTGCGGAAGACACAGGAATAGAACGCAGGCGTGGATGCTGAGCGAATATACTCAAGGCATATCTTGCATGACTCTTGATTATAAATTGTGTCCTTCCTAGGAAATATTGTGGATCCTTTATTTGAATTGCAGAAGCTATTTTCAGAAATTAAATTCAGTGGAAGATTTTAGAATTTAAATTTAAGAACTTAAATTGGTCTCTTACAGAACTTATGCTTCAGTACTTAAGTTTCAGAACTTATGTTTCAGGACTTCAATTTCAGAACTTGCTTTTCAGAACTTGAATTTCAGGACTTCAATTTCAGGACTTCAATTTCAGGTCTTCAATTTCAGGACTTCAATTTAAGAACTTGCATTTCAGAACTTGAATTCAGAACTTTGAATTCTTAACTTAGAATTCAGAATTAGAATTCAGAACTTAGTTTTCAGAACTTAGAATCCAGAACTTAGATTTCAGAGCTTAGATTCCAGAACTTAGAATCCAGAACTGATATTTCGGGAGTTGGATTTCGCAACTTATATTTCAGAACTTTATTTTGAGGATTTCATTTGAGAATTTTAATTTTAGAAACTAAGATTTTAGAATTTTCTGTTCTGAATTTCATTTGCGAAAGAATTTGTTCATAACTTCATTTCAGAACTTAAGTTGAATTTATTTCGGAGATTCATTTCAGAGATGAAATTCCAAAAATGAAATTCAGATCTGAAGTTTAGAAATAAAATTGTTTATTTGTCAATTTACATTTAAGAACTTAAATTTCATAACAGTTCAGAACTTTATATTTCAGAACTTTATATTTCAGAACTCAGATCTTGCAATCTTACAATTCTGGACATAAATTTCAGAGCTCCAATTTCAGATTTCTTATCATAGATTGCAGGTCATTTATTTTTGGAATTCATTCAGGAAGTTCATTTCAGGAGTTTATTTCAGGAGTATTTCAGAAGTTTATTCCAAAACTTCATTTTAGGAGTTCATTTAAGAAGTTTATTTCAAGAGTTCATTTCATGAGTTTATTTAAGAAGTTCATTTCACGAGTTAATTTCATAAGTTCAATTCCGGAGTTCATTTTAGAAGTTCGTTTCAGGAGTAAGTTCATTTCATAAGTTCATTTCATAAGTTCATTTCATAAGTTCATTTCATAAGTTCATTTCAGGAGTTCATTTTGGAAGTTCGTTTCAGGAGTTAATTTAAAGTTCATTCGAGAAGTTCATTTTGAAATGAACCCATGAAATGAACCTCTGAAATGAACCTCTGAAATGAACCTCTGAAATAAACCTCTGAAATAAACCTCTGAAATGAACCTCTGAAATGAACTTCTGGAACGAATCTCTAAAATGAAATTCTAATAAGTTCATTTCAGAGACTAATTTCTGAAGTTCATTTCCGAATTTCATAAATTCATTTCAGGAGTTCATTTTAGAATTTCATTTTAAAAATTCGTTCCAGAAGTTCATTTCAGAAGTTCATTTCAGAAGTTCATTTCAGAAGTTCATTTCAGAAGTTCATTTCAGAAGTTCATTTCAGAAGTTCATTTCAGAAGTGCATTTATGAAGTTCATTTCAGAAGTTCATTTCAGAAGTTCATTTCAGAAGTTCATTTCAGAAGTTTATTTCAGAAGTTCATTTCAGAAGTTCATTTCAGAAGCTCATTTCAGAAGTTCATTTCAGAAGTTCATTTCAGAAGTTCATTTCAGAAGTTCATTTCAGAAGTTCATTTCAGAAGTTCATTTCAGAAGTTCATTTCAGAAGTTCATTTCAGAAGTTCATTTCAGAAGTTCATTTCAGAAGTTCATTTCAGAAGTGCATTTCAGAAGTGCATTTCAGAAGTGCATTTCAGAAGTGCATTTCAGAAGTTAATTTCAAAGGTTCATTTCAGGAGTTCATTGCAGAAGTTCATTTCAGAGACTAATTTCTGAAGTTCATTTCCGAATTTCATAAATTCATTTCAGGGGCTCATTTTAGAATTTAATTTTAGAGCTTCGTTTCAGAAGTTCATTTCAGAGGTTCATTTCAGGAGTTCATGGTTCATTTCAGGAGTTCATGGTTCATTTCAGAGGTTCATTTCAGGAATTCATTTCATAAGTTCATTTCAGAAGTTCATTTGAGAAGTTCATTTCAGAAGTTCATTTGAGAAGTGCATTTCGTAACATCATTTGAGAAGTTCATTTCGTAAGAGTTCATTTCAGTTGTTCATTTCAAAAGTTCATTTTATAAGTTCTTTTCAATAGTTCATTTCAGTAGTTCATTTGAGACCTAACTTTCAGACCTACGTTTCAGTACTTTATTACACAAGTTCCTTTGTGAATTCATTGCAGAAGTTCATTTCAGAACTTGGAATTTCGAACTCGCATGCAAATTCAATTTCAGAAATAAGTTCCAGAACTTTTAAATTTTTGAGCACACATTTCGCCACTGTCAATGTTAAGAGTTCATTTTAGAACTTTCATTCCAGAAGTTGAATTTCAGGACTTAATTTGAGCAGTTACCATATGAAAATAAATGATTTAGCGAAAGAAGTGGACTAAAGGATATCTTTCTGCCAAGCACTGTGTACGAAGAACGCTTGAATGGTGTTGTACACTCGTTCTCTTCCATTTCTACATATCTGCTTACATAAATAACAAATGCATTCCTATCCCAAGTTGTGTTTGATCCTTTATTATTCTCACTTATCCGCTCTCATGTTGCACACTTTTTGTTTTCACATCTTCAGACATGCTTGCAAAATAAAATCATATTTCGCTCAGATTTCAACACACTCGCACACCCACGCCCACACACACAGGCATGCGTACAAGAAAAAAAAAATGATCCTTTATTTATAAAAAATAAAATCGGAACCTTGCAATTGCATTGTATTGCATATCCTTGTGATATCACTTCCTTTTACGCCTTACACACTAAATTTATGTAAATTCCGCATTTTCCGTTTCAATTTTTCATAATTTTTGGCGTTATCCTGGCAACAAATGCATTGTTCTTGCTGCTTTTTCCTGCTCTAACTGCAGTGATGCTGCTGCTCCAGTATCCTTTAACAGCACACTAAGCTCCTCTGCCTTAGCAAGTAAATATATTCTCCATTGCTTTTCCTCATCCTGCGAATCCTAAGCAGCAGACTCGGCAAAGACAATAAGTCCTCATAGATTTTATTTCTTTGTGTACTTTAGACGGGCATGGATTTTAGTCCTTTACAATACTTGTACCACGACCACTGGTGCTCCTGCTGCTGGTGCCACTGCTGCTCTGCACTTTTCTATTCCATTTCATTACATTTTTGCTTCATTTCCTGTTCCTGCATCGCCGACACTGCAGTTTAATATATTATTTACTTTTGCTTTGCATTTGAAATCCGTTTCAGGAGCTTTCGTGTTCGTTTTCATTTTGGTTTTCGTGTTCGTTTTGTTTTGTCAGTGTTGAAAATCATTGGCTTTTCAATTTTAATGCTCCCATTTGATTTATATTCTTATATCCTTTAAGTAGTTTGTTTTCTGTTATACGAATGTTTTGATTTCCAAGTTGCTTGGTTTTTTTTTCTTTTTGATTCTGTTGCTTTTTTTTTGATTCTGTTGCTTTTTTTGATTCTTTTGCTTTTTTTTGATTCTGTTGCTTTTTTCTGTTGATTTTTTTATTCTGTTGGTTTTTTTTTTGGTATTTGCTTTCCTTGCTTTAATTGCTTTTATAGAGCGAGCGACATTCGTTGAGGCCAGATTAAATAGCGCTGGTATGCTTCCTCGCTGGAGTGTCCTTTAAGCGCTTTGCTTTCATATTTTAATCGAAAGTTCAGAACAAAAATTGTCAAAGACGCTTCATTTCATGCTTGCTTTTAATAAAATGGTTCAGCTTTCCTATTCTCCAGTCTCTGAATACGAGTCTAGGATGTCGTTCAAGCTGTCCTTCACTTAAAGAAGTTCAAGAGTAAAGACTTGGACTTTCTTTTCAACAGAACTACTGTTGCAGTAGAAATGTTCTTGGAAGACGTTGGATAGTTTTGATTATATTATAATATAAAACGTGGAGCCTTGATCAGAATAATTAGGGATACTCAAATGTTCTTTTTAGATTATAGAACAAACTGGTGGACCTTGGTGGGAATGTAGGGGAAAAAAGTGTTGTAATTGTGACCAGAACACCCTGATATGTGAGAGGATAATAGCAACAGAGACTATTTAGATTATTATCCCTTCCATATGAACACTTGGAATTTAGATATATTCTTGGGATCTATATTAAATATTTATAGAGAGGTCGAGTTGTGCGCCCTTGTTTATAGAATCTCTCTACCAAGCTGATGGAGGTAATTGAAGAGCGGATTGTTCTCATGTGTCTGAAACTTCCCCACTTGATGGTGGAAACTGAAGTGCGAATTGTTCCCATATCTCTGAAATCTTCCAAATTTCTATTGGTAAATGGAAGTAGATTCTTCCCATGTCTCTGAAATCTCCCAACTTGCCGATGGAAAGAGGGGATGCGAATTATTCTCATGTCTCGGATATTTCCCAACTTGGGGAAATTGAAGTGTGGTTTGTTCCCATGTCTCTGAAATCTCCCAACTTGCTATTGGAAAAGGGGGGTGCGGATTGTTCCCATGTGTCAGAAATCTCCCAATTTCCTGATAGATAACGGGGATGCGAATTATTCTCATGTCTCTGAAATCTCCCAACTTGATAGTGGAAATAGAAGTGCGAATTGTTCTCATGCCTTTGAAATCTCTCAAGTTGCTGATGGTAAAAGAGGTGCGGATTGTTCCTACGACTCAGGAATCTTCCACTTTGCTGTTGGTAAATTGGAGTGCGGATTGTTCTCATGTCTCGGAAAATTCTCTTTAATGGAGGTAAATGGGGATACGAATTGTTGTCATGTCTCCCAACTTGATGGTGGAAATTGAAGGGTGGATTTGAAATCTCCCAACTTGCTAGTGGAAAAGGGGGTGCGGATTGTTCCCATGAGTCTAAACTCTTCCAACTTGCCGGTAGAAAATTGGTATGCGAATTGTTCTCATATCTCTAAAATTGCTCCACTGATAGATTCTCCCATGTCTCTGATCTTTCTCAACTTGCTATTGGAGATGGGAGTGCGGATTGTTTTCATGTTTCTGAAACTTCCCAATTGCTGGTAGGAGTGCATATTGTTCTCATGTCTCTGAAATCTTCCAACTTGCTGGTGGTAAATTATTGTTCCCATGTCTCTGAAATTGCTCCACTGATGGAGGTAAATGTGGATAAGAATTGTTTTCATGTCTCTGAAATCTCTCAACTTGATGGTGGAAATTGAAGTGCGATTTGTCATGTTTCTGAAGTCTCCCAACTTGCCGTTGGTAAAAGGAGATGCGGATTGTTCTTAAGACTCAGAAATCTCCCAACATGAAGGAAGTAAAAGGGTTTAAAGATTGGGCTCGTGTCTTTGAAGTATTACTGGGGTGTTGCTGAGAATCAATTTGGAATTCGTTGGAAGAGGCACAGTTTCCTTCGATTAGTGCAATTTAATACTTACAAATCAGTGCTTCACCAGTCGACTCATTCGAGCTCAGTGATGCTGAGACCTTGTTGTCTTGCGTTTTTCTCGTTATGTTGCTGCTGTATCAGTTTTTATGTTTGCCTTCAAGGCAATTCTTGCACAGTTCGCGTAAACAATTAAACACAATTTTTTGTGTCAGTAATGAGGATTGTCATGAGTAATAGGCATCAAGAGGGGGGTGGGAGGAGGAGAATCTGACCACTAAATACACGAACCGCCAATGTCAGCAAGTTTTCGGAGTTGCTATTGCCTCCGAGATGCTGCTGTTGCAGCGATGCAATAATAGCAATAAAAACCGGTGTATTAACAATTGCATAACTGCAACAATGCCCGCGCAAGCAATCGAGGTAACGCAACGCCATGCAACGCAAAGCAAGGCAAGGCAAGGCAATTAATGTGGCACATTGTTTCAATGCTGGTGGTGCTGCTGCTCATTTGACAGCTGCTCTGGCTCTGCTCTGCTGCCATGACATTTAAAGTAAGTGCATAAATCAAAAGCGTTTTGCTCAGGTGAATCAACAAAAGTGCGCTCACAATAATGAGTGAAATGAACCGAGCTCTCGTCCGTGCTCTGCTCCCGCCCAGAAGCGGTGGCAACATCAGTTGCCAAATTGTAATCGTTTCCAACGAGTAGAGTAGTGGTGGTGGCAGCACACGCTCTGCTGGAGTTCAATAGCCCCACTTCACTGCTGCATGGAACGTGGATTGTACGGGAATGTGAGACACACCCTGTTAGAGTGCACCTGCACCATTGTTAGTGCAATGGTGCGCACTTTTGCAGTTGTGTGTGTGTGCAGGCGGAGTGAAGTGAGCTGGAACAGCTCTGCAACTGTTCTTTGGAACAGCTGAGTGAGTCATCCGGCCACTCAGCGATTTAGTTGGATACCTTGGCGCGGTTGTCTCGGTTGCACTTGCGCGTAAAAATGCAATTTATAATTGCAGCAGGCGGCGTAGCTGCTGCTGGAGGGGGCTAAAGAGGAGGCTAGCGGCAGCTGGCTGCATAACAATGAGCTCGAAACGGTTTTTATTGTTATGCAAATTAGTAGCTGTGTGTGTGTGTAAGTGTGTAAGTGTGTAAGTGTGTTGTGTGCGTTTGTATGTGGAGTTAAGTGACGGGTAAATGATTCTTCTTGTTACTTTTGTAAACTCATTAAGCGGAACGGTGCCTCGTCGTCGCTTTTAAATCAATGCTGAGCTTCAACTCATTTGTTGTGCTTAGTTAAGCTGGAAATAGAAATCCATGTAACCCCGCTCTTCATAGTATTAAAGATTCATGTACAGAGGGGCTCTATCCCCATTATCCCCGCCCCCCGAACTATTGTACTACGAGTTCAATAAGAAACTGTGCTGCCACAGGGGACTCCGATTGCACTGCTCAGTTTTCTTGAAACCATTCAAGCAAAAAGAAACCAGCAGTCAAGTCAACCTTCACCGATGGCTTGACTGGGTAAACTGCAATTATGTCCCCGTGTATGTGGAGCAGTTTCATGGCACTTTCATCATCAAGTTTCGCTCAAACATATGCTTCCACTTGCCTGCCTGGCTGCCAGCTGTAGTCGTCGCATTCAAGACGACATATCATTAGTTGCTGTGTCCCCCTTGCAAGACAGTTCGTCACATTGCAGCAGGGAAATTGCAAATGCATTAAAAATGCTTTCGAAACATAAAAGCACAAAGTGACAGATGGATGGAGGGAGGGGAGAGCCAACCTGCACTACATTGTGGCTACGCGTTTTGTTCTGGAACACATGTGCACCCACTGGCGGCTGACTTGGCTGACTCTTCGACTCGCTGTCGTGTCATTTGACTTGCCACTGCTGCATCCATTGACGTTATATGTCGCGTGGCATATAAACCACAACATTGTTGCAGGCAACTCTGCAAGTGTTGCAGCCACTTCACTTTCATAAGCGATTTCAACGCTTGCACTAGCGGTATGTAAGAGCACCCCGCAGGAATTTGACGGCATTGTGCTCTGGGCGCAAAGGCGATTTTTTCTCCCCCCATTAGTTTTTACATTAAATAGATTAAAAAATTATTACAAATGAGGTCAAAGTGGGGTTTGGCCGACTGTGAGACACCACCCTACTCATGCTTTAGGAGAAAGTTTTAAATTCTAATTATGAAATTAAGTTGGGACCGGGGTTGGATTTAAAGTATAAAGTTTTTAAAATTTGGGACGCAGCTTTGTTGAAATATAACAAATTTACGCAATTTGGGACATACTTTTGTTAAAATATAACAAATTTTCATAATTTCGGACAACTTTTTGTTAGAATGTAGCAAATTTTCCCATTTTGGGACACACGATTGTTAAAATATCACAAATTTGTACAATTTGGGACACAGTGTTGTTAAAATATAACATATTTTCCTCAATTTGGGACACCTTTTCCTTAGAATGTAACAAAATTTCTCAATTTGGGACACGGTTGTTAAAGTATAACAAATTTGGGTCACCTTTTTATTAGAATGTGTTGTAAGTTGTAAGAATTTGGACATACTTTTGTTAAAATATAACAAATTTTCATAATTTCGGACAACTTTTTGTTAGAATGTAGCAAATTTTCCCATTTTGGGACACACGATTGTTAAAATATCACAAATTTGTACAATTTGGGACACAGTGTTGTTAAAATATAACATATTTTCCTCAATTTGGGACACCTTTTCCTTAGAATGTAACAAAATTTCTCAATTTGGGACACGGTTGTTAAAGTATAACAAATTTGGGTCACCTTTTTATTAGAATGTGTTGTAAGTTGTAAGAATTTGGACATACTTTTGTTAAAATATAACAAATTTTCACAAATTGGGACATAGTTTTGTTAAAATATCACAAATTATTTAATAAGTATAATAAATGTTTCTCAATATGTGACAAATATCACAAATTTTCACAATTTTTGTTAAATTTTCGTTTAAATATAATAAATTTTTCCAATTTGAGGCACATTTTTGTTGAAATATAACAAATTTCCACAAGTTAGGACACTCTTTTTTTAAAGTAATAAATGTTTTTAAATTTAGGACAGATTTTTGTTCAAATATAACAAATTTTTCCAATTTGGGATAAATTTTTGTTGACATATAAACAAATTTTCCCAATTTGGGACAAAGTTTTGTTAAAATATAACAAATATCCACAAGTTGGGACACTCTTTTGTTAAAGTATAATAAATGTTTCGCAATTTGGGACACATTTTTGTTGACATAAAACAAATTTTCCCAATTTGGGACACATTTTTGTTAAAAAAAATTTTAACAAATTGGGACACTGTTTTCTTAAAATATATCAACATTTCTCAATTTGGGACGCACTTTTGCACGTTTCGCACCCAAATTTTTGAATTTACGACCAAATAAATGAGTGAAATTTGAATTAAAATAAAATAATTGCCTCTTCGACTAATGGCAACAATTTCCTGCTGGGTGGTCTGTTGTTCTGCGTTTCTGTTGGGGTATGGTTGTTCTTATTGTTAAGTGGTATGCTTGAGATGGATGGGTTTGTATTTGCGAGCGATGGTGTGTATGTGTGAGGCTGTGTTTGTGTATGTGTTTGAGGAGCTGTGGGTATGAGCACTAATTTCCGTTACGTATACGCCTCGGCGAGTGTTGCCATTTTATGCTCACTGTCGCTGGATGTCGCCTTGAAATTGACATATTGCGCGGTCGTTGAAGTTTACTGTTGCCACTTCTATTGCAGAGCAGAGCAGTGCATTGCAGTGCCGAGCAGTGCATTGCAGTGCCTTGCCGTGCCGTGCAGTGCGTTGCATGCCGTTCCGTGCATTGCGGTTGTGCGTTTACTACGTATTTCCCGCTGTAATTTATGGGTTGTTTCGGTTGTGGGTGTGCGGCATAGTCCTGCGCGCACCCTGTCATCAATAAACATGAGCACATGAGTTGCTGCGGGCGCCACTGGCGCTTCTGTCGCTACTGTTCTTGCGGCAACCTGCAACCATATCTCGTTATTGGAAGTGTACCAAGTAGTTGACTTTGGTTTCTTGTGCTTTTTTGTTGCTTTTATTTGTTGTTTTTGTTGCTGTTGTTGCTATTGTTGTTATTGTAGTAAGTTGGTTGTTAGTTGAATTGATAATGCTGGAGCGTGCTTGGTTTGTTGTGGCATGTGATGCACTTGTGTGGCACTCTCATGTCATTGTTGCCCCCCCCATATTGTTGTTATTTTAGTTGTTTATGTTGTTGGTATTGTTGTTATTGCTTTGGTTGTTGCTGTTATTTTAGTTGTTGTTGTTATTGTTTTGGTTGCTGTTGTTGGTGTTGTTGTTGCACTCCTTCAATTATTTTTCATTGCATTTTCCTTCATCTTGCATCCTTTCCTTTTCGTCCTGTGCAGTTACTGCTTTTCACGGAAATGGAAAATCTCGACCACAATTCCATTTTATGTCCAAACATCGACGAAATGCTGCACAATTTCTTCATTCAAGCAATGTCGTCAACCCCGATCTATGACAACTCTGCCTTGAATATGGATTTATATGTAAGTTGGTGTTTCATGTAGTTCATGTTGTTGTTGTTGTTATTGTTGGTTGTTTGTTGTTGACAGTGTATCAGTCTATGAAAGTAGCGTTCATGTTGTTCATTTTTATGTTTAAAATTTCTTGATTTATGGAAATTTATTTTTAAAGATCTGTGTCTTGTCCCACTGTGCCATCATGGGTTGTCTTAATACGAGAATAAATTTGCTCCAAATGACCGAAAAATTCTGCAATTGGCTGCTGGACAAAGTCGCATTTGCTGTCCAGACTTTTTTCCCATTTGGTGCTCCTGCAGCTGCATCGTTCTCCTCAATGTTCCCTCAGTTTCTTTGTCGTCTCCGCAGTCATTAAAAATTGGCCTTAAATGCTTTCCAGCATGTCATAATAATAATTTTGTTGTTACAAGACGTCGTCTGGCTGGTCTGAACTACTAGGCTGGGCTGCGATGTCCGTTTCTTTAATTTCCGTCTTTAGTCGCCCTCGGATCAAAACTCGTAAATTCCGCTGTGGCGGTCATAAACTTCGCCCCGTTTATGACGTTTGCCAGAAATTTTTGCGTGCATTACTCTCGCATAGTTGGCATTTTGTTGGAATTTAATGATTCGTTTTGTGTTCTACTTAATTACATGTTGAAATATTGGCGGAAAATCGGCACAATTTGTGTTCGACAGACTTCTGATAATTGGCATGATTTAAGCTCTGGCGACCGTAATTCAGACTGTTTAATATGTATTTCGAAGCAAGAATGTCAACTGTTAAAAATAGTCAAATTGTGGAAGTAGTCCAGTCCAATTTATCCTTAATCGAGGCTCTTTTTGCTTGTAAGAGTTAATTCTCATATAAAGGGAAGGAAATAGGATAAAAAGGATTCTCCTTTGTAAAGAAACAGATATATAAACTCTTTCTGAGTGATATCCTCCAGAAAAATATTCCATATTGACTAGTTCCAGAGTTAATGAGCTTTGATTAGTTCCAGAGTTAATGAGCTTTCATAGCATATATGCACAGACTGTTCGACATCATTGATAAAAGTCTTTGGCCCATTACCATTATACGAGAATAGCCTCATGTATAATACTTGTAGAATTAAAATTATTCTTCCCGTAACATAACATTCTTCTTTTCTCATAAACTAATTTCTCCAGCCAATCGTAATCCTTCGTTTACCAAACAATACGGTTCTCCTCTTTCTATCCATAGAACTATTCACGGTTCTTGTCAATCGTAGTGGTCAGTACCCTATGTCCTATTTCTTGTTAATACGTCTCGATCTTTTCTGTTATCATAATGAGCCTAAACAGATCTCTAGAATGGATCAAGGTCAAGAGGAGGTCCGTTGTTTGGTGAGTTCCGAACTGTCTTGAACTATCAAGGTTTCCGTCACACGTGTTCTTGATCTCTAGATTGGATCAAGGTCAAGAGAAGGTCCGTTGTTTGGTACTTGTCTCTTCCACTTCCTGTTCGTTATTGCTTCCTGGATAAGTAATTTTACTTGACCTCATTGACATTTTTAAATGGAGCTTGGGTTTTTGTGCTCTTAGGTAGCAAATTTGAGCAGTTCCTTCATTAGTAGTCCTACTACCTGCTTTTACTTGTTTGTTCCTGCAAATAATGCCATAGTTCATAATGTAATAAACTCTTAATTCTAATGATTTCGCTACCCTATAAATTACCTTCAAGAAAAGCCAGTATTGTGAGTATTGGAGATAGTTTCCAATGTTCTCAATACTAACTATACTGGGTGTGTATATGCTTTCACGACTTTGAATCATTCCTTCCAGCAATAGTTGATATTCTGATATGATGACCCCTTGTTTTAAATTGTTCGGAACTATTAAAACCTATGATTAGATGTTATGCCGCTGTTATGCTTGAGAGTATGAAATTTCTGTTGAGGTCCCCGATAAATATTACGTGTAAGAACCCAAATTGTAGCTCTTGTTGTTGCTATATTCCAAGTAGCATTTATAAAACCATCCTGTTGTAGTTTTCTCGTGGAACGCTGCTCTGGAAGTCTTCATATTCACGAATTTACACTTTTTTCTCGATGGAGAATCTAGTTTGTTTCTTGTTTTGGAAGTCCTTAATACCCAGCGTACCTCTATTTTCATTCAGTAGGTTTTTTTTTCTAGTTCTGGATGTCTTCCATACTCACCGAATTTCCACTTTCCATTACCAGTTCTTACATATAGAGTATTTGCTCTTGATTCCAGTAAATTAATTTTATTTTTTTTTCTAGTTCTGGAAGTCTGCTATATTCAGAGTTCCAGTACCAGTCTTTCTGGAAGTCTTCCATATTCAGAGTATTTCACTTTGCTTCCATTGTCAGTATTTTTTTTAGAGTATTTACTCTTGAATCCGGTTAGAGAATTTTATTTTGTTTCTAGTACTGGAAGTCTTCCATAATCAGCAAATTGCCTGTACCAGTATTTTTTTTATAGTTCTGGAAGTCTTCCATATTCAGAGTATTTCACTATACTTCCAGAAACAGCATTTTTATAGTTTTGGAAGTCTTCCATATTCAGAGTATTTTCTCTTGATTCCAGTACGAGAATTATATATTTTTTCTAATTCTGGAAGTCTTCTATTTTCAGCAAATTTCCTTTACAAGTATTTTTTTGTAGTTCTGAAAGTCTTCCATATTCAGAGTATTTCACGTTGCTTGCAGCACCAATCTTTCTGGAAGTCTTCCAGTACCAGTCTTTCTGAAAGTCTTCCACAATCTGCGTATTTCACTTTGCTTCCAGTACCAGTCTTTTTTGATAGTTTGGGAAGTTTGCCATATTCAGCAAATTGCCTGTACCAGTATTTTTTTATAGTTCTGGAAGTCTTCCATATTCAGAGTATTTCACTATGCTTCCAGAAGCAGCATTTTTATAGTTTTGGAAGTCTTCCATATTCAGAGTATTTTCTCTTGATTCCAGTACGAGAATTATATATTTTTCCTAATTCTGGAAGTCTTCTATTTTCAGCAAATTTCCTGTACAAGTATTTTTTTGCAGTTCTGAAAGTCTTCCATATTCAGAGTATTTCACGTTGCTTGCAGCACCAATCTTTCTGGAAGTCTTCCAGTACCAGTCTTTCTGAAAGTCTTCCACAATCTGCGTATTTCACTTTGCTTCCAGTACCAGTCTTTTTTTATAGTTTTGGAAGTTTGCCATATTCAGCAAATTTCCTGTACCAGTATTTTTTTATAGTTCTGGAAGTCTTCCATATTCAGAGTATTTTCTCTTGATTCCAGTACGAGAATTTATTTTTTTTCTAGTTCTGGAAGTCTTCCATATTCTCTCCAGAAATTTTCCACTTTGGTTCCAGCACGAGAACTTGTTCTGGTCCAGGAGAATTTCCACTTTGCCTCCAACACGACCATTTTGTATTTAGTTTTGGAACTCTTTCATATCTTTCTTTCCAGTTGGCTTCCAGTATTTATTTTGTCTCCCCTTTCTATGTAATTTCGGACACACTTGCTGCGTGTCGCTGTTCGTGGCCGAGGATGGTGACGACACTTTCACGCCAAGCAAATGTGCTGCATTCCTGGTGTCATCTCCGCCGCTGGCACCGTTCTGAATAGTTCTGTGATAATGCGTTTTCCGGCTGCTGCTGCTGCTCTTCTCGCTGCCGCCGCCGGCGCCGCTGCCTGTTTTAATTTAAGTGATTGTGATTGTGGGAGCATGTTTCAGAGCATAATTATTTTTAAAAAACTTTCTCATTATTTTTGCGACATTTTCCTTTCTTTTTATTTGTACTTTTCTTTATTTCTATTTCGAGTTGTTGTGGTTGTTGTTGTTGTTGTTGGATGTGTTTGCATGTTTTGTATTTGCGACACTCGAACGCATTTGTCAAATTATTTTGAAAACGCTTTCTTGATTGTTTTTGCGGTTTGCTGAGCATGGTTTGATGTCCCTCCCGTTTTTTACATTGCGCAGCAGTTTGCAGCACTTTGTACGCCGTTGATGGCTGCTGCTTTCGTAACAAATTACTTTAAATGTGTCGTTTACATTCTGAACATGTCATTTCAATATTTTAAAATTAATTACCGCGGCAAGAATTAATTCGTTTTCATTTCCAATTCGTGTTCTACACGAAAGTTTTGCTTCCCCAATCGCGGCGGCGGTAGCGGCTGCTCGATTATTAATTAGATACAAGTTGCCCATCTGTCGCAAATCAATTAAAACGCTTCGATTATAGTTCTTAAATGAGATGCTCCGAGCCGGCTGACTCGTCCGGCGATGACGGAGTGTGGGATGCTAATGATGATGATGATTGCAGTGCGCTGGGGAAAGAGCAGAAAAATCGAAATTATGATTATGAACATTGCGAGGACTATTATGATGGCAGTAATAATGGTGAAAGAGGTAATAATCGGAGGGAGATTAGGATTGTAATAGTTACAGAATTTGTTGTGCGAATGAGATTGTGAGGAGGATGATAAAAGGGAACACTTTGTTTTATGTGATAATAGAAACAAGAGATATTATAATACGATTTAGGAATGACTACGATAAACATAGTAATCCTCTTAAAATCAGAAGTACTTCTAGAGGAGGGATTGATCATAGAAATAATATATAGGATAATATGGAATACAGTAATAACTATGATATATAATAGATGGATATAATAATAGTGATAATAATGAAGATAATAGTAAAGAAGATAATAATACAGATACTAGTAAGGGAGATAATAGTAATGGAGAGAATAAAAGAGATACTAGTAAGGGAGATAATAATAGAGATAATAGTAATGGAGAGATTAAAACATATAATAGTAATGGAGAAAATAATAGAGATAATAGTAATGGAAATAATAAGGGAGATAATAATAGAGATAATAGTAAGGGAGATAATAGAAGAGATAATAGTAAGGGAGATAATAATAGAGATAATAATAATGGAGATAATAATAGAGATAATAGTAATGGAGATAATAATAGAGATACTAGTAAGGGAGATAATAATAGAGATAATAGTAAGTGAGATAATAGTAATGGAGAGATTAAAACATATAATAGTAATGGAGAAAATAATAGAGATAATAGTAATGGAAATAATAAGAGATAATAGTAAGGGAGATAATAATAGAGATAACAATAATGGAGATAATAATAGAGATAATAATAATGGAGATAATAATAGAGATAATAGTAATGGAGATAATAATAGAGATACTAGTAAGGGAGATAGTAATAGAGATAATAGTAAGGGAGATAATAGTAATGAAAATAATGGAGATAAAAGTAATTGAGATAATTATAGAGAATAAAATTAAAATGATAAAAATATAACCTGGTAAAGAAGGATGCCTATTGTATCAATATTATTATCATCCCTGAAAACATCCCTCCACCCTGGAACCCAATAATATATATATATCTTTTTCTGCCTGGTAGAGAGGGATGCCATTTCCAGCATCAAAACTATCATCACAGATATGGTATGTCGTAAGACCCTCGCTCCCTGAGAACATATCTCCTCCCTGGAAACCTTTTGAAGCTTCCTTCATCGGTGCCTTTTTTCATCTCTCTCTTATCGGACTCTCAATGTTATTTCTACGTCCAGGTTCCTCTTTTTCCGCCAGAGTACATTTTCCTCATAATTCGCTAAGTGGTCCCACATCTCTTTGTTGCTCTGAGATAATAATTTAGATATTAATTTATAGATTTATATGGGTATCTCTTCTTCTACTGCGCTCTCTTTTACTTACTTACTTACTTTAGTGGCCTAATCGCACAATCTGCGAAACAACCCGCTCCGGGTTACGGCCGAACTTAACAGCGCTCGACAGGCGACTCTGCTCTGCGCGCGTCTTCTCCCATCGGTCATACCAAGCGCGGTTTGGGTTTCCTCGACTTGGTCCTTCCATCGGAGGCATGGTCGTCTCCTCTTTTACTGAAATTATTTCTTGCTCACCATATTCCAATATGTTAATAGTCTCTCTCGTTTCTGGATAGGCATGGTATTACTTATGATTACTCTCTGGGTAGTTTCTAAACTAAACCTTACAGATATTTACTTATAACCCATCGCTCATTCAATAAAACAATTTCTTCTCTTGAAGGGAGTGCCTTCTGGAACATCTTACTATTTATATCACTTTTAATTTAAAACAATATTCTATTCAACGAACGATCTATTCCTAAATTTCCTACTAATATTTTATATCTCTAGTTCCTCCTTTATATCATTATATTATAAATAATTATATGACCATAATAACGTTATCATTGTTTCATGTATTCCAGGTAGCGACCATGATGTCCTGCCCCCTTCCCATAACATTACCACTACTTTCTACAGCATTACACTCGGATTTTACGCCGATCCATATTGGAGTTAAGGTATGTACGAAGTATTTGTACGCGGTGAACATTCTAATAAGTCCCTGGTATTTTGTTTACTTTATTTTCCCAACTTTGGCACGAATATTACCGAGCATGGAAATGCATTCTGCAACAGTTGCAACAAATGTCTGTCCGTCTTTCCGTTCATCCTTCCGTGCGTCCATCTAAGTGTATATTCGGCACACAAAGTAGAGAAGAACGAAACCCATAAAAAACACCACCTTCGACTCAACCTCAGAGCGTTGAGTGTCGGTGCCAACCAACCCTCGCTGGCAGATTCGTGAGAAAGCGTAGCAAATGTAAATGTCAACAACGACACATATTTAAGTGTCATTCACCCTCGATCTGATGACATTATTACACAGTAGAGTCAGCACAGGAGAAGCGAGCGCGAGGGTCCTTACACAAAATGATGCGCCAAATGGCAGCCAAATAGCAAAATTTTTGGCAAAATGTCACGCTTTAAATCAAATATGCTGGGAACACGGCGGCAGCACGATTGCAGGACTCTGCAGTGTAGCTATCCTCCGTACCTGTGTCTGCCGGTCTATTCGGGTACGCGCACTCAGTCGGCAGCATAAAGTGGTAAATAATGATGTCACATTGAATGATAAGATGGGACACTTTTGTGTCATATTCATTCATTTCGTTTCACTTCATTGCCGGCACTCGGAGTCACCTTTCTTTGAATGGGGTAAATTTGAGCAGAGCCCCATCAGCGTTGGCAGCTGGAAATTATTTAGCCTGGTGCCCTAGTGTTTCCTTTTTGCCAGGCAGCCCGACGACGACTTTGGCGCTCTTGATAAATGTGTTTGATATCTGTGCAGCTATTTTTTATTTCTTTCATGTGCTCCAGCTCCTCCTGCGCCACCGCCACAGTGGAACAAAAGCTTGCGTTTGCCGGGGGAAGGGGTGAGCGCGGAAAAAGCACATTTTAAGACGCTCACATAAATCTATTTTAAATAATATGAGTATAAGCGGCAAAAAGATATCGCACAGCGGGAAAAATATTGTTTGCGTAATGGGCGCTCGTTAGCGCACTTCTCCTTGCATGAGGAGGCTGGAGGAGGAGGGGCGAAGTCAATGGGCTGAGGTGTGGTTATGCGGTGCGGTGAAAGAAATATGGCGTCTCGTGCTCTAAACAGAAAAATCAACAATGGCAACAATGTCCCTTTTGATTTGCTGCTATTACTTTTAATGCACGTTGCTTTGCTGATGCTGCTGCTGCTACTGGTGCTGCCCCAAGCGCTGGCAACGGTAATGGCAACTGCAAAGGCAGCAGCACCAGCACCAGCACCGCTGTGCATGATTCATTTGTGGCTGAATGGCTGGCTGGCTGGCTGGCTGGAAATGTCCCTTTGGCAGCAGCTGCCCTCGCAAGTGCTGCAACATTTAATTTAAATTGAATATTTTCCGAGCAATCGTTCTGCTGCTGTGTCGTCCTTGTGGCCCAACAATTTTTAGTTCCTATCTTTTTCTAATTCTTTCTTGATTGCTTGCTTTAATATCCGTGCCCACTTCCTTTGTGCAACTTAAACGTTCTCCAGCCCCTTATCGCTTGCTTTAATACACGTATTAATAAATTGTATTAATTTTTTCGTCCTCTCCTCTGTGGGAAATCTGCAAAGAAACAATTTATCATCACGTTTTCCACACTCATCTCTGGTTACGTTGGCGTTTTTTTTGCTTGTGTTGTCGGACGGTGCTGCACGCGTTGGTGCACAGTGGCCCGAACATCGATCGTAGCTGGAATTTGGCCATAAAACTAAAACGCTTCCAATTATTTCTTGATATATTTATTTTGTGCCCTTCAAAGTAATCTCCATGGAGGTTCATAAAAGAATCAAAGAAGTTTCAAAAGGTGTAACTTCCTTTCCAAAATCCTTGATATTGATTTGATGACCTTCAAAGTAATCTCCTTGGAGGTTCATGAAAGAGTCGAAAGTAGTTTGAGAAGGTGTAACTTCCTTTCCAAAATCCTTGATATTGATTTGATGACCTTCAAAGTAATCTCCTTGGAGGTTCATGAAAGAGTCAAAGAAGTTTGAAAAAGGTGTAACTTCCTTTCCAAAATCCTTGATATTGATTTTATGACCTTCAAAGTAATCTTTGGGAGGTTCATGAAAGAGTCAAAGAAGTTTCAAAAGGTGTAACTTCCTTCCTTGATATTGATTTGATGACCTTCAAAGTAATCTCTTTGGGAGGTTCATGAAAGAATCAAAGAAATTGGAAAAGCTGTAACTTCCTTTCCAAAATCCTTGATATTAATTTGATGACCTTCAAAGTAATCTCCGTGGAGGTTCATGAAAGAGTCAAAGAAATTGGAAAAGCTGTAAATTCCTTTCCAAAACTCTCTATATCAAGTGCTGCTTGCCCCCTTCCCTACATATTTTTCCAGGCTTAGTACACTGGGCATCAATGCTTGAGGGGTTGGAGACCTCCTTCTTCGGCGGTTCTCCGGCCTACCACACTTCTATCTATCTATCTCTATGGCAACCTCCTTCAGCCCCCTCACCTTACACTTCTTAATATTCCATAAAATTTTTTTATTTAGTCTCTTAATATGTTTGCTCCACTGTGCGTATAACCTACGACTACAAGTGTTGCCATTCCCGGTTTGTTTTCGGTTGGTTACAAAGGATTTCAGCAATTCAACCAGCAGGACAACGCACGCTGCTGACACAACCCTACAAACACACAAACACACACACACAAACACAAACGCAAACACACAAACACACAAACACACAGACACACACACACACACACTTATATGTTTACATAAATATTATAACGCCTTTTGTATCTTTTAATCTCTCTCATGTCACAAGCGTTGTTTTACGATTTTCCTGCCCCGCTCCTACAAAGGACTTTCCTCAGGCCCCAGCAGCAGTAGCAGCCAGCCAAGCAACAAACTACCAAACATGTTGGCGCAACCAACAACAAACGACAACACCATCATCAGCAGCAACAACAACAGCAAAAGTGTCACTGTGCTTAATATTACCCCGTCGAGGATATGCCTTAACCAATATAAATGTGTTTTTAATTTGTGCAGCAGAAGGTTTACAAATGATATCTGGGCGGGCGGGTTCCTCGGCTCCTGCTCCTGCTCCTGCTCCTGCTGCTGCTGTTCCTGTTACAGTTGCTCCCGTTGCTCCTGCTGTTGGTGTTGTGGAAATGAGTTGCGTTTCCAACAATTTGTTGTGGGTTGTCAAATAAAAGAATGGTCCTGGGAACTTCTCATTTCGTCGGTCACAAGTGCTGCCTGCCAAGTGATGACACAGAGAGAGGCAAAACAAACAAAAAATATGTGGCAGCCTCAGCTGTGGGCGGCGTGCTTGGCAAAAACATTGATTTAATATACCAAGAGTACGCAGTCCACACTAACACACATACACGCACGCATACAGTACCGTGTTGAGTGGGAGACGAAAGTTCTGCCCTTGGGCCACCGCTTCAGTTTGACCGCTGACCATCTTTCCACACTTTCTCTCCCAAAAGATAAATATCCTTTTAGTAATTTTTCTTCGCTGGTTGTTTTTTTTTTTTTTTGAATGCAACAAGTCCGTCGGTGGAAAAAGTTGTGAGCTGCGCGCCCGAAGACTAATGATGGCATACATCTAGTGAACCCAAATCGAAATTGAATTAATCAATTCGAGTTTTTGGTCAATGATTTGTGCGTAACTATTTCAACTGCTGCCCATTATGGCCACACAAGGCAATTTCTGCCCTGCCTCCTTTTCTCCTTTTCTCCTCCTTTGCTACTTTGCTCCTTTTCTGGTTTTTTGCATGGTTTACTCATAAATAAATCATGTCCAAAGCATCTGCTGCCGCCGCTTCCTTGGATTAGTTGTTAATGCCTAGGCGCTTAGCTTAACTTAGCGTGTTCGTTCGCCTGTTGTTGTTGGTGCGAATGTGTGTGTGTGTTCGCCCGGTTGGTTGACGTGTGCGTCTGCGGGGTCCCAAAAACGTTTGCACGCTCCGCTCGCGCTTGGAAGTATTGGCGTGCATCGTTATTCATATTCATAGCCCACAAATTAATTAAGCCTGTCTTTTGTGTTATTAAAGTTGCCTGCCGCCGTTTGAGTAATTGAGAAATCCGCTTGGAAGTCTTACCTTCGAAGGGGGCGGGGGCCTGCAGGTCACACCTGTGCACCTCGCTGTGCAGAGTTCAATAGGCTCGAGCAATGCTGATTGTAAGGATATTTTTAATATTTGGAACACACTTTGTTGGAAGCTCTGTTTTCAGTTGGTAGTATGGAGTGAAATTTGATGTATTTTTAGGTTCTAGTGGGCAGAGGTTTTCAGAGACGACCAGTCTGAAAATTTTCATCCTTTCAGCTTCTCTGCCACATAATAGTTTCTCTTTATTCTCTCAAAGTATCTGAAACTAATAAGAAAATACTCACTAGAATAGAAGAGACTCGCCAAACACATTTTCAGATATTAGATCGTTGTGCTCAGTTTATTTATAGAATGAAGTTGTTATCACAGTGTTGGAAGACAAACTTCACAGACCTTAGAATCTGTTAGTCTCAGAATGATCATGCTCAGACAGAGGAGTCTCAGATTGATCTTGCTCAGAGAGAGGAGTCTCAGATTGTTCGTCACAGTTTCTGAACGGAGTGACTAATCTGTATAACTCCCGGATTAATTTCTGAAATTGAGGCATTGACAATTTCAGGGAGACTACAAAGGCTTTACTGGCTACAGAGATAACAGCGACTATATAGACTATGAAGGCTATAAGGCTATAAAGACTATGAAGGCTATAGAGATTATGAAGGCTATAGAGGCTATGAAGGTTATAGAGGCTATGAAGGTTATAGAGACTATGAAGAGTATAGAGTATAGACTATACGAGACTATAAAGACTGTAGAGACCGCTAGATTATAGAGACAATAGAAACTATAGAGACTATAGAAACTGTAGACTATAGAGACTATACAGCGTATACGAGACTATATAGACTGTATGAGACTATTCAGACTACAGAGAGAGACTATACAGACTACAGGGAGAGAAACTATATAGCCTACAGAGAGAGACTATGTAGACTACAGAGAGAGACTATACAAACTACAGAGAGAGACTATACAGACTATAGAGAGAGATTATACGGACTACAGAGAGAGATTATACAGACTACAGAGAGAGATTATACAGACTACAGAGAGAGATTATACAGACTACAGAGAGAGATTATACGGACTACAGAGAGAGATTATATAGACTACAGAGAGATTTATAAGAGTCTCCACAATCAGATGTGAATAGACATTATTTCTGTGATGCTAGAAAACATTGGCAACATTTGTTTTGTCATAAAGTCCCCAGCCACATACTGTAACTTTCTCCCGTACTATGCTGTCACTAAAAGTCCGCAATGATGCTGCCTCTAGTTGTGCTATCTCTTTCGTGCTAATATACTTGATTGATCCAGATACTGGCATTGTGAACTATTTCCATATTTCTACTTTCCACTCTGGCTGTCCATGGCTCGCCTTCATGCTGTCACTTTCTCTCATACTATATTAGTATTGTTAGTCATCAATGATGTTATCTCTTTCTATTATAACTCAGTGAATAGATGTGTAATCTCTTTTGTGCTAATGTACTTGATTATAAACTAGCGATGTCCAGTACTGGTATTTGGATATCAGTATATCCATCTATCTGATTTCCCCTCTGACTGCTTATGAATCGCCTTTCATTACGGTTAAAGATAATGCCGTTATTTTCTCACGTCCGCTACTATAGTACTATTAGTCATCAGTGATACTATATCTTTCTCTCAAGCTATACTAGTACTATCAGTCATCAATGATGCTATCTCTTTCTCTCAAACTATAGTTGTACTGTTAGTCATCAGTGATCCTATCTGTTTCTTTCAACTGTATTAGTACTATCAGTCATCAGTGACACTATCGCTTTCTCTATAGCTATACTAGTGCTATCAGTCATCAATGATGCTTTCTCTTGCTCCCAAGCTATACTTGTACTATTAGTCATCGGTGATCCTTTTTCTTTCTCTCAATTGTACTAGTACTATCAGTCATCAAAAATGCTATCTCTTTCTCTCAAACTCAAACTATATTAGTACTGTAAGCCATAAATGATGCTATCTCTTTCTCTCAGCTATGCTAGTAATATTAGTCATCAGTGATACTGTCTTTCTAGTATTCTTGAGTAAAATAAGATGCTTGTCCTAGAACACCGACATCTACGGATTTGTTAAGCACTAAACTATTTTCACTCATAATACCCTGGTAGTGCTAGTTCATCAATGATGCTATCCCTTTCTCTCACACTATGCTTGTACTATTAGTCATTGGTGATCCTATCTCTTTCTCTCGTACTATACTCTCGTACTGCTAGTCACCAGTGATCTTATCTTTTTCTCTCAACTGTACTAGTACTATCAGTCATCAATGATGCTATCTCCTTCTATCAAACTATACTTGTACTATTATTATATATATATTATTATATATATATTATATTATATATTAGTCATCAGTGATCTTATCTCTTTCTCTAAACTTTTTTTAGTGCTATCAGTCACCAATGCTGCCATCTCTTTCTAACATACTTGAGTATAATAAGAGACTTGTTTACCTCAATCCCTGTAATGCATTAAATTGCGAAAAGTTCACGAATAGCCATTCGCAGCAGGTCACAATCTGAACTCTGCCACTTTGCTCCAACTATTTCCCTCTACCCACTTCCCACTCTGACCTGCCTTTCATTTCGTTAAAGGGAATTATTAATTCACCACTTCCTGACTGACCTGGTAATATATCGCTGTGATAGTTCCGTGCCACATTGTGTGCTCTGTTGAGCCACATTCTAAACTTTGAACGTGTAATTAATTAAAATTAATTAAAACAATATTTTCCGAATTGCCGCGCCTGAAACTATGCAACAACCAACTAAAATAGTTGGCAAAATTAATTAATTAAATAAAAGTTAATAACAAAAACAAAGCGGATTGTCAATATAGAATGAGCGGCAAAAAAGAGACAACAAAAAAAATCATGAAAAAAGATAAAAGAACTTTTAAACAAAAAGTGCGCTGTCAACGCTCGCACAGCTGGCAGCGTAAAAAAAGGATAATTGCCAAAGGATAATAAAATTAGCGAGCTATTAAATATTAATTTGTACTGCAATTGGTTGCAATTTACCACGGTCAAAGATTGATGGAAAAGCAATAAATTTAACCAGTGACGACCTCCATCCCGCGGGCTGCGTTTATCCTGTAAGGATAAATTAACCAACAGGGAAAAATTAAATAGATTGCAGCGGTGGGGTGAGGCATGGTCTGAGTCATAAGCTGAAGCGCGCGGTGTCAGCGGCGTTTTCATAATTACCCAGCGTCTTGGAGCGCTGCGTTTTTAATAAGCTTAAATTAACCCCTCGGCGGGGTGAGCGAGCAACAGTGTAGTGTAGCTGTGTGGAGTACTTCGGTCTGTGGAGCAGCATCACCTGCAGGTGGGGAGTTGGTTGGTTGGGCGGTTGCCGTTGGCGATTAAAAACGTAACCAGCGGCAGCCACGCTGCTAATTACACGACATTGTTTTGCGAAATTGTTTCCTTTTCGGAATCTTTCATAAAAATTTCCGCTTAAACAAATAGCGTTGGTAAATCACAGCAGGACACGAGTTTTAATTGAAAGTGAAACAAAAAAAGGACGACTGCTGCTGCTGCTGCCGCCCCCTCCTCCTTCATGGTTTTTAATAAACACCTTTGCTTAAATTTTGTTGTTGTTTCGCGTTTCGTTTTCGTTTCGGTTGTTGTTGCTTACTTTCGGTTGCTTTTATATTTTTTAATCTAATGAGCTCGCTTCAACGGTAAACAAAACGGATACGGAAGCGGAAGCGGAAATTCACTCGACCGCACGCATAAATCATAAAAAGCTGGCAAAGCAGCAGCAACAGCACTTCGTAGAGCAGAGCGCAGAGCGGAGCAAAAATAGCAAATAACATTTAATAATAAAAGAAAACAATAGCGGCGCTCGCTGCCTGCCTGGCTTTCTTGCAATCTACCCAAAAGTATGCTTTGCTTTTCAAAGTTGACTGTTTACGGGTTTAAAATGTTCTCTCCCACTGCCTCAATTGCCCCCTTCCTCTAACTCTTCCGTGCCACAGTGAAAGGAAGGTGCGCTTCCTACGATTGCAGCTTGCGAAAAGGTTAGATTGGTATTCTTTGGTGTGCCAGCTGGCGCGCGTTGCCCATGTCCAGGCGGCTGCTCCTTCCTACTTCCTACTTAACCGCCGCTAACAGTGCCCTGTTGTTGTTGTTGTTGTTGTTGTTGTTTTGTTATTGTTATTAATAATTTAAGTTCGTACTTCTCGTGCTTATATGAGTTTCATTTCGCATTGTTTGTTATCTGCCCTCACTGCTGCAGTTGCTGGTCTTGCTGCTGCTACTGATGCTGATGCTGCTCCTGGTGCTGTTGCTGCTTCTGATGCTGCTCCTGATGCTGCTGCTGCTCCTGATGCTGCTGCTGCTGTTGTATCCTTCGTTCTACATTTTACAAAGGCTTTTGCTGCTGCTGCTGCTGCTGCTGCTGGTGCCCCCCTTTTCTTACACAGTTTTCTAACATATTTCTAAGCTTTTTTCACTCGGCCTCAGCCTCAACTTCAGCATTGGCTCTGTTGGAAGTTCCCTTTCAAATTGTTTTATTTTCCTTAATTTTTCTTTCTTTGTGCTACGCTGTGGTTCCCAGCTTGGTGGCCACCTTCGTCCTTTACGCAACGCGACGCAACTCAGCTCAGCTTATTACAGCGATTTTTCTTGAGACTTGTGTCCGTCGGTTTTCTTCAACTTTACCTTCGGTGATTTTTCTTTCATATCCTTGCAAATGTGGTTTTTATTATTGTAATTCATATAAAAAAAAGTAGTCACATTCTTGGCCTTTTATTGCGAGTATTTCCTTTTCAAGAAATTAAAAAAGTGTGTAGCGGTACTTCTGGCGCCACTCAATGCGCTTCGTGCTTCAAGCTTCATGCTCTCTGCCATCCGCTCCCAGTAGTTCTCTGCCCATCCTTCACACTGGCGTATGTGTTCTCTTACTGTGCATGCATGCGTACTTTCTGCCTGGCTTTATTCCTGCGGCCTTCTTTTGTATTGACCGGCGTAAAAAATGATACTTATTTGGTTGATTGTTGTTAGTTTTTCTTTCATGCATGTGCGTAGTAGCCCCGAAGGACCTTGTTTGTGTGGCTGTTTTCTTTTTTCTGCTCTTATATTATTCCTTTCTTTTTTATTACCAAATAGTAAAATTGTTAAAATCAGTATAATAGGCCAATTGCATGTCCTTTAATATTATTGTATGCTATTTTTGACCGATAATGCCGTAAATTTCCGCTCGTAATGCTACGAAATTAATAATTTTACGACGCGCAATTAAAGCACACAATGCAGGCTTGACCGCATTCGTCGCCGCACATGGTGTGGAACCATGTTCGGTTCTATCTGTCTTTGTTGTTGTTATGTGCAAAGGACTCTCACTAAAATTTGTCCATTAATAAGTATGACCATTCAAATTTCATAATAAATTATGGGCCGTTCCCCTCCAGACAAAGCGGCGGGAACAAAATGTGGTTCTATAGAACAATCTACTCCCTGCGTACAACTGAAGGATGAAATGGAAAATACTGACTTGGATTTATGGAAGATATGGATGGGTGAAAGGTAGATACGTTGAATATGGAATGGTGAAACTACTGATGAAACTGGAATGTTATACAGACTGTGGAGCAGATGGGTTGAAGAGTAGATGGGTCGAAGAGTAGATGCCTGGAAGTGTAAACCGATTGAACAGTAGATGTATGTCAACCCAGATATATGCAAGTGTCGATGGGTTGAATAGTAGATGGATGGAACAGTAGATGGATTGAAGAGTAGATGGGTTGAAGAGTCAATGCCTGGATCGAAGAATTGATGGATTGAAAAATACATGGATTGAGAAGGAGATGGATTGAAGAGTAGTTGCATGTCCACCCAGAGACATGCAAGTGTCGATGGATTGAAGAGTAAATGGATGGAACAGTAGATGGATTGAAGAGTAGATGGATTGAAGAGTAGATGCCTGGAAGTGTAAATGGATTGAAGAATTGATGGATTGAAGAGTAGATGGTTTGAAGAATAGATGCATGGAAGAGTAGATGGATTGAAGAGTAGATGGATTGAAGAGTAGATGGATTGAAGAGTAGATGGTTAGAAGAGTAGATGGATGGAAGAGTAGAAGTATGGAGGAGTAGATGGATTGTTGAGTAGATGTATTGAAGAGTAGATGGATTGAAGAGTAGATGGATTGTAGAGTAGATGGACGGAACAGTAGATGGATTAAAGAGTAGATGGATTGAAGAATAGATGCCTGAAAGTGTAAATGGATTGAATAATTGATGGATCGAACAATAGATGGTTTGAAGAGTAGATAGATTGAAGAGTATATGGTTGGAAGAGTAGATGGTTGGAAGAGTAGAAGTATGGAGGAGTAGATGGATTGTTGAGTAGATGTATTGAAGAGTAGATGGATTGAAGAGTAGATGGATTGAAGAGTAGATTGATTGAAGAGTAGATTGATTGTAGAGTAGATTGATTGAAGAGTAGATGCATGGACGTGTAAATGTGGATTGAAGAATTGATGGATTGAACAATAGATGGTTTGAAGAGTAGATGGTTTGAAGAGTAGATGTTTGCAAGAGTAGATGGATTGTAGAGTATATATGGATTGAAGAGTAGATGCCTGGAAATGTAAATGGATTGAAGAATTGATGGATTGAACAATATATGGTTTGAAGAATAGATGGTTTGAAGAGTAGATGTTTGGAAGAGTAGATGGATTGAAGAGTAGATGGATTGAAGAGTATATGGTTGGAAGAGTAGATGGTTGGAAGAGTAGATGGTTGGAAGAGTAGAAGTATGGAGGAGTAGATGGATTGTTGAGTAGATGTATTAAAGAGTAGATGAATTGAAGAGTAGATGGATTGTAGAGTAGATGGACGGAACAGTAGATGGATTAAAGAGTAAATGGTTTGAAGAGTAGACGGATTGAAGAGTAGATGGATTGATGACTATATGGTTGGAAGAGTAGAAGTATGGAAGAGTAGATGGATTGTAGTGGATGCATTGAAGAGTAGATGGATTTAAGAGTAGATGCATGACAATCTTGATACATGCAAGTGTAGATGGATTGTAGAGTAAATGAATTGAAGAGTAGATGGATTGAAGAGTAGATGTGTGGAAGAGTAGATGGATTGTAGAGTATATATGGATTGAAGAGTAGATGCTTGGAAGTGTAAATGGATTGCAGAATAGATGGATTGAACAATAGATGGTTTGAAGGTTAGATAGTTTGAAGAGTAGATACATGGAAGAGTAGATGGGTTGATGAGCAGATGGATTGTAGAGTAGATGGATTGATGAGTAGATGGATTGAAGAGTAGATCGGTTGAGGAATAGATGGATTGAAGATTAAATAAATGGATTGATATATCAATAATTCATGATACGATCTGTGCATGGTGAATTTGAACAGAAATTAACTGAAGATTTACCACATTGAACGATAGATAAGTCAGTGAAAGGACGAAGTTAGATAGAGAACAAGATACTGGCTGATCGAATATTACTGGTTAGGACTCGAGTATACTTAAAAGTTTCCTAGAAAGATATAGGGTTGCTACAAATAGGAGGAATTGGGATTTAACCCGTGGGGTTAACTGAATCGTCAGGAACATTCCACTCACAACCCTTTTCTTTTCCGTCTAAAGTAGTTGCATTCACTTAAGAGACTCTCAAAGGTGCTTTAACTACCCATGAAAAGTTGTCTTATCCATGAATACATACAATTTGTTAAAGATCGTCTCGGTTATGATATGGATTCGTGAATAATGACCCCTCTGATGATACTCCACCTCAATTAAAATAAAAATCTTGGAAAATATTTTCGAATTTCACTTCCACAAAAGCGCTTCAATTTGTATAAATTCGCCACTTGTCGCTCCCCACGCTGCACCCTGATAGATAATGTTTACTTTACACCTTCTGTGCAAACTTTTGCAGAGACTTTGAAAGTATTTTTTTGTATGTTTGCCTTTGACTTGGGTCAACACAGACTTTCAACAAGGACTTTTGCTACTTGTGCGCTTGTTGTGACCAAAACTATGTTAGCGCACTGCATGTTCTTAGATACTTGGTCGTAAATTCCCCCAGCATAGGTGCACAAGTGAGCAACATATTCGGCTGCATGCCTGGGCCAGTGCGGCAGTCTGTGAGTGCCATTCATGGCTGCGAAGCAAGAAAATCGCGAAAATAAATATTGAACTGTAATGCCAAAGTCAACAAGAGCGAACGACACTTACACAAGGGCGAAGGACACTCCGGCAGCCAGGAACAACAGGGACCAGCCAAAGTTTGTGCACATGCTGCCAATGGTTGGCAGTGGAGCAGGGCGAGAGCCATCAAAGGGGAGTGTTTGGAGTGCTAGTGAGGGCACACTGGTGCAAGTGGTGTAGGTGATGGTGGTGTTGTAGCTGTTGGTGTTGGAGCTGGTGGTGTTGTAGCTGGTGGTGTTCGGTCTTCTCCTTGCAGTTGTTGCTATTGTTGCTCGTGTATGTGGCTTTGTTGACAATATTCAACAGTTCCAGCGACTATGAGGGAGTGAGTGAGTGTGTGTGTGGACCGCCGTCAAAGTCTGCCGTGTTGTGAGATCCTTGGAGTCTTTCTTCCGCTGTTCGCTTATGGCTGTTAGTCATATGTGAGTTTCTTTCTTTCGGTTTTACGGTTTATATCCTTTTATTTTTGTGTGCATGTCGCACATTTTTCCTTCAGACAATTTCTTCTTCCTATTTTAATTTTAACGAGACAGCTGGGAATTGCATCATTTTGTATAATTTGTTGCTGTGCTTGTTGTTGTAGTTGTCTCCTTTTTCTAAGTCTTTTGTGCAAACTATAATAAATAATAGGCCAGGGACAGTGGTGAAGGTGGGGGGACAGTACGTAAGATCTGCTACAAAGGATAAACAAACACTACAAAAGGACACAACGAGCAGCTACGGCAGCTTAATTGAAATTAATGCGATTCCTTTTTAGATTTCCAAGTAAGTAGTGGCGATATCCTTTCTGTGCGCGCTTATCCCTTTTACGCTTATGTGCTGCTTGACTTACGATTCGCTTGTAATTTGGTAATTTGTAAAATGTATGGCAACAAGTCTCTAAATGCGAACACACGCTCACTATCAAAAGGAGCAGAGTTTCGTTGTGTCCTCTCTTCTTCCCGTTTCTTACCACTTTCCACAATGAATTATCCTTGCCAAACGAACAAGTCTTGTTCGAATTGTATTGTATTTGGTCCTTTTCTGCTGCCTGCTTCATTCCTGCTGCACACTTCGTTTGAGAAATGAACATGTTGGCAAAGCCATAAGGACTAATTAAGGAGTGCTGTTTAAATATGCGGGATTATTGTGTTGCCTATAAAAAAACGTGTACAAATATAAAAGCAATGCCATATAAATCCCGTCCTAGCATCCTGGAACATGGGGATTGTACTTTGATGCTTTATGTCCTTACGCTAAAACACAAACGACTCGGCTGCTTTGTGTGTGTGTGAGTGCGTACGGGTATGTAAGGCTGCCAAATATCCCTCATATATTGCTGTTAGTCCTTTTTTGTCTAGTATTTCGTCTTCATTTCCTTACCTCATTACACTTAAGCCTCTACGACGCGGTCTCTGCTGTCGCTAATGATGCCACCTATTTACGTCTGATCCACTAAAAATTATGATGGAACCCCTCTTACGCAGAGTCCTCTCGGCAGCCAGTCAATGCCACGCGTGGTTATGGTGTCCTTTTTTGCTGTTGTGTTGTTGTTGTTCTTGTTACCCTTCTTCTACGTGCGTGCGTGGTGCAAAGCCTTGAGATTTATTTGCATGCAAGCCTATAAATTTGTAATAAAAACTGGCAACAACGAAGACGTCGTAAGACGAGTATTTTGGCAACTTTATTTACACAGGACATAAAACAACTGAGCTTGTGTCGGCTAGGCAGGGAGGGAGGGGTGGATGGTGGGCGGCGAATGGTGCAGAGCTGAGGACAGTAGAACAGAATACAGTAGACTGGAGTAGAGTTGAGTTATAACCCTCTGCGCACATACGCGGAGCAACAGAACACCGCGCCGGCTTAAGCAACCGTGACCTCATGACTGACTATATGAGTGGTATGCATCCCAGCAGGAATTGCTACTTTTAGCAATTGCCAGTAGCACATTTGCAATCAACTACCGTTTTTGTTGGAATCCCTTTCTTTTTAATTTCTTTTGGAAGCACTTCCCTTTTTATATCTTCTGGAAGCACTTCCTTTTTCATTTATTTTGGAAGCACTTCATTTTTAATTTCTTTTGGAAGCACTTCTATCAGCCTTGCCACATACTCTTCAATACTACTATTAACGCTTTGGCTCCTCCTAGAAGTAGTTCCAGAATATATGCTAATGACACTTCTAACGCTCCTTACGGGTTCCTAGCAATGCTTTTCTTTAGACATGGCATTGAGAGTTTCCGTAACTTCTCCTTCACTCTTGCTTCTATTCGAACTACTTCCATCAGATATACCAGAACATTTTCCGCTCATGTTTCGAATCACTTCGAAGAACTTCCGTCACATGCAAATTATGTTTCTATACTACCTTCGGATCTCATGACTTCTAGAAGTACTTACATCAGATATAGCACCTTAGTTTCCGTTCATAGTTCTCCTCGAAGTACTTTTGTCACGTGCAAATGACGGTTCCACATTGTCCTCCCCATTTATGGCTTCTAGAAGAACTTCCTTCACATGCAAATGATGTTTCTATACTACCTTCCGTTGTCAGGACTTCTAGAAGTACTCCCATCAAATATACCTCCTTAGTTTCCGTTCACGGTTATCCTCGAAGTACTTCTGGCACGTGCAAATGACGGTTCCAAATTGTCCTCCCCCCTTTATGGGTTCTAGAAGAACTTCCTTTACATGCAAAGGAAGAAGAACTTCCTTTACATGTCAGGACTTCTAGAAGTACTTACATCAGATATACCACCTTAGTTTCCGTTCATGGTTCTCCTCCAAATACTTCTGTCACATGCAAATGATGTTTCTATACTACCTTCCGATCTCAATACTTCTAGAAGACCTTCCGTTAGATATGTCACTGAGCATTACTTATATCCCACTGATGCTGGCGTAACAGTTCTTCCTCTGATGATCCCATAGCACCCTACGCTCTCGATTCTCCGCATCCATAACTTCTATGTTACTCCTATTTCTGTGGAAGTAGTTCCGGCAGTACTAGCGGAAGTACCAGCGTTCCAAAGCACCTTCAGATGTCAACTCTAGAAGTACCCTCTCTCAAATTCATCGCAATTATTTGTTTTCAATTCAACTGCATTCTCAGGAAGCCGTGCTAAAAGTTCTTCCTGAGAATGACTTCTACGCAGTTACTTCCAGCAGCAACTTTTCGCTAACTTTCTCACTGGGTGTTTCTTATCCGTGCTCTCTCACACACCCACAAACACTCACAGTAATACACACACACATACAGTAATAGAGTCATCAAGGTTTGAATGCGCGCGTAATTTTGCACTCAACGTTGTCATTCCTCCATTTGACATTATTATAACTTTTTATAGGTTTTTAGGCTCGACGTGCTCGTTTTTGTCTCATATATCTCAAGTGTCAGTTCTACTTTCACACACTCACACACACCTACCCACATAAAACACACACACACACGCGCATATGCTCCGTCAATAAATTTTTGGCCCTGCATTTTGTATATGATAATAAAAGCGGAGTCGTCGTTCCTCTTCACACACCCGCCCAGATTTGCCTAAGGACTCCGCACTCCACTCCACTTCATTCTATGCCACTGCTCGGAGTGTTCCTGGATCATGGTGCATTTGCACCCTTCCCTGCCTCATTGCCGTTTACCGAGCAGGTAATAATTATTTTCGCCCCGGGATTGCTTGAGGACGACGTGTTTGGTGCGAGTTGCTGAAAGTGCCGCGCTGCTATTGTTGTTTAAAATTTACGTGATTGCGCTTTGCGGGATTTGGGAGTTGCGTGCCTGCTTGTTGGCGGCAACATATGCGGTAATGGATTTGCCAGGATTTACAACAGGACATCTCATTAAACTCGCGTAGCAGCAAAGCAACATATTTCATCTCGTCGTCAGCTTATTTCTTATTACGAATTATATGAAATTTAGTTGGGCGCGCTCATTCGCTGCTTTGACCCATAACCGAGGTCGTCAAACTTGGGCGGTGATCACTCGAAACTACTGCGAATGACTGTGCACTAAATTGGAACCATTAAAAGAGAAGAGGTGGGGAGGGGATTGAACATGTAATGCAATCAAGTAGTTAAGGAAGCTGCGGTTTGCGAGATGTCGCCTTTTTTATTACCAGAAAATCTGGTCAAAAGAAGGCGGTGTGTGGGCGATTAGAAGAAAATTCCTTCGGTTCAGGTATTGTAAAGGAAGTGGGAATATTACCGAAGGACATCAGTAGCACCCCAGAAGACAGCTATGTCAAAGTGGTTTGGTGGTCATTTTATGGAACCTATTTGCAACTTTAATAGACTAAAGATATGCTTTATCACATTGGCAACTTCTGTGCAACTGGAAATAACACTTTCTTGTTACTTCTATGCAACTTGAAGAAGTTTTGTTGGAGCTTTCTTGCAACTTTTGTGCAACTAAAGGAATCGTTCTCCACCTTTTGTGCAACTTCTTGTGAGGGAAAATATTTTTGGCAGCCTTTATGTTACTTCTCTGTAAGTGAAAAGTAGTTAGCAACATTTTTGCAACTTCTATGCAACTGAAGATGTTTTTTTACAGCTTTCATGCACCTTCTGTGCAACTGAAGGAATCGTTTTCCATCTTTTGTGCATCTTCTTGTGAGGGAAATTATTGTTAGCAGCCTTTTGTGCTATTTGTATATAAGTGGAAAGTGGTTTGCAACTTCTATGCAACTTCTCTGTAACTCAAAATATGAGTTTTCAAATTTTATGGCACTTCTGTGCAACTAAAGAGGTCATTTTCCAACATTTTTGAAAGTAAGGATATTTTTGGAACTGCTATGCAACTTCTGTGCAACTAACAAATGTTTTTGCAACTTGTGTGCAACTTCTGTGCAATTAAATGGGCAGTTTTCAAACTTTGTTCACCTTCTATGTAAGATAAAATATGTTTTACGACTCTTATGCAACTTCTCAGCTACTCAGGAGTTTTTTTGCAACCTTCCTGTAACTTCTTTGCAACTAAAGATGCTTTATGATACGTTTATGCAACTTCTGTGCAACCTAAAATGCTTCATGACACTTTTATGCAACTTCTGTGAAACAAAACATATTTTCCCCAAAGTTCAATGCAAATAAAGATGCAAAATTATGCAACTTCTGTGCTGCTAAAGAGGTTTTTTCAACCTTCATGCAACTTCTGTGCAGCTCAGAAAGTCTTCTGAAATGTTTATGCAACTTCTATGCAACTAAAAAGTATTTTAGCAAATTGTTTGCAACTTCTGTGCAACTAAAGGGTTGTTTTCAATGTTCTTTTTAATATAAAATATATTTTACGACCCTTATGCAACTTCTATGCCTATAATGAAGTTTTTTACAACCTGAATGCAACTTCTATGCAACTAAAAATGCTTCATGACACTTTTATGCAACTTAAGTGCAACTGAAAAAGTTGTATACAACATTTATGCAACTTCTGTGCAACTAACAATGCTTCATGACACTTTTATGCAACTTAAGTGCAACTGAAAAAGTTGTATTAAACATTTATGCAACTTCTGTGCAACTAACAATGCTTCATGACACTTTTATGCAACTTCAGTGCAACTGAAAAAGTTGTATGAAACATTTATGCAACTTCTGTGCCACTAACAATGCTTCATGACACTTTTATGCAACTTCAGTGCAACTGATAAAGTTGTATTAAACATTTATGCAACTTCTATGCAACATCTATGCAACTTTTATGCAACTTCTATGCAATACCACTAATTTTGAGCACCTTCTGCACAACAATTATTTTTTTAAGTTTTTGTTTGCTCATTTTTCGCAACCTTCCTGCAACTTTTATGCAACTTCTATGCAATGCCACCAATTTTGAGCACCTTTTACTATTTTTCGCAACCTTTCTGCAACTTTTATGCAACTAATTTTCTTAACATTCATTGCCTATTCAGTAAATATTGTGATAAATGGTTTCTGGACATGGTTTATAACTCTCCCCCTGCCCGCGATCTTCTTTTAAATACCTCCTTGTCTCGGGTTTGTATTTTGTTGTCCTGGAGATGAGTGCATTCTTTCAGTTTTATATGCGCGAAATTTGCTAAATTTGTAATTTATATCCTTTAAACGTTTTTATTGCTCAGCGTAAAGAAAAAGTATCGATAACGCTGACATTTTATAGAGACTTTTTAGAGCTTCTATAAAATTAAACCAACTAATAAAATAAATCTCTTCGGCACACGTAGCTCCTGCGCACAAAAAGAATTTAAATCCATAAGCCGCTGTTGCACAAACGGAGAGGAGGTGCGCAGCGAACGCTGCAAATAAAGGACAAGAAGGAGTCTTATCCGTGCACTGATTGTGCAAATGACACAATCACAATTTATACAAAAATCATAAAAAGACACTTTCATAGAAAATAAATTGGTTATTGCCAGCAACGTGGCTCGATGTGGATCGAAGCGGCGGGCACAGCGAACAATTCCACCTTTACGATGTCAATATAAATTTATATTTACATTACAATAACAACAGCAAAAGTAGAAGCGAACGCAACAGCAACAAAAACAATTTGTGATTTATGCCGCTAACACAAATACGCACCCACACACACGCGCATATATGAACACACACTTGCACGCTTAGAAGGCAAAAATGCCAGGACACTCGTGGCGTACTTAATAGGGTCTCAACTGCGAACGAGCAATAAGCCAACAGCAACAGCAGCGGCAACGGAAGCAGCAGATAAAAATCGAACCTAAGGAAGGATAATAGCAGCGCAACTAGCAGCAAACGCAAAAAAGCATCTAACAGGACGTGTGCAGATCAGATCGGCAATAAGCGCAGCGAACCAACCAATCGTCCAACCGCCAAACAATAACAGCAGCGCCAGCAAAACCAGGCCACAGCGCAGGCAATTTCTAATAAAATGTCGTGTGTGTGTGTTTGTTTGTTTGTGCCGATTGGTGCAACAGTCTGCTGCGTAGCAAATGTCGTCGATTGCAGCTCAGCACAAACACACAAACACACACCCGGCAAGAACGCGCCGGCTCCTGTGAGCCGGGAAACCGAGGAAAAAGTATTAAAAAGCAGCCAGTCAGGCAGGCAAAGCACTCATTGTGTTGGTGCTGCTGCGGTCCTTGGTGTAACAGAAAATTGCTATAAAATACAAAAACTGATGCAACCGCCTCTTCGCAGCGTCCTCCACTTGCCGCATCGCACAATCAACCAGTGCTCCTTGTTAAGTTGCATAATCGCCCTGCCGCGCCGGGCTCATGTGCCCACATGTGCATAAAATCAAATAATAAATGCTTAAAATGTGCGCCTAGGAATAATAATCCTCGCCCATAAATCAGCAATAATATTGAATGAACCATTGTTGTTCTGTGCTATGTGTAAAGAAGGAGTGGGGGAAAGAAAGAATGATAGAGATAGCAAGGACGCTGCTTCTCTGGGGTGAAGGCGGGTCCTTTGATTGCTCACAGGCTTGTCATTGGTGCTCTTATTACTTGCAAAATATCGTTCCTAGTCGCAATGGTGTAAAAAGGCTGACAAATTTAAATGGGTTTCTTTTTCAAGGATGTCTTCTGTAGCAGCGCTGCAGTATGGTAGACCGGTAGTTTTCAATATGAGGACCAGCAAAATGAATTCTCGGTTGTAAGGATCAAATCTTCACAATTCTCGGAAGTTACTGGTTTCAATGGGGATGCCATTCCCTGGTTTTTAGGCTTTCTGTTCTGTTCTTCGTATTCTTTTCAGTCATTCTCGACTCAGTCATTCAATACTCAATGTTCGAATTATTGAAGTCCTTCATTCCACTCAAATGATTGATAAATTATTTTCCCCCCTCTCATTTCTTTTATGCTTGGAATTAAACACTCTTAGTTCCAATTTGATGAGGTTATTCCAGTTCTAATATGAATTATGGATCCCTGGACACATAATGGTTCATTGTTCTGGACATTCACAGTGCTTCATGACATATTTCTAAGAAGTTTGAATTTATCGTCTACCAAAATGTGCAGTAAGCGCCTAAAAGTTTAAAATTGGTGCCCAAAACGATGCCAACTAAATTAGTGTTCCTCAAATCAAATTGGGACTTCAAAGTATTCCATAGAAATTTGATTTACTCAACTCAGTACGTGCCTGAAAGTATGCCGCATCACTTGGTGTTCCTCAATTCAGTGAGCGCCTGAAAGTATGCCGCATCACTTGGTGTTCCTCAATTCAATGAGCGCCTAAAACTATTTCACATCAATTGGTGTTCCTGAATTCAGTGAGCGCCTGAAAGTATGCCACATCATTTGCCGTTCCTCAATTCAATGACCGCCTAAAAGTATCCCACATCATTTGCCGTTCCTCAATTCAATGAGCGCCTAAAAGTATCCCACATCCCTTGGTGTTCCTCAATTCAGTAGGCGCCTGAAAGAATCCCACATCCCTTGTCATCCCTCACTTTAATGAGCGTCTGAAAGTATTTCACAATATTTGGTGTTCCTGAGTTCAGTGAGTGCCTGACACACCACAACATTTGGTATTCCTCAATTCAATGAATGCCTGAAAGTATGCTACAATATTTGGTGTTCATCAATTTATTGAGTGCCTGAAAGTATGCCACATCATTTGTGGTCCCTCAATTTAATGAGCGCCTGAAAGTATTCGGCGTCTAAAATTGTGCGCAAATTTGATATTTACATTTAGACTGAGACAATTTTGAGCGAGATCAGCTTGAATGTCCGAGACTGGTTCATGTTTATGAGTCTTCTGCTACGAGGAACTGCCAACAAATCTCATGGAAGTGGTTGAAGCTTAAAAGGGAAGGCTCGTGTTTCTCTCTTGAAACTGGGCACAATTGAGAATTCTTCTTTATGGGTTTTTAATATCGTTTCCAACTCATTGTTCCTATACTGAAGCACACGTACGTACGTACGTAGAGTATTCGGTATGTGAGTCACTGAGTCAGTGAGTAATGAAAGAGTAAAAAGCCACTTCAATTAATTCTGCATAACCACCCATCAGCTTTCAATTTCGCTGCAAGTGACAATTGCACAACTTCTTCTTCAGCCAGGAAAAGAATCCGCATTATTGGAAGTCGCTGGTGCTGGTGAAGAAGCGGGAATGCGGTGGTGGCAATTTTTCAACAATCTTAAATATGCGCCGCCGATCTGTTGGCATTGTAAGTTAAGAGTCCGCGTGCTCTCAATAGCAATGAAAGGAAAACAGAATAAAGAAAAGGAAATTGGTAGAAAAATGCGGCGAACTCCGCTGAGGAAACTGTGCGTTTAATTTAATACTGGCAAGAAGCAGCCTTGGAATATTGTCATCCTCTCGTTGTCGATAAGAGTAACTGCAATAACAACAACAGCAACAATATATTCAACAACAACAACAACAACAATATATTCAGCAACAGCAGCAGGCAACGAAACCAATGCAGCCACACAACTTAACCCTACCCAAGCGAACCCAACAGAACCGAAACGCCGAACCCAAGTCAATCCGACTCGACTCGACTCCAGTCAAGTCAACCAATTCAAGTCAACCCAAACGTAACCAGCAATTTCCAAAAGGAAAAAGGAGCAGGAACATACCACCCAACCCCACCCACCAAAAACAAGTAGAAAAAAGAACTGAATCATCGGAAAGAAAGGATACAACACAACTTTGTCGAAGACCAAAATTTGGTGTTGAATACTTGAGGCTTAAGTAGCGCAAAAGTACCGCAAAGAAATTGAAAACTTTTCTTCTGCTTGTGCTGTGTTATTCTCCTCGTTGTTGTGAGTGTTGTTGTTGTCGTTGTTGTTTGTGTTGTTGTCGTTGTTGTTTGTGTCTTTGTGTGTGTTGTCAACCCGTTCACACCAATGCTACTTGCATCTTTCGCTTGAAAAGTAGAAAATTTATGCAGATTCTTCATTTTGGTAGCATTTTCATCCTGTCACCCACCACCCAGCCACCAGTACCATCACCCCCACAATTTTTCCTTTTTGCCTTTCTTTGTTTTCACTTTTTTGTGCCCTTTTGGAGAGGATTTAGAATATTTACCCGCGATTTTTTCCTGCTCCATGTCATCGTGAATGGGTGCTTGTTACCCACAATTTGTCTTAAGTGGTTGCAGTAATAGCGGCATAGACAAGAAACAAAGACACACATTCCTCTGAATAGCCCCAGTGAGAAATTTATGGTGTACTTCACCCACGAAATTGTGGATGTTTTGTATTGAAGACTGATAAATTGAAGATGCTTGGCATTGAAGACTGATAGATTGAGAACGTTTTGTCTTGAGGACTAATAAATTGAGGATATTTTACAAGACATGTACACAAAATGTCCACAATGGTAGGTAAATAATGCTTAAAAGAAAAAATAAGTGAAGTCTGTGAACAACAGTTGGGATATTCTGCTCAATATCTAGAGATTAAAGGTAAATTCACCGGAAGTAGCAAAGATTTATATACTGAGGACATTTTACAAGACATGTACACAAAATGTCCGCAATGGTACGCAAATAATGTATACAAAAGACAAAAATTAGTGGACACTAGTAGGCATATTGTTCTCAATGTCTACAGATTAATGCTAACTTCACCGAAAATGACAAGATTGATCAATTTAACACATTTTGCAAGACATGTACACAAATTGTCTGCAATCGAACACAAGTATGCATTTTCATGAAGACAAGTATGCATTTTCTCCTCAAGAAAATACGCATAAAAGCTAGCTTCAGCGAAATTAACAACGTTTTGTACTAATCATTGATAAATTGAGGACACTTTGCAAGACAAGTACTTGTCCTGAATGATACCCAAAAATGTACAAAGATACCACTAATTAAACGCTCAAGTATGCATTTTGTCCTCAAGAGACTGCGAATAAAAGCTTGCTTCAGTAAAAATAACATTTTGCCTTAAATATTGATATATTAAGGACATTTTGCAAGACATGTACACAAATTGTATACAATGACAACCAAAAAGTGTTCTAAATGGAAAAAAACTAAGTACCTTGAAGATAAGTATGCATATTGTTGTCCTCAAGAGATTATAAATAAAAGTTCGCTTTAGCGAAATTTACTTTTTATATTAAATATTGATAAATTGAGGACATTTTGCAAGGCGTATACCCAAATTGTCTACAATGATAACAAAAAAGTATTCTAAATGGAGGAAAAATCAATCGCCTTGAAGACAAGTATGCATATTGTCCTCAAGAGACTACAAATAAATGATGTGCATTAAAGATTGTTAAATTGGGGATACTTTGCAAGACTTGTACACAAATTGTCCTCAATGGCAATCAGAAAATCTACAAAATAGACAATAATTTGGCCCCTTCTTCTTTACAGACATGATAATGTTCTTTCTTGAAGACATGAGTATGTTCTTTCTTGAAGACACGCAACGAGCCTCCTCGCCTAGGCAGATTTCCTAATGGGAGGCTAAGCTCAGTGAATCTCTTGTCTTGCCTTCCGTTTGCCTTTGGCTTTGGTTTTGGTTTTTTTTAAAATTTTTTCTTGCTGTTGGTATTTTGGCTGAACAAAAGTGAGAAAAAGAACCCGTTGAATACGCCGAAAAGTATGCAAAGTATTTGCATTTAGCATCAACAAGACAAACACAAATGAAGTGAGAAACGGTACGGTTGCTGCTGCAAATTTGCTCTTCGAATAGATATATATATATATATATATATATATATATATATATATATATATATATATATATATATATATATATATATATATATGTGTGTGTGTGTGTGTGTGTGTGTGTGGCGGTGTGTTGTTTGTGTTTGAATATGATTTAAGGCAATTGTTGCTTCTGCTGCTGCTGCTGCTGATGCCTCTGCTACTTGTGGTACCCAATTTTTATTGTTGTGCTGTTGTTGCTGGCGCTGCTTTAGTGGCAACGTATTAAGGCGCACTTTTGTGCTGACAAATTCAGGCGTGCGAAAATTTTATTCATTTATTTGACTGTTTTTAAATATTCTGTGACAATTTTGTTTTCTGTGCGTTTCATTCTATTTTTTGATGATGCTGTTGTTGTTGTTGGTTTTTTCAAATTTCATTTTATATTATTTCACTCGTTCGCATTTCGGGTGCACCTAAAAGTATGCCATGCCTGAGGTTAAATAATTGATGTTGACAATCAACAAAGCAAATAATAAAAAGTGTGTATTTGTGTCGGAATTAGAAAACTGTGTTTTTGATGCGTTGTTATGTTGTTGTTGCTTTTGTTGTTGTTGTTGGTGTTGTTGTTGTTGGTGTTGTTGTTGTTGTTGTTGTGTTATTGTGCAAAGCCCCGTAAAGGGTGGTGGGGGTGGAGTTGAACAATTCGGTTTTATTTATTTTAGAATTTATTTGCAAAGAGTTTGATTTAAATTGAAACAATTCTCTTTGGTTGGAACTCAGCTTAAACGCAACAGATTTTCACCTTCACGGTACCCAATCACCCACTCCTCTTCTCTAGCAGTCTGATATTCCTTTATCCTTTTTACTCAGCTTTGTTTGGCGCACTTTAAACCACCGCTAAATGGACCAAGTTTTTGTATCCTGTTTCACTACCGCCGCCAACGATTTTTTTTTTGTTTTTGTTTCTCTCCGCCTGCCTTTATATCCCACTTAAATGTCCTTGATTATGCCAACACTTGTTTCCGCTTTGATGCCGGCATTAGCCGTAAATTTGTTGCCGCTGTTGTTGTTGTTGTTGTTGCTGGTGTTAGTGTAAATCGAGGCGTACTCAGCGACCGACGACTGCTGCGTACGCTTGTTCGTTAGTTCGTTCGTTCATTTTGCATAAAACAATTTCGAAAATGCACTCGAGCCACGCTAAAAATAAAATGAAATGAAACCACTTGACAGCATTTTCGTCAAGCGCACTTTTGCAATGTTCAAGTATGGATCTCATTCAAGTATATGAGCTCAAACACAAGCACACACAAACTCACACAAACACACTCACACTCAAACTCTGTCATATACGCATCCTAACCAGGCAGGCACACAGACAGATCTTCATAGTCGCCTACTTATTTAAATAAGCCTCCTGCTCAAGTGCTCATATGTTTGCCTTCATGCCTCTGCTGTGTCCTGTGTGATTATGCGAGTGTGTCTGCGTATGTGTGCGTATGCGTTTTCACTTTTAAAAGCTAATGTACTCGGCGGTTGGGTGACTACTGTGTGCATGTGTGTGTGTGTGCTGGTTTGTTTATTTTCCACTCTCTTAGCTTTTTGCCGCGTGTGTCGTCGTCTGCGTTGCGGCTGCGGTGTCACTAATGCTAATTTTCTTTTATTCGCCTCCTTTTTGCATATGTCACTGTGTAATTATGTTAATCTTGGCAAACATTTTTATATATTAATATGAAAAGGAGTGGGGCTTTTCTTTTTGCTGTTGTTCAAATAAAATTTAAGCTGAAATATGCTCAGTTAAATGGAGCAAATTTGTGTTAAGGTCATGTAAACAGTTCAAGAGGATGACTGCACACTTCTAAGATGGCACCAGGTCTGTTGCTGGTTGTATGGCTGTTCATAGAACTGCTTACAAATAGGAGCAGTGAAAACTGTAGTTAAACAAATTTGTGGATTGTGACTGTTTTCCTCAATACTCTTCTCAATTTGTTTTATTAATGTGTTTTTAAATATTGCCATAACTGAAAAAAAGGTGTGACAATATAATAGGAAGACAATAAAGTGTATGAACTCATTTCTCGAACTAGTTCTTCGTATTTGATTTGGCTTTGAAAGCTAAAAACTGCGAAACATGAAGTTTCCAGTTGTCTAACATAAACTAATGAAGCATCCTAGAAGTATGCTTTCAGTACTACCTTGGAAAACTGTTTGAATTCTATAAAACTAAAGACTACTTTTAGGGTGTATCAATTTTGTGTGTTTTGTACGTTGCAAACATTGGTTTTATTTTAGTAACTAAAAATGTGGACTTTATAGCTACCTCAATAGTCTCAACATCGCTCTTAAAACTGTAGCCTACTTTTAGGATAAATCTTTATAGTGTATTATTTGGGACGACTACTGGTTTTGATGCAAAAGTTCACAATTTTGAACTCAAAAAGGTCCAAAAATTTAAAAACAACAATAACAAGAGAATTGTAGCCTACTTTTAGGATTAACATTTATTGCTTATTGCATTACACCAGCTTCAATCCTATTTTGGACCTCGCAAAGGTCCAAAAACTGTAGTATCATTACTGAAATTTGTAGCATACTTTTAGGACTTATTATTAATTATGATTAATTGTGGTTTGCTTGCGACCACCATTGATTTTGTTTAAAATATCCTAATTTTCACATCTAACAGTTCAAAAAATTGCGACATACTCAATCAAATAAAATTGTAGCATGCTTTTACGGTGCATCCTTATTGTTATTACGTAAGACGAGTATTCGTTTTGTTTTAGAATTACCTAAAAATTGCAACACCATCACATAGAATTTTAGGATACTTTTAGGATGCATCATTATTGTGTCTTACATGAGAAATGTACTGGTTGTCTATTGTAGCATACTTTTAGGATGCATCATTATTGTGAGAAGACTACTGGTTTTCTTTTATATTTGAAAAGAACTACTTTTAAACGCACACAAAGCTCCAAAAATTGCAACATACTCATTTACTTAAAATTATAGCATACTTTTAGGATGTATCATTATTGTGGCTTGCATGCGACCACCATTGATTTTATTTTAAAATATCCTAATTTTCACATCTAACAGTTCAAAAAATTGCAACATACTCAATCACATAAAATTGTAGCATACTTTTACGAGGCATCGTTATTGTTATATGTGAGGCGAGCATTAGTTTTGTTTTAAAAGATACTAAATTTCAACTCAGCTCCGAAAATTGAAACATCGTCACATAAAATTGTAGCATACTTTTAGGATACATCATTCTTGTGTTTTACATGTAACATGTACTGTTTGTCTATTGTAGCCTACTTTTAGGATGCATCATTAATTTGTTTTACATGTAGCATGTACTATTTGTCTATTGTAGCCTACTTTTAGGATACATCATTATTGTAGCATACTCTTAGGATGCATAATTATTGTGTCTTACATGCGACTGGTTTTGTCCTAATTTTGACCCATAATAAGGACCAAAAGTTACATTATTGCATAAATTGATAGCATACTTTCAGGATGTCAAATTTTAGTTGAATACATAAGGTGAACATAGGTTTTGTCTACATGCCCTCGTTTTAGACTACACAGCTAATTACTAAACCAAAAAAGAGTTACTACGGAACAAAAAAATGTTGCCTGCTTTTAGGGTGCATCATTATTTTGTATTTCATGACACGAAGATTGGTTATATTTGTGTCATATACTATACATATACGCAGCTACTTTCATAAAGGAACCAAAATCTATTCGGGAACTAAAAATTTTAGCCTACTTTCAGGCTGTACCACTATTGTGTATTGCATCAACCAAGCAGTGTTTTTGTTGAGCACACTGTGGTGAGCATTCGTGTTGTTTTTACACATTATAATCAAGTTGAACCCTAAAAGTATGCTTCGAACCTATCTGGTATCCTCTTAATTACATCCAACTTTCCAAACACATAATTGCAGATGTTGGTATTTGATTTGCATCATTGACGGTGTCTTAATTTTTAATTCCTACTTTCCTTATCTCACTTTAAAGTGAGTGCGTTACTCAATTATTTTCCCCCTACTTCCCCATTTAATATCGCCCCTGGCAGTCGTGCTTATTTCATACGCTTTAATCTGTCAATCTGGGTGCTGTCAATTCTGTTTCTTTATTTGCCTTTATTTTTATTACCAGTACTTCCCTCTTTTCCTTTTTTGTGTTGTTCCTTTGCATTCCTGGCGCCATTTCTTCATTTGCTCCATTCATTTTGGAAATTAGCTTATCTTATGCATCACTTGCTCCTAAATAATTCAACACATTTTTCTGCCACTTTCATACAATTTGCACCCAACAAATCTTCCATTTCAAGACAATTTTGCTTGCCGCACACAAACACATCAACTCAAACGCAGATACTCACACACCCACACACAAATGCATGCTAATGTACTGACAAACAACGGCTACCTAGCGAGAGCATTTGTTAGCAGCGCAAGGATGTGTGTGTGAGTGGGAGTGATCCTTTTTTGCCTTTTACTCCAAGTGCATCCATTCTTTTGATGAAAAAAAAACATGGGAAGGAGTGTTTGGAAAAAGAAACCAGGAAAATTGGTGTTAAGCAGCCAGCGGTTTGAGCTACTTGCGCGGCTCTGTAGTTTCTGCTCTGGCAGCGCCTTAGCTTCACCTTCGGTGTTCCCGGTAATCACTGGCACAGTACTCTGTCTGGCGGCATTCATAGTGAGCGTTTAGTTTGGTGGACTTCAATGAAAATGGACCCGAAATGTTTTTGGGAGGTGGGTTTGGATCCTCCGTTTTCTACTCACATCATCTCAGAGATCAGATATTTGCCCAGATATATATATGGGGATTTAAATAATTGATGAAGGTAAAATATGAAGATGTATGTATTGAAGAGATAAAGATATATTGGAGATATGAAGAGGTATATTGAAGATATGAAGAGGTATATTGAAGATATGAAGAGGTATATTGAAGATATGAAGATATGAAGATATGAAGATATATTGAAGATATGAAGATATATTGAAGATATGAAGATATATTGAAGATATGCAGATCTATTGAAGATATGAAGATCTATTGAAGATATGAAGATCTATTGAAGATCTGAAGATCTGAAGATCTATTGAAGATCTGAAGATCTGAAGATCTATTGAAGATATATTGAATATAATGAGATATGTTGAAGATATGAAGATATATTGAAGATATGAGGAAATATTGAAGATATGAAAATCTATTGAAGATATGAAGATCTATTGAAGATCTGAAGATCTGAAGATCTATTGAAGATCTGAAGATCTATTGAAGATCTGAAGATGTGAAGATCTATTGATGATATGAAGATCTATTGAAGATATATTGAATATAAGGAGATATGTTGAAGATATGAAGATATATTGAAGATATGAGGAAATATTGAAGATATGAAGATATGAAAATATATTGAAGATAATAAAATATATTGAAGATATGAAGATATATTGAAGATATGAAGATATATTGAGGATATGAAGATTTATTGAAGATAAGAAAATATATTGAAGATATGGAGATACATTGAAGATATGAATATATATTGAAGATATCAACATATATTGCATATATAGAGATAAGCATTCTTCCAGGGCCTTGATTAGACATTATTTTGATATCTGGAAACAACATATATCTTTAATTATTGTGTGGTTCCACAGCACTGTGACTTTCTGAGTTGTGACGTCTCCATTGCCACTTGCATTTGAACTCCCTTGGCAGCTTTCGACTTCAAGGAGTGATGTTAGCGAGCGCGGGAGCAGCCACAGTAGCGCCATGTCAGAGCCTGTGAGTGATTTCCGCTGGCGTCTCAGGGGGATTTGCCTGCTTGGTTTGGCTTGTTGCTTATTTCCACACACAAACACATACATAGAGACTCATATATGAGGGCACAAACATATGAGAAATTCACACACACACACACGAATAAAAAAATTTAAAAATATTTCTGCTGCGAGTTGATATTTTATTCCTTTTGAGAAATTGAGTCTGCATTTTGAGATTTGTGCGGCATGCGGCGGTCGTGGGTAGTATCCCCACACCCACCTTAAATACCCTCACGCGCACACATACACACACACACACACAGTTACATCTTCCTGGCTGCCAGTGTGTCCTGCAGTCAGTCTCCGTGTCACTCAATCAGTGTGTGTGTGTGTGTGTGTGTGCGCGCGGTAGTCTACGAGTGAACATTTGAATGAATTATTTTCAACGCTTATTGCAATCATCATTTTTTTTTTGTAAATTTGTTTTTTAAACTTTCTTTTTCAGCTTTTTAAACTTTTTTTTTCTTAATTTTTTCTATCTTTTATTTGTGTTTTTATGATTTTTTTCTCATTTTTTATTTGATTTTTTTGTTACTACTTTGTGGAGTGTGATATTTACTCTGTGCCTCTATGAACGTGCGTCGTCTATTCCTTGGTTGACTGCTTGTTTGGTTGGTTATTTGGTTCTATGACAACCTCCCCACCCATTTGCCTCCTCAGTCGAGCTGCTTTTTATAAGATTCCTTCCACTGATATCTTCCGTAACTCTCCATCATAGACAAGTGTAGTCGTGTGTGTGTGCTTGTAGACGATTTGCTCCGCTGTTTGCTTCTGGTAGTGCAGGCAACCTGTGGAATTATGATGTATTTTGTAGTTTAAATAACGGTAAATACGACGGGGATTAGTGACACAGCCTCCTGAAACCTGACAACGACGATTTTCTTCTACTTAATCTGTGCGCAGCGCGGAGAAGAAACCTTTATGTGGGCGAGATTTGCTTTAATGGAATGGAAGTTGGTTATTTTGATACATGAATTCGACGATGTTGGTACAAAATTGGTAAAGATATCTAGGAGAGGCTCCTTCCTTGTCACTCTTTCGTTGCAACTGAGAAATTACACGAGCCATTGGGTATTTTCTATATGAACTGAATCGCTGAAGCAATTTTGTGGGTAAGAATGAAGTCCTTGGTTCTCAAGAAGTTTTTGCTTCTCAAGTATGGTGAAGTGAAGAAAGCTTCAGGGACCTTTCCTGATTTTTCTATATTTGGTGTAGTTTCTGAGGCACCGAAAATGTCTCTTCAGCCTCCCTCTGGACTATTCCTTACTCTCTCTGTCTCCAGTTTCTCTTTTAACTATTCTGTACTTCAATGTAGTTTCTAGAACTGAGCTTGTACTACTTTATATCCAAATTTGATTCTTTCTGTGGTCTTTCTTCTTCATCTGTCTGCAGCCTACCTAAGTACTATTCCGTACTTGGGGTGGTCTCTGGTTCAAGGAACCCATTTGAATCAAATATTTGATTCAGTCGCTTGTTTTTATTCGGTCTCCAGTTTTTCTTTAGTATTTTGTACTCCATTATAGTTTCTAGAACTTAGCTTGTACTTTATATCCAAATTTGATTCTTTCTGTGGTCTTTCCTCTTCATCTGTCTGCAGCTTACCTAAGTAGTATTCCGTACTTGGTGTGTTTTCTGTTTCCTGGAACTGTTTTGAATCTATATTTGATTCCAGTCGCTTGTTTTTTTTCTGTCTCCAGTTTCTCCTCTTTACTATTCTGTACTTGAATGTAGTTCCTATTTTCGATCCATATTTGATTCTTTCAACTGTCTTCTGCTTCTGCCTTCACTATTTTGTATGAGGAGTTTCTGATTCAGGGATATTTCACTATATTTCCCACTAGATTTTGTCTCCTTATTTTACTTGGATCATTTATCCACCTATTTTTTATATAGAACTATGTCCTTTTTCTTCGTCATCCCTCTCCTATTTCTCTGCCGTTTTCCTGACTGTCCTGTCACCTGGGATTTTTGCCTTCACGCACCCAATTCAAATTTCTTCTAATTGTTTTTAATTGCTACCAATGCAGTCTTCATGGGAACAGCTTAAAATGCAACACTTTTAACAAAGTTGTTGCCGCCTTTGTACTGAAGTTGTTTGCGCCTTTGTAGCAAAGTTGTTGCCGCCTTTTTACTAAAGTTGTTGTTGCCTTTGTACCAAAGAATTATTCAAATAACTTGTTCCCAGCTCATTTGACCAATTAAAAGTTTCCTCTTTGTTTTGTATGCTTCATTTAGCAAAGTTCCCTTTTCGCTAGTCCTGGGAGCGGTGGTATGGCGAACCTCCTCCAGATCTAAGTAGTAACTGGCTATTGCGCCATGTGTGTTGTCAGTCGTCCAAGGGCAATTAAAAAGTTTTCCATGCAAATGAAATTTACACGTTGACATGTTAAGGCAATTAATGGCAAAGTTTTTCGGTTCGAACTTTTGTATGTTCTCAACTGAACGTTCTCATATGTGAACCCTTTAATTATTTTTAAATACTGGGTTGGTTGCATTTTAAAGTAGTGTAATAGACACTGTCATTAACCCAGCAGGAAATTGGGAAGTCGATGCTGCTGTTGTTACATTTTTGTGACTTGTTGTAAGATTGTCATCAGAAGTTGTCATTATATGAGACAAGTCGTCGTTTGGTTTCTTAGTTGTTGACATCATTGATGACAGATTGTTTGTAGATTTATTGTACGCTGACATTACTGACGTCATGTCCTTTGTGGTGTCTTGAATTAATGACACAACAGCTGTAGATGTATTGTTAGATGACATTACTGACGTCATGTCCGTTATAGTGTATTGAATTAAGGACAAAACGGCTGTAAATTCAATGTTTGATGACATTACTGAAGACATGTAATTTGTGGTGTCTTGAATAAATGTCACAACGGCTGTAAATTTAATGATTGATGACATTACTGACGTCATGTCCTTTATAGTGTCTTGAATTAATGACACAACAGCTGTAAATTTAATGTTTGATGACATTACTGACGTCATGTCCTTTATAGTGTCTTGAATTAATGACACAGCAGCTGTAAATTCAATGTTTGATGAGATTACTGACGTCATGTCCTTTGTAGTGTATTGAATTAAGGACACAACGGCTGTAAATTCAATGTTTGATGAGATTACTGAAGACATGTCCTTTGTGGTGTCTTGAAAAAATGCCACAAAGGTTGTTGTTTCTAATTTTGATGACATTGCTCTGACTACGTGTGCTTAGAAGTGAAATTCTTTGCGTACATTATTGAGGACATGTCTTTAGTTGATACCAAGTGGCTTAGAATTTGATGGCATTAATGAGGACACACTGAGGACATTCATAGTATCCTTAGTTGATTGCATGAGGATTACAATGTCAAATGTGTGATCACTTTTGTTTTAAAGCAATACTCATTGCTGACATTATTGAGGACAACATATACATATATAGAGATATATGTACATGTATAGAGATATATATTTATGTATATATAAGTATATGCACATATATAGAGATATATGTATGTATATATTAACATGTTCTTAGGTACTCTTACAATTCCACGACAGCTGCCACTTTTTTACTCTCCACTCTGAGGAATAAAAGTAGTCCAGTCAACTCCAGTCGAGGAATAATGCAATAAGAGGTATGATTGAAAACAGATGTCCAGGAAATAAGCACCAATTATGTCGCCAGCAGCCGAAGCACACACACACACACACCCACTCACACACACGCGCATACAGAAACACATTTCATTTGAAATTCCAATTCCAATTCAATTTCTTGACGGAACATCTTATGGCGAAATTATCAAATCACAATCTGTCGTCAACAAGAGCAGGAAAAGTGCTGTCCGGGAGCCATCACTAAGCAAACCGAACCCACCGAGCCAGTCAAATAGTGGCCATCAAAGTCCTTGCCATCAAAGTCCTTACCATCAAATTCAAAATCAAAATCAAACCGACTCAGAATCAGAAGCAGTTGCGTACTTTTTTTTTTTTGCTATGCAGCACAAATTGTCTGCTTGGCCAAGCACACATCCTTCCCCACCAGCAGCAGACGTTTTGTTCCGCAACCAACTGGGCAGAAGCGCCCGCCTGGCCGTACGCCGTTGTTTCCTGCGATTGCACGAAAATGTAAATGAAAATTGTGCCAAATTTTATACGCCTTGAACGCACTTCCGTGCTGACGTTTTCTCGACTCCGTTTTTGCGTTTGTCTCCCTGCCCATTGTCCCCCCCCCCCCCCCCCCGTAAGGTTCTGTGTGCTCATACGTTGCTTCGGTTCGTCCTTGTGTCCATTTATTGCAGTGCAGTGCCGCGTTTCTGACTTGGTTTCGGCTGCTGTCGCTCGTAAAGGGATTTTCCGCACTTCCTGTGTCATGCTGCTGTGCCATACGGTCATCTATCGCGGCGCCTTCTTTTCTGTTTCCATTCCTCCTCCTTCTGCTCCTCCTCCTTCAGCATCACTGTAATTCCGTTTTATCAATGTTTTATTTATAGCATGCATACTTAAGTGACACACAGAGCAGCCGGGCTGACGTAGATAACCAAGCGGCAAGGACAGTGCGAGTATAGTCGCAGCCGGCAGGTGAGTGGTCGGTCTGGCTGGCTGGCTGGCTGGCTGGCTATGGTGCTGTTGGTCCTGGCTTTGTTGCTGGTGTTGATGTTGATGTTGCCGCAGCTCTGTTGTTCGGACAACAACAACAACAACAGCAGCAGCAGCAGCAGCAACTGATTGACATCCGTCGTTATGTGCGGCATTCTTTCTACATTATTTCCTACTTAGTTGGCTTATTTTTGCCCCTTTCTCTTTCTTACTTTCCTCATTTTTTTCTTCTCTTTTTTTGTTGTTCTTTGGCTCTAATAGAACTGCTAACAACGTGCAAATCCTTAGAATAATGAGCCACAAACTGCTTCACCGAAGATTTCCCATTTGGCCCATAAGTAATGTTTCCAAATATGCACGAGTACTACGGCATCATTCATGCTGAGGGGTTGGCAGGCATCACCATCGACGCTTCAGTGTGGAAATGTTAATGAAGTAGACTGTTGGCACCTCAAAATTGCCACTCCGCTCGTCAGTGCCTGTCCATGTCTTCACTGACTCCTCTCAATCCTATCGGAAAATTGGTAATATTTCCGTATTTAGTTCGTTTATATTTTGGGAGGTCCTGCCATTCTCTGAAAATGGAAACATATTCTGCTATTTTATTTATATTCATGAGGTTCATATTCATAAAGGAGCTCCTTGTGTTAAGGAGGTGCCATCACCTTGGAAACACATTTTTAGAAACCTTCTAGAGAGACCTTAAAGTTCATAGAAGTGAGATTGCAGTTTAATACATCTTAAGAAGTATTCTAGTTTAGAAGTTAAGTAGACTTATGTGTTTCTATGGTACAAACTGTCTCTCATTCTCACACTCTATCTCATTCTCACACTCTCTATATCATTCTCACTCTCTCTATCTCATTCTCGCACAAGTGTCCTAACGGGACACTGGACCCTGGGTACTCATGGTAGTAGGTTGGGAATTGGCTCAAATGACTTCTGCAGCAGTTGCACGGATGAGGAGGAGCAAGAGTCCATCGAACACCTGAAGCTTACGTGTACTCCATTGTCTAAAAGGAAATATACTTTCCGGGGTGACGACTTTCCTGGGCGACTACTTTCCTGGGCGATTACTTTCTGGACTCTCTGGGAGGCATTTCAATTAAGAATATCAGCTCCATCAACTGCTTCATAAAAAGCTCCAAATGGCTGGAAGTTTGAAAGGGAATGGGACTTGTACCTCATACGGTGGTATCACAAAGGGTCAATCATGGCTTAAGTGTGCCTGGTTATCGACCGTTCAACCTACCTATCTGGAATTTGCGTCTCTTATGGTATCACAAAGGGTCAATTATGGCCAAAGTGTAACTTTTTTTGACGACCGCTCAACCTACTTACCTACTTATCTCTTTTTCTCACTCTTACTCCCTGTCCACATTTTCTCACTCTTACTCCCTGTCCACATTCTCTCACTTTTACACCCTGTCTGACTCTCATGCTCTCACTCTTACTCCCTGTCTCATTCTCATCATTATTTCACTCTCTCTATATGTATTTCCTTCTCTCACTCCCATGTTTTTCTTTCCATCTCATTCTCTCACTCTTTCCCCTCTCACTTTGTATAATAATGTCCCAATGGTATGCTGAGAACTTGATGTTATGTTCCAATTGCAGTTGGAATCGGATTTGTGGGATTCGTTATTTGAGTCCAGCTTTAAAAATTGCCGCCTGGAACCTCCTATTAGGGCTTCACGCTATTGCTACAAGTTGATTTGATTCATATAAATGTCATAAATAAAGCAATGAGTGTATGAAAGATTCATCATTATATAAGTATGAATCAATTCACTATTCAAAATATGTTTTTGAGTGAGAGTCTGTCAGAATAACTCGGAATTTGAATGTGAGTTTGTCAGAATCACTGAAACTTTGAGTGTTAGTTTGTCAGAATCACTCAGAATTTGAGTGGAGTAGCCACTCAGTCGGTTCTTTGCCGAGACTGTTTCCTTTTCAATCGTTCCTCTTTGTAAACTCGTGCATATTTCAAACTATCCAACGACAACACCAACAACAACAACAATAACAACAACATTTCTGTGTTCGACACTGTTTCCTTTTCAATCGTTCCTCTTTTTAAACTCGTGCATATTTCGGATCATACAACAACAACAACAACAATTGCAACACTTTTGCTGAGTTTGGAGTGAGTTAGTTTTGTGCCTCATTACTGAGTGTAACCGTGAAGTTTTTGGAGATTAACAAGAGAAAGATTAGAGAGATTTGGATATGATTGCCATTGGTTTAAGTGGCACGGATACTCGGTCAGAAGACACACCCAGGCCATACACAGCCCCATTGTGATTGGAAGAAGCCATACATGTTTTCGCTGGATCACTGCAGTGTTTAGGTCATTTTATCCAGACCCAGGATTACTTTATCCTTCGCTGTCTAACTATGAAACTCTAAAAAACTCTATGAGACTATGAAGAGAGTGCAACAGTTATCTTTAGATCATGAATACCGACTACTTCTTGCTCTTGGCAAAGGGCCCCGATATTCATTCAGCTGTTGTTGGTAGTCTTCAAATCCAACTAGAGCAGATTTTCTAAGAGGAAAAATACTGCCGAATAATACCGCTGAAAAAACCAATTAAATGTTTTGATGAAATTGCAAATGTTAGCATATTTTTAGGGGCCTTTTCACAGTCCCACCCATAGCCACATACACAGCCACACAAAAGCACCATTAATGCTCAGACTTATATCAGAATGAATATTTCCTATTTCCTACTCGAATAAATTAGACAAATTTGCTTTGAGTTGTGTGTGTGACTTTGATTTTTTGCTATTGCCAATTTTTAACTTGCAAATTCAATTTGCAGCTGGTTTCTGGGCCTTTTTGCTGCTCGCTGCCATGCCATGCCGCACGGAGCCGTGTAATATTCGCAATAGAAAAGTCATTTCATGGATGTGTTTACTTTTTGACTTTTGAGTGATAAATTGTTTTAAATTTTAATGGAAGAAACAAATTTGCATAAAGGCATTATAACAGCAAGCCCCCCGATATACAGGGAGAGGTGAGATGGGGAAAACGCCGATGGCAAGTCAAGCGGAGTTTTGCCTAGCAACGCTAACAGTGAACTTGCTCATGTGCTGAACAACAACAACGGGCAAATCAAGAGAACAACTTGGAAGAAGAACATCATCCCAACATTGAAGCACGCTCACCACCCACCCTGTATAAGCACTTTCCCGAGCTCGTATGTGAAAATCACACCATCTTAAATTACTTCCTGTATTTTTGTGTGCGTGTGTGTGTTTTTTTTTTGTTGTTGTTTTGCCAATTTTTCCCCCCTTGAGGCGAAGTGTGTTGTTATTGTTTTCCGAAGCTGATTGAATTGCTGACTGCCGAAAAATAGAAAAATGTAAATTACAAAGGACCCAACAAACGGCGCTGCCAACGACCAAAGTAAACTGTGGAGGAAGCGAGCGGCGTATGTGAGAAAGCAAATATGGACGAAAATTTCTAGAGTAAGGCGGGGGAAAAAAACGGCAACAAAGAATTCACACACTGCGTGCGTGTTTGCTCTGCTTTAAATGGCAGAAACGCCGGCGGAAAAATTCTCTTTTAACTAAGCAAAATTTTAATTATAACTGCCAAATACCAACAGGAGAAAGGCGTGGAATTAATTTCGTGAATGCCAACACCAACACCACCAGCAACGAGCCCTCCTCAGTCCATTACCTGCTACTGCTGGCGGTGCTTCTGTTGCTACCCGCCTCAGCCAAAGAGACTGCCAGGTTAATGGCAAATATATATGTGTGTGTGTGTGAGTGGGGGGAGGGGGGTTTAAAACAAAATTGGCTGCTATAAAAAAATATACAAAAAAATTAACACCGTGTTGGTTACAAAAAAAAGCACAACAACAACAACCACCACAACAACAACAACAGCCAACATCCAACATCCAACAACGTCTTCATCATAATCAACAACAACACAGGCTAATTTTAATTACATGCAAAGCGGCAAGGAATAAGCTTAAAAAGGCTTAAGCAACCGTAAAAGCTGGCTTACACTTTGTTAACTTTAATCAGCGTGATTTCAAATTAAAAGAAAAACGCGCGACGAACAACCAACAACCGAAATTGGCCGACAATGACGGCGGCGAACATTGAAGACGTGCCTCTTCCGCTGATTGCTGAGCTTTTGACAAGACAGCGGCGCGAAGGCCACAAAGTGTACCCGCCTGCCTGCCTGCTCATGGGATATGCATAGCTGGCCAATTGAGTGGAATAGCACGGAGTCAGCCACGATGCGAACGAGTATTGCCCACTTTGGTCATACTGCTGGGTAACATCAACAACCATAGCGTTGGTGGAGAGAAAGAGAAGTCCTTGTTTCTTGATACAGCATTTCGCATTAGAATTTCATATACCAGGACAAAGTCCTTCATTTCGAAAAAGGGAATTTAATCACTTTAAGAGCGATTTCATTTTTAGCAAACTTTGTTACTTGTGACCAAAACACTATAGTTGACATACGGTGAAGCTGCTGTATTGATTGGAGAGAAATCAGTAATGTCAAGAAAGATCCTTCGACTAAGACAGATAAGCATACGAAGACCATGCCCTGGGAACTGAAATTTTTAACTTTTTCTTGTCATATTCCTGACTCGGCAGTAATTCTCTTCAAATAGTCTTGGGAAATATTTCTTAGCAAAAATTTCAAATGCATTCAAACGAGATCAAAATACGCTCATACTAGTTCAATATACACTCATATTAGTTCAAAACACACTCATATTAGTTCAAAATACACTCACATTAGTTCAAAACACACTCATATTAGTTCAAAATATACTCATATTAGTTCAAAACACACTCAGTGACTTTAAAATGCATTCAACGAATTTAAAATACACTCAACGACTTCCAAATGGAATGGAAACGAATTCAAAATGGACTTAACGGGTTCAAAATGGACTCAGCGAGTTTAAAATGGTCTCAAACGAAATTCAAATGGACTCAATGAGTTGAAAATACGCTCGATGAGTTTCAAATGGACTCAAACTAGTTTCAAATGGACTCAAACTAGTTTCAAATGGACACAAACGAGTTTAAAATATACTTCACGGATTGAAAATGGACTCAGCGAATTTCAAATGTACTGAAATGAAATTCAAATGGACTCAATGAGTTCCAAATGAATTCAAAGGAGTTCAAAATATACTTGATGAGTTCAAAATGGATGCACTTAAACGAATTAAAAATAAACTCAACGACTTTCAAATGAACTCAAACAAAATTCAAATGGACTCAAACGAGTTTAAAATGGAGTTAACGGGTTGAAAATGGATTCAGCGAGTTTCAAATAGACTGAAAAGAAATTCAAAAGGACTCAATGAATTTCAAATGAATTCAAATGAGTTCCAAAGGAATTCAAATGAGTTCCAAACGAATTCAAATGAGTTCAAAATATACTCGAGTTCAAAATATACTCAACGACTTTCAAATTTACTCAAATAAAATTCAAATGGACTCAACGAGTTTCAAATGGACTCAGTGACTTTCAATTGCACTCAAACGAAGTTCAAATGGACTCGGCGAATTTCAAATGGACTCAAACGAGTTCAAAATTGACTCAAATTAATTCAAAATGGACTCGACGCGTTCAAAATGAACTTAAACGAGTGTCAAATGGACTCCAAACGAGCTCAAAATAGACTCAACGAGTTTCAAATGGACTCAACGAATTTGACCTGAACTCAAACAAAATTCAAATGGACTCATCGACTTTCAAATGAACTCAAATGGATTCAAAATTGACTCAAACGGATTCAAAATAGACTCAACGAGTTTCAAATGGATCCAAACGAAATTCAATTGGGCTCAGTGAGTTTCAAAAGAACTCAAGCGAGTTCAAAATTGACTCAAATGTGTTCAAAGTTTACTCAAGTGAGCTTCAAAAGATTTCAAAAGAGTTAAAAATGGACTCAAACGAGTTCAAAATGGACTCAAACGAGTTTCCAATGATTTCAATTGAGTTAAAAATGAAATTGACGAGTTTCAAATGAACTCAAATGGACTCAGCGAATTTCAAATGGACTCATAGAATGTCTAATGGACTAAGAACTTAAAATCAAAATCGCCCAAATGCAATAATCAACAACTTTAGCCAGTCCTTACAATCTTATTGCTTTAACTCTCAAATCGCAGCCGAATCCCGTCGTCACGACATATATTCATTTTTCATATTCATGGCTCCTCTTGAGGTCATTTCAGAACCAAACTAGGCAGTACCAAGTAGTAAGCGAAGAATTTCACTAATGAATTATAACTTTTGTTGTATGGTGCTGAATCCTTTTTTTGTCCTTTTTCATATTTTAGAATCCTGTTAAATTGATATATAAATATTTGTACAGGTCTTATAAATTTAAACACTCCGCTCTCCTAAACACTTTTTCATTCACTTCAGGGGTTTTTTTCTACTGCATGTTGTTTGATGGGTTATTCCTGATGACATTTGTGGCAGCTTAGTTGCAATTTCAAATAAATATTTACTGACCACACGCACACTCCCACACAAGAGCTGCTTTGTACCCATGCAGATGCACATGAATGGGTGAGTTGGTGTGTGTGTGTGTGTGTGTGAGTGTGTGTGTGTGTGTGTGTGTGTGTGTGTGAGTGAGTGTGAGCGTGTGTGTGTGAGCGCGCGCGTGTGTGTGTGTGTGTGTGTGTGTGTGTGTGTGTGTGTGTGTGTGTGTGAGTGTGTGTTTGTGCATTGTCAATATTAAATAATTAATTTGCCATAAAAGGCGGGTAAAAATACGTCTGTTTGCATATTAGGAAAATTGAAAAATTTGCTGACATTTTTGATGCGGTTTGTGCCGTGCCTCTACGCCCTCATTTATTTTTATAAATATTTAATATTTGATAAAAATTAATTGCTACAAATTTTATTTAATTTTGTGTTTTTTCTTTATATATTTTTAGGTAAGTTCGCTGTAGCGTTAATACCAACCACTCTGTAGCTCTCTCTGTACGTGTGGGTGTGTGTGAGTATAAATCATTTGTAATTTACTAAATATGCTGTATATAAATACTTAGCAAAAATTATGGCCAAACTTTATTTTACATTGAAAATTATTTTTCAAAATCAATAACTCAACTTTGCACTTCTTCTTCAACTCCCTCGCTGGCCACGACGCTTCCCGAAGAACTGTGGCAACCGGAAGAAGCACATTCAATTCGGTGTTTTCCCGCTGCTGCTGCTGCTGCTGCTCTGGTTGCCGTTTTGTTGTCTGTTTATTTATTGTTTTTGTTGAAAATTGATTGCAAAAACTTTTGCATAACTTGGCGAAACTTTATTATTAGCTGTGCAGCGACTTATTCTGCCACAGTTTACAGTTTGATGATGACGATGATGCTGCTGCTGCAAACGCACTCAAGAGCCAACCCGCCACCCACAATACAGATCCTGACCCCCTCTAAATCTGATGCGGGAAATTATTTTAATGACTTTGAGTAATTCTTTTTTGAGAATGCAAATATTTCAAGTTATTTTATGATTTCATGCGTACGAGGAGTGTAACAACGTTAGGGGTTCTGTGGGGGTTTGGGGGTAAGGCGGGAAAGTTCAGGGGCACCATATGCGGCAAGCTAACTGAAGAGGAGGTTATCAATGAGAATTCGGTATGATGATGTGTGATGTCTGTTTAGGCTGTAAAGTGCATTTAGTAGCTGAAGTCAGTAGAGTAACTAAAGTCTGTAGGGTGAAGTCAGTAGAGTGACTGAAGTCTGCAGAATGATTGAAGTCTGTAAAGTGACGGAAGCCAGTAGAGTGACTGTGAAGTTAGTAGATTGGCTGAAGCCTGTGGAGTAACTGAAGTCACTGAAGTCACTGAAGTCACTGAGGTCACTGAAGTCAGTGAAGTCTGTGAAGTCACAGAAGTCTGTGAAGTCACTGAAGTCTGTGAAGTCACTGAAGTCTTTAGAGCAATAGAAGTCTGGAAGATGAATATGAAATCTTTAGAGCCATTGAATTCCGGAGGGTGACTGTGAAGTCTGGGGGGTGAAAATAAAGTTTTTAGAGCCATTGAAGGCAGTGGAGTCACTGAAGTCAGTAGAGTCACTGAAGTCAGTAGAGTCACTGAAGTCTGTGGAGTAACTGAAGTCTGCGGAGTAAATGAAGTCTGCAAAAATTCACTGAAGTCTGTAGAATGATTGAAGTTTGTGGAGTGACGGAAGCCTGTAGAGTGACTGTGAAGTCAGTAGAGGGACTGTGAAGTTAGTAGATTGGCTGAAGCCTGTAGAGTAACTGAAGTCACTGAAGTCTGTGAAGTCACTGAAGTCTTTAGAGTCATTGAAGTCTTGAGTCATTGAAGTCTTGAGTCATTGAAGTTTTGAGTCATTGAAGTCTTGAGTCATTGAAGTTTTGAGTCATTGAAGTCTTTAGAGTCATTGAAGTCTTGAGTCATTGAAGTCTTGAGTCATTGAAGTCTTTAGAGTCATTGAAGTCTTGAGTCATTGAAGTCTGGAGGGTGAAAATGAAGTCTTTAGAGCCATTGAAGTCTGGAGGGTGCAAATGAAGTCTTTAGAGCCATTGAAGTCTTGAGTCATTGAAGTCTTGAGTCATTGAAGTCTTTAGAGTCATTGAAGTCTTTAGAGTCATTGAAGTCTTGAGTCATTGAAGTCTGGAGGGTGCAAATGAAGTCTTTAGAGCCATTGAAGTCTGGAGGGTGCAAATGAAGTCTTTAGAGCCATTGAAGACAGTAGAGTCACTGAAGTCAGTAGAGTCACTGAAGTCTGCAGGGTAACTGAAGCCTATTGAGTCACTGAACTCAGCAGGGTTACTGTAGCCTATTGGGTCACTGAACTCAGCTTTATATCATTGAAATTACCATTTATAAATGTTTTGTACTTTGTACAAGTTTTATACAAGTAGCAATGTTTGTCCAAAATTTATAGCAGCTTTAGTTATCCAATCTCTGTAATAGCTTTGGATCAAATTCTATAAAAAAGTCTTGTTTCTATGGCCCAAGTTCTTCAACAACGTTTATATCGAAACTCGTATCATTATATAAAGCACTATTAGAACAGTTTTTGCCCCAGCGCTATAACAACACCTTTTGCTCAAGCGCTATAACAACAAGTTTCTTCTAAGCTTATGTTAATTTTTCATTGATTCTTCATACGCTATAATAACTCGGATAGCTCTAAAAAGTCTCTAAAAATTAAATTTAGAAAGGCTATTAACCTTTACATATGTCATAAAAGGCCTTATAGCGATCCTCACAAATCTTTGAACTTTATAATGAAACACTACAATGGCATTCAAAGTTCTTATAGAGGTCATTTTGCCCATATTAGTTGCAAAGTTCATGCAACTGCCTCTAATTCTGCCATCTTAGGCTTAGACACGCTCTCTTAGCCGTCATTAAAAAAAGTATAACTTCTTTTCTTGTACGAGCATGTTGCACGAATTCTTTTGCCATAGCCACGGCATAGCATAACCGGCGATTACTGAGTGATTGTGCCATAATATTATAGAACCGGTTTCACTGCACAAACAACAACAACAAATGCGAACGTGTCTCGCAATCTGCCGCCGCAGCAAACTTTCTTGAACTTGTCTGCAACACTCGTAGGCAGCCATTTTTATTGTGTACTGCAAGAAAGACCACGACGACGACGATGATGATGACGACGACGGCGACTTTGCAAACAACCATAATACATAAGTGAGCCAAACAACGCAAATAGCCGTGACCATGAGCCATGAAGAAGAAACAACGCCAAATAAGCCGATGTCGATGGCTAGCAACAAGATCGCAAAGTTAGCAGCATTGCAGTATGAGCAAGAATGGCAGCAGTGGCGGCTCCAGGCAGTAGTAAGCGAACAGGGCCCCACTTCACCATAAGAATTATGCAAGAAACCACAATGGCGGATCCATTGTCAAGTTCAAATAATTCCACAGCACAAATTGCTCCACAGTTGAAATTGAATCACAGTTCCAATTGAGTCACAGTTTAAATTGTTCGACAGTTGAAATTGAATCACAGTTAAATTGAGTCACAGTTCAAACTGAGTCACAGTTCAAATTGAGTCACAGTTCAAATTGAAGCACACTTCAAATTGAGTCACAGTTCAAATTGAAGCACACTTCAAATTGAGTCACAGTTCAAATTGAAGCACACTTCAAATTGAAGCACACTTCAAATTGAAGACACTTCAAATTGAAGCACACTTCAAATTGAAGCACACTTCAAATTGAAGCAGCTTCAAATTGAAGCACACTTCTTCACATTGAAGCACAGCTCAAATTGTCCCACACTTCAAATTGTCCCACACTTCAAATTGTCCCACACTTCAAATTGTACCACAGCTTTAAATTGTACCTCACTTCAAATTGTACTACACTTAAAATTGTCCGTCTCACAGTTTCAATCTTATTCATGGAAGTCCCAAGTCTCTTAATTACTGGAAGTGTATCTTGTCATCGACGGACATCTGATCTTTAAAAGTAGAGAACCTATGCAGCCATCCGATTAACCCTACCTATATTCTTCCAGTGCGTATGCAATGTTTTCGAAAACTCTCATATATATGTTCGTGATCCTCACTAGGAATAACGCTCCTGTATCGCCCCATGCCGCGCCTCTATCGCCCTATGCCGCGCCTCTATCGCCCTATGCCGCGCCTCTATCGCCCTATGCCGCGCCTCTATCGCCCTATGCCGCGCCTCTATCGCCCTATGCCGCGCCTCTATCGCCCTATGCCGCGCCTCTATCGCGTGTGCCGCGCCTGTATCACGCTGTGCTCCGCCTGTATCTCGCTGTGCCGCTCCTGCTTCAATCTTGCTTGCAACTTCAAGCTGAGCTTAGTTGTTTGGTAACATTTTTGCACTAAATGCATTTATGTGCAGAAATCGCATCGCATCACAGCGCTGCAGTGCTGTAAGCTCCCACCAATGAAAGCAACAACAACGCTTCGTTAGAGGTCAATACACCCCACCGTAAGCGGTCTCTGCTGCAGTCTCCGCCTCAGTCGTGGTTCGCAGTCATCGTCCAAGTCATTGTCTCAGTCGCCGTCTCAGTCGCCAGTCTGAGCTTGCGAATCTAATTCTTTGTGCGAGTGCCGGTCGGGTTTGTCCGTTCTCCGTCGGCTGTTCGACTACGCCGCACGTCGTCTGCCGGCGGGAAAGCACTTTTTTCACTCACTACATCGACAGCCAGTTTTTGTGGCGTTTTGAGCTGCCGACGCCAACTCCGACGCCACTTGCATTTCACCGTCTAATTCACACTGCGCTGATGCAATGCTGGGGCGCTGTCTTCATTTGGGTTTGCGGTCGTACCGCTGCCTTGGTTTGGTTCTTTTTCTGCTCTCAGTTGTTATTGTTGCTGTTGTTGGAGCGATGTTAACTTAACTGGAATTTAGTTTTTTAAACGTTTTCGTCTGGGCTGTGCTCGCTCCACTCTGCTGCTGTCAGTTTTTGTTGCTAATTTAGCCGCATTTTCATGAGAATTGTTGCAAAAATACACGTACTTGCCGCAGTCTCTGCTGCTGCCTCAGCCTCTGCTTCAGCCTCATCTGCAACATCATCTCCAGACAGCTGGCTAAGTAGCTAGTTAGCTAGGCTAGTCGAGCCTAGATTGGTTGGTCTGGTTGCTGGGATATGCTTTTTGCCGTGCTTGAAATGAATGCCAAATTGGTCAGGAATGGCGTTCGAAGTAAGCCGGTCGGTCGGGGTCGCTTGGTGGTTCCAGATTGCCGACGGGAACGGGTTCTCGCTTTCTCGACTATTTGTGGCAATTGCAATTGTGACTGGGATTAATCTTTCTCGTCTGCTACTCATTTGATGATGATGATTGTTGTTGTTGTTGTTGTTGCAATGCAATGCAATGCAATGCAACATTCTTGCGTTCGCTATTTAAATGTGACTGCGATTGAAGTAGCTGATGTGTTGTGGTTGTTCTGTTCTGGTCTGGTGTCCTTTTTATTGAATTTCTTTGAAATTTCTTTTCGCAATATTCAATTTTTTTTTTATTTATCAAATTTTGTATTAAACATAGAAAACTGAACAGTCTGTCTCAGAAAATTAATTTAGTTTCCTGTTGAATTTTATTTATTTTTTATTCTATTTTAAATTATTTTTTTTATATAATTTTCTTGTGAATATTTATTTTATTTTATTTTAAATTAGTTCCTTGTAGAAAATATTTTTCTTAAATTATTTTCCTTTAATAAAACTTTTTTTTTTATTTTTAAAACTATTTTTAATTAAAAATAATTTTGTTTTTTATTTTAATTTATTTTCTTGTAAAAAATAGATTTTTTTTTTTTTTTAAATTATTTTCTTTGTTTATTTTTTATTTTATTTGAATTTATTTTATTGTAAAAAATAATTCCTTTTTTATTTAATTTAAAATTATTTTCTTCTTTACTTATATTTTTCAAGTTTATTTTCTTGTAAAAAATAATTCGTTTTTATTTTATTAAAAATAATTTTCTTCTTTGTTTATTTTTTATTGAATTTAAATTTTTTTATTTTATTTTAATTTATTTGCTTCTAAAAAAATATTTTATTTTTATTTTATTTTAAATTATTTTCTTTTTTGTCTATTTTTTATTTAATTTAAATTTATTTTTTTATTTTATTTGAATTTATTTGCTTCTATGTTTATTTTTTATTTTATTTTAGTTTATTTTCTTGTGAAAAATAATTTCTTTTTTATTTTATTTGATTTTATTTTTTTCTTTGTTGATTTTTTATTTAATTTTAATTTATTTTCTTCTTTGTTTATTTTTTATTTTAATTTATTTTCTTTTAAAAAATAATTCGTTTTTATTTTATTTAAAATTATTTTCTTATTTGTTTATTTATTTTTTTTATTTGAATTTATTTTCTTCAAAAAAATAATCCCTTTTTTATTTTGAAATTATTTTCTTTGTTTAATTTTTGTTTTATTTGAATTTATTTTCTTGTAAAATATAGTTTTATTTTATTTTAATTGATTTTCTTGTAAAAAATTATTTTTTTTTTAGTTTATTTTTTTAAATTTGAAATTATTTTCTTCTTTATTTTTTATTTTATTTCAATTTATTTTCTATTTGATATCAAATTATTTTCTTTATTGTGTATTTTTTATTTTATTTTTATTTAATTTCTTTGAGAAAAATTAAATTTATATTTTTGTGAATTTTTTGTAGCTCTTCAATTGATATATATTTCCGCCGACGTTTTTGTGACGCCTCCTTTCTCAGCCTCCTAGCTCAGCCTCCTAGCTCAGCCTTCTTTCTCAGCCTCCTAGCTCAGCCTTCTTTCTCAGGCTCCTAGCTCAGCCTTCTTTCTCAGCCTCCTTGCTCAGCGTTCTTTCTCAGCCTCCTAGCTCAGCCTTCTTTCTCAGCCTCCTAGCTCAGCCTTCTTTCTCAGCCTCCTTGCTCAGCCTTCTTTCTCAGCCTCCTTGCTCAGCCTCCTTGCTCAGCCTTCTTTCTCAGCCTCCTTGCTCAGCCTCCTTTCTCAGCCTCCTAGCTCAGCCTTCTAGCTCAGCGTTCTTTCTCAGCCTCCTAGCTCAGCCTTCTTTCTCAGCCTCCTTGCTCAGCCTTCTTTCTCAGCCTCCTTGCTCAGCCTCCTAACTCAGCCTCCTAACTCAGCCTCCTAACTCAGCCTCCCCTCTCCCCGCCACTTTTGTTGTCATTTCTAACAGGACATGTTAGCGAAACTTTTTTACCCCTGCTTATCCTTGCTTAACATGAACGCGCTTTGCTCTGGTATAAGAGTTTTCTTCCCCTAAAGCTCTCTGTTAGCAAACTTTTCTCTCTCACTGGTCTCTTCTCTTTCCTATCTCGATGCTCTTGCGAGCTCTCTTAGCTGGAGTATAACACTTTTGCTGCTACATTGGTGGCTCTTTTATGACAGTTTCTGCTTTGGCAGCGTATTTTTGCCACTCTTAAGTTGGGTGCAAAATCCTTGCCTGCTGTGTTGCTGTTACTTCTCTCTACTTCCATGCAGCATAGCATCATCTTCATAGTCAGGCAGGCAGGCAGGCAGGCCGAGGCAGAGGCGGTACCAAGCATGTTAACACCAGTTGCGCATTTATTATTCAACAGCCTTAAATGTGCTTTTCTCGTCTCGTAGACAGCGCGCTTGAATATGCTCTTTTTGAATTTAATTTATGCCTTTGACAAACAAACAAGGATATTCTCTTTTTTAACTTAATTTATGCTAAATTAAGTTACTGCGATGGCAATTCAAAATGCAGAAAAAAGGCGAAAAGGACAACGTAAAACTACTTCTGAAGCAACAAGGACAACCTGTTACATCACTGAAGGATACTCTCGACAGTCGAGTTTAGTGTTAGTTGGGCCACAAACACTGGGGCAAGTTTTGTTGTCGGTCGTCAGTGTTTAGATCATCTTTTAAAGAATTCAATTTCTTGCGAAATTTGCAAATTTCAATTTTTATTCGCTTCTTTTGGGTTTAAGTTTCTTTAATTCCTTTTTTGTTTTTATCGCTTGTCCTGTTTCCCGTCGTCTCGCTAAGATTTATTGCCTGTAGTCAGCCGTTGTCTGCTGCTGCTGCTGTTGCTTTTGATATGTGGACTTGCTAAACCTTGGCCTTGAGGCCCTTAAATGGCAGCATGCCTCCGAGCCAGTTTGTGGCTGGTGTCTCTTTGTTTTATTTCTGCCTGACTGGAAGTGTACTCCAGCCACAAGGCAACCATAACTGGCTGTGAGTTATAAGTGCAGGTCTTCTGTGGACCGCCGTTCGCAATGACAGAGCCTTCCTTGCCTCTTTGCCGCTTAATTTTAAAGTAATGCGCCAAACTGGTTTCATATTAAATCCTAAAAATAAATTTAAAAAAAAAAATGTAAAGCTATAAAAGGAGAAGGATACCAGATTGCCAGGCCAGACTCTCCTTCTTATTAAGCACAGAACTTCTGTGCCTCCTCTGCCCTCAGAGGACTTACTCCTTTTTATATGCTCGATGCGCTTGTAATCAACTTTTAAGCCATCTGCATTAATTTGTGCGTCTCATACCAATTTCACTGAGCAGCCATTTGCTGCATTTGAGCAGCAACCCAGCAGAAAAAATATGATCTTCCAAGAAACAATGCTACCGAAAGCCTTCACAAAACCTAACTGAAGAAAGACACGAGTATAAAGTTTCCACTTAATCTGTTGATTTTTTAGGTAATTACATTTTCTGCTGGGTGGCTTCTCCATGTATATAAATGCACTCGTTTGAAACCGAAAACTCTGCTGGTGCTGCTCTGCTCTACTTCAAGCCACACAAATTGCATTTTAAGCAGCAGCAGCGGTGGCAATATTGCGTGCTGAGTGGGGAGGAGGTAACAAAACAGATTCCAGTGCAACACCAGCAGCACCGCCAACATTGCCACAATGCGAAGGTCAGATGTGCCAGTTCGCGATTTGGAGAGGCAACCGAAAAGAAAAGTTCTGCAATGGTTCGTTGATTCCTTTGTGCTCCTGTTGCTGGTGCCACTATTGCGGGTGCTGGTGGTGGTGGTAGTGCTGCTGGTGCTTCACCCAGTTGGCTGGCTTCCAATTTCGTCGAAAATTATAATGCAGCACTAATGGCTGTGGTGCACTCTTTTATTTCTCTTCTTGAACTTGCAACAATATTAAAAATTGCTGCAATCACTGCGGTGCTTTTTGCTGTTGCTGTGCGTTAACCCAGCGATATAAAAGCACTGCAAAGGTGCGCTTCCTCAGGGCAAGGTATCCCACGTCAAGGGTTGCAATTGCCGCCGACTGCACGAGCGAGCGGCGTTCAAGCGTGTAGCGTTGAATTTTGTGTGGGTTGTTCTGCTCTTGGGCGGATTTTACAAGTACATTTGTGCGTTTCGGGGAGCATGGTGCGTTCATTTGTGGCACTGGAGGTGGTCCGTGGTGAGGTTACCCTTGGTATGGCTTCTGCTTGTGGAGAAGTAAGGTGCAAGGGTCCAAATCTTGTTACATGCCAGAGGAGTGGCCTAAAGCAAAAACACTGAAGCGGTCCTCTCAAATATATGTCCATCCAGTCATTGAACCTAGTACTGAAATCAACTGGGAATACCCTTATAAAAATTGTCCTTCTACAGAGTGCTACGAAAGTCTTTAAACATGTGCGAAGAATGGAAACTCATTGTCCAACCACATGATCAAATTTCCTTCCGATATTGTCCTCTTCTGAGAATAAACTGCTGTTCTCTTCCACATTAAATATCGTTGGAATAGTTGTTCAACCACATGATCAAATTTCCATCCGATATTGGAATTCTGAGAATAAACTGCTGTAATCTTCAACATCAGTCATACCAAGAATAGTGCCTCAAATAGTAGCTTCCAGAATGGTTCTTTAGGTTAGAAACCCTGTGAACCGCACCGGGTTTGATCGGTTCTACCGTGAATATTCCAAGGGTTCGGTGCCTGGACTTTTGAATATGATTCAGATTTGAATGAGACTTTACCATAGACTTGGAGAATATCTTGTGAGAAACCCAGCTCACTGGATAAAATAAGCTTCCATTATCATCGTTAATTTTTTTGCTCTGTCTAAAGGATACCCTACAAAATTATCTTCCCGGATTCTCCAAGACAAAACTGGACCAACTAACAATTCGCAACAAATGTTCCAATAATGCTAAATACGTATTCTCTTCCAGAGTAGTTTATCTCAGAGAGTTCCAATTTTTCTCTCAGAGCATTTTTCTTCAATGCCTACTTCTTTCAGAGACACTTCTTTCAGAGACACTTCTGTCAGAGATTTCTCTTTCAAAATCTTATTTTTGAGAATCTTTTCGCTCAGAGCCTTCTCTTTTAGAGTCTTCTCATTCAGAGTCTTCTCATTCAGAGTCTTCTCATTCAGAGTCTTCTCTTACAGAGTTTTCTCTTGCAGAATTTTTTGTTGCAGAGTTTTCTCTTTCAGAGTGTCTTCTTTCAGAGTCTCTTCTGTCAGAATCTTTTAGTTCAGAGTATTTTGGTTCCGAGTCTTCTTTTTCAGAGTCTTCTCTTTCAGAGTCTTCTGTTTCAGAATCTTCGCTTTCAGAGTCTTCTCTTTCAGAGTGGTCTCTTTCAGAGTCTTCTCTAAAAGTAGAGTCTTCTCATTCAGAGTCTTCTCTTACAGAGTTTTCTCTTGCAGAGTTTTTCTTGCAGAGTTTTCTCTTGCAGAGTTTTTCTTGCAGAGTTTTCTCTTTCAGAGTGTCTTCTTTCAGAGTCTCTTCTGTCAGAGTCTCTTCTGTCAGAATCTTTTAGCGCAGAGTATTTTGGTTCCGAGTCTTCTCTTTCAGAGTCTTCTCCTTCAGAGTCTTCTCTTTCAGAGTCTTCTCTTTCAGAGTCTTCTCTTTCAGAGTCTTCTCTTTCAAAGTCTTCTCTTTCAGAGTCTTCTCTTTCAGAGTCTTCTCTTTCAGAGTCTTCTCTTTCAGAGTCTTCTCTTTCAGAGTCTTCTCTTTCAGAGTCTTCTCTTTCAGAGTCTTCTCTTTCAGAGTCTTCTCTTTCAGAGTCTTCTCTTTCAGAGTCTTCGCTTTCAGAGTCTTCGCTTTCAGAGTCTTTTCTTTCAGAGTCTTTTCTTTCAGTCTTTTCTTTCAGAGTCTTTTCTTTCAGAGTCTTCACTTTCAGAGTCTTCGCTTTCAGAGTCTTCGCTTTCAAAGTCTCCTCTTTCAGAGTCTTTTCTTTCAGAGTCTTTTCTTTCAGAGTCTTTTCTTTCAGAGTCTTTTCTTTCAGAGACTTCTCTTTCAGAGTCTTCTCTCTCAGAGTCTTCTCTTTCAGAGTCTTCGCTTTCAGAGTCTTCTCTTTCAAAGTCTTCTCTTTCAAAGTCTTCTCTTTCAAAGTCTTCTCTTTCAAAGTCTTCTCTTTCAAAGTCTTCTCTTTCAGAGTCTTCTCTTTCAGAGTCTTCTCTTTCAGAGTCTTCGCTTTCAGAGTCTTCGCTTTCAAAGTCTCCTCTTTCAGAGTCTTTTCTTTCAGAGTCTTTTCTTTCAGAGTCTTTTCTTTCAGAGACTTCTCTTTCAGAGTCTTCTCTTGCAGAGTTTTCTCTTTCAGTGTTTTCTCTTTCAGAGTCTCTTTTTCAGAGTCTTTTATTCCAAAATCTTTTTGCTCAGAGTATTATCGTTCAGAGTATAATCGTTTAGAGTATTATCGTTCAGAGTATTATCGTTCAGAGTATTATCGTTCAGAGTGTTATGGTTCAGAGTATTATCGTTCAAGAGTATTATCGTTCAGAGTATTATCATTCAGAGTCTTTTCTTTCAAAATCTTTTCCTTCAGAGTCTCTTCCTTCAGACTGCTTTCCTTCAGAGTCTTTTCCTTCAGAGTCTCTTCCTTCAGACTGCTTTCCTTCAGATTGTTTTCCTTCAGAGTCTTTTCCTTCAGAGTATTTTCCTTGAATGCCTTTTCGTTCATAGTCGCTTCGTTCATAGTCTTTTCTTTCGTAGTCTTTTCGTTCATTGTCTTTTCCTTCAGAAACTTTTCCTTCAGAGTCTTTTCCTTCAGAGTCTTTTCCTTCAGTCTTCTCTTTACCTGTTCTCACGAGTTCCTCATGTCATCGTTACCATTCTGTAACTATTTTTAGTAAATCCCCACGCATGGTTGTGTGTGTGTGTGTGTGTGTGTATGCGCGTGTGTGTGTGTGTGTGTGTGTGTGTGTGTGTGTGTGTGCCTTTCAGCGTCAATCAAATCAGAATTATTATTAAAATCGAACTCCTTTGAATGTGCCTCAATTGCAGTTAATAGGATAAAATCCTTAAATTGTAAAACTTTCTCTGTGATTTATACGCCACCGTCATCAATTTTGAAAGTTGAGAGCATAAAAGCGGGCGACTGCAGTGCCCCGAGTAGAAGTGTGTCCCACAACCGCAGCTCACTTGACGCAATTACTCTGTGCTCCGAAATCCACTCGACATGTCGCCGGTGGTATTCAGAATGTCAATAAAAACATCAAATATGCACAAAATGACGCTAATGAAAAGGCCATGCCCCGCAACTACTGCCCAAAACGAAGAAAAACAAAACTTGCAATGGCGCCACGCTAGTGCCACCCCCCGTACCCCGACAACCCACCTCCCGTAGAAAGCACATAAGTGCCGACTCGAGTGAATGAAAAGCTTCAATCAAAATTCCGTAGACGAGGATTAAGCTGGCGATGGAGTGCGGCCATGCCATATGATGATTACTTGGCTGGGACTCGGAGTGGCGGGCGGGCGCGTGTGTTGTGGTTGGTTATTCATGTCGTCCGTCGGTTCAATAAGATTCCGCTTCATTACGCCAGTAATCATAACAAGCGCAATCCGGGCCATTAGCACAGAAGTGCAGCAGCAAAGTTGCGAGCAGAGTGCGGGAGCACGCGGATGAATGATTGAAGAATGGCAGCAAAAAGAAAGGTCCTTGGTGTGTACTCTGTCGACTGTAGTCCTGCTGGACTACTGCTGATCGACCTCCTGCAACATCATCAGCAGCGACCTGCATTGCTGACGATTGTTGCCAGTGCCACTGCTGCTTCCGCTGCCACTGCCACTGCCACTTCCTTTATCCTTCTGCTGTTGCTTGTTGGGTATTTTCATTTTCATTGAAATTATTATTGAAATATTTTCATTTTATTAGCGCAATGCACTGCAATGTTGAGCAGCGCGCACCTTTTGCAACATGCCACTTGCAGTTGAAATTGGTTGCAACTAATTTGAATTTTCTGCGGCTTCGTATTGCGCCACACCGCCAGGAAATTTCGTACACGAAGACTCACTCAGGAGTAACACCACCAGCAACACCACCACCACCACCAGTAACAGCACCAGCAGCAGCATTGGCAACGGCGGCGGCAGCAACGGCAGCGGCGGCAGCAAAAAATGTGGCATTCTCTTGTGAGGAATGCGAAAAATGCTGCCCCACCAGAATGCCGCGATAGGTTCTTTTTTTGCTACTTCTGCTGTTGTTGTTGTTACTTTGAGTGGTTGTTGTTACTGTGTTGCTGCAGGATGGTTGTTCACCTACCCAACAAACCGCCCCACCGTACTCCCTCCTGTCCGTTGCGTCGGTTGATTGGACTAAGGAGAGCAGGAGTTGTGGCAGAACTGGTTTTTCATCACTCGATTTTTATTGAAATCTTTTTTCTCTCCAGTCTCGGTCTGTGGAATTTTGGTATTGAAAGCGTTCCAAGTGCTGTTGTACTTGTATGGATTTGTGTGCGTGTGTGTGTGTGTTTGATGGCATGTGTGTGTGTGTGTCTTTTAGGCGATATTTTGTGATTTTTGGTTATTAGTTTATTGGCTGGCGTCGGTCTCTATTTTGGGTCAAGAGTTTTCTGGCGTTGATGGAATAATTGAAAATTGTTCAACGAATGTTTCCGTCGTATTGTGACTTTCATAGCCGTGAACTCCCGCTCTCCCCATTTGATCAATTCCTGTGAAGTCGACCAGAGCAAATTGCAGCGTTGAAACCAATTATGGGACATGTCGGACGCAAAATGAATCCTATGTCTATCTGTCGATAGTTCTCTGCTATTTCGCTCGTATCTCAAGACAAAATGTAGTATTTTTTTATTAGAGTGGTCCTTTAAAGTCCTGTAACTTAATATCAATTTCCAAAATGTTAAGAGGTGAGGTGGCTTCGATTCGACTTTTTCAAAGAACATCGACAATTCGATAATATCGTCCCAATTCGATAATATCGTCCCAAGATTTCCGCTGGATTTCCGGAATTCTGGCTATCATCTTCAATCCGACTTCTTCAAACAACATCACGTGACATTTTAATAATATCGTTCAAGTTTTCCGCAGTCTCGAGCATTGTGTGGCCATCATCTTCGATCCGACTTCTTCAGAGAACATCACGTCACATTTCGATAATATCGTCCTTGTTTGTATAACCATGCAAGTTTTCCACAATATCCGGAATTCTTCACATCGACTTCTTCAGAGAACATCACGTCACATTTCGAAAATATCGTCCTTGTTTTTATAACCATGCAAGCTTTCCACAATATCCGGAATTCTTCACATCATCTTCCATCTGACTTCTTGAGAGAGCATCTCGTGATGTTGTACCAAAATCATCTGTGATTGATGAACAATTAACAAAGTTTTCAACATTATTCGGAATTCAACTCATTATCTTCCATTCAAACTTTTCACAACATCAAGTTCCATTTCCATCATATCATCCTTGATGCTTGAGCAATCAAAGATGCCTGGGAATTCTTCCTATTATCTTCAAACCGACTTCTTCAGCAACATCACATGACATTTCGATAATGTCGTCCAAGTTTTCCACAATATCGGGAAGTCTTCCCATCATCTTCGATCCGACTTCTTCAGAGAACATCACGTGACATTTCGATAATATTGTTCAAGTTTTCCGCAGTCTTCGTAATTTTGGCCATCATCTTCGATCCGACTTCTTGAGAGAGCATCACGTGTCATTTCAATAATGTCGTCCTTGTTTGTATAACCATCCAAGTTTTCCACAATATCCGGAAGTCTTCCCACCATCTTCGTGAGAGAGCATCATGTGTTGCCAAAATCATCTGTGTTTGATGAACAATTAACCAAGTTTTCAACAGTATTCGGAATTCAAGTCATTATCTTCCCTTCAACCTGTTCCAAGAACATCACGTAATATTTCCAACAAATCATCCTTGATTCTTGAGCAATCAACGAGGCTTCGTGAATTGTTCCCATCATCTTCGAACCGCCTAAGAAGTCTTCAGCTACATCACGTCATATTTGTACTAAAATCATCTTTGATTCTGGAGCAATCTACGAAGTTTTTGACAGTTTTCGCAATTGTTTTCTTTAGAAGGAAGAGGTTGGATCGAAGATAATGGATCCAACTTCTTCCTAAAGAAAATCTCTTTCAATTGCTGTCAAATTGTTGTGTTATATCTTGAATAATTACCCTGATTGCTTAGTCCTGGTTTTCATAAAACGAAACTGTGATTGAGTGCAGTAGAACGCAACAACCTCAGAGACATATTTTCTGTCCCTGGGTTTCTTCGGAAGATTTCAGAACGAAGAAAATGTTGTTTCAAGGAAAAGATTATCTTCGAGGCTTCTTCATTTTATAACCGAAGATTTAATCAAATCTTTCTTGAAGGTTCTTCATTTTATATCCGAACTTTTAATCAAATCTTTCTTGAAGGTTCTTTAAATCCATTGTCTCTTCTTTGTTTTACTTCTGTTTCATCACATAATAGATGTGATTGAGTTCTGGGCTTTACCAAAGAGGCGTGGTTTGAGGGTTTCAAGTGAACTGTGGTAACATTTGTGGGGAAGTTAAAATCGTACTTCAAGTCGGAGGAGGTTTTAAATTCCTGAAATGGATAAATCATTCTGCTCCTTCGACCTATTCCTGCTGTCTTTTATATGCTCGTTTCCAGGAACTGGATAGGTACAGAATTTGAAGGATTCATCGATATTTTATGATATTTTTGCAATGTATTTTTATGGATTTTTCGCAAAATTATGTATTCTGGTCATTCTTCTGCCTTGCGTCATGGTGCCACCGAAGAATTCCTTGGTTCGTTCTGCACATTACCTTCGATTTTATTTAGTCGAACGCTGCTGATTGGATCCTTCAACTGTGACTCGTTTATTGTGTTTACTTAGTGCTGATTGACCCAGAAGGTAGAGGAGTTTGTCCATATCTGCAGCAGCTTCTCCATTTCCTTCCTTTGTGTCTCCAATAAATCTACGATGATGACATACATCACTTCTTTTAGTGGGTCATAAGAAGGCGTCGCTATTCTATATTATACCCCAATTTCGCTGGACGACAATGCAGTGGGATAGAAGTGTCGTTAATTTATTATTACAGCAGCCACAGAGCCTTCCAGGCTCCAGACCAGGACAGCGGTGTGAAACGCTAAAAATTGGGAATAAATCGCAAATAAATTGGCAATGAATTGTGTAATGCATTGAATACAACACACAAAGACACACACAGAAATTTTCAAAGGAAGACGCACACAAGCACAGCAGTTGCAGCGGGAGCAACAGCCACAGACGTCGCTGGAGTGCCTGCAGTTAGACTGGGACTGGGAACTGGAGCTGAATCTATGATAATAAACAAAATATGCAGACAGACATAAAAAATTGTTAGCGACGCATGCTTTGGTGCCTTCTGCTTGCATGGATTAAGGGCTTTTTATATTATGGCCATAATAGAGATTGGTAGGTAGAATGCAAGGGAGAGCTGGAGGAGAGCGTACTTGCATTTTGTTCAAGACTTGACTCCAGCGAAGCATGTCGAAGTTTATTAAACTGGGGAATGAACTCTTGCTTGCTGCACGCCTGGTAACACGCAAGTTCACGGTCAAAATGGCACAATCCACTGAAGACAGTCGACCAGACCGGACCAGAAAAGACGAGCATAGAACCTCACATAACCTCACAGAACCTCACAGAACCTCACAGAACCTCACAGAGTAGCATAGAACAGAACATACCAGACCAGCAAAGAACACACCCGACCAGATCACACCAAAGCAGACCAGTCGAGACCGGACCAGACCATCAGAGAAGAAGCTAGACTGGGAAATTGAGCAAGAAGTTGTTTAGAAGCAGGGAATTGGTGATGCGGCAACAGTGAACACGCCATCATTTGCATTTTCGTGCATCCTGCAACTGGTTGCACATTCAACACGGAGCGAATGGCATAGAGTGGTCGTGTTGGCTGACTGGGATTTAAGAGGGGAGACACTACGTACTTTTGTTAATTGCAATTCAGTTCGTTCTCTGTGCCGGCGACTAGCGTGCAACAACAGTTCCTCGTGGCAAGTATAAATGCGATAAAAATGCTAAGTATAAATTGCAATGCAGCAGCAGCAGCAGCAGCAGCACGAGAAGTGGCAGCAGAAGTGGAAGTTGTTTTGCCGAACGTCGCGTCGTCAAATGAGTTACTGAACCAACCAACCCCGACTTGGCCAAAGTAGAAGACACAATACTGGCTTGGCTGGGCTTAGTGAAGAACTGGCTGCAGATAGGCAGCAAATGAACAGCTTGGTTGATACGAGTAGTAAGCGGTGAGCACTCAACTGTGCCACAGCAGTGCTATTGCTGCTGCTGCTGCTACTGCCTTGATGCATTTCTTGCTAATAAACCAAAAAAGATTCTTGCACCACGGTTGCATGCACACACACATACAGAGAGAAATGCATGCACAGAGAGAAGAAACTACTTGCCAGGCATGCCAAGTCAAGCCAAACCAAACCAAACCAAACCAAAGCAAACCAAACCAAGCCAAACCATGCCAAACCAAGCCAAACCATGCCAAACCAAGCCTGCCTGACATGCCTGCCCAAGAAAAGTTAAAACCAAAACCCATCACTTCATAATTTCAATGCTTGCATGACTGTGTGTGTGTGCTGTGTGTCTTTGTGTGTGTCCGCTTGTATGTGTGTTGCCATTTGTGTTGCATGCACTTTTGCAGTTTATTTCATTTGCTTGCAATAAGAATGTTCTTTGAGAATTACGAGTATATGCCGCATCGTAGTGGTTGGGAGGGGGGCTGAGGAGCAGCGAGGAACTGAGGCGGCTGTTGGTGGTAACAAAAAATATATTCAAGTGAATTAAACTGTGGTAAGCTGACTGGAGTGTGTGTATGTGTTAGATATGCGAAAGAGAAAAGGAACGTTACTGGTTACTTTTGAAATATCATGTATAACGAGTAGTGCTGTGATCGGATACTCTGATTATCGTTATATGTCTGGCAAAATTTGTCGACTCAGCACCGAAAAGTTACCTTTAACAACATGTCCAAGGAATCATTATTCAAAGTAACGAATTCACAGTTACGATTCCGCTTCATTGAAAGTAAAGAATTCGAAAAACCGATTCCTTATCATTGGAAGTAACGATTCCTCGTTGAAAATAACGGATTTGAGGTAACGATTGCCCTTCATTGAAAGTATGTTTTTCAGGGAAGCCATTTTTAACATTGGAAGTAACGATGCCTCGTTGAAAAAAGCCAATTTACAGTAACGATTGCCCTTCATTGAAAGTATAGAATTCAAAGAAGCGATTCTTAACATTGGAACTAACGATTCCTCGTTGAAAATAACGAATTTACAGTAACGATTCCCTTGCACTGAAAGTAAGGAACCTACAAAAACGATTCAATATCATTGGGAAAAGCGATTCCTCGTTGAAAATAACGAATTCACAGCAACGATTGCCCTTCATTGAATGTAAGGAATTCAAAGAAATGATTCCTTATCATTGGAACTAACGATTCCTCGTTGAAAATAACGAATTGACAATAACGATTCCCCTACATTGAAAGTAATAGGTTCAAAAAAACGATTCTTGTCATTGTAAGTAATGATTCCTCGTTGAAAATAACGAATTGAAACTAACGATTCCCCTTCATTGAAAGTAAGGAATACAAAGAAACGTTTCCTTATCATTGGAAGTAACGATTTCTCGTTGAATAAAACGAATTTACAGTAACGATTCTCCTTATATTGAAATTAAGGAATTCACAGAAACGATTCCTTATCCTTCGAAGTAGCGATTCCTCGTTGAAAATAACGAATTCACAGTCACGCTTCCGCCTCATTGATAGTAACAAATTGCAACAATTGATTCTTGGTCTTTGGAAGTAACGAATTGAAAGTAACGAATCCTCCTCATTGAATGTAACGAGTGCCCAGGACTTACCATATTGAAGCCCACACCTGTGTGTGTGTGTGTGTTATTATGCTCATAATGCTGCAATTTCTGTAGCTCGTTTTTTCCGTACTTGAGACTCGAGACTTGCCGCTGCCGCCGCTGCTGTTGCACGTTCCTGACCCTGTGTATTTTTTGTTGTTGCTTGGTTATTCTTATACTTGTAATTTGTTGCAGACATTGCGCTCATATCGGCAAAGTCGTTGTCATCATCATCATCTTTGCCCGTTGTTGTTGTTGTTGTTGCTATTATTGTTGTTATTGTTTGCTGGCTGCTGTCGTCTTTGTTGGAATTTTGTTGGTCTTGGACTTGCACTTGAAACTAGAATTGTCGGTTGGTTGGTTTGTTGGCTGTTTGGCTGACTGGCCGGTTGCTTGAATTGCATGCACTACGATTAGGCAATGATGGTTGGTTGGTCGGCTGGGGCTGAGGCGGGGGCTGGGGCTGGGTTGGTTGGTTATGTTGCTTGTTGCTTCTTGGCTGGCTGCATGTACAGAGAGTTGTGTGGCTTTTGTGTGGTGCTGTACTTTTTATGCACATTCTCTTGACTGACTTTTCTTAATTTCCTCCATTATTTGTGGTTGCACTCGTATTTTGTTAAAGACTTTTGCAATAATTAAGAATTGCTGCCAGAGTGTTTCTGAAGTTGCTCCATTTCAGGTGGCACTTAATCTCGCTCAAGTGCCATACACAAATGTGCGAAACTATTATTTCAATTAAAAAATCGACAGCTCTGCTTGGTTCACCTCTCTCTGCTTCATATCCGCATCGTCTCTTTGACACTTTACCATATTCCAAATGAATTGTGTGGTTTTTCGGCAAAGTTTTTAGATTCCAAGGAACAATTTATTGTGTTTAATTTGGGCGGTGATGCACACAAATTGTTTCGCCTGTGCTCAAATTGGGTAGAACAATCATTCCTCTTATCTTATTTCTGTTTTGCAAAAGTTGTGGTGGAGTGGCAGGAGTTTAAGGCTACGAATATCAGAATGAAAGAGAGGTATCTGTATTATCTTTTCATCCTTTCTGGACTTAATCCAGAGATGATCTCTTTTCTTGGCATCATCGCCATAGCACAGCTTGAGTAGTTGCTGGAAATCCTCTCAACCTTTATTTATACTATTACCTGCAGAGAAGTCTTTTGTAGGATTGTCGCATGAACATTTTTATGCGACAATGCTAGAAAGGACTCTCCAAAACAACTGTACATCAATTAACAAAGTTTGAGCTCTCTGAACTTTTAGCAAAAGATTTATGAAAAGTATGCTAAGAGAGAACAGATATTAGGGAAGGGGAAAGGACAAAAGTCCATGACCAAACATCCGAGAGAGATATACAAGTATATGTAATCAGGAGTGTGGAGAGAGGTGGAACAAACATAGATATAGAGACCGAAATAAGAGTGGTGGAACGAACATAGTTATAGAGACCGAAATACAGAGAAAAATATAGAGAGACGATCGAGATAGAGAGACGATAGAGATGGAGAGACGATCGAGATAGAGCGACAATAGAGATGGAGAGACGATAGAGATGGAGAGACGATAGAGATGGAGAGACGATAGAGATGAAGAGACGATAGAGATGGAGAGACGATAGAGATGGAGAAACGATAGAGATGGAGAGACGATAGAGATGGAGAGACGATAGAGATAGAGAGACGATAGAGATGGAGAGACGATAGAGATATAGGGATATAGACGAAAATATAGAGAGACGATAGAGATATAGAGATATAGACGAAAATATAGAGACGTAAACATAGAGACGTAAACGTAGAGACGTAAATATAGATACGAAAATATAGATACGAAAATATCGAGATGAAAATATAGAGACGGAAAATATAGATAGGAAAATATAGATAGGCCAATATAGACAGGACAATATAGATAGGACAATATAGATAGGACAATATAGATAGGACAATATAGATAGGAAAATATAGTTCGGAAAATATAGATAGGAAAAATGTAGATAGGAAAACATAGATAGGAAACATAGATAGGAAAACACAGATAGAAACATAGATAGGAAAACACAGATAGAAAAATAGATAGGAAAACATAGATAGGAAAATATGGATAGGAAAATGTGGCTAGGAAAATGTGGATAGGAAAATATGGATAGGAAAACATAGATAGGAAAACATAGATAGGAAAACATAGATAGGAAAACATAGATAGGAAAACATAGATAGCATAACATAGATAGGAAAACATAGATAGGAAAACATACATAGGAAAACATACATAGGAAAACATAGATAGAAAAATAGATAGGAAAACATAGATAGGATAATATGGATAGGAAAATATGGATAGGAAAATATGGATAGGAAAATATGGATAGGAAAATATAGATGGGAAAATATAGAGACGAAAAGTAGGCATTCAGGCAATGATGTAGAGAAATATATCAAAATCCAGGCAGTAACGTAGATATAATGACACCAATACATAGATTAAGTAGATGGATACATAGCTATATATAATCATACTTAATCACAGATAACCTTACTCACACTCGTACCTTTATTATATATCTCCAGAACCCTATTCAATTTCTTCTAAAATTAATTGAGACCGCTTAGCTATTCTATTCATTTTTCTCCAGATTTCCATTCTCTTATAATTGTATCATTTTTATTGGAATATGATTTCATACAGAGTTTCTTGGTGTTATTGCCACTGCTCGAGGATATCTCCCCTTCCTCAACAGTCATTCCTCTTCACTAATCCCTAACATTTCTCATTAAACACATATCGTATTTAGTGAAATTTAAATCCGGACTTTTATTTAACATTGATTTACTTTTTTCTTTGCAGGTAAGTCACGCCCACATTCATATCACTGAACGCTCGGTATAAATAGAAGGAAGTGGTGTGTGCTACACACACTTCTGTGTATGTTGCTCTGAATGTACGAGAGAGGTTTTGCAAATCCCCTTAAAGCGTAAGTACTGCGCGTATTAAAAGCAAATTATTTTACGAGCACTCCATGCCATCCCAGCCCAGCTCAGATCAGCCCAGCCCAGCAACACCATTTGTGCCAACAACAAATCGAGCGGAAATTCTATAAATCGCTTCCAACTGCTGCAGCATCAATAACAATTTTATATGCACAAAATGATGGAATTGAATTGGTGTGAGCGGGGAGACTATTGTGGGGATTGATGGGCTCTGGTGGGGTGTTCAAATGTTTGACTGACGGGTGGGCTACGTACCGGTTAAACTTGCATTGTCCGCTGACATTTGTCATAACACCAACAACCTGAACCACAATGGGGGCTCGCTGGTTCAATGAATGAGTGTGGCAAATCCCTTCGAGCCCGGGAATCGCCAAGCCCCAAATTGTTATTGAGGGAAAGTGTCATCACTTTCAATTTGCATGTCATTAAGTCGTTAAACTCGGTAAAAACTTTCATAAAAATATACTCTCGAAAAAAAGGAAACTGAAATTAAATAAAAAAAACCCTCTCCACAAAAGCGGAGCAAAAAGTTAAAATTTTACACGGCCAACTTGGAATAATCCGCGCACTAAAGTAAATAAACATGTGTTTTTTTTTTTAACTTAAACCCGCCCACACCCTCCCAATATTTTTATTTGTCCGTTATTTTGCGTGCGAGCTCACAAAAACGCCAAAGAACGGTGGTAGAGAGTTGTTGTTTTTGTGCTTCCGTGTAGTCAGGTTCGGCAATTCCATTTCATCCATGCCATTTCGTGCAATTCACTTTCGACGCGTTAGCATGCAAATCTGAGGTAATCCTATTGAAAAAGGATACGCGCTTGTTCGCCCGTTCGCTGTTTGCTGGCTCATATCCTCACTCACTCACTCACTCACTGACTGACTCGATTCTCCACGCGCCACCACCACTCGACATTGGGCGCAATCTGGATTCCGTTGCACTGATTACAAATCTGCCTGCACTGCCGTAGTCGCCATCCGTAGTCGCCATCGTAGTGGCAGTCACAGTTACCGGGCCAGTGTTATTTTCATTTTCATATCCTTTTTATTTGACGCTCCTCTGCTGTGCCACTTTTATTTGTTTTTTTTTTTTTTACCAAAAAAGTTTTAAATGTGCCCTAAATGAGAGTTAATTTCCATTCCTTTTTTTCTGGTGGGGTTTTATTTGTGTTTTCATATTAAAACACAGAATCGAACAGTGCAGAGATTGGGGAGCGGGGGGTGACCGTGGAACTACGGCATATGCGTTTAATGAGTAGTCAAATCTGAATGTTGCGTTCGTCGGTTTGGTTTAGTGTCCTGTTTTTGTAAAGGATTACGGATTTTGTGATGAATGTGTACATTAAAACGTTCCAATTTGGAGCTGATGGGTTATTCAGATTGATAAAATTGCAAGCAAAGTGAATAAGCCTGGTTCAATTCTCACTCGGACCTCAGAGTTATAATATACCAAGCAAAGTGAATAAGCCTGGTTCAATTCTCACTCTGAACCTCCGAGTGAGAACATGACAAGCAAATTGTAGAACCCTGGTTCAATTCCCACTCTGAGCCTGAGAGTGATAAAATGTAAAGCAAACTGAAGAAGCCAGGTTCAATTCTAACTCTGAACCTGAGTGTGATAACATGGCAAGCAAATTGTGGAAGCCTGGTTCAATTCTAACTCTGAACCTGAGTGTGATAACATGGCAAGCAAATTGTGGAAGCCTGGTTCAATTCTCACTCTGAGCTTCGGAGTGATAAAATACCAAGGAAACTGAGGAAGCCTGGTTCAATTCTTACTCTGAAACTGAGTGTGAGAACATGGCAAGCAAATTGTGGAAGCCTGGTTCAGTTCCCACTCTGAACCTCCGAGTGATAACATGGCAAGCGAATTGTGGAAGCCTGTTCCAATTCTCACTCTGAGCCTCGGAGTGATAAAATACAAAGGAAACTGAGGAAGCCTGGTTCAATTCTTACTCTGAAACTGAGTGTGACAACATGGCAAGCAAATTGTGGAAGCCTGGTTCAGTTCCCACTCTGAACCTCCGAGTGATAACTTGGCAAGCAAATTGTGGAAGCCTGCTTCAATTCTCACTCTGAGCCTCGGAGTGATCAAATTCCAAGTAAACTGAGGAACCCTGGTTCAATTCTGACTCTGAAACTCAGTGTGAGAACATGGCAAGCAAATTGTGGAAGCCTGGTTCAATTCTTGCTCTGAGCCTCGGAGTGATAAAATTCCAAGCAAGCTGAAGAAGTCTGGTTCCTTTTCCGTTCTGAACCTCGCTTGAGTATGACAAATTTTGACTCACTCGCAAAAGATACTCTTCAAGCAATCTTTATATTTAGATTGAGTTACGTCTGAGTGAGTTATTGAAGAATTGTGCGAAACTAACTTCAAGAAAAGTATTTACCCTCCAAGCAGTAGGAGTGATATTTGAGGATTCGATTAGAATTTGAGTCAGATTTGATAGAAATGAGTATAGAAATGAGTACAAGAAATGTAAATCCTTCGAAGAAATGGTAGGAGAAATGTAAATCCTTCGAAGAAACGGCACGAATCTCTCTATATATCGAGAGTCCTTTCATAAGTTTATTACGTGTTTTTGTGGGGAGTGGCAGCATCGCAGATGCAAGAATTGCTGATTAGATTCGAGTTTGAAGTTAGGATTTGAATATATGAAATATGAATTTTCATTAAATCAGAAGAAACAGTCACGAAACTGATTATAACGAGAGTCCTCTCAAAAGATCATCAATGTGTGTTTGTTAAAGTGTGCTTGTTGGGGTCTCGCTGGACCAATGCAGTATACAGAACTGAAACTGGGGGCATCGAATATGCAAGAAATGCATATTTGATGACCCCAGCATTTGTGTTTTCTGCCCTACACCACCCGAAGGGAATATTGCCCTTGGAGGGAACTGTACTGATTGTCATACGAGTATTATAAAGACACCTACCTACCTACTCGGAAGGGTTTTGTTGAGTGTTCTTTAATCTAACCATTCCCGTAAAGCCGCGTATTATTACGCAGTGCTCCTCAGGTGCGTAGGTGCCCCTGTGTGTATGTATGTGTGTGTGTGTGTGAGGGTTGATCCTACGGTAACAAAGGATAATTTATTATATTCTAACAAGTTAATAAATCGCAGCCTGCCACGCTGATTTTGAGAATCAGGCAGAAAGCTGGACGAGAAAGTTTCAAACTACCACACAAGAAAAGCTCGCAAGGAGTAAGCTTTGCTGCTGCTGCTGGAGGGGAGAAAGTAAGTAACAGTAACAGAAGTGTTCCTGCTTCCCCTGTTACTAGCACTCCGCATTCTTCCCCTTTTACTGCTGCTCTGCCGGCATTCCAGAGCATTTCTCCTGCTGCCCCACTGAGTCGTCGCTGCAGCAGAATTCCTTTGCATACTTTCCCTTCCTACGTGTTGTTGACGGCACACGAATTCGTAGAATTTGCACCTTTGCGGGACATGCGCATAAACGCACTTCGGACTCGCACGACTACGAAATGCTGATAGTGCGATTCGGCAACGTGGCGCAACGAAAGGTGGTTGAATGATGAAAGCACAACCAGAGCCAGCCAGCCAGCAGGCACACGACGAGGCAGCGCTGCTCTCACCTGTATTCGTGTCGTTCGTTCGTATGGTCGTCTGTTCGTTCGGTCGTGCACTAGTGTAATCTGCCGGCCACTCCGCCGCGTGTGGACCCCTGCGTCCAGCAGCGCGAGCGTGCCGAACAGGTGTAACAATAATTTCCTCGTTGATTTTTTGTGATTTGCCGTGTGCATCCTGCTCGCTCGCACACTCTAGCCATCGCGGCTGCTGGTGGCGCAACTGTTGGCAGTAGTAACAACGTGTGTCGTCGTTCCTATTGCAACAGCCACGGCAGCAGCAGCGACAGCAGCAGCAGCGGCAATAGCAACAACAACAACATTGCGCCGAGGGACGACTCGGAGCCGAGCACAATGCGCGCCTTTCGGTTGGCAATGCGATTTCGCACGAAGGTGCTGACGAGTGGCTGCGATTGATAGGAAAGTGTGTCTAACGGCGGCAGTAAATGCAGCGGTGGTGACTGCGGTAGCGGCAGCAGTTATGATGACGCATGCGGTGGGTCTGGGTTTGGGTCTGTGTCGTCCCCCACAATCGAAGTGGAGTGATTTGGAAATCGTGTGTGTGTGCCGCCTGCAGAGGTTGACTGGCGTGTTGTAATGTGCGCATTTCCCCAACTGGTGGTGGGTGACGGATTGGGGGCCCACCATTGAGTTCTCTGTTGAAAATTGCCACATTTTGTCCCTCATGTAACATTATTCGGAATTGTCGCAGGTGAGTTTCCTCAGCCCCTCCAAATTTGGTTATGGCATAACAACACTTGATGATGGGGCGGTGGAAAATTCACTTTTGGCGGCTTTTTTGAACTTTGACTGATTTGAAGATCTGCTGTTTAGAGAGATACTTGACTTGAATGAAAGGGAAAAGAAGGCTATTGGAAGTATTTAGAAGTGTGTAGAGGGATATGAATATAACATTAGCTTGACAATATAAATCAATATCTTATCCTTAGACCTTACACCAGGCTACATACTATCATTTTTTGGAAGTCCTTGGTGCGAATCAGTATCTGGGGGTCTATCGTTCTATCTCTGATGCAATAAGTCCTTGTATAATTGTTTTTTGTTTCGCTGAAACTGATTTTTGGATTCGTTACGCATGATATCCTTTTTTTATATTCAGTGATCTGCGAAACTGTTCTAGTATGGTTATCATGATTTTTTAGCTTGTATATAATTAGAACAGGAGTTTTACCTATTTAAATCATGCTCACATACAAAGAATTCTTAAGGATTGAAGTGGCAATTTAGTGAATGTGACTATTCCTATTTGAATTCCTTTGAATGCTATTCCTATTTGCATTCCTTTGAATCCTATTCCAATTGAATTCCGTTGAATCCTATTCGTATTTGAATTCCTCTGAATATTATTCCTATTTGAAGCCTAAGGAATCGTATTCCTATTGGTGAATCCTAGAGAATATTGGTAAAATGACGGATTTATCGAATCTATCTAGTCTAATGAGGAATCAAATAAGACTACAAAGGTTTGTTTTGCATTGATAAAATTGAATCAAAGGATTAAATCCGACTCTATATTGTCCATTCCACTAAATTATTATCACTTGTATCATTTTATTACGAAACCACACTGAGTCCTTTTGGAGGATATATTCACTCGTAGGTCTAATAAATATTTGCTGCTCATATATGTATGTATCTTAAAATGGTAACAATATTTGATCAAATTCTTATTGGTTTTTCTTTCCAACGAAAAGTTCTGCTTACAAATTCTCCCCAGTGGTTCTATTCAGTCTTCTAAAATAAACTCTTATACTGCAACATTTCTCAGTGCACACATGGCCAAGAATCTGTTGCGGTGTTACTGGCACGTTTTACCAACGTGCTATGCATGAATCTCTCTCTTGCTCTCTGGCTGCAGGCCGCAGTCACCGCAGGAAATCAAACAGGTATTTTATTGTTAAAGTTGGTAAGAGCAGAGTCAAAACAAAGCCAGTGGATTATTTATACCAATGTCGTCGACGGTCAAAATCAGGCATAAAGAGAAGAGCAACTTGAGAGACGATTAAAAATTAAGGCAAACCAGAAGAAGAGCTCACAGCGGGCAATTGCTTTATGTTCCGAATAAAATTCCTCAAGAAGCCACTGATGCTGATGGTAGCAGTAGAAGAAGCATGCTGCAAGAACCAACCTGATGATAATGATAGCTGTAGAAGAAACATGCTGCAAAAACGAACATGACTAGGGGAGAAAAACATGTCCAAGCAAATAAGCAGCAACCTGTGCGTGCGGTAAATGTACCACCGCCAACAGCAAAAGAACAACATGGACACGTTAACAGCAGCAGCAGCAGCAAATACAACAACACTTACACGTTAACAGCAGCAGCAAATACAACAACAACAACCACAACAGCGCAATTTAACATCTCCCCTCTCGCAAACGCTCATAAGAAAAGAGCATAAATTTAGGAGTTCTTGTTGGAGAAATTTAACACGCACACTCCGAAAGCAGCAAACTTACCAAAAACAACAACAACAAAAAGAGCCAAACACTAGCGACGACGACAGCAGCAGCAGCAAAGAACAACAAAAACACAACACACGAGCACACGGCAAACGATAAACGACGCTCGGCTTCGTAGTCGGCCGTCGTGCTTCGCATGCTTGCTGGCTTCGTCGCTTCGTAGGTTTCGTGGATGGTGTTCTGTTGGATGTGCTCGTTCGTGATGATGAGGAATACAACAAACACAGCAAGCGTACCACACTCATACGCACACACACGCCGCCTGACACGAGCAGCACATTGGCACACGAAACCGACGACGAAGTAGCGACGTCAGCAGAGCAATAGCAACAGCAACAGCAACAGCAGCAGCACAAGTAGAATTCAACAGATTCAAAATCCGAACTCCGAATAAAAATAGGTATATTACCTTAGAATGCCAGTGGTTCTTACTTCAGTCTTCGTACAGTCTTTGCTTTAACCCGTTCCAATTCTGTCCGCCGTCGCTCTTTATATAATATACATGTATAAAATATTATAATACAACAACAACTATAGCAACAACAACAACAACAACAACTAAACACGAACGAACAACAGCAGTAGCAAAAATTACAATATCAAAACAGCAACAAAAACAACAACAACAACAACAGCAACTAGAACAAGAGGAAAAAAGTAGTAGCAGCAGTTATCATCATCATCATCAGCAGCACCACCAACAACCAACAGCGTCGTCAGTCAGTCAACACATCGGTCGCTCGTACACAAAATTTCAATAACCAAATCAAAGTTGAGTTCAAATCGAAAACGGCAGTAATCGCAGCAACACCGCCACACGAAACACGCGGATTCGAGAGTCGAGTATTTTGCATTTGGCTTTTTTGTGTGTCTGTCCGCGTTGTCACTCCGCTGTGCACCACCACCGGAACAACAAGAATCTATTAAAAGTGAAATTCATTAAAATTACAATTTTTTTGCTGTTGGATTTTTTAATAATTTAGAAAAACTTTAAAAAATATAAACATTTTTTTTTGGATAAATTTAAAATTTTTGCCAATTTGCAACATATCAAAAAATTTACAAAAAAAAAAATTAAACCGCCGTGTCGCGAATTTTTATAACAAAGTTTTGAATTTAAATTAACAAAAAATTAACAAAAATTAAACTAAACAGGAAATCAAAAGGTAACAATCACACACAAATTACACGCTCGCAAACGACCGACCAAACACTCAACACTCTTTCACTTGCAACACAACACCACAACAACATATTAACAACTTCTCTTGTTTTTGTTAGTTAAGGAACAAATATTCACATCCATTTCTTTGCTGGCTTTTATAGACTTTTGAACTTTACCTTTTCCCCAAACTTTATGAAACGAAAAACAAACAAACCAACAGCCAACAACCAACCATCTAAAAAAACCGCACACATTTTCTCAATAAAAACGTACTTTTCTGTTTTAATTACCGCGCGTACGTTCAGAAGCGAACGCAACAAGACCAACACCAACAAAATTGGTAAGCTTGCAAAGTCAGAAATGAAGAATTTGGTAAAAAAATGTTTAAAAAAAATCCCCACACACCAAATCATAAAAGAAATTTTTACAAAAACATCAGCGGAAAGTAAAACAACAATGAGAAGAACGTAGAGAACCGCCAGCAAAAGTTCGTTGATACTTTAAGCGACGACGGCGACGACGACGACGACGACGATGATGACGATGACGGACATGAGCCCATGTATCTTTAAAGCCGCGTTTCAAAGTAGGCAACAAGAACAACAACCAGAAGAAAAAAGTATTAACTGGCGGCCAATTCAAATCGACAAACAGCACACAACAACAGAACGTTTAAGCGAAAGAGCCACCAGAACAGAACCGAACAGAAGAGGAGGCAGAAACAAATTCATTGTGGCCGGCATAAACACGTTCTGCATAAAGTAAATCGTGAAGTAAACCTAAACAAAACGTAGTGACAAAAATAAAAATAACATAAAAATAAGAAAGGAAAAACACTCACAAAAACTTAGGAAAAATAATAAGAAAGAGGCAGTCAGAGAGGTGAGAAGATTGAAAAGCATAAAATTAGCAGGCCTATAATAATAGAAGCAGGAGACAGGGAATCAGTGTTAGAATAAAACAACCAACCATCATCATTAGGAAGAAATAACCAACTGAATAATGGAATAATAACAACTTAAAGAAATTATAGGCTAGTAACAAAAGAAAAGTATAAAATTAGCAGGTCAATAACAACAGAAGCAGGAGGCAGGGAATCGGGAGTAGAATATCCGAAACAACCAACTAAATAATAAAATAAAATAAAGAATAATATCAAGAAATCTTCAAGAAATTATAGGCTAGTAACAAAATTCAAGTATAAAATTAGCAGGTCAATACTAACAGAAAGAGAAGACAGGGAATCAGCATTAGAATAAAACATCCAACTGAATATAGACTAGAATATCAGAAACAATAGACTGAATAATAGAATAGTAACTAGAAAACTTGAAGAAATTATAGGCTAGTTGCAAGATAAAAGTAAAAAATATAACAGATGCAGGAGACATGGAGTCAGCACTACAATATCAGAAACATCCGACTGAATAATATAATAATAACAAGAAATTATAGGCTAGTAACAATAGAATCATTTCGAATTACAATCACGTATCAGAATCAGAATGACAATCACAAAAACTGTCCTACAACGAAACACAATTTATCTTAAACAAAAAAATAGTCAGGAAAAATTCAAGAATTGTTAAGAGAATGAATAATGATAAAAATATACACGCACTTATTAGAACACAAGAGTAGCCTCAATATCATCAACAACTTGAGGCAGAAATTTAGTCACAACACTCTCACATACATTGAAGTATTTGTTCGCATGTTGGCATTGTTAGCAGTTTTTGCTTAACTAACTTTACGTTTTCTGGTCTTGACTCAACGCATTTCAACTTGACTTGACTTGACTTTGTCTTGGCCACATACAACAATTTTAGCTGGTTGTAATTATCAGCTCAAACGTTTTGTGCTACGTTTCGTTCTTGAAGACATGCTTCAAGCAGCCACTTTCCCAGCTACTTACGCTACTTACCTGCTGCTGCTGCTGTTGCTGCTCACTTGTCTTCGGCTACGTGCGTTCTTCAGCCAAAAATTGATTTGACGTCGACTGCTTGACTGACTGACTATCAAGTTCTCAGGCAACTCAGGTGTCTCAGGCATCATTAACAATATTTTGACACCGAATTGCCCGAATTGTCTGCTCTGCTATTCGCGGCTATAAATACAAATACCAAAGCAATTTGCAAACAAGTAAAAACAATAGAAATATACACACAAATGTTTAAGAAGAGAATAGAATAAAAATATCATTAAACTAATAAAAAGTGAGTCAAAAACCGGTAAGAGAAACATTCCCTCTCTTTCCTTCTGACCAATTCAACTTGTGCGTACATTAAAAGCCAGCAAATAACTAAAAGAAACAATAACAGAAACAGAAGAAACATTCTGACCTAACCTGACCTGACCTGACCGGATCGGACCAACATATGCAAAAACCAAACAAAACACCGCACCAAAAAATTCACACTTAATTCATTCTTAACAACGAACAATTTTACTTTTCTTTCCTAGCATTCGAACCATTCCAAAGAGATTAACAACCACAACAACCACAGCATCATTAACAACTACAAAAACCACAACAAAAGTATCTGAAAAAGCGCGCTACAATACTACGAACAAAATTAAACAAAAGCAACAACAAAATTTACTAACAACCCACAAAAAAGTGCATCATCCAACAAGAAACAAAAAAAGAAAAAAAAACAGTTCAATTAATAAAAAAAAAAACGCCAACGTGAATCAATCAAAAATAGAAACAAATACGAAAATAGTATAAAATAAAACCGCCGCCGCCACCTGAACCAAGAAATAAATTCTATTAATAAACCGTTAAACAAAAGATATCTCAAGAACTACTTCATCTCTACATCCTTTGACCACACTTAATTGGTAAAAATCTATTTGCTACTATTTGTTTCTCTTATATTTTTAACCATTTTCGTTTTTTGTTGTTTTATCATCATCATCATCCACTTTTGTTTCATTGTCATTGTGTTTAGTTTTTACCCCCTCACCCATATTTATCGTATTTTGTGTTCCGAGTTCCCTTAAATTTAAACGAATTTACTTACACAAAAATGTTCAAGAACAAAGCGAGTGATATCTGTCTGCGTTGTGTTTTGATTAAAATGAAAGTCTCAGAAGAACGAGATCTATGAGAGTCACACAATAAATTGTTATGAGAACTGGACGGAATTGTTCGGTGGAATTGTCATGGATTTTCTTACTAGTTTTATCATTATCAGTAAAGAATTTTATGTGAAAGGAATTGTTCGGTGGAATTTTCATGAATTTTGTTACTAGTTTTATGTTTTTAAGAAACTATTTTAATCTGAATGGAATTGTTCGATGGAATTTTCATGAATTTTGTTACTTTGTTTTATGTTTTTAAGAAAGCAATTTAATACTTTGAGCTCTGATCTCTTAGAAGGTTATTCTGATACACCAATTTAATGTTCATTGACTCTTGTTCTCTTAGAAGTTTAGGATTTATATTGAAACATTCGTGACTCAATTATTCTCATAATATTATATTATGTATTTGAAGGGATTATTTGCCAGCAAAACCTGGATAAAATCCTCCATTCCAGTGGGTACAAATATGCATTTATTATGAAATAAATGTTTGAACATTTTCTATAAATAATTACTTCCATATAAGTCAGATTAACTGATATCACTTCAATATAAATCAGACTAACTATATCGCTTCCATATAAATCAGATTAAGTTAAAAGAATACGAAGCCAAATGCTAGTCGAAAATTTCACTCCTGGGGAGATCAATTTTATTTAAACATTTCTGTAACTAATTTGATTTCTATAAATCAGATTAACTATATCATTTTCATGTAATTCAGATTTGTTTATATCACTTCCTTATAAATCAGTTAAACTTATATCACTTCGATATAAATCAGTTTAACTCATCACTTCGATATAAATCAGTTTAACTCATCACTTCGATATAAATCAGTTTAACTTATAACACTTTCATATAAATCTGATTTGTTTATACCAATTCTATATAAATCAGTTTAAGTTACACAATTTCCAGTTCAAATTTCTTATTCTAATTCCTTATTCTAATCGAAAAGTTCACTGATGGAGAAAGCAATCTTTTTTAAAGTTCCCATAAACTAATTTGATTTTTGGCTTCTTATGCTGAAGACTTCTAGAATGGATTCTCTTTATTCCTGGCTGGAGTTTTAGAACTCTGAATTATATAATTCGATCTTTGGTATGATTTCTGAATATACTTCTATTCAGTTACTTAAGTTCTGGGAACATTTTTCAATAGAGTTCTATAAATTACAAGTCCACAGTCACAGTTTTCATAATTTCCAGTGAACCAGTGAACAAAAGATAACCGAAAAATTCAACGGATAAATCCTTATAAAATATTAAATCCTTCTAAAATACTAAATCCCTTCTTAAATACTAAAAATACTTCTCACATACTGAATCCTTCTGAAAGAAATGAAATTGTATCTTTTTTTGCTTGGAATGCATTCGTGAATATTGGAATTTCATTATCCTTTCGAAGTGCCCGTAGGTATACTGCTCTGCGGTTTTTTCAGTTCCTATAATTGTGACACAGCTACAGAGAAAAATTCTTTGGCTCATTTGAGTTATATAAAAATTGGATTTCTACATTATTTGGGCTCTTGATTTTTGTGGGAAATTTTAAGAAGTCTAAAAATAGCTCCTTATAATTGAGGAGTTTAATCGCAAAAAGATTCAAAAATTTAAAAGAATATATTTTGATTATTTCTTGTCAAAGAATTCGATTTAGACTAACTCCATTTGCTGAATCTATATAGAGGATAAATATCTCTTCAGTTATTTCCATTTCAAATCGTGATATAATTATTAAGAAATATTCAAAGAAAATTCTACTGATGTGGAAGTGGTTAGGTGGGACTAGATTCTTCATTTCATACCATATTCCGTACCACAATCCATACCATATTCCATAGCCTATTCCATAGCATATTCCATAGCATATTCCATAGCATATTCCATACCACAATCCATACTTTATTTTCCAATAGACTCATAAGGAATTGTAGCACAGATATAAAATATTAAGGAATTTCTACGCAATTCTTGGTTTACACTTTAGAAGATTTCTTCAGCGGATTGTACGAACTACCGCAAAATATTCCTGGGAATAGCATACAAATTCTTGAAGAATAATATAAAATTAATTGAGAGCCTCTATAGAATTACTTTAAATATAGTGCCTCGAAGGACCTTATATTTGAAGAGATAAAATCCATTGAGCGTCTCTCTAAAATATTTTTAAATATTGTGTTTATAAGGAACTCACTTGCAGAGATGAGTTCCTTCCAAACACAATATTTAAAAATATTTTTGAAAGTCTCTCAATGAATTGTAACTCTTCAAATGTAAAATCCTTTGAAACACTATATTTAAAATAATCCTATAAAGGCTCTCAATAATTTCTCTCTTCAAGTGTAAGGTCCTTCGAAACTATGTACAGTAATTCTATAAAGGCTCTTAATGAATTTTATATCTGCAAGTGTAAGGTCCTTAGGAACACTGCTGTTAAAAACATTTTCGAAAGGCTCTCATTGATTTTTCACTCGAATTAGAATAGGAAACAAATTTGGGGAAACTTCCTTTAAATACCATTCAACTGAAGATAGAAAAGTGAATACTTAAATTAATTGATAATGTTCACAAAGATTGGTCAATGAATGTGTTTTTAAATTTCCTTATGCAGGATTAACACAAACATAAAATTAACATCCCTGGGAGTGTGTTTCTTTAGCCTTATTGATTTGGAAAGTCTCTAAAATTGCATCAAAGTTTAGAGCCCTTTTCTTACTTTGTTAGTTGAACGAAATATGTTTTATTCCTTGTTTTAAACAATACCGCTCTCTTCTTGAAATTCCCAAAAATATTCTTCTCAGTTTAATATAAAGAAAAGGATAAAAGATAAAAAAGAGCTTATTCACAAAGTGGTTTATTTTATATTTTATTGTGTATTCAATTTAATATTTGTGAGTTTGTGAACTGAAAGCAAAGTGTGGAAATAGGAAATTTTTTATTAAACATGGTTCCAAAAATTATTAAAGATATAAGAAGTGTCTGGAGAGACCGAGTGTTCCGTAAGGAAAGTTCCCTGAAAGGTTCTCATATTTTCTTGAAATTCTCACAATAATTTTACAATATTCTTTCACAATATAAATGAATAATACTTTGGAAAATTATTTCCTTCCTAACCAAACTGGAGATAAATATGTGTTTGAAGCATCTTTCACTTGAAGAGATACAATTCATTGAGAGCCTTTATAGAATAACTTTAAATGTTGTGTTTGGAAATACCCTTTTACACTTGAAGAGATATTTTCTAGATTCCCTGAAATTCTCACAACTTTTTACAACTTTCTTTCGCAATTTGAATATTGCTCCGGAATAATATTTTTCTTCTATTCAAATTGGAGATAAAATTCGTTCAGAGCCTTAGTAAAATATTTTTAAATATTGTGTTTCGAAGGGCATTTCACTTGACGAGAGCGATTTAGTAAATATATTTCGAAGAACCTTTTTTTTCCATACAATTTTTATGAAGTTCTCTGAAAAATTTACAGTAGTTCGCACACTCTTGGCAAAAATCTTCTAAAGGGAATAACAAGAATTATGAAACAATGAATGAATTATCAAAATAATAAATCCAGAAAAAATCTGCTAAAGAGAAAATTAACAATTAAGAATAATAATGGAAGTGACTTCACTGGTAAAACAGTGTTCATAGAAAGAGTTTTCAAGATGTGGTTTCTATGAATCCGAAGTGTTTTAATATCAAAAGAATTTATCCAAAAAAAATCTTCTAAAGAGAAAATCTTCCAGAACAAATCTTCTAAAGAGAAAATCTTCCAAAACATGTTTTCTCCTCATCGTGAACTATTTCTATTTCCTTATTCAATGTCGCAATACAAATTAAAAATGTGATTGTAAAATAATTTCCAAGCTTAGTACAATGGGCATCAATGCCTGAGTGCTTGGAGGTCTCATTCTTCAGCGGTTCTCCGGCGTACCCCACATCTATTTATCTATCTAATATATTATTATTATTAGTAGGCTAAAAGAACACCGCGACCTAAGGAATCTATTGTGCAACCTCGTACCGAACTAAAACAGTCCTAGACTATTTATAAATCTCGTAACTGCTGTGGGCTCAAATATATTCTTTTATACTTGATCTCTAATATATTATATAATAATTTGGTAAATTATCCTTAAATGATATAGTTCACAAAAACATCCTAGAGAATAGTTGTCCATCAGAGACATAATTTTGTTACTCTGGATCATAAGTTCAGACGAAGAATTCAACATTCTGTAGCTGCGAGTTATTCCCAATTTCTTTACATAAAAGTATACTCCATTTTGGTAACTAAAGCAGTCCATCAGAGACATAATTTTGTTACTCTGGATCATAAGTTCAGACGAAGAATTCAACATTCTGTAGCTGCGAGTTATTCCCAATTTCCTTACATAAAAGTATACTCCATTTTGGTAACTAAAGCATTATGGGGAACTAGAAACTATCTCTAGTACGGAATAAAACTGGATGTGTAAAATTAAGCGCTGTGGGGTGGTTTTCATCTTCCAATTTGAGCGTCTTCACATACCAAACAAAAAATTAGAATTAAATTAGAGTAAAATTCTAAATAAAATCAACAATAAAGAATAAATCTAAATAAGGAATAATAAATCATCATAATCATCGGCATCATTATTTATAAAAATAAAATCATTATAAATTTAATATATATAATATATATATATATATATATATATATATATATATATATATATATATATATATATATATATATATATATATATATATATATATATATATATATATATATATATATATATATATATATATATATATATATATATATATATATATATATATATATATATAATATATATATAATATAATATATTAAATCATAATTTATCAATCATTTAACTTTGCAGAAACAGATTATGCTGGGTTTTCAAACTATTCCCCCCAACATCTCAACGAAGTTTTTCTTGAACATTTTTGTCTAAATAAGCATCCTTACGATTTGGCTATTTTCTAGATTTATAAGTTAATTATTATTTGAGATTGGAACAAATTTATGTAAGTTGGAACAAATTCTCTCCAAGTCTTATTTGAGTTTGGAGCAAATTCTCTCCAAGTCTCATGTGTTCATAATATTTTTAAGTATGTTTTTATATATCATTCTAATTCTCTTCTCTTACAATTTATTTTCTTAACTTCTTCTCTGATCAGTAAAATAAATCATTTAGTAAATTAATAAATTTTTCCTATGAAAATTTATCTAGTCCTAGTAAAGAAAAAAAAACAGCAGTGTCGTCTCAACCAACACAAAAATTGGGTGGTATTCTATTCCTGCAAAATATATCCCACGACATCATTAACAGAACACAGAAACACGAACCGAAATTCGATTGAAATTGAAAACAAACAAAGAAAAAATTATATTATTATAAATATTTGCGAATTGTTGCTTAACTTGTTGTTAGTTTTATTACTGCTTCATCATCGTCAGATCTTTTTTAACTGAATTTAACTACTCTGAATTTATCTGAACATTTCTGCTCTGAATCTAAAACTCTAAACGAACGGTCTATAAAAGCATTCATTCTACCAACTATCGAAACTACCAACTGCGAAGTCCGAACGAAGTCTTTAGCATATTTAAAGTGAAACGATTGTGAAAGCTGACCAACAATTACACAAGCCAAGCTGAAAGAGAATTGAGTAACAGTATTACCTAAAAAAACGGCGACACGGAAGAAGATAAAATTATTTACAAGCAATTAAAAGAATTCATAAAAAAATCGTATTAAAATAAGTAAAATAAAAAGAGAAAAACAAGAATTGAAAGAAAGCGTTTAAGAAAATTTTATTATAATAATTAAGGGAGAATATTATAATAAATATTATAATAAAAAATATAATCAAAATATTATAATAAAAAATATAATAATAAAAAATATAATAATAAAAAATATAATAATAAAAAATTTTATAAAATATTATAATAAAAATATTATAATATAAAATATAATAAAAAGATTATAATATAAAATATAATAAAAAGATTATAATATAAAATATAATAAATAGATTATAATATAAAATATAATAAAAAGATTATAATATAAAATATAATAATTATAATAAAAAATATTATAAAAAATATTATAAAAGAATTTTATAATATTAAATTAATATTATAAAAAAAAATATTATAAAAAGATTTTATAATAAAAAATATAAAAAATATAATAAAAAATATTATAAAAAAATATTATAATAAAAAATAATATAATAAAAAATATAGGAATATCAAAATTTAAATAAAAAATATTATAATAAAAATTATAATATCAGTATTGAAAGAAGAAAGAAGAGAGAAAGAAAAACAAAAAAGGATTATTTACAAAGCAGAAATTGTTGAAAACTAAACAGAGATTAAAAATATAAATATATATTTTTATTTGTTGTTTCTTAATGAAATTTTTTTAATTATGAATTTTCATATTTAAAAAAAAAAGAAGAAAGAAAAATTATCAAATTTAACATTTTAACTAAAAATTAGTTATTAGAGTAGCCGGCAGAGTAGCTTTGCGAAGGAGTCTGTGCAATATTTTAAAGAGGAGCCCACCGGGTTTTAAAGCAATAACTGTGAAAGCAAAGATTCTGTTGTCTGGAAAGTCAGAGAACGCATTTTTTTAAAGTTATTTGCTTACATAGAATTACATGAAATTGAAGGTTGTTAAAACACACAATTTTTAATATTAAATTTTAATCATTTCTCACTTGCAATCGTAAACAAAATCAAATAATCAAAAGTTGTTCCAAAAGAAGTGAAATAAATATTGGACATAAATTATAAATTAAACCGATTCAATCGCTCTAAATAAATAAATTGTGTTGATTGTATAAAAAATACAAATACATAAATTGTTTTTAAATATTATCCACTTTTTATGTAATTTTTGTGTGTCTATATTTATATCGATAAATCAAATACATTTGTAAAAAGGTTGTTTTTAAACAAAAGCGAAAAAAAATTATAGTAATTATCAACACAAACGCAAAACCCAAGTCAATTGAAGCATATTTATAGGCGTTAAAAAATAACTATAATAAAGCCTCTCTCTATTTGTGCAATATTTCGCCTCTAGAAACACCCCACCCCCCCAAAAACACAAATCACGTAAAGTAAACATACGGTAAAATATCAAAAAGAGAATTTATCATAATCAGCAACTTAACATCATATTTTTAAATATAAATATAAATATTAATATTATAGAAAAACGTTCTCTCGTTTTGAGGCGTTTTCTTTTTTGTCTCATATAAAATAGACAAATTTTTTCTCAACTTAATTTGTAAGTTAGGTTAATGCAGTGTCGATGCTCTTCAATCGAGCATTGAACTGACAAGAATTACGCGTTTTGACAATCAAGGAAAATTAGCGTATACATATATACAGCAATATTTGCATAGATATTTGCATCAATATATATATACATAGAATATAAATATACATTTACCTAAAGTATCTGAACTTTACATTATATTTAACTAACTGTCTACATCTTCGTGTGTTGTGTGATCTTATTCTATACAAAACTTTGACTTAAAACTAAAACTTACCCAGTCTTGGACTTCGACAATCTTTGTAGTAGAATTATATTGAATCAAATTTTAACTAAATTTAAAAAAAAGGTTTTAAATACATATAAATTTCATATCTTTGCTATACAACTTTATTCTCTATAAAAAACCTTGTCTATATATATTATAAATATATACAACACCTTCTATAGAAACCTTGTCTATAAATTTACAACACCTTCTATATAAACCTTGTCTGTATTGTATAAATAAACAACACCCTATACAACACCCTCACTCTTCTATACAAACCTTGCCCTATATTTTATAAATATACACACCTTGAATCCCTAAAGTGATATTTAGCTAAACTTATTGCACAATATCCACTCGACAATCCTGTCAATCTTTTGTTTCTTGACACACAATTTCGAATTTTTCTTTTAGGCTCTCACTCAGTCTCTGTACGAGTCAGCCACACTCTTGACAATCTCTCCTTGGACTTGATCTATTAAATCAAACGAGTTTCAAACTTCTACCTTGAACAATAAATCACCTTATATACTCTATATAGTCTATATACTATTTATATAAATAAATTACCTTAACTATTTTCCCCTACCTCCTGCATACTGAGAAGTATTTTTTATAAGAAATATTTTCACTCTTAACTTAAACATTTATTATACATAAATAAACTATTTTTCATTAAAGAACTTTAAAATATTCAAATTTATCACTGTAAAATATCACCTAAATTGTTAGCATATCGATTAAATTTTATATATATTTCACTATATAGAATATATATCAAAATATGTCAAACTAGTTTAATTGGGTTCTAATCAAAATCAAATTTAACAACAAAATCAATTAAGAGAGTTCGTTCTATTGAATGCAATATGAAATGTTTTAAGCATATCAATTTAAACTAGATTTAGAGATACACTTCATTAACCACAAACAGGATTAGAATAAGCTGAAATATCAAAAAACTCAATTAGAGTGCAACTAGATTGAAACTAAACTAGAATAGAGTTAAACTGGTTGCAATAAAACCAACTTGGAATTAAACTCAATTAAAACTAAATCAGAGTGTAGTTAAACAAGATCAGAAACGAGTTAAATAAGATCTAATACAAGTTAAAGAAGATCTGATAGAAGTTAAACCAGATCTGATAACCATATCTGTTAAACAAGATCAGAAATAAGTTAAGCAATATCAGATACAAGTTAAACAACATCAGATACGAGTAAAATAAGATCTGATACAAGTTAAACAAGATCAAATAGCAGTTAAAGAAGATCTGACACGAGTTAAACAAGATCAGACACAAGTTTAACAAGATCAAATACCAGTTAAAGATCATATACAAGTTTAACAAGAACATATAAAAGTATAACAAGATCAGGTAATAGTTCAACAAGATCATTGTTAAACTAGTTTATAGTAAAACTAGTTTATAGTTGAAACTAGTATAAACTAGAGTTATAGTTAAACCAAATTAACATACATTGTAAAAGCAACAATTTGCATAAATTGCATACGAATCAAAATCACCACCACCACCACCAATTCACTTCACTTGACCATAACCAACACCACCACCACCTCTCAACCCAAGCCTTTGCTTAAAAAACCACCCAGAAATCAACCGCTCAACCCAGCTACCTCGATCCTTTAAATCCACACCACAACCCCAATCAAAACTCCTGCACAAAATACCACTTGCTGCATATAAAGTGCTCGATTCTTGTTACAACAACAACAACAACAACAACAACAACAACAACAACCGCAACAAGAAACAATTACAAGAAACTGCAGAAAAAGAAACGTAAAGTAAAATTATATACAAAAAAACTAACTAAAATTATATAAAAAAATAAGCAAAGAAAACAACTAAACTAATAAAAACTGCAACAAATCAAGCATACAAACTTAAAGACAACAACAACCAAATTAATATAAACAACTCTTTAAATTTGTTAACCAAACTACAATTTAAATTTGGAAAGAAAAAAGGAAGTAACTAAAAAAAAAGCAAGTAATATTAAACAAAGAAAAAAAAAGAAAAAAATAAACAAAACAATTGAAAACCTTTCCACCAAATTAATTATAAATACTCAGTTAATATAATAATAGAAAAAAATCCTGCCGTTAAACGTTATAATAGAATTATTCACCATTGCCGCGTTAACAGAAACAACAACAATTGCAACAACGCTTGCAACGTCGTCGTCGTCGTCGTCGTCGCCGTCGTCGTCAGCGTTAGCAACAGCGGCGGCAACAGCAACCGTTAAAGAAGAACCCATAAAAGATTTAATAATGGTAAGAGTTATTGAAGACAACAAAAACAACACCACCAAAAACCCACCCCCTCTACTACTACTAGTACTCTAACCACCCAACCAACCAAGCAAATCACCTCAAAAAAAACAAAAGCGTATTCCATACTCTATTGTTGTCTCTGAGTCACACACACACACAATCAATCGCTCAGACGCGTTGAGTGGTTACAGTTCCCAAACCACCGAACTTAGCCCAACCAAACCAAATCAAGCCACGACGAGCCAAGGCGGACCACCTCCTCTCTGGTTGGGCCCATACGATGTGCGTGTGTTGTGTAACTGCTTTGAGAGGAAACCAATTCGAAAACCGGGTGTTCAAAATTCATTCAAGAAATGCATCAAAAACAAAAACTAAACTAAACCGAATCAGTGTGTGTGTTTATTAATTAATTTTACTTACAATATATTATTCAACAATCAATATAACATCATTTATAGAGTTAAACATATCGCATTATTTTTATTATTTATTAAACACTTAAATCTGTGACAATGGTTTGGGAACGGGAAATTTACACCACCTTCGCTCAAGCAGAACTCCCTTTGGATCTGTTTTCAGCTGTGAACTGTGTTTCTAGCCACATTCAATCTGGTCTATATTTTCTATGTATACAACACCTTATTTCTTCTATACAAACCTTTACTATATTTTATAAATATACACACCTTGAATCCCTGAAGTGATGTTTAGGCAAACTTATTGCCCAATATCCACCCTACAATCCATCTTGTCAATCTTTTGTTTCTTGAACACACAATTGCGAATTTTTCTTTTAGGCACTCAATCAGTCTCTGTACGAGTCAATATCCACCCGATAATCCTCTTGTTTCTTGAAACAGTTTTCGGAATTTTTGTTTTAGGCAGTCTCAGTCTCTGTACGAGTCGGCCACATTCTTGAGCCCTGTAGAAATATACATTGTATTCGGTCTGTTTTTGACTGTGAACTGTTTTCCCCATGGTAGGTCTTCATTTTTATCAACACCATTATCATTTCTTTACATAGAAATTGTTCTCTGCGAAAAACTTTTAAAGGAATTACATTTTCATTTCCAATACATTGTTTGAGGTATTTTTCAATAAACTGGACTATTTTTAAATGAATATAGAAGCACATCATCCCTAACTAGTATTTCCAACTAGAATTTTTAACTAGTATCTCCAACTAGTATCTCTAAACAGTATCTCCAACTGGCATCTCCAGCTAGCATCTCCAACTAGCATCTCCAGCTAGCATCTCCAACTAGCATCTCCAGCTAGCATCTCCAACTAGCATCTCCAAACAGTACCTCTAACTAGTATCTCCAACTAGTATATCCAACTAGTATCTCGAAATAGGAATCAGAGCTGGCCACTTCCAGCAGGAATGAGTATATGAAATACCTTTCATTTGACCCCTCGAAGGAGTTTCTAAATGTCTCTCTAATGTATCTCTGAGTATCACTAGTAAATATCATTAGGAGTCAATTAATGTCAGCGGAATCATTAATCATGAAGATTTACATACGAGTATATCATTGATTTTTATCGCCTCTCTGGAAGTTACCTTTAGTCGCCTTCTAAAACCCGTCGCAGAAATGTTTCGGACGAAAGAAAAGTAAAAATGAAAGAAACAACTCTGGAAACAACTCTGGAAACAACTCTGGAATCGATTGAAGAAGACACTCAACGGAATAGTACGTCATATTTTCGAAACACTATTGTGGCGAGTGACATGAGATTATAATAGAAAGGTAACATTTTCCTGGGCATATTCCTCTTTACTGTTCCAATGAGCTCTAAAATAGACCTAAATAATTGTAGACATACTGAAATCGTTCGTTTTAACTATGCTGTACATGGATTATTAAGACTGAGAAAATCCCTTTCTTAATTTAATATTATCTTCAAGATTCTCCATTTAATAGTCTCCATCGTTCCTAAACATTATCCTGATCTAAATTTTAGTTCAAAAGTTAAAAAGTTCTCATCGTTCCTGAAGATTATCTCTTGATATAATTTTTAATTTATTCCCTGGAACGGTTTCCTTGAATTAAAGGCCAATTTATTTTCTTTTCCGTAGGAGAACTATTTACAAATTTCATCAGAGTTGTTTGGAGATTATATTGCTTTGGAGTATTCACCTTAAAAGTACTTTAAATCCTCGCTTGAATCTGCCCATTTATTGGTTGTTTTGTTTCATTGAGGATTTCATCTAAAATCGACTTTAAATATCTCCCCAATATCTACAGTAGGTGCTTCGCAGTTGAACTTGTTTTTACTTACCCTTTCGAATCCAGAGTATGAGACTTGCACATAAGAAGCTTGTGAGTATTGTGTCTTATTGCAAAGGAACAAATTTTTGAAGATAGTATTCCATCTTTCGTATATGAATGTGGTTCATTTCCGGATTGGTACCATTTTGTTCATATCTGCGATGGATCAGAATCGAATGATTCAGGGGGTGTTTTGTGGATTTATCCATAGGAACCACTACTTTTCTAGAACTACTTATATCTACAGAGGTATCGTATTTCATCTTATTATCCTTTATTTCCAATTCGGTATTTGGAAATTCCATTCATATCTTGAGGGAGAAACATTCAATGAAATAGTCTGCTCACTTTAAAAGTGATTCCACCTACAGTTTTTATCTTATCCTTCTCTGTAACTAACTCTGCATCCTTCCTATAAACAGGTGTCTAATGAGTGCCACACATATTCCACGATTCTTATTAAATTTTTGAGTCAGTTCTCGACCTCTCGGAACATTTTCAATACTTCCGACAAATTTTGTATCCCTCAGTTGATTTAATTTACAAGTCCCCTCTTGGAACTATTTTAGAGAGGACATTTATTTTTGTGTTTCCACGACTCATATTCAGTTTACATGAAGGTTCCCAATTCCTTGAACCCAATTCGATAACCGTTTATCAGTTAACATCATCATACATATCAGTTCATTTTATATAAAAGTGTTGTATCTCGACCTTTAAGCACATTTTAGTCAAGACCCTCACTTTTTGTATCCTATATTTCTGTCATCGATTCATATTCAATTTACTTGATGGTTCTTGGCCGCTCGGATCATATTTGTATTCACACCTTGTGTATCAACACCTTTGGTATCAACACCTTTGGTATTAACACCTTTGGTATCAACACCTTTCGTATCAACATCTTTCGTATCAGCACCTTTTGTATTATCATCTGTTGCAAGAACTCCTTTTCTATCAACACCTTAGTATCACCCCTTTGGTATCAACACTTTTGTATCAACACCTACAACACCTTTTCAATCCTCAGTTCCTCTTAAATTTACGAGTCGGGCTTCTCGGAGTATTTTAATGGAGGCGTTTGTTGTTTCTTCTCGCAGTTCTTGTTTAGATTTAGAGATTTTGTGGTCATTATTTTACTGATTACTGAAACACTTGATTCATCCTTCCAAATTTTGTTGCCAATGATATTGTTTGATATTCTTTTAGTAACACTTTGTATAGTTGCGCCGGCAACATCGCAAAGAGTTGACAGTCTATGATGGGTCCACTCTGTCCATTCTGCAATTACTCGTAAGAGGCCGTGGTGTAAATTTCCTGCTTCCATATTTCATTTAACGCAACCATTGACACAGTTTTAAATGTTTTCCGATTATAGTTTTTTTCAATATTATTATTTTAAGAATTAAAAAGGTGAACAGTTTGCGCGAAGAGTTTTGGTGGTGATGGTGTCTCTCGATGGCGATGGCCTACGCGATTGTCTGTATCTTGGGCATATTGCCATCGTCCAACGTAGCACCAGGGTTTTACATTTCAATCTTTACTACCACTTACTTACTCACTTACTTTGGGACTATGAGAGTAGCGTCTATTTTCCACTTAACGTAGAACTAACTGTCTTTGCTGCCTTTCCTCAATTTACATTTAACATATTTTACGCCTCACTTTAACCACCTCTCTTACCTACTTACTAACTACACTTACTTTCCTCGCTTCTCTGCTTCTTCACTAACTCACTATTTTTCATTATTTTCTTATCACTCTTCTCTTCCCCTCCTCCTCTATATACTACTCTGTGAGTTTCGTAGTGTTTTTCTCAGTTCTCGATTTAAGATAACAATTATTAAGCACTTTTTTTGCCATTTGCCAATTTTTAACACGCTCGGCTACTTTTGTTCTCAACTTAATTTGATATTTTTGTACAATTTTTAACTTTACCGATTTCTTTTCTTTTGAATATATTTGCCAAAAACAAAAACAAAACAAAATTAATATAAAAAAACCAAAAATTTCCAATTAAACTTGCATCACACGACTTGTAACTTGCAAACTGAAGCATTATCTAAGCAAAAGCACACGACAGCAAATGCAATTGTTGCAAGCACCGCCACCAACGCATCCGCATCATTTGCATCAGTCGCCCCACCCGTCATACCAAACGGCGGCCTATCCGCCTCCGTCCGCCATGCTGCAACACCACCAGCACCACCACCATCAACAGCAGCAGCAGCAACAACAACAACAACAACAGCAGCAGCAGCAACAGCAACACCAGCTGCAGCTGCAACAGCAGTACTTCTTTCAGCAGCAACAGCAGCAGCAGCAGCAACAACAACAACAACACCACCAACTGCAGCAGCAACAGCAGCTGCAGATGCTGCAAACGTACATGCAGCTGCAGGTGAACAACATGGGCCCAGCCGCCAAGTTCGAGGCGGTAGCTCAGCAGCAGCAGCAGCAGTACGCGTTCGCCTCGCCAGCGGGGCCGCTCACAATTATACCGGCGTGCAACAGCGCTGCTGCCGTGGCCGCCATGTTCGCAAACGAAGCCGTCGCAGTCGCCACATCACCACCAACATCGAACATCCCATCCAATAATGTAAATAATAACATTAATCTATCAGCAACTAGTACCACTACTACCAATACTACTACTACCACCAATTCTACTACTACTACTACTACTACTACTACTACAAGAACTGCAGCTGCGTGTGCCGCCGACGTCGAAATGAACGCCGCTGTACGCAGCATCACCACTGCCACCGCTGGTATTGGTCTCTTGGCTGCACCGAATATGCTGCTCGGGCATGACTATGCCGGGCGCTTTGTAGCAGCGCTCGCTCCTGGACGCAGGGGTAGTTGTGGTGGTGGCCTGCACGGCGCCTTCTTTGGTAGTGGGCTCGGCGGCAGTGGTCAGTCAGGTGGCGGCAGCAATGCCGCCCATCCGTTTACAATTGCTGCCGCTGCTTCTGCTGCTGTCGTCGCTAACGCTACCGCCGACGTTCGCGGCGCTTCATCTCTAAGCAGCTGCAGTTCTTCATCTTCTGATTGTTCTATGCCATCGCCATCTTCTCTACACTTATCTTCTCCTAACAAGGTTTGTGTCTTCACTAAGCATCAATCCTTATGCAATTCTATGCTCTCTACACTTTCTTTCATATTTCTTTTCCGCCTCTCTCTCTTCATTTCCTATTTGATATCACTATTTGTTTTATTGCTCTCGTATTCACATTGCTTCCTCTCGTATTCACATTGCTTCCTTTCTTTATCTTTCTTATTCACATTTGTTCTTTTTATGTTTCTTCTTCACATTTCTTCCTTTCCTTATCGTTCTTACTCACATTGCTTCGTTTTACATTTCTTTTTCACTTTTCTTCGTTTCCTTCTCTTTCTTATTCACATCCTTTTATCTTTCTTTTTCACATTTCTTCCTTTCTTTATCCTTCTTCTTCACATTTCTTCCTTTCTTTATATTTCTTATTCGCATTCCTTCCTTTCTTTATCTTTCTTCTTCACATTGTTTCCTTTTATCCTTCCTCTTTACATTTCTTCTTTCCTTTATCTTTCTTCTTCGAATTTCTTCCTTTCTTTACATTCACATTTCTTCCTTTCTTTATCTTCCTTCTTCACATTTCTTCCTTTCCTTATCTTTCTTCTTCACATTCCTTCCTTTCTTTATCCTTCTTTACTTTTCTGCCTTTATCTATATTTCTTATTCGCATTTCTTCCTTTCTTTATCTTACTTTTTCCCATTGTTTCCTCTTATCTTTCTTCTTCATATTTCTTCTTTTCTTTATCTTTCTTCTTCCCATTGTTTCCTTTTATCTTTTTTCTTCAAATTTCTTCTTTTCTTTATCTTTCTTCTTCACATTCCCTGTTCACATTTCTTCATTTTTCCTTATCTTCTTGTATCACCGCATATCATATTTCTTAACTTTTCAATTTCATTCTCATTTCTCATTCATTTTCCATCATTTTCTTCTACTTTTCTTCTACCAATTTCCTATGCGAGTAGTTTGCATCCATTTAACCGACCTTCTCCTTAGTTGTTCCGTAGTTAGATTTGTTGTAGTAGCTTGTTGCATGCGGCCCGGGCACTCTAGAATATTTATATATGTATGAGTATATATCCTTAGTTTCTGTTCTGTTATTCTTTTTGGTTTATTCCAGGGTTTAAGGTACGCTATAAGCATTTTATTTCATTTAAGTGTGCTTAGAATAAGTTCCTTTTTTAAACTAATGTTTCCGGTGATCCTGTCTTGGTGAAATTGTATCTTAAGACCAAAATTACTATCACCAGGGAATATCTCTGTTTATTTATTGTTTGGATTTTACAACAGTTCGAAAAGAAATGGACTATCCAGATAATGGTACGTTAATTTCGTCGAAAATTACAGCGGAATAAAGCGATGACGTTCATAACTGTGGTATCTTCATATTTTGTCTATCCTCATTCTATTGTATAAGATATTAAAGGCGTGTCTCAATTTTTGTATCTATTTTAATATTTATTAAATGTTTTTTTGTTGTTATTTTTAAATACGTTTTTCTTATTAATACTTTGTATATTTCACAACAATGCTTATTATTTTATTTATATAATCCTTTGAAATAGTTCTTCAGAACTTCACCAGAACATTGGATGTTTATTATTTCATTTACATGATCCTTTGAAATAGTTCTTCAGAACTTCACCAGAACATTGGATGTTTATTATTTCATTTACATGATCCTTTGAAACAGTTCTTCAGAACTTCGCCAGAATGATGTTCATTATTTTATTTATATAATCCTCTGAGATAGCTCTTCAGAACTTCACCAGAGCAATGGATGTTTGTTATTTTATTTATATAGCCAGTATCTGAGATAGTTCTTAATAACTTCACCATATATGTGGAGAGTTTAAAATTGTCTTTACCGGTTCCCATGAATTGTTCAATTGCCCATTTTAGGCTGTTTTATATTTTGTATATTGTTCTCTTCTGAGCTACTGGTATTCTTATTTTGTTATTTTTGTATTCTTGTTATTCTGGAATCGGAATTCTGGATTCCCTGGTTCGATATGAATTCGACTACCACGTGAATGCTCATATTTCGGTGCTAAGATTCTTGAAACGCTTTACAGGAACATATTAAATCTCCTTATTTTCACTCTTAATTCTCCAACCATGGCAAATACTATTTTAAAAATATCTTGATGTCTTGGGAAGCTTAACAATTATAGAATTATCGGTCATATTTCAATTAAAATGACAGAGTATATATATATATATATTTCTCATATCTCTCGTAAGTTCTGGAACTATGGTCTTATATATTTTGGACTCCAGAGTAGAAGGTGACGTTGAGCGAAACTTTTGTTCAGCTTTCGGATTATGAAAGAGTTCAGAACTATATTCTCCGAACTTGTGGAGTTGCAGAGACTCGTAGGAGTGCATTTAGTGTTTTTAAATACTTGAAAACGAAGATCTCTTAGTTCTGGAACTATATTATCCGAACTTGTGGGGTTGTAGCGATTCCTGTGCGTGTATTTAGTTCTGTTTGATACTTGTAGATACTGAAGAGTCAAAGATTTGTTAGTTCTGAAACTAGAGTCTCCAAAGTTATCGCTGCAGAGGTTCTTGTGGTTGTGTTTCGGACTAATCGTGAACCGATTTATAAACTTTTGGGACTTAACTTTGGTGATATAAAGGTCTCTATTCAGTAGCTATATTACTCATAATACTGATGATTGCTCCTTTGAGTATATTTAGTAACTTTTACGGAGCGATATATCATAGCGATTTAGAGACCATGAAAGGTTCTAGAGTTGAATATCTCAGAGTTCTGGAACTATAGTCTCAGAATTTATTGTTTTAGATGGATGCCTATTAAAAGATGTGGTGCAAAACTATCCATACACTATTGGTACTATGAGAGACTGTGGAGGTGTCTCTTAGTTCCTTGACTGTACTTACTCCTTTGACTATAGTTTTCTTATGGTTATTCCTGTGAGTCGATTTAAAGATTTTTGATTATAAATCTTTTCGAGACTGTGAGTAATTGGAGAGTTGAAGCTCTCTTTGTTCTGGTGCTATTTTAATATTGAATAGTGATTGTAGAGACTCCTTTGGGTCTATTAGATAACATTTTATGGACTATGTGAGATAGGAGAGATGAAGATCTCTTAGTTCTGTTCATATAATCTCATCATACGGTTGCAACTCCCATCCCTTTCAAAGGAAGACATTAGTTCCCATCCCTTGTTGGAAATCAGTCTCACTAAATTATGTCACTGTCGTTATCTTTATTAACGTTTATCTGCAATCATGCAAATTATGCCAGTACTGATCAAAGCCCCGGCAGTTGATGGTAGTTCCAGAACCGTGAGAACTGTTGCAGGCCGTTCTCATTACTCTACTCTTCACGGCTGTTTGTGTAACGCTCGGGAATCCTATCAGCTTGAGCAATAATTATATTCCCATTTTCACAAATCGCTCTATTTAATTATAGACCAGAGACCAGACCAGACCAGACCAGAACCGAGCCAGGCAAATTGCCCGTTTATACGTCGGGCAAATAATTATTACCGCATCGATGTACAATTCAAATTGCCGGCCAATTAAAGCTAAAAACTAGTTGCACGGCACTGACAGCACTCACAAGTAACAACCAACAACCAACAATTTTAGTGTCTCAATGACGCACGGCACCATTATATTTTGCAATGCAACTCTCGAAACACAAGCGCTCTGGCTCAGTCGGTACCCAAACAGAAGTAAATCAGTTTAAGCATATATAAACTGACGATGACTACCCGCCCGTACACCTCCCCAATACTTCGAGGGAGCGAGCGAGCGACCGACCGCAAACGCCCTTTGAATCTTAATGCCAAGAATTGTGAGGAAGCGGAATTGGAATGGAAGGAAGCACCCTTTTCAAATGTCAGCCGTGGAAAAGTGCGTGCGGTGGCTTCCGTCTGCAGCTCAGTCTGTGGTTATGTGTGTGTGTGTGTGTGTCTGACTGTGTCGGGAGACGACGTTCGCTGTCGAACACTTCAACTTCTTCAGTCATTATTTGCACTTGACTGTGCCTGAGCCTGTTTGTGTGCCTGAGCCTTGCGTGTATGCCTGTGCGTGTATGCCTGTGTGTGTTTTGTGTATTTGCGATTGAAGTCTCGGCCTATTTTGCGGTCTATTTAAAATTATTAACTGTATTAAACTCCATTACCACTTCTCTCTTCACTCGGCTTCGCCAGGACTCTCTGATTAGGGAAAACATTTACCACCTCTCATTGCTGGCGTTCATTATTTATGCAGTGCACACAGTCATCACCAGTGGGGGCGGCGGAGAGTAGGGTGCACCCTTCGTGGCGATTAGGTAGCAATAAAAAGAAGAGAAATTGTTTTAAAGTGAAAAATGGTTTCATTTTAGTCATAAAAAAAAAAATAGTAATAGTCTCCGATAGTAATGCACCCCTTCCGGAGCTCTTTTATGGTGTACCATGGAACTATTCTGGTAGGCTGTGAGGTGGGTGAGACGGTGGGTGCGTGCTTTGATATGAGTTATTGATTAGTTTGCGTTGAATTCACGACAATTGCTGCAATAGTTAGCACCCACAATAGCTGCACTCAAAGAAAATCTGTCATAAAACTAATGGGAAAGTTGTTTGCGCCAAAGAAGAATTCATTCAAAATGCCACAAAGAAGTCTGCTTTCTTTCTAGGCTACAAAAAGTTATCTCTAGAGCTGACCCCTTCTTTAGCTTTTAATTCTAAATTAACTTAAAGAAACAAGCAGCTTACTAGCCTGCCAGGACACCTCTCTCTTCCTTCTTTCTAGGCAACAAAAAGTTATCTCTAGAGCTGCCCTGCCCCTTGTTTTGCTTATAATTCTAAGTTTACTTAAAGAAACAAGCAGCTTACTAACCTGCCAGGACTCCTCTCACTTCCTTGCTTACTTTAATTCATAGTAATTGTTTCTAATGTAGGGTTGAGAATCTCCCTATTTATTGTTTTTTATAACTCACCTGCTAAGCACCCCTCTGCAAGTACCCCTCCGGCCAAGTCAACCCATTTATTTGCCGCCTCTGTGTGTGGCTTATTTATGATTTGGTGATACTGGCGGGTTTTTAACGCGTCAACCGTCATTTTTAGTATTTCATTATTTTTATATTCTACTTGTACTCCTTTTTTTATACCACTCAGTGGCCTTCGCTTAATAGCACCTGCGTATGAGTGTGAGTGTGTGTTAGTGTGGATGGCAGGGGCTGTGTTGTTGATGGGAGCTGTGTAGTTGTTGGGAGGTGTAGCAGAGACGCCGTCATATATAATCTTTTTAATTTAGCTGGAAATTGAATTTTGTTTAGTGGCTTTTTGGTGACAGTGCAAACTGTACTCCTACTCGATTGGGGCGTTCTCTTTACACACAGAAAGCGAGCCAAAACGAGCACACACGCTCCCGAACGCACACTGCTGCGCACACACACCCATGGAACACAACAAACACACATTACATTATATCTGGCCTCCCATTTAGCATACGCTGTGGCGCTGCTGCTGGTTCGTTCTTATCGTCAAAATGCCCTGCATTAGTGCGGCCAACACTTAATTGCATTTTTATTCCCCAGCTCATAACGATGACGATGACGAGGGCGCCGCTAGATTCATATCGATTTGTCGTTTCTACTCCATATTGCATTGCACAATTTTTCGTATATACTCTCCTTGTACATGTGTATAATTTCCTTTTATTGTTTGCACACGTGCTCACCAGTCTAGAGCAGAGCAGAGCAGAGCCGACTTGACTAGAGCAGAGCAGAGCTGACTTGGCTAGGCAAGAGCAGACCAGATCAGAGCAGAGCCGAGCAGAGCAGAGCCGACTAGAACAGAGCAGACCCGACTAGAGCAGAGCGGAGCCGACTAGAACAGAGCAGAGCAGAGCCGACTAGAGCAGAGCAAAGTTGACTAGAGCAGAGCAGAGACGACTAGAGCAGAGCCGACTAGAGCAGAGCAAAGTTGACTAGAGCAGAGCAGAGCCGACTAGAGCAGAGCAGAGACGACTAGAGCAGAGCCGACTAGAGCAGAGCAGAGCCGATTAGAGCAGAGCAGAGCCGACTAGAGCAGAGCCGACCTGACCAACACAGACCTGACCAACGCAGACCTGACCAGTGCACACCAGACTAGAGCAGAACAGACCCCAAGCCGACCAGTCCCCTTAGCCATCCATGTCCGTCCACATTTGTTGTAGTTACGTGTAACACGCCTCGCTCGCCATGAGTCGCCGCTGAAGGCAGTTCTTTTAAACAAATTAAATGTGTCCATATCTGTGTTTCCACGCCTACCCGCATACACAATATACCAATAATAACGGCTAAAAGTCTTATATAATTAATTCGCATTTAAAATGATCGATAGGAAGGCACCGAGTTGACTCTATTCAGCGCGACTCCTCAACTCAACTCGTACCCAGCTGTCGTAGGACTTTTTAGCAGTGCAGTGGTTCGCTACCAGTGGTCTTGAGTATGGCGTTTGGCAAAGGTAGCGACCTGGTGGCGCTCTTCCACCGACCAACCAGCGAACGCACTGGCGTAGTGATTAAGCAATTAGCGTAAGAGTAAAGCAGTAATTTCCTTAAATTGTGTGCATAATAAATCCTGTCGTAGGCGTCACAATATTTACTTGGAAGACGTGTATACCTGGAAGAAAATGTGACATTTAGCTTCCGCGTAATACGTCTGGCTAAGGAAGGGGGTGGAAATATTTTACGTAATCTGTTAAGGGTGTTAGGGAAGAGGAACTACTTTTTCGTATGGATTGGGGGAGATTGTCTTCCAATTATCACTGCCGTCTCTCGGTGGACAGAAAGTCCTACTCCCAAAAGTCCTACTTGGATTTCTAATTGATACTATTCTTAATAAATAAGGAGGAGGAGACTGTGGAACATCTCTTCTGTAGGTGCCCCGCTCTGGCTAGAAGCAGAGCGAGCTCTATGCAAATACGCTTTTAATTCTCTTACAGAAGTGTCTGGCGCGAAAGTCAAACAAATCGTGCCCTTTATTAGGGCTTCGAAATGTTTTGACGAGTAAATCAGAGGTACGTTGTTACGCGGTGGTATCACAATGGACCCATGGTGGTCTGAATGAATTTCCTTGTACTCCCCGTTAACTTCATATGATTTGCTTCAAAGGTCCTTCAAGGTCATCATTCATCCCTTTTTGCATTGATGGCCTTCTGGAAAAACCACCGGAATTTTGCAGCATTCTGGCCACTGAGAAAGGGAAATGTTGCAACATTCTTGCCACTGAGAAAGGGAAATGTTCCCAAATTATTGCCACTGAGAAAGGGAAATATTGCAGCATTCTTGCCACTGAGAAAGGGATTGTTTCCTTTATATAGGAACAGAGAGTGTGAAACAAAATTCAGGATTCTTGCGTCGTAAACTGAGATTGAGAATTCAACTTCCTTAAGCTGAGACTAGGGAAATAATTTTCTTTCAGCTTCTAGAACGCGACTCGAATCCCTTGATTCTCATATTATAAGCTGAATAATAAAACACCAATTACCAGACCCATTTGTTGTTCACACGCTGAGATCGCAGGATAATAATTACACTTATTTAATAAATTATAAAAATGTTTGCCACTGCCTTTTTTTACAAAATATCCAGCTGCCAACTAGTCCTCCAAAATCCCGAGTGAGCCACACGAGAAATTCTTTCATAATCAAATATCATAAGCGAAAGCGAAACATACCTGAAATCCTTTGCGAGAGTGTCCTTGGCATTGTGTGAAAAGTCAACCACAGAAAAAAGATTAAAACAAAGAGAAATATATTTATTAAATAATGTTTGAAATATTTAATAAAATATTATATTCGCTAGCCAAAAGGAAGTTTATACACAAACACATACAGACACACACACACATGCATGCAATCGAACATAGGATCATGCACAGAGCCACGTGTCCACGCACACAAATTAATTAAAATTCATTTGCAACAAAATATGTACATAAGATTTTTCAATTAGCATGAAAGCATTCGGCACCACCAGCAACAAAAACAACAACAGCAACAAATAAACACCAACACAGGCAGAAAAACACACAGGCTCACATAAACACACACAGAGGCACTCACATACATGCCCGTTTATCATTTTGTATACTAAGGGATTGACATATTGCATACGCAAACCCCAAAACCAATTTCCACAACCGAAACCGGCGCGAATTCCGCGCCAAGCCGCCAAACCATGCCTTGCCACGCCAAGCCGCCAAGCCATGCCTTGCCACGCCAAGCGAAGCCAAGCTGTGCCAAGCCAAACTATGCCATTTTGTGTGCCAGTGGGAACACGCCCGTCATTGCGGCAGGCAGTCAAAGTCAGCCTAAGCGATGAGTGCATTTATACCTATATAGACATGAGGTTGTTTGTATGTATATATATGTGAGTGTATGTATGGATTTATATGTGTCTATATGTATGTGTATTTGAATGAAATGTGTGTATTTGAATGTGATGTGTATATGTGAATGTAGTGCGTGTGTGTGAGTATGTAACAAAAAATTACAGTAGTTTCTGCATTAATCTGTGCCTTCAGTACACGCACTCGCCCTGTATTAATTTCATTCCTGCCGCATTTTTCCCCCTGAGTTTGTCAGTTTTTTTAATATATTTTTTGCACCTGTGTTTGTGTGCATGCAGCTCACAAATGTGTGTGTGTGTGTGTGTGTGTTCGTTGGCTCGCCTATTGTAATATAATTATTATTAAATATTTCATATTTAACATTTTCACATTTTCAAAGTTTTTTGTTGGCTTTTGATCCGACAAGAAGTGAAAACAATTTTATTAAAATGAATTATAAAATCCCTGCTTGTCGCATTTTCCATAAATTAGTCACATTTAGAGCGGCGCTACACAAGTTCTACAGGGTTGTTTTGGTTCAGTAGAAGAGAGATAAGATTATAGTTGATCAGGCATCTGAAATGAGCCCATTTTGTTCGGTGGAGTGTTGCTAAAGGAATATGCCTCCAATAATTACTAAGTCTTCATTAGAGCACTGATCCTTCCTTCAATGAAAGGATGAGGATGACGATGGCTCTTTTTCCTATTATAAGAAGTACACTTCCAACAAAAGAGTTGAGTAAAATTACGTGAAATTTTATAAAAATCTTTTATTCAATTAGGAATTGATTTTCCGTACTTCAGTTATTTCATTACTAATTTCCAGTAATGCAGAGTCAGACAAATCAGCAAATTGCATTTTTTCTATTTACAAATTCAATTTGAAAACTTCAATAAATGTAGTTGCTTACTTTCCGCAATTGAAATAACCTATTTCCCTAACGAACTGCTGTTACTTGCTTTCAGAAATAGATATCGTTGCAAAAGAATTGTTTGAAAATATTGTGGAAAATCTGAATTTAATAATAGAAATAATTGAATATAAATGGAAAAATTAACTTCAAATTTCAGAATATCAAAATTTGCATTACTTAATTTTGGTGGTGAAAGTTAAATATTTCAGCCATGATTCAGAAATGATTTAAAATATGAAGTTACTAAATTTCAGTAATGCTAAAGAAATGATTTGAAATATGAAGTTATTAAATTGAAGTAAAGGAATTGATGACTAAGAAATGATTTCAGCTTCAAAGTTACTAAATTTCAGTAATGGGATTAATGACTACGAAATGGAAGAGCTGTCTTTGTAATTAGTAAATTTCAATTTAATTACTTAATGTCAGTGATTACTAAATTTACATAATTATTTTGCTGATTAATAACTGTATTGTCAATTATTGAATATGATTAATTTAATTACTTAAGTTTAGAAGTTACTTTGAAGAATTGCTGATTAGTTAATTACTGAATTAATTACTTATTTGCAGCACTTACTAAATTTTCATAATTATTTTGCTAATTGATAAATGTGTAAAGCATCATATTGGCAATTGCAGAATATAAATAATTTAATTACTTAATTTTAGAAGTGGTGTGACAAACTTCTGAATTACTTAATTTCAGTAATTGAATGGACTGACTATATGCCGTTCATGCATTTCAATATTTTTAATTTAATTTAGTTTTATAAACTGTGTTTCTACCTTCAACCAAAATTGCTAATTTTCGAAACTATTATTTGAATATCAATTTGGAGTACTTAAGTCCTAAAAAGTGCTTAATTCTATTACTTAAATTCCTAAATTTAATACCGGAATTTTATTAAATGAATGCCTTCCAGCAAAAAATTTACAAATTTTCATAATTGCAATTTCGAGCTTTTTTGAATATCAATTGAACTACTTAATTTCATTCATTGAATTAAGCACTTTTTTTAAAAACTGTTTTCATCAATTGAATTTCATGTGAGTTGAGAATGAGAACGAATTTATTAACTTTAAGGATAACAATTCATAGTTCCTTTGCTTAATTTCAGTAATTGAATTAAGCATTTCTTAGTAAATTATTTTCCTCAATTGAATGTGAAGCATTTCCCCAATGAATATTTACTAACTCTCAGAACTACAGTTTCTAGTGCCTTTACTTAATTTCAGTAATTGAATTAAGCGTTTTTTTTTTAGTAATTTATTGGCCTTAGTGGAATGACGGAATTTCATTGAATTGAAGCATTTCACCAATGAATTTACTAACTTTCAGAACAACAGTTCCTAGTTTTATGGAAGAAAAATAAATATGAGAAATATTCTTTAATATTATCAATTGAATTGCGTTTTTTCGTAATTAATCTGTTAAATTTCTTGAATTTATTTGCCGAGTTACAAAAATGAATGGTTGGATTTTTCATTTATTTATTTACATTTTTAGTTGCCAGTGGTAGGAAGAGCAAAATTGATTTCCCATGAATTTATTTACTTAGTTTCAGAAATTGAATTCCCTTTTTTTCAGTAATGCAGTGGATTCGTGGAAATTAATTGATGAATTTTTTACTCCTCCATCTCAGTAATTATATATGAATATTTCAGTATTGTACTGCATCATCAATTAGAATTTGTTCTTAATTTCAGTAATTATATAAATATTTCAGCGTTGTATTAATTAATTTCAGTAATTATATATATCAATAATTTCAGCAATTGTGATTTATTACTTAATTTCAGTAATTATATATGAATATTTCAGCATTGTACTGCAATCAAAGCTCAATCTACAGCAATAGACATTTATTTCTTAATGTCTGACTGCTTCCAATCTCAGGGCTTTGAGTAGAAATCTCCTGAGTATCCTTCAACTCACAGATGTTAAAAATTTTTTTAAATTTCTTAGTTCTTCAGAAAACTAGAAAGGATCTTTTTGAAACTATTTCATATCCCGATCCTTGGTATAATTAAATGTAATGTATTCCTTAAGATGACAATTCCGGAAATCCTTTGAAACTTCTTTTTCTGTTCTGCCCTGCTATTCACTGCTGAACTTGGTCTAAACCGACTGTAGGGTATTAGTATTAATATATTGGTTATCTTTATGAATAATTCTTTTACACATTTTTAATGAAAAACCGAACCATATGTAATCGAACATGAGCGATCCTTGTATGTTTGGCGCTATGGAAGAGTCCTGTTCTCTTTTTTGTTATGTTGCCTTTTATAAATAATGAATGTTTTCGTTTTTTTTCATTTCGATGGAATTTTGTTATAAATGTAGAAATATCTGAACAAGAATACACGAGAATTTGGCGTATGTTGCCTTTATTTATCCATTGAAAAATTCTTTTTGTTATTTTCAATGAGACATAAAAAAGCAACATTATAAATAAATTCATATGCAGTCATTTTATTTATTTACACATGATTCTCAAGGATTAATGTCGAGAGCCTCCTTTTTCTTAATATGAAAGCTTCTAAGCTTATGAGTATATCTGAACTGGACCCTCAGAGAAGCCAGAAGCTACTGAAAGTCAGTCGTGAAGGTCCTTTAAAGTTATCAGTCAACTGCTTATCCATCATCAACTGTTTAGGTCAGACCTAAACTATGCACTTTAATATCCAGCTTGGGTTATTTGCTTCGCTTTCTTTTCTGCCCTCCCATTTCTGCTTTATGATCCAAATAATTGCTACAAATTTACTTTTGAAATTCTTGCTAACAAATTCAAATAATTTGTTCCTTTCTTTATTGCTTTGTGTGTGTCTTTATTAATTTCCCTTAATCCTAATCCAATGTTTTGCCGCTGCACTGCTCTCGGCTGCTTCACACTTTATGAGTATGCCAAACTTTGTGCAGCAGGATCATCATCAACAGCAACAACAACACCGCCAGCAACATCAACAATTGCAGGAACAATGTGTAAATGTACGCCAAAGAAAGTTGCATCCGACAAGCAGACCATAACCGGGCAGAGAGCTCGGTGCCAGCAAAAGCAATTTAAATTTTCCGCTTCCATAGAAATGTCTCGTGCCTCCCACACTGTTGGCTTCAAGCCTCCCACATCGTTGGCTTCAAGCCAGCCAGTCCAACCAGTTTAACCAAGCGTCGTCCTGTAAGACTGGAAACGCTGCTATTCGGGGAGGAAAAAATTGCATTAAAAAAGAAAAGAAAGGACGATGGAAGACTTGAAGATTTTATTTTCTAACGATTTTTGCGCGCATAACTTTTTAATTTGTTTGCTGTTGTTGTTGTTGTTGTTCTTATTGCTTCTGGTGTTGTTGTCGTGTTCATTGAGCAGCTCTGCGTGTCCAACGCCTTCTTCTCGGTGTTGTCGGTTTGTTGTCGTTGGTGATGCCGCGAGAAATAGTTGCGTACAAGCAGGGGCACACATTCAGCAGCCACTCCCATACCCGTTCCTTCCACCCATACAACAGAAGCAGCGACGGTACAACTTTTTATATTACAGAATTTTCATAAAGTTTTTAATAAAATTTGCTACTTAATTTTTGCGCGAAAATTAGTTGCGTTACTTCAGCTTAGAGCGAAGAAGAAATTAAGCCATTTTCTTCTGCATTGCTGCGTATATTGTGGGCAATTCCTCCCCGGAAGCTTTGCGGACTTCCTTGACATATTTAAAAGCGTTCACAAATTGAATTTTGACATTTCAATGGCAAGGCACGCGTTTCGATTTACTGAATTGAAAGAGTTACATTACGTCGACCTAACCAGCTCACACACTCACACGGATTCAGGATATATTTGTACTCTCATACATTTGACATTCCTTGCCCAGCTCTTATTCATTTATACACTCACCCACTCATACCCATATCCATATACACGACTCTACTCTACTAGTGAGAAATCAAAGGCTCACCCTCACCCTTTGGTGCTGTTGAAATTCCTTTGAGCACGCACAAAAGCGGCTCCTAGAGCAGAGACGTACCCCACTGCCGCCGCCTGCCTTAGGGTTGACAGACGACCAGGCCCATTTTCATGGTTGTTGTAAGTTGTTGTAAGTTGTTGTAGGTTGTTGTAAGTTGTTGTAGGTTGTTGTACTCGCATAACGTAACGTCCTCAAATGGGCAAATCGGCATTTTTTCCTTCTTTTCCAATACGTGGTAGCTGCTCTGTCTCCTAACGCCAGAATCGCTGGAATCGCTCGCCGCTGAACGTTGTAAATCATAACAGAGCCCCGCTGGACAGTGCTGTGATCCCTTACAATGGTTATTGAGGCAGTTTCTTATCAATGGTTTTCCTTTATTCAATAATTTCCATTGCCAAAGCACATATTTTCAACTTCCAAGGATCATTTGAGGTTCTTTCGAATATGATGTAATTGGTCAGCAGTGTAGGAATACAATTTTGCTCCTGTGACTGGTCACTTAAATATAAAACCATAATAGTTTGCTTGGTGAGGATTCCTTTTTGTCCTTTTTGGAGGTCTGTTCTAGCGTTTAATAAATATCCTTTTGATAGGAGAACATAAATTTTCAAAAGTCCCTAAGAGGTGTGGGTATTGAACCTAAAACCCGATTCAATCTCTGCTTATAGAAACAATAACTGAAGTGAACCATCTCTGAGAACCCCAAAATTTCCAACATATTGGGAAAACTATTCTGTCTGTCGACGGTCCAAGGTCCAAAGTGATTGTTCCTATCACCCACCTTGAACATTTTTCTTCTGAATCTGAAATTCAATATTCCAAAAGCTATTCTTCTATATATAAAGACTATATAACAACGTCTTCATTCTCGCTTATCTCTTGAACCAAAAGAACCCTTTTCTAGTTTCTTCTCAAATTACAAAAAAAAAAAATAGTTGCCTACTTTTGGGAGTCAAGTTTTGTCCAACGAACGCAACACTGTTGTTTGTCCTCTGCTTTTTGCCTGCCACTTCACCCGCAATTGTCTTTGATCAGACACATTTTTGAAAATGTCCTCAGGGTAGATTTATCTAATCGCCAGGACTCTCGACAGCCTGCCAGCAGGGCAGGCAGCCAGACGGACGAATGGACAGGCGCAGCACGTAGGCATTTGCATTGCATACGCATCCGCATCCGCATCCTCCGCCGCTGTCAATTTTCAAAATGTTGTTAGTCGTCGTTTTCGTCTTCATCGACTTTATTGTTGCTGTTGGTGCTGCTGCTACTGCTGTGCACAGCTGCGCGCTTTCTTTACATGAGTTTATATTGACAATTATTTTTATTTCCTTATTTTTTTCCTTTAAAGTATTATTTTTCTACTGCTTGCTTTCTTTCCCTGCTCATAGACGCGTTATTATGACACAGATTTTTTGACAGCCACCATCACTGCCGCCACCCCTGTCACTGGCAACGCTGCAGCCAAGTCTTCTGACATATTGTTTTGTATAGGAAAGGACCTTTCTTTTCTTTCTTATGCTTCCTTTCGTGCTTCCTCTCTAACCGCTTTGGCATTGTGGCGCATTTGAATTTCCAATTTATGTGCGGGTGTCCCCAGTAACACAATAAATGGGAGGAAAAAAAATATTGAAATTAAAAATAAAATCACTTTTTGTAACAAATTACATAAGAAGAAAGTTCAACATTTCCACTAAAATACTTTGCTTGTACTCACTCAATGAAGAATACCCTACAATCTGCTGTTTGTCAACAAAAACTCCAAAGTTTTTCATAAGTGCACAAAGCAACAATGGTCTGATTTATTTTATCATACTTGGAACAATCGCATTTTGAGAGTGTTGTAATTGCACTCAGTGGACTACGAGGACCTTTAATTTTTACTCCATTTCTAGAGCTCTTTAATCCTGATGAATAAAAAACTCATAGTGGTATTCAAGGGAAGGGAAGGTTCTTCTCCAGCTATAGAGATATGTTATTCAAAGGATAGAACTGGTGTCTTAAAGAATTTATTTCTTTTGATCTCTATTGTATATCCCAGTAGAGATCACTGAAATTCGAAAATACATATATTGAGGAGTACCTGATATATAGATGGATGAGGGACCTCTATATATGGGTAGGCTCTGTGTACACGAGCTCTGTATATGGATGAGTCCAGAGTATGCGAATGCGTCCGGTGTATACACGTCAATTCTGTGTATATGGATTAATCCTTTATATGCTGATGAGTTCTCTATATAAGGATGAGATCTATGTACGAGTAAATGGATGAGTCCGACATATACGGATGAGTCCGACATATAGGGATGAGTCCGACATATACGGATGAGTCCGACATATACGGATGAGTCTGACATATACGGATGAGTCCGACATATAGGGATGAGTCCGACATATTGGGATGAGTCCGACATATACGGATGAGTCCGACATATACGGATGAGTCCGATATATACGGATGAGTCCGACATATACGGATGAGTCCGACATATACGGATAAGTCCAACTTATACGGATGAGTCCGACATATACGGATAAATCCCACATATACTGATGACTCCGACATATACGTATGAGTCGACTTATACGTTTGAGTCCAGATTATATGGTTGAGTCCTGAATATATAGATGAGTATATAGATGAGTCCTGAATATATAGATGAGTTCTGAGTATATCAATGAGTACTTAGTATATCAATCAGTTCTGAGTATATCAATGAGTTCTAACTATATAGATGACTTCTAAGTATTTAGATGAGTTCATTGTATAAGTATGAGTTTTGTGTGTATGAAAGAGTCCTCTATAGTGAATGAGGACTATATATAGATGAAGTCTCTATATATGTAGGAGTCATCTTGGATGAGTCCTCTATATATGTAGGAGTCATCTTGGATGAGTCCTCTATATATGGATGAGTTTTCTATATATGGATGAGTACTATATATGGATGAGTACTATATATGGATGAATCCTCTATATATGGATAAGTCTTCTATATATGGATGGATATTCTATGTATGGATGAGTCTCCTATATATGGATGAGTCTCCTATATATGGATGAGTCTTATATGTATGGATGAGTCTCCTATATATGTATGAGTCTAATATATATGGATGAATCCTTTATATATGGATGAGTCTTATATGTATGGATGAGTCTCCTATATATGGATGAGGTCTCTATGTATGGATGAGGTCTCTATGTATGGATGAAGTCTCTATATATGGACGAGTCCTCTATATATGGACGAAACCTCTATATATTGATGAGTTCGCGGTATATTGATGAGTCCTTTCTATATGGATGAGGTCTCTATGTATGGATGAAGTCTCTATATAAGGACGAGTCTTTCATATGTGGTTGAGTCCTTTGTATATGAATGAATTCCTTATACAAGTTTATGGATTTGGTCTGTATTTGGATGGGGCCTCTATATATGGCTGAGGTCTCTATAGAGGGATGATGGCTGTATATATGGATGAGTTTTGTGTATATGAGTGAGTCCTGTGTATATGGCTGAGTTTTCTCTGTATGGGAGAGTTCTGTGTATATGGAAGAGACGTCTATATATGGAAGACTTATCTATATAAGAAAGAAGTCCTCTGTTTATGAATATGTCCGGCGTATACGAATGTATATATGGATATGAGTCAGTCTTGTGTATATGAATGAGTCATCCATATATAAATACTTCATCTCTGTATATATGAATGAGCCCTGTGTATATGGATCAGTTTCCTTTACATGGAAGAGTTCTGTGTATATGGAAGAGACGTCTATATATGGAAGAGTCCTCTATATATGAATGAGTCCGGCGTATACGGATGAGCTTTGAGTCAGTCCTGTGTATATGGACAAGTTTTCTGAATGTGATTGAGTTTTGTGTATATGGAAGAGTCCTCTATGTATACATGGATGAAGTCTCTATATAGGTTTGAGTTCCATTTATATAGTTGAATTCTGTGTATATTGTTAACTCCTTTCGGGGTGAGAAAAAGGTTCTCTATATATTTTTTTTAATATTCCTTTCCTGGATGTTTTTCAACCATTTCATCAATTACTCCCCACTCAATCAGTTCTGACCGCATCCATTAACTTCCAGAGGGGAAGTCTAACAAAGACTCTGATATCTTCTTGACGCCTCTCCCGCAATCTCCTCGTAAGATTTCTCAATCACATTTGACGGCCTTTCAAATAGCACCATAGTATATATACGCGATTGTAGGGTGTTTGTAGTGGCGCATTGTCTTTCTGTTGGTTTTTAAATGACTGTGGACTTTGTCGAAAATCACTTGAAAAAACTTTTGTTTCCATCATTTTTTTCCCTATTTTTTTTGTCTTGTAAATTTTTGTTGTATTCTCTCGGACAGAAGTTTTTCGATTACGGTTTAATGAAATTTTTATTTTCTGCCCCGCCTCGATCCGATGCTGCCAGCGCTGCTTACGTGTACGCCAATGCATGCGGGCCCAAAGTTTGATGAATTATCATAAGCTGCGTAAAAAATGTAAAAGAAAATTTTACATTTAAATGAAGTAAAGTAAAGAAAAAAAGAATACGGAAAGTAAAATCTCCAAGAAATTGAGAAAAAATTGTGTAAAATTTAAAATTGAGCCGCACAAAGTGAGGAGTTCCGTTGTGTTCAGTTCAATTCGGCATGCTAAGCTCTTTTTCTGTTCTTCTATTATAAAATAGATTTAATAAGAAGGCCCCCCCCCCCAACGCAACCAAAGCCAACTCCGGCTCAAATTGCCTTGTTTAGCACAGGTGGATCTGTGCGTATGACTATAGGGGCTTATGAATCCGTGTGTGTGTGTGTGTGTGTGTGTGTGTGTGTGTGTGTGTGTGAGTTTACAATATCTGCCACCTAAATCCTGCCATGCTTTCCGCCCATCTGTGGGCCTATGATACACTCACACATATCCACGTAGGTGTGTGCCTGTGTCTCATTTCCGCTTCCGTTCGCCTTTGTGGCTTGTTTGCTACGAGTGCTGTGTGAGATTTATTAATATAACGCATTTTATTATTTATTTGTTTTTACTCTGACTGCTCCCGTTGTTGTTGTTGTTGTTGTTGTTGTTGTTGTTGTTGTTGTTGGTGTTGTTGTTGCTGTTGTATGTCCCACACTCATCGCCCGTGCCACCATCTACAAAAACAATAACGAAAAGGCAGTTACAAATATTAAAACAATATCAACATGTCGCATAATAATAGCACACAAGTACGAGCAGAGTATATTAAAATCTCGTTTATGTCATTTATTGTCATTTTTGTCCTGTTTTTCTGCTGCTTGCTCCTCGTCCTGTTTGGCCCTCACAAATCCGTTTCATGTATCTAATACGTATGAATGCAAGCACGCCTCCTCCTCCTCCGCCTCCGCCTCGTCGTCGTCGTCTACTACTGCGTCGTCATCTATATGAGTTTATAGAGCTGCGGTGTACTCTCAGTTTGTTGGGGTATTTAGTTTACGACCAATATTGTGGGTACGCTTCTCGGTACATTGTCAGTCAGAGCCGGTGTTACATCATTTTTACGTGTATGAGTAGGTATTTTTGTGTGTGTCCTGGCTCATGTGTTTGGCTATGTGTGTGTGCGTTTGTGTGGATGTTTGTGTGTGGGTTTGTGTGGATTTTTGTGTGGATGTTTGTGTGGATATTTGTGTCATTATCACCTTGGGGATATTTACTCAACGTTTGTGATATTTAACATATTTATTTCATGTTCTTTCTTGTTTGCGTTTATTTGGTTTGGTTTTCTATCAATTTACTTTTGGCTTTCTGCGTCGTATCACATTTTTATGAGCTCTCCTCTTGTCTCTCATATTCCATATTCACCACCACCCCCACAACTTGCAGTTGGATCAATCATTTTATTTTTTGGTGTCCTTATTGTCATTTATTCGTCCCCTTTGTGGTGTGTGTCTATATCCGTTTACACAATTGGTCTTCAGTTTCAATTTTTAATTACATTTCCTTGCGTTTTAACTGGCAATAATTTATTAAAATTCGTCCTTTCTAGCAATACCACATATTTTACCACTTTTTGGATATTTTTCTATGCAGCTGATGTCCTTGTAATATATTAAAAATATCGTTTCCTTTGCAGCTTGGTCAATATTTAATAAAACGTGTCCTTTGTAAACATTTCTTTGTGTTTTGGACAATTTCATCAGCAAGTTGACATACTTGGCAGTCACTTCGAAGGATCAACATTCGTTTCTTTAGTAGGAAATGAACCATACTTGTCCTTGGTAGTAATTCTCTATTATTTGCTGCCAAGGGTCAACTGTGTTTTCTTTACTAGGGGATAAATCATATTCGTCCTTGTTATTATTCGCTTCCAAGGATCTCAACAGTGTTTTCTTTAGTAGTAAATTAAGCAAACTCGTCCTTGGTAGTAATTCTGTCTATAAGGATCAACAGTCTTTTCTTTAGTGGTGGATAAATCATACTCGTCCTTGTTATTATTCGCTTCCAAGGATCTCAACAGTGGTTTCTTTAGTAGGAAATGTATCATACTCGTCCTTGATAGTAATTCTTTATTATTTGCTTGCAATGATCAACAGTGTTTTCTCTAGTAGTGGATTAATTATACTCGTCCTTGGCAGTAAGTCTGTATTATTCGCTTCCAAGGATCTCAACAGTGTTTTCTTTACTAGTAAATGAATCATACTCGTCCTTGGTAGTAATTCTGTCTGTAAGGATCAACAGTTTTTTCTTTAGTAGTGGATCAATCATACTCGTCCTTGTTATTATTCGCTTCCAAGGATCTCAACAGTGGTTTCTTTAGTAGGAAATGAATCATACTTGTCCTTGATTGTAGTTCTTTATTATTTTCTTGCAATGATCAACAGTGTTTTCTCTAGTAGTGGATTGATCATACTAGTCCTTGGCAGTAAGTCTGTATTATTCGCTTCCAAGGATCTCAACAGAGTTTTCTTTACTAGTAAATGAATCATACTCGTCCTTGGTAGTAATTCTGTCTGTAAGGATCAACAGTTTTTTCTTTAGTAGTGGATAAATCATACTCGTCCTTGCTATTATTCGCTTCCAAGGATCTCAACAGTGGTTTCTTTAGTAGGAAATGAATCATACTTGTCCTTGATTGTAGTTCTTTATTATTTTCTTGCAATGATCAACAGTGTTTTCTCTAGTAGTGGATTGATCATACTAGTCCTTGGTAGTAATTCAATATTATTCCCTTCCAAGGATCAACAGTGTTTTCTTTAGTAGTAAACTAATCATGCTATTTTCTCAGGCTCTCAGCGGTGTTCGCACTGGTCTTATCACTGATTGTTTTACACATATTTTGCTATCCTAGTCAAGGTCGAGCTTTCTAGTGATTTCTGATTTTTCAAGCAACATCTTCACTGTTCCTTTAACGGCTTCTTCACTGATCCTTCCACGGTTTCTTCACTGATCCTTCCACGGTTTCTTCACTGATCCTTCCACGGTTTCTTCACTGTTCCTTTCACGGTTTTTTCACTGATCCTTCCACGGTTTCTTCACTGATCCTTCTACTGATTGATTGACACTTGTTTTTTTACCTAACCATAGTCGTCCTTCCGTATCCTCCTTTTCTATCTATTAGTAAAACTTTGCCGTAAATTCCTCAAAAGTTGCCTCACTTGACATTCACTGATTGTAGTCCATGAGTTTTTATTAGTTGCTAACCTACCCAAAGTCGTCCTTTCTAATTATTTTGGTGTGTGTGGTCAACTGTTTTCCGTGTTTTCCTCCGCTGTCAACACATTCGACCATGGCTTTCCATCACTGATTGTATTTACGCACACCTTTAGTAGGCCCCTTCAGTTGTTGTTGTGTATTTCGTCAGCGTTTGCCACACTGGGTCGTCACTTTCCACCGCTAACTTGCAGCGTGGCGGTAATTCTAAAATGTTCTTAACCAAGTTTCCCCTGACTTCGTCAGCGTTCACCACGCATTTAAGCCAAAGGAGCCTTTCATTCCAGCGTTTCTAGAAGAACTCTTTTAAAGCATTCCGTTCAAGTAGTTTGCTTGTAAATATATTAAATCCTACCTCAAGCCTCAAGTCGGGTCCCATTCAAATTTGTTTATGAATGCTGCAATACTGCTTCCTTCCTGAAGTCGTCCCGTGTGCTCGTGTGATTGCGTGTATTAGCACGCAATTTTTCGTGGCTTTCTTTTTGTTTTTTTTTTCTCGCTTTACTAAAAGTTGCAAATTTGTTTTTGCCCAGTTCCTGAGGTCGCTTTTCGTACCCACGTGGGAACTGGCAAAACGCTCGGTTTTACCTTGGAACATATTTGGACAGGTCACGCAAGATTTTTGCCTTAATGAGAATTTATTGATTGCAGTTTCATTTAGTTTACCATTTTTTTCCCTCATAATATTAGCGATTACACTGTTCAGGAGCGGAGGTGAAATTGTAGCGCTGCCACACACTAATTCGCTTACTTATTTATCCAGGAACAGATTATCCCTGCATATGAATAATGCATATCGCAGTTGTCCTTATTAATTGCGGTATTAAATTTCTCTCTGCTGATGCTGTTGATGCTGCCGCAATTGTTGTGTAACTCAACTTATGCAAGCAACTTGAACACCCTCTCCATCTTGGAACACACCCTCTCCAACTTGGAACACACCCTCTCAAACTTGGAACACCCTCGCAAACTTGGAACACCCTCTCAAACTTGGAACACTCACATGCCAACCCACACCCTCTGAGAGGCAGACATTTACACTTGTTTTCCCTCATAGTCACCTTGAACTAATGCGTGCTTGTGTGGTGTTATCACCTCTTCCAACGGAAAGTCAAATCATGTAATTATCTCATGTCCGCACTGTTGCAGACTGTCGACAGCGACTGCGGCTGCCTCTCCAAGAGGAGGAGCTGCTCTAAGGATGTGTAAATGAGTGTATGTGAGTGTGAGTTTGTTTGCTTGCTTACTTGCTTGTTTGTTGGTGTCTCACCGTGTTTCCAGTCAGTCAGCAGCAGGTCTGAAAACGATACTAATTATGTCGCCCTCAGCAAATGAACTTATTTCAGCTGCAGCTGCAGCTCCATCGCGAGCTCTTGATGCTGATCCTGCTGCTGTTTAATTGGATTTGCATTGCACAGACACACATGTACACACGTCTTTCCAATCACACAATCCCTCACACCCTCCCTCACACACTCCCTTCCACACTTCTTTCCACCTACACACTCCTTCACTCCCTCACTCAGTCTCACTTTCAGCAGCTCTACACACTTTCTAAAATACCTGCGTTTACTAACAAGATTCTTGGCATAAATGAAACTGCCAAAACTTCAAATCTTGTAATTGGGAGGGGGCGTGAGAGGTTCAGACTCAGCTATAAACAGCAAAATTTACCGTGTGCAATTCGCGTTGCATGTGTTTGAAGCATATCCTTTTTTGGTTTATTTTATTCCCGTTTTTTTTTTTTCTCTTAGTTTTCAACCTCTCAGCGGTAATTTAAACTACACGCCGCCAGCTCACATAGTCAGCCAGTCAGTGGCGGTGGTGTTGCTGGCATGATGCTTGCTTAACTTACACACACACTGCAACCGCCATTTTAGCTAAGTGCTTGGGAGTGCGTGTGTGTATCTGTGTGTGTGTTAACATCAGAGGATCCTGGTGTGTGCCTGCGTTTGAAATCTGAGCGCAGTTGATTTCATTAACAAAAGTTCGACACCATGCTGCACTGCTCAGCATAGCACCAGCACAGAGTTGGAGCAGTCAGGCACACGCACTACTCTGCTTTTGGTGGTGCGTCACTTGCAAAAGGATGCTTGCAAACTGATTTTTTTGCCTCCTTTACACAATTTTTTTTTTACTGTGTAAAATTAATTTGCAGAAAACAACTTGTCGAAAGTTGTGCCTTTGCTGCTTGCTGCTCCTTGCTGCAGTAGCGCCAAATGCAGCACGCAATGTGCGCAAACGGAGGATGCAGACAGACGCCGCCTTTAAGCGACATGGGGGCTTTAATATGTGGCATATATAGGCGCTTCACGTGTGTGTCTGTCTGTGTTTGTGCACGTAAAGCACGTGTTCGTTGCGTTTAATTTATTACACGCTTTTAAGTTAAATAACGTTGTGGGGGAGCATTTTTTTTTCAAAGTATCTCTTACATCTCCGCCGCAAGCCAAATGATGTCATTTCCAAAGCGTATAGTTTCATATTCTCTCTGTGAGTGCATACTTTTAGGCGTTTGTAATTTTATTAAATCACACATTGAATGAATGTCGCGTCGGCATATGATTAAACCACAATCTCCTTAATTTGTCCACAAATTGAATGCACTTTTAAAATCGGCAGACAAATGAGGAGCAGATTTTAAGGCGTTCTTATTTGTGGAGTATAAATAAGGGGGGGTACTGGGAAAGAAAGCCGTAAAGTGTGTCTGTCGTGCCATTTTCTGTATAGCCTGAGGAAGGATTGGTTGATCTCTGAAAGGAGACATAAAAGGCTCCCACTGGTTGTAAATAGTACCAAATAATATTTGCTCTTTTCTTTCTTATCGCAGTATTCCTCTCTCCCTTCTCTCTGTACTCTTTCGAAATATCACATTCTCCTCCCTATCTGGTTGTAAATAGAAGCAATTAATATTTCCTCTTTCTCTTCCTATCGCGATATTGCTGTTTTCCTCCCACTGTATTGCCTTCTCCATCTCGCGGTGTTGCCTTCTCCCTCTCTCTGCACCTCATTGAAATCTCACATGTTCTTGCTCTCTCCTTGTACCATTCTAAACGGTTGAGAAAGTCTTCTGCGATTTTTATTAATAATTTAATTCATATTTTATGGTTTCTAAACAAAAAGTGTTGCATACTTTTAGTCACAGAAAATTTGAAAAAATTATTGTTTCAAAACGTTCTGAGAAATCTTTATGTTAACTTAAGACGGTTGCCAAAAGTTTTTACGTCCTAACTCTTTTTATAGAATATTTTATGGATTCCTAACAAAATGTATTGCATACTTTTAGTCACAGGAATAGTGTATTGTTTCAAACCGTTTCTAAATCCATGTCTGCCATCTTTATATTAACTAAAGGCGGTTGTTAAACGCTTCTATGTACTTAACTCTTTTTATAGAATACTTTACGAGATCTTAACACAATGTATTGCATACTTTTAGTCACAGGAAATTTAAAATATTATTTAATAGTTTAAAAACGTTTCTAACTTTATACGCCTTTAACTCTTTTTATAGAATATTTTATTGATTCCTAACAAAATGTGTTGCATACTTTTAGTCACAGAAAAATTTTAAAAAATTATTTAATTGTTTCAAAACATTGTGAGAAATCTTTATAATTAACTTAAGACGGTCGCCAAAAGTTTTTACGTCTTAACTCTTTTTATAGAATATTCCAAACAAAATGTATTGCATACTTTTAGTTACATAATTTAAAAAAAATAATTATTTAAGTGTATCAAGACTTTTCTAAGTGTCTGTCGGTCGTCTGTACATTAACTTAAGAATGCTGCTTTTCATAGAATTACTTACAGATTGTTAACTAAACGTATTGCATACTTTTAGTCGGACCAAAATTGAAGAAATTTCATATATTCCACGTTAGACAAAAATTGTCACTGAACGTCATATTGAATATTTTAATATCTCTCCTTAGACCAAGTCCAAACAGTCCCGAAAGTCTTCTGTACGTTTAGTGTAGATTGATTACTTTACGAATTCTTAACAAAATGTGTTGCATACTTTTAGTCGGACGAAAGATTTAAGAAATTTCAAATATATTCCACATTTATCCATATTGATGTTTTATGCTCTCTCCTTGGACTCAGCCTAAACGTTTCTGAGAGTCTTCTGTGAGTTTAATTATTACGTTAATGCGTATTTTAAGGCTTCTAAATAAAGTCTGTTGCCTAATTTTAGGCACAAACGTTATAATTGTTTTAAAACTAATTTTAGTTCATACTCTCTCCTGTGAATTCAGCCAATATGGTTCTCTTTAAATTTTTAAATAGAATACTTTACAGATGTTTATTAAAATGTGTTGCATATTTATGGGCGGATAAACAAACAATAAAAAGTATCATCAGTATAAAAAGCCCAACAAATTTTTAGTATTGAATTTGTTGCAATTTAGTTCAAATCCCATCGATTTCCTATTCCCTTCATTTGAGTCCTGCTTTGCTTGCAATTCAATTAACACTTCTATCCAAGCGTTCTGTCAGACTTCTGTTGCATACTTTTAGACGCCCCACAAAAAATATAATTTTTTTATTTCACAACAAAAGTAAACTTTTTTAGTGTGAATAATGCAACCCATTCACACATTGCCCAACGATTCCATCCGTCCGTCCGTTAAACCCACCTCCTCGTCGTCCCCATCTCATCATCGTCCCCTTGTATCATCCAATAAACCGGGAATATATTTTAATGGCATAACTTTTATCCTATCATGGCAGTCACTTAATATTTTTTGCTGTTTTTCAGTAGTTTAATGCCTGAATGCGATAACTTTTCCCACTGCATTATAATAAATGTCACTTTGACAGTATATTTGTTTATGACGTCATGACATTTGTATTACTCTCTCACAGAACTGCTGCCAGCAAGGAAGCAGCTTTCGCAAACACATGCACGTAAACTGGCTGCCATGCGGTGTGTTTTATTGTGTAAATGTATACCTCTGTGGATGTGGACTTTTCTGAGTGTGTGTGTTTGTGAGTGTGTGTGCTTTTCAGTGCATGTGTGTGTACCTGAGAGTGTGTTTGTATGTGTCTGGAGCAATAGCATCATAGTCATTGACCCATGTGATGTGTTTTAACGCCATTCAACTTGTTACCTATGCCAGCTCAGACGCTTTATGGACTCCTCTGTCGCTCTGTCTGAGTTGTGCCGATTCGGTTTATATGTGTGTGTGGGCATGTGTATGAGTGTGTGAGTGTGTGAGTGTGTGTGCATATGTATTGTACTCGTTTCTGTACGCCAGTGAATGGTGTTTTCTCTACTGCTGCCATTTGATGCTTCGATGTGCATCTTTTCTTCCGGAACTAAATTTTAACTGCTGGAAATTTTCGAATGATTGTCACTGGGGCGGTCTATGCAGCAAATTGAAATGCTGGGCAATTGTTATGATTGAATGTGGTAACTCGTTGCGACCATGATTGATGCCTCCTCTTCGACACCTTTCTCGTCTACACGACGACGACGACTACAATGCTGAAAGGCAATGAATGTTATTATCATGGTGGAACTGTGTTTCCCACGTTTTGTTATTTCCTTCTTTAATTTGCAATTCCATTTAGAAATTAAAAGCTGTTAAATTTTATTTCAAATTCAAACAGCAGATTGATGCTTAATGAAGGGCATCGTGCTTTGAGATCGTAAACTAAATTTCGATGACTTTCTTGGTCTGAAACAGTGGGTCGAATTGTGGGTCTTTCAAGCCGCGTAATGTGGCCTAAGATCTCTTGGCGGTTCGAATCAGAAATAAGGAGTTACAGGAATCAGATTGAGATAAGAAAGGTAAGTCCTCTGGACTCTGTGGTCTAGTGGTAAGCATGCTAGACTCACACTCAGAGGGTCGCAGGTTCAAATCATGCTCCGGGCTTGCTCTCAAAGGGCTTCTTTCCAAAACATATTTTTCTCTTGTTCCAATTTCTGGCAGAACTTACTTCCCTCATGAGTACTCTTGTCGTTCTTGCTGTTATCTGCTCATACTCCTGTCCATCCTTCATAAGTACTCTTGCCGTTCTTGCTGTTATCTCTTCATACTCATGTCCTTTCTTCATGAGCACTCTTGCCATTCTTGTTGTTATCTCTTCCTACTCATGTCCTTCCTTCACGAGTACTCCTGCTATTCTTGGTGTTAAATCTTCATACTCATATCCTCCTGCTATTCTTGCTGTTATCTCTTCATACTCGTGTGCCACACATAAACTTTTATATTCATATTTAATTCGTTTTAATTCCTCATTTTATTCCCTAATTTGTTTCTTCATTTGGAAACTTCGCAAGCGTCTCAAGTTCCCCAACTGCTCCTCAGTTGAGTTGCTCTGAATTTTGCATTAAAACGTCTGTTGCCAATTATCCGAATATTTCATGACTTGCACCATAAATCTGCAACTCTTTTCCTCTGAGCTACCTCAGCAATGTTGTCAGAACAGTGAGGAAGCAACTCCATCTCCACTTCCATTTCTATCTTGACTATTTACCGTAGTATTTCAACAATTGCCACCTATGTCAACACCGAATTTGTCAACACCGTTTATGTGCATCAACTGGGAAGAACTCCACGGTGTCTTCCACACACACACCCACTCACATACAAATACACAGACACACTCTTGACATATTTTTCTCATTCACACACCGAAAGACTTTTGATGACTCCTGCAATTTTTATGGCAAGCCGTAGAAAAAAACAGGAATATTCTCAAGTAAAAAATGCATAATGGGCGCCGTCTTTAACCGTTTCTGGTGTGTTCCTGGTCTGGCTGGCTGGCGGCCTGCCTGCGTCGTTGCCTGCCTGACTGGTTGCTTCATCGCTGATTGTGCTCAAATGGTGCAATATTCTGCACCATGAATTTTATCCTATTCTGTTTTTTTTTTGTTCTGGAATTTTATATTTTTTTCGATTTTTTTTGAAAGAATTTTTTCTCACACTTGAATTTTTTTCCTGCAAGGCATCTGGACCCCATTGGCGGGTGTGTGTGTGTGTGTGAATGCAGCTCTCTGCTAACTTCATTGTCTGTTTTTATGCAATATTTTGCTGTTTCATCATTTCATGCCAGTGACTGACTCCAGACTCCTTCTGTTCTTGCTCTGAGCTGCGCCGCTGGGCTCTGCTCAGTTCTGGCACTGCTCTGCTTAGTTCTGACGCTGCTCTGCTCAGTTCTAGTGCTGCTCTGCTCAGTACTGGCGCTGCTCTGCTCAGTTCTAGTGCTGCTCTGCTCAGTTCTGACGCTACTCTGCTCAGTTCTGGCGCTGCTCTGCTCAGTTCTAGTGCTGCTCTGCTCAGTACTGGCGCTGCTCTGTGCAGTTCTAGTGCTGCTCTGCTCAGTACTGGCGCTGCTCTGTGCAGTTCTAGCGCTGCTCTGCTTAGTTCTGACGCTGCTCCGCTTAGATCTAGTGCTGCTCTGCTCAGTTCTTGGTCTGCTCTGCTGAGTTCTGACGCTGCTCTGCTCAGTTCTGGCGCTGCTCTGCTCTGTTCTGGCACTGCTCTGCTCAGTTCTGGCGCTGCTCTGCTCAGTTCTGTTCTGTTCGGTGTTGTTGGCACTAACAAAAGATGATTCTTGCAAATTTTCACAATTCTTCTGGAGCAGTCGAGCTTTTAGTTTTGCATTTGTTCACAGATTTCTTGGCATTATTTCTGGTTGACTTTTTTCTTCGCACTCTTTCTTTTCTGACCCCCTTCCCTCTCCCTTCGCCCCTCTTATTGTTTTGTGTTGTTGCTGTGATTGCAGTTTACGTTACGTTTCTGATTTGGGCGCTAGTTAGTAGTGCCGAGTCGCCTTTTTGACTTTACGTGTATTTACTTGAGTGAGTGCCTCGTCATTGTGTGTGCTGCGGGCCGAGCTCCGCCGCCTGCCGCCAAGCAATGACTTTCGACGTTTTATTGTGTCAACATGACAAATCGCATGTGTCAGGACATTTTTGTTTCATGGTTGCTGCTGCTGCTTCTGCTTCTGAGAATCTAGGGAGTTTTTTTTAATGCTTTTATTTAATTTCCTTCGAAGCGTTGCAGTTGCGAGATTTATGCATGCTGAAATTTTAATAGGACAGCGTGTTGGTGATGGTGTGATTACTGCATGTGTGGGAAGCAGTTCATCTCAGTTCACTCCGCTTCACTCTCACTTAATTTTTGTTGTATTTTTCTTGCTCTGGGGTCCTTATGAAATTGTGTCATCTCATTTCGATTTGTTGCCATTCATTTTAACTGCACTTACATTTGATGACATTTGGGTTAAGTTGAGTGGAGACCGTAGGGGAGTTGTCGCCACACGACAAATAAATGACCATTGAGATTACCATCAATCGGAGTGATGTTTTTTCCCATGTTACCCTCTCATAACTTTCGTATTGAAATCATTTTTTACATACTCCTTCATTTTTTTCATACTCCTTCATTTTTCGCCATTGTCCTCATCGTCGCCTCACCGTCATCATTCGTCCTTGTTAGGTATTGCTGTGTTGATTTGTCTTGCTCCCCATCTCGTACGTCAACTTTACATTCCTCACAGTTATGTCTGACTGACTGCTACTAACTTAGGTTATTTATGGTCAAATGATTCATACGAATTTCGCAGTCAACTTCACCTATTCAAGCGCATACCTAGCAATCGCCTTCATACTAACACGCACGCATACCTCACATCATCGTCCTCATTGGCATCTCTCGCACACACGGACACGTACGTACTTGCTGTCTGCTGTGGTTGTGGGTGTTGTGTTGGCATCTTCGGCACATTTCCGCCATGTCACTGCACACAACAGCTCACAGCTAATGTTCCAAGTGTGTAAAATTGCATAGAAAATTGCCAGATTACGAGTAGAAGCATGTCCTGGCTTGGCTGGTGGCATGCCTGCCTGGCACACGGATTGTTCCGTACCGTTCGTTCGTGCCTTCTGCGCTCCGTCTCGTTTCTTTTTTCCACTGATAAGCATCTCTGGAATGTTGCACACACACATATTGATGTGATTTTCCACTTATGTGTCTGCAGGGGTTGTAGGGAACATGTTGCAAAGGAAATTGCTTTGAATGGCTCGAGTGTTGCCTGAGGCCATATTCATCATTTGTCCAATGCTTTTGATGTTCTACAATTGGAGACATCATTAATATGGACAGTGATGAATTAGTGTGGCCACTCGATGGCACTGTGTACTTTGTATCTATGTGTCTATGTTTAACTTGAGGGAATGACTGCTTTGTGCGCCTAATATAGGCTGCAAATTATATTTCATTGCATACTTTTGGGCAAACAGCCAAATGCGGTTGTTTAAGCAAGCGTCTTAATAAGCTTTTTAGTGCTGTAGGCTGCAATTTTGTCTCTGAATAGAAAAAAATTGAAGTTTAAAGAATTGTAGCATATTTTTAGGCGTTTTTAGAGGCGACTAAATTAGAAGAAATCTAGGAATAGGAAAAGTAGGTTGTTACTATTAAGGCGGAAATGTTACTGTTGACAGTAAAATATTTCTTGAAAAAATTGATAGCATATTTTCAGGCTTAGATTAGAGACACACAAACCATCTTAATGTGAAACAAATTATGACAACTATAAAATGTAATCCAATAAGTGAATATATGTAAATGGAGATGGTCACATTTTTTCCTGATAAAAAAATTTTAATTTAATAAAATTTAAGCTTATTTTTAGGCGTGGTTAGTTTGGGGGGGGGGGGGAAATACTGTCCTTTTTGAGGTATGAAGGGTAAGTGTAGAAAACTACGTTGTTTCTGTTGATCCACAAATTATAGCATACATTCAGACTTAGATGCAATAAATTGAGCATATTTTTAGGCATTTTGCCATAGAAAAAATAAATACAATCCTTTTTGGAGTCTGAAAAGTGAGTGTTCAAGAATACACTTTCCACTATTTGTTGTAAAATATCCATCTTAAAAAACTTAGCATATTTTTAGGCTTGATACCAATACCACCGCAATGTAAAACTAATTATTCCAACTATATATTTACTAAAAAAATTTATTCACACACAAAAAGATGTTGATGGGAGGGCATGGCATATTTTTTCTTCTTCTTATGTTCTCGTTAAATCCAAAAATTCGAATTTAAATAAATGTAGCATATTTTTAGACATAGAAAAAATTGTGTGAAAATTAGAAGAAATCAAATAATGTTTTAGTATAATGCAGGATGCCCATTTAACGCTCAATATCGTAAAATATAAGCAATTGAAAATATATCAAGTTTTTAGGCTTATAGGAACGCTCAAAACTATTGTATAGAAAGGTCATTGAGGCAGTTTCTTCCTGATTATAACCCTAAAACTATGCAACATATTTTTTGACTAACTGTCCTATAAATTAATACCTAACAAATTTGTATATGACAACGATTCAGAACTTAACACCATTGCAAGGCGTATTGAAAGTAATTTGCAGCTCCTAAAAGTATGCCACCTTCCATGCTAATAAACAATAGGAAAGTTAAAAGCATGCCACAACGATCGCTCACCGTGTAACTGTGTAACTGTCTGCTGGGCTGGTGAACATAACACTCAAAGGATTCTTTTTGTGTTCAATTCATCAGACAGTCGCAAAACTGCCCGTAAATGTGTGATCCCAGAGGCTGGACGAACATGTTGTTGCAGTTGTTATTGTTGTTGCAGTTGTTATTGTTTTTGTAGTTGTTATTGTTGTCGTAGTTTTTATTGTTGTCGTAGTTTTTATTGTTGTCGTAGTCATTGCTGCCTCAATTTCCCATTGTTTGAAGCCATTGTCAATGCATACGAAAGTGCCACTTGGCTCATTTCGCTTGCTACCGGAGCCATGGCGTCGTGTCCAGTGACCACAGGACATTTACCTTTACCTTTGCCATCTCATCCGTCAAAAGTGCTGCAGCGCACCTGCCTCTTGCATGTGTGTCTCTTGTGTTTATTTACCTCTTGGATATTGTTTCTGGTTGCCTTAAAACTTCCAAGTATTGCTTTGGCGCAGCCAGCCTGCTCGATTTGTGCGGTTTTACGTGGTTACTTCAAAAAGACTCCTCGTGCCTTCTATTTGCGCTCCTTTGTTGCTACCTAATCTAATCAAAACAGCGGCGTGTGTGCCGCTACGTAAGCTTGCCTTACTGCATTCCTAAGGCTCACAACTGCTACTATATCAAAACCGCAATTCACATGCACACACACACACGCTCGCACACAAAATAGCTCGGTTCCAGACTAACTCGAATTTTGCAGGATATGCTGCAGAAAGGAACATCTGGGTGGGTGTGTAACAAAGCGTTGTATTATATTGCGATATATTGTGGCATAAGTTGGCATTAATACTAGTCTGCGTGCTCGCATGTGTTGTCGCAGTGGAGCGCGTTCAACAAGTTGCCTTTGTTAAATAGCTATGCACCTAAAAGCAGACTACGTTTATTTTGGCTCAATTCATTTATAGAAGATTAGTTGAATTTGTATGTGCATGCATGGTTGCTTGCCAGCTTGTTTCTTGTTTTATGTTGGTATTTCTGAGCTGATTTTGTGCAAGTTCATTAGTTGCCTCCGCTCTTCGCGGCAGGCCGTCTCCTTCCTCGCAAGGCCTTTGTAAGTAGTTTTTGATCCGCATTTTGGCCCTGGTTGTTTCCATTGGCAGCTAATACGCTTTAATTGCTATAATTGACTAAAATTGCTGACATTGTTTATCAGTTACAGCAGAGGATTTTCGCTTTATTACATGGGTGCGATACATAGAAAGCCGCGTGAGGGTGTGCGGTGGTTTTAATGAAGCTAATTTGAGAGCGAAATTTAATTTATTAAAATTATTATGAATTGCTGTTGAACGAGGTTAGTTTAGTTTGGGGCGGTTAGTTAGCAGCGAGTTGCGAAAGTATACGTTGAGAAGTTGTGAAATTTATGCTATTTTATGGCAATTTATCCTGGGAATTAATTCTGTTGAAAGATGACTTCAGGCTAATTGGGTGGAATGTGATGATCAAGTTCAGTTAAAGTTTCACGTGTTTAGAGTTGGCTTTAAAACCTGATTATATATGATATATATATATATATATATATATATATATATATGATATATATGATACGATTTTATTATATATGAAATAAAAATTGTTCGAAATGAATGATTTAAACTGGTTTAAGTTTGTAACAAGATTAACTTGTTCAGATTTAATAAAAATAGTTTGAAAAGAAATTGAAAATATTCCTGCAAATTTCCTACATAAATTTTCCTTTGATAATCAGTTGACTATCATGTTGTGCTTTATAATGTTTAAACCAGTTTAAGTCTGTAACAAGATTAACTTGTTCAGATTTAATAAAAATAGTTTGAAAAGAAGTTGAAAATATTCCTGCAAATGTCCTACTTAAATTTTCCTTTGATAATCAGTTTACTATCATGTTGTGCTTTATAATGTTTAAACCAGTTTAAGTCTGTAACAAGATTAACTTGTTCAGATTTAATAAAAATAGTTTGAAAAGAAGTTGAAAATATTCCTGCAAATGTCCTACTTAAATTTTCCTTTGATAATCAGTTGACTATCATGTTGTGCTTTATAATGTTTAAACCAGTTTAAGTCTGTAACAAGATTAACTTGTTCAGATTTAATAAAAATAGTTTGAAAAGAAGTTGAAAATATTCCTGCAAATGTCCTACTTAAATTTGCCTTTCAAATTCAGTTTTAGTATCTTGTTTGTATGGTAAGATTTAAACAGGTTTATGTTTGTAACAAGATTAGCTTGTTCAGATTTAATAAAAATAGTTTGAAAAGAAGTTGAAAATATTCCTGCAAATGTCCTACTTAAATTTTCGTTTGATAACCAGTTTACTATCATGTTGTGCTTTATAATGTTTAAACCAGTTTAAGTCTGTAACAAGATTAACTTGTTCAGATTTAATAAAAATAGTTTGAAAAGAAGTTGAAAATATTCCTGCAAATGTCCTACTTAAATTTTCCTTTCACATTCAGTTTTAGTATCTTGTTTGTATGGTAAGATTTAAACAGGTTTATGTTTGTAACAAGATTAGCTTGTTCAGATTTAATAAAAATAGTTTGAAAAGAAGTTGAAAATATTCCTGCAAATTTCCTACTTAAATTTTCCTTTGATAATCAGTTGACTATCATGTTGCGCTTTATAATGTTTAAACCGGTTTAAGTCGGTAACAAGATTAACTTGTTCAGATTTAATAAAAATAGTTTGAAAAGAAGTTGAAAATATTCCTGCAAATGTCCTACTTAAATTTTCCTTTCAAATTCAGTTTTAGTATCTTGTTTGTATGGTAAGATTTAAACAGGTTTATGTTTGTAACAAGATTAGCTTGTTCAGATTTAATAAAAATAGTTTGAAAAGAAGTTGAAAATATTCCTGCAAATTTCCTACTTAAATTTTCCTTTGATAATCAGTTGACTATCATGTTGCGCTTTATAATGTTTTAACCAGTTTAAGTCTGTAACAAGATTAACTTGTTCAGAGTTAATAAAAATAGTTTGAAAAGAAGTTGAAAATATTCCTGCAAATGTCCTACTTAAATTTTCCTTTCAAATTCAGTTTTAGTATCTTGTTTGTATGGTAAGATTTAAACAGGTTTATGTTTGTAACAAGATTAACTTGTTCAGATTCAATAGAAATAGTTCTAAATGAAATTTCGTATTTAAATATTCTTTTCAAAATCGGTTTTAATATCATATTTGCTTTATAGGATTTAAACCAGTTTAAGTCTTTAACGAGATTAACTTTTATAGATTTAGTTTGTATCACAAATTGTTAAACCACAATTTTTGTACTGTTTCTCCTTTTGAAGATTATGCAATAGTAAATCACTTAAACTAGTTTAACGCTATTATATTCAGGATTTTGCCTATCAATCAATTATTTTCAGTTGAATATCACAGCGAGGAACATTGGCTCATACATTTTTCTATCACCTTTCCATAAATCCTTGCATAGAAAAGACTTTCAATATAACGATTGTCTTCACAACGTGACCGCCTCTAATGTGATCGTAGATATAAGTTACTTTTAGTCCTTTAGTCATTTGGCTTTCAAGGCTCGCGTTGAACGTGTTACATTCCTTTACTCTCACTTCCTGCCAGTCATCGTAAGTGCCAGATTGCCACGGTCTTCACAGCTGGCACATTTTACTTCCTGTATACATTAATATCTTAACGTGTCATGATTCTTTCTCTGTTCCTTTATTAGTATTACACAAATATTTTTATCAATGATTCATGCCCTTTGCGGAGCCTGCTTGTCAATTCTCCCCGCTCTCCTCCTAAGGGCAGTTGTGGAGCCTGCTTGTCCATTCGCCCCGCTCTCCTCCTTAAGGCCAGTTGCTGTTGCGTAGATTACTATGCCTCTGGCTCTGTGGACCATGACATATCAACAATTCGTTTAAATTTGCCACGCTTCCATTTCAACTTTAACCTAGTCTCACATTCTATGGTCCCGTCCTGTCCCGTCCCAACGCTAAAATGTTTCAAATTGTGAAATTTAGCTTGCAGTCAAATTTTGTGCGTCATTTGCCACAAAGAAAGAGGAGCAACAACAGCAACAACAACAAACACGCAAAAAGCCTGACAGGCAAATATAAAACAAACGATTTCCTAGCGAAGGCAATGAAAACACGCTCCGGCTCAAAGGAAGTTGTGCCTGTGTGTGTGAGTGCGTTTTTAACTGATTTTAATTCGCTCCTGCGTTGTTAGAAAAATATGAAAAAATACAATAAAATAAGAAGAAAAAAATTTGTATAGAAAAATAGAAGAAAAAATGTGCAAGTCATGAAAATTGTGTTGACAAAAAATATTTTTTATTAAATAATTGAAGCAACAGATACGGCAGCGTCAGGGACTCGCATCTACGCATACATCCTCATATCAGGATAAATTAAAAATAAAATCATATTCATTCCCAGTACAACACACACAGCTCTGCTCCTATAATTGCACTGCACAATAGAAAGCAACGAAAATATTCTTAATGCTTGCAGGGAGGAGGGTCTGGAATAGGGTGGCGGGAGGGGTAATGACAACTGCTGTTGGCCTGAGTTGGCTTTGTTGAGCTTGAAAAGGAAATTGCCTAGAAAATATTTTTGTGTCATTTGCTGTTGCTGCTATTTTCTTGTTGTTTGTTTCTTATCGTGTTTTCTTGTTGTTATTGTAGTTGTTGTAGCCCCTGCTTCTAATACATACAAACCCACACACATGCAAACCCATACACACACACACACACTTGCAGCCTCACTCAAGTCCACACCCTTGCTTCTTCGCCTAATACCAATTTCTCATTTGATATAATAGCATAACTGTTGCTTTATTTGCTGCTAACATGCGCTTAAATGCTAGAAAAATGCTTAGAAACAGTCGAAGCGCACACACAGGCAGAGATAAACTCACTCACACACACATGCACACATAAAAGCCACATACACATTCACTCACATATACAGAAACAGCTCTTCTACGCAGATAAAGGCTGTTGCTGACAATACTTGCTGTCAATTGTTCCATCATTTATTTCTGTTTCATCGTTGTTGCTGTTGCTGTTGTTGTTGTTGTTGTAGTTTCGTTATATTATTTTATTTATTATCATTATTTTTCTTTTTCGTTTTTGTGTGAAGTGTAGCACCACTTAAGCGCCATTGTTGCTGACAAACACGCACACACTTAAACAAATTTCACTCGTCATTGATACTTTTTTAGTGCGTATTAATAAAAATAAAAGAATGTTTATTCTATTCATGTTTTTTACGAGCTATTTTTTTTTTTTTTGTTACGTACTCTAAAAATATTCCTGTTGCTTCGCTGGCAAAGCACCAGCCATACACATCCCAGTAGGAACATTTAAACGTCGATAGTCTGACACAAGAAATTCTGTTGCTTTTGCCAGTCTAAATAACCCTTTTATTCATTCTTTGTTTTTGAATGGTTTCGAGTAGGGATGAAAAGTAAGTTCCTTCTCTCTCTTCTCCAGAAAGTCAGTTCCTTTGATAGCTCCTTAGGTACTTTCTTAGGTAAGGCCTGTAACAGACTCAAGAGATAAAGTGGTGGAAAACAGGCTTAAGACCGTTGCCAATCAGATCATTATTATTATTTTTTTAAAAAAATCATCACAAATGAGTTCTTTTCTATAAATTCAGTACAAAAAAGTCACTCATACAAAGTGAGTACAACTGACTTGCTCATACAAACTCACTACAACTGAGTTGCTCATAGAAACTCACTACAAATGAGTACTCATATTATTTCAATACAAATAAGTTACTCACATAAATTGAATTCTAATGAGTTCCTCATACAAACGCACTATAAAAAGTTTCTCATACAAATTCACTGCAAAGGAGTTCCTTATACAAACTGTCTACAAATAAGTTACTCATACAGATTCATTACAAATGAGTTCCTCATACAAACTCACTACAAATGAGTACTCATATTATTTCAATACAAATAAGTTACTTACATAAATTGAATTCAAATGAGTTCCTCATACAATCGCACTACAAAAAGTTTCTCATACAAATTCACTGCAAAGGAGTTCCTTATACAAACTGTCAACAAATAAGTTACTCATACAGATTCATTACAAATGAGTTCCTCATACAAACTCACTACAATTGAGTTGCTCATATAAACTCACTACAAATGAGTAAATCATTCTAACTCATAGGAGATGAGTTACTCATACAAACTGTCTACAAAAAGGTTACTCATACAAATTTGCTAGAAATTGGTTACTCATACAAATTCTCACTACAACTGAGTTACTTATACAAACTGACTACAATTAAGTTACTCATACACACTCAATACAATTAGTTCCTCACACAACCTGCCTACAACTGAGTTCATCTTACAAATTCACTACAACTGAGTTACTCGCTACAATGGAGTTCTTTATACAAATTGACTAAGTTATATGAACTCACTACAAATGAGTAAATCATTCTAACTCACTGAAGATGAGTTACTAATGGATTCTCATGAGTTTTTCATACAAACTCACTATAAATGAGTTCCTCAGACAATTTCAATACAAATGAGTTACTCATTCAAATTCAATAAGAATGAGTAAATCATTCTAACTCACAAATGAGTAAATCATTCTAACTCACAAATGAGTAGATAATTCTAACTCACAAATGAGTAAATCATTCTAACTCACAAATATGTAAATCATTCTGACTCACAAATGAGTGGATCATTCTAACTCAGAAATGAGTAGATCATTCAGTCTCACAAATGAGTAAATCATTCTAACTCACAAATGAGTAAATCCTTCTAACTCACTGAGTAAATCATTCTAACTCAGAGTAAATCCTTCTAACTCACAAAAGAGTAAAGCATTCTAACTCACAAATGAGTAAATCCTTCTAACTCACAAATGAGTAAATCATTCTAACTCACAAATGAGTAGCTCATTCTAACTCACAAATGAGTAGCTCATTCTAACTCACAAATGAGTAAATCATTCTGACTCACAAATGAGTGGATCATTCTAACTCAGAAATGAGTAGATCATTCTGTCTCACAAATGAGTAAATCATTCTAACTCACAAATGAGTAAATCCTTCTAACTCACAAATGAGTAAATCATTCTAACTCACAAATGAGTAAATCTTTCTAACTCACAAATGAGTAAATCATTCTAACTCACAAATGAGTAGCTCATTCTAACTCACAAATGAGTAGCTCATTCTAACTCACAAATGAGTAGATCATTCTAACTCACTGAGTAAATCATTCTAACTCAGAGTAAATCCTTCTAACTCACAAGTAAGTAAATCATTCTAACTCACAAATGAGTAAACCATTCTAACTCAAATGAGTTAATCATATAAAGCTTCCCTTCAAATGAGTTACTCTTATGATATGAACTCCCTTCTACTGTTTTAAAGTGAATCAACCTGTTGCCCTCTGCAGCCTCAATAATGTCTGATCGAAGCACCCCTTTAAGCTTGGTTGATTTTCCGACCGGCATATACGAGTGTTCTGCCGGTATGAGTGCATGTTGGAGGAAACTGATATTGACAGCCGTCATTTCACTTATTGCCATTATCAGGCTCATAAAAACTGAACTTTTTATTTGAACCAGCGGAAAACTTCACATCACTTGCATAGACGGGGCTCACACACACACTTATTTGTAATGGTTGGTTAAAGCCCCTAAATGTAGACTAGCGTTTCTTGTGAAAAATGCGCACAAGTTTTGCTTTCACTTGCCAACTTTTCCTTCCTCTTCGTGGTTGTTTTCAACTTTGTGTTGTGTTTGTTGGCAACTTTTTTCTATTCGTACTTTTTGTTGTTGTTGTTGTTTCGTTGTTGTTTTTGCTTAAAAATTTTTGGCACAAGTTTATAATGTACATAAAAGTATTCCGTGCTATTCCATTTTAATGGTTATAAAAACATTTAGGCTCAAGTTGCTTTGCTTGCTTACTTACTTGCTTGCTTGCTTCCTTGCTGTGCCTTGCTGCCTTGCTTTTGCATCCATCCACATAAAAGTAAACACATAATAATAATTTAAAAACAAGCCCAGCCGCATTTACATTATTACACATCCACTCACACACTCACACACACACAAACACACATTAAGATACAATTAGAAACGAGTGTGTTTGTGACTAGCTTACTTTGAGCTCCGCTCGCGCATATCCTGTCGAATAGCAACAGCAGCGCCAAAAAAGAAAACGAACATTTAAATTACCCTGCCTAGATAAAAGCTTTTGAGCTCATGCACGCCCACATGTTTGCCGTACTCGTCTCCCATTTTGTGTGCCCACTCCCCCCAAGCTCTGCTCTCCGTCTTCATTGTTATCATAATTTCGTTTTATCATTGGCCTGTATCTCTGTAGTATAACTGTAGCCCCTTGCTTTACCTTAAAAGTGTACTCCAAACTCACACAAAAACTGAAAAGGAAACTGAGCTGAGCTGTTGTGGTGCGCTGCGAGGCTCCTTCTTGTCTTCTCCTGTATCATCCCCTTCTGTTCTCTGTCCACAACAACTTTACATAATTGTTTTTGTTCAATTTTTGAGTATCCTTGTCGTTTTTTTTCCTTTTTCCTCGTTTTCTCTTTATCGATATTTGCATTTTTCATGGTAAATCAATGCCTTTATAATTGACAGTTACTCACTCAAGGGGGCAGGAAAATGCTTACTTATCATTTTACTTGGAAACTCTTGTCGGTTGCTCAGCCAGCGTACCAAGCGTACTTGTAATAATGGCATACTGCACTGCGAAGAGGGGGAAAGCATTTTCATCCTAATTATAGTATACTTGTATTTTCAATATTCTAAATACCTTAAAGAGGGGACTGATCCTTCATTATTGTCTTTGGTGGAATTTTTGTGGAAGTGGAACTGTAGAAACATTGTTAAGTTTTGCATTGTTTGAGCGGTAAATAAATGTATAGTCTGTTTAGGGTCTTATAAAGTCCCTTATAGCTAAGTTTTTACAGTCTTACAATGTCCTTTATAGCTTACTTTTTACTGTCTTTATAAGACGAGTCCTTCATTATGCTCTTTGGTAGAATTTTTGTGTTAAATGGAACTGGAGAATCAGTCTGTAGCTTAAGAATTGTTTGAGCGGTAAGTAAATTCACTGTGTTTTGGAGTCTTATAAAGTCCGTTATAGGTGACTTATCACTGTCTCTATGGCATTTGAGAATTAGTCTCCAGCTTAAGAATTGCTTGAGGATTAAATAAATTTGCTCTGTTTAAGGAGTCTTATAAAATCCTTTATAACTTACTTTTTACTGTCTTACAATGTCCTTTATAGCTTACTTTTTACTGTCTTACAATGTCCTTTATAGCTTACTTTTTACTGTCTTACAATGTCCTTTATAGCATACCTTTTACTGTCTTTATAAGACTAGTCCTTCATTGTGCTCTTTGGTGGAATTTTTCTGCTAAATGAAGTGGAGAATCAGTCTCAAGCTTAAGAATTGTTTGAGCGGCAAGTAAATTTACCTCTGTTTCGGTGTCTTTTAAAGTCCTTTATAGGACTCGTAAACAGAGTCTATAAGACTGATCCATCATTATGCTCTTTTGTGAAATTTTCTCTTAAGTGGAACTGGAGAATCAGTGTCAAGCTTCAGAATCGCTTGAGCGGTAAATAAATTTGCTCTGTTTTGAAGTCTTATAAAGTCCTTTATAGGTTTCATCAATTTTAATGTCTCTATAATGTCCTTCGCAATACTTTTATTGTGCCTATAAGGTCCTTCCAGTATCTGAATGTGAGACTATATTAGAGTCAGTCCTATGATGTGATCATCGTTATTATTCTTATTACGAGTCTTATAACATCCTTTATAGGTCGCTTATTACTGTCTCTATAAGGTCCTTCGCAATATTCCTACTGTATCAGTATCTGAAATTGAGACTATATTAAAGTCGATCTTATGATATCATCGTTTTATTCTGATTAAAGAGTATTATCAAGTGTCTTATAGCTTACTTCTTACTGTCCTTCGAATTATTCTTACTGTGTCCTTTGTCCTTTGCAGTATCTGAAAGTGAGACTATATTAGATCTAATAATCGTTTCATAATCCTTGCATTTTTAGTAGTAATTCCCAGAGAAGCTAGGCTGGATCTTCTATATTGCTATAATTTCAAGTAAAGCTTTGGACCAATCAATTCTATTTTAAAGCTGATTCACATTCGACGTGTTCCTGCCAGGGTCCTTAATTGAAGGTGCCTTTCATGCTTTTCTGGATTAATTTTTCTTTTAAATGATACACTCAACTTGTGAGTGACAAGAAAAGCCTCTCACTGAGTACACTAAATCCTTTAGACACACTCCCCTTCCACTCACTCATAGCAACTTCCATCGCCAGTGCGATTAGATAAATTTAAAATTTTCTTAGCATACGTTCGGGGGCGTCAATCAGCCTCTCAATTATTTTAATTTGCCTTTTGTGCAGCTAATCCAATTTATATCTGATCTAGATGTCTGCCTGGGATGACTTAATACAAAAAAGAATCATATTTCAGTTTATTTTTTTCGCTTCTTTCCTTTTCTCTGCCTTTACCTCAAAAGTATGCTTCGACAAATATTAATTTCATCTCATTAGCGTTTGACCCGCACCCAGCCAAAGTGCACAAATAACGAAATAGCACAAAAAATTGAAATAAATTACATTATTCTAGAATTACAGCGTTGTCATCGACATCACTGTGGTGTTTGTGTTGTTGTTGTTATTGTTGTTGTTGGCTTGTTACCTACCGCTGCAAAATAATGGCATTTTCGTTGTTTTTTCTCTTTTCCGTTTCATTCCGTTCATTGTTCAAAAAAACAGGCGCACAAAAAATTTGATATTTCAAAATAATTTCATTAATTTTACATTGTCATTGAAAATGTGCAAAGTAATTTAAACTTAATTAAAATATTTAACAAGCGATTAAATTTTAATTAACACTGCAATTACAGTAACTGGCGGATATTTATTGCCTATTTTTAGGCGCGGCGGGAGACCGCCTCTAACAGCGATAACGATAATTAGCATATTATTCCAATATTATTTCTTTAATGAATATTTAATTATTTTGATTTTTTTTTTGTGGTTTAGAAAGGAATTTTTTCCCCTTTGTTTGCGGAATAAAACAAATTAATTTGTGATTGTTTTCTTGTCGCGTAAAAAATTATTTTTTTTTAAATTTTGTTTTATGTTGTAACTAATTGTTTTTTTTTGATTGTGTGTGTAAAAAACAACTTTATGTTTAGAAAATAAATGTTTCCTTTTTGTTGGTGTCATTAAAAATATTTTTGCCGAGGGTTTTTTAAACAATTTTTGAAAATTATTATTGAAATGCTTTCACAATAAAAATTGTTTCAGTTTTTATTCAAATTTTTTGTTAAGAAAATACTTTTTTTTCACATTTTATTAAAAATATTTTTCAAAGGATTTTTCGAATACAATTTTTTTTTTAAATTTAAATTTGGTTAATTTAAACAATAATAAAAATATAATTTTTATTTAAATTGTTTGTTCAGAAAAGAATTGTTTTAAAATTTTATTTAAAATATTTTTGCGTTGATTTTTTGAATAAAAACTTTTTTTAAAAATATTTTAATATATTTAATTTAAAAAATAATAAAAATATAATAATTTTTATTCAAATTTTTTTAAATTAAGTTATTTTCCTAAAACATATTTTCTTTTTTTGGGATTCAAAAAAATATTTTTGGGTGGATCTTTTTTAATAAAATATTTTTATAAAATTGTTTTTATGATGTTTTCAAAATAAATTTATGTTCCTAAATAAGTTTTTGTTTTTTTTCATAAAAAAAATCACAGATTTTTTTGAATGAAGTTTTTTTTAAATTATTTAAATATTTTCAAAATATTTCACACAATTATTTTATTTTTTATTTATATTTTTTTCAAAATCAATTTTTTTCCTAACTTTTTTCAACTGAATCTTTCAAAATAATTCTCGTAAATACTTTAATCTTTTTTTTTAATTTAAACTTTATGCTTCCATATAAAAATTTTTAAAATTGTATTATTAAATATATAATATATTATATATTTTTTTATATGAAACATTTTTGTATAAATTTTCTCGTATAAATTGTATTTAAAATGTTTTTTAATGCTGAAGCTTAAAATATTAAATATTAATCCTGTTTTTAATTTTGATTTAATTTTTTATATAATTAAAAAAATTTTTTTTATATTTTCTACTTATAATTTAAATTTTTTTACAAAATTTATTAATATAAAAAAAGGAAAATAAATTGTTCTTGTTTTGAGAAAACAATAAATTTGAAATTCTTCCAAAATTTAATTAAAAAAAATTATTTTGTATTTTCAATATAAAAAAATATTCAAGAAAAATTTTAAAACTTTATTTTAATAAAAAATAATTGTTCTTAAAATTTAATTTTAATAAAAATAATTCTTAAAATTTTATTTTAATAAAAATTCTTTTTCAATTTTAGTTTCAATTTAAATAATTTTTTTTATTTTAATTTATTTAAACAATTTTTTACAAATTTTAGTTTTAATTAAACCAAATTTTTTAAATTTATTTTTAATTGAAACTATTTTTAAAATATTAGTTTTACTTAAAACAAATATTTTGAAATGAAATTTTAATTAAAACAATTTTAAAATTTTAGTTTTAATTAAAACATATTTTCAAAATTTTAGCTTTAATTAAAACATTTTTTTATAATTTTGTCTTAAATAAAACAGTTCTTTTTCTATTTTAGTTCTAATTAAAATAATTTTTTATTAATTTTTGTTTTATTAAAAAGATTTTGGAAATTTAATTTTAATTAAACCAGAATTATTTAAATTTTATTTTAATTAAACCAATTTTTTTTTAAACATCGAATATTTTAATGTGGGTATTGAAATGTTTTGTTTTCGGAATGTGTGTTTTTTTTGTTGTTGTTGTGCATTAAATGTCTGTTCATTTTCCTCGTCCATTTCTGATTGATATCATCTCTTTTCAAATGCAAGTGCGTGTGTTTGTGTTTGTTGTACAATTTTAATTTAACTTTTGATTTTTTTATTGATATTGTGAACTCTCTGAAAAGTTGTTGTCATTGATACGTATTTCTAAACTTCCTGTAACTCATTTCAAACTTCTTCCTAACTTGATTTGTTTTTTCTTGTCTCTTTGCAGGTAAGGATTGATGAACAACTAATTTATAAATTGAATTATTTGGTAAGAAAATGTAATTTTATTCTTTCCGTCTTGAATTATATCCTGCGTCTGTGTGCAACTTCGTTAGGAAATGCCACCACCCGGATGGCTATTGAAACTCCGACGGTTTATGAGATCAATATTAAGTTTAGTAGATAGATTTAAGTTTAATAGATCCATTTAAGTTTAATAGATCCATTTAAGTTTAATAGATCTAGTTTAATAGATCTAGTTTAATAGTCCAATTTAATCAACAAGATGAATTTAAACATTACTCTTCATTTAGAGTGTTCCGCTGAATGAAGCGTTTAACCTCTCGATTTTAAAGTCCAGTAGTCTGGTTGTTTCTTAATTAATTCACCGTTCCCACTCCCTTCCTTATATTGGCCTATCCTTATATTTTCTGATATTCTCCTCTCTATTGTATTCTCCTCTCCGTATATAACATCTCTATTATATTCTCCTCTCCGTATATTCTCCTCTATTATATTCTCCTCTCCGTATATTCTCCTCTCTATTATATTCTCCTCTCCGTATATTCTCCTCTCTATTATATTCTCCTCTCTATTATATTTTCCTCTCCGTATATAACCTCTCTATTATATTCTCCTCTCCGTATATTCTCCTCTATTATATTCTCGTCTCCGTATATTCTCCTCTCTATTATATTCTCCTCTCTATTATATTCTCCTCTCCGTATATTATTCTCTACGTATATTATTCTCGTCTCCGTATATTATTCTCCTCTCCGTATATTATTATCCTCTCTCTATATTCTTCTCCTCTCTCTATATTCTCCTCTCTTTATAATCGCCTCTCTTTATAATTGCCTCTCCTTATATTCGCCTCTCCTTATATTCTCCTCTCATTACATTCTCCTCTCCTTACATTCTCCTCTCCTTACATTCTCCTTTCCTTACATTGTCCTCTCCTTACATTGTCCTCTTCTTATATTTTCCTCACTCTCGGTAGTGTACCCTCACTCTCGGTAGTGTATCCCTCACTCTCGGTAGTGTATCCCTCACTCTCGGTAGTATATCCCTCACTCTCGGTAGTCCAACTCTCACTCTCGGTAGTCCATCCCTCACTCTCGGTAGTGTATCCCTCACTCTCGGTAGTGTATCCCTCACTCTCGGTAGTCTACACCTGACTCTCGGTAGTCTCTACCTCACTCTCGGTAGTCTATACCTGACTCTCGGTAGTCCATCCCTCACTCTCGGTAGTCCATCCCTCTCTCCCGGTCTCTGTATCTCTTGAATTTATGATCCAATTCTGTTAAAACAATCGCATTCCTCTGCCCTCTGACGCAGTTTATGTTCTCCAACTGTTCCTCACATTCCTCTCCCCCCAATTATCTGCTCCCATTCATCTTTCTTTAAACAGCTGGAATCTTCCCAAAGTCAGCAGCTGACACCATTTGATTGTATACTTTATTGTGCCCAACATTCTCCAGCATTCCCCAACTATGGCGACCTTCCATTGCCTACTTAGGTGACTCCTGTCTACTAAAGCAATTTACGATCTCTCTCTTGCATCTTCAGGCATTTCCTTGTTGTGCCTGAACTCCGCGAATCTATAACTTTAAAGTCAAGCCACCCACCCGACCACAGACCTGACCAGACCACAGCACAACCGCAAATTAACAACTTAATAAATTTATTGCGTGGCCTGCGTGCGGAGGAGAGACTAGACCGTCAGGCATGCCCCGTGACACTCGCCTGATGGTCGGTCATTATTTCACTCAGTTTACAACTGAAAACGCTTCAAAATTTAATTGAATTCCTCGCTTATCCTTTGAAGCGTGACTACAACTACGACTACCGAGTTCGATTAAATTGTAGGATTTTCCACTTCCACCCTTGCCGTCGTATTTAAAAGTCCTTTTTTCTTATCCCTTTATTTTGGTTTTTTGTGTTTAAACTAACCCTGGCAAGTAATTTAACAATTGCAATTCAGAGTTTGCGTAAAATCCCTTTATGGTTGCTCATTCCCCCCCTCCTGCCAGCTCGCTCTGTGTCTGAGTCTGTGTGGCTGCGAGTGTGTCTCTCCAGCCAACCTTGTAACCGTAGTCCCCAATTGGACTTTAGCTCGGCATCTCGCACCGTTATAACATTGGAATTTGCTCTGTACGCCATAATTGAATTTTAAATAAACTTACTCCTTACGTGCCGTGCCATGCCGTGCCGTGCCGTGCAGTGAGCTGAGCCCACGTAACAACCAGTCAGGGCGGTCTGCTGCTTGTGACCATCAGTCTGGGCAGGTTGGAAGCAGCAGCGGCAAAGCAAGCCAAGACTAGGACAGAGCAGGCGTTCGGTTCGTGCGACTCCTGTCTACATTTGAACTGTAAATAAATTTCGTAGATTTTTCTGCTCAGGTTTCCTAATAGTGGTGGCATCCTTTAACTATAAAGCACACAATTTTATATCTGTGGGTGTGTGTGTCGGTGTAGGGGCATAAAGGAGAGTGTGCAAGTGTGTGTTTTTGTAGGGTATTCAGTTTATTGAGTTCCTTTTTATATTACTCTTAATTCTATTAAATATTTAAGTTGATACTTCTGACTCATATTTCCACAGCACATGTGGCTGTTCATCCTTTACACACTTCCTTCTACAGCTCAGACTCATGCCACTTCCACTCCTACTTACACTGAGTCATGATTTTGTCCCAGCAAGCATTTCATTCATTTATTCATTTTGTGTTGATCTTAATAGAACAGTTATGTTGTATTTTAAAAACCCATAAAAAGATTTCCAAGCTTCTTCGTTGTCTTCGTTGGTCTGGATGTGTTATTCATCTTGATGGCGGCATGTTTTGTCCATCTTGGCTTTGGTCGCTTGTTTGTGTGTGACTTTTTGCTTTGGGGAAATGTCCTTTTCACTGTGTTTGCAGACACCTCCTCTGTTTATTATTTTCATTTCGTTTTACAAATATTAAAAATTGTCTTTCACATGAATTTGTTTTGTTGTGTACAATTTTCTACCCAGTCTCTCAGTTGAGTTGATGTCGACTCCTCCGGCAACTATTTTCAACCCGTTTCCCCTATCAGCTTCTGCTGGGAAGGAAGCTTTAATTGGTTTCTTTTCCACATACACTCCTAAGAGAATTTTTCTTTCACTTGTTGGCAATTTCATTTCTTCGTTGTGCTTGTCCTGCTCCTCCCTGGTTTTTTCTCATTGCTCTGTTGACGTGTGCTCATAAACTATATTCCCATAACTTCGTCAGACACTCACTCGCTTGTAGTGCTGCCCCCCTTTTGCCGCCCTCATAACTATCGTTCGATTTTACCACTACTCCATTTATACTTGAACTTTTATAACCGCAATTAATGTTAATAAAATTAGTTTTCATACCCCCAGGATGTTTCATTTGTACACTAGAATCGTCCATAAATTTTTTATTATCTCTTTAAATTCTGTATTTAAAGGATGAAATGTTTATTTGACTGGTTCCATAAAAATAAATGTGCATATATGAGTGTTTGGCATTTAGAGTGAAAGGAGATAGTATCTCTATGAAAGGAGTTGTGCGGGGACCGTGAGTTGTGTAGGAAAATTCCTTTAGAAATAAACAACACTTAAAGTTGGTTTATATATTGATCCATTGATCGTTGCTACTCCCGCGAAGAAACTCGAAGAATCCAAAATGAATGTGAGAGAAACTGGTCATGTTGATCACTGAAACAATCCTCCTGAACGATTCTTGAAATAATCCTGAAAGATTCTTGAAACAATCCTGAACGATTCTTGAAACACTCCTGAATAATTCTTGAAACAATCCTGAAAGATTCTTGATACAAACCTGAACGATTCTTGAAACACTCCTGAATGATTCTTGAAACAATCCTGAACGATTCTTGAAATAATCCTGAAAGATTCTTGAAACAATCCTGAACGATTCTTGAAACACTCCTGAATAATTCTTCAAACAATCCTGAACGATTCTTGAAACAATCCTGAACGATTCTTGAAACAATCCTGAAAGATTCTTGAAACAATCTTGATATACTCTGGAATATAGTTTCTTAATTCCCTGCTACATTGTTCTGTGTTCTAGAGAGGACTCGAATAAAACTTTTCCTGTAGGAAAAGGCAAAAGTTGGTTAGGAAGGAAGAATGATAACACAGCTCAAGAAGAGATGGAAATCAAGAAAATGGTGAAATCCATAATCTAAAAAGTCTTGATATTTTTTGTGGACTATAGTGTGAGACTTGAAATGTGGTCGTTTAGAAGGGGGGGGGGGGGTCTATATATTAGAATACATAATCTAGTAAGTGTGGGATGATTTTTTCTGGATCACTGTGATTCGAAATATGGTATGCGTAGAAGGGGGCACTATAGTGTTACGTAATTGGCTTTCTGACAATTTTTACCAAGCTCAATACTTGGATTCTTATCGCTGGATTGTGTAATAAGCAAACAATTCCATCTTCAGTTAGAACAATTGGCTTTATTCTATTTGTCCAACTCACTATTGGCTTTAAAAGTTTCCTCGCATGTCACTTTTCGCTTCACTTCACGCTCACACTTCGTCTTCGGTAACGTTTGCTTCAGTTAGTCAGTTGTTGCACCACACTTTTCTATTTACATCGCTCTGCGACGATCAGTTGGTAACTCTTGTTACTAATACGACGCTCACGCTGCTTGCTGCCACTCTCAGGATTCGGCAAATGATCACTCTGCTACTGTCACTGGTTAACTGATCTGCTACTACGATGTTAATTTTCGGCTACGCTCACTGTTTTACTGTGGCTGCTCTACGATGCTCACTTTCGGCTACGCTCACTGTTTCACTGCTACTGCTACTACAATGTTCACTTCATTACTTACACTTTTTCACTGATCCCGATGTCAACTATGCAGTCGCTTTTGTAACTCTTGCATACGAGAACCTCAACCAGCCTCCGAACGCAGCTTTGAATTCCTTCTCGCGTGTGCATTTTTAGGGGTTGAAAACGACACTCACCCTAAAACCATCCACCAATCAGATGGCCTGCTGATTTCGTAATAATATATTAGAATACATAATCTAATATGTCCGGGACGATTTTTTGAGGATCATTGTTGTGTGTTGATGTTGTGTGTCCTGTATCTTGGAATACTTAATCTATTAAGTCCGGCATGATTTTTTCTGTGAATCAGTGCATCAAGTGTGGCCTGTATCTTGGAATATATAACCTAACAACCCCAACATGATTTCTTGGGGTTCAGCGTATGCTGCCTAAGAAAATGAAACGATATATGTTGGAATCATTAATCAATTTTAGATTTGTTCTATAGATGCCGGAATATACTCACCAATCATACTTATGTCAAAGGATATATGAGAGCTCCATTTCCAACGATGTTGTCCCCTCACTTTTTTTTCGCTGATTTAAACTTAATCGTTTGCTTTTTTTTACCCCTCTCTCTTTGCTTCAGTGGGTCACCATTCCCATAAATTAGATTTTGATGAATAGGAACCTTTTCTTTTCCTAAGTCCTTCAATAACTTTGGCCTATTTAATGATTTGTTTTTGTCCCTGCATTTTAAGAAATCCTCATAAATCATCACTTAATTAATTAACATGCCACTTATTATTAATGAAGCTCTGATGACCCTCGTGTTTCTCTCAGCCAGCTCTATATACACACCCGTTACTCCACCCCTAACTCCACCCGTATGTATCCAGTCCTATCCTCACCCCTATAACCAACGCCTATCCCCATCCTTCCATCACCAGCCTTCTATTCCCGCCCGTCTATCCCCTTCCATATACTATTCGTTTTATTCCTAGACCTTTTTCTAAAATTTGCTCCTTTTATAGTATCTATTTCAGAGGGGGGAAAAAAAACGATATAAATCTGCCAGGCTCCTTGGCATTTTTTGTTCTGGTATTGATAGTGTCCTTACTTAATTTCCAGCAATTTGTCATTCCACCTTTTAAAGCGCTTCAATGATTCCTGCACTCATCATTGATGGCATCGGAGCAGCATCGACTGGACACCTTAATGCTATTTGCGGGCACATTAAAGGGTTCTCTTCGGTGTTCCTCCTCCCTTCTCCTTTACGCTTTCCAATGGTTTTGCATCTTCGAACAGCAACAGCAGCAGCATCAGCTCGTCATTGACGACTCTGTGGCGTGTGCGGCATTTTGAGTTCATGTCAGACCATGTAAGCTTTCATGTCCTTCTGCGCTACACATCCCCGGTCATTTGACATTAGACATGAAAGTACATCAATTTTTTACGCTCTTTGTTTTGCTCCTTAGGCTGCGAGGTGGGGAAGGTGAGTGTTGCTGCGGTCCACTGGGGGTGTGGTGTGGGTAGAGCCTTGTAAATTTTGCGGTTCGATGAGGTGCCGGAGTAATAAAGGGGTCAAAGTCAATGATACCAACCAGAACAGCCGCAAGTAACCCTTACTTCGGGAAGAAACAAAAAAATAAAAAGAAAAGGGAAGGAAGGAAAGTTAATTCTTTCTGCCTGTAGGATATGCGCGTCATCAAAGCGTAAGAGCAACACAAGATGACGGCGGAGAAGCAGGCAGCCAGGAAGGCAGTGAAAGGGATACACTAATAGGATAGAAAACCAGGAGCAGAACTTGTTGCTTGTTGTTTTACTTTTTCCTCAGTTTTTCTCCCTGTTCTTTGTTGTTGTTACTCCACATTTTATTTGCGCTGTTTCACTTCCTTTATTCAGTGCAAAGCAACTCAACTGTAAGGACAACATTTTAAAAGCGCAAAAAAATGGTTAAAAAGTTAACATAAAAACCCGCAAAATGAAGACAAAATCAAGCCAGGGAAAAACAAAAGATTTGGCAAGAAACGGAAGGCCCCGGCAGGTGGATCTCACTCCCTTTTCGGCGGGCACCAACACCACCCGCCTGCCTTCACCCGCTCCTTTGACGTTTGTTCAAGTGTAACTATTTGGTTGAATGAAGGATTTTGGGGGTGAGACGCGGTTTTTTGGTGGGAGTGTGGCGTAGGTAGAAAGCGCCTTTAGTACTTTTCTTGGCAAAACTCATTAACAGTAATTGCATCCTTTGATTATCCTTTATTCCTATTTTGCCCATTTTCTTTTATTCCCAGCAAAAGCTGCCACCGTCGCCTCAGTTGCCTCAGTTGAGTGCGACGTATTCGTACATTTTTAAGTCTCAATTTTGTTAATTAATTTTGCGCATGTGTTGCAAGGATTTTTCTTTAAAACTCTATAAAATCTCAGAAGTGGCAAAATTTGTGAGGCAAGCGTTGCTGCTGTGCTGCTGCCTGATTTCATAGTACCCTCCCCTAACACCCCCGAACACACCGAGCACACTCCCATCACTGCCTCGTGCTGTTGCATTCACTTTGACTAGGAAAATCTTTGTGCTGTTTTTAGATTTTTAACGCTTATTTTCCTTTTGCTTTTTTTATATTTTATTTTTTTAAATATCCTGTCAATCACGTGTTGCTGGAAGACGTTTTCCCACCAGCGTAGCGCGTGTGTGGGAGCGTTTTAACGCTCTTTGCCTTTTACGCTTTTCAATTATTTCTGTGAAATGTCGACTGCCACGCTGCGTTACAGCAGTTTGTGATGGGTGCGGGGCTGTGACTGCCTCTCCCGGCCTCTCATCCTGCTTCTCACCCTGCTTGCTTGCTATGCCTGCTTTGCCTTACCATGCCTTGCCATGCCTTTGCCCTGCCTGTCACTACGCAAAGTACAACGTAATTTGTCTACGGGGCAAATTTCCTATTTCAATTTTCCTCCGTGCCTTGCCATGTTTTTCAAATAGAAATATCAAAAAGGAACACCCAAAGTCAGGCGCGCTGAGTGTGCGTTCGTGTGATGGTGTGTGATTGTGTTGCTCAGGATATGCGTAAACCAGATTTTAGCTGCCTTCTTTCTCCGCTCGCAATTCCGTGGATTCGATGCGAGCGAGCGTGCGTGCGTGCGTGCCTCTGCATGTGTGTTTTAATTTATGTGGCGCAATTATTTTCAAATTATTAAATAATGCTGGCAAATATTTAAATCAAAATTGTTGTTTATTGTTTTTTAATGTGAGGCTGTCAGAATTGAAAAATCTTCCACCAAATTGAGCCCGCCCCCCTCTTGTTCGTTCCGTTCCCCATACGATGTTTGGGAGCTTCTTCACTTGTCTTCATTTGTCGCTTTAATACTTATTTAAGGGAAGTCATCATCATGCCACTTTTTATTATTTATTATTGTGTTGTCAGTTTCTTCATCTCTTTATGGATGGTGCTCTGAGGGATTCTCCAGCTCAGTGTTTCCTATTTCCAGCTTTATTTTAGAATTTTTCTGTGAGAGTTCCTGGTGATCCTTTCAGTTTACCTCTGAAAATTTTATGTATATATTCTTAGGGTTTGTTCTCTCTTTCTTAAAGACCTCCTTGCTCCTTTTTTAAAAACATCAAATCATCATTCCACTATTTATTATTTATCTCTCTGGACGCTGCTCTCAACAGAATTTCCTATTTCCTGCAGAATATGATTTTTCTGTGAGAGTTCCATTCGAGGTTTCCAATTTATCCCCGAAATGTATTGTATATATTGTTACGTAATTGCCTTTCTGACAATTTTACCAAACTCAATACTTGGATTCGTATCGCTGGATTGTGTAATAAGCAAACAGTTCCCTCTTCAGTTAGAACAAATGGCTTTATTCTATTTGTCCAACTCAATATTGGCTTTAAAACTTTGCTCGCTTCTCACACTTCAGCCTTCGCTAACGTTTCCTTCAGTTAGTCAGTTGTTACACCACAATATCCGCTCTCCGACGATCACTTGTTAACTCTCATAGCTAACACGACGCTCACGCTACTTGCTGCCACTCTCAGCATTCAGATATGATCACTTTGTCACTGGGGGCTCCTCCAGGATCCGGCCATGATAACTCTGCCACTGTCACTGGTTAACTGATCTGCTACTACGATGTTCACTTTCGGTTACGCTCACTATTTCACTGCTGCTGCTCTACGATGTTCATTAGGTCACTTTCACTGGTCCCGATGTCTACTGTGCAGTCGCTTTTACAACTCTTGCACAAGAGGACCTCAACCAGCTTCAGAACGCCGCTTCGCATGCCTTCTCGTGTGCGCATTTTAGGGGTTGAAATCGACGCTCACCCTAAAACCATCAACCAATCACATGTGTGTTGATTTCATAAAAATGATCTGTCATCTCATTTAATTGAGTTCAATATGAAGTTCTTGAAGACTTCATTGGTCTTTTATTAAAAATAATTGTTTTCAGTATACGAAAAGTTAGTGTGGGGATGCATTCACAGGACCATTTTATGAAGCTTGTATCCCATTAATTGAATTTGCTGTGAAGCTCCTCGATGCAGCTTGTCATATCCTTACTTGGACATAGAAAACTTCTATAGAGATACTCTTCCATACCATTTCATTATTGCATGAAACACTTCCGTAGAGATTCTCTTTCATGCAGCATACCATTTCTTTGCTTTCACATGGAACATTTCTGTAGAGATTCTCTTCGATGCAGTTTACCATTTTCTTATTTTTACATAGAAAATGTTTGTAGAGATTCACATAGAAAATTTCTGTGGAGATTCCCAAGGACACTGTCCTGATTTTTTATCCCATTGGTTGATTTTTGTTGAATGTATTTATTTGTTTCTATTATATCAAGGCCACTCAGTAAGGATATTTCCCATTGGTATAATTGTGACTGAATTTCTTCAATGTTTTCTCATTTCTACATTCTTCATTTGGGGTGGAGATACCCAAGAGCATTCAGTAAGATCCCATTGTCATTACACAAGTTGCTGGTTTTAAACGTTCCTTATTTAAAAATATCTTTCCTCAGATGGAGGCAGCATATCCGAAGCTTGTCAATGCTTCCTAGTTCCTGCATTTGTTTCTTATATACAGGAATTTACTGATGTTCACTTCCGTCCCATTCCAGTCGATTTTGTCTGAAGTTTTCAACGCTCCTTCGTTCCTTTATTTGTTTTTAGTATGAAAAAGTTTAGTATGGAGATTTTCTAAGACACTGTACGATTCTTTCGCATTACTTTCAAGTTTGAGAAGGCCTTCAACACTTCTTAGTGCCTTTCTTTGTGTACGGAAATTTTGTGGAGATTTTCAAGGCCAATCTGTGAGGTTGTTCAATACTTATTCTACGGTCGTCATTCCATCAGTGGACTTTTGTGTGAAGATCTTCAACACTTCTTCGTATTTTCCGTTATTTTTCGTATACGGAAATTTTGTGGAGAGATTTTCAAGGCCAATCTTTGAGGTTGTTCAATACTTATTCTACGGTCGTCATTCCATCAGTGGACTTTTGTGTGAAGATCTTCAACACTTCTTCGTATTGTCCGTTATTTTTCGTATACGGAAATTTAGTGGAGAGATTTTCAAGGCCAATCTTTGAGGTTCTTCAACACTTATTCTTGAGAAATCATCATCATTCCATCAGTCAAATTTTGTCTGAACGTCTTGAACGTCGAAAATTGAGTGAAGGGATTCTTCAATCTTTTCTTATTTCTATTATACAAAAATTTAGTGTAGAGCTGACTGAGTACAATTTGTTCATCCCTTCAATTGAATTTAGTGTGAAGTTCGGAAGTGCTTTATCATTCCTTTATTTGTTTCTAGTGTGGAGTTTCCCAATGCATTTTAGTCAATTTATTTCATCCCATCAGTTGACTTCTGTGCGAGGTTCTTCAGAGCTATTTCCTTCTTTGTTTTAAAAATTGTTGCGTATATTCAGAAATATATATTATTGAGGACACTCCTCTGCGTCAACTATTATAAAGCTTCCTTTCTCATTCCTTATGAATCATACAACCAATCTGGTCTACTTCAAGATGTTGGGTGTAAAGAGTTTTCTTTATACAGGCAAAGAAATGTATTCATTGATTGATTCCTCCATTCGAAGATTTTTATATTATATAGAGGAGAAAGGGGAGGAGGAGAGGAGTCGACGCTTCCACAAAAATGTTGTGTCCTCACAATACCAAACTGTCAGAATACCAAATTGGCGTTAGCTCAGACCTCTCATTGGTAGCGGGCTGTGGAGTCCTTGAATCCCAGGATATTGCCGTATTACTCATAGAAAAAATAATTATAATTGCCTGCAAGCATCATTTACAATTTATTACAATTACAATTATAATTCCTGTGTAAAAAATGAGTAATTGCGGCAAAAGAAAAACAAACAAAATAGGAAAGAAAATAAAAACAAAACAAATTAAACAAAAAAACAAACAAAATATATAGAGAAATATAGAAAAACGTGAAAAATCACTCTGCTTATTGCATAAGCAAAACAAGAAGTAGGATAAACGACAAATAAACACCGCCAACCACGCACTGCAAGCATTACAGAGACGCCCAAAAGCACGCAACAAAAATATCTCATATGAACCGCCACGTGAGCCACACACTTACATGACCACCACCCCCGCCAACAGGACGAGTACTTCTTTCTCATGGACTCATGACACGATAAAATAAATAATATCCACGTCGTTCTGAAAGGCCACATCAGTCAGTTGTATTTAAATTTGCTTTGTTTGCTTTGCGAAAATGGAGGCACCGCTGCGAAGCCAACCACATCTCTCCACGTAAGCGACAAATCGAGAGCTTCGTCAGTCAGAGCACTACATACCGACGCATAGCTTGGGACGTTTATGCATAAGTAAAATATCAAATTAATTAGATGGCTTTGTTTGGCATTTTGTACAAATTAAAAGCCCAGCACACGCGCGCCTCTCCTCCGAAGACACTCAAACTAAACTATGGGCCGCCACCTTTTCGCCACTTCCACGGCTGACAGTAGATTAACGTCAGGCAGATGGGCAGGCAGTTGGGCAGGCAGTTGGGCAGGCAGTTGGGCAGGCAGTTGGGCAGGCAGTTTGGAAGGCAGTTGGGCAGGCAGTTGGGAAGGCAGTTGGGCAGGCAGCTGGGAGGGCAGAGTCGTCTCCTGCCTGAGGGTATGATGATGAATGGTAGGTTGGTTGGTTGGATGGTCAGAGACCTGTTCGCTCGCTCGGTGTGTACCCCACGATGATAGACAAATAAACAAGAAGGCCACCAAGTTGGCTTTCGCAGTGGAGGAGCAGCTCGCGTACAAGCAGGGGGCAAAAGTTAAACCTCAGATAAATGCAAATAAATACAGCCAAGTGCACTGATTGCCTGTTAAGTTGTAGGGAGGGGGTCGATTTTATGTGTGTGTGTGTATGAGAGGGAGTTTGTCTTCATGTGGTTCGGTTATTAAGGGGGCGTGGTTGTGTGTTTAAAGTACCCAGTTTGAAGACATGTGCTCTTGTTTCCTGGTTGCTGCTTCTCTGCTCAGTTCTCGAGTCTTGCTGGCTCATGTTGTTGTTGTTTCTATTATTATTATTATTATTATTAATGCTGTTAATGAATACATCAAAATCCAACGAAGATGAATGAATGACCATAAATAAATACCCAAGTACAAGAGTTTGGCTCGAGGTCCTTCAAAATATCTGCTTCCTTGTCTTGCCTTGCTCTGCCTTTCTCCTCTTTCCCATGTTGTTTGCCTTTCTTGCCTGCTGCTGGTCCTTATTGGTTAGTTGCTGGTTGGTTGCTGTTGTGCCTTAGTTTCTTGTGTGTTTTGCGGTTTGTTTTATTGGCCTGCTTTTCTATTTGAAGCACATTTCTTTTCATTACGTTAATGAATTAAACGTTATTAACTCCAAATAAATGAGTTCTATGAAGGGATAGAAATATAACTCAAGATGGGCATAGGAAAATGCCAGCAGAGCTTAAGAGATATGTACCAGTGTTTGTAAAGCAGCAGGGAATTTAAAAATTTAAGCAGAGCTGAAGCAAGGAGTGTTTGTGAAGGGCACTTGAAAGTTGTATAATAAAGTTTGTATATAAAATCACTGGAGGGGAAGCTTTCCTCGAAATTCTGGGGTACCTTTCTTTAGTATACTTCTGCAATGTGCTTTCATTTGTTACTAATTAGATCTCTTCTATGTATCTGTCTGGTTTGAGTTAGTAACCCACCTAGTCTTCTTGTCCACGACTAATGAAGTAAAATCAAACTCATGTTTCTGGTGTACAGTATTCTCTGCAATCCTTCCTCATCTTATCTCATGAGATTCTTCCTTATAAACTGCTGGAGAAGACTTAATAAATTCATTATTTTGATTCTGGTTCTAGATTTGCTTATCTCCAGTCCACCTTTCATTCTGTATTATCTTCTTCCTCACTACTTCCTAATCTCTAGAACCTATATAAACATATCAAACTAATCCTGCTTCTGTTCTGCAGTGTTAGCTTCGACGTTTCCTCATCGCCATATCTTTTGAAGACACTCCAAAGAGACATGCTTCAGTTCTGGATTACTTTCTGGAGAGTTTCCTCAAGTTCAATTCTCACTTTATATATAATCTCATCGCCATATCTTTTGAAGACACTCCAAAGAGTCATGCTTCGGTTCTGGATTACCTTCTGCAGAGTCTTCTCAGCTTCATTTCTCCCTTTATATATAATTCCCCATCTCCATAACTTTTGAAGACATTCAAAGGAGTTCCGCTTCATATTTGGATTGCCTGCTTCATAGTCTTCTCAATAATCTATCTCCTCTAATATATAATTCCTCATCACCACATCTTTTGAAGACACTCCAAAGAGTCATGCTTCGGTTCTGGATTACCTTCTGCATAGTCTTCTCAGCTTCATTTCTCCCTTTATATATAATTCCTCATCTCGACAACTTTTGAAGACATCCAAAGAGTCATGCTTCAGCTCTGAATTACCTTCTGCAGAGTCTTCTCAGTTTCGTTTCTCCCTTTATATATAATTCCTCATCTCGACAACTTTTGAGAACATTCCAAAGATTCATGCTTAATTTTTGGACTCCGTGCTTCAGAGTCTCCTCAGCTTCATTTATGCAATCCTCCAGTGTCTTCACAGGTTCTGCCTTCCCGTCATTTTAATGAAACAATTGAAGTTGGATTGCTGTGATTTTTTTCTAGGAGTTTTCCTTGCCTGACTCACATTGCACATTCACATTTATTCACCCCTTTTTTTTGTCAGGATACTTTTTGTTTCAATTCTGTTATTGGTGCCAGCAAGAAAGAAGACCATTCTGTAAGTACAGCGAACTTTCAAGGAAACCATCAGTGCTGACATTAAATAAAACTTTTATTTTGTTTTCGGTTTTCTCAAGCGGGTGGCAATCTCCTTGCGCTCTGCCAAGCGTCCTGTGCACTGAAGAAGTTAGTTAACTGAAAAAGGATCTTATTCTTATGCCACTCCACCATCTTTTGTTGCAATGTTGACTTTACTTAGCACTCTGTTGACTGCTCTCCTATGCCACTCGCTCAATGTAGAAATAGAAATGCAGCAATAGTAACAACAACAACAACAACAACAGTATTAGCAGCAGAAGCAGCAACAACGACAACAGCAACAACAGCAGCAGCAGTAGCATTAGCATTAGCAGCAGCAGCAACAACAGCGACAATAAAAGCACGCATTACAGTAGCTCAAAGCAAATACCTTTGGTTTTCCCATAGAAATGGAAGCAAATGCTTTAAAGAAATTGTATTCTTAGCTGATTTTATTCAAACACAGGACGCACATACATACAGGCAATACACACAAGACACACCTACAGGACACACAAGGCACACACACAAGGCACACACACAAGGCACTCACCTACATTCTCAATCAAAACAAGAAAAAAATCTTAAATGTTTATTTCACTTATTGTGTTTGTTTGCTTGTGTTGGTATGCATGGCATCCCTCTACGATTGTGTGTGTGTGTGTCCAAGCACCTTTATTTTCGCCGTGTGCCAGGGCAATTTAATTTTCCGCATTTTGTGCACTGGCAACAATAACAACAACAACAACGACCATAAGGATAATAAGGAGCACAAAAACAAAAATGCTAGTTGAGAAATGAAACTGCTCTCGAAACAAATAAAAAGCTTTTACTTCATTTCTTTTGGTGCAACTCTTCTTTGAAGATTTTTCTATGAACAAAAGCCAATCCAGCGCGGCCAACACCATCAGCACTATAAGCTGAGCTGGAGCTGGAGCTCCGCTAGAAAACAAAGGCTAAACATGGCGAGAGTAGTTTGAATGAACAACAACAACGCCAACAACCCACAAACCAACAATAGGGACAAACACATTGTCGCGTTAGAATAATTTAATTTTCTCATTTTTGTTTAAGCAAAGCAAAATGCAACTGCAAATTTTTTATATGCATGTATAAATGTATATATGCATTGTATGTAGATATGTATTGTATGTATATATGTATTGTGTGTATGTATATGTATTGTATGTGTGTACAAACTGTGAGTGTCCTGCCTGTGTATAAGTTTCAGTATCTTGATGTGTGCTTATGTTGATAGTTGGCACTCTCGTTTGCTCCCTGACAAATCCTTTTATACTTTCTCATCAACGCCGCCTTTTGAAAGTGTGGCAACTTTGTTGTTCCCTAATAAACACTCAAAAAATTGTGGTTCATTACATCAATGAATCATATTCATACACCGGAGATGTACAGTGAAGTGATTCTCAGGTTTACTAGAACTGAGAATGCATTCAGAGTTTTTGGATGCCACCAAAAAATTCCTGCAAATTTTATAGCCCAATTAAATACAAGACTTCTGTATATCAATATGATAATTGGTTTAGAAAGCTTAGCATACTCTCAGGTGCTTAAAAAATTATCCGAAAACATTAAACTAAAAGGACCTCATTTGGGTTTCATACCTGAAAATTACTTATATTTTGATTTGTGTAAAAAGCAATTGGTGTAAAAATCGCAGCATACTTTCAGGTGCTTCAAAAATTCTCCGAAAAAATATTTAACTGAACGGACGACAATAGGGTTTCATACCTGAAAATTACTAAAATTTTTATTTGTGTAAAAAGCTAAGCATACTATCAGGTGCTTCAAAAACTCTCTGAAAATTATTAAACTGAAGCGACCTCATTTGGGTTTCATACCAGAAAATTACTTAAGTTTTGATTTGTGTAAAAATCTTAGCATATTTTCAGGTGCTTCAAAATCTTTCCGAAAAAATTACCCAAAAATATATTGAAGTAAAAGGACCTCAATAGGGTTTCATACCTGAAAATTACTTGAATTTTGATTTGTGTTAAAAGCTTAGCATACTTTCAGATGCTTCAAAAATTCTGCGAAAAAACATTAAACTAAAGGAAACTCATTTGGGTTTCATACCTGAAAATTACTAAAATTTTCATTTGTGTAAAGAAGCATACTTTCAGGTGCTTCAAAAACTACACGAAAATATATATTAAACTAAAGGGACCTCATCTGAGTTTCATACCAGAAAATTACTTAAATTTTTATTTGTGTAAAAAGCTTAGCATACTATCAGGTGCTTCAAAAATTACCCGAAAAGAAATTAAAATAAAGGGACCTTTGTTGTGTTTCATACCTGAAAACTACTAAAATTTTTATTGGTGTAAAAAGCCTAGCATACTTTCAGGTGCTTCACAAACTCTCCGAAAAACCTCCTTTGAGTTTCACATTTAAAAATTACTTAAAATTTTTCTAGATCACTTTTGGTAAAAGTGTTAAGTTGCTTAAACGCCTAAAAGCCCACTACAGAAAACTTCAGAATTAAACATTTATTATGTAATTTTATAATATGATTGGGTGTTTTTTCTTGTAATTTCATGACTGAATTCCTCTAAAAAATTTTCAGTACTGCAAAGAGAAGAGTTCCTAGAATCCTTCACTTTTCAGATCAGATTCTTTGATGAATTTAAAAGCAATTTTCTTCTTATGGCAGAAGAATCTGTTCATTATTACTATGAACCTTTTTGGTCGAGTGTGCCGCTGCGGCATTACCACTGCAGCCTCCTAATGCTGCTGCTGCCTCTGGTTGGTGTTGTTGTTAGTCTCGTTGTTGTTGTACTATTGTTCCTATTCTGTTGTTGTACTGTTGTTGTTGTTGCTGGTGTTGTTATTGTTGTTGTTGTTGTTGTTGGTGTTGTTGTTATTCTTGTTGTTGCTCCTACTATATAACTTGAATTTAACACCACTACAAAGCGGAATGCACTTTAAAATTTTAGCACAGCGTCACAGTTGTTGCCGTCATATTTCGCTGTTGTTATTGTTGTTCTTGTTGTTGCTGACCCAAACGTCATTCCGTCATTTGTTTTTAGTTGGTCGCTTCTTTGCCTGTTTGCTGGCTGGCTGGCTTCCTTTGCTTTTGGCTAGTGTTGTTTTCAACGGCGTCGTCGTCGTCGTCGTCGTCGTGTGCCCTGGTAAAATAGTCACTTTGTCGCTGACGACCCGGCCTGGTCTGGCCTGGCCCGCTATCGCGCCACCTCCTACAACGCCCACAGCCATTCGCTGACCCTACCCCGCCCCCCTCTCCCTCCACTACCATCACTTCATCATCCTTTTGGCTGGCTGCGTCACATTGTTGAGTTGAGTTGAGTTGAGTTGTTTTTAGTTGTTTGCATGTGTATGTGCAGTCATCATTTGTTTTTATGAGCTTTGCTCCTGCCGTCCGTGTGTTGTTTTTGTTGTTGTTTTTAGTGTTTATTTTTTGTTGTGTTTTTTATTTTTTTGTTCTTTTCCCTGGTTTTTTCACTTGCTATTTTTATTATTTTCCTTTCGTCGGAATTCCCGCAGTATAAAATTTATTTTCACAGGTAATTGCGGTTTTTATTTCAAAAACGTTAAAAAGCACGATTTATGGTGCACAGGAGGGACCCACACAGCACCATGAACACCACAGTCAGGATAACAAAAAAATTCTGGGAAAAAGGGGGACGAACAAAATATGGCGAACTTGAAAATTGCTCCAGTATTCCTGCTAATCTAGTGTGTGCGTCCGTCCAGTTGGGAACTTTTTGTTCTCCCTTCACTCGAAACTAAGGAGGAATGCTTTAATTAAGTTTTCTTTTTGAATGAGTTTTATGGCTCTGGTTTTTTAGCGCTCTTGCTAACAACAATGCTTGCTTACAATTGTGTTGTTGGTCAGGAAGTTGTCTAATTGATTCTTTGCCTTTTCACTTACCGGCAATTGAAATTGACTTCAAAGAAGTGCAGTTGGCTAGGCTTGTAAGAAGACCTTGTATAATGGCACGAATGTTCCATTTGTTTAAAGGTAGTTTAATGTTTTTACTGTTGTACCAATCAACATATTGAAAGCCTACTTTTAGGCTGGGACGTTATTTGGTGGTGGCGAATTCCAGGTTGGGATCTTTATACAATTTGGTTGTTATGAAGTGGAGCTTTTAGTAAGTAATCTGATTTTCTAGTACTTATGTTGGCTAGAATTTCACTTAAATCACTGCCAGGAATCCGATAATCCTCCACCGCATTGTCTCGGTGACTTGTGGAACATAAAAAGTTGATCCTATCGTAATGATTTACAGTTTATTTACTTCTTTCCATATTTCACTTTTTACTGTTTCGTTTTCATTTTACATTTCTCCACGCCTCTATTTCGCAACTACTCTTGGCTCATAGTAATAAATGACTTGGTGACATTCCATTCTAATTGCCACCTTCTCGACTATTCAGCCAGCCACACACACTCATACGCACTCACAGTTCAGTTGGCTCAGTGAAAGGTTCAAGTTGGCAAAGATCATGTGCCCGGCAATAAAAGAACCATAAATGTTGCCACATACTTGCGCCAGTCCAATTGGTGGCCTCATAAACTTACTTTGTTGTAGATTTTATGTACCGAAAAGCTGTTAGCAAATGTAAAATCAATTTGCTCCGCCTAAAAGCATGCTGCTGGGCTTTAATGTGTCGCTAGCGCCTTGGCTCGTGTGGGTGCGTGTGACAATCGTAGCACAGCTATAAACAAACTTAACAACTGCAATCGACTTGAGGCAAATGCCGCAAACGCTTTCAAATGAGCACACTTACACCTACTCGCCCTCACACACAGCCTAACACACACACACACACATACGCACACTTTCACACACACTAGTGTACCTACACGTGTAGTAGTTAACTCTTATGGTGTAATGAAAATGTCACAGTGCTTAAGAACAATAACTGCGACAAATGCCAATGCCGCCGCCGCTCTGAGTGTGTGTGTGTGTGTGCAGTAGTGTAGTGGCTTTGCCGTTGCTTACGCGAAATTCCACTGAATGGCGAGGACTGCGGCAAATGGCGGTTGTGCCACCACCACTACTGCTGCGACGGCGCCTCTGTCTGCAACGACAAATACAACCACTTAAGTCATTTACTGCCACTCGCTGTGAATATGCGTATAAACAATAGTTCATTTAGTTCTTGATGCAATAACAACAACAGTAAAAGCAAAAGGCAATAACAATGGCCCAGCCAATGCCAACGCCCCAGCAGTAAATTGAGGCCATGATGACGTCGTCAGCAGTAGTGGGTTCATTGATGACATTTGCAACTTCACTTTACAATAAAAGTATGTGCAAAGTTATGGAATAGTAGTCTAATATATCATCTGGAGCTTTTAAGGTATTCATCAATAACCGGGCATGTCATTGGTAGCGTCATCGATGGCTGTCTGTGCTGCTGACATGTCGTTTACAACGTCAGCGATTGCTATCATATTCAAAAAGTGGGCTGCTGAGTGGTGGTATACTTTAGATCAGATATTTCATTTAATAATACAATAGATGACATGTCAGTTGCAGAGTAGGGATGCCTGACATTCCAAATGACAAGTCAGTTGCAGATTAAGAGATGTTTGACGTTTCAAATGACAAGTCAGTTGCAGATTAAGAGATGTCTGACGTTTCAAATGACATGTAATGTGTAATGTAAGTAAAGGCTAAGTTAGTCGCATATTTAAATGGCAGATCTGACATGGCATTACTGATTAATTGCATGACATTTTATTTAAAAAATATTTTAATTACTGACATACTGCATGACATGTCAGTTGCAATATTTTCATGAATGAAGTCATTTGTAAATTTTTCAATTGCTGACATAATGCTAATCCATGACATGTCATTTGTAATGTTTTAATTAATAAATTGCCTGATTAATTTTTCAATTACTGACATAATGCATGATACGTCATTTGCAATATTTCAATTACTGACATAGTACATGACATGTTATTTGAAAGATTTTAACATGTCACTGGTTAATTTATCAATTTCCTGATATATTGCATGACGTCATTTCCAATATTTTAATTAATAACACGTCATTGGTTTAAATTTTCAATTGCATGACGTCATTTACAATATTTTAATTACTGACAATGCATGACATGTCCATGATTTGTCCATATTTCAACTAATGACATGCAATTTTAATGATATTTCAAATGACAATAATTCCATTTCTTTGCATTATAATTTCATTTGACGATAATTCCATTGCTGTCGTAATCCATGACGTCTCATTTGCAATATTGTAACTACTGACATGATGCGTGACATGTCATTTGTCCATATTTCAATTAATGACACGACATTTGAATGACATTTCATTGGACAATAATTTCATTCGAAAATGCCATTGCTGACGTAATGCATGACATGTCATTTGCAATATTTAAATTATTGACATAATGAATGACATGTCATTTGTCCATATTTCATGTAACGACATGCAATTTTAATGATATTTCAATGGACTATAATTCCATTTCATTGCATTATAATTTTATTTGACGATAATTCTATTGCTTCCGTAATGTATGACATGTCATTTGCAATATTTTAACTACTGACATGATGCATAACTTGTCATTTGTCCATATTTCAAGTAATGACATGACATTTGAATGATATTTTATTGGACAATAATTTCATTCAACAATGTTTTCATTGCTGACGTAATGCATGACATGTCAGATGACAATTTTTCAATATCTGATAGAACGAATGACATGTTTGATAATATTTCCCTTACTCTCATGCCTTAAAATATAAGTTGGGAATATTCCTGACACACTGACTACTGACATATGTCCCGTTATTAGCGTAACACGTGCTATGCGACATTCAGCATTATTACCACCTGATTGTACAGATGACTTGTCATTAGTAGCATCATTGTGTGCTGAAATCAATACAATAAAGTTACAAGATCGTGGTATACTATGCCACCATTCAGACAAGTAGGCACTACACTCCATCGCTGCCAAACATTATTTATGCCACGTTTTACAACGTCCCTGACACGTCATTAGTAGCATAACTGATAACATGCCAGTAGTAATGTCACTGAATGTCCACAGTTTATCATTGCTTCATGACAATTCATTGTAGCTTCATTGATTGCTGACATCAATATTGCAGAGTTACAAATGAGAGCAAAGCAGGTTATTTCAGTTGCTGACATGATACATGACAAGTCAGCAGTGCTTAACCTTCCATATGATTTTTACTTCTAGTGACATGTGACAGTGATGCCTAACATTCCAAATGATTTGTACCGTCTTGCATTGTCATTAGTAGTGCAATTCATTGATGATATACTTGACACCTGGAATTTCACATGCTGACACAATGTGTGACATGTCATCGACGGTGTAAAGTCGTATATTGGTATGCAAGTGAGACACTAATTAATACAACAGGTCCAATGACTTGTCATCGATGACTTTCAGTTTCAAGAGCGTCAGCGCTGCCGAATTTTTGGACCCACAGTTATCGATTTACTACTGGGTCATATTTGGTACGCACAGATCTAATTCCGAGATATATATTTATATATATGTGCGTGCGTGTATGCGTAGATATTTGTGTGTGTGTGTGTGTGTATTTGTTGGTTTGTGTGAGTATTTGTTGGTATGTGTGAGTGGGTCTCTTGCTACATTGTTGCGGTTATTTTGTGGTTGAGTCTAAATTGGTAGAAAATGGTAATCATGTGGGAAATCAAAAATGGGTACGAAAAGGAAAACAAATTGCAAAGAAAAATATTTTGCATGCTTTTAGGCTTAAACTATGAGGCCGTTAGATCAGTTTGTGTTGGGTAAAGTTCACATTAAATGCAAACTAACAGAGTTGTGTGAGTCTAAGGAGACCCATTTTACACTTGGCTGGAAGTGAAAAGTTGGCCGTGATAGGAGGCTGCCGCCTGCCCAGTCTCAAACTAGTGCCGTGACTGCCAAGAGCTCTGACTACCTGTGATTGGGTTGCTGCCTTCTACATTCATGAATGTGTGGTATTGATAAAGTTGTACTAAGCGTGTGGATCCTATTTATCTAATTTTATTAGTTTTGCGCTTCCTCTTCACTTGTTCATGTTCCAAAATTGCCTACGAATTTTGTAGCCTCGCTTTACTACATTCCCTGTGCCTGCAAATGCCATAAATTCAGCGACCCTTTAAAAATTCCACTTTAAACCCATTAAGCCAACATTTGTGCTACTTTCTCTCTCGTTAACCAGTGGGAAACAAAGGGAAATGGAAACACTGAGCACAGCATAGAGCCAGCAGCCACCGTCACTGACGCCGTCCGACGCCGGTTGTGCTGCCTCTGCTGGCGTTGCTGCCACCGTCAAACCTCTTTAAAGATTTATGAACCGTCAAATATTTATTATCCTTGCAAAACACATTTGAATATAACCCAAACACACGCAAAACCCAAGCCTTGCAGCGGGCAACAACATCCTCCGCGCTCAGTAAGCGAACGGCGTAACCCGGCGTTACGGCCACATCCTCGTAGCATATCCTCCCGCTCCTGTGGCGCATTTACCTACCTGAAGCGAGCATGCAAACTCTAATCCTTTGGCTCCCTGCCATTTCCACTACTTACTTACTTCACTTACACTGCCAGCCTGCCAGCCTGCATGCCTACGTAATGAAGAGGAGAGAATGAAGCGAAATCTTGGCGCAAAGGTAAAAATGAAAACAGAAGCAGAAGAAATGGAGGGAAAAACAGAAATAGAAATAGAAATAAAAATAAAAAAAATATAATATAAAACAACTGTGAAAATAAATGAATGAGTGAGCACGGGAAAACCAGGTTAACAGTTGCCGAAGAAAAAATGCGCTTGAATCTTGAGAGCAGCGGCGCCAGCGACAGCCTCAACGAGCGTGAAGCAAGGAAAAAAAAATCGATGCTTTTGATGACGATTCGTATGGAATATTTTCTAACCCACTTGTTAGACGTCGAATAAGAAATGTACTTAAAAAATGAAAAATATGCCTGCATCAGGCAATGCCAGCCCCCCCACACGAGTGTCCTGTGAGTAAGGATAAATATTTCCCCTCACATTAGGCACGAAACATATGCGAAGAAAGAAAACGCCGTGCTAAATGAATGAATGAATAAGCGAGTGAGTGAGTCAGTGAGTGAATGAACGAAAGTGTGTCAAAGTTAAAGTGTTCAGCTGAGGTGCTTCACTGCGTTTAAAGCACGCTCGCGCCCTGCTACTCAGATGGCGTTTCTTACGCTTCGTTGCAGAAACATTTTCAAGAAGATTAGAAAAAAAATATGTATAAATAATTCTCCACTTAAACATTATTGACAACAACTTAATTTATTACTTACTTGCCTGCCTGCCTGCCTGCTCACTAAGCTTAGGCACACTCTCCTCCCCCCTCTTTCATAAGAAACACTAATTTGCTTAGCATACTTCTGAGGGCTGAATGCTCACATGTGCCTAGCGTGGCTCCCACACAACCGCATTTGCCTTTGCTGCTGCTCACCACTATGCGATGACTAATGATGATGTACCTGAATTCGGCTTAATGAGGCGCATAAATTTCCACACACTCTCACACACACTCGTACTTACACACATGCAATGCTAACTTGCTAAATCTCACTAAAATGCCTAAAAGCAGGCAACAGCGCACGCTTCAAGTCGTCTGCCGTAGGCGTATATGTGCGGCGGGGAGAATTGCTCATATGAAACGCTGCAAAAATGTTGTTGAACTTGTGTGTAATTTGGCAGCAGCAACAACGACAACAACAACAAGCATTCGCAACCGCCACTACAACAACCAGCAGCAGTTATAATTACGTATATGTTAATACGTATATTCATGCATATAAAAGCACCATTTCCACCGCAATACAGAGAGTCATATTTCAGTTTTAATGTTGCTTTCAGTTCGCATTTCGTATTATTTGCGTTAAGTGGCAAGTTGCAGGCAACCAGAATCACTGCCCAGAAATATTTTAATTATTTAATTAGTTGTAGAGAGGAGAGTTCTTCAGACTCAAACCACTCTTCATGACCTATTAGAAATTTTGGGAAATTACGCCCAAAAATATTCCTTGAAAATGTTGTAAAAGATTTTTATAAGAGACTAAAAATATGCAATAACATTTTTTTAGGAATTTCTTTTCAAATATTATCTTACACCAAAACCACTCTTCATAACTTTTTAGAAAGTTGAAATATTTTAAACATTTTTTATGCATATTTTTATTTATTTCGCCTAAAAATATGCATGGAAATATTGATGTAAATATTCCCACAAACGTCATTTTCGGACTGAAAACATTTTTCATGATTATGTAGAAATTTCGAAAAATATTTTCTAAAAATATGCTTCGAAATATATTTTTAAGATGCTTCGCCTAAAAATATGCATTGAAATATTGTAATACTTTTTTTGTACACTATATTGTCTTCAGACTAAAATCACTTTTTAGAAATTGTGGGGAATATCGCCTAAAAATATACATCAAAACATTTTCTTTCCAATTTTGGAGATATTTCACCCTAAAAATATACATTGAAATGTTGTAATGAATTTTTTTTTACAAAAATCGTTTTCGGATTGAAAGGATTCTTTACAACTGTTGAGATTTGGAGTAATATCACCTAAAAATACGCAATGAAATATTTTTTGCAAATATAGTTTCATAACTTTTTAGGTATTATGGTAAATAGCGCCCAAAAGTATGCTTAGAAATATTTTTAAATATCTTGTACTAAATTTTTGAGATATTTCGCCTAAAATTATGCAAGGAAATATTGTAATGATTTTTTTGCAATATCGTTTTTAGACTAAACCACTTTTCATGACTTGTTATAGATTTTGGGAAATATCGCCTAAAAATATACTTCGAAATATTTTAAAACATTTTGCAATATATATTTCAGATACTTTGCCTCAAAATATGCATTGATAGATTGTAATGCATTTTTTGCTCTTCGGACTCAAGCCACTCTTCTTGACTTTTTAGAATTATAGTAAAATTTCACATAAAAATATGCTTCAAAATATTTCTTAACATTTTATAAATTTTTTTTAGATATTTCGCCTAAAATTATGCATGACCACGTAGAAGCTTTGTGTAGGTATCGCCCAAAAATATGCTGCAAAATATTTCAATACATATTGTAATATTTTTTTGGGATATTTCTCCTAATATTATGCATTAAAATTTTGTAATTAATTTTTTTTTGCAATTTTATCTTCGAATTTAAACTCTTCTTCATGACCACGTAGAAATTTGAAAAAATTTCGCCCAAAAATATGAATTGAATAGAAAAAATTTTAAATATTTATTTTTAGCTAAGACACCTAAAAATAAGATTCGAAATATTTGTCAAAATTTTGTAATTTACTTTTAAATAATTCTCCAAAAATTATGCATAGAAATATTGTCCAAATTTTTAAATGAATTTTTGCAAATATCGTCTTCGAATCGAGCGCCTTAAAATATGCAAGATTTTATTTTGAAGCATATTTTAGTCTTATAATTAATTTTATTCCAGTTTTCATTTGATTCGCGCTTCAATTAAAAATTGATGCAATTTGTTTGCATTTCATGCAGTTCTGTTGCACTGAAATTGACTTTAAATGCACCTAAAACTATGCTAAGTTAAATAAGCTTTCGGCATACACGTCATAAATTCCCATACGCCAAAAAGCGCACTTCAATTTAATTAAACATGCACACGTGAGCAAATGAAAATACATGCGAAATATCCCCTTTTTTGCTATTTTTGAAAAATTGTTTTTTTTTTGCAATTCATTTTTTGAAATATATTTTTCGTCTGTGCAACAACGTAGGCGTGGCGGGATCCCTCCTACGTGTACGTGTGCAATTCGTGTGCGTTACAAGTATAAAGTTAAATTTAGGCACTTGTGCCACGGCGCACTGAAATAAATTTAGAGGAAAATGTTCGTTTTGTATGTGAGCGATTGCCGTCACCACCGCGCCGCCACTGCCGCTCTTGTTACTCCTGGTACTCCACGCGCTCCCCCTGCTTTGGCTGCATGCCATGCCGGCATAACTTTTAAAAGAGCACGCAAAGCTGAGGCACGTTCCGAGCCGGTTTCAATTGCTATGATTTGTAAAGGATTTTTGATTAATTTAAGTTATAAAATGTGGAACTGCGAACGTTTTGCGCTTTGTTAGTATTGATGAGCTGCAGTTTCAGTGGGTCCGCGGCAGCCGCGGATTGTATTCCAATTAAGTTTGTTGGGGGACGGGGGAAAATGGGTTTCAAGTGTAGTGAATGGCACAATTATTGAAGGCAGCCGTTTCCACATTTTAATTGCTGCAATGGAACTTTGCATTCAGGATTGAGTTAATTTATTGAGCAGTGCTCTCGGATAATCGCATCACTTTTGTCAGGCATAGTTACAGTAATTGTTCCTATATAATTGTAGACACGTGTCGATAAATAGAAAGGGAGGAGGGAAGTCTGTTTATCGCCGCAATATTATTGGGGTCATTCTTATTAGCTCCCTTAATTTCTCTTTAAGGCATAAATCACCTGAGAAGTCTTTAATATGTATATCAAGGGGTCTAGAAAAATTTTAAAATAGTTTGTCACTATCTCCACTTCACTCATTATCCTTCAGTTTATAAATTTATTTTGCTGATGATGTTTTGCTTTGATTCCTACAGAAGTGAGTGCAGAGTATATACCTGAGTTTCTTGGATGAGTTGTTCCTTGACTTGCAGCACTGCTTTCGGATGATTCTCACTCAAGTTTCTCGAGTACCTCAATCCTTTGAATTCTCTTTTGCTTTTACTCTTCCTTATGGCCTGATTTCATTTTTCCTTGAGTTGATTATTAATTGAATTTATTACTCTTTGAGTTGATTACTCATTTAGTTGAGTACTCATTGAACTCATACTCCTTAAATTGATTTTTCCTTACGTTAATTACTCATTGAATTGATTACTCATTGAGTTGATTCTTCCTTGAGTTGATTACTCATTGATCTAATTACTCATTGGGCTGATTACTCCTTGAGTTGATTCTTCCCTGATTTCATTCTTCCTTGATTTGATTATTAATTGAATTGATTACTCCTTGAGTTGATTACTCCGTGAGTTGAGTACTCATTGAGCTGATTACTCCTTATATTGATTCTTCCTTAAGTTAATTACTCATTGAATTGATTACTCCTTGAGTTGATTACTCCGTGAGTTGAGTACTCATTGAGTTGATACTCCTTATATTGATTCTTCCTTAAGTTAATTACTCATTGAATTGATTACTCATTGAGTTTATTACTCCTTGAGTTGAGTACTCATTGAGTTGATACTCCTTAAATTGATTCTTCCTTACGTTAATTACTCATTGAATTGATTACTCATTGAGTTGATTCTTCCTTGAGTTGATTACTCATTGATCTAATTACTCATTGGGCTGATTACTCCTTAAGTTCATTCTTCCCTGATTTCATTTTTCCTTCAGCTGATTATTAATTGAGTTGGTTACTCCTTGAGTTGATTATTCCTTGAGTTGATTATTCCTTGAGTTGATTACTTCTTGATTTGATTACTCCTTGAGTTGATTACTCCTTGGGTTGACTACTATTTGGATTGACTACTCTTTGAGTCGATTCTTCCTTGATTTCATTCTTCCTGATGGACTTTTCACCTGAATTGATTATTCCCTCAACTGAGTCGTCGTTAAATTGATTGTTCCTTCCTTTAATTCTTCTGTGAATACATTAATCCTTCAGGTGGTATCCCATCCTTAAGTTTCTAATGGTACACTTTGCAATCACAGTTTAAATATATTTTGATTCGATTTTAATACCCTTGAGTTGCGATACAGTTTGTATTTACGTTTTGATTGTTTTAGACACAGTCTGAATTTATTTGGTCACAATTTGAGTATTTTCGGATACAGTTTCGAGTCTTTTGGGGAACAGTTTTTGTCTTTTCCGATACAGTTTGAGTATTTTCGGATCCAGGTTGAGTCTTTTCGGATACAGTTTGAGTTTTTTCGGATACAGTTTGAGTCTTTTGGGGAACAGTTTGTGTCTTTTCGGATACAGTTTGAGTATTTTCGGATACATTTTGGGTTACTGGTAAAGTTTGAGTCGATTGAGTTTTTTTCCACACAGTTTGAGTCTTTTTGGACAAATTTTGAGTTAATTAGATTAACAGATTTATGTTAAAATTTGGGATTCCCATCACTGAAGCAATTTCCTGCTGTTCAGTTGGAAGATTCTTTCCTAGGCGTTATCTTTTCCTACCTCACAGATCAAACCTTATTTAATACAACACATACAAATTGGTACCAAAACTGTAATTCTTCCATACGCATCCACCTTTGATACTCCATCATTCGCCTACCACTCAGTATTTTGATAATTTGCATGAGATTAAACTCTGGACTAAATTTGTAATTGTATGTTAGGTATTTCTTTGTTATGACCTCCTTCCAGTTTACCTTGTTTACTTGGATTACAACATATTTCGAAAACCATCATTTTCCGTTTACAAAATGTTTTTCATGATTTTAGTTTTAATTACAAAAGCATCCTTTGGCAGCAAATGCTCAGCTGGGCCCGTGTTGCTCGGCTCTTTGGTCGGTCCGTGTTGTTGTTTTTGTTGTGCTCCCACACATTAAACAAGAATGAGATTTTTGTAATGCTGGCATAAATTAAGTGCTTAAACTTCCGATTGCACGACGTTGCACCAACTGCAAATTTATTTAAGTCGCACACATACACAAGCACAAAGCTGCACATGCAACATGTCAGCTGCATGCTACGAGTAAATGAGCGCAGTTAGACGAGTCTCGGTCGCTCAGTCAGTCACTCAGTCAGTCACCCTGAGCGCCCGCCCGCTCCGCACTTTGTAAATTTAATCCAAATGAATTTTATGCATTTCTGTTAAAATAAAGGATTTGCATATTTTATGAACTCAACTCGGTGTACAACAACTACAACAACAATGATGATGACGATGCTGCTGACAGCCGGTACAACAACAGCAACGAGGCATACATCGTCACTTTTCACAAACGGCAATGATAAATGTCATTTCTAATTCAAAAACTTTTCAATAAAAATGATACAACAAAAACAACAACAAAAAAATGGAAAACTGGGAAGCAACAGCAGAACAACAACAACAACAAAAACAACAACAACCGCAACAACAATAACAGCAAAACAATTTAACTTTTTGAGCTTTCACACGACACACAAGTCATAGGATGCGTGGGTGAGCGTGTGTGTGTGCAGTTGGTGGGATTGCGGATTGAAGGATTTGTTTGCTGGCTTCCTTGCCTTGCTTTGCTTCCTGCTCCGGCTCTCACCGGCTCTGCTCTGGGTGTTCGCCTGCATTTGTTTGAAATGTATGCATACAAAATTTTTAAACATAAATCCCTGCAAATTGTGGTGAACTGAGCTGAACCTGCTCGGAGGCTGAGCGGTGAGGCGCGGAGCCACCAGAACAGGATGCATGCATATTTCATTAGAATTTTACACAAGTTAACAACATTTAAAATTAACAGTTACAGTTATTTATGCATTTGCATGCGGGCAGATAAAAAATTCAAACAAATGCAAACACACAAAGCACAAAAAGAAGGGGAAAAAATATCTGAGTTCCTGACAAGCGACCAGAGAAGTTTTGATTTATTCAATTCACCAGAACTGGTGGTGACATTTTTACTACGAGTAACATAACTAAAATGCAAACATATGTGAGTGTGTTTGTGTGTACGCGTGTGTATGTGTGTGTGTTTGTTTTAGTGAGTCGTGTGTGTCGAATTATGTGAAAAATATTCAGTATTGCCTTTCTGTAACTCGCAACCCACATCCTTGTGAAACTCTTCACTCAAACTTTATCCCGGCTTCTTGATCCATCTCCGACTCCCACTACTGCTGCATTATCCATTAATTATGCATAACTTTTGAGTTGGCTCTTCAGGATTCTACTTAGTTTTGGCCGCAATCTTCTTCTTTAATTAAATACCTTCTTCGTTGTGCTGCGTCGAGGCGCTGCTGGTGAGCTCAACTCCTGAGCAGACTGATGAGAGTATTGAAGACGTGGTGTTGTGTTGAGTTGCATTCAGTCGAGTTGACTGATGCCTCCTGCCTCCCTAATATGCCGTTATAGTTTTCTTGTTGCTCCTTGATGTCTTCTGAAAGAAGGCTTAACTTTTCATTTGCATGAATTTCTTATATTCTCGACACTTGACACACTTTGTGGCACAACTTTTGCGGTCGGTTCGTTCGCTGCGTATGCAGAGTGAAATGGTCTTAAACACTCATGCAGTGTACATGGGCTTTATTAGTAATTAACTGGAGTAGCTCTTTGGTGCTGCTCTGTCTGCATTGCTTTTATTTCAATTACCGAGATTGGTTGAAGAGTTGCCGGTGGTCACTCTGGGCTGTCCTGTAATAAATCATTGCTTTGGAAGCCTTGCAAGAGATGTTCTCGTAATGTTTTACAAGGCTGGTGAATAATGTTTTTATGTATGTAAAATTGTTGAATGCTCTTCATATATATAACAAACTCCTTGATCCTTGTTAGATATATTTGTTAGAAGAATATGGTCAGAAAAGGAGGAGAGAAAGGACAGAGTACATATTCTTACATTTTCTCGTTCAAAATTTCTTCTCAATAGTCAGCCATTGCCCATAATCAGATATGGTCATCATTGCCATCAATCATCATTGTCATCAATCATCATTGCCGTCAATCATCATTATTGACATCAATCAACATCATCATTGTCATCAATCAACATCATCATTGTCATTAATAATCATCATTGCTATCAATTATCGTACTTATTGTCATCAATCGCCATTAGCATTGATTTCAAATATAATCACAATTGTCATCAATCATCCTTATCATTGTTTCCATTCTCATCACAATTGTCATCAAGCATCATCATAATTGTCATTAATCATCAGCATAATTAGTCATCAATAATATAATAGATAGTCATCAACAATCATCATTGTTATCAATTATCATAATTATTGTCAATAATCACTAGCATTGTCATCAATCATCATCATAATTGTTATCAATCATCATCATAATTGTCATTAATCATATTTGTGATTAATCATCATCATAATTGTCATCAATCGTCATCATTATTACCATCAATTATCATCATTATTACCATCAATCATCTTCATTATTGTGATCAATCATATTTATACCCATTCGACAATCACTACCACCAGTGTCTAATCCATCATAATGGTCATTGCTAGTATCAATCACCATTATTAGAATCAATCCTCATCACTGTCCATTGTCAGTAATTGATCATAATCACCATTGTAATTGTCAGTCAACATCATTAATTTTTTGGCGACATCAATCATTACCGTTGTTAGTGTCCATAATCATTATCAGTCAGAATTACCAATGTCATTCATAAATAATCATTTCAATCATTATTATTGTCAATCTTCTTTTCCATTGTGAATCTTTCTTACCCTAGTCAATCTTCAACACCACCGTCAATCATTATTACCATTGTTAATCTGTGTTGCCATTATCAATCTTCCTTACCATTGTCAATCTTCCCTACCATTGGCAATCTTCCCTACCATTGTCAATCTTCCCTACCTCTGTCAATCTTCCCTACCATTGTCAAACTTCCCCACAATTGTCAATCATTATTACCATAGTCAATCATTATTACCATTGTTAATCTGTGTTACCATTGTCAATCTTCAATTCCATCGTCAATCATTATTACCATTGTTATTCTGTGTTACCATTGTCAATCTTCCTTACCCTTGACAATCTTCAACACCATCGTCAATCTTTCCTACCATTGTCAATCTTCCCTAACATTGTCAATCTTCCCTACCCTTGTCAATCTTCCTTACCCTTGTCAATTTTCAATACCATCGTCAATCTTCAATACCATTGTTAACCTGTGTTACCATTGTCAACCTTCCCTACCATTGTCAATCTTCCCTAGCATTGTCAACCTTCCTTACCCTTGTCAATTTTCAACACCATCGTCAATCTTTCCTACCATTGTCAATCTTCCCTAACATTGTCAATCTTCCCTACCATTCTCAATCTTCCCTACCATTGTCAATCTTCCTTACCCTTGTCAATTTTCAATACCATCGTCAATCTTCAATACCATTGTTAACCTGTGTTACCATTGTCAATTTTCCCTACCATTGTCAATCTTCCCTAACATTGTCAATCTTCCCTACCATTGTCAATCTTCCCTACCATTGTCAATCTTCCCTACCATTGTCAATCCTCAGCACCATCGTCAACCATTATTTCCATTGTCAATCATCATGGTCAACAAATATCATTGCTAGTCACCACCATTATCATCATCAGTCGTTATCACCATTGTCATTCATTATCCTCAAAAACTGTCAGTAATCACCGTCATCATTGTCACTCAACATCATCATTGTCAATCACCATTATCATTGTTAAAATGTTGTTAAAATGATTGTCAGTCGTTACTCGCTATCGTTAACATCATGTTCATGATCATCAGTCATCAATATGAGGTGATGAGCGAGTATATCTTTATTTCAGGATATCTTTGTGCCTGCACTAATCTGGTCCTTCCGAGATATTATCAACAGTGCGTTTGCCCTTTTCTCTCAATAGCTTTCTGGGTTCTCCAAAACGTACTCGACTCATTCCAATTCTCTATGGATATCTTTATCCTGATTTGGAAAGATCCCAGTTCTGTCAATAGCTGAGTTAATTTCTCAGCAGCTTTTACTTGAACTTCTATTTTCCGTTTCCGATGTTAGGGCCCACATTCCCAGAACCAAACCCACGCATCTATTTGGGTTCAAACAGGGTTTCACCTGGGTTTCGTACCCTGTATTTAATATCTATAAAAACGAAGCACTCCTTTGCAATGAGCAACTTTAAGGTAGGCATCTGAAGTCTTAACAAAGGAATCTTTAAACCGGTAACAAAGCAAAATTTCAGTTTATGTTTCCCTTTTATTGCTCGTTTCCTGACCACTTTTGCCGCAAGTTCCGAAAATGTTTGCTTATTTTGGCTTTGCAACAAAGGCAATGATGGCAAACAGCAAACATTAAAATGTTAAAATGGTAGACCCCAATTAAGAAAGCTTTTTGGGCTGACATGCCACATTGAGTCCTTGAGTCCTCGTACGGTGGTCCCCATGTGTGTGCATGTGTATGGGAAATGCAATGGAGCGGCAGCCATTTTGTGGTTTGGCAAATGTTGTGTCAAAGCCTACCTTTTTCCTAATGCTGATACACTCTATGATAGGTATTAAACACAAACACACCCACACACAGGGACACATAGAGACACACAAACACACATGTTGAAGCTCACCCACAACAATGCGGCATGAGTGGCATTGTCAAATGCTAATGCAGTGTCGCTCAGTGAAACCGAAAAATTTTCCAGAAAATTAACAAGAGTTATCGTTACACACAAGCTCCAACCACCCGCTCACTCCCAGAAGCACACAAACACTTGTGCATGTCCTCCAAAACACATGCACGCCATCAGTCACACGCATTCACTTACGTTTGGTTGCGCTATGCCAGTGAATGAACGAGCTGGCTGCCTGCTGCAACATGATATGCAACGGTGGCGCATTATCCTGCTCCTGTTTGACTTGACAATACCCAATAACACCAGCGACAAAGTCAACGATAGCCACGGCAACAATAACACCAACAACAACAACGCCAACAATAGGAGCAGCAGTAGCAGAAGAGGCAGCATGACCGACGCTGCCACCGCGACCGCTACCACCGCTGACACTGACAACAGCCAACATCCAACATCATCATCGTCAGGAGCAGCATAAACAGCATCGGCATCATCATCAGCACATGACCGACCAGCGTCAACAACACGGTGCGGCCCGGTCCGGTCCGGTCCGGTTCGGTCAGGCAGCAAGTGTGTTGCAAGTGAAACATGACCATTAAAAACATTAAACCGAAAATCACTTTGCAACCACGTCGTTTGTATGGCTTTCGGAGGAGTTGCGAAATTGTGCAGCCAAAACAAATCCACGCCAAATCCACAAACTGCGGCTAATGTGTTGGGGTTTAGCCGCATGGGTGGCTGCCTGGGCTGGCGGGGCTGACTGGGCTGGCTGGCTGGCTGTACTCTCGTGGATTAGTAGTAAGCGTTGGACGATGACCCTGTTTGACGATGTATGGCAGGGGTCTGGGGGGTTTGGGTCAAGTGGCTCTGCTTTGCGGCCATGCTCGTTCGCTCGCGCTAAACCAGGCCTCGTCCTTAATCATTTTTAATGCCCTTCCAGCGGCAGCAGAACGCCACCAGCCACAGAGCCACACACAGGCACACAATCCTCTCACAAACGCACAGGACCTCTTCAGCATATGCACTTACTAAATATTGTGTTGACCGAAACCATGTTGCTCGGGAGGGCTCTGCTTGATGGCCTATGATGATGCTGCTGCTGCTGCTACTGCTTCTGGTGGTGCCGCTGGTGGTCGGTGTGCCATGCGGTGTGCGTCAAAAGTAATTCTTCCTGCCAGTCCATATATTTTTCACAGCCTGGCTGCGGGCGTGCATGTTGCTTGCTGCCTTCCTTCCCTGTTTGTTTGTGTTTGTTCTTATTTTCGGCCATGTTGTTCACTCACTCATTCACTCAGTCTCCTCCTCCTCATTCTGGTGAGCAAATTTGTTTATTGTAGCCCGCAAATGCACTTTTCAGCTTTTTGCCGTGGCCTCCTCCTTCTGTGCACTTTTCCTCCTTCTTGTTCTCGTCTTTATATGCGTGGTTGTTGTCCTCCGCTGATGCTGCTGTTGCTGCTGCTGCTACTCTTGGTGCACTTTCTGCATCACAACTCTTGGCAAGTCATTTGAATAACTGAGCTGCTAAGTTGTTGCCACTACTCTTTTGTGTGATGTGCCACTTCCTATCCCACTCCTCCTCCCTCCTCTGTTTTGAGTGTGGTGTGAGTGCCATTTTTTGTGCTTGCTGCTGCTGCTGCTGCTGCTGCTTGCCTGGGTTTTGGTTTGTGCCATTTTGGCCACTAATGCAAAAGTTTTGCTCTATCGTCGTCCTGCTTGCAGAGTGTTTGCGTTTGCCTGCTGGCTCTTAGAGTTCGTGACTCTTTGGGCGGCTCTGCTGACATTGTTGTTGAGTTGGAAACTTCTTCACACTGCTACGTGCGTCGGCGCTGCATTTTCTCGCATGCAGATAAAGTCTTCATTCACGTCTCCTTGTTTGGTTTGGTTGGTGGCCATCATCAGTTTTTCCTGTAGAAATTTGTTACAGGAAGTTCTGCTGTGAGTGAATACGAATACCTTTGGGAGATAAGAGAGGCACAAATTGTTGTGTCACGATATTTTAGTGGAACATATTTCAAGTCTTTTCCGGAAGGAAGTTCTTAAATTGTTTGACCGTGAATGCGAAACTAGCTAGTCTGGTTCAGGAGGCTACTGAGGGGGAGAGAATATGGTATGAAGTTTTGCGTCTGAAATGTATCAAAGAATTTTGTCAGTAAAGCTACGAATTGACATATTGTGGAATCCTTGAACACTTAATGCAAAGCAGCCCAGAAGATCAGTGGTTCAATTCTTATAAGAAACTCGGAGTAAGCTCAGATTCTGTATGCTTGGTGAATGTGTCCTTAAGGATTCAGTTCAACAGTATTACATTTGGTGATAGTATTCATGTGAAGTATGATAGAAACCACCAAACTGGAGATTTATCCTTCCATTAGTACCCATTATCATCTTCAACTTGGCAACCCAGACTGTTTTTACCTAAGGATCTGTAAGCAACTTTAGAACATCTGCCCGGGCGGTTGCTTCTCATTGGAATGTATCATTAATTCATTCAAATTTCACTATTACCGTAGGCAACAATAAAAGTTTTACACATTTACCGAGGTTGTAATGTGTTCTAAATTAACACCCGTCCTTCTGGCAGGCCACCATCTCCTCCACCTCCTCCGTCTCCTGCTGAAGTCAATTTATTTCTATTATGAGCTCATTTAAAATTCAACTAAAATCCGCATGCGAAAGCTGCAAATTATTAACGAAGCAAATGCATTAATATCCATTAAATTACTAAGCTCCGGCAGCATGTGCGCCCGCTGCCAGGCGGAACAGGATAAAACACAGAATATGACAGAACACAGACCGAATACGGAATTGAACGGAACGGAACGGAGCTGAGCTGAGCCGAGCCGAGCAATGCGGAACACTCAAATCAATCAATAATTTGCCCAACATATTTCATCAAACTCGGTTGATGTGGCATGATTATTTGTAAATTTGCAAGGAACAACTGTGGTAGCAGCGACGCGTATGCAGCATAATCATCCGAATCGAATTTGGCACGAATTATGCATTATTAATGCACACACACATCCACAGATTCACACACACAGAGTCACATAAACACACTCCTACTCACACATCCAATGATAATGTTAAAAATGCATTCGTCACATTTGTCATATTTATGCACAACACTGTGAAAGCGAACAACGTAGAAGCAGCAGCAGCGGCGCACTCCTGCCAGCAAGACAGGATGTATTTATGCCATGTCCTCGTTCCCTCCCGCCTCTTAACTTCCTCAGACCGCTGCTGCCTGCCTGCTCCAAAACACATACGAGCAGAACACACCCCGCTGAGTCGCTTTAGAATTGTGACAAATATTGCAGAGCACTTCTGAGCTGTGCCTGGAATCAGAGCAAAGGACGCGTGGTAAAAACGCAGATGTGGTTTGGTGCGAGGCAGTCGTGGCGCCGCTGCCACTAACAAAGAGCGCGGCGCACGGGAAATTGTAACAAGCATAAACGGAAACCTCTTTTGCCATGATATGATGTAGCAAAGCAGCGTCGTGGTGCTGCCTGCTACGTAGGACGACCATGAGGACGATTATGCTGCTTGCTGACATATTTGTTGGTTGCCAATATGCTGCAGTGTCGCTGACGTTGTCGATGCCACTGGCGCTGATGACTACGACTACGACTACCAGAGTATGCTCCATGTGACATTATGGCAGCACAGCCATCGTGCCTCGCCCGCTCATCTGCATAAATAAACTATGAGTATGAATATTTTGACAAAAGCCAGGCATGATTAATTCCACATGGATTTATGTACGAGTAAATTCATGGCCCGCAGTCCTGCTCTATTGCTCTTGTTCACAATAATCATTGGAATCGTTATTTCTGAATTGTTCGGTGGTCAGGTCGAGGCAGCAGCAGCAGTCTTACTTACGTGTAATTAAATATTATTGGGAAGGAAATTAAATTCTAAACTAAATGTGTGCTTATTAATTGGAAGTCCTTTAAGCGTGTAATCCTTCTTTGTTTAATTTATAAATGTGTGTGTGTGTGTGTGTGTGTGTGTGTGGGGGGGTTTACTGGGCCTACGTTGTGCATCAGTGTGTGAGCCTTCTTCAGTAGTTTGTTTATTTTCAACCGCATTATGTTAATTTCCATTGACAACATCGCAGCCGCCACACCAGTTCGTCACATGTCACTCATAAGCTCGCTATATTCCTATGATAGTTCGAATATAGCTCTTCCCTTTCCTCCGGTTGCTCTCGTTCGCTCCCTTTCCCTCCTCTGTCTCTGTCGTTCTTTGTATTTTCTTATGATTGATGTTTATGTTGTAATAAAACCGCATTGGAAAGGACGTATTTTGTTTTGTAATTGCTTTTATATTGCAATTATTACTTTGACAGGAGGCGGGGCGGCGTATGTGTGATTGCTTTGTGTAAACACCAATCCCAGCAGGAAATTGGCGAAGGTTCTGAACAGTCAGCTTGCAATTAATCTGGCCAATTGCTTTTATTTCAATTGGTTGGTGCAGCAAAAGTACGAGTAATAACAATTTGGGGAAAGTTCGATGGTATTTTTAATGTCACAACAATTGACATGGTTTTTGTGACGTCATAGCAAGTGATACTCCCATTGACACATCTGTTATTGAGTCCTTGATTTGATATTCCCATTGACACATCAGTTATTGGGTCATTGATTTGCGGAATGTTTCCTTATGCCTACAGATGGTATGCTTCAAACTTTTGTTGACTGCTAATATGACACGTTACATGACACAAAACTGATAACGTCATTCATGACTGACAGGATGACATATCATTTATAATCTCTTTAATGGCTACAACGTCATAAATAGTTATATTGCTTATGACGTGTGTGTCGTAACCGAGTGATGACATTATTTCATATGTCGCTTGTATTGTATTCGATTGATGACATTATAGATAAGTTGTTTCTTCCGTCATTGATGACTGATAGATGACATTGACATTGACATAATTGGCACTATTAAACTGTATACAAAAGTTATACTTGGAACCATTTGCTGACATTGTGTACTATAGTCATCTGTGGAGTTTTCTTATCTTAAATTTTCCAAGTGATCTTATTCCAAATGACATGTCATTTTAAGTGTCATTGATGGCCGACAAATGACATACAATTAGAGCTTTACTGTTCGCTGACTTCGTGTATATAAATAAAGTCTTCTGAGGAGTAACGCTGTACTCGATTTTCCATGAGCTGGTATTCCAGAAGACATGTCATTCTCTGTGTCATTGCTGATACGTCATTAGAATTGTCATTCTCTGTGTCATTGCTGATACGTCATTAGAATTGTCATTCTATGTGTCATTGCTGATACGTCATTAGAATTGTCACTCTATGTGTCATTGCTGATACTTCATTAGAATTCTCATTCCATGTGTCATTCCTAATACGTCATTAGAATTGTCATTATATGTGTCACTGCTGATACGTCACTAGAATTGTCATTAGAATTGTCATTGTATGTATCATTGCTGCTCCGTCATTAGAATTGTCATTCTGTGTCATTGCTGATACTTCATTAGAATTCTCAGTCCATGTGTCATTGCTGATAAGTCATTAGAATTGTCATTCTATGTGTCACTGCTGATACGTCATTAGAATTGTTATTCTATGTGTCACTGCTGATACGTCATTAGAATTGTCATTGATTCTAACGTTCGTTATTGGTTGACAGTTGAATGTTGGAATGTTTGCTAGTATACAAAATCGTTTATACAACAGCTGACATGTCATTAACTTCATATACTAAGGACATTACAGATACTGTAATTATTCATGATATTATTTTCTCACAAAAGGCAAAAGTCACCTACAGTATAAGGCTACTTGCTTTTAAGCTTACAATTTGCTAGTGCTGACAAGCCCCTTGACATGTCATCGATAGCTTGAAATCGGTATTTTTCCATACATTGGTATAAAAATATTGTTCTTCATATTAGAGAACTTCTGACTTGAATACTGGATACCAACGCTTCCAATTTCCTATTGGGATATTTGGGACTATGTGTTTAATCGAACAATTAAGTTCATGTGTATTTGTGTTGTTCTTTTGGTGGGGCGTGTTGGTGGTTGTGAGGCGTGTTCGAGAGTTCGTTTGTGCATTAGCGCCTTTATTAATAACATAATTACCTTTGTTTATCTCTTAATTAAGAGGGATTTATTCATTTGTTGTGTCGGTCATAAAATTACAATTTAATTTGAATTGCAAAATGGTTTAATCTGTCAGGGAAATGAAAAGAATTAAATTGTGATGTATATTTATCGCTGATTGATAAGTTTCTGAAGTCTCGGAGGATGTATTATCTCTTTTCCCCAATGTAAATGATATGTTTCTCAAGTTACTCCAGTCCTTTTTACATTTCTTTATATAAAAGTTTCAAGTTTAGTAAGGAGAGATTCTTCTCAATCTGTTTGATTGAGTAACTCATTTCGTAATGCGGAGCGGTACAATGAACCACTTCAAATGGGGTGTGATTTTAAACCACTGGATTGAGTGTGCATTTGAGTGTTTTACAGAAACTCACCATGTCACTCGAAGTACAGAAGAGTAAAAAATACTCATTTGTAGAAATTACTCATTTTGCTCTATGAAGCGGTACAATGAGCCACTTCAAAAGAGGTGATATTTGAAACTTACTCTCAGGAACATTCGTTTAAGTGTGCCTTTGAGTGCTCACTCTCACTAAGTCACTCGTACTCCAATGCAGCAAAAAATTATCTTTTGTAGGAGTAACTCATTTTGCTGTATGAAGCGGTACAATGAGGCACTGCAAATAAGGTGACCTCTTAATTTCGCTCTCAGAAGTGTGCTTTTGAGTATTAGCAAAAATAATCTCCCATCCATTCCAGGACCCAGTACTTTTATCACACATTTTCATTTCTTCAACGAATGATGAGGAGTTATAATAGCTTTGGGTTCTTGGTGGTACCCTCATATTCATTCTCTCAGTAACGAGTGAGTTAAGTAATGAAGTGGTTAAAGAATATCAACCTCAGCTTAGGGGGTTGGGGTCAACTTAAACCAAATCGCTTGGGGTTTACTTAATCGCTTGGGGTCAACTTAAACCAAGTCGCTTGGGGTCAACTTATGCCAAGTCCCTTGGGGTCACTCTAAACCAAGTCCCTTGGGGTCACTTTAAACCAAGTCCCTTGGGATGAGAAGAACACTTCTGTGTTACTTCGTTGCACAGAGTTTGGGGAACACTTTCTTCACTCTACTTGAAGAGAGCATATTTTCATTAATTGATATTTTAAGCAGCTTAAGACTCCGCAAGGATTGTTGCTCTGGTAATGTAATTTATTTGATTTCAAGAAATATTTTTATTATCCTTGTATAATTATTTCCTCTCCTTCAATTCTCTTTAATAATATTGAAATTTTTTCTTTTGTTTCCAGGTGAGTCCCCAACAATATTACCCAATTCAAATGCCGCAGAAATTAGTAAGTTCCAATTTCTTTACATTAATTTACAATTATTATTAAATATTCCTAATTCCGCATAAACCCACTCCCACTCCCACTGCCGCTCTCTCTTGCTCCCTCGCTGCTTCTCACTCTCGTCACCTGGTTATGTTCCTTTGACTATAAGGATAATTACTAACGATTAATTACCTTGGTAATTTAATAATAGTTATAATAAGAGCAGGACTTTTGCTCTTCCATCCTTTTTGCAAAGCTGTTTGTGACCCGCCCCGCCACAGCACGCCACAACTAAAAATGCCAATTCAATTATCAAAATCTTTGTGCGCAAAGCGCAGCCCCCCAAATCGTACTCATCAGCCAGCACGACTACTGGCATCATCATAGTCAGGAATTTATTCATTCATTCACTCACTCAGTTAGTCAGTCAGTCAGGCGCGTGAGCTGGATCGCAAGCTGCCAGACAGGCAGGCAGGAAATCAGTCGGAGGCGGTCTCTGGTGGGTTCACTCCTCAAGTACTAATTTAATTTTGGCAGCATTACGAAAAATATTTCTTTGCCTATTTAGCGAGAAACTTAATTAGTAGCAAAAATCGCGCCCGTCCCCCGTGATACAATCGTCCTTGCAATCTTCCATTTTACCTAAGCCAATTTTCATAATTGTTATAGAAAATGTTGGGAAATCATAAACAAAAGGTTGCCCGTAGACAAACAATAGGCCAAACAGAACAGTTCGCCTGGCTTTGTGTGGCCGGCAGGCGAGCGGTGGTGGTGGTGCTCTTGGAGTGGGTTCTATTCTATTTCCACATATTGGGGGTAGGGAGCTGTGCTTATGTAGTAGACCTACCCGCCCGCCCAGTGGCTGGGAAACTTAGCATATCTTTGCTATTTTCTATGTTGAGATAAGCAACAAAGGCGAAATTTGGCTCGTGAGCATTTACACGGAATGTTGCTGGCCTCGCCGTGAATGAGTTTCTGATCAATCTGTTGCCTAATTAGAATTCCAAACAGGAAAGGGGTGAGATAAAGTTGGGCAAGTTTTATAGCGGTATCCACGTAGCTGAATAGGCAAAAAGCCCCCCAGCTTATTGTTTGCTTACTCGCATAAATCTCGGCGGTACACTCTTCAACCTGCCCGCGCCGCCGAATTGTTTTTCAAGTATGCCACAATAAAAATAAACAAAATTTGAAATTCATACGCTCTGCAGGCCACTGCAGGCGGTTCAGATTGATCCTTAAGCTGCACGAAATCCTGCTTGCCCCTGCTTTCACAGCTATTTTGTTATTGTTTTTCTTACTCTAGCGCGAACATTTTGCTGTGCTTCTCTTAGCCCAGTTGTCAATTGGTTTGGTGTTAAGCGTCAACCTACTAAAAATCAAAGCAAGGAATTCTCTAGCTCCGCACTGCAGCACAGCAGCATACCTAATTACGTGAGACTGCTCGGCTGGAGGAGCTGCAATAATTTCATCCCTCGTAAATTGTAATGGAATTGTGTTCGCGGCAAAGCAATAATAAAAATCTCCTCAAATTTTATTTGCTCAAATGGCATTAAAGTTGTTCCAAATAAAAGCAACACTGGCTGGCTGGCACACAGCCAGAAAGGCAGGCACCAGGCAGTCAGCTAAACAGGCAACAAGGATCAAACAACAACAGCGGCAGCAACAGCAGCAGCTCGCCGGCTTATTAGTGTCGAAACTTTTTAAACTACCCCCTCACGTCGCCTCATGGCTTGGCAGCAAAAGCCAAAAGGCGTAAGAGTCACTTAGCACTTTGTCGTCTCAGTTTGGGCCCCCAAACCCCCCACTCCTACTCCTGGTGTTGCTTCTGTGGTGACTGGCGAAATTGTTGCCCAAGTTTTTTTGCTGTTTTTTTGTTCTTGTTCTGGTCGCATTGCTGCAAGGTAGCAACTTTTTCGGGCATTAGGTTAGGTGTGACACCAACAGAACAGTAACAGCAAATAGTGATGCCTAAGGGGGTCAGAGTGGAGGAATTCTATAAGCACTCACACCTGGGGTGGGGTTGGTCTGGCCAAACTTTAGAAACATTTCAGTTTGTTGCTGAAGAAACAAATTCATTTGCTCTGTACTCGTAATTTTAATTAATACATCACAGCAGGAAAATGAGGCGGTGATTTCGTAAGTCCAGTGAAGAGCACTCAAGAGGCTGAGTTGCAGTGGTAACCAGCAAATTAATTGAACTATTGAAATTGGCACTTCTTAAGAGGACGTTGCAGCAGTTGCCTTAGTCTAAGTGAATCTTGGTGAAGGTCAGTTAAGGGAAGAGGGATTGAACCAGAGTTTCTTTGGCTCTATTATCAATCCAATATGAAGTTAACATCTTAACCAAATGCTTAATAATATAATAGATAATACCTTAGAAGCATCGATATTGCTAGCGATTTGTCTTTATCAAAGTTTACATTTCATTTTCCAGAATAAAGCAGATTGTTCACGCTTTTGAGTCCTTCAGTTGGGAATATGTGGGAAGATAAATTCTTGAGTTTTTATCTTCCTCACATCTCCTCCCCGGAACGGCTTTGCGTTGTAGGGTTGCAATTCGCCGACATGGGCTGTCTTTATCTCCTTGCTTCCCTCCCGTTTCATCTTGACAATGACTGATGAGGTGCAGGTGTCTATTCCGTGCGGCCCATCGTAGCGTGGGGCCAACTTGGCGGCGAAGTGGTCAATGGCTTTGGACATATGGTGCTGTTTTGCTAACACCAATTGTCCGATTTGTGATTTCCAGGGTCTTCTCCGTAGGCTATAATGCCGACGTTGGTCTTTATTTTTTATGGTGTTTAAAATATGATGTTCAGAGAGGTGAACAGAAATGCTAGTGGGTCGTTTTCAGGTACTATTTTGAGCCTATCAGTGACTATACAGAGACCTTAACAGAGTTGGTAATATTAAAAATGTCCTGTCTATGGAGAGACCTAGTTTCTTGTACTTCAGTTATAGCCACGCTTGACAGGTCTTTCTTTTTCCCCACATATATTTCCATCTTCATATCCTTCTACTGTCACTGAATGAGGGCACTTTTCGACACATATATTAATAGCTTAGGTGACAGCTAATTGGAGTCTCGAGGGATGTTGTCATAAGTAGAAACAAGGTGTTCACCTTGCTCTGAGGTTATCTGAGACTGTAAATGAAATGGTACCAGCTTCTTTAAGTCTAAATTTATCTCATCTAGGGCGAGATGGGACTTTGCTGTTCCCCAGCTATGCTACCATCTTCATATGTTTCCAGCGGCTCTGACTGCGATGTATTACAAACTTATCCGATACATAGAATAAATATCAGAGATTATATGAATAGAGATCAAAGACTTCAGTCTCGAGATGATCAGAGATGAGGGTACTTCAACAGAATACACTAATCCACTTTCTCGATTTAGCTAAGACCATAATTGAAACAGGAGCAGTTTGTTGTAGAAGGTTATACTCTTCTCTAATAGAATAACAGGACCTGTTTCTTCTCAAATATAACCTTTTTCCTTCTTCAAGTACTACCAGAGACACTGACCAAAGCTACTTCGAATAGTAGCAGGAGCAGTTTCTTGTAGAAGGACATCTTCCTGTCTAATATAACCTTTTTCCTTCAAGTATTATCAGAGGTACTGAACAAAGCTATTTCGAACAGTAACAGGAGCAGTTTCTTGTAGTTTTCTTGTAGAACGACATCTTCTTCTCTAATAGAACATTTTTCCTTCATTAATATTACCACAAGTACTGAACAAAGCTATTTCGAAGAGTAACAGGAGCAGTGTCTTGTAGAAGGACATCCTTTTGTCTAATATAACCTTTGTTCCTTCTTCAAGTGTTACCAGAGGCTCTGACCAAAGCTACTTCGAACAGTAACAAGGGCAGTTTCTTGTAGTTTTTTTGTAGAAGGACATTCTCTTCTCTAATAGACACTTTTTCCTTCTTCAAGTATTCCAAAAAGAACTATTCAAAGCTACGTCGAACAGGAACAGTAGCAGTTACTTGTAGTTGTCGTGTAGAAGGACGTCCTCTTGTCTAATATAAACCTTTTGCTTCTTCAAGTCTTACCAGAGGCCCTCACCAAATCTGTTCCTTTCGGTACTATAATGGACTACCAGTTACCTTAACAGAGGCTGATAAACACTCAGAAATGTTATATTCCGCTTTAGCCAAGTCCTTAGGCATTCTAGCACCAGTGTTCTCTATTCCTTAGCGCTGGTTTGGGACATGATATTTAGTTATATATTTCTATGAGAAAACTATAATTTATCAGGATTTCATACGGCCTTCCGCTGCCTTTTCTTGTACACCCCCGGTTAAATTTTTTCAGGCAGGGCAACTGAACTGTTCTTCTTTACTAAATTTAATCGCTGTGAAACTAACGAATGAACTGAACTAAATTATTCCCCATGATGAAAGGAGCATCTCTGAAATAACAATTGTTTAAATTTTCACCAACTTAATCCGATTACTTGTATATTAAAATTACTTTTTGCCTTGGCCTGTAAAGCAAGTTCTCCTTTTACTACTATTATTGAATTGAAATCCTTTGTTAATATGCTTCGCTCCTTACTTGCAATTCAAGGTAAATCTTCGCACCGAGGCATACGCCTGAATTTTGCAAACCACAACAAACAACCGCACACAACAATAGCACACAAAACTATAATTACAATTTACGTTTCAGAGCGGACGTTCCTTTCGACTGCAATTTGATGCAATTAAATCTGAAGAGTAGATTAAATAAACAAATAAATGCATAAATGAAGACTTTCCAAGGCGTTTCCATTCAATGGAATGCTCTCATCACAGTTGTTTATATCAAGGAGAAAAATTTAATTCCACAATTTTGGTATTAAGCCATGGGCGGCAGGTACGGTACACTGGGAATATTTTTGTGGCGAGAAAATATCTTTCTACGTTTCTGTTATATATGAGATCCTTTCAATTTACTCTAGGAAAACTCCTCAATCCTGTTATCAGACCTATGAAACTATGCTATGTAATGAAAAGATGATGGGAATAGTTTTGTGGTGAGAAAATAATCAACTATATTTGAAATCCTTTTAGATGAGATCCTTTTATTGTACCCCAGGAAAAATCCTCCATCTTGTTATCAGACCTACGAAACTCTGCTTTGAAATGAAAAGCTGATTAGGCGTGGGCTTTTAACATGGTTTGATTATAGGAACATGGCCTAGAACAGAGTACGAGGGCCTGGAACACTGCTGACTAACTAGTTTCACTTTCCTCTCTCTGAGATCTTTCCAATGCAATTACAACAAACACCAAAAACAAGGATAGCAAAAGACCCAAAACAATGACAACAGACACTCCAACAAGGACCATGAAACACCAACTAGAATTTCAGATGCGAAGGACATCAAAGTTGAGGATGTTTTTCTAGCACTAGCCAAAAATTTTTGTTCCCAACTGTTTTGCATCTTTTTATAAAATATCCTTTCAGCATCCTTTCAAAACTTTATTGCCCAATAACTCTTCATTATCCTTATGTTTAGTAAGTACATTTTGTATAGCACAAATTTCATTCTCTTGTCATTTCGCCCACACTATTGTGTTCTAATAAATTTGTAATTGAAATTTACCTGGGCGGGGGGGGGGGGGGACTACCATTTGCATAGACGTTTGTGTACGTTTGTTGAAGGACATTTAAAAGATTTGAGTATTTTTTGTTTAAATTTATATAGCCAACATATCCTTTTTGCTTGCTCTCACATTGAAGCATATCATCAACGACAGGAGCAACAACGGCAACCGCAGCAACGCCAGGAACAATATCAAAAGGACCCCTCCTTTCTTTTGATGGGGCACAAGAGTAGAACACATATTGGCATTACACAGAGCAAAGAGCTCTGGTGAAACAAACGCTGCGTGGCAGAGTGTTTTGTGTGCTGCACTTCAGGTGGGTGGGGGATGGTGAATGGGGATGAGAGTTGGTTGGTTGGTAGGGTGCTTGATGCGTTGGTGGGTTGCTGGGTTGGTGGGTTGCTGCGTTGGTGGGTTGCTGCGTTGGTGGGTTGCTGCGTTGGTGGGTTGCTGCGTTGGTGGGTTGCTGGGTTGTTGGTAGTCGTGGGTAGATGGGCTGATGAGGTCCTTCTAAAGAGCCAAAGCATCACATTTGGTTATAATATTTTGTACTCGTATGCAACGGCATTGCCACAATTAATTCATTGTTATTGTAGGTATTGTTTATTGTTGTTGTTGTTACCAAAGTTGTTGTTGTTGTTACCAAAGTTGTTGTTGTTGTTGCTATTGTTGTTGTTGCTATTGTTGTTGTTGCTATTCTTGTTGTGTTGGTATTGTTGTTGTGTTGTTGTTTCTATTGTTGTTGTAGGTGTTGTCGGTGTTGTTTTTGTTGTTGTTGTTGTTGTTGTTGTTGTTGTCCTTGTCGTTTGTGGGTACCTTTGTGTGTGAGTTCTACTGAAAATATTTTGTTTAATTGTATAAAACAAAACGAAGTATTTTCAATTCACTTCCAAAGCCTTTCAAAGATGTGAATTTTTGTTTTTATAAGTTTTTTTTTCTTTTTGGAATTTTTATTTTATTTATTTGATAAAGAGAAAAGTTTGTTTCGTTGCTCTCGCATTGTGTGCTTTGTACGATTGTGAATGTAAAACTTCTGTGAGGATAAATTAAAACAAAATATTCTTAAAAATATTTCACCTGTTCCTCCACTCACACAGTTAGAGCGGAACCTCCCAGTGGGTAAACAGATGCGTCGGAAGACTCAAAGAATTCAAAAGCCATTCCAAGTTAGTGTTTTCTTCGTTTATTTTCTGACTTACTTTTTTGGTATAGTGTCCGAGAAGTGCTTCCGCATTCGCTTCTTTTGGAACGCCTTTTGTACCAGGTAGTCCGTCCAGTCTTAAGTGAGATTGGAAACACCCACGTTTAGTGGACATATCCAGTGAAAAGATTCTGACGAGGAAAGACTTGTATCAACATTCAAGTTTCAGCATTTTAATTAACAATGTTTGTTTGTTTTTAGAGTAATTTTTGTGTAATGAAATGTTAATATTTTTTCATTTTTTTTTTATAATTTATTAAATTTATTATTTCTTTATTCAATATATTTTTTAAATATTTGTCTTCCTATCAAATCCTTAAATAAACTGATTTTCCCCTGAGCTTGTGGGCTCTCAGATGTCCTGCCTACTCTTCTGTGCTGTGTATGCAGTTTATCATCTCTCAAAATGAGCCATGGTCTCAACTCCTGCATCTGAAGATCTTCTATCAGGGCACTGAGATGTCCTGCCTACTCTTCTGTGCTGTGTGGATACAGTTTTTCATCTCTCAAAATGTGTCATGGTCTCAACTCCTGCATCTCAAGATCTTCTATCAGGGCACTGAGATGTCCTGCCTACTCTTCTGTGCTGTGTGGATACAGTTTATCATCTCTCAAAATGAGTCATGGTCTCAACGCCTGCATCTGAAGATCTTCTATCAGGGCTATGAGATGTCCTGCCTATTCTTCTGTGCTGTGTATGTAGTTTATCATCTCTCAAAATGAGTCATGGTCTCAACGCCTGCATCTGAAGATCTTCTATCAGGGCACTGAGATGTCCTGCCTACTCTTCTGTGCTGTGTATGCAGTTTATCATCTCTCAAAATGAGCCATGGTCTCAACTCCTGCATCTGAAGATCTTCTATCAGGGCACTGAGATGTCCTGCCTACTCTTCTGTGCTGTGTATGCAGTTTATCATCTCTCAAAATGAGTCATGGTCTCAACTCCTGCATCTGAAGATCTTCTATCAGGGCACTGAGATGTTCTTCTGTGCTGTGTATGTAGTTTATCATCTCTCAAAATGAGTCATGGTCTCAACGCCTGCATCTGAAGATCTGCTATCAGGGCACTGAGATGTCCTGCCTACTCTTCTGTGCTGTGTATGCAGTTTATCATCTCTCAAAATGAGTCATGGTCTCAACTCCTGCATCTGAAGATCTTCTATCAGGGCACTGAGATGTTCTTTTGTGCTGTGTATGTAGTTTATCATCTCTCAAAATGAGTCATGGTCTCAACGCCTGCATCTGAAGATCTTCTATCAGGGCTATGAGATGTCCTGCCTATTCTTCTGTGCTGTGTATGTAGTTTATCATCTCTCAAAATGAGTCATGGTCTCAACGCCTGCATCTGAAGATCTTCTATCAGGGCACTGAGATGTCCTGCCTACTCTTCTGTGCTGTGTATGCAGTTTATCATCTCTCAAAATGAGTCATGGTCTCAACTCCTGCATCTGAAGATCTTCTATCAGGGCACTGAGATGTCCTGCCTACTATTCTGTGCTGTGTATGTAGTTTATCATCTCTCAAAATGTGTCATGGTCTCAACGCCTGCATCTGAAGATCTTCTATCAGGGCACTGAGATGTCCTGCCTACTCTTCTGTGCTGTGTGGATACAGTTTATCATCTCTCAAAATGTGTCATGGTCTCAACGCCTGCATCTGAAGATCTTCTATCAGGGCACTGAGATGTCCTGCCTACTCTTCTGTGCTGTGTATGCAGTTTATCATCTCTCAAAATGAGTCATGGTCTCAACTCCTGCATCTGAAGATCTTCTATCAGGGCACTGAGATGTTCTTCTGTGCTGTGTATGTAGTTTATCATCTCTCAAAATGAGTCATGGTCTCAACGCCTGCATCTGAAGATCTTCTATCAGGGCTATGAGATGTCCTGCCTATTCTTCTGTGCTGTGTATGTAGTTTATCATCTCTCAAAATGAGTCATGGTCTCAACGCCTGCATCTGAAGATCTTCTATCAGGGCACTGAGATGTCCTGCCTACTCTTCTGTGCTGTGTATGCAGTTTATCATCTCTCAAAATGAGTCATGGTCTCAACTCCTGCATCTGAAGATCTTCTATCAGGGCACTGAGATGTCCTGCCTACTATTCTGTGCTGTGTATGTAGTTTATCATCTCTCAAAATGTGTCATGGTCTCAACGCCTGCATCTGAAGATCTTCTATCAGGGCACTGAGATGTCCTGCCTACTATTCTGTGCTGTGTATGTAGTTTATCATCTCTCAAAATGAGTCATGGTCTCAACGCCTGCATCTGAAGATCTTCTATCAGGGCACTGAGATGTCCTGCCTACTCTTCTGTGCTGTGTATGCAGTTTATCATCTCTCAAAATGAGTCATGGTCTCAACTCCTGCATCTGAAGATCTTCTATCAGGGCACTGAGATGTCCTGCCTACTCTTCTGTGCCGTGTGGATACAGTATTTCATCTCTCAAAATGTGTCATGGTCTCAACGCCTGCATCTGAAGATCTTCTATCAGGGCACTGAGATGTCCTGCCTACTCTTCTGTGCTGTGTGGATACAGTTTATCATCTCTCAAAATGTGTCATGGTCTCAACGCCTGCATCTGAAGATCTTCTATCAGGGCACTGAGATGTCCTGCCTACTCTTCTGTGCTGTGTATGCAGTTTATCATCTCTCAAAATGAGTCATGGTCTCAACTCCTGCATCTGAAGATCTTCTATCAGGGCACTGAGATGTTCTTCTGTGCTGTGTATGTAGTTTATCATCTCTCAAAATGAGTCATGGTCTCAACGCCTGCATCTGAAGATCTTCTATCAGGGCTATGAGATGTCCTGCCTATTCTTCTGTGCTGTGTATGTAGTTTATCATCTCTCAAAATGAGTCATGGTCTCAACGCCTGCATCTGAAGATCTTCTATCAGGGCACTGAGATGTCCTGCCTACTCTTCTGTGCTGTGTATGCAGTTTATCATCTCTCAAAATGAGTCATGGTCTCAACTCCTGCATCTGAAGATCTTCTATCAGGGCACTGAGATGTCCTGCCTACTATTCTGTGCTGTGTATGTAGTTTATCATCTCTCAAAATGTGTCATGGTCTCAACGCCTGCATCTGAAGATCTTCTATCAGGGCACTGAGATGTCCTGCCTACTCTTCTGTGCTGTGTGGATACAGTTTTTCATCTCTCAAAATGTGTCATGGTCTCAACGCCTGCATCTGAAGATCTTCTATCAGGGCACTGAGATGTCCTGCCTACTCTTCTGTGCCGTGTGGATACAGTATTTCATCTCTCAAAATGTGTCATGGTCTCAACGCCTGCATCTGAAGATCTTCTATCAGGGCACTGAGATGTCCTGTCTACTCTTCTGTGCTGTGTGGATACAGTTTATCATCTCTCAAAATGTGTCATGGTCTCAACGCCTGCATCTGAAGATCTTCTATCAGGGCACTGAGATGTCCTGCCTACTCTTCTGTGCTGTGTATGCAGTTTATCATCTCTCAAAATGAGTCATGGTCTCAACTCCTGCATCTGAAGATCTTCTATCAGGGCACTGAGATGTCCTGCCTACTCTTCTGTGCTGTGTATGCAGTTTATCATCTCTCAAAATGAGTCATGGTCTCAACTCCTGCATCTGAAGATCTTCTATCAGGGCACTGAGATGTCCTGCCTACTCTTCTGTGCTGTGTATGCAGTTTATCATCTCTCAAAATGAGTCATGGTCTCAACTCCTGCATCTGAAGATCTTCTATCAGGGCACTGAGATGTCCTGCCTACTCTTCTGTGCTGTGTATGCAGTTTATCATCTCTCAAAATGAGTCATGGTCTCAACTCCTGCATCTGAAGATCTTCTATCAGGGCACTGAGATGTCCTGCCTACTCTTCTGTGCTGTGTATGCAGTTTATCATCTCTCAAAATGAGTCATGGTCTCAACTCCTGCATCTGAAGATCTTCTATCAGGGCACTGAGATGTCCTGCCTATTCTTCTGTGCTGTGTATGCAGTTTATCATCTCTCAAAATGAGTCATGGTCTCAACTCCTGCATCTGAAGATCTTCTATCAGGGCACTGAGATGTCCTGCCTACTATTCTGTGCTGTGTATGTAGTTTATCATCTCTCAAAATGAGTCATGGTCTCAACTCCTGCATCTGAAGATCTTCTATCAGGGCACTGAGATGTCCTGCCTACTCTTCTGTGCTGTGTATGCAGTTTATCATCTCTCAAAATGAGTCATGGTCTCAACTCCTGCATCTGAAGATCTTCTATCAGGGCACTGAGATGTCCTGCCTACTCTTCTGTGCTGTGTATGCAGTTTATCATCTCTCAAAATGAGTCATGGTCTCAACTCCTGCATCTGAAGATCTTCTATCAGGGCACTGAGATGTCCTGCCTATTCTTCTGTGCTGTGTATGCAGTTTATCATCTCTCAAAATGAGTCATGGTCTCAACTCCTGCATCTGAAGATCTTCTATCAGGGCACTGAGATGTCCTGCCTACTATTCTGTGCTGTGTATGTAGTTTATCATCTCTCAAAATGAGTCATGGTCTCAACTCCTGCATCTGAAGATCTTCTATCAGGGCACTGAGATGTCCTGCCTACTCTTCTGTGCTGTGTATGCAGTTTATCATCTCTCAAAATGAGTCATGGTCTCAACTCCTGCATCTGAAGATCTTCTATCAGGGCACTGAGATGTCCTGCCTACTCTTCTGTGCTGTGTATGCAGTTTATCATCTCTCAAAATGAGTCATGGTCTCAACTCCTGCATCTGAAGATCTTCTATCAGGGCACTGAGATGTCCTGCCTATTCTTCTGTGCTGTGTATGCAGTTTATCATCTCTCAAAATGAGCCATGGTCTCAACTCCTGCATCTGAAGATCTTCTATCAGGGCACTGAGATGTCCTGCCTACTCTTCTGTGCTGTGTATGCAGTTTATCATCTCTCAAAATGAGTCATGGTCTCAACTCCTGCATCTGAAGATCTTCTATCAGGGCACTGAGATGTTCTTCTGTGCTGTGTATGTAGTTTATCATCTCTCAAAATGAGTCATGGTCTCAACGCCTGCATCTGAAGATCTGCTATCAGGGCACTGAGATGTCCTGCCTACTCTTCTGTGCTGTGTATGCAGTTTATCATCTCTCAAAATGAGTCATGGTCTCAACTCCTGCATCTGAAGATCTTCTATCAGGGCACTGAGATGTTCTTCTGTGCTGTGTATGTAGTTTATCATCTCTCAAAATGAGTCATGGTCTCAACGCCTGCATCTGAAGATCTTCTATCAGGGCTATGAGATGTCCTGCCTATTCTTCTGTGCTGTGTATGTAGTTTATCATCTCTCAAAATGAGTCATGGTCTCAACGCCTGCATCTGAAGATCTTCTATCAGGGCACTGAGATGTCCTGCCTACTCTTCTGTGCTGTGTATGTAGTTTATCATCTCTCAAAATGAGTCATGGTCTCAACGCCTGCATCTGAAGATCTTCTATCAGGGCACTGAGATGTCCTGCCTACTCTTCTGTGCTGTGTATGCAGTTTATCATCTCTCAAAATGAGTCATGGTCTCAACTCCTGCATCTGAAGATCTTCTATCAGGGCACTGAGATGTCCTGCCTACTCTTCTGTGCTGTGTGGATACAGTTTATCATCTCTCAAAATGTGTCATGGTCTCAACGCCTGCATCTGAAGATCTTCTATCAGGGCACTGAGATGTCCTGCCTACTCTTCTGTGCTGTGTATGCAGTTTATCATCTCTCAAAATGAGTCATGGTCTCAACGCCTGCATCTGAAGATCTTCTATCAGGGCTATGAGATGTCCTGCCTATTCTTCTGTGCTGTGTATGTAGTTTATCATCTCTCAAAATGAGTCATGGTCTCAACGCCTGCATCTGAAGATCTTCTATCAGGGCACTGAGATGTCCTGCCTACTCTTCTGTGCTGTGTATGCAGTTTATCATCTCTCAAAATGAGTCATGGTCTCAACTCCTGCATCTGAAGATCTTCTATCAGGGCACTGAGATGTCCTGCCTACTATTCTGTGCTGTGTATGTAGTTTATCATCTCTCAAAATGTGTCATGGTCTCAACGCCTGCATCTGAAGATCTTCTATCAGGGCACTGAGATGTCCTGCCTACTATTCTGTGCTGTGTATGTAGTTTATCATCTCTCAAAATGAGTCATGGTCACAACGCCTGCATCTGAAGATCTTCTATCAGGGCACTGAGATGTCCTGCCTACTCTTCTGTGCTGTGTATGCAGTTTATCATCTCTCAAAATGAGTCATGGTCTCAACTCCTGCATCTGAAGATCTTCTATCAGGGCACTGAGATGTCCTGCCTACTCTTCTGTGCCGTGTGGATACAGTATTTCATCTCTCAAAATGTGTCATGGTCTCAACGCCTGCATCTGAAGATCTTCTATCAGGGCACTGAGATGTCCTGCCTACTCTTCTGTGCTGTGTGGATACAGTTTATCATCTCTCAAAATGTGTCATGGTCTCAACGCCTGCATCTGAAGATCTTCTATCAGGGCACTGAGATGTCCTGCCTACTCTTCTGTGCTGTGTATGCAGTTTATCATCTCTCAAAATGAGTCATGGTCTCAACTCCTGCATCTGAAGATCTTCTATCAGGGCACTGAGATGTTCTTCTGTGCTGTGTATGTAGTTTATCATCTCTCAAAATGAGTCATGGTCTCAACGCCTGCATCTGAAGATCTTCTATCAGGGCTATGAGATGTCCTGCCTATTCTTCTGTGCTGTGTATGTAGTTTATCATCTCTCAAAATGAGTCATGGTCTCAACGCCTGCGTCTGAAGATCTTCTATCAGGGCACTGAGATGTCCTGCCTACTCTTCTGTGCTGTGTATGCAGTTTATCATCTCTCAAAATGAGTCATGGTCTCAACTCCTGCATCTGAAGATCTTCTATCAGGGCACTGAGATGTCCTGCCTACTCTTCTGTGCTGTGTATGCAGTTTATCATCTCTCAAAATGAGTCATGGTCTCAACTCCTGCATCTGAAGATCTTCTATCAGGGCACTGAGATGTTCTTCTGTGCTGTGTATGTAGTTTATCATCCCTCAAAATGAGTCATGGTCTCAACGCCTGCATCTGAAGATCTTCTATCAGGGCTATGAGATGTCCTGCCTATTCTTCTGTGCTGTGTATGTAGTTTATCATCTCTCAAAATGAGTCATGGTCTCAACGCCTGCATCTGAAGATCTTCTATCAGGGCACTGAGATGTCCTGCCTACTCTTCTGTGCTGTGTATGCAGTTTATCATCTCTCAAAATGAGTCATGGTCTCAACTCCTGCATCTGAAGATCTTCTATCAGGGCACTGAGATGTCCTGCCTACTATTCTGTGCTGTGTATGTAGTTTATCATCTCTCAAAATGTGTCATGGTCTCAACGCCTGCATCTGAAGATCTTCTATCAGGGCACTGAGATGTCCTGCCTACTATTCTGTGCTGTGTATGTAGTTTATCATCTCTCAAAATGAGTCATGGTCTCAACGCCTGCATCTGAAGATCTTCTATCAGGGCACTGAGATGTCCTGCCTACTCTTCTGTGCTGTGTATGCAGTTTATCATCTCTCAAAATGAGTCATGGTCTCAACTCCTGCATCTGAAGATCTTCTATCAGGGCACTGAGATGTCCTGCCTACTCTTCTGTGCTGTGTGGATACAGTTTTTCATCTCTCAAAATGTGTCATGGTCTCAACGCCTGCATCTGAAGATCTTCTATCAGGGCACTGAGATGTCCTGCCTACTCTTCTGTGCCGTGTGGATACAGTATTTCATCTCTCAAAATGTGTCATGGTCTCAACGCCTGCATCTGAAGATCTTCTATCAGGGCACTGAGATGTCCTGCCTACTCTTCTGTGCTGTGTATGCAGTTTATCATCTCTCAAAATGAGTCATGGTCTCAACTCCTGCATCTGAAGATCTTCTATCAGGGCACTGAGATGTTCTTCTGTGCTGTGTATGTAGTTTATCATCTCTCAAAATGAGTCATGGTCTCAACGCCTGCATCTGAAGATCTTCTATCAGGGCTATGAGATGTCCTGCCTATTCTTCTGTGCTGTGTATGTAGTTTATCATCTCTCAAAATGAGTCATGGTCTCAACTCCTGCATCTAAAGATCTTCTATCAGGGTACTGAGATGTGTCCTGCCTACTCTTCTGTGCTGTGTATGTAGTTTATCATCTCTCAAAATGTGTCATGGTCTCAACGCCTGCATCTGAAGATCTTCTATCATTGCGTGTTATATTAGCAACTCCTATTGTCACGGCATAGGTATTCCTTTAAGGAGCAAGTTGGGTACATAAAAGGTGCCTTGTTTGGGGAAAATAGAAAAGTTAGTTGATGAGATTTTGTTATCCTTAAAAAGTTAAATAACAAAGAAAGGATGATGGCCAGGGGAAGATTACAGCTAAATAATTAACTTACAAAAATTAGCTCTTAAATTGAAAATAGCTGCATGAGCTCCCAGCTCCAATTCTATACTTGCGTGTCCTTGCTCTGAACACCTTATCATAGGATTTTGGCCTGCCCACTTTATCATTGGGTGCCTGCCTCCCTGCCGGCCTGCCTGGCCTCCCTGCATGCCTCCCTGCCACCCTGCTGGCTTGCCTGCCTGCCTGCCTGGCCTCCCTGCATGCCTCCCTGCTTCCCTGCCGGCCTGCCTCCCTTTCTACCTCAGCTACCGTCTTTATATGCTCTCCATTGAACTTTCCTTTGTGTGATTTACCTTTTTATTATTCTATTTAAAATTAATCTGCCATGATTATCTTTTCTAAATTATAATTTTATTATTGCACAAGGAAACCCTTTACCTTTTTTCTATGTTGCTGCCACTTACAAAATACAACGAAGTGAGCTCGCGTTGGCTGGGATTGTTGGGAGATTTTTGTGATTATAAGCACCATCATTGTTGTTGTTGTTGTTGTTGTTGTTTGTGATTCGGCTGCAGCAGCGCTACTCTAATTAAAAATGCTATTACTGTGCTGTGAAACTTCATATAAATTTTTAATTAGCAATTTTTCCTATTTTTAGCTACTCACGCCGATCTTTCCATATCTCTGTGTCTCTCTCTCTCACTCTCTGTCTCCTAATATTGTGTTATCCTTTAAACTTTTTACATTAGCACAACTCCCCAACAATTTTTCATAAATAATTAAGCAAAAAATAGCAAAGGGGGTAGCAAAGGGGGGTCTACTGCAGCTCCAGCTCTTTAACTTGGCGGCGAAAGGGTTTCCTGTGTCATAAATTAAAAACAAAGGAATATTATAAAAAAGTCACGTTAATCCCTTTTCTGTTTTTTTTTAATGTTTTTTTTTTGTTTTTTGTTAGCTAAGCTCATGAGTAACAAAAAGCGTGGCATATTTGTAGGCGCAACCTTTCAGCTTAAGCCTGCCAAGCTAGTCTAACTGCATAGAGACCTGTGATATGAGTAGGCAAAAGAATGTTTTTGTTTGTTTGTTTGTTTTTATTTTCTGCACACCTTCCCCTCCTTCTTTCCACCACTCACTTTCTCCCGCTTAAGGGTGACAATAAAACCGCGCGCAGTTGATTAGCATTTGTTGTGTGCTCACGCTCACGCCAGTGTTGAGGTCGCGTCGTCGGTGTTTTGTGAAGTTCTTCCTCATGATTGTGGAAAAAACGTACGCTCGCTCGCTGCTTTGGTGGCGTGAGGCTGCTTAACATGCGGTATTATAATTATTAGATTTTATGGTTATGGCGGCCAGGAGCTTACTTTGGGCCTAAGCTTATGTGTGTGTCTCATTAAATTTGCTTATGCAGAAGCAGACAGCCTCAGACAGACAGAGACACCATTGTGAACCTGCACCATTTTCGACACGTTCGCTGGAGCCAGTAATAGACTCGGCACACTTCCCTAATACAAACACGTCTCGCAAGTGTGGGGGGCAAAGCAAATATTGGCATTATGGCCTATAATTCGACACCTTCTCAGCCAGGCGTTGGCAGTTACATCGTGCTTGGCGCTCAATAATGTGCATGTACGTGTATTTGCATACGTCTAGGAGGACACTGGGGTGGCACTAAGCTACTGGAGAGGGTAAGTACGAGTACTGCTACCCAGAGGAGACGTGCGTATGTGGCACAATTAAATCTTATTTTATTTCCGTGCGTTTTCTTCTATGCTACTTTGCCTGACTCACTTTTTAATGTTTATTTGATCTCTCCCACATATTTTAATTAAAATTTTAAATTTTGCCTTGCGATGCGAGGCGTGGCATGGCGTTTACTGTACCAATCTGCCTTCATATTTGGTGCTCGTTCAACCATTTGAGAGAATTTTGTGGCTGACGCCACGCAATTAAATAAAAATTTTATCATTTTACAGCACATACTTTTAGGCTGCCGTGTTTGTGTTTTGTCTTTTGTTTTATTTCATTTTATTACAATTTTTTGTGAGTAGAATCAGAGTCGAACCGCTTCGAGAGTAGAATAGGGAGTAGAGTGGAGTAGAGTAGAGTACAGTACAGTACAGTAGGGTCGAGTCGAGTCGAGTCGAGCCGCACGTGCTCCAAAAGTGTAAATATTAAGCTCAGCTCGGCACAAATTTACTGAAGGTGTCGCGTCGGCATATTTTAAAAGCTTTTTTGTTAAATATGCACGTTTACTTTGCACTCACTCACACTCAGTTTCATCGTGTAGAGCAAGCAGCTCAGCTTTATGGGCCACGTGTAAAGTGTATCCATATACGTATGTGTGTGTTTGTGTGTGACTGTGTGTGTGTGTGTGTGTTGTTTTTAAGTGTGTACGTTGCCACTTTTCTCAGGGGGTTTGCCCAAAGAAATTTCCGGTTTATTTTCTTTGTTTGGCATAAAATAAGCTGACGGTGTTTGTGCTGCCGCTGCTGCTTTGAGTCGGAGTCTGGCTTTCTGGGTGACTAATGTATGTGTGTGTGTGTGTGTGTGTGCCTCGGTGTGTGTGCGTGAATTTGCGCGCGTGTATATATAAGTGGCTGTGTTTAGTTTTGCCAGCCTAAATGTATGCAAAGCTTAAGTAACATAGTAAGTAACAATACTGCCACACAGCAGAACAGTATGCAAGCAATTTTACCATTTTTATCCTTTTTCTACTGTTTTTAATTTTTTTTTTTTTTTTTTGTGTGCATATTTAAAGCAGTTCCTTTCAGTATGAGCCCAGGCGGTAGGCATGGCATGAGCCCAGGCGGTAGTCATAGTATGAGCTCCGTTTATGAATATTTAACAGTTGCTATCTTTTAGGCGTTTTAATAGTTTACCTACAAAGAAGATACACCAAGCGCAGAGAGCAGTACAAACTTTGTATCGCAGGTGATAATCTGGCGCAGACTTTAAAGAACTTGGGTACAGTTTGTTTAAATATTGTAGGATAGGATACCCTGGCAGACTAATTTAGTGTATATTGACTTTGTGTATTCTCACTTAGATTAGTTGAAGTTCGAATGAGGCAGAAGGATGGAAATACGCCTTTAAGTCATTTAATAACTCCATAGTCTTCAGAGGATATGAGAGTCTATGAACCTAACCTTTGTCCAGAAATTTTAAGCAGCATATTAGTTCAACTTCAATTATTCCTCTTCTACTTATCTTCACTTATTCTTGTATAGAATATATCCAATACCTGGTGGTTCCCTTCTGTTCTCCCTTTCTAGTTACTACATCATTAATTTTTTCCTAACATATCTTTAGCTAATCTCTAAATGGACTCATTATTATACTTTAAGCAGAATGATTCGGTTGGGAGTAGGACAGGATTGGATAGGATAGGATATGATATGAAATATCCAGTAATTGGTGGTTCCCTTCTGTTCTCCCTTTCTAGTTACTATATCTAAAGTCATATTTTCCTAACTTAACTGTAGCTTATCTCCAAATAGACTCATTATCATACTTTAAGAAGAACCATTCGGTTAGGACGATAGGATATATCCAATATCTGGAGGATTCCCTTTTGTTCTCCCTTTCTAGTCACTGTGTCTTAGGACATTTGTTCCGTACATAACTTTAGCTAATCTCCAAATAGGCTCATTATCATACTTTAAGAAGAATCATTCTATTGGGACTAGCATAGGATAGGATATAACCAACATCTGATGGTTCCCTTCTGTTCTCCCTTTCTAGTTACTTTATCTAAGGTCATATTTTCCTAACGTAAATTTGACTAAACTCCAAATAGACACTTGAAACCGAAGGTCATACATATGAAGAATTAGTCGGTTGGGACTAAGGAAATGGTCTCTTGGAATTCTATCGCCTTTCTATTCAGTCACAATGATCTGCATTCCAAACATTCAACCTCGCTACTATACCGAAGTGACTGGTTGACCCCCAATCTATTAATTTTATACCAAAATAACGTTAGCTTGCTGTGTTGAAACTTTAAAGAGCATAGCAATATCTCCAGGAATATCCTCAGATTCTTCCGAGTATTCGACATGAATTCTGTTCCAGAAATTTCTATTAATTTGTCATTTACTTTCTCTTATTCTTCTCTACTTCTTCCGGTACCTTTTTCTGTATAACCAAAGGAATTAATTATTTAAACCTCAGCTTTGTATTTCTCACCAATCCAAATTCCTACAAATATCCTTTTGTGTACATGACTAAAGAAGTTATTAATAACCGCCTTACTGACCCATTACTGCTCGCCAAGTTTGAGTTATTCAAGCTATTATTACAATTGTTTTATGTCCTTCTGACCGCTGACACTTCCACAACTACAACAACGACCACGGTCATTGACAACATTCGAACAAAAACCACTCCTTCTGTAGATTCTGGTAATAAATAATTCTTGAAATCTTCTGTCAACTGCCTCAATCGTATCTTGTTTACTCTATCAACGCTGGCGTATATTAACAGCGGCGCCGTTAATCGTTATTAATCGTCATATCGCATTTCGATAACCAAAACACTGCCAACTGTTGGCGTCATTTATCATAACCCTTGGAGTGATATCTCAAAGGAATCTTACCTAATTTTGTAAATAGAATAAATAAAGTAAATAACCACCCAACCTCACCCACCCCACCATGCTGTTGCCGCACAACTATCCATCCATCTATTTTTCATGGAGCTCTCAGTACTTGCCGCCTCTCAGTGCAGTTAGAAAGTCAGAAAGCAGCGGAGGCGGAGGCGTACGCAGTGGCAGAGGCAGTATAACTGCTGTCAATGTTGGCAGGAAAGTTTAGCCAAATGATACCCCGACTTTGCGTCGTTGTGTGACACAAATTGTGGCAAATGAAAATATTTCATTAACTGCAACAACAGCAGCAGAGCACACACAGCAGCAGCAATGAAACTGACAATGAAAATGAAAATGAAAATGAAAAAGGAAAACTTTTTGCCATTATAAACAAAAGTTTAAGGAAGTCACGGCAAACGAGCGAAAGAGGTGACAGGAGGAGACAGGCAGGCAGGAGCACCTTCTGCTGAATTGTGCCGCAGGCGGAATGACTTTTCATATGCTCTGCGAATGCACACGATAAACTTTCCAGTTAAAGTTGAGAATGCGACAATAAAACAAAAATAAACAAAACTAAATGAAGTGATAATAAATAAACAAAAGTAGTGGGGAAATGAACAAATGAACAAATGAATGTAGAAATTAATGGGTCGACGACACAACTATGGGGGCGGGGGTGAATGTGTGCCCGTGTTACTGCGACACAAGCTGGCAAGCACAGGAAATGAATGGCATCAGCACTTAGTTTGTGCCCATTCAAAGAGTGGAAAGAAGCCGTTGTTCCGAAAGGAGCTGCGAAGCCAGAACTGTGACATCAAGTTGGGTCTTATCTGAAGCAAAAGAGATGCAACCAAAGTTGGAGATACGCAGAGCAAAGGAAGCATTTCAATAGAGTACGCTTAACATTTTCAAGCGTGGAATTTCCTGCATGCTGAAGAATGAAAACTGAAGACTATGAGGAGGAAAACTGAAGAGTATGAGGAGGAAAACTGAAGAATATGAGGAGGAAAACTGAGGAGTATGAGGAGGGAAAAGAAGGCCGACAATCGGATTGCATTGAAGAACGACCTTAGGTAATAGATGGAGTGGTATAAGATCAGACCGAATGGGATTACATAAGAGAAAATTATAATAAAATAAAGCACGATAAGATAACAGCTGAGAACAGTATTGGAGTGAGTTGGATACAATGGTAGAGAATATGATTGAACAAGTTGCAACCATATAGGATTAAAAGAAACCAGAGGATAACAACGTAAGTCTAGAGATGATAAGACCAGATTAGACCATAAAGAATAGGAAGGATAGAAGAAAATAGCATAAGATCTGATGGGATACGATCAGATGGGATAATATCAGATGGGATAAAATCAGATGGGATAAGATCAGATGGGATCAGATTAGATGGAATAAGATTACATGGGATAAGATCAGATGGGATAAGATGAGATAAGCTAAGATCAGATGGCATAAGATCAGATGGGATAACATTAGATGGGATAATATCAGATGGGATAAAATCAGATGGGATAAGATCAGATGGGATACGATTAGATAAGCTAAGATCAGATGGCATAAGATCAGATGGGATAAGATTAGATGGGATAATATTAGATGGGATAAGATTAGATGGAATAAGATTACATGGGATAAGATCCGATGAGATAAGATCAGATGGGATAAGATCAGATGGCATAAGATCAGATTGGATAAGATCAGATTGGATAAGATTGGATGGGATAAGATTAGATGGGATAATATCAGATGGGATATGATTAGATAAGCTAAGATCAGATGGCATAAGATCAGATTGGATAAGATTAGATGGGATAAGATTAGATGGGATAAGATTAGATGGTATAATATCAGATGGGATAAAATCAGATGGGATAAGATCAGATGGGATAAGATTAGATGGTATAATATCAGATGGGATAAAATCAGATGGGATAAGATCAGATGGGATAAGATTAGATGGGATAATATTAGATGGGATAAGATTAGATGGGATAAGATCAGATGGGTTAAGATCAGATGGGATAAGATTAGATGGAATAAGATTACATGGGATAAGATCCGATGGGATAAGATCAGATGAGATAAGATCAGATGGCATAAGATCAGATTGGATAAGATTAGATGGGATAAGATTAGATGGGATAAGATTAGATGAAAAAATAAAAAGGCAGCTTAATATAATAATATAAGATGAAAAAAAGAATGTTGGGAGTGTGAAATGGAACGTATGAGAATGAAGCAGAAGATGTTGATGATTGAAATAAGATAAGATAGAAATAAAATAAGATAGAAATAAGATAAAAGTTACAGAAACAGGACAATAAAAGGCAGAAATACAATTTGTCGATGCAGAAATGGGAGAATTCCATAATGCAGAACGAAGGGAAAATGTTTATAGATACTGGTCAAGATAAAAATAGAGATGGAAGATTATTTCATAAAATAGTGGAAGACACAAGACGAAAAGAGTAGATGTGACAAGAGAAAATATGATCGGGTATACTAGGGTATGTTGCGAAAGGATTCGATGAATGTAGACAGGATAAGTTCAGACAAAGTTCGACGGATTATATATATAACAAAAGAGAACTATATAAATAAACTAGAAAAAGTGTTCTTTAATAGAAAATCAGAAGACAAAACATGATAGTATTGGACAGAATACGATACGAAAGGAGAGAATTAGATAAGATAGGAAGGAGTTTGATAAGCCAGAACACAATTATAATTGAGAAAAACTGAATTTTATAAGACAGGGCAGACATTTATAAGAGGGCAGATTTATAGAAGACAGAACAGAATTATAGAAGACAAGGCTGAATTATACAAGTCAGGACAGAAATTTATAAAAGGGCAGATTTAGAGAAGACAGAACAGAATTATAGAAGACAGAACAGAATTATAGAAGACAGAACACAGAATTCCACAACACAGAACATAGAATTCTAGAAGACAGAACAATTATAGTAGACAGAATAGAATTTTAGAAGACAGAACATATAATTCTAGAAGACAGAACATAGATTTCTAGAAGACAGAACAATTATAGCAGACAGAATAGAATTTTAGAAGACAGAACACAGAATTCTAGAAGACAATAGAAATATATTAGATAGGATTAAAGAGGTAGATAAATAGATAAGGTAAGGTAGGGCAGAATCAGATATGATCGAACAAAAGTAGACACGTTAACGCAGAATTAGACGCTGTAGGACAGAATTAGATGAGAATCAAACAAATATGAAATCAGGCAGAACAAGTGTGTGAAGTAAATGGTCACTTAATGATGGTACAAGTGTAGAAAGGAACGAAACAGGATAAGGCAGAATATAAGAGGCCCAAATTGGAAAAAGACAGGAAATAGGAAGATAATGTGGGTTAGAGAAAAGAGGGTACAAAACAACATCGTAAAGAAATACAGGATTATCCAGAATATGGTTAATAGAAGCTATGATAAGATAAGATAAATTGCTAGAGGCTTGAACTGGTAGGCGTGGCATCGCTCATACCCTACCATAAATATTGAAAACTATATCAGCTTCATTGACTATAATTCTGTTCTCTTTTATAAATTTCTGTGCTGTCTTCTGTAATTCTTTTCTGTCTTCCCTAATTCAGCTAAACGAGGGCGGTATTTGAGAAAAGGGTGTGGCTCAGGTACAAGTTTTGTGGAAAAACAAATATAAATAGCTGAGACAGAGAGAGGCAGGACCACAGAGAGGAAAGTAGTAGTTACTAGTATAAAGTTTGTAGATGTGGGTCCGCAGGGAGAGGTTTCTTGTTGGCCCCAAATTTGGGAGACTCTTAACTGCTCCTTCTGCACTATAATCAAATAGTTGGATAAAATATATATTTATACGACGTTCTCTGAGCTCCGCCGGGCAACACCAGATCCAAACATGGTCACTGCAAGTGTTCATGCAGCAAGTGTAGCACTCCGCCCTCTACGCTTCTATTCCTGCCACAATTAAATTAATGTTTTTAATTGGCAACACTTGCTGTGCAACAGGTCGGTACCTCACACACACACACATACATAGCCACTCCCACACACACTTACATAAACTCATTTAAAGTATTTTATACATGTACGCGAAGTTTCTTTGGAATTTCTCGCTGTTGCTCCTTCTGCTGCTGTTGCTGCTGCTGGTGGTAGCCTGATGGTGTCGCCTGCCGTTAGTAGTCGTCCTTGATGGCTTTTTATTTTGTTTTTGCGTTGTTGTTGTTGTTCTTTTTTTCGTTTCCATTTTTGTGGTTGTTGTTATTTTTGTTAGTTTTTTTTCCCGTTGATAATACATCCTCCAGCAGCAGCAGCAGGAGTGCAGCCAACAACCTTTCCTTGGCTGGCTTTGCCGTGCCTGAACACTGGGCTGCAAATTGCACCAGAGCGCAACAGTTTGGCTCTGCCGATTTTAATTGTATGCAGAGAGCGTAGCCGCCAAGTGGCGTGAAGTGGAGTGTGGAGTAAAGTGGAATGCCAAGTTGAGATGGGCGAAGTTGTGGTGAGGATTGAGAGTCCTAGCAGTAGCAGGACTTTCTTGTAGACCAGAACATACGCGCGGCAGCGAAGTGTTGGCGGTGTTCCCATTATCATTTAAAAGCGCATTAAAACTTTTTAGATTAATTTCACTTTTTATGCGCTGTCCCGGTTTTTGTTCCACTTTTTGTTGTTGTTGCTTGTTTATGTGACTGCGTTGTTGTTGCGGTTGTTTGCTTCCTGCTTGGCAAGAGTGGAAATGAAATAAATCCTTTGTTATTTTAATAAGACTTCAATTGAAATACAATTTTAATTTTAATTCATTAACGACTTAACTTGCTACCTTTTATTTACTGCTGCAAGCACCGTTTTTTGTGGTGCCTCTCCTTTCTAAGACTCTTAAATGGAGCTGCATAAATTTCGCTTGAATGCAGAATAGAGTAAAAAAGAACAGGACAGCAGAACGGGATGGAAGCAGTCGCATAGCACAGCACATCAGAGCAGAGCAGTGAAACGGCAGCGCTCCTTTTAATTTATGCAAGCGCCACTTGAGCGGAGTGCTGGCATTTTAAGTGCTTCTTCAAGTGCTGCTCCTGCTGCTGCCGACGGCTGCAGCCTGCAGTTTTTCCTGGCCACCTTTGAGACCGCACATCAATGCGTAATGAACTGCAAATTGATTTTGTTTCGCTGGCTTGTTGCTGCTCTGCCTGCCCCACTTTTCCCACTGAGTCGAGTCGCGGCATATTTTTTTCCTTTTTTTTATATCCTGGCTGCAAACGATTTTTTTAATTATACTTGTGTATATTTGCAATTGCTGTGATCTTCCTCTCTGCACGTCCTTCCAGCCTCTCTATCCATATGCTTTTTGCTGTGCTTTACACAATAATGCTCCACTTTTGTGTGCCAAACACAAACCGTGGCGGTCGTCGTCATCGCCGTCGCCGTCGCCGTGTATAGAGAACGCCTTTGAAAGGTAGCAAAGCTCACCGGGGCAGACAAACTAATACACTCACACACGCACTCGCACACACACACTTCCGCATTCCCATTCACATTTCCCATTCACATTCCTGTAGCGTTTGGGCAGGAATGTTGTTCGAACATGTGTAAAAGCAGATTTGATCCGACAAAAGACACAAAAGCAAAAAAGGACTTACTATGAAATTGAATATTTTACTACTATTTTAGAGCTACAAATGCTGATGCCGCTCCTGCTACAATTGCCACATGCACCGCTCAGTGCAATCCATACAAGCCGCATTTGCTAAATCATCAGCAATACAGTTGTAAAGGCATTTGTAAGGCTTCCTTGCTTACAGCATACAAATTAATACACACACACACACACACACACACACACACACACACACACACACACACACACACACATAGAGTGGCAGCCACATCCTGGCACGCTTGAGATGAGCAAATTCATTTTCAATAAATTGATCCTTTTTCTCCGTGCTTGCCTTGCCTCTGCATCTGCCCGCCTCCTACAAAATTTACTGCATATTTTTTTCGGAATTTGTTCGTTCATTGGGCTCTCAACCGTGTCCCGTTCAAGTTGCCTTTTCGAAATGGTTTTAAATATTTTCACTCTCGGTATTCTATTTTATGCTAGTTCCACTTGCTCTCCAGTTGGTTCCATTCGCACCACTCTCTCCCCCTCCCCACCCTAGTTCATCAACGGCCTCCTCACTACATTCTGTTGATGTTGTATTATTTTACATTTCCACAGCTGGTGAGCTTCATCTAAAATGCTCTGATAATTCATTGAGTTTGCAAGGATATTTAAGGACTTTATTTCTTTGCATGCAATGCATGCATTGATATCATTTGTTGAGCTTGTTTTTGTTGTTGCATTTCTTGTGTTTGTTGCTTGGTAAAAACATAATATTTTTATAGTTCATCGCTGGAAATATGCTGCTGCTCCTGCTGCCAGGTGCATTTTGGATGAGAGTTTTATGTTTATTCTTGCAATTAAAAGAATACTTCTCGCAGACTTTTCGAGCATTGCTAACGGAGAATGGGAATGTTTTAAATATCGTTTTAATGGAATGCGATTTTGAAACGATTTCTTCAACTTAGTTTATATATTTTATTTAATATTTTAACAGGTTTTCGAATGTGAGAATAAAGAAGTTTGGTCAGGATTACCCCTGAGCTTTGACCCAGGTACTCTTTTATGGAGTTGATATTTTCTCCTTTAGAAGCTGAAAATTGTATATAAATGAGCAGGAGTAGTTTTATATATTTCCCTTATATCCTTCAGAAGAGTTAGACAGAGTTAGTTTGGTCGTGGCTACCAATGCACTTAGGTCGAAGAGGAGGAGTTTAAGGAGTTTACCTATTCTCGTATTCTTTCAGTGGTAAATGAACAATTTTGGAAGAAAATGACCTTCGCCTCACAACATTGTATATATCTAAATAAGAAAGGCTGGCCGTGGTCACCACTGGACTTAGTGGAAGGGGGGGTACTCCTTTCCGGAGTTACTATTTTCTTGTATAAAGATGGAGGCAATTAGATGACCAAGAGTAGGTTTATATATTGTCCTTTTCCTTCAAAAAAGTTAAACGAGTTCGTTTAGTCGTGGCCACTGACCACTGGGCTTTGTGGAAAGAAAGTATTTTAAGGCGTAGATAATTTCTCGTATCCTTTTAGTAGAAGCTGAGGAGATGTGGATAGTAATGAGTCATTTTACAAGTCCATCTTTCAGTTAAATGAGAAAACTTGATCGTGGTCAACTGGGCTTATTGAAAAGGACTCTTCATTTGAAATTTTATATATGACTTATGTAGAAGGTGAAGAAATATGAATGAGGAAACGTCCTTCATATCATTCAAATGAGTTCTATAAAGAAGTTTGGTCGTGGTCACCACTGAACTTACTCGAAGGATAGTCTTGCACGGAGTAGATATTTTCTCGTATGGAAGTTGAAGCAATATAGATCAGCAGGAATAGTTTTATATCTCCTTTTTATCCTTCAGTTGAGTTAAACGAATTCGTATAGTCGTGGGTATAGTCGAAGGGAAGAAGTCTATTACGGAGTAGATATTTATCGAGTTAAATGAGTTAGTTTGGTTGTGGTTACCACTGGGCTTGTAAGGAGTAGGTATTTTCTGGTATCCTTTTAGTAGAAGCTGTAAAAATATGGATGAGAAAGTCATTTTACCCCTCCACCTCACAACATTTGAAATAGTGAAAGCTTGGGAGTGGTCACCACAGGGCTTAGTGGAAGGAACCACCAAAAGGAATTGAAATTTTATTTAAGACTTCTATAGAAGAAGCTGAGGAAATATGGATGAGGAGGTGTAGTTTTATCTCCCTTTCCCTCTCTCTCTCTTTCTCTCTCTCTCTCTCTCTCTCTCTCTCCCTCTCTCTCTCCCTCTCTCTCTCTCTTTGATAGCATTCAAATGAGTTCATTAAAAAGTTTAATCGTAGTTACAACTTAGCCGAAGGGAACTCTTAAGCAGATTACATATTCTCGTATCCTTTCAGTAGAAGCTGAAGAAATATGGATGAGAAAAAAGAGTCATTTTACCCCTTCGTAATTGTAAATAGTTAAATGAGAAAGCTTTGGTCGTGGTCACCACTGGACTTAGTGAAAAGGACCCATCGTTTGGAATTTTATATAAGACTTCTACAGAAGCTGAAGAAATATGGTTGAGGAGGTGTGGTTTTATATCTCCCTCTCTTTGATATCATTCAAATGAGTTCAATAAAAACGTTTAATTATGTTTATCACTGGGCTTAGTGGAAGGGAACTTCTTTTTTAAACAGTTCATATTTTCTCGTATGTGTTTTGTGGAATCTGAGTGAATATGCATGAGAATGAATTATTTTACATGTATCTGGCTTACAAATTGATTCAAAACAGTTGAATGAGAAGCTTGGACGTAGTTATCACTGAGCTTAGTCGAAGGACCTAACGTACAAAGGGGAAATATTCATATGACTTCTGAAGTAACTGAGTAAATATGACTGAGAAGGAGTTCCCAGTGTACTCATACTCTGAATGCAGCATTTACTCAGAGTCAGTCTTGAAACCTTCGATTGATTATTTACATTATTTTTACCATATTCTACCCACCTACATACCTAGAAGTATGTTCATGTAGACAATGAATCTGTTCCTAAGAGGAGTGTACAGTACATTGATTGTTCTATTCTTGTTTTTCGAAGGGAATTCTTAAGCAGATTACATATTCTCATATCCTTTCAGTAGAAGCTCAGGAGATGTGAATACCATGTGAATAAAAATACACTTTGAAAGAATTTTAATGAACTTTCATGAAGGACAATGGAATTTTTATTTTAAGAATTTGAATGAATTTTCCTTAAGGACAATGGGATTTTTATTATTATTTCTACAAATTTCTGAACTGACGTTTACAACACTTTTCCTCCCATACGGTGAGTTTATTTTCTCTTATGACAGTGAGTGTGTGAAAATTTCTTTCGAATGAACATGAACGCAAGCATTGGTTCACAGGTTTTCTATGGCATTTCCTTTCAATATATTGGGACTAGCAATACAATCATTGAAGCATTTGTATAACATTCTATCATCAAAAATGTACTTTCGAGTATTTTTATATAGCCCCCTTTTAAGTTAAGTGTACGCACTACTTTCCTCAAGCCAAGGATAGCAATTTTGTCACTAACTTGAAACCTCGTATATGAGTTTTTGTATTTCACTTCGTTGTTTCTTTATTTTTACCTTGAGCATTAAATTCAGTTACCACTGTAATGCAATTTAGAGTCACACTTTTTGAACAAAATCCTTCAGATTCAGTTGATAAACACCTCCTAAATTACCTGAAATAGACGTTACACACCTTTGCATAATTTATGTTGACCTTTATTTAGGACTCCTTTGAAGAGTAGTTCACTTTAAAGCCGAGCAACTCTGACGACAGTCAAATTTCCGTTGTTCAACATGCTCATTACTCGTCACCATCAACCCAATAACCAGACAAACAACCAATGAACTAACCAACCCGCCAACAAACAAACAAACGAAACAAACACAACCGAGCAAACAAGTTTACTTAACTTCCTTCCAGTTCAGCAGCACAGTTCGCCACAATTGCTACCGCTGCCACTGCCGCTGCCGCTGCCGCTGCCGCTGCCGCCGCCGCTGTTGCACAAACGCTCGGTTGGCGCGACCGTTGCGGAAATTTGCCCGTGGGCAACAATTCGCAAGCCAACCGAAAATGGGAAAAAGGTTGAAAAATTCCAGAAGCTGAAAAATTGTCAAAAATTCAATTTTCCACACTGGCGGCTGCTACTGGTGCTGGTGCCGATGCTGGTGCAGTACTGCGGTAGTCCTCCCGATCCTTCCCCGTCCCTACCACGGGAATTTTGCTATTTTTAACACTTTCGCATTGATTTATGCAAATATCTCTTTTGTTGTTCTGCAATTTGTTCCCCTTCTTTCTGAGAATTGCGGATTTCACAGTTGTAACCCCGAAGTTTAAATACTGTCAAGTCGATTTTTTGTCACTATTCATCATCATATTCCTACTCCACCACGCACTTCCACCATCTCCTCCAGCTGCTCCGCTGTTGGCTTGCTTGGGACTCCGCGCCTCTTCAATCAGTCTTTTTATTTGTTTGCTTGAGTCGTCGTTAGTGTTTCAGCAACACTTCCGGTTTCCGGAACTCTCTGCTCTGTCTATTTTTTCCACCCCTTTTGTTCTGATATGATTTTTGCTATTTTTCTAAAGCGCCCCGCCTCCTCTCACATTTATGTTTGCCTTCTGCTTGTTTCTATTTCCGCTCAACCGAATTTTTATTTTGTTTTGCTTCCTTTTTTTTTGGTTTTTTTTTTTGGTTTCTTTTTTTTTGGTTTTTTTTTTTGGTTTCTTTTTTATTTCTGTGTATTACTGCCCGAATTGGCAATACATTTTGTGTTCTTTCCGTGTTCCCACACTGCCGCTTTCACTCTCCCCCTCGCCAGCCGTGTGCAGTATTGTGTCTTTTACTGTCGTTTATATATTCCCCTGTTGCTTCTGGCACTCCACTCCAATCCGGCCGCTGTTCATTTCGTTTCGGTTTTTGGTGGCGGTGGCGTCGCTTGTTGCCTCATTCATTTATTCGTTCATTCATTCCTTCATTCGGTCGTCGTTCCATCGCCGTTGAATTTGGTGAATTTGCTGATTGAAATTGATTCAACAAATTGATTCTCAATGGAATTTTGTAAGCGAGCGGGAATGTTGTTCTGTTCTACGAGTATCTGAAGTTTTATGAATATGAATGCATAAGCAGACATTTTTGTTTATAGCCTCGTTGAAGAGGTACGCAAAGGCAGAGGGGCGGAGGGGGGAGAGTCATTTGCATAATACGCATTTGTTGTTTACATTTGGTTTTCACACAGAAAGGAGGGAATAAGGAAAAGAAACAACAATAAAAACACACATTTGTCTGTTGGTAGGAAATGATTTCTTGGAAGTCCTTGAAATTAGTTCTTCAGCATTAGTTCCTACAAAGTTAACAGATATCGAAATGAAGCGGTCCACAGTCATGAGGATGAACGATGCAATTTTTGTGTTCACCAACAATACATTAGTGGAAAATGCTTTTCTGGAAGTCCTTGAAATTAGTTCTTCAGCATTGGTTCCTACGTAAACGAAATGAAGCGGTCCACAGTCATGAGTATGAACGATGCAATCTTTGTGTTCACCAACAATACATTAGTGGGAAATGATTTTCTTGAAGTCCTTGAAATTAGTTCTTCAGTAGCGTTGGTTCCTACGCAAACGAAATGAAGGGGTTTAGACTCATGAGGATGAATGATACAATCTTTGTGTTCACCAACAATACATTATTAGGAATGATTTGCTGGAAATCCTTGAAATTAGTTCTTCACCATTGGTTCCTACAAAGTTAACAGATATCGAAATGAAGGGGTCCACAGTCAGGAGGATGATTCTCTGTGTTTACCATCAATATATTATTAGGAATGATTAGCTCTTGAAATTAGTTCTTGAAATTAGTTCTTCAGTAGCGTTGGTTCCTACGTAATCGAACTAAAGTGGTCCATAGTCATGAGGATGAATGATACAGTCTCTTGTGTTCACAAACAATACATTAGAGGGAAATGATTTCTTGGAAGTCCTTGAAATTAGTGATTCAACATGGCTTCCTACAAAGATAACAGATATCGAAATGAAGAGGTCCACAGTCAGGAGGATGATTCTCTGTGTTTACCACCAATATATTATTAGGAATGATTAGCTGGAAGTTCTTGAAATTAGTTCGTCAGTAGCGTTGGTTCCTACGTAATCGAACTAAAGCGGTCCACAGTCATGAGGATGAATGATACAATCTCTGTGTTCATCAAGAATACATTAGTGGGAATGAATTTCTGGAAGTCCTTGAAATTGGTTCTTCACCATTGGTTCCTACAAAGTTAACAAACATCGAGATGAGGATGAACGATACAATAATAAATTGGAAATCATTTTCTGGAAGTCCTTGAAATTAGTTCTTCAGTAGCAACGTAGTCGAAATCCAGCGCTCCATAATCAAGAAGTGGGTTCTATTGATCTTGATCATAGATAGTAGAGATAGTGATCTTGATCAGAGGATAGTAGAGATAGTGATCTATGTCATAGATAGTAGAGATAGTGATCTTGATCATAGATAGTGATCTTGATCATAGATAGTGATCTTGATCATAGATAGTAGAGTATTATATTGCCTTGACTGGAGTAAAGCTGTCATATAGGGAAAGAATCGACTCTTCAAGCATTGAACTCTCATAGTTCCAATTGTTAATTATCCGTTCCTTTAATTCAATGGTCAAAAAGTTCCAATAATGAATATGCCAATAAATTCCAATAATTGATTTGCGAATCATACTCCTACTTGAGTTCAATGCGTTATTCTAATTCTCGGCTGTAAACAATTTAAAAATAACTTCTTGAATGCAGATTCAGATTCCGTGAATATTTTAAATGCTGTTAATAGACTTGAAACGTTTGCATTCATGCGATTCCCGCAATGATTAATGATGGAGTGGACTGCTCTGCTCTGCCATGCAGTGCCATGCTGTGCCATTCTGTGCTGTGCTCGGTTATCGCTCTCCCGATACACATTCCATGTGTGTGCATTGATTTAAGCATATTTCCCAACACTAACCAACTGAAAATCTGTGCTCAATTAAAGTTAATGGAATTTATTAATTAACAATTTTAATGGCTTAAAGTTTATTTTATTCAATTTTTTTTTCATTAAATGCCCCGGAAATGAATTCATTTGTGCAGACAGCGCTCGCTCGCACGCACACTCACACGCACACACACGCAACCAGAACTGCGCCGGCATAAATCTGCACCATTCCCAACTGCGGTGGCACTTTGATAAACTACTCTTGGAAAAACAGAAATAAATATAACACAGCACAGAAGTGAAAAATAAATAAATAAAAAATAATAAAAAAGCATAAAAGTAAATGCAGGTGTGTATAAAAAAATTGGGATAAAAATAAATATCAAAAAAATTTAAAATAAATCGGAACATTTTAAAGTAGAAATGATTTTCCATTTGGTTATTAATAATTTAATTGCTAAAAGCAACGTTAGGTTGCTGTTGCAGGCGGCAGCAGATGCCGTAGTGTAGAGCGAATTGGCATTAACCACCCTCCAACTACTGTGTTTAATTTGTAGTAATTTGTGGGCGCGCCAGAACACGCATTAATTTGCAGTTGTTTGTGTACTTAAATAACGTCATAGCACGAAATTTAAATGAATATTGAATTGTGACAACTCCATTTCAGTTACTCTAACGTGGGCAAACACTCATTTGAATATCTTGATTCGCAGAATAAGAAAAACATCGGACCCTAAATTGCGCCTCTTCATTCTGCAAAGGCAAGAGAAAATGCTCTGTGCCATTCTGTTCTTCCTCCAGACAGGAGACTCAGTTCGCAGTCTCGATGAGGCCTATGGTCGCCACAATAGGACTTGAACAAGCCTAAGTGAGTCTTAGAGGACAACCATTCTACCTAACCTATGGTTGCCATATGATTGCCCCATGGATTATGGACCATGATTATCCCAACCAATGAGCGAACATCTTTCCTACTTAGTGTTGGAAGGATATCTCTCTTGTTTGGGCTCTCTAGCAAGCTCTTCGTTGTTTTACAGGCAACTGAATTGTTCTTTGTGTATAATAGTCAGTTGGTTCTTGATCCAATCAATGGTCCCTGCTAAGCTCATACCGATAAATGGCGCTGGTCGCATTGGAGTACCAGCCGATCCACAGTTTGCCATCAATTCATCAGCTACTTCGCTCCCCCGTAACTCAAAGTGTCCCAGAGCACAAATAAATTTAAGTAAATTACACTTTGCGATGGATTTTAGTCCTGATTGACATACGTGGACAATCTTTGAAGTCGCTAACGCGTTTTCCAATGTCTTCATTGCAGCCTGACTGTCCCTACAGCACAGTTCCCAGCATGTTATAACCTTAAATTACATTGAAACAATGATAAAAATTCGTTGGAAATTTACGCAATATAATGAAAAAAATATAATTTTGTCTATTTGTGACGTCATAGTATTTTAAGAGGCAAATGCACATTTTATTCAGCATTTTAATTAAAATATTATTCTAATGACTGGAGTATTTTCATTTCAATTTTGGTAACATATTAAATCGTAGCATACTTTTCAGCATACAGTGAGTGAAATGAAGATATTAACCAGAGAATACAGAGAAATTACTCTTGTTTTGCGCACATTCACACCTGTGCTAAACTGTAGTCGTGTGGCTGATTTTCTTCAGAATTCTGATTAACCAATGATAAACAAACCTATCTATATAGGCAACTAATGATAAACAAATACGGTTTTTTTTACACGTCAGAAAATTTTACGTTTGTGTCCCGCCTCTGTGTTCTCTGATATTAACAACTCTCTCTGAATGAAGGATAGGAACAATTCTCTCGAAATATTCTTAAAAAAGTAAAGATGATATTTTTGCTTCGATGTTTCCTACAAAATAAAATCATAGCATACTTTCCAGCGTATGAATGAGTTATTGGTTTGCATATAATAATGAAGAATGATTTAAGGACTTCTGCCAAATTTTATTTAAAACGTTTGCTGACGTTTATGACTAAATGAGCGATTGAAATATTTTTGCCTAAAACTTCTTTTAAAAACATAAAATCGTAGTACACTTTTTGGCTTTTAAGGTATGTGATTATTTTTCTTTTAAATTCTACAAAAAAAAAAATCAACTTTTACGTTCCATCATTAAATGACGGATAGGAATATTTTTGCCTCTCAATTTCCACAAATAAAGTTGAATTTCGTTGCATACTTTCCAAATTTTAAGCTATGCTGCAAACATATGAAATGAGCGACTTTATATCACAAAAAAACGGATTTGAATAATTTTGTCTGAAATATCCAAAAAGAGAAATAAAAGGACGTACAGTTTTTGTCTAGGAAAAAAATCGTAGCATACTTTATAGCTCTTAAGCTAAGGTGCTAATATTTTGCAATTATCTATATTACAATATAACAACACAATATTATCCACAATATAACATTGTAGCGTGCTTTTCAGCATATAATTTCGCATTAAAAATTTAATTTTATAATTTTTATTTGAATTTATAAGAACGAATAAAATTATAGCATACTTTCAAGCATGCCAATAATGACATTGTCTCAAATATACGAAAAAATATGATTAGATTAGGTTTATATATGATATTCAAACAAAATTAACATATCAATAGTTTCTGCCTTTTGTCTATCAAGAAAAAAATCGTAGCATACTTTCTAGCTGAGGTGCGAATACATTGCCTGAAATCCCCCAAATATAAAATGTATCTTATGAACGAATAAAATTATAGCATATTGCAAAAATCCTCTCCCATATATAAAATTGTAGCATATGAACGAATAAAATTATAGCATACTTTCTAGCATGATATTAATGACCTACATTATAACATTGTCTCAAATATACCAACAAAAAAAAATTATATTCAAGCAAAATTAACAAATTGATTGTTTCTGCCTTTTTTCTACCCAGAAAAAAATCGTAGCATACTTTCTAGCTGAGATGCAAATACATTGCCTGAAATCCTCCCAAATATAAAATGGTAGCATAGTTTTCAGCATGCAATTTATAAGATAATTGCACTAAATGAGTAATTTGAATAATTCAGCTTCAAATGCCGCCAAATAGGATAATGTAAGGATATTTTCTAGCATTATACTGCTAACATTATGGCACTGAATTAAATATTTGCTCCTTTTTGCTTGAAATTCCCCTGAAAATATTAAGCGAAACATATTTTTCAACTTTAAGGAAACGAAAAAACTGCACTCAATGCCCGCATAAATTTTTAATGCAATTAATAATGCAGTTTTTTCCCCACAATGAACAAATATAACAAAATCACAGCTTTCTGGAAACTTACAAAACCATTCACACATGTCTCTAAGCGCACACATGCACACATATACCTTCACATACACTCCCATACACTCCCATACACATTCCCTCTCATGCATAACACGCTAATGAACACAATAAATTGCTTTAGTTGCATATGCTCAACACAAAAAGATGAATTTTTCCATATGCAACCGCAACAGATGCGGTCGGTTCACACAGCTACTCATGCATGGGTGCTCGGCCGCTCGTCCTACTCTGTAAGTGCAGATGTGGGTTTTCGTGTCCGTGCGTTAGTGTGTGAATTTGTGTAATGGTCATTATTGCAAATGTGTTGCAATTTCAGGTTAAAATGCGGAAACAGCGTCAAAACCAAAAAAAAAAAAAATAATAAAGAAAAACCGCTTAACAAACCTTCAAAAATGCCCCCAGTCCGCCGTGCCGGAGTAACACTGTCCAAACTTATTTGCATATGGACCCAGTCACCCTCGCCCCAACACACAACTCTACACAGTCAGGCAGGCGGGAACACACACACACATATTCATATACATGTGTTTTATTTAGCATTTTTTCATATTTTTATATGTGAACTTTAACAGCGTTTCACTTCCTGTTGTTGTTCGCTGGACGTGTGCCGCATATGCTTTTTTTCTTCTCGGTGGCGCTGTGTTTATTGTACTTTGTTCAGTTTTTGCTGAGCTGGAATTATGCGACTGCCAGGACCCTACATTGACCGAACAAATGTTGCTGTGTGGATTCAACCGACCTCTGCATCATTGTCAGCATCATCATCATCGCTGCGGCATCCGTATCCGGTTGACGGCTGCACTGGTACCGTGCGATACACTGGTCCAGTCTGCTTTATTGCCGCCCCCCTGCTCTACGTTCCTCTGCGTTATTGCGTTCCTCTGGCTCATACGTTTATTCATTTGCTGATTTTGGTTCATTTGTGCTCGCTTGGTTTTGACTTTCCAGTTTGGGTTGGCGCCGGTCGCCGCCACGTTTTTGGCTCATATCATAGTCAACAGTATTGTCATCATCATCGTCATCATGTTCACAATCATCGTCATCATCGTCATAATCGTCGTCGTCACCGTCATAGTCATCGTCATTGTCATCGTCATCACCGTCATTATCATCATCGTCATTATAATTGTCATTATCACCATCATCAGAGTAACATTGTCCTGTCGTCGTTGACCCTTAACCGGAAATTTATTTAATATTCATATAACGCTAATTATGGGATTTATTCATTTCTCCGCAGCCTCATGTTTTTATGTGTGTGTTCGTATGTTTATGTTTATGTACGTTTTTGTGTCCTGGCGTTATTTGTTGAAACATAAATTGCCAATTGCGTACTAGTTTGGCCATAAAATATAAGCTTACTAAAATTCCTCACTCCCACATGTCACGCTGCCGCATTTTATGATCACTCAGTTGCGAATTGAAATTTTATTATTATGGCGGCCATAATTGACTTAAACTACGTATAAATAAATAGAACCATCATGAGCAGAGCGCATTGCTCTATTCTCTAATCAAACATTTTTTTATCACCCTCATAAAGCCTCAGGTATTTAGTTCAATTAAAAGTTTTCATTGATTGCTTTATTGTCCTGTCAGCGAGCATAAAACTGGGATGAACTGGAAACGGAACTTTTATCTGGTGAAGAATCCTGTTTATACTCGCATTCAGTCCGTTCATGGTATAAAGTCTCGGGTATTTAGTTCAATTCAAGTTTTCATTGAGTGGTTTATTGTCCTTTCATAGCATAGAACTTAGATGTCCTGAAAATAGTACTCTTCTTTTGTGAAGAATCTTTTATATACATGGATTGTGTTCAGGGATTGTGTTCAGGGATTGTGTGCAGAGATTGTGTGCAGGGATTGTGTTCAGGGATTGTGTTAAGGGATTGTGTTCAGAGATTGTGTTCATTTTTGAACACATTTGTCTCATAGTGATGCCGACGCATTTCTCCCATCGATTATCTTAGTGATTCGTTATACGATCTCTTTAATTACAACAGCTCTGAAATAATTTCTTCTGAGACAGGTCTGGTACCTTTGACAGGATCAAATCTATACCTCTCTATAATAGACTTCGAATTCCTCATTGCTTCTACAGAACTTCAACGATTTTATACATCCCAGCGGTCTGGCAACTTATGTAATGATGTTTTCATATACACATATCTAAACCAGACTATGGATTGTTTTCATTCTTGAACACAATTGTCTCCTAGTGATACCGACGCATTTCTCCCATCGATTACCTTAGTGATTCGTTATACGATCTCTTTAATTACAACAGCTCTGAAATAATTTCTTCTGAGACAGGTCTGGTACCTTTGACAGGATCAAATCGATACCTCTCTATAATAGACTTCGAATTCCTCATTGCTTCAACGGACCTCGAATTCCTCATTGCTTCAACAGACCTCGAATTCCTCATTGTTTCAACAGAACTTCCACGATTTGATATATCCCAGCGAGCTGGCAGCTCCTGCCACGATGCTTTTGTGAGTTTGCATGCAAAGCGCTTGTGAAATTTTCTGCTATATACTTTGATTCCTTTGGTATAAAGGCAATCAAATTCTTATACAAAGTAACATCCTTAATTTTTAATTATTTCTTTTCTCAATTTGCAATTCCCCAACAAGATTCCCAGATTGTTTTACATTATATTTAAAATTGATTTTTGATTGATAACTTCCATTAAAGCAATTTCGAGTGCCGTGTTTCCACTCGCAACCTCTGTTTTCGTGCAAATTAATTAACCCTCAATGATCTCTCTGTGCTTTGAAAGAGAATCCTTCATTTTGTCGATGGTCGCGTATCCTTGCAGTCAACCAGTTTTAATATCCCGATAGCTGTGACTACTTTGTGCCAATTCATTAATTAGCAAATGGCTTGGTCTCTGCCCAAATGAGAGTCCTTCAAACGAAATCTAAGCCGAAGCTCGCCAAAATAAGTAACAATGACAACACAAAACATGACACCAAAAGGGTGAAATAGTCCACTGACACTACTCCTTCTCCCATTCCCCATTCATGGCAATCCGAAACCGAACCGTGTTCACGCAATACCATGCCAAAGCAGCCCCACTCATTATGAAATTTGTAGCCAAGCTGTTACCCAATTTCGCTTTTTGTTTCTTCGTGTTTGTTTATTTGTGGTTCATGTGAGTGTGTTGGGGTGGGTGCGTGTGTGTGTTGGTGTGCGGAAATTGCAGAGGACACATTTTCCACATTTGCCAATGCCAGTGCCAGTGCCAATACCAATGTTAGTCTTTGGTCCGTGCTTTTTACGAGCACCTCCTTCTTGTCACCTCCTCCTGCTTGCTTTTGATGCTGTGATTGTTTATATGCTATGGTGCATGGATGTATGAGTGTCTATGTGTGTGTGTGTGTGTGTGTGTGTGCGTGTGTGTTTCTGTGTTTGTGTTAAACAATTGTTACATAACCGTGAAAATGGTTCTGTAAGCATATTATCTGCTCCTGCGCTCGTGCTCCAATTCATTTCATTTCACTTGCGTGTTTCGTGCTTTGTGTGCCTGCTTCCTGCTGCGTGCCGCATTTGGATATCAACTTTTGCACGAACTGCACTCTTCACGTGTGACTAAATGCAATGTGTGCATGTATGCTAGTGTTCAGTTGAGCTGAAGCATTGCAATCAAGCCTCAGCAGCAACCTGGCAGAAAATTGTACTAGCATCTAGAAAGGAGGAGAGTCCAGAAAGTGGGAGAGCGATTAGAGCAATCCACCGATTGGTTTCCAGAATGCAGTTTTTTTATTGCATTGTAGACATGACATTACATACAATTATTTCTTTTTTCCCTAGAAGTGTGCATTTTGTACATGACTTACACTTGACATTACCTGTAAGCTAGGAAGAAGTATGCATTATTGAAAGAGTGACCTGGCGATCTTAAAAGCCCCCCGTTCAGTTCTTAGTTTTATTTCATAGTCACTGCAAAGTAGGACTTTCCTTCTATTTTGTACACGACTTACTCTTAGCATTACCTGTAAGCTAGGAAGATCTTAAAAGAACAACCCGTTCAGTTCTTAGTTTTATTTCATAGTCACTGCGAACTAGGACTTCAGTTTTGTACACATCATACTCTTTGCATTACCAGTAACGTAGGTAGAAGTATGCATTATTGAAGAAGAGAACTGGAGATCTTGAAAGAGCAACCCGTTCAGTTCTTACTTTTATTTCATAGTCACTGCGAACTCGGACTTGTATTTTGTACACGAATTACCCTTGGCATTACTTGTAAGCCATGAAGAAGTATCCGTTATTGAAAAAGTGAAAGGGGATTTTAACAGCAGTGCTTACTTTTGCGGAGTGCATTATTTTTAATTCATAATTACTGCAGACGAGGACTTTCCTTGCATTTTGTACACAACTTACTCTTGGCATTACCTGCAATTTAAAGAGTATTCTATAAATGTCGTCTGCTCTAATTCCATAAGTTGTCACACATTTTCTTTACATATTTACTTCTTTCTTTACTCCTGTCTTTCCTCTTTTAGTTTCCTGGTTTCCTTTATTTTTTGATCTTCAATCACATTACTTGAGGAATTATATTGCTCACATTCCTGAGTGTGCTTTTCCCTATGTAAAAATATAAAACAAATCACAACAAACCAAAATTATTTCAACTCACTCGTTTTTGCCCTCTTTTGGAAAAGTCAGCAAACTAGACTCATATTTTACTTCACTATAATTTCGGTAGCTACTTGTTGGACTTCCCTGCCGGGTTTCTCTGCAGTTTAATGCAAATTGCACATGTGTTTTTGTCTCCCTGCCTGGCTGACAGCGTGTGTCAGTGTGGTTGTACCTCACTCATACGGGTGGACCAAGTTTTTGTTGTGCCGGGGAAATTATGGTTTTGAATTTGAGTTTCGGTTTGGTTTGGTTTGGTTGGGTTGGGTTGGGTTTGGTTTCGTGTGTGCCTGCCGCCGCGCTTCATTTTGTGGTCTCATTGGCGGTGTCATTTATATCGACAAACGCTGCCTGGCTGGCTGCTTGACTGTCGCTACATGACAAATGATGCAGCTATGCTGAAGGGGCATAGCACGCAATGCAACCAGCGGCAGCATAAACGAAGGAGCACGCGAAGCGGTAACGGGTAGCGATGACGAGGATGATGGCGATGGATGTGACGGCTGTTTTCGGAAGTGATCAGGGCAAAAATGCTGCTTGATTATGCACGTTAATGTGAGAAATACTCGTGCAGGTCTGTTTATGTTTGCACTACAGAGCTGACAATTGGAATTGGCGTCGTGATGGAATTTTAAATCAACAAGAACTACACAACAAAAGTTCTAGGAGGGGAATGGGATTAATTAAACAACCTGCAAACACTGAGGTTCCGTGATGTGGTAATAAAATTAACTCTGAAATGAACCCAGTTGTGGTTCATCTCCCAACCTCGTAACTCTGACGATATCATTCAGTAAGAAAGAGGGAGGAGTAGTCGGCCATATAAACAGTTGAGACAAGTGTCCTGCGAGTGGCCCGCTTTACTTTATATTCATCCCGCCCTCTTCTTAAGCATTGCAATTCATTCCAACTCTTCCTATCGAAAGTTTAGCCACGAAGGCTCAGCTTTCTTTTAGCCACTTTTATGGGTTCGTTCACACTCCTGCCTGGCTACGAAGCAAATTGCCTAAAATTTAACGTTTTGCCTGCATTTAGTACCTCATAAAAATTCATCTACGTAATAATGTGGAGTTTTGCCACAGCATAAAATACACGAGAACGAAGCAAAAAGAAACCGCAAGCCACTAAAACTCATCAGCAACATTGCTCCTGCCACCGTTGGTGTTGCTGCTGCTACTGCTGCTGCTGCCGCTTTGTTTTATGCCAAAAAAGGACAATCCTGATGAGCAGAGCTCTAACCACAGCCGGCTGAAACGGCACTGCCGCGCATTCCATATTCATAATTGCTAATGGAATATGCTATGATATTGCTCTAGCATAGCGAGCACACCCACCCAGCTCATGCGTCTGTCCGTTCCGTCTGTCTCGGTGTGTGTGTGAGCTGCACTCACCTACACTCCTCGTCCCTCGTCATTAAGCGTATAAAAGCTTAAGCCATTTGCCAGCCTGCTTCTTCTTGCCGCCTCGTTAGTGGAACTCCGCCTGGCTGACAGGTGTTGTTGTTGCTGTTGTTGTTGCTCCTTTTTGCCAACAGTTTAACACACTTGCTTCATTGGCACTCAGTCCCCTGCCCATCCTGCCCACCTGCCCACCTGCCCACCTGCTTTCTTTCAGATTTTCCTTCTTGCTGCTTGGTTGTTTGCTTGCTTCCACCTGCGTCTGGCCTCTTGTCGCAGCTTTTCTTTTCGTAGCTTGGTTAGTGCCGTGCGAGAGTCCTTGGAGAAATTAATTTGCAACTTGTGAGACATTTTCAGTTGATGTGTTTTCACTTTGTCGTCCATGTGGCTTGCCTGCCTGCCTGCCATGCTGTTCTCTTTGTTGTTGCGGTCTTATTTGAGGTTACGATTTAGGGCAACAACCATCATCAGCCCAGCATCATCTGCAGTGGTAACAACAACAGAAATAGCAACAGCAGCAGTAGAAGCAGCTGCTGTTGTCTTTATTTGTGATTGCTACTTACAGCTTCGTTGTCCTGCTCTGCTAGTAGTGTCCTCCTGTACGTGTATCCGTGTTTACCTTCCACTTATCCTTATCTAGCTGCGTGCTAATTTTCTTTTTCCTCCCAACACACAACGCTCGCCCATTCCGCTTAACCATCATCATCATCATCATCAGCCTCACCCTCACTCTCAGTGTCCGTATCTGGTACTCGTATCAGCGGCACTTGCAGCGTTTTGCTGAGAACGTTAAAACTTTCTGTTGTTAATTGCTTTGGTCACCTGTCTGATGTTTGTTCTTCTTTGGCGTTGTTGTTGTTGCTGTTGCTGGTGGAATTGTAGCTGTTGCTGGCGCTGTTGTTGCTGGAGTTGTAGTTGTTGCTTTGTCCATATTGCTGCAGTTTGCTAGCTCTGCTGCCGCTTGTTGGTTGGCTCCTCTGCTCCACGTTGTTTGCTCACTGACGGAAACGGAAATGTATCCCATTTTAGCTGACATCGTTTAAGGTTATATAAAATTCATGCCTATCCGTTGTGTTGGCAGCAGGAGCAGCAGCAGCTGCAGCACTCGTAGTGTTAGTTACCTCAGACGAGCCAGCCTGAAGTTCTCCATTTCATTCTCTTCTGGTCTGTGGTGTGTCACACAGTGACCGACTGAGGCTAAATTACTCTGCCTCCATTGCCTCCATTTATCTCGCCCTTTCTTTCCCTGCGTCCCTTTCTCTCTCTCTCTATCTCTCTATCTCTTTCTCTCTCTCTCTCTCTCTCTGCTTTCTTCACTGTGTGTCTATCTCTGTTCTCTCCTATGCAGATCGTTAAGTAAATTGGCCATCACCACCCTCTTTACTGATGTGGTTATTTGCTATTCTCCTCCTCTTCTACACAGTGTCTGTGTCTAGAACCCCCGCCTCCATAGCTTAGGGGCCTTTAGCACTGTTCTAGTATTGTATGTAGTGTTCCTATTTTGTTTCCTCCCACAATTTTTGGCCCTTTTATTCTTAATGTAATTTTTTTTATTCTTCTATTTTTGTCACTTTGCTCATAATTTAAAATTGTGTTTTTTTCTAAACTGTTTTTTCTTTCGTCAGGACATTTATGACGTTCCAAGCACGACCGCAGCCGGACAGACACAAGAGTGACAGCTGCATAGATGGTAAATAGCCTCAGTTCCACGCAAAACAACTCGGCGGACCACTTTCCTACTCTTTGAGCCTGCTTCCTACTACTGCTCTTCGCCACTCTTCCCTCCACTTCGCCACATTTCCCTCCTCGTCACCACTTTTCCCTCCTTCCACTCTTTACTCCTCGGTCATACCCTTCCCTCCTCTTCCCCACTCACTTCTGTGCCGGCACTGCTCTGTCTGTTGGGTTGCTTGGGTGGCTCCCTGGCTTCGCCGTGACACTAGTCCCTGTGACGTTCTACTCCGTGCCTGTGGCCGCTTCCCTGCATTTACCGTGCGTCCTCTTCCTTGCTCCTTCCCGCCGCTGGGGTTTCTGTGTGTCTGCGTGCTTGTGACGTTTCTTTGTCGCCGCGCGGTTTTCGTGATTAATAGGTGTGTTAATGGATGTCATTTTGATGTTTTTCTTTTTTTTGGTCGTGTCCTGTGTCTCTTCCTCGTCGCTTCCTCGCCATCGTAACGCACTTGTCTGCGTATTTTTTTCTGGTTTTTCCCTTCTTTTCCTTTTATTTTTTCCCTTTTTTTTTTAATGTACAATTCTGACATTTTGTGGCTAATTTTAGGGGTGTCATTAGTTGTGCAGGACCTTTTGTTTTGTAGGTGACGTTTTAATGGTGACTTATGCGTGCCTTTATTAGAGAGTTAAAGTTTCATTTCTTTTTTCTGGAAACAGTCGAGTGCGGCGGACTAACGTGCAGTACTGCAACTTGCCTTCTTATTTAGACTACTGGATTTCTAATGGTGGTATTGGGCTGCGGCGGTTCTCACACCTGAAGCGGATTTTGTAATTATGCTATTCTCACTCTACAATAGAAGAGTTATTATTAAGTGTACTGTCGTAGGTGCACAAAGGATTCTAGTTTTCCGGGAACTCGTTAGATATTTGTTTAAAAAATCAAGTAAGGCTTCAGTAAGGGAGTCAATAAGCGAGTTTTTGTTCTGTGATGAGTCGAAAGTGCGGTTATTGAACTGAGTTTTCTTTTGAAGTTAACTGTGTAAGCAACATAAATTCCTTTGGGAATGGGAAGAAAACCAAGGATGTGTTAAAGAGTTTGAAGAAAAGCAAGCATGTGTTAAAGAGTTTGAAGAAAAGCAAGGATGTGTTAAAGACCATGCTTCCTGCCTCCCCAAAGTCACCATTGATTTGTTTGGACCGAATTGTATAAGAATATTCCCGCTACAAAGCCATTCACAAGAAATGAGGATGAACAGATAAAAGCGACACCTCCCTTTCTTATAACCAACACTGGGCTCCTTACCGAAAATTTCTTTAGATATGCTCCTAAAGATGATATATGAAAAGATACACCTCCATAGTTCAACCCGCGTGGGCACATGTAAGAGTAAAGGGTATCTCGAAGTCCCTTTAAACCGACTTCAGGTTTCTTTACTTGTCTTTTGTGTTAGGGTAAAATGAAGTCGTGAAGTTCTATAACTAAATTGAGAGGTCCTTATGATATTCCCGCTTAAGCATAGAACCATATTTCATTAACTAACATCTTAAGGAGAGCATCGTACATTCAAAATGTTCTTACTGCGTCCTTTCCAGTGTACCCCAGTCACCTTAAAACGAGTCGATGTAAATATCCGTTGACCAGAAATGTATTGCTGGAGGTCATTATTACTTGGAAGTAGGTAAGAGTTTGCCAATGAGAGAGAGAGAGAGAGAATTATAAACATAATTTTACTAACCTCTGAAATGAATATTCTCCGTGGAGATATTGTTCCCATAAACCACAGCATATTCCTTCCCTGAAGGCTGAAGGGAGGTTGTCATTCATCACTTCCTTTTTGATTTGATGTAAGTGAATAAACTTACTGTGCTCTTCCCCAGCCATTGTGATGTCCTTTCTACTACGAGTGTATCTCTGCGCTACTCATCATTCCACCTTTATAAATACCTGCCATCGCTATATTATTAGGTTTCACTTCTATTATCAGGGATGATGTTGCCTGGTCTGCTCCTCAAAGTGTGACTTCTATATTCAGTTGCCTGCTCTGCCCCTCAAAGTGGTGTGCCTTCCAAATATCCAATAATGTGTTCCCCACAAAATTTGTTAGCTTGCTTTTAGGCGCTGATATTTGATACTTTTTGTGAAAGTTGTCAATTAAATATGGTTGCGGAATTTTAAACTACATCTTCCAACCATTCAGTCAGTTTAGAAGCAGAAGCGGAACGAGAAGGATGTGATCCTTTTTAGTGCTTAATTCAAATACGCAACAAATATTTACTCAAGCCCAGCCAAAAAGGGTATTACATTCCTCCCCTGCACCCTGGTGTGTAGCCACAACGAAAAGAAACCAGAGATGTTAGAATCACGAGCTGCCTGCCCTGCCTCCCTGCCCTGCCTCCCCTGCCTGCCTGCCCTGCCTGCTTGCCCTGCCTGCTTCCTCCCAAGCTGCCTGCCCTGCCTGCCTGCCTGCCTGCCTGCCCTGTCTGCCTTCCCTGCTGCCCTGCCTACTTCCTCCCAAGCTGCCTGCCTCCTCCCAAGCTGCCTGCCCTGCCCTGCCTGCCTCCTCCCACACACTTACCTAGAAAATGTAATAAATTATCTGAAAAGCCTCCTAGAAACAGAGAAGGCAACAGCTGGCGCTCAAGTGCCACAGCCACAGCTACACACACACTGCAGCGGTGAGCATCTCATACCGCACCCTGTTTTTAGGCAACAGCCACCGGCCAAGGGGGATGTATGAGGGCACCCAGGCAGGGGGGGCGCAACCAGGCAGCGTTATATTTTATAGGCAACAAGCGGAAATATAAATATTTTGCTATTACAACATTCAATACCCACACGGTGATGGCGTAGGCCCTGACGACGTGAGTCGGTACGCAAGAAGAGCCGGAGCAGAAGGTTGCGGTGGGGCCGCACAGAGCCTAGCATCCTTTTAGGCAAACCTCAAGTGATACTTTTTGCCAATAGAAAACCAAGTTTATTTACTTTTTATTTAAAGTATTTATCTTGAAAAGTACTTTTACGCCCTCCCCCAGCAGCCAGCAGCCGCCCCAATGTAGAGCCTGCTTGGGCTCACCGCGACTTTGGCTGCTGCTCCTCCTGCAAATATGCTACTAAATATTTACCTAAGGTTTTATGGCTGTGCTGTACGACATGGTAACTGGGAACTCGGAACTCGGAACTCTTTTATTTCAATTTGTTTGCATAAATATTTCAAGCGTGGTTGGCGGCGCGAGCGACCGGTAAAATTACAAAAAAATTACAAAAAATAATAATAAAAAAAATATTCGCACATAAAATGGGGAAAAAATGCAGTATGAAAACAGGCGCCACAAAGAAAGCTGTTAAAGTCCAAACGATTTGTAGCAATTTCCCCATTAGTAGTCCTCTCTTTTCCCCCGTTCACTGGCGAGAATAGTAGTAAAAAACAAAATAATGGAAGTGGAAGAAAGCGTGTGCGAAACTTGAGCCAGGAGCAGGACAATATTTCTCAAAACTTTGCTCCTCTGTATTTATCACTTTGGCTCACTTTTTATTTTTCTATAGTAGAGACCCCCAACTTCGTGCGACTATTCACTCATGTCCTTAAACACAGCTCGTAGTTTTTTCTGTTGGTTTTTTTTGGATTTTTTTTATTGGATTGACAACCCTGGCTGGCTGTGGCGTGGCAGCAGGCGTTTTGGATTACTTACTTTTTCTTGAACTACTGCGACTGCGACACGAGTTTGACTTCTGGCTCGCAGTTTTCGTATAAATTATTCAAAACATGTGCTTCGACAGTGTTTACTGCCATGAGTGCGATTGAAAAGAAAAGTTATACACCGTCCTATGCTCGTCCTTCCTGGCTTCCTTGCATTCCTAGCGTACGTCCGTCCGCTCGCTATGGTATTCATCCATCCGTCCGTCTGTACCTTCATTCGTGGGTTTATCCGTCCATCGTGTGGTGTTGAGTGTGGCTGGCAGCAGCAGCAGCAGCAGGCAGGCAGGCAGACGCAGGCATTGCTGAACTTTTATCGCCCTCATGTAGGCAACAATTTTTTATTTTTATACTTCTTGCCAACTGTGTTTGTTATGCTGGCAAGTGTGTCGTTTCGTGTCGCTATGCCGTGTGATATTTTACCGCTAGAATTGTTGAAAAGAAAAGATAGAGCAGCAACAGCAACAGAAACAGAGGACAGTGGCGGAGCGGTGGGTTTGGCAACGGCGTTAGCAGATTCTTCTTCTGCTGCTGCTGCTGCTGATGCTGCCATCCAGTCAAGCATACCACCAAGCATCCCACCATTCATTCATTCTTGCTGCTCCTGGCTTAGAGATAGTACCACCAGTCACTAGTTGTATCTCTCGAGTGTGTGTGCATTTGTGTGTGTTTCTGTCACGGACTTTAAAAGCCCATGAAATGTGATGCTTTGAGTGACTCTGCTTGGTTGGTTGGCAGCTTTTCACTTTTGACAATTTTTATATGTAATTTACGTAATTGTAACTGTAGCCTCTCCAACTGTTAGATTTGTATCCAATGTTTTTATATATACAAATATATATCATTCTATGTGTGTGTGTGTGTGTGTGACTCATCCCCGTCTCTGTGACATAACTTTGAGGATTTGTGCATTACGCACGTTTTGGCAAAGTGCTCGTATCTGTTTTCGCTTGTCCTAAGTTGTCAAACTTTTCAATTTCTTTCGGCAGAGTTTTTATAACTGTATAACGTGGCTAGGCATGGGTGTATGGGTAGGTGAGTGTAGGTGTAGCTGCATGGGCCGAGATGTATTTGCGTGTGCCACTGACACTGCCAGGAGTCCACATTTATTCACTTTCCGTCTTAGTTGTGTGTGTAATGTGCGCCATAAAGTAGAAATATGCTATGTTTCTTCCTTTGTCCTTCCTCCTCCCCTCTTTCTCCTGCTTATACCATGATTCCTTCGCGCTACAATATCTAAATTGAAATGTAAACTTTATTGTTTGCGGTGACATATGAGAGGTGTTTTTCTCTTTTATTGTGTCGCATAAATTACTTTTGCTTGCTTTTTTGTCCGCATATTAAGTAATTTGCATACTATTTCGTTTGAAAGCCAACTCAAGTGTCACATATTTTTTCCGTGCTGTTTCTGTTCTGTTCTGTTGTGTTCTGTTCGGGCTCATTACGGCGCTTAGGTGCTGCGTTCCATCGTAAATTGAATTTTATATTTAACTTCGTAATAGCTTTGCATATTTTTAGGCATAGTCCTGGGTTTAACATCGCCCTATTGTGTGATGGACTCCTGTTTTGTTATTAATAGCTACGAATGAAGAAGATATATATGATCTAGTTCTGAGATGTTTGGGAGATGGAATTTTGTAATGGAATAAACAATTTCTTAAACTTGACAAAGTCTTCTATAAAATTGGAGACTTCACTTCTCACATGAAGTCACTAAAATGTCTTCTATAAAATTAGAGATTCATATCTCATAAGAAGTCACTGTTACCCTCTGGAGAAGAAAGTCTTTAAATGTTCCAACATTTGGTTTAAAAGTTATCACAATAATACAAGAATAAATTAGTTGACCGATCAAGAGAGGAATGGTTAAGTTTGAAGTGATCAGGATGAAGAGGCGAATGGTAAAGTTTGAGGTGATCCAGAATGAAGAGAGGAATCATTCAGTTTGAAGTGATCAGCATGAAGAGAGGAACTATTAAGTTTAAAGTGACCGGCATGAAGAGAGGGATGATAAGGTTTGAAGTGCTCAATATGAAGATAAGTATGATTAGGTTTGAAGTGATCAGCATGAAGAGAAGAATGATTAAGTTTGAAGTGATCAATATGAAGATAAGTATGATTAGGTTTGAAGTGACCGGCATGAAGACACGAATGATGAAGTTTGAAGTGAGGAGCATAAAGAGAGAGGTGATTAAGTTTGAAGTGATCAGCATGAAGAGAAGAATGATTAAGTTTGAAGTGCTCAATATGAAGATAAGTATGATTAGGTTTGAAGTGATCGGCATGAACAGAGGGATGATTAAGTTTGAAGCTATCATCATGATGAGAAGAATCATTAAGTTTGAAGTGACCGGCATGAAGAAAGGGACAATTAAGCTGGAACTGATCAGCATGTAGAGAGGAATGATTAACTTGGTAGCGACAGGTATGAAGAGTGGAATGATGAAGTTTGTAGGGACTGACATGAAGAGAGGGATGATTAAGGTTGAAGTGATCAGTAAGTATGATTAGGGTTGCATTGATCGGCATGGTTTGCATTTTTTTCACCTACACTGTACTGAAAAAGGTTGAAAGAACAATTTCCTGATGGTATTGCTTAACATCTCTCCAGAAGTTACTCGTGAAGTCCACTAATATGGCAGGGGAGCTCATGGTGTGAACTTGTCTGTCACAATACATATTGTATTTTTATACTCTGTTATTATGAGACACTACTATTCCATTTGCGATGTTGATTACAGATTTGGGAACAACTGTGGGAGTCTTTTCACTAAGACCGGATAAAGAGGTTTATTGTTATACTGAGACTTGCGATCATAATCACCCACGGCTATGGTCCAATATAGTAAGACTGGATAAAGAGATTTATGGTAAGATCGTAAGCAATCACGGCCCTTGTTCAATGTAGTTGATCACAGCCAAACACGATTTCAACTGCATTAGAAGACTCAGTTTGGTTTTTGTTGTAAATTCGCACAGATTTTTCCAGAAGCAAAATCCGCGATGAACTAAGAAGAAGTGGGTCAGAGAAAGCTTTCGGAACCTAAATGAACAATCGGGGTTATTTGCATTACCAATTACTATCCCGTCATCTTACGGTGCAGATGAAACGCAAACTATATCAGTGCATGTAACTCCTGATTAAATGATACAAGTGTTTTATCCTCTTTTTCTCTAAAGATCCCCAAGGAGCTTTGACATATCAATAAGGATTATTTTAGGTCTTCCGGAATTATTTCTTACTACAACCTTCCTCGAACTTATGCGTCCGTATCCTCAGATTTAGACTCAGCCTTTATATTTAGACTCAGCTTTTAGATTTAGACTCAACCTTTAGATTTAGGCTCTGCCTTTAGATTTAGACTCAGCCTTTAGATTTAGACTCAGCCTTTAGATTTAGACTCAGCCTTTAGATTTTGATTCTGCCTTAAGATTTACACTCAGCCTTTAGATTTACACTCAGCCTTTAGATTTAGACTCAGTCTTTAGATTTACACTCAGCCTTTAGATTTAGACTCAGCCTTTAGATTTAGACTCAGCCTTTAGATTTAGACTCAGCCTTTAGATCTAGTTCCTGTCTGTGAGAAAACTGAATAACTGCCAATTCAGAAGAGAATTGATAAATAGCTTATATCTTATTAGTCGCATATACTTCATTAATTCACCGGTTATAACTCACTATTTCCATAGCCGTTAAGTCCTCTCTGATTATAATTAGTTAATTCTAGCCAGTTAAGGATCGGCACTTTCCGGTTGCAGCATTTTCTATCTCTAACTCGAGACATGGTCTCTCTTCCTTCATTGAACCAACAGTTTGCCTACTGGGTTGTAGCCCTACTTCCATCTGTAAGTTGACTCATGATCTCTATTCATTCGCTGGCTCAATTGTGGGAAATAAACTTATATATTGGCGATATGAATGATGAATTTATGTTCTTTTTTATATTTGTAAGCCATAAATAACTGGGGAAGTATGGCTGTGTCTCCTTTGAGCATAATGGTAGAGTCTGTGGTCCCATGCACGTACGATAAAGTTCGTTACTCCTATGAGAATGCAGGCTGACTGCAAGCAACCACATGCCTTCTTTTCGACTGTGTGTTTTCATACTCCTCGTTCCTTTGTTCTCCTTACAACTTTTTAAGAGAGTTGTAAATTAAATTTTTACTACTAATGCCACATAAATAATTTTCCCTCCAAGATTTATTTGTCGTTGTTATTTTTGCTGTAATATTTTTCTATTATTACTTTTTTTATGATTACTTTTTTGTTGCGAGTTACTCCATAATAGCTCCAACACTTCGCTAAGCTGAACATAGACTCAGTCGCTCGCTCGCTGGCTCGTATGCAATAATTTTATGATTCCCACTGAAAGACAGTGAGCTGCCTTCTTCGCCTGTCCGCATGAATTATGAGCTAATCTCGTGCGCGCTTTAGTCCATGAAAAAGCTAAACGACGACAACAACAATAACAGCGCAGAGAAAATCAGCAGAGCGATATTCTATTCTATTCCTGAAGTAAATAAATATAAATCTTTTTTATTGATTTTACTCTTAGACGGTGCCCCGTTTTGTCTTTCTATCTGTCTGCCTGTCTGTCTGTGTTTCAGTTATGTTCGAAGCGGTTTCTAGTCGTATGCAGAACAGCACAGCATCCATTCTCCCAGCTGTAAATTTTTACCTTTTGGACTTTCTACAAACTGCAACACGGTTATGTTTCTATAACCTCGCACTCTCCTTCCTTTCTTCGACGATCACGAAATCCTGCCCAGCCGCAGGAAGCTTCATTCGTGTTAATGCGCTAAGCTCCTTTTTGTCTTTTTTCTTGTCCAGGTGTTTGGAAGCCCAATATGCTTGTGTGTGTGTGTGTGTGTGTGTGTTTGATATGTTTGTGGTGTGTTTGTGTGTTTGTATTTGTTTATTTTATGACCAACTAAAATGTGCCCTCTTTTTTTCTTCAATTTTTGTTTCCTTTTTGCTTTGTCTCGCAAACATTAAACGTGCCTTGTCCTTCCGTCTGCGTCTCTTGTCTCTGTCTGTATCTGTGCCTGTCTGCTTGTCTGGCTTTTAAAGATTCCACTCGTGCCATTTTCAACTTTAACTGACGCTTAACGTATTTGCATGAATGGTGGCAGTTAACGGTGACGTTAGAAGGTAGTCTCCTGTTCCTCTGGTGCTGCCTGCAGCCAACGGAGTTGTTGCGAGTTCGAATTGCAGTCATACTGACGACGACGACGACGACGACGACGGAGATGACGTCTGAGTGTGTGAAGCTGCAGTTAAGTTTGCTCTGACACGTTTTCCTCTGGCTTTGTTACAATTCTCTGATATATTTGTGTGAGTGTTGTGTATGCGAGTGTATGTGTATGTTTGTGTTTCTGGGTGTGAGTGTGTGTGGATTGGGTATGCGAGTGCATGTGAGCTCTTGCTGATGTGTTGGCTCTTGGGGCGTATGAGTAACCATATTCACGAGCACACCAAAACTTCTTGCTAACTCTCATATGTCTAATAATGTTATTGTTCCCGTGTTTGTTGGTAATGTTGCTCTGTGGTGGTTTTTGTTGCTACTACTAGTGCTGCTGATGATGATGTTGTTGTTGTTGTTGTTGTTGTTGTTGTTGTTGCTGCTTTCGAGCTTATTTGCGCTTCGTTTGTTGCAAAGTATCTCATCGTTTTTTTTTTTTTTTCTTCCATTGTTCGCTTCGTTGATATTTTGGCATTAGAATATCAGGTTCAACTGCTGCTATGTGCCGCCCTGCCTGCCTGTCCGTTTCTATGACTGCTTGTTCCAGTGTCTGTTCGCAGTGCCAGTGGTGATGAGACTACTCCAAACTGTCGCTCTGTCTGTCTGTCTCTGTATGTGGGATTGACTGTTTACTTGTCTCTGAATTTGGAGTTCTTTTTTAGCAAATTTTTATTTCTATTTCTTTTTTAGACACTTTTTTAAGTTTATGGCGGGTGGAATTGGAAATTGTTTTTACATAATCTTTGTATATTTTTTTATTTTATTTCTTTTAAATAATTTTTCCTTGTACACAATTTTTTTATTGCATTTCTTTACTTTATATTTTTCTTGAATATTTTGTTTGTGGATATTTTTTTCTTATTCATCTTCTGCTCTGATACCTTGTTGTGCCCCCATTTTTGAGTGGCATGATTTCTTCTTTTCTTTGCTCTGCCTCCATGCTTGAATGCTTTTAAATATTTGATGTAATTTACACGATTTATTCGGTCACATTAAAAAAGTTTCAGCTGAATTAGATTGCACTGCATGTGAGCTGGGGTGGCATTGCTGCTATATCCTACTTCTTCCCTCCTTCTTTCTTATCTAGTTTGGCTCGTTGTTTAGGGGGATGAGTATAGATAAAACTTTAAAATAAAATTTCCCTATTTCAAATTCCATTTGTCACGTTTTTAAGCTCATTCCCACTCATTCATTTTGTATGCAAATCGTTTTAATGCTTGTAAATTGCTCACCCCTCCTCTGGCTGCAGTGACGACACCGCTGCCGCTTTCGTTGTTTGTCAATTTCAGTTCTAATCGCACGCAATGTTCTCTCCCGATAATAATTCAATTGCAACAACATGTTGACAGCAATTTATTAAAATTTCAAAATCTATCAACACCACCAGAAGCGGCGGCAGCAACAGTCGCCGCAATTGATCAGCGGTCCTTCCAAATAAAACATTTAACGGCTGCGTGTCCCTGCGTGTCCCGGTCCGACTTCGTGTCCGTGTCCTTTGTTGATATGCCCGCACAAAATATATGTGAAATTCTTCATACGTCCTTCTGACTGAACATACCCGTCGCGCCCACATTGCCTGTGATAGATTTGGATAGGCTTGTTGTGTGTTTAGACAAACGAGCGCGTTTATTTTTCAAAACTATCATGTCGATAGTTGTAAATATACCCATGTCTACACGAGCAAGCATTTGTCTCTATGGCTGTGTGTATGAAGGTGTGTGTGAGGGTGTGTGTGAGTGACATGCCTACCACACGTAACGCGGCCTGTTATGCCGCCTCCTTTTAGAGCACATTCGGAATTGCTTTAGCCAGCACTTTAATCGGCATATTTTCCAAATAATTGATTTATTTAAATATATGTTGATTGTTTTTATCGTTGTTGTTATTATTGTTGTTGTTGTTGCTGTCTGTTGCTGATGTGTGGTTCTGATTTTCTAACAATATTTTCCAGAAATGTTTCAACGAAATTGTCTATTTTATTATGCATTTGTTCATTGGTCACATTCAGCAAGCTACGAGCAGTCAAAAGAGGACGTGTGATGAGGGGGTGAATGAATCAGCAAAGCCTCTAATTTTGATGTCTGCCAATTTGAATTTAATTTTGAAACAGTTTGGAATTTTTTTTATTTGCATTTTGTTAAATAATGTAGCATATTTATAGGCGTACTCTGGCTTCTATTATTAGCTGTTGAGAATTTACTTGTTGAATGGTTTATTAAATACTAACTAAATGTATATAAATATTTAATAATACAAAAGAGAGAAGTGGAAGAATAACCAAGGTTAATAAGCAAGGTATTGTTCTATTTCCAACTTTAGTTATACCGGGATACTTGTAGGTTTGATGTCTTAGTAAAAGAAGATGGTTGGACATTGCAATCATTCCAGAAGTATATCGTAGGTCATCAGTCCAACTCATGGTAGGGCACCAATTGTCCCCTCGTAGGAGGGCACCAATGTTCTGATCGTACGACACTAATTGTCCTCATCGTAGGGCACCAATTGGATTTATCGTAGATAACGAATTTTTTCTTATCGTAGGGCATCCAATCTCCGTATCGTAGGGTACCCAATGTCCGTATCGTAGGGCACACAATGTCCTCATCGTAGGGTACCAATGGCTCAATAGCAACACTTCCTCATCATAGGGCACCAATTGTTCTCATAGTAGGAAGCAACACGTCGTCATCGTAGGACATCAGTCAATCTGAGGGTAGGGCACCAATCGTTCTCATCGTAGGTAGCAACGCTTCCTCATCGCAGGGCACCAATCGACCTCAGCTTCGGGCACCAAATGTCCTCATCGAAGGTCACCAATTGTTCTCATCGAAAGGCAACAATTGTTCTCATCGTATGTTGCCTATCTTCCTCATCGTAGGTAACCACAGGTCCTCATTGTAGGGCACCCAATGTCCTCATCGTAGGGCACCCAATGTCCTCATCGTAGGGCACCCAATGTCCTCATCGTAGGGCACCCAATGTCCTCATCGTAGGGCACCCAATGTCCTCATCGTAGGGTATCAATTGTTCAATAGCAACACTTCCTCATCATAGGGCACCAATTGTTTTCATAATAGGTAGCAACACGTAATCATCGTAGGGCACCAGTCGACCTCAGCGTAGGGCGCCAATTGTTCTTATCGTATACAGTATCAATCATTCTCATCATAACTAACCAAACGTCCTCAGCGTAGCTTTCCTATCTTTCTCATCGTAGGTTACCTATCTTCCTCATCGTAGGTAACCACAGGTTCTCATTGTAGGGCACCCAATGTCCTCATCGTAGGGCACCCAATGTCCTCATCGTAAGGCACCCAATGTCCTCATCGTAGGGTATCAATTGTTCAATAGCAACACTTCCTCATCATAGGGCACCAATTGTTTTCATAATAGGTAGCAACACGTAATCATCGTAGGGCACCAGTCGACCTCAGCGTAGGGCGCCAATTGTTCTTATCGTATACAGTATCAATCATTCTCATCATAACTAACCAAACGTCCTCAGCGTAGCTTTCCTATCTTTCTCATCGTATGTTACCTATCTTCCTCATCGTAGGTAACCACAGGTTCTCATTGTAGGGCACCCAATGTCCTCATCGTAGGGCACCCAATGTCCTCATCGTAAGGCACCCAATGTCCTTATCGTAGGTTATCAATTGTTCAATAGCAACACTTCCTCATCATAGGGCACCAATTGTTTTCATAATAGGTAGCAACACGTAATCATCGTAGGGCACCAGTCGACCTCAGCGTAGGGCGCCAATTGTTCTTATCGTATACAGTATCAATCATTCTCATCGTAACTAACCAAATGTCCTCAGCGTAGCTTTCCTATCTTTCTCATCGTAGGCTACCTATCTTCTTCGTCGTAGATCAACAATTTTTCTCATCGTAGGTAACCACACGTCCTCATCTTCCTCATCGTAGGTGACCTATCTTCCTCATCGTAGATTGGTTATCTTCTTCATCTTAGGTTATTGGAAATCCTCATTGAAGATCGTTTGCTTTCAACTGAAGGACAATACTCTTTTATTTTAATGATCTTCGAAGTGAGATGAGGTCTTAATATATACACCAATATTTCAGATATTTTTATAGCCACTGAAAACATGACCTTTACTTTTTGAACAAGCAACATATAACAAGGATATATATTTTTGTGTATAAGTGTTGCATAATTGATTATCACAGAACATGGATCAGATGACGAGATCTGTGCTTCCAGAAATACTCACTGGTGCTCTATATTATATCTCTATTATATCTCTATACAGCCTTCATTGTCTTGCATAGTATGGAAGTGTAGCGTGTTCTTAGTTGATAATAGATTAAAGTCTCGCAAACGTGCGTCACATCACGCCATTCGAAAGCAATTCCCTATCTTTAGTACACTTATAATTGCTCTTCCTTCCCGTCCGCACTTTTATTGCTTTTCATTTTATTAATTTCTGCCTACATTTAGGCGCTTAAGTAATCTCACTTTTGCTATGCTGCAGCTAAATCGTAAATGCTGCTCGGGTATACGTGTGCAGCAGTGGCACTGGTGCTCAATCCAATCAAGCCAACTCATTTCGGTATAATTTAATTATTAACAGCCGCTGTGTGGTGGTCTACTTGGAGGAGGCGCCCATGAAACTCCTGTCGGCTAATAAAATTTACCTTTAATATTTAACACAGGGTTATTAAAAGCAGAAATTATGCTGCGAAATGCTTTTCACTTTAATAGCCTACTTTTCGGATTTAATTTTATGTGCAGTTAAATTATTTACTTTTTTTTGGGGTATCGAGAGAAAGGGGGCGTATCATTTTCTCACGCAACTTCATGCTATTTGAGTTTTTTTAATCTATGCAGAGAAAAATTACAAGGAAATAAAATCTGAGGAGCTGTTGTGCGCTTCCTTCTCCTTTGTGTATTTACTCCGTTTTACTTATTTATTCCTTTTTGTTTGGGTTTTGCATTAATACGATTAAAAGCGCAATCCTGAAAGTATGCTGTGAATATTTCCGCAACGCGGTACTGTTGCGTGTTGTAAAGGCAGGCGTAAGATTGAAGAATGCCTGAAGAATACCTGCCTTATGAATATGCATGCGGGCGTGCGTGCATCGGGGGGAAAACAGGAGCGACCGGAAAATATTTTTCACCAATAAACGCAGTGTGCCAAAAGCCGCTTTACACTTCCTCCTCTGTCCGTGAGGCAGCCAGTATGAGTATCATAAACAAAGATCTGAGCACGAGGGATACAGCCTGGAAAAATAATTGTTATTTCAACCTTTTTGGTGTTCTCCTTTTCGTTGGTGTTCTTTTTTCATGTAAAAAGGATGCCATCGCCTCTCAAACGGAAACTCATATCTGAGCCTCATACATGCATGCAGGCATGCTGGCTGCCTGCCTGGCAAGCTGGTTGCCTATCTGGTACGCTGGTTGCCTGCCTGCCTGTCTGACACGCTGGTTGCCTGCCTGCCTGCCTGGCTTGAGTGAGTGCATGTGTATGCTCATGCTCGCTGATGAAAAGCCTTTAATCGACAGCAACATATTCGATTTTAATATTCATACGCTGTCATAAATGCATAACAATTCACTGAGCAACTCTCGCATATGAGCTACGACAATGCAACACCCATGCACACGCCAACACTCACATACACTCACAGACACACACGTATAGGCCAGGCGCAAATGCGGTGCATAAAGGTAAATTGCTGGCATGTGCACATGTGCGCATTCACTTGCTGCAAAGCCAAACCAGCCAGTGAACCAAGCTAACAATCGACAAGCGTTGCAGGCTGTGTGGCGGCTATGCTGCCTGTGCCGGTACCGGTGCCACAGTACTCTGTTCTGTTAGAACACCATAAAGACTCGATACTGTGACTGATTTTAGTGTTCTATCCCCCCCTGTTATGGAAAGCGGGTTGCGTGCCAGTTTCTCTCAGCTTATAAGTCGGAAATAAATGTATTTTTTATCTCAACTTCTCTCAGACCCCTTTGCTTGCCTTTTTCGCAGACCTCTTCGAATGTCAGTTTCCGTTGTAACTGATTTTGCTAGGATGAATTTGTGGTAATCACCATATTTCAACTTTGTCGTTCTCAATTCTTAGCTTACAAAGTGCTCTCATAGAAGAGAGCTCTGTCATCCAACATGTTTCCCTTACAATTTCCATGCTTTCTCATTAGAAATATGAGGAGACTTCGGTTCTTATCAAGGATTAAAGCCTTGTACTGATTCCAACTTGTTTATGATAACTATTGATTATACTCCTCACCTCATGTCCTTTGAAATACTTTTAAGTAAATTTATTTTTGCTAAAAGTTCCAATCACTGGATAGTTCCCAATAATATTCGAGAAGATTTCATTGGAAATCAAAGATGGTTTGATTTGATATCAAAGAAGGTCCTTCTCAAATGTTACTGGAAATATTTTATATATATTTATTTTATATTTTCTCCCTATATTACTGGAACTCTCCGATTTCCTTCTCTAAAGGTTTGCTATTTTTGATAGCAGAGAAGGTCCTTCTCGAACATTACTGGGAATATTTTATATATATTTTCTTTATATTTATTTTATATTTTCTCTCCCAATTATTGGAGCTCTCGATTTCTCTCTTTAAATTTTAGGACCTTTACTTTTGTCTCTGAAATATAGGAACTATATCTGTCTCTCTGTCCTTCTTCCTTGAGTAATTTATTCAGCTTACTTTTTAAAGTCTTCAAAATCATTTTAGTGCCTTGAGTGGGTTCATTTTAGGCTTTGTTAATCAATTTGATTGCATTCATCTACGAGACGCAGCACTGTAGCGCGACGTAGTCGTGTGGTGCGGCAGCCAGTCGGCAAGTAAGCGAGCGCACATATGCTATAAATTGCTTGCGAATGAGTTTGCTTGAGTGTCTGCCTTTGTTGCTTACATTGTTGTTGCTTGCTTACGTTGTTGTTGTTACTGTTGGTTGTTGTGCGAACATTTACGCACTGCCTGAATGACTGCCTGCCTGCCTGAATGACTGCCTGCCAGCCTGCCTGACTGCCTGCCTGAATGACTGCCTGGCAACTCTGCACCCTCACGGCTGTTACCCTCATATTTCGTCTTCATAAGTTTGTTTGTGTTGCCCAGGAATATGATCGTATTTACACACATCGAGCAATTGCTGCTCCACACATACATCAGCACACCCAAACGGAGCAAGGAAGACTTGTCTAATACAAATGCTCTTGAATTGAGAGAAAATGTAATTTTTTAAAGCATACTTTAAGGCTGCGCAGATTTCACTGAACCCAGTTTGAAGGTTTCTTGTAATTTTTAGTGCATTTCTTTTAACTCGGCAGTGCTCTCCTCACTTAATAGATTCATAATTACTGTTATGCTGCAAGCAAAAGTTTTGTTGACATTTACAAGATTAACAAGAACAACAACAATATCAACAGAAAACTTGTTATTAGACTCTTTGCTAAGCAAGTAATAACTTCTTCCTGCTTAACTTTTTGCTGCTCCACTCCTGCCTCTCCGCCTTCTGGTGTGCTACTAAAGCTGTAAAGCAGTGCAGCAGTGTTTGACCCTTTTTCCACTGGCTCGGTACCTTAAAATTATTATTATAAAAGTCTTGTCATGCCTTAAAGCAAATAAACAACATGACAAGTGCAGTCAGTGTATAAAGCCCACAACAACAACAGCAACAACAGCAACAACAGCCACCACAATTACTCCTGCTGCGCTACTGAGGCTGCTTCTCTTTCAACTGCTACACAACAAGTACAACATCAACACTTAAATATACTCATTAAGCGAAAAAATGTGCTCATTTCTGGCAGTTGGCAGGCAGGCAGGCAGGGCTGCTTGGCTTCTACTTTGGCACACCAGCTCAGCCTAGCAGCAATCAACATTTATTTTAGCCAGCAAAAAAAGTAGGCGAGTAAGAGCGAACAGCAGCAGTAAACGAAAAAAAGTAACGCACAAGTTTTCTAATCTTAACTAAAACTTGGCCGTAGAAAAAAAGCAAAAAAGTTTACTGCAAACTTAAGTAATGAAAAAAATCCTCCAACTTATTTTCCATGCGGTGGTGGTATGATGATGATGAAGAAGTCGCCGTGGCTGCAAATTTACATGCTGGCAGGACCTCGGCCTCCTGCCCTACGTACCTGCAACACTGCCACAGACATTCAAGTGGAACATTTGCCACCTTTCTTTCCCCTGATTCGTGAGTCTAGGCTCGTGCATCATGTGTGTTTCTACGAGCAACTTGCAATAAAATCGCACTCCAATGGCATTTGGAGTGGTTGGAAGCGCTTTAGACACCACCAGATAGCCTGCAAGTATGCTGCGCTAAAACAAATATTTTTTTATTATTTTTGTTTTATTTTTATTACTAAAAGTGTGTTTTTTTGTTGTCCATTTACTGCTGAGGGTTAGAAATGTTGCTTTATATACCATAAGCCTAAAAGTAGACTTCAATCTAACTTATTGAATATTTTCGCTGTTTTTCTTTTCATATTTTTGTAAATTTCATTTGATTTTCCAAATTGTTGACTGTCACTATAGTTGGTTTAGACACTGATCCTAAAAGAATGCTTTGTTTTTTTAAATTTTAATTTTTGTTTTTAATTTTTAAGTCGTCAGTTAGCTGGAAAGTAGGCTTTTATTTATAAAAATTTCAAGATTTTCCTCTCACTCTCCAGATTGTTGCCTATTTTCATATTTTCTTCAAGACGCCAGCAATAACCCTGAAAGTAGGCTTTTATTTATTAAAATTCCAAAATTTTCCTTACTTTAGCTCTCCAGATTGTTGCCTATTTTCATATTTTCTTCAAGACGTCAGCAATAACACTGAAAGTAGGCATTTATTTATTAAAATTCCAAGATTTTCGTTTCTTTTGCTCTCCAAATTGTTTCCTATTTTTATACTTTCTTTAGATTCCACCACTGAGCCTGAAAGTAGGCTTGTATTTCAAAATTGTCCTTTCTAGGTCTCAAGATTTTTACCTATTTTTATATTTCCTTTAGACGCAATCAGTTTGCCTGAAAGTAGGCTTTTGTTTATTAAAATTCCACGAATTTCCTTTTTCTTTCCGAATTGTTGCCTATTTTTATATTTCCTTTAGACGCCACCAGTGAGCCCCTGAGAGTAGGCTTTTTATATATAAAAATTTCAAGATTTTCCTCTCTTTTGCTCTCAAGACTCCTGCCTATTTTTATCTTTGCTTGAGACTCAATCAGTTAGCTTGAAAGTAGGCTTTTCTTTTCAACAGTTTCAAGATTTTCATTCCTTTGGTCTCAATATTGTTGTCTAGTTGAATCTTTGCTTTAGACACCTACAAGGAGCCTACGATTATGCCTTGATTGTATTCAATTTTCAATATTTGTAGACACTTGCGACGCATATGATACCAGACCACCCTAATGTTCGGTGGAAATGTCAATCCTAGAAAAAAATTATTCTTGTGGAATCTCCGCCTTTATCTTACGAACCCCAGTAAGTCTAAAAGTATGCTTACACCCCTAAAAGTATTCCTAAATTTTTTGAAAATTCTTTCATATTCCTTTTGCTCGTGTTGCTGATTGTCTTCAACATTAACCGATTTAATAAGCAGCTTTTAGTTATTAAAAAAGATATTTGATGATCCTACAAAAGGAATGTGATTCCCGCTTGCCTCCCTTAATAATAAGCATAAGCATACTTGCAGGAGTTTTAAAAGTCATGATTCACTTCTTTCTCGTTGCTACTTGACTGAAAGTTAAAGCCGAAACATTAAAGAACTTTTTCGTTGTTGCGTTCTATTTCTTTTTAAATCTACTTTCTCGTAGGCACTCAAGTTCCAGCCTCGTCCCACAAATGACCGGACTTGTTATTTTAACGTCTCTGAAAAGTATGCTAAATATTTGATTAGAGCGCACATGTGGCACTCGACTGCCATCACCCACTGCCTACCTTCCCGCTTTCGCTTCACTTACTTTCCTGCCTTCACTTAGTGATAAGCTCCACTTTCTTTTGTTGCACTTTGTTTTTAATGCCTCCCCCGCTCCTGCGCTTCCCATCTGCTTCCGCTGTGATATGTGAGGTTTCACTTGCCTACATTGTCCCCCAATGCCACTACGGGCTGCTGCTCACACATTGCCTAGTAACTGGGTCATTAGTTTTTTGTAGGCAAATGCGTACAGAAGCTGCCTGTCTGTCTTCACAGATAATCGCCGGTACCCCAGTGCTGAATGCTGCTTGAATGCCTGCCAAATGTGTAAGTGACTGTGTGTGTGTGTGTGTGTGTGGATTGGTGTGAGACGTAAGTGTATGTGTGAGGCGTAAGTGTATGTGTGAGGCATAATAAGGACCATATAAGTACAGAAGTGCCATGTTTAGTAGCTGGACAAAGGATATTATTATTATGTGACATTATTTGTTCTGCTTCGCGAGCATATTTTTAGGCTGTCTTCGAAAATTTAATTTGAGCTTTAACAGCGATTTTGGAGCACCACTCTCTGTGGTTGCTCTTGATTGACATAATTGTCGGGAGGCGTTAGACTGGCTCCTCTGAACATGTTACGTCAGGCACATCCCCAATCTTGGTGTGGACACGCGACACGCGGCCAAAGTTTCTGCGGCACGCTGCTCTGTCACGCAACTTAAGCGGGGGCTTCCTTTTCATTAATTATTATTTACCTAATTGTCTTAAGTAAATATTGGTGTGGAAAAAGAAAAGCAACAAACAACACATCAAAAAGTTTTTGCAGTTTTAGCCGGAGCGCTGCTAAGTATGCTACACATTTTTTTTGCTACCCATACAAATAAGTCAAAGCGTGAAGTCGTAAGGAGTAGCAACACCACCGTATATCTTCGCGTTACGCCCTCTTCAATATTGTTAACTGCGGAAGCACCCAACGCCTTTGCTGGCACTGCGGTTGCGGTGGCTCCCTCCGCTTTGCCTGTGCGGTTTTGGTGTTGCTGTTGTTTTTGTTGTCATCGGTGTTGTTTGGCGCTGCTGTTGTTGTTTTTATGTTTGCTTTTTGTGTTTGTGCACACGCTTTCTGAATTGTTGCTGTGTGCGTCTAGCATATTGCTAGGCGCACAGCCATGATGTGATCTAAGCGAGCGAATCGGAGACAAAGTGAGGAAAATTGCTACCTCTGAGCACGCAACACCAACACCGACAACAACAACAACAACAACAACAACAACAACAAAAACAATAGCACCACTCCCTCCCAAACAAACGCGAAATTACCCTTTTCAATTTACCGCCTTTGTGTGAGTGTGCGGTTGTTTAAACTCAACAGTTCTTTGTAATTGTGTATGAAACTGCGACTGACTGGCTCAGTGCGTATGAGTGAGTGTGTGTATTGTGTATATGTGTGTGTATTCTGTATATGTGTGTATTCTGTGTATGTGTGTATTTTGTGTGTGTGTTTGTGCATTTATTAGCGTTGTTTTTTCTTGTGTTGACACAGTGAAACAACATAAAAAAAATAGAAAAAATAAAATTAACTGAGCCAGAAAAGAGTTCAGCGAGCGAGCTTGAGCTTGAAGCTTAATTTATTTCTATTTTTGTGAATATAATTTAATGACGGGTTAAGTCAGCTATTTTTGCTACTGCTGCGGCCCCGGTCTCTGCGGCGCCCCCACTTACTCCTCACTCACTTGTCGTACGTATTTCGTTCTCGTCTTGAGCGTACGCGTAATTAAGTGTCAAAGCAAACATGAATAATTACAATTATTTATTCACTTGTGCTCTGCTCTGCTCTGCTCGGCTCGTCTATGCTGCGCACTGTGCCGCTTAAGCATTTGCGTTACGTCTGTTTGACTTTTGTATTAAAATCAAAGGGGCGGATGGCTTGACTAACTGACTGTCTAACTGACTGGCTGAACCAACTGAACCGGCTGCGCCTGCCTGCCTCACTGAGTGGGGTTGTTTGGTTTTTGTGTTCTAGCACAAACACCGAAATTGCTGGATAGCAGGAAATTAGTGCTTATTTTTGAAATTGAAAAGGAGGTGCAATGGAATTACTAATTTATTGTTTATCATTTTAACGTCATTTCTCCTTTTCTACCGTTAAAGGTAGGTAGGTAAGCTAGGAGGCTACTGATGGCTTTTATATTTACAAAAAAAAGGGCAACAGACTCAGACTGGTGGGGATATCACGGTTTTCAACTGTATGGAAGTTCTGTCGGTCTAATAGGATGACTCATTTTTCCAGGTTCGTAGCTTTGGTGCTGATAAGAGCTGCTCTAGGGGGAACCACTTCATTCTGGTGACCTGAAGGAGGAAAAGGAAGATTATTATTGTTCGACTGAAATTTCTGTAGATACATCAAGTTACTTAATCCTGCGACCCACCAAATGATTCTGGTACCTTGAAAGAGGAGAAAGAAGATTTGTTTACTTATTATTGTTCGACTGATATTTCTATATATACATGAAGTTACTTGATCCTGTGGAGCACCCCTGGATTCTGGTGACCTGAAGGAGGAGAAAGATTTGTTTACTTACTGTTCAACTGCTATTTCTATAGATGCACATAGTTATCTGATCCTGAAGAAGTCTAAAGAAAATGGGTTTACTTATTGTTCTACTGCTATTCCATTGGATACACGAAGTGCCCTGATCTTGTGGGGCACCATCTGAGGAAGAAGCAGATTTGCTTACCAATGTATCTACTGATATTTTATTGAATACACGAAGTACTTTGCTACATTTTCTTTGAAGGCTTTCTAGAGTATGTAGGAACTTACGTGATACACCATGAAACTGTTTCGAGACTTCCATCACAACTATTTGGTAGCTTTCCAGTACCTTGAAGAAGATAGTGTGGGAATATAAAAAGACACCAAAAAGGTTTCTGGGTTCAAACCGTTGTTAGTTTTAGTACTAGTTTCAATTTTCCAGCCTAAATTTAGTGTTCAACTTATTAATTTACATTTTATTTGCTCTTAGAATTTAACTAAAATCCACAAATATCTGGAAGAATACCTTCTTATGGTGACATGTCAGTAGGATACCTTTTCTAAAGCCATGTTCTGTTCTCCCTTAGTGGTCTCTCAACCACCCCTTCTGTATTACTTTTTATCACAGTGAATATTTGAACAAATAAGTGTAGCGAAAGGAGCAATTTAAGAAACCCTTGTAAGGATAAGTGAGTTGTTGGCTAGCATCCCGTAAGTTTCTGTACCTTTCTACACTAATATTGAACTACGAATACAGAGACAAGAAAAGCTCAATGTGAAATAAAAATCTTCTCAATTCAAACTTATGTTCAGGACATTTCTTAATTGCGTCATTTTGTAAAAGGAATCGAATATTCGTATCATCACATCAAACTATATAGGAGCCCCCTAAAAATAGGCTGTAATTTTTTTTAAATTTAGACAGAGTAGAGCAATTACATTTGCAGTAAACCTCCTCACATGGACACAATCTGCTTTTAAGGTGCCAAGCTTTGTCTCCTAGAAGGATGAGTAAGTAAATCAAGTACCCATAAAATAAGATCCCCAAGATATAATTGTCTGAAGCGGTGGTTACACCAAATAAGGGTAAATCTATATGGTTATATGAAAAGGCGCAGTGCTCCACGTGCTGGTAGCACAATGCCTGTCTTTATAGACAGCCTGTAGCCTGTCTTTATAGACAGCATGTAGCCTCTCTTTGTAGACAGTCTGTAGCCTCTCCTTATAGACAGCCTGTAGACTCTCTTTATAGACAGCCTGTAGCCTCTTTTTATAGACAGGCTGTAGCCTCTCTTTATAGAGAGCCTGTGGCCTCTCTTTATAGAGAGCCTGTGGCCTCTCTTTATAGACAACCTGTAGCCTCTCTTTGTAGACAGCCGGTAGCCTGTCTTTCTAGACAGCCTGTAGCCTCTCTTTGTAGATAGCCTGTGGCCTCTCTTTCTAGACAGGCTGTAGCGTCTCTTTATAGACAGTCTGTAGCCTCTCCTTATAGACAGCCTGTAGACTCTCTTTATAGACAGCCTGTAGCCTCTTTTTATAGACAGGCTGTAGCCTCTCTTTTTAGAGAGCCTGTGGCCTCTCTTTATAGACAGGCTGTAGCTTCACTTTATAGAAAACCTGTAGCCTCTCTTTCTAGACAGGCTGTAGCGTCTCTTTATAGACAGGCTGTAGCCTCTCTTTATAGAAAACCTGTAGCCTCTCTTTGTAGACAGCCGGTAGCCTGTCTTTCTAGACAGCCTGTAGCCTCTCTTTGTAGAGAGCCTGTGGCCTCTCTTTGTAGACAGTCTGTAGCGTCTCCTTATAGACAGCCTGTAGACTCTCCTTATAGACAACCTGTAGCCTCTCTTTATAGACAGCCTGTACGCTCTTTTTATAGACAGCCGGTAGCCTCTCTTTATAGAGAGCCTGTGGCCTCTCTTTATAGAGAGGCTGTAGCTTCACTTTATAGAAAACCTGTAGCCTCTCTTTATAGACAACCTGTAGCCTCTCTTTATAGACAGCCTGTAGGCTCTTTTTATTGACAGCCGGTAGCCTCTCTTTATAGAGAGCCTGTGGCCTCTCTTTATAGAGAGGCTGTAGCTTCACTTTATAGAAAACCTGTAGCCTCTCTTTATAGACAACCTGTAGCCTCTCTTTGTAGACAGCCGGTAGCCTGTCTTTATAGACAACCTGTAGCCTCTTTTTATAGACAGGCTGTAGCGCCTCCTTATAGACAGGCTGTAGCCTCTCTTTATAGAAAGCCTGTAGCCTGTCTTTATGAACAACCACATTAACTAACTAACTACTCACTATATGGCTCATTCAAAGATCCCTATTTGCGCCACCCTCATCCCTCACTCACCCTCATCCACACCTGATCTCATAAAACATTGAAACAGGATACTATGTGAGCTTCTCCAGTTACTCCACCTGCTCCCCACTTCTTGTTTTACCCTTCCGTTCAAAATAATGAAAGTTGTCTTGAGTTTTCTCCTGGTGTCCTTGCACCACTATTTACGTCTTATTTTTATATATCCTTTTTTTCTCTGCGTAATTTATTTACTTGTGTACAATTTTTAATATTTATCTTATTTAATTTTTGTCCTTCTTCTTTCTCATTTTAGCGAGGAAGCGACGAACTTTTGAGTCAAGCAGCAGTTATGGCGCCCGCTTCCGACAATAATAATCAGGATTTAGCTACAAAGAAAGTCAAATTGGATTCAAGCACCGTTCTTGACGGAATTGGTGAGTTTTGTTGCTCCTTCTCAGTTTTGCTGTGAACGGTTTTTTTTATTTTTTCTATATTTTTTTGTACTTATTTCCTTTGGGATTTATCTGCTCATTTCTCGCGAACAGTTGCACAGTTTTATGTGTTGTAAGTAATCCTCGGGAAATGCATTTTTGTGGCTTTCATCTGCCATTTTAGCATGCTTTGTGTTGGGTGGGATTAAAAATGCTGTGCAATTAGTGCACCTTTTTAATGGATTCGAAGTGGTGTTGCATAAGTTTGCCATCATATCTAATGGAGTGCATCTTCTTCAGCGTGGCTGGTGTCAAAAGAAGATGAGGTTTGGTTTAGTTGGATGGAGTTGCGATGCCTTTGGCTACGGTTTAGACTGAAAGTGACAGCAACTGCTCTGAGAAGCCGTAAGCAAATCTTCTCTGTACCAGTTCTGACGACTGTGCATGAAAGATTGCCGTATTCTCACGGAGCGAAGGTATTTGAAAGGACTTAATGTGTTTAATTTTTATGGTAATTTGTGCTACTCCGTCTCCTCCTCCTTCTCCTGCACCTGTTTACTGTACTCATTGAAACCGCATTAATTCGAGTGGATACCTTTTTTTTACGTTTATTTGCTATTTTCCTTTTTATTAACTCGACGTAAACGTAAACATTATTAATTAACTGCCTTTACCAACAAACAGCAAGCACTCAGACCGCCCCTCGCACTCTTCACGAAATATGAGTCTAATTAAAAGCCACGCTCCGCATACAAACACACACACACACACACAGACGCACTTAGGCTAATATGTGTAAGTATTGATGGCCACAAAAAGTGCAGGCAATCACACAAAATGATGTTTTGCTCAAACAGACAAACAAAACAGCGTATTAATTGATTATGAGTTGACCCTTAGAACTCCGCGACCCGCATAAACCTCCAGCCAGTGATCCTCTCACATTTCCATTCCCCCACTCACACCACCCACAGGCCAATTACGTATAATTTCGATTGTAAAAGGAGCCACGCATAAGCATCCTTTAATATGCTTACAATTTCAATCAATGAAAGCAATCGCCATGGACACGTGTGTGTGGCTCCGCCTATAACTGCGAGAGGCCTCAACCCCTCGCACAGTAGGCCCTCACACAGCAGCTCCTGCCACGCAGCTGTACAATACCCATGTCAGTAATTTTTACTGTAAAATTGTTAATTATTTCATGGCCGGTGCATGACGAGGCACGCCATGATGCCACGGAGGCTTATTGGGCCACTGTTGTGCTGATGAGCTGATGAGGTGATGTGCCTGCTGTACTGCCATGCTGCCATGCTGCCATGCTGCCTTGCTGCCATGATGATAATGATGATGATATTGATGATGATGACGCTGAAGATTTCATGCTGCCATGGATGAATATGATGGGAGATTGTTTGGAGTTGTTGATGGGTTCATACCAGCTCTTTATATCCTCTCTCTCCCTCCGTCTCTCTCTCTCTCTCCCTCTGTCTCACTCTCCCTCCCTCTGCCACTCACTCCTTCCTCTGACAACAAAACGGTTATTAAAATTGCCAATGTTTATGGCGTTGTATTGTTTGCCTTATTGAAAAGCTTATGCGGCGGAATTTAATGCATGAAAATGTGAAAACGTTATTATCCTTTTTGTGTTCGCATGCCTGCGAGTGTGAGTGTGAGTGTGGGGGTGTATTTGTATACCTTGTTTGACTGCTGACACGGCACTTCTTCCGGCAACACTTTATTTCACTAAACCGTGTTTTTGCAACTTCTGTGCAACTTTTGTCCTGCTACATAGATTTTCCGCTTCATTTATGCAACTTTTCTTCCTCAAAACGATTTTTATTGAAATCGTATGGAACATTTGTTCCAATGAGTATATTTTTCGCAACCTCTATGCAACTTTCCTTCCTCTGAAGTTGTGTTCTGAAACTTTTATGCAACTAGAGATGTTTTCCTCAACCTTTGTGACAATTACGTTCCATTTAACATTTGTACTGCCACCTCAATGCAACTTTTATTGGACTGAGGTTATTTTCCGCAATCTTCAGTTCACCAATGTACAATTTTTTTTCAACCATAGGTATTTTCTGCAACCTCTGTGCAACTTTTATGCTACTAAAATTCTTTTCTGCATCGCTTAGGCAAGTTTTCTTCCACGAAATATATTTTCTGCAACCTCTGTCCAACTTTTGTTCCAATGAAAACGTTTTCTGCCACCTCTATGCAACTTTTGTTCCACTGAATATGTTTTCTGCAACTTCTATGCAACTTTAGTTCCACTGAATATGTTTTATGCAACCCTGTGCAACTTTTGTTCCACTGAATATGTTTTATGCAACCCTGTGCAACTTTTGTTCCACTGAATATTGTTTTTTTCAACCTCTATGCAACTTTTGTTCCACTCAACACGTTTTCTGCAACCTCTGTGCAACTTTTGTTCCACTGAATATGTTTTTTGTAACCTCTGGGCAACTTTTGTTCTACAGAACTTGTTCTCCGCAACCACTGCGAGTTTTTTGTCTACTGACAATGTTTCCTGCAACTTCTATGCAACTTTTCCTAACTAAGTAAGTAAGTTTTTGTGTGCCCTTCGTACCAGGTTACACTGTTGAGAAGTGAATAGGTACCTTTCATATGGAAATCTCGCTTGCACATTCATTACAACGCTTCCCCCTCTCCCCAATCGGCAGCACATTGCTCTGAAAAATCACGAGTATCCTTTTAAATGAATATCATAATAGAGTTATACCTGCTATCATATTCATTGCTACTCGTGCCGGAATACTATTGTTGCAGCCACGGATGTATCGGTTATTACAAGTGCGGTTCCTTCAAGCTGCCTGGAGACGCTAATTGAATTTGAATTCCATTAACGTAGCCGAATCGGTTGCGGGCAAATTGATTTTACATGTACCCTCGTAACACGTAACACATGCGTTTCGACAGCCGGAGCTGCTTTCACTTTTGTCCCGCCCCGTTCCCACTTCCTCTGAAAGTTCTGCTTTACAATTTTCCATTTCTGGCTTCTATTTCTTTTTCGGGCTGTGCTGCTGTGCGCGCTGAGCTCGAGAACGCCAAACAATGTTGTTAAATGGTTTGTGTTATTTTTACTCCTTCTCCCGCCTGCTCCCGCTTTCCCGTCGCTGCCGCTTACACCTGCCCATCTTTTCCCAAGTACTCCTTTTACCGCAAAGCATAATATTTATTTATTACTTTACAAAGGACTTTTCTATTAATTAAAAAGCAACAAACTCACTTTCGGTACGTACGTTCGGTCAACAGCACTCGAAGCCGCATCGACACGAATACAGACGCACATATGCACACATATACGCACACACATACACACTCACATACACACTCATCCCCATCCCCCTGCAAAGAAGTGCGATTTTGTGCACTATCTGAGCGAAACTTTTGTTTCCCGCTGTTGTGGCGTTGCTTTGTTGTACTCGCATTAGTTGGTGGCATTGGAGGAGTTAAAAGGAATGGCATCCTGCAGCATCCTTGTAGACACACACACATCTATGCAGGCTTCCGTCAAGCTTCTTCCACTTACCTGCTCTGTAGGGTATTTTAATTTTATCGTAAAGTTTTTGCGTAAACAACGAAATTGCAGTTTTGTGTGGAGGAAAATGTGCTCAGATATTGAAATTGTTTTAGAGTGCTTTACTTGTGTATGTGGCTGTGTTTGTGAGTGTTTTGATCTTGTAGGTGTGTGTGTGAATGCGTGTGTGAGCTTTTTAGAAAGTGCTGCAATGTTGCTAAATTGACTGGAAATGCGAACTTTCGGAATTGGCGTTTAAACAGGTGTTTAGTTTTAAATTCTTCTTGGAAACTTATTTGGAAAATGTTGTGAAAACGATGAGGAGGGCACGACTGACAAATTCCTGTGAGGACAATGGGTTGTGTTTTTCTGAAGGAGAATACCACTTAAGCGTAATGGGGTTGATGCCAACATTTCGTTATATGTTATAGTGTCTCAGGTTCCTTTCAACTGTGTGGAACCAAGAAGGGGACATGTCCACTGCTGACACATGCTACTGATAACACTTCCTTTAGAGCTTGGCTCTCAGTCGCTGCCGCTGTCTTAAGGGGGAGTCTGCTGCCGCTGTCTTAAGGGGGAGTCTGCTGCCGCTGTCTTAAGTGGGAGTCTGCTGCCGTTGTCTTAAGGGAGAGTCTGCTGCCGCTGTCTTAAGGGGGAGTCTGCTGCTATCTCTACGCCTATATCTACCTCTATCTGATAGTAGTTATACTACAGTAAGGTATCCAGTACCAGGGTCAAGGGATAATGTATGCGACACTTATAAGGAAGCCACACTCATATCTAACTTCATTTGCTTTAGATGAAAGTGAATTAGTTGGTAACGTTCTAAGGATAACGCTTGATCGTTGTGTTGTTGATGTTTGTCCAAATGTCGTTAACATCTGCGGAGACACCGGGCAGTTCAAAGTGTCAGCTGAAATCTCCTTCACAGGATCTTGGTGTACAATTGTATATATACCAAGTATTATTCCTTAATACCTGGGATCAATGAAAATATGGAACTTCAACCCACTTCTTATTCTTACAACAACAACCTATTTCTGATCCCAACTTCACCAATTTTACTCCTCTTAAATGAAGCTTCCAACATTATTCTGCTCCACTTCTGGAATATTTCCACAATTATTCTGCTCTACTTCTGGTCTATCTTCCAAGTTCTTGGATCATATTGGTAGGTAGGTAGGTAGGAGTGGCCGCCCAGTTTGCCAAAAGCACACTTGAGCACACATAATGGCCCATTGTGATACCACGGTGTGGCGCCGTTCAAGCACTGACTAAAAAGGTTCCCATACTTGGGATGGTGATAGTCAGCGCAAGGACAGCGCCTGGAAAGGCACGACTCCCCCGCCATGTTTCAGGAAACCATCCTGATACTTTGATGAACCTGGCTATGTCCCTAATATTAATGGATGACAGCTCTGTCAGGCTTGTAAGAAATGGGGCACCAAAGGTGCGAATTCTTCTTCTGCTCAAGAATGGGCAGTGGCATAAGAGGTGGAAAACCGTCTCGTCCTCCTCCTCGAAGCCACAGCCTCGGCAAAAGTCATTTGAGGGTAGGCCCAGTCTTTCTGCGTGCTGTCCCATTATGCAGTGGCCGGTCAAAACCGACACAGTTGTCGACAGTGATACGCGATCAAGTCGAAGAAGTTGATTGGTTCGGATCATATTGACTTCAACTCGAAATCGGAAACAAGTTTCAAATAAATCCTCCTTTTTCTCCACTTCTTCTGATCTATCTTCCAAGTTCTTGGATCATGTTGACTTCAACTCGAAATCGGAAACAAGTTTCAAATAAATCCTCCTTTTGCTCCACTTCTTCTTGTCTATCTTCCAAGTTCCTGGATCATATTGACTTCAACTCGAAATCGGAAACAAGTTTCAAATAAATCCTCCTTTTGCTCCACTTCTTCTTGTCTATCTTCCAAGTTCTTGGATCATATTGACTTCAACTCGAAATCGGAAACAAGTTTCAAATAAATCCTCCTTTTTCTCCACTTCTTCTGATCTATCTTCCAAGTTCTTGGATCATATTGACTTCAACTCGAAATCGGAAACAAGTTTCAAATAAATCCTCCTTTTGCTCCACTTCTTCTTGTCTATCTTCCAAGTTCTTGGATCATATTGACTTCAACTCGAAATCGGAAACAAGTTTCAAATAAATCCTCCTTTTTCTCCACTTCTTCTGATCTATCTTCCAAGTTCTTGGATCATATTGACTTCAACTCGAAATCGGAAACAAGTTTCAAATAAATCCTCCTTTTGCTCCACTTCTTCTTGTCTATCTTCCAAGTTCTTGGATCATATTGACTTCAACTCGAAATCGGAAGCAAGTTTCAAATAAATCCTCCTCTCTAGCTACGATTTTATGTATGCAACGCATTCATCGCAACTCCAAATTACCTCACCTCTGGCTCTCGTTTAAACCTTCCGTTGACTGACCATTTTTACTGCTTCTGTGAAATGGATCATTTATTTCCTTCCTCCGAGCTGGCTGCGCGTGTGTGTGGCATTCATGCTTAATTTATGCCACACCAACGCATAAAGCTCCATTGTAATTCTGCCATATTCAATTTAACACACAATCATTAAACCTGCTGCCGCTGCAACACTTCCAAACAAGAATAAAATGAACGTAAAAACCCATGTGCCGCTCCCCGCCACACCCACAAAACACCAGATTTAGTTTATATCCACTTCAAAGCGACACAATCCGGGCGACGATGGTCAGAGGAAGAGTCCTGCCGCCTCCCAAATAAAAAATAAAACAAAAAAAAAGAGGAAAAAGGAAGTAAAAATCGTATTGAATGGAAGAATAACAACAAAAGGAATTGCTAAATAAATGTGTAAGGACACTTTTATTGAGCCACACGAAACACGCACACAGCAACATAAATGCTCCCACACAACCACACACACAACAGACATAAATACAAGCAACAACCCAACAGTCACAGTCACCAAACACCGAAAAGCAAAGCAGGACACAGTGGCACGCTGAACAAATTTGCGCAAGCTGTGCAGTGCTGGTCAATGTGGCCATTCGTGGCCACTCTGGCGTCCGTTGTCGTCATCACCACCACATCCGTTCAGGCTCTTTGCCGATGGCGCGACGGTATGTGTGCGTGTGTATGTGCAGACACATGGCTCAGTCAACAGTCAATTGTATTTTCAAGCCACTGAGCCAACACCAACACCAACACCAATGCACAAACAGACACACGCTCCCATCGATATACACGAATATGGCTGCGTGTGTGTGTGTGTGTGTGTGTGAGTGTGTGTGTCAGTGGACAACAATGCCTGGTCTGGTGTGAAGTGAAGTCAGGTGAGGACGCAGGGTGTTGTGGATTTGCAGAGGGAACTTTGCGCTCGGCTGAAGCTGTTGATCGGTCACATATGCTTTTTGCTGCTACTGCCAGTATAGTTGATGTTGCTGTTGTTGTTGGGTTGGGTTGGTTGTAGATATATAAAAATATATAAAAAAAACTCGGGCTTCTGGTGTATTCGGACATGCAACAAATTTCACGTAAATGTAATAAAAACGTAAAATGTGGAGGAGCGGCCAACACCAGCACCAGTACGAGGACCAGCACCATTACGAGGACCAACACCAATACGAGGACCAACACCATTACGAGGACCAACATCAGAGCCAGTCCCAACACCAGTACCAGTACTGCTGCCACGTAGGTAGGTGACATGTTGTTGTTCGTGTTGTTGCCGCAGTTGTTGCTATTTGTGGTGGTTGTTTGTTTATTGGCCGATTTCTGGTTTAATGGTCATGTTCGCTCGTGTTAGCACAGAAAAAATAGTAAATGTATTTTTAGCTGCCGCTGGAACAAGGATATGCAAACTTAAGCAACAGAAACTACAACAGCAACGACGACGCCGTCGACGCCGGCGACAACAACAACGGCGACGTGGCCAACACGAAGCTCAAGTGTTGCATTTCCCATTGTTGCTGTTGCTTAGAATAGTCACAATTGATTTTTTGCCATAGTTGGCAGGTTGAAGTTTCACTCTGTCTGTGTGTGTGTGTGTGTATGGCCCCAGTTGTAACATGCGGCGAGGCGCCTTAAGTTGTCGCTACACGCGTACACATATGGAAACATATAAAAATACATAAGTGTTGTGTGTGTGGGAGCGTGTAAGTAAATAAATATGACAGCTAACAAGCCAGAGTAGCGCTGTCACTGCGTATTGCTATCATTGACTACGGCAAAAGTTTGTGTGTAGTTGTGTACTCACACACACGCACAGGCAGCCACACTTATATAAACACATAAATAATTGCTTCAAATTAACTACTCACTTACCGCACTCACTCACACTCTCACACCCTGATCTGTACTCCTCACTTACTGCACTTATCCACACTCTTACACCCTATTCTGTACCCTCCCTTACCGCCTCCTTGGAGTAGATTTATTGCACCACTTATACAGATGTTACCGCTCAAAGCGAGCCTAATCCGCTTGTAAATTAACCGCAACTTGATGACACTCCGCTTCCGCTCTCCTATGAGAAATTTTGCGCACTCTTCTTCAGTGCTGTTCAGTGCCAAACACTCCCCCCACTCTCCACCTCCTTCCTCATTCCGCTGAAATAACGCATCGTAAATATTTAGTTGCATATTAATAACAAATATTGTCATTGTCATATTTTCAGCGCAAAATATTGAACATGCCTTGCCCTAGTGTGACCACGAGTCATAGAGCGCGGAGCACACACAGCTCTGAGCTGCATAACTCCTAGTTTTCATCGCTCGCATCGCCCTCCTCCCCCTCCTCGCTGTCATCGCTCTCATCGTTCTCCTCGCCCTCATCGTCCTCTTCCCCTTCCTTGCCGCTTCGCTCTCCTCGCGCTCATTGCCCTCCTCGTTCTCCTCGCTCGCATCGCCCTCCTCGTTGTCCTCACTCTCATCGTCCTCCTCGCCACTCTGTCCCTGCCTTTCCACTCTTCTCACCCTAATAGACAAAATAATTGCTGGAGTACTTTTTAATTTTATTTTCCGATACGTTTGCTCTACACAAATAGCTGTTGTCCCTAACAGCTGCAGCGGCAATTGATTTTAAACTGTTGCATACTTTTTGGCTAATTGCAATGTTCGGCGTTGTTTTGTGTGCTCGCTCTCGCTCATATTTCGCCACTCGTGCCATTGTGTTATATGACATTTTCAATATATCATATTTATATGTTTATATTTATTTAAGATCAATTGTGTCGGATTTCAACAAAGACCCCGGATACTGGTGTTTACAAACTTTTGAAGTGTTATTTCAGGCGCTTGTTAAATGTCAATATTCATGGACCATACTTTAAAACGTATTTTTAATATAAAAGTAATGCAGTTGTGTAAAAAACAAGTTTTAACAGGAACATTGTGGTAGTTTAGTGGTAGATTTAGTTTTTATAGCAGAGTTTTAGGCTGAAAATCCCAAAAATTTTAATTAACTGATTTGTTGTTTGACTTTAATTTAATTTGAAAATTTTTTTTATTTAATTAATTTGTGTGGTAGCCAAAAATAATTCCTTAATAATTTATATAGCAGCTTTTTAGGCTCTTAAAACTTTCCTTTATTCCCTTAATTTTAGGTGCTAAATTTAATTATATCATTTTAATTGAAAATTATTCATGTTAATTGAAAATTTTTTAATTTTGTGGTGAGTGAAAAAGATAACTTGCACAGCTTGATCATTTATATAGCAGCATTTTAGGCTGTAAAACTTATATTATTTACTCTTTAACTTTAGTTGCTAAATTTAATTATATTAATTCAAAATTTTTTAATTTTGTGTTTACTCAAAAAGTTTTCTTAGATTGTTTTATAATATAGATAGCAGCTTTTTAGGCTTGTAAACCTTCCTTCCTGAACTTTAGGTGCTAAATTTAATTATATTAATTACTTTATGTTAATTTTAAAATTCTTTCTATTTTGTGGTTACTCAAAAAGCTTCATTAGAATGTTTTATAATTTATATAGCAGCTTTTTAGGCTCTTAACTTCCTTCCTTTACTCCCTTAACTTCAGGTGCTAAATTTATTTATATTAATTATTTCATGTTCATTCAAACTTTTTTAATTTTGTGGTGGGTGAAAAAATTACTTGCACGCACAGCTTATTAATTTATATAGCAGGCTTTTAGGCTTCTAAACGTTCCTTCCTGTATTTCTTAAACTTAAGGTGCTAAATTTAATTATATTAATTACTTTATGTTAACTTTAAAATTCTTTTTATTTTTGTGGTTACTTAAAAAGCCTCCGTAGATTGCTTTATAATTTATATAGCAGCTTTTTAGGCTCCTAAAACTTCCTTCCTTGACTTTAGGTGCTAAATTTAGTTATATTATTTGTGACTTAGACTCCCAAGAAATTCCTACTTTTAACTTTACTTTTCAATTTGTATAGCAGCATTTTAGGCTTCTGTAAATTCCCAAACCTAAGTTTAAATTAAATTTTTGTTAATATTCATAGCTGCAATTTGGTAATAAAAAATTGGTAAATTTATATCAATTCAGGTCATTTTTTATGGCTCAATTTCATTTGAATATTTAATTTAAATTTACTCAATGGACTTTTAGGCTTTAAGAATTCTTAAAGCTAACTATCCTTATGTTTAGCAGACACATTTAATTTATTTGATGGAATATTCTTATTTTGGTTTCATTTAATTTAGTTGCCAAATTTGTTTTTATAGCAGTATTTTAGGCTCCAAAAATTCCAAATATTACCATTCATAATCGCCCAGGCAGCAATTAATTAATTTATTAGCAATTAAGCAACTTTTGAAGCTTGAAATCACTGCGCTAGACCCCAATAAAAGCATACACACTCTCTCACACACACATTACAACTGCCTGGTATGATTGTTCCTAGTGTGGCATACTTTTGGGGGCGTTCATAGAATAAAAATTACACGTAATGACCTAAAATTAAATTTAATTACAATCATAAACGTTAATTTCTTTTATGTGTGTGCGCGCGCGCCTCTGTTCAATATTAACAACTAATGATGTGAATGGATAGTAATGGCGGGGAGAGTGGTGGGAGGAGGTGGAGTGCTATTAAAGCAAAGCTTGTGTGTGAACTTTAACCTCTTGTGTGTAATTTGTGTGTAGAGCAGTGCATAAGCAAGCCACTTCCTATTGCGTGTGAGCTGGTAATCTGGTTCTTACACACTGAATTCAATATTTAGTAACACATTTGTTTATGTGTGGACTGTTGTGGAATCGGGGGCTGCACTTGGCGAACAGGGCCGGCGTTCGAAACACTTATTGGCTTTTTTGTTATGTTGGTATTTTATGTCTCGCTATGTGTTGTACATTATCATAGTAGTTGGGTTGCCCGGGGCTATACTATAGGACTATTTTAATTACAGAGTTATTCTATTGTTATGCGGGTGGTTGTCAGTTTCAGCGGTTTAATGGCGGCTTCAAAGAATTTGTCATTAATTGATTAAGCGGGGTTTACAATTGTTTTCTTTCGACTTATATTAAGCCACTCCTACCATTATTGCAGCCTATTCTAATCCACTCTTATCATTATAACAGCCTATTCTAATCCACTCTTATCATTATAGCAGCCTATTCGCAACTATATGACGTGTCTTTTGAGGTAATACATTGTAGTTATAGTCACAGGACCAATTTGTGTTGCTTGAATCGGTTTTTTCTCTTCACAGAAATCTTGAGTGAGTCTGATCCTTACCAGTCCTAAGTTTGTATGTACGCGATCACTGTGTTCTGGCATTGTAGAAGCTTCTCATTGTTCAAACTGTCATAATTGTTCAATTGTGTTGTTTCATTAAAGGCTGAGTGAGGCATTGGCAATTCACCAGTCTATTTTTTGTTCCTAACTTGTGTTATATTGGCAACTCTTTCTAGGCACAACGCTTTCGTGTCATTGATGTTTATGTTGCTTGAAAAAATATATTCCAATTGTATCCTTTTATGTCTTCCCGCTGTCCTAGAATTCATTTCCAAAAGTCTTCGAAGCTTCTCTACATGATACCATGTTCGCTCAGCTGTCATAGAATACACTTCCAAAAGTTGTCCTACTGTTCAGCCAGTATTCCCCCCACTTACTTGTCTTTCTCACTTATCAATACAACACTCAATTCAACGAATTAATTCGTCCTGGCTTCATCTACATTTGTTTTTCTTTCACACTTATCACTACAACATACAATTCACAAGTAACATGTTTGTTGTTAACTTGAGTTATATTGGCACCTCTTTCGAGATACACCACATTCTTGTTATTATTGCTTCAAGACACATATTCTCATCGTACACTTTCATTTGTTCCTGATGATATTATGTTTGATGTCCTAGAATTCAATACCAAAGGTCTTCGACTCCTCTCTACATCATAGCATGTTCGCTGATCTATCATAGAATGCCCTTCCAAAAGTCTTCCTACGTTCATCCAACATTCTCCCCACTTACTTGTCTTTCACACTTATGAATACAGCACTCAATTCTCCAAAACAGTTCGTCCTAGCTTCATCTACTTTTGTCTCTCATACTAATCACTGCAGCCCTCAATAATACCAAAATAATTAGTCCTAGCTTCATCAATTTTGTATGCCTGCCACGTAGCTTTATAGATTATTCTATAACGTTCTTCGCAAACCACCACTATCCGCTTATACGCACATGACGCACTTCGCTTCCCGGCATGCATCACTGGCTGCAATTCAATACATCACAAATGCCTCCCAATAAGCTCACCTTTAACTGACTAATTAACTGTGAAAAGTTGCTATTTATTTATTTATGTTCGCTGACAAAGCGTCCGCATTTATGTATGACCAGTGCAAATTGATTCTATAATGGGTTCATGTCTGTGTTTGCTTGCTGCGGAGTCCTGCAGCTACTGTCCTGTCCCACGCGCTCCGCTTCGGGGCTAAAATAGCACATGATCGAATATTATTTAATTTCCACTTAAACCATATTTAAACAAGCATTGTAAGCTCCATCAATTTGCATGCGATAATGGCGCAGAGTACACGTATACATACAAACCACCCCAGCCCACTCCACCCACGCAAACACAAAAAGCTCACGCATATTACAATTATTAAATAACAATCATACGCACCGTTGGACGGAAAAATGAGACATTATTGCAATTTATTAATAAGCGACGCGAGAGCCGACAAAGCGGAGGAGCGGCTACAAAAACAAAAGGAAGAAAGGAAAACATTGTTGCATACATATAGGCGGATGCATGATAATGGTGACAGGGCATATTCTTTTTTTCTCATATTTTTTATTTTTTTTTTGTTTTTCTCGCGCGTACACGCATTTTCAATTAAAACGATTATGCGAAATTGCATAAATGAAATATAAATAAACAAATTATTCATTGTAATTGAAAAGTTTACAAAATGTAATTGAGTAGCTGCAACAACAACAGTGGCCGCAGCATCAGCTACAGTGGCCGCAGCATCAGCTACAGTGGCCGCAGCATCAGCTACAGTGGCCGCACCAACGGACATAATTGGCAGGCAGCTGCTTCATCGCTTCGTCAGCGTGCGAGGAAATTATGCTGATGACACGAAAGAGAAAGAGGCTGTTGTTATGATGTTGAGCTGGTCTGTGCCTCGGGGGGTGTGACGGGTTCGGTGCAGTTACATCCAACCGAGCAGCAGCACTTAATTAATGACAATTTAAATTCATAACACAACGGAAACAGCAACTGTAACAATGACACTGACAACAATAAACGCGGAGTGTATTAGTTGTAAATAAATATGCTGAGCTGAGCTGTCAATATGTTTCAGGGAGTGTATATGTGGGTGTGTATGGGAGTATAAGGAAATAGATGTGAGTGTGTGTATGGGAGTATAAGGGAGTATATGTCGGAGTGTAAGGGAGTATGAGTGCATGTGTTTGAGTGTGCTTGTATCGTGGTAAACCCCGCTAATTGTAAATAATAATTACTTAGCGGCTTGTAATGATTTAATACAATTTAAACTGTGTTTGTGTGTGTGTGCACTCATCTGCTCCCCTTCAAGTTAAATCTGTAAGCAGCTCGCTCGTCCCTCCCCGCTTGGCTGGAATTAATTCACAGTAAATTAGGTTCTCGCATCTTCACACACAATAAATTCTAAGCTACGAGTAAATGAGCGTTTTAACAGGCTCATTAGCGCTTGTGTGTGAGCACGATAGTGAGAGTGTGTGTGGGTGGACGTGTTGCTAGCGTCTGAGTGTATGTGTGTGTGTGTATTAATTCCTTCTTAAATTCGGTGCAATTTGTATTGGTGATTTATGCGGGATATTGCCGACGACTCTGGGAAATTTGTACAAATTTGTAACGAATTAATTCGCGCTGTGATTCAAAGGTGTTCAGAGGCACCACTCACAATTGAATGTAAATGGAAGATTAAGAAGAAGTGGGGAGAAACGAATCAAATGAGGGGATTCCCTAGAATCTGGTATCAGCGTGGGAGCTGCTACTTATGATAAGGTAGCAAGAAGTGGGGAGAAACGAATCAAATGGGGTATTCCCTAGAATCTGGTATCACCATGTGAGTTCCTACTTATGAGGAGGTAGCAAGAAATGGGGAGAAACGAATCAAATGAGGGGATCCCCTAGAATCCGGTATCAGCGTGTGAGTTCCTCCTTATGATGAGGTAGCAAGAAATGGGGAGAAACGAATCAAATGAGAGGATTCCCTACAATCAGGTATCACCATGTGAGTTCCTACTTATGATGAGGTAGCTTAATCCCACGTGTTTGCTGCAAGTACAGTGTAGAGTACATTGCATATATTTTTCTCAGTTCAGTGATCTCAGCAAATACGCAGAGTTATATAAATATGCCTCAAATTATGGACAATCCTTTTTCAACCACTGCAAACACAGTTCTCGCAAATAATTTTTGAAAACTCAGTTACCATGTCCACACTTTTTAATTTAAATTAATAACTATTCCTTTTTTTATACCCAGTTCGCTTTTCATCATAAACTTACTTTCGCCTCCAAGCATATAATTCATTAAATTTTTCCTCCATGTCGCTGTCTCCTTCCTCCCTCCCTGTCTCTATCTCCTCCCTCGCTCCATGTCGCTTTCTCCTCCGTCCTTCCCTGTCGCTATCTCCTGCCTGTCTCCATCTCCTCCCTCCCTCCCTTCCACCTCTCCGTCGCCGCCGTCTCCCTTTGTTCCTCGCTCTTACATGGCAGCGGCGACGCCAGTGCAATTCCACCAGCGCAGAATGTCGGCACCAATTTTAATTGTATTTCAATTAAGCAAATAGTTTTGTTTTCCATGCCTCCGCCCTGCCGCAGAAGTTCCTCTCGCGCCGCTCATTGCATTTACAGTTTTCCCTTACAAACGGGAAAAAAAGTTATGAGTTCCTCCGCGTAGTCGTACAACTTCACGTAGCATTACGCCAAGAGCCGGCAGCCATATGCAAACCCGGCTAAAAAGGGAAATACTGACTCGTGTCATTGTGGGGAAGTATTACAACAGAAGGCACAAAACGAACTGAGGGAGGAAAAGATACGAGCCGAGAGTAGCGGAATTGTTCCACTTCATTTGTGAAGTAATTACAAAGGATTGTGTGTACTTTTAAGTAATCATAATTTATGCATGCGCCTGCCTCACTTATTATTTGCACTTGTACGGGGGCCTGCAGTGAATATAACGCTGGTGGGAGAATTGGCTGGAGACATGCGGGACAAAAATTAAAAAAATTACTTAATTACTGACGTATCTCAAGAGGCCCAATTGAAGGAGGAAAACGTCAGGGATCTTTGAGTTCAAATTTCCTTGCTACTTTCAACCTTGTGTGCTCTGCGTTGTAACAACTCGTCAGATCTTCTTATTCGTGATGGAACAACTCTTCAGATCTTCTTATTCGTGATGGAACAACTCTTCAGATCTTCTGATCCGTGATGGAACATCGCTTTAGATCTTCTTCTCCATGATGGATCAACTCATCATATCTTCTTATCCGTGATGACACATCTCGTCTCTTCAGATCTTCGTATCCGTGAAGGAACAAGTCGTCAGATCTTCTTATCCGTGATAAAACATCTCGTCTCTTCAGATCTTCGTATCCGTGAAGGAACAACTCATCAGATCCTCTTATCCGTGATGGAGCAACTCTTCAGATGTTCTTATACGTGATGGAACAACTCATCAGATCCTCTTATCCGTGATGGAGCAACTCTTCAAATCTTCTTATCCGTGATGCGGCGACTCATCAGATCTTCTTATCACTGATCTAACATCTCGTCTCTTCAAATATTCTTATCCGTGATGAAACAACTCATCAGATCCTATTATCCATGACAGAGCAACTCATTAAATCCTCTTATCCGTGATGAAACAACTTATCAGATCCTCTTATCCGTGGTGAAACATCTCGTTTCTTCAGATCTTCTTATCCGTGATGAAACATCTCGTCTCTTCAGATCTTCTTATCCGTGATAAAACATCTCGTCTCTTCAAATCTTCTTATCCGTGATGAAACAACTCATCTAATCCTTTTATCCATGACGGAGCAACTTATTATATCCTCTTATCCGTGATGAAACAACTTATCAGATCCTCTTATCCGCGATGGAACAACTCGTCAGATCTTCGTATCCGTGATATGGAACAACTAGTCAGATCTTCTATGTAAAACGAAGGAGACAATTCGACCAAAGTTAAAATAGAAGCTGAGTACTATATCCAGTAGTAGTGTTTGTGAGTAGGTCTTCTTCTGTAGGATGAGTGCTATGGAAAGCCTCCGGCTGGTCAGCCAAAATCCACCCTCCCTAATTGATCTGTATACGAGCATCTGACCTCACCCTCTTTAGATGCAGAAACCATTTCGTCCTGAGCTGTCTGCATTGTTGAGTGGTAGATTCTGAACTGTGAAGGTCACCAGTCCCTGAAGCGATCCCTATTCAAATATTGTTCTACAGTTTCCCCAGCTTATGGTTAGAATGCCTCACCGATTCAGTGGAGTTTAACAGTTCTTTAAACTAGTCTGGGAATCGTTTCAGGATTTATAACATTCTTAGCCACTAAGAAAAGGTCCTTAAACTAGTCTTGATACAGTATGAGTCTTTATGTTCTCATACAATGAACTTTACCACTAGGAAAAACTTGGGAAGACGATCTGGGTATGGTTATTATCCTTCATTATTTCAGGCCATCTGCTGCCTTTGCCTGCAGTATATGTATTTATGTTTATGTGTGTGTGTGTAACTACTTTAAATGCTATTAGAATTCTTCATTGTCCATTAGATTTTCCTCAAGGAATCTCCTGTCAACCAACATCCTTAACGGATAAGGACAATTCTTAAAAGGCGACACGAATAATTTCATTTGCGCTGCGATGTCGAAGGCTGAGTGAAATCCTTACAAATTGAAATGCAACTTCGTTTCGATTTCGATTTCCGGTCGTACGAATTTTACGCTTCACTCAAGCGAAACAAATTTTTAAAAATGTCCTTTTTCTACGTCTCCACCTCTGTGTGAATAATTTGATGAGCACAGTCATTGCCAGCTGACTGAATGACTGACATACAAGAAGACAGGCAGGCAGGCAGGCAGTCAGTCAGTCAGTCAGTCAGTCAGTCAGTCAGTCAGTCAGTCAGTCAGTCAGTCAGTCGCTCCATCAGCGGCAGTGTGTGCAGCAGAGTGAATGCAGCCCGCACCACTTTCACTCCTCTCACAAATCCTTCCTTCTTACTTTTTTTTCTTTTTTTGTGAAATATATTTGTGAAATACGGTGCCGGAGCTTTGGGTTCAGTTGCTGGCTGCTCATTCTGCCTGCTGCATAGCCGGGAAGCTCCAGTAAGCCCCTCCTTTTGCATTGTAGTTACATTCCAGCTGCTGCTGCTCATGCCTTTCCCTCACACTTTTTCAATTATTCTTCGACCATCCGTGGATATTGAATGACGCCGTGCAGTTGCCCTAAACCCTTTTTTCTTCTATATGCGAACGGACTGGGCTCACTCTCGTTTTCTTTTTGTGTGTCGTCGTCGCCGCCGTTTGTTTGTGTGCGTTTGTGTGTCTGTGTTTGCTTGTTTGTTGTCTCTCTGCGTACATAATCATCAATTCTTTTGTTGCAATTTCTCACATTGCAGTGCCAGAAACAACCACTCTCACCAGCTCCAGCACAAGGAGAGAGGGGGTTTTGGTGCTGTGCCGGCTTAAAAGAAGGCTCGTCCTGCACGCATGTGTCCTTCGTGGATAGATGATGTATTACACGCTCGCGGCAACAACTTTTCACGTGCTTTGTTGTTTTTCTTTGGCCACGTTGCCATTTTTTCCACATTACTATTTTTTGTCGTGCCCTGTTACGCTCTGCTGTGCTCTGCGCAACTACTGCCGTGGTGTTGACGTGGGTGGCATATTGGCGCGAGCTATACCAGAGTGCAGTATTCGGCAGTATTGGCACGAGCTATGCTAGAGTTAAGTATTCGGCAGTGGGAGAAGCAGCACCCTCAGCGACCGCTGCGGCATTACAAACCTCCATTAGTGCAGATTACAATTTAAGGACAGCATTCCCTGCCCGCCTCTTTTGTCGCCTGTCCCTGTGCCGTCGAATCATGTGCTTTTCATTGCATTTGTTGTGCGCTCCCATGTAAGCCGATTGCAAGTGCATTATTGTAAAAATATTGTACACCTACTTGCGAAAAAGGCTTTTAGTCCTTTTTATGTCGCTTCTTTTTTTTGTCAAATTTCCAATTCAAATCCGCTCACGCTCACACGTGGTGTATCCATTTAGTGCCACTTTTTTATATCAACTCTGCTTTTTTGCCATGACCCTCCATATTCATAGTTCGCTGTGCTAATCCTGCACTCAGATTATGGCCCATTTTTTCCAATATTTGGTTTTTTTTATTTTTTGCGCTCTTTTTGCTTCGATTTGCTCGCTGCATAATTTCGTTTCAACTTCATTTCCGTTTCGAACTAATCAAAAACTGTAATTTCCGATAAGTATTGAGCGCAGTGAATCCTTTTTTTTTGTATTTTTGCTCTGCCTTCCGCTGGTATGTGGCACATTGACCCTGCTATTAGTGCCGCTGCTGGGTTGGACATCACTCGATTGCCAAAGCGTTGCAGTGTGATAAATCACAGTCCTTTATTTTATTTTTATACAATTATTTATGATGTTTGTATACAGGGTATTTGACTGATGCCATCATTCTAATCCAATGAGGTCAAATGCCAATTAAGAGAGAGGTAAATGAGAACATGACTTCTCACAGGAATAGCGGGGATAGCTGCTTCCTTATAATCTGATCCACTGCGGTTGTTGTGTTTCTATTGTTGTCCAAACTCCTTTGAACCTCCTCGGTATTTTTTCATATTTTGCCATAGTATCCTTCTGGTCTTCTTAATAGAATATTTCGAGTTATATTTATTTATAACTGCCACACCTCTTTTTGATATTTGTATTGCAAATTATGTCCTCCAAAAACAATCCATCTGTAGAGAATTAACATGACTTCTCATAGGAATAGTAGCGATAGTTACTTTCCTGTCATCTTCCCCTGTGGTTGTTGCGTGATTCTACCCGTATTCGACTTCTTTGAACCTCTTCGGTATTATTGCATATTACAGAATAATTTCCCTCTGGTCTTCTTAAGAGAGACATGAGTCAATAGTGTCCTCAAATTTCCGTAGATCCTGAAGTACTAGAAAAAAGTCGTAGAGGACTATTTTGAAAGGTCACTCGAAATGCCAGTACAGGTGGTAACACGAAACATGAAGCAAATACCCGAGACATGAAGCAAACACCCGAGACATGAAGCAAATACCCGAGACATGGAGCAAACACCCGATACATGAAGCAAATACCCGAGACTTGAAGCAAATACCCGAGACATGGAGCAAACACCCGAGACATGAAGCAAATACCCCTTGTTTATTCGTATCACGGATTTCCCAGTACCCACTCTTTTAGTTAATTTGCCTAATGACCGATTGACTCTCACTTCAAAGAGATGGTTTAGACACCGTTTTGATGCCACAAAAACCCCATTTTGGTCACATAACATCTCCCATTTTCTACTTGTACTGCTTGTTTATCCTTATCTTGCTTTTGTGTTGCGTTGCCTTGCTTCCTTGTAGACCCACGCATCTGTGATTATGACCACCGCAAACCTCGCAAAGAATCAAGTCATGTTTGTTGTTGATACCGCTGGGACAATGCTGACATTCAACTGCTCGGAGCCACCTGCAGTTCTTGCCGCTTCCCCCTCCCTCGCCACCTACGCTCCTGTCTTAACTAATTTTCATTATACAAGCTTCAATTAGCCGTCACCACTATCTTCGTCGTTTATCTGGCGTACACTTAGGAATATTATTAGGCCATAATAATTAAGATCACGTACTCACTCGCATGAGCGGCCCAACGCGTAGTTACGTTAATGACCTTATTAATTAGTGTTAATGGCGGGGTGGGGCGGTAGAGTAAAACAAAAGGATAATAAGTAAAGCGCCGCAAATCTTTTCCCTGTAAATATTTCAACTATTATATTAATTCTTTTAATTGCCGCTAGTCCAGTCCCCTGCTACTGCACAAAGTCCTGCAGGGGAGCGCAATGGATGCAATTACACCGTCCGGTCCCCGGGTTTAGCCTGCGCTCACGGCTTCGGTGTTGCGCCGCGCTCCTATTAAAACCCGTTTATTTATTTATTTTCCCATAAAATGCGATTAAATATTAATGGGGCTGGCCTAGCTGCATGCAACAGCAGCCAACACTAAACTCCACTTAAACGCGTTGCATTATGATGCTGCACTGCCGCTTCCCCCTCTGTGGTGCTCCTCTTTAGAGCAGGTTCGCTTTGTTTTGTATTTTTTTTATTGCGGCTGTTGTTGTTGTTGTTTGAAAATGTCACTGAAAACCACGTTTTAACACATTTAAAAATAGCAACAACAATAAATGTAACAACTGAGCGCAGCCAGCAACACCAACAACGAGCAACGACTAACACCGCTACCAATGAAATGATGACACATGCATGAGGCGCCACAATGCATGCAACGTTTTGCACAATTTCTGAATTTCTAGCGGCTTTTTGTGGTTGCTTTGCAAGAGTGTATTCATAAGTGTGTGTGTGTGTGTGTGTGTGTGTGTGTGTGTGTGTGGTGGTCGCCACCGCTGTTGCTGCTGCTCAAATGCACATAAATTCATTGCACCCTTTCAGCATAATCCAGCAGCAGCAGCGATGTCCGCTGCTCGCTCTGTGGCACAGTAAACCTGTGTGCGGCAGCAGCAGCAGCAGTACTATCCTTTTGTTGTTGTTGTTGTGTGGTGCTGATTGTTGTTGTTGGTTGTTGTTGTCGGTGTTATTTTTGCATAAATGAAATCCCCAGCGTGTTGTTGAAATGCGATTTAAGCCGCCGCCGCCGCCTGCTCCACTCTGAGCTGCTGTTAGTCCTACTGCCAATGTATGCTCGCTTCCTATTCTTGTTTTTGTCGTGGTGGGGTTCTATTTGTTGCATGTGTGTGCTTCGCGTGTGTGTACTGGCAACATTGCAGGGATTTCCTCGTTGACGTAGAAAGTGTCTTAAATTTTTATAAACATACAAATTTGCTATCCACATTTTTTTTTGTTTGTTTTGGGCTCTGAACTGGTTGGTTCCGGGCTAAAGTTGGGTGCCAACGCTTTTTTTCGTTTTTGGTTGTTGTGCATTTCGGTGTTTTGTCACTGGGATTTTTGGTAATGTGTCGCATTTGGCACATTTGAGCCACCAACGTAGTTCGGAGTAGTGAACATGTACGAACAAATATGCATAAGTCCCTGCCTTCACCTGTGAGTTTTGCTCTGAGCGGCTTTTTGTGCGCAAAGTGGAAATGATGGGCTTGAGTGGAGCATAAACCCACTGCCATTGGTGTTTAATTATGTGTGGCAGAGGAGGGCGATAAAACTAGTAAGGGTAGTAAATTCTCTAGAGGAATCCAAATTGCTTCATGGTGCTTCAACAGTGTTCCCAAGAGTTCTGGGTTTGGCACTGCAACTGAGACTGCGTTCTATATAGATATTCCATAGAATTGATAGATCATTGCTCGTTTTAAAGTAGCCCATCGTTGTGTTGGATTCTTGGTAGACTCCCAAAGTCCTAAAACAAACTTGAAATCATTCCTCCTTTAAATTATTTTAGACTTCTGACAAGATTTTAGGGGCGGCGGGGGTTTAGATTCAGAGAAAAAGATGAGATTGTTGGTCTAGTGGTTCAAAGAGAATAGATTTATCCTGATCGCCCGCCACAAGATCCTTGCAACTCCCTCCACTGACATCATTTCAATAATATTATTACGAAAATTAGTTTATAGTTTCATCACTGGATTGCATCAAATAGTATAAAATTCTTTACTTTTATGGGAGGTGCGTGCGTTCCTGTTCTCCAGAGTGCTAAAACAACACTGAAATTTCATATCTGAATATTTTCCCAGCAAACTGATCTTAAAAGGGGGATTGGTCTAGTTATTTACTAAATAAAAGAGGATAGATTTGTCCTTATCGCCATAAGATCCTACCAAAAAAGTCTACTGACTTCATTGAATAAATTATTACGAAAATTGGTTTAAAGTTTCATCACTGGATTGCATCAAATAGTATAAAATTCTTTACTTTTATGGGAGGTGCGTGCGTTCCTGTTCTCCAGAGTGCTAAAACAACAATGAAATTTCTTATCAGAATATTTTCCCAGCAAGCTGATCTTGAAAGTGAAATTGGTCTAGTGATTTACTAAATAAAAGAGGATAGATTTGTCCTTATCGCCATAAGATCCTACCAAATAAGTCTACTGACTTCATTGAATAAATTATTACGAAAATTGGTTTATAATTCCATCACTGGAGAGTTTCTCCAGAGTGCAAGAACAACAATGAGATTTCATATCTGAACATTTTCCCAACGAACTGGACTTGAAAGGGGAGTGAATTACTAACTAAGAAAAACGAGATTTCAAGTCTTTCAATCTTCATATGGCCTAAGTAACCTTTTTTTTGAAGGGTATTGTCAGTCATGAAATACATTGTCACGAAAATAACTTTATAATTTCATCACTGAATTGTGTCAAATGGTATAAAGTCCTATATTTTTGTGTGCGTCTTTGTTCTCCAGAGTGCTAAAAGAACAACAATGACAATATATTCACAGTGAACTGGTCTTGAAAGGGGGAGAGGAGTGAGTTACTAACAAAGAAAAAAGAGATTTCAAGTCTCAGTATTCCTCTCACCAACATATCCTTGTAGCTAAGAGCACTGAAATACATGAAATACATTATTACGAAAATTACTTTATAGTTCCATCACCGGATTGTCTCAAATGGTATAAAATCCTTTCGTTTTTTATGCGTCTCTGTTCTCCAGAGTGCTAAAGCAACAATGAAAATACAAATCTAAATATATTCCCATAGAACTGGTCTTGAGAGGGGGCGGAGGAGTGAATTACTAAGTAAGAAAAAAGAGATTTGAAGTCTCAGTATTCATATCACCAACATATCATTGTAGCTAAGAGCTTTGAAGTACATAAAATACATTATTACGAAAATTACTTCATAGTTCCATCACTGGATTTGTGTCAAATGGTGTAAGTTCCTTCATTTTTTCGATGAGTCTCTGTTCTACAGACTGCTAAAACAACAATGAGATTTCATATCTGAACATTTTCCCAACTGTATGGTCTTGAGAGGGGGAGAGGAGCGAATTAATAAGTAAAAAGAAAGAGATTTGAAGTCTCTGCATTCATATCAGCAACATATCCTTGTAGCTAAGAGCTTTGAAGTACATAAAATACATTATTACGAAAATTACTTCATAGTTCCATCACTGAATTGTGTTAAATCCTTTCTTTACTTAATTTAATTTATTTATTGGACAATTTCTGTACCACAAAGGGAAAAAGCCACTATGGAAATTCGTATCTGAACATTTTCCCAGCGAGTGGGCTTTTCGGGTAATTCCAGTCCCCTCCCCTCCGACACATCGCTATTTTGTACTTTTATCTACCATCAAAACGAAACATTTGCAGCGCGTTAGTTGCGAATTTCGTTCCGTTGAACTTTTCTGAACTTTTAATTAATTGCAATTTTCGATGAACTTTATTTTTGCTGTACGTGTGATATTTTTTATGTTATTTTTATGTTTATACAACTCCAATTCCAATTAAAATATTTTTCAATTAAGTGTGGTGTTTTTATAGAATATCCTTCAACTGCTAATTTCGTTGTTTCCGTTTCTGTATTGCAGGCAAACCATCAAAAGTTATACATTTGCGCAACATTCCAAACGAGTCCAGCGAATCGGATGTCATCTCATTAGGTGTGCCATTTGGACGTGTCACAAACGTCCTCGTGCTGAAGGGCAAAAATCAAGCATTTCTGGAAATGGCTGACGAGGTTGCCGCCACGTCCATGGTATCCTGTTACACAGTTAATCCGCCACAGATGCGTGGTCGCATGGTTTATGTACAATTTTCAAATCATCGTGAATTGAAAACGGATCAAAATCATCCAGTAAGTTCAACAATACAATTACACACCCATCCCTATATGCATGTGTTGGGGGGTCATTTTACCTACATAAGAAGGGGGGTGGGAGGAAAGTACAGTACGTGTATAAAAGAGTTGTGAATGAGTTTCATTTGAAAAGTGTACCCAAAAAAAGGGAAAAGCAACGAGTGTGCCCACATTCGTAATTTAGTAAAAAGTTTCTTTCTTTATTTGTTGCTGCCTGAAGCATCAACAAAAGGATGTGCTGTTGAAGGATGTGCTCCTAACTGGTATTTAACTAGTGGCACATTAGCTTAATTAAGTTTTCTTCAACTTGGCTTGTTTATGTTGTTTGTGTGCGCGGTGCTTTCTTTGCTGAGTGTATGTGTGAGTGTTGGGTGCTGTTTGAGGGTTTTTTTCTGTTCGAGGTGCTTCATGAGCTGACGAAATACCTGCTCTCTTGCTTGCCAAGAGATTGTTCATGGTGCTTTAATTAATTTCTCCTTTTGTTAATTGCCTCCAAATGAAGTTCATTTCAAAGAAAGCGTAAACTGAATGGAACTATCGAGCTGGCGTAGGAGAGGTACAAGTAATTAGTTGCTTATGTAAGGAGGAGATGTGGAATTGCAATGCTTGCATAAAAGGATACATGCCTTCCTTGGGATGCTACCCAACCCTGCCTAGTGGTATAAAGTTAGTGGCCGATGATTTCAGTACACTATTACCTTTATTAGTTTGTTAGAGGAGCAGGTTTAAGGTCTGCTTTCTTTAGGACATCTTTTGTCTAGGACTAAACCTGAAGTCCTGTAACTTCTATTGATGTTAAGGTAGACTTAGTGGCTTGGAATTTGAAGTTACGATTTTATGAAAATATGCAACCTCCTCCGTCAGGAAATTCATAATAAAAAACCGTTCCTATAATTGGAATATAGAAGGGGAAGGGACTTTAATTGAACCCTTTCTCTTCTCTTCTAAAAGTGAGGATTACATAGGATTATTTCCACATACTAAGGATTAATCCACTAAACCCTAAAACGGGCAAATTTGTCACCATATCCTTCTTCAGTGGATGAAAATAGTGTTTCATCCTATAATAATATTTTCCTTTTTTCATGCCAACAATAAGGATGCACGGAAACATATTTGCATGCACGAAAAGCTACCCTTGAACAAATCACATACCCCCCCTCCCCGCCTCCAATTAGTTTAATGATGAAATCATCAGCCAAGGCAGTGCCGAAATGGACGAACTCGTGATGGGCTTACGTAACTGCTACCACAATACAAACCGAAACCGTGCAACTCAATGGCTTTTAATTAATTACAATTTGTAAGCCACATAATCCTTTAAATCACACACATACATAGGGACAGACCCACAAACACACACGCGCGCAAAAACGCACGTCGTTGTATTTGTAGTGGAAAGCACTTTGGTAATTTGTATTTTAACCCCAAAAAGTCGCCACAAATTGAAGCCTTTAAAATACCCACCAACAGTAACACTAACACAGACATACTAACACACACAAACACACTCACACTCACGTAGTGATTACATTTTTTTCAGAAAGAGAATTCTGTGTGTTGTCACCTTTGGCGCTATTATTCACCTGTCTGTCTGACTGTGTGTGTGTGTGTGTGTCTCTCTGTGTGTGTGTGTGTGTGTGTGTGTGTGTGTGTGTGTGTGTGTGTGTGTGTGTGTGTGTGTGTGTTGTGGGCTTGTGCTTGTGTGTGTGGGTGCGTGCAATAGCAGCCGAAATGAAGGTTTAAGAGCACGGAAAGGATGGCTTCAACGGACGAGTAGAGTCGGGGCAGCAACGCCAACAACAACAACGCCAACAACAACAACAACAACAACTCACGCACTTACAACATAACAAATAGCCACGGCGGAGCAGCTCTGCAGGAAGCTTCATTTTCCTGATTACCTTTTCGCAGCTGCTGCTCTGGCTTCTGCACCACGCGCGCTCTTCTTGTTCTTATCTATTAATCCTAGTAAAAAGTCTTGTTGTGCCTTCCAACAACCACAACAACAACAACAAAAATAAGCTTACAGTGTATGACTATGCTGTTGTTGTTGTCGTCGTCGTCAGCCGATTCCAAGTTGAAGAAAATCCCTGCGAGTGTTGTGTTGCCACATTTATTCAATTTTTTACTTTCTTGCTGATTTTGTTGTTGCTGTCGCCCATGTTAACATATGACTGACTGATATATCTTTGCGTTCCATATGTCAACGTCTGTCTGTATAGAAGAATGAACAATGAGCTTATATGTGAGTGTGTCGAGTGTGTGTATTTGGGCTGCCTCGATGTCCTTCTTTGGCGCTCATGGGTTTGTTTTCTTTTTTCTTTTGGCTTCATTTTTTTGTGTGACTTTTTCTTTTTACTGACGTAAGACGACGACGTGTTTGTTATGTTTCCCTGCATCCTGCGCATTTATGCCAAAAATAACACACTTTTGTTAAATACGTCACATTCCTTGAAAGGAGAGCCCCACCAACCGGCACACACACACACACACATACAAGTATGGACTCATGTACACCTGAGCGTGTGTGCGAAATTTTTTCATTTTTTTTTTCTTCTGCCCAGACCTGAGGTGTACAAGTTGGTTGTTTGGAATTTTACTTCATTTTTTGCGTTCCTCTGACAAATTGGTAAGGAGAATGAAAGTAGGAGATTTCTAAGGATTTTATCTGCCGGGATTTGCACTGCTATGCAATTTGACCTTCAACGTATTCAGAGCTTGGTCCGCTCTTATCTGATTTGTTGCTCCTCAAAGATCAGATTAGATTAGATTTGAGTGTAAGCAATAATATTGCAGACTTCATGTCAAGGAGAGCTTCCTTCAGAGATTTTATTCTTGGTTGGACTCTGAGCATGGACCGCTCTTATCTGATTTGGTACTCCTCAAAGATCAGATTGGATTAAATTATAATGTGAGAAATAATATTGAGGAAGTCCGCAGTCGCGGTTGAGATAGTACAATGGACATCAATGTCTGAGTGCTTGGAGACCTCGTTCTTCGGCGGTTCTCCGGCCTACCCCACTTCTCTATCTTGTATCTATCTTGTCGAGGCCAGCGTACTTCAGAAATGTTATTCGGTACCAACACTTGCACTTCCAATTAATATCATTATCTTCTACTCAGAGACGCGGCTTCTCAAGAGTTTCTCTCGGTTTACTACCTTCCCACTTCTTCTAAGCCACTGTGTTATTCTAAGTTGACCTTCTAAGACTCTCTTATCTGATTTGGTACTCCTCAAAAATCAGATTAGATTATATATATAATATATAGAATAATATTATGGACTATATATAGAATAATATTACGGACTTCCTGTGAAGGGCAGCATCGTTCAGTGAGTTTATTCGGTAACACCAGTTCCCAATTAATAATATTATCTGATTTTCAGATGTGACTTGAGGCCAAGGATTTCTCAAGCATCTCTAGGTTGAGTGGCTGTCCTTAGACTCACTTAGGCCTTTTGAAGGCCTATTGTGACACCACTGGAGCTTTTGTTGTACACCTCTAGATCTTCTAGTATCACTGTCTTCGCTCTTCCTTATTGTCATTGTGTCTCCTTCTCAGCCATTGTCTTTTTCTAAGACTTTGTATTCTTCTAAGACATTGTCTTCTTATAAGCCATTCTCTTCAAACTCAATGTCTTCTAAACCATTGTATCCTTCTAAGTCATGATTCTACTTTCAATTGTCTTCTTCTCAGCCATTGTCTTCTTCTAAGACATTGTCTTCTTCTAAGCCATTGTCTCCTTTTAAACCATTCTCTTCTTCTTTTGTCTTCTTCTAAGCCATTGTATCCTTCTAAGCCATTGTCTCCTTTTAAACCATTCTCTTCTTCTTTTGTCTTCTTCTAAGCCATTGTATCCTTCTAAGCCATTGTCTCCTTCTCAGCCATTGTCTTCTTCTAAGACATTGTCTTCTTCTAAGACATTGTCTTCTTCTAAGCCATTGTCTCCTTTCCATTCTCTCCATTCTCTTCTAACTCAATGTCTTCTAAACCATTGTATCCTTCTAAGTCAGGATTCTTCTCAGCCATTGTCTTCTTCTAAGACATTGTCTTCTTCTAAGCCATTTTATCCTTTTAAACCATTCTCTTCTTCTTTAGTCTTCTTCTAAGCCATTGTATCCTTCTAAGCCATTGTCTCCTTCTCAGCCATTGTCTTCTTCTAAGACATTGCCTTCTTCTAAGCCATTGTCTCCTTTCCATTCTCTTCTAACTCAATGTCTTCTAAACCATTGTCTCCTTTCCATTCTCTTCTAACTCAATGTCTTCTAAACCATTGTATCCTTCTAAGTCAGGATTCTTCTTTCCATTGTCTTCTCAGCCATTGTCTTCTTCTAAGACATTGTCTTCTTCTAAGCCATTGTCTCCTTTTAAACCATTCTCTTCTTCTTTTGTCTTCTTCTAAGCCACTGTATCCTTCTAAGCCATTGTCTCCTTTTAAACCATTCTCTTCTTCTTTTGTCTTCTTCTAAGCCATTGTATCCTTCTAAGCCATTGTCTCCTTCTCAGCCATTGTCTTCTTCTAAGACATTGTCTTCTTCTAAGCCATTGTCTCCTTTCCATTCTCTCCATTCTCTTCTAACTCAATGTCTTCTAAACCATTGTATCCTTCTAATTCAGGATTCTTCTTTCCATTGTCTTCTTCTAAGCTATTGTCTTCTTCTAAGCCAATTTATTCTTGTTGAAGTTGTACCTTCACATCTTTCCCGTTTCAATTTACACGCCCACTTTCAGTTGTGTGGGTATAGTCACATTTGTCTTGACTATTGTCGTTTTCAGTGTAGCTCAGGCTTCTTTTATGCTCGTGAACTCATTGAGCTATTGGACAAAATCATCTCCTGGAATTTTTGAGAAAACTTCAGGGTACTTACAGCAAAATATTCCATATTCCTATTTCACGGCAGATCGTTCCTCTGCATTTATGGTGCTTAAGTACCCAGTTTGCCTGCGAGATACATAAACAGTGGTGTTTAAAAGTTCGTGGTCACCTTAACAACATTTTTCTTTATTTTTATTGTATCTTATTTTCAAATATAAAGAATATGTTTTCTTCACAAAAAATACTTTTTATTCCAAATAATAATAAACACAATTTTTGTGTGAGATGTCTGAAAACTTCTCCACTCCACGGTGTATTCAATTTCCCTTTAAAACCCGGTATAAATTGTGGCATAGAACATTCACGCACTTAAAGCCTTTAAACTATCTTGACATTAAATTAAGCTATAATGAAGAAATCATCACCTCTGTGGATCGTGATAGGCGAAGCGGGTGTGTAGTACAACTTCTCTCTCTTTATGTGTGTGTGTTTATATGTGCCTGCATAAGTGACTTGTGGGTGAACTGTAAGTGCAGTGTAAAGTGTTGAGTGCAAAAGGTTGGGTGCACCTTGACCGTTCGGCTGCTTGCTGAGCATGTACACATGTATGAGTGTGTGAGCTGAGTGTGTGCTTGTATGTGATTGTTGTGTGTGATTGTGTGTGTAACTGCCAATTATGCCGATGCCGATTATACAAATTACACCATAGCGCTAATGCAAGCTTGCACATATGCGTATGCGTGTGTCTGTGCCCGTGTGTGGGGGCGTTAATCAAAGGCAGCAGCAGAAGCGTTGCATACATTTAGGCTTGTCAAAAGTGCGTTCGTCCGTGAAGTCATCTGGCTGGTTGAGGGGATGTGTGTGTGTGTGTGTTTCTGTGAGTGCGTGTTGGTAGTGCTGGTGTTGTTGTTGTTAGTGTTGTTGGTGCTGGTGTTGTTGTTGTTAGTGTTGTTGGTGTTGATGGTGTTGTTGGTGTTTTGTTAGTATGCTGTTAGTACTGTTGTTGTTGTTGATGTTGTTGCTGTTGTTGTTGTTAGTATTGTTGTTCAGCTTGTTACCGTCGTTGTTCTTGTTGTTGTTTCCGGCGTATGCGTAGCTACCAATTTGTATTTGTTTAATAAAGGCTTTCGTGTAAGCGGAGACCTGCTCTGTCTCTGTGTGCGTTGTGTTGCTGTGTATTTATCCCTACTTTATTTAATAGAACACGGGTTAATGTGTGACATTAGCTTGCGCGAGCCCTACATAATCTTGATTATAATGGTGTGCGTTTGCGAAGTATGAGTGTGGGTGTTTGTTTGTTTGTTTGTATACAAATGAACGAGAGCATTGATTTTGATTTGATTTTGGCCTCATTGCTGCGAAATTAGCATACTTTAAACTAGAATTAAATAAGTCACATTCCTTGTTGGGCCTTAGATTAACTTGATTAGATGCAGAGTTGAATTATTCGAAATTCGTAGCATATCTCAAGGGGTTTCTTCAACATATGTGAGTTGGCCCAACTACCTCTGTTGTCTCTGTGTTCGCTTAACCCTAAATTTTGGGTGTATATGGTATTGGTATCGCCAATCATCCCCATTGTTATTTTCACCCAAGTCTATTGCACCCCCAGTCTTCTTTCTCGCCCTTTTAACCCTTCCGCATATGGTTTAGCTCAGAAATTAATTTATCAAAATTACCCAGAAAACAATCACACGTCACATTTGATCCCTAAAATACCCGCAACAGGCAAAGGAATCCCCAACCGCACCATTGCTTCAACTTTGGCCTCGACTGCATTCATCTTCATATGTGTGAGCGACGAAGAAATCCATGGAAATCCATCTGTGCTTCGTTCATGTCGTTCCTTAACTGTTTTCTTGTGTGCTTGGGTGTCTTGCTGCCTGCAGTCGCTCACATGTGAACGAGTGTGCGTGCAACTGTGGCTGTGTTTGTGCTCACTTGTGTGTGTGCAATTTCGCTCTCATGACATATTAGGTTCCTTCCTTTTCGGTACGAGTACGTTTCTACTTTTTTTTTCTCAGAATTGTTTTGTTGGTATTTCTATTTTTTGTGTGTGGCGTGTGTTTTGTTTGGCTAAACTGCCAACATAAATGTCAGCCTCAGCGCCAACAAGAACAAATCTTGGTTTTCCTCTTGCTACTTTGGCGTTGCCCTCCTCGCTTCTGCTTCGCAATCAGTCAGTGTGTGAGCTTCAGCAGATGATTGCAAAATCCTGTTCTATGAGGGTTAAATCCCTCAAGGTATACTACAAAGCACAAGCAGCAGCAGCAACACCACTCGCACATGTGTCAGGTGCCACACACCCACGCACACAACCAACACACACGCATCCTCACACATATGATTAAAGAAAATATGCAGAATTCATTTCTTCTCTGGTTGCTGTTGGGCTTCGTTGTTGTTGTTGTTGTTGTTGTTGTTGTTGTTGTTGTTTGTGTATTACCATTCTTCTACGCAATTCTACACAGTATTATTGTGGTTGTGTAGGCGTTTGTTTGTGTGCCCATGTATGTGTGTTCCCATGGAGGTGTTTCTTTATCTTTCCCTCTTATGACGTTTACCTGTCTCGTGCGTTATCCACACTCAGGTAAAATTTGTAATTTTCAATTTTAAAGTTTCAAAGGAAATTAGTCCTTTGTTTGTGTGTGTGTGCGTGCATTTGAAGTAAAACTATCAAACGGAGAAACATAAAGAAAAGAAAAAGGCCAACAAAAACAAACTTAAATTGAAAAGCAACAAAAGGGTTAAGCGTCTGAGTTAACTCACTTTGTTAGTCTCAAAGGACTCTCCAGTTACGAGCGCATATCCATCCTTCGAAACTATGAATATTTCCGGTTTATTATTTCAGTTTTCTTCACTGAAATTGTGCACACACTCTTGGGCAATTGTTAAATGAAAATGCTTTTAGGCGCCCTAAAGCATATTTCCAAATAATCAAATTGGAATAGTTTAAACAATTTGTGAAAGTTTCATGTGTGATTGTTTTTTCCGTTTATAACTTTTAATTTGTTGGCTATGTTATTTTTGTAGCATATTTTTTGGTGTGTGAGAGCGGTACTAAAGCTTCGCAGTTCTTTAGAAGGTGCTCTGGTGTTTCTTCGGCATCCGTGCAGAACCTACACGTGTGTACTGGTGAGAGTCTCAGTTTCAGGAGGTGGCTTCTTAAACGACAGTGGCCTGTTTGTGAAACATATTTTTAGGCGCATAAATACGAAGGCGTCCTTTTTTAATTTGAATCAAAGTGAGATTATGATTTAATATAGATTTAAATCAAAACAATGAATATGAAAAATAAAGCAGAGCATACTATTAGGAGCTCTCGAGACCATTGCTTCCTTCCTTTGAATTAAGCAGCGTAAGTTTCGAGCATAACAAGTTTTCTTCTATTTTAATATTAATTGTTAATTATAATAAATTATTAACAATAATTTAATAATAATAAATAATATCTGAAATAATTTTTTATTTAATTTCCAAATAAAATAATAAATTAAAATCTGAAATAATTATAAATGTTTGCAACTTAATAATAAATTATTATTAATAATTATTAATTATTATTATAATTAAATTGTCCAAAGCATACTTTTAGGCCAAGTTTCTAAAGATTGTGTTATTCTGTTTTAATTGCTTTAATTTAAATATAATATAAAATTTATTTTTGTATAATTTCCAATTGAAACTGCTAAAATAAAGCATACTTTTAGGCTCTATGAGTTTTTAATACTGTTGTTCCAGTGAAAACATAAGTTTTTGTTGCCCTGAGTTCAATTGTATTTAATTTGTTTTATTTATCATAGCATACTTTTAGGAACCAAGTCTCTTTTATTTCCCTTTTTATTATTAATATAAAATATTAAATATTTTATAATAATTATAAAAATATAATTAATGTTAAATAATAATTACAAAAATATAATTAATATTAAATAATAATAATGTATAAAATATATCATAAAAGCCTACAAATTTGTTTCCCACACACAAACTCTTAAATGGGATATTAAAGATAATACACAGCATACTTTCGGGCGTGTTATGGCTTAGCAAAGAAATATCAAAAACCAAAACTAATCAATTAACCGAAACGAAATGTAATTTCATGCCACACGTTAACACTTCGCCGGGATTATACGCTTAATTCTGGTCATGGTTTATTGTTATTTGTTGCTTTGCTTTTTTCGATTAACTTTATTGGCATGTGCGAGAGAGTGTGGTTCGTTCTGATGCTTCTGTTTTGTTTTTACCTATACGCATATGCCAATTGTATTGTAATTTAAATCCATTCCCATATACACGTCACCAATCACAGTGCTGCGTGTTGGTGTGTGTGTGTGTGAATGGTGCGAGGAAGTGATGGCTTCAACACGTACGCATAACTCAAAGGATCGAAACTCGCAGTGGCTGCACGAGCGATTCAGCAGAAGAGTGCTAAAATCACAACTCAACAAAGCACAAAGTAACAACAACATCAGCAACAACAACACCACCAATAAACGCAAAGGTAATGGCAGAGGCAATCACAAACACCTTTCCCGCCTCGAGCCAATAACAAACAAATAATAATAATACAAAGAAAAGGAATAAATACAATGAAAGATTAGTTGAAAAGCGAACGAAATGGCATCGAAAAGCATTCTTCATGGCATTTCAAACAAACTCGCTCGCACACACATGCCCGCAGACACACACAGATCCGTGCATTAAACCCATTGCCACCGCATGCTCGTACATTTAGCGGACGACGCTGCTCTGCTTTCTGCCCTGCTCTGTGCTCTATGCTCTGCCTTCTTTGGCATCTCAGCCAATACATCAGCGAAAATCCTTTCAACTTCCTTCTCGTGCGTGTGTGTTCTTTGCTTTATTTTTATTTTCTTTTTTCCTTTCTTTGCGTTTTTTGTTAGTGTTGCAAAAGCATCTCAAAAGTAAAAGAAATCTGCTCGCACACGCACCAATGTACGTGTACGTGTGGAGCACACTCTCCAACATAAATCAGCAAAATGTGTGCTTATAATCCTGTAAATGGACGACAGGATGTGTGGCAAGGCGAGAGTTGAGCTGTTGCTGAAATCTCTCGCTTGCTTGTTAGATTGAAATTAAGTAGAAAATTAAATAAACAACACAATATGCTGAGTCAAAGATAATATTATTAACACAAATCAAACAACAACAAAGGAGCAGGATATTCCTTAACACACGCAGATATTAGCTGAGACGCACAGGCACACACACACACACACCCACACACAGATGGACACATGGGGAGGCTCAATTATACTGAGTTAAGTTAAGGCAGCAACAGTCAAGTTAGTCAAGTCAGAGGCAGTCGGAGCCGACAACGGCTGTTGCTGCTGCTGCTACTGTTGCTGTTCCTAAATCTTTTTGCTAATAATATGGTAATCCTTTTATGTGGGTTAATCGCTTGACATTTGTTGTATTGGCTGCAGTTAGTTTTGCTGTTTGGCCTGTTGCCACTATTGTTGTTATTGTGGCTTTCGTTGTGATTATTGCTGCTCCTGTCGAAGTGTTAATTGCAAGTCATATTGTTTGCCTTATGAGGAATTAGTTTGCACACACACGTACATGCTTTGCGTTGATTTCGTTGCTGAGATTTGTGGCGTGGCGTGGCGTGATTTCTGGTAAACGCTTCAATTAGAAATGGACGAGTCATTCTTATGAATGAACATTTATGAGCAAGTTTAGACGTCTTTAATTGGGGAAATCGGTTTCCTTTGAATTGGTAATTGAAAAAGCCTCCGATAGAGATGGCAATGCTGAATTATTTTATTCCCATAAACCCATTGGATATAGAAGATTACTAGTTATAAATGCCTATAAATTGTATAATAAAATATTTGTATTTTCAGTTCACTCAATTCACAACTGAACTATTTTGTCTATCTTCGTTTCGAACACACTACATAATAATTGCACTATGATACACAACTATTGCTGACTCATGTGTGATATAATAAAGTGACCCCATTCTTGCTCCTTATTAACCGCTCCGTATAAGAACCAGTCTCAGTAACCAAATTGTATGCCGATTGATGTTGCATAGTTATGTATTATGTATATAAATAGTCTCTTCAGAGGACTATTTCACATCGCTCTTGTGGGACCTGCGTCTATTGAGTGATAAATTTCTTCTAAGATAAACTGTTGTTCTAAATCTGTCTTCAAATTCCTTTTGACACTTCTATTCTAGCTTCCACTCTGGTGGATATTACAGTCGGTCCAATATTCTATATAATTTTGGCATAAATATAATAATATTCTAATGCAATTTTCCCCTTGAACCCAGAATGAACTAAAAGCACCTAAAAGTATTCTACACTTTGATATCAATTTACTAAATTTGTGTATAATTGTTGTTTGCAGCATATTTTTAGGTGCCAGAAACAAATCACTAGTACCCGATCATTAGTTCATATAAGAGATCTCCAAGGAGAGAGAGTCTCTGCTTATCATTCCATATTAAATGGTGTAATTGTGAGATAAATTGTGTAGCATATTTTTAGGTGGCACAAAAAACCTTTATTGCCCTCATTATTGATCATTGGTTCGTATCAGAGATATGCATAGGATACTTTCATGATATTCTACACTTCATATCAATTACCAGATTTATTTATAAATGTGTGCAGCATATTTTTAGGTGCCAGAAAGACGTCGCAATTGCCTACATTACTGATCATTGGTTCCTATCAGAGATATCCAAGGAATACTTCCATGAGTCTTGTGAAAGTCCCCACTTACCATTCCATATTTTGTAAAAATTGTCTATGTAATTGGGAGATAAATTGTGTAGCATGTTTTTAGGTGCCACAAAAAGCCTTTAGTGTGCTCATTAGTGATACTTATTTTGTATCAGAGATAACCAAGGAATATTTTCATGAGTCTTGTGAAAGTCCCCACTTATTCCATATTATAAAAAAGAATTGTTTATACAATAAAGAGATAAATTGTGTAGCATATTTTTAGGTGGCACAAAAAAGCCTCATTGGTTCTTATCAGAGATAACCAAGGAATACTTTCATAAATTTTATGGAAGTCGCCACTTACCATTCCATATTATATAAAAATTATTTATATAATACGGAGTTAAATTGTGTAGTATATTTTTAGGTGCCCACAACGAAACTTCGGATAAAATTCATGCAGACCTCTGGTTCATATCAGAGTACTTTTTGGTCTCCGTATTTTACTCAGATGCCACAAAAAACTACCAAAGAGATTCGGAAGTAGATTCTTCGTTCGTATCGCTTAACAAATAATTATGATATAGCCTAAAAGTAGACTCCCATCCACGTCAAGTTTCTTCAATTATATCAAAGCCTGCGATTTAGTTCTCATAAAATGCCTGTCTACTTTTAGGCTTTTCAAGTACAATATTTGAGATATGCTGCCAACATCCCCTCCTCTACACAATCCTGTAAATCCAGCGACAAGCTGCTACTACTAAAGTGGCCTTCTGTCAGCCTACCATCTCAGTCCCCACAGTCGTGTCGAGTGTGTTTCGTTTCGTGTTCATGAATGTGTGAAAAAGTAACTTATTTGACAACTTTGTTCCATATTTACTCACTACTTAGCTACGCTTTTTCCATGGAACACAGAACAGAATTCCTTTGCATAAAAGTCCTGAACTAGTTTTTTAAAATACCTGACAAGCGAGCAACCGAAAAATGCCGCTAAAGTTAGGAAGCGCAAAAAATGTTGGCGTTGTGGTCCTTTGGGAGTAGATTTAGTACGCTTTTCTACTACTTTTTTCGTTTTATTTTTCCTCGAAATTACTTAAAACCGGGCGAAAGTGGCTGCAGGAGTGTGTCTTTCAACTGCTCAGTCTCGGCTGCTTCCCCACAAAAGTACCTCAGAATTATGGTTTGAGTGTGGGTGCAAGTGTGTTGTTGCATGTGGGTGAGTGTGTGTTTGTGTGAGCGTGTATGTGTGTGTGTTTGTGCGTGTAAGTATGTGTGTGTGGGAAACCAAAAGTACTTCTTTTCTTTTGCTACAAGTTTTTTATTTCCATTTTTTGCGGTTCAAGTGAAAATATGTCGCACGCGCATATTTTTTCTCCCCTGCTCGTTGCTCGGTTTTATGTAAGACATCAGCCGGGAGGAGCTGCTCTGCTTGAACTTGTTGCGGTTACTTTGTGCACAGTTTGTTGAGGATAATTTTCAGGATATTCTTTTTGCGCCAGAGAAAACAATAATATTTATGATGCAGCTTAAGTTTAAACCACCAACTACGACTACGCTGCCAAGCCAACTACGAATGCTCTATGGTGTGGTTGCAACGACATGCGTATGTTTGAGTGTGTTAGTGCGGTTGCAAGTTAATGCAGAAAGTCCTTTTTGGCGGTTGCCGCCAAACTCTGTCAATAACTTTTGCTTGCTTATTTAACGCTTTTGCATAAACGACTGCATTTTTCATCAACAGCAATTCTCGACTTTTTTCTTGCGAAACTAAAAAAAAATATCCTCGGATTATCTTTAAAGTTTGCTCCTGTTGTTCGCAGGAAAAGGGAGCGACCTCGCACAATAAAACTTTTCAGCAACTTTTCCTAAGAGCTTTTATCTAGCGTCAATTTTTCTTTTAAACATATTTTGCGGGAGTCTTCCTTTTTTGTGTCCTTCTGCCGATTGAAATCCCTGGCGTACATTTTTGTCACACTTGTAAAAGTAACAAATTTTGTTCTGTATTTTTTTCCTGTTTGTTGTTCTTTGTGTTCGTTCGTTCGGCTCGCCTGGAAAGTGTCCTTATTTGAAAGTGTCAACAGTTTTGAGTGAGGTGTTTGCGCACTTTTGGGAATTTTTCGCTTCATCTTTCTGTTTGTTTCGCTTTTGTCTTTTAATGCATTTATGACAGTTTAAAATTTGACATTTGAAATTCTGCAAATTGGGCAAAGAAAGGCGCGTAGGGATATTTGCTTCCCTTGAGTGAGTATGTTATACGCGTGGGTGTCCCACGGAGGTGGCACAGCACAACACTTTCCACGGAAAGGCCTTGGCTCGGAGCAAATGTGACTGTCAGCCCAATTGAGAAGGTTTCATTATATGATTTCATCGTTGAGTTGGTGCTCTTCTGCCTTTCAATCGAGAAGTTTGCTCCTCAGTTGCTGCTGTTGTTGTATTAAGGTCCCGATTGTCGTACAGTGACAGCGTTCTAACATCACAATTACTTACGCTGATGTCCTTGATGAATATCAATGTTAGGTACAAGTTTGAGTGCTTATCAGAGCACTACACAAGCTCAATCAGAAAGTGTGTGTTGTGATTCAGAGTGATGCACAAGCGTTATTCAGATAGTTTCACAGTCAGGCTTCAATCAGATTTGCACTCATGTTTAAGAGAGACTTCAGTCGTGGTTCAGATTCGTATTTCAGACAGATTTCAATTCATTCTCATGATTTTGAAATATTCTCACTCATGATTTGGAAAGATTCCTATTTACATACATACTTCAGACAGGTTCATTAATCACACTATGATTCTGAGAGGTTCACACCATAATTCAAACAGATTCACTCTATGATCCAGACTGATTCACACTATGATTCAGACAGATTCACTCTATGATTCTGACAGATTCACACTATGATTCAGATAGATTCACACTATGATTCAGACAGATTCACTCTATGATTCGGACAGATTCTTACTATGATTCAGCCAGGTTCATACTATAATTCAGATAGATTCATGATATGATTCAGACAGATTCATACTATGATTCAGACAGATTCAGACTATGATTCTGAGAGGTTCACACCATAATTTAAACAGATTCACTCTATGATCTAGATAGATTCGCACTATGATTCAGACAGATTCACTCTATGATTCAGACAGATTCACACTATCATTCAGACAGATTCACACTATGATTCAGATTGATTCACGCTATATAATTTGAAGATCTTGACGCGCGCCTTCTTCTGCGAGTAGTGGATCAATTGTAGATCAATCAGCGTGATGGTATTGTAACCAACGAGAGGACTCATGACTCTGGACAGATTCCTAATCATATTTCTTACAGATTCCTACTCATATTTCTTACAGATTCTCATTTGTGATTCATAATCTTGGCTCATTTATAATCGTTGTTCTCATAGCACACTTCTACTTCCTTTTTAGTCCTTTAGTTTATTTCCCTCCATACAAAAAGTTATCTCATTCATATGCTCCTCGTATGGAGCTCTTAAGCCTTGAATTATGCAACAGTTTTAAACGTTTTTCAATATACTTTCTTCATCTTGTTTAGTATGATAGTGAATATATTTCATCCTTCTCAATGTTATAGATTATTGACAACTGATCAGGTCAGTTATGCAAGACTGAAATTGCATATTAACTTCTATTTTATTGCAGCGCTTTCAAGGATAATTTCTTTACTTAGTTTATATGAGTATTGACCGATTATTTGACGATTAGACCAATTTGCAGTTGTCCTTCTTATCTGAAACTTGAATTAGCAGCTCTTGGGACCAGTGAAAACCTTACTGGAATAATTCAGTGCCCACATTTGAAGCTTCGATGCCTATCCACTCAAATACGAGTACAATGAACTGCTTTCAAAATATATTTCAGTGCATGGCAGTAGGCGCCCAAGCCCCCAAACACCACCACCAACCCACTCACAACAAAATTAATCAACTTTCGTTACTCGTACATATTTGTTTGAGCGAGGTTTATTCAACAAATATTTGAAAATATTTACTTTATTGTGGGCACAGACGCAATTTAGGACTATTTTATGTGCCCACTTGTATTTGTGTATGCGAGTGCCTGTGTGTGTGTATGTGTGGCTGTGTGCAAGTAAAATAATCACTTTGATTACGCTGGCAACAACAATTACAACAATTAGTTACATTAGGTAAATTTCCTATTGTTCTAATCATTATTATCAAAATACAACTTACAACAGGGGACAAATTGGTTTGTCAGAGTTACAGTTGTTGCCCTAATGTTGTTATTTTATTGTTGTTCTAGTCATTATTATTATTGTTGTAGCTGTTGTAGTTGTTGTTGCTGTTCAATTGTAGTATGTGCGGTTTTTCGGTTATGCTGCAATATTATTGCATTTTAACAAGTCCCAAAGAGCTGCCTACTTAGGCTACCAAAATTATTGCTCTATTGATTTTGTCTTTGCTTTGGAGTGGGTGGCGGCCCAGAGCTGGCGGTAGCAGAGGTAGTCTCCCAGAGCATTGAGTGAAGCCATGCAGAATCTAATTTAAACAGCTACACTTCAGTTAATCTGTATTGTGTGTCGAGGTATCTGGGTCAGTTTCAACAAACTTTCCAAAGGACACCTGCGAGCTTTTAATCAGTTGGCCATATTTGTAATGCAATTGAATATTCCTTGTATGGTGTGAACGATGAGGAGCAAGTTTAGTCAAATGAGGATGCATCGTGTGTAAGATGAGGATGCATCGTTTGTAAGATGAGGATGCTTCGTCTTTAATATGAACAATTAAGTAACAAAATCTTCAGTAGACTCGTAGCTAACATGTATTGCATGCCAACGCTTCATGCGAGAAATAATTCCCGTACGTATGAATTATCACAGGTGCGTACTGAAATATGAGCAACATAGAACAATTGATTATTATTGTCCGTGCGTGAAGGTACTTTTGAAAAAGGTATTATGGATTCAATCCAATGAAACGCGCTAAGCTCCTTCCACTTAGAGAGAGAAAGCAACTATATAAAATATATCAGAAAAAATATAGAAAAGGTAGAGAAGAATTGGGCGAGAAGACTAGTGGAAGTTTCCTTTTAATATTACCTACTTCCACTTAACATAGAGAAAGCATATGTAGGAAATATATCTAAAAAAGTAGAGAAGAGATTTGGGTGAGGAGATCAGATGAAGAAGGCTCCTTTTAATATTAGTTCCTTCCACTTACCATAGTGAAAGGATATGTAGAAAATATATCAATAATATATCTAAAAAGTAGAGAAGAATTGAAGAGTGAGAAAACCATTGGAAGGCTCCTTTGAATAATGATGTATGTATCACCACAACATTTCAACATACGAGGGAACTAATTTTGAAGGGGCTGGTCAGGGTTGCTTCCAAGTTTCTTAGAGTTGTTCCAAATTTGGTCACACAAAATCTTTCGAAACTGAGGCGGGTATCGAAACATGTGTGGGCCTATGTAAAAAAAAAGAAAACGAATAATTGGTTGTTAACATTCGAAGCCAATCCCAAAAAGGACTCGCAAAACATAGGCTGCCCTCCGCTACCTGCCTGCCCTCCGCTACCTGCCTGCCCTACGCTACCTGCCTGCCTTCCGGTACCTGCCTGCTCTCCGCTACCTGCCTGCCTTCCGCTACCTGCCTGCTCTCCGCTACCTGCCTGCCCTCAGCTACCTGCCTGCCTTCCGCTACCTGCCTGCTCTCCGCTACCTGCCTGCCCTCCGCTACCTGCCTGCCCTCCGCTACTTGCCTGCCTTCAGCTACCTGCCTGCCTTCCGCTACATACCTGCCCTCCGCTACCTGCCTGGCCTCCGCTACCTGCCTGCCTTCCGCTACTTGCCTGCCTTCAGCTACCTGCCTGCCTTCCGCTACCTACCTGCCCTCCGCTACTTGCCTGCCTTCCGCTACTTGCCTGCCCTCCGCTACCTGCCTGCCCTCCGCTACCTGCCTGCCTTCCGCTACCTACCTGCCCTCCGCTACCTGGTAATCCTTTGTTATGATCCATTAAGAACCTGTGTATGCCTTCAACTTTACTTGTGTCTTTCTACCACTATTCTTGGTACACTTCAGTACACTTTTCCCCCATAGTTGTGGTATAAGATCCTCCTCTTTTCTCTCTTTTAAAGGCCCAACAGTTGTCACTTCCTGCCTTCTGTTTCTCCATAGCCTATTCTAAAATATTTTCTGTGAACAAATTTTTAACCATTTTATATTTTAGGATAATTGTTCTGGAAACAGAATCCGTTGAAATAATTGGAATCTTAGAAGGTCTCAATTGACATTTCCTAAGCTGCATTTTGTATAAATTTTTAATATATTTTTATTTAACATATTTTATATATATTAAAGGATGCTTCTAGGAGAGCTTAGAGACAACTGAGGCCATCACATTGCCTTTGATTTCTGCAAGGGAACTTTGTGCTCAGAGCACTCATATTGGTCCTTAGAGCCAAGAGTCGATTGCACTCTTTCGAGACTCTCTCTGCAGAAGATTTTCAGGAACTTGTTTCATCCAGGAGATTTTCAGGAACTTGTTCCATTGAACACCCCGGTGACCAGTTTCACCATCTGAAGATTACGCAAGAGAAAATTCCACTACCTTGGCTGTGATCATCTGATGAACTTCTTAGACGTCATCACCCCTCTTCTGAGTTTACAATCGAGTTGCTTTGTGGGTTGAGTAAAGTACCTACGAGAAATATGCCATTGTTACTTAATAATTACCGCCCACCATAGCCGCCCATACATGTCGCTGTCACAGCGCGTTAATTCAATACTCGTACAAAACAATTACGAGTATTGTCGCCGCGCGAAGTGCCCCGCTGAAATTGCTACTTTACAGCCATTAAACCTCCACTTAGGTTGTAGAAGTCCTCACTTTACACATTTTTACAATTACATTACAATTCTATTCCCTTTTTTTCTTGCTCCTTTTCTACACAATCATCATCATCATCGTCGTCGTCATCATAATCAACTAAAGTGAAGTATCAAATTACTGAAGTAATCATGCCACCAATTGCTGCTCCTTCTTCCTTGCGCTGTATTTTTCATTTTTCTCAATGGTGTGTGTGTGAGTGTGGTTTTTTCGCTTCTCTTGTGTATTGTGGACGAAGCATGCTCCTCGTGGTTCACATCATCTCGATTTCATAATATGCGCTGCCACCGCCTTCAAGTGCTGCCAACTTCAGTTTATATCGATACGCGCTGCCATTGCTGCCGCCTCAGTGTTTATGTATGAGTATTTATATGAGCGTGTTTGCTATGGGTGGGAGTGTGTAGGTGTGTGTTTATGTCAGTGTGTGTGTGTGTGTGGTGCATTCCTGGTGCGTGCGTTTGTCGTCGTCATTTTAGCAATTCTAATCAATTTTTATTATTTTTACAATCTTCTGCGCAATGAAAGGAAGAGGTCCTTTTGCTTTCGCTTTTCTGCCTCACTTTTTTTTTCTTACGCTTGCTTACACGTTCGTCTTGCTGCGTCCGGTGTTGTTGTTGTTGTTGGTGTTGCTATTTCTGTTGCGGTTGTTGCCTGGCTTGCCTTACGTGTACGTGTTGCCTGTCTTGTCTGTCTGCCCATCCATCCAACCAACCAACCATCCATCCAACCTTCCTTCCATCCATCCATCCATCTATCGGTCCGTCTGTGTGTCTGTCTGTTTGGCTGTGTTGTTGGCTGCCAAATCGCTCGCTTGGGGTAAATTTTGTAGTCGTGTAAAAATGCGAATATGTTTACGTTATGATTTTCTTCTTCAAATCAGAATTCAGCAGCAGTACGAATAAATTTACTTCCGAATGTCATTAAATTGTTTTCCGATATATATTATTATTGGATGGATGTGTTTATGCGTGTGTGTGTGTGTGTGTGAGTGTGATTGTGTGTTTTGTACGCATCCACGTTCACCTCCGCATTCATCGTACATGTTCCTTCGCCGGATAAGGTGGTTTTCTTATTTGCTGCCATGGCGTGCTGTGATGTGCTCTGTGCTTGCTTGCTGCCTCTCCAAAATATATTCTTTCCGGCATTATTTTGATTGCTGATACTATTGATTTCGTTGTGAGATTTATGATGAAATTTTGGGCAAAATTAAACACATTTTAAATGGAATTTAAGAGGATTTATATTGGGGGACTTGTTTTCTGTGTGCGTCTCTTTGATTTCTCGTGTGATTTTCAGTGGTAATAGGCAAACTTCCTTTCATTTCCTCCTTAATGCTAAATTAGCTGTTGTTTCAGCAGAGTGTTGGTGGATTTTTCATGTATTTTCCTATAGCTGCCTCAACGGGGGAATCGGACACGCTTTTTATTTTTGTTTTAAACCGGTGCAATTCAGGCTCAAAAGAATATATCCTTAATATAATGGAGCGAAGAAAAGGAATAAAACCCATCGTTTTGTTGCAAATGTTTCAGAGTACGGCCGAAGTTTTATTTGGTCCACAGCTTCATCAGTATGTCTCAATTAGAATTGGTTCCATAGGTTCTCCAGAGTGTGCTTGAACTTTCGTTCCATTGGTTCTGCAGAGTACGATAGAACTGAAATTTCTTCCAGAGACTCTAGAGTTTGTTCCACAGGTTCCAGAGTACGAGAGAACTAGAATTTCTTCCTCAGATTCCTGAATACGATTCAACTAGAATTTGTTCCTCCGCTTCTCCAAAGTTCGACTCAACTGGAATTTGTTTCACAGGTTCCAAAGTACGAGTGAATTATAATTTCTTTATCACATTCAGAGTTCGACTGAAATAGAATTTCTTCCATAGGTTCTCCAGAGTATGATTGAACTGAACTTTGTTCCATTGGTTTTCCAGAGTATGATTGAACTGAACTTTGTTCCATTGGTTTTCCAGAGTACGATTGATCTGAACTTTGTTCCATTGGTTTTCCAGAGTACGATTCAACTGAAATTTCTTCCAGAGATTCAAGAGTATGACTCAACTAGAGTTTGTTCCAGCGGTTTCAGAGTGAAACGGAACTGAAATGAAATTTGTTCCATAGGTTCCAGAGTCCGATTTAACCAGAGCTTGTTTCACAGGTTACAGAGTGCGACGGAACTAGAATTTCTTCCTCAGGTTCCTGAATACGATTGAACTAGAATTTCTTCCTCAGAGTCCGACTGAACTAAAATTTGTCCTCAGCTTCTCCCAAGTACGATTGAACTGGAATTTGCTCCACAGGTTCCAGAGTGCGACTGAGCATTAAATTTGTTCAAAAGGTTTCCGAGTGCAAGTGAACTAGAATTTGTTCCATAGGTTCTCCAGAGTACCACTGAACTAGAATTTGTTCCACAGGCTCCCAAATGCGACTGAAGTAGAATTATTTCCATAGATTCTCTAGTGTGCGATTGAACTAGAATTTCTTCCTCAGGTTTCAGAGTCCGACTGAACTAGAAGTTGTTCTCTTCATTATTTTCGATAGTGTGCACTTAACTGGACAGAAATTTATTGCTGCTCAGCTGATATAAAGAATAATACTCCAGTCTTCCGATTTGTTTGATCTTTACTGCTTCAAGGAGACTCTCGCAGTTCCAAGAATGAATCATTTTTCCTTTCAGAGAGTCTGAAAGTGATCAATATGGAACAAGTTGCGTGGAACAGTTATACAATTGTAGTTCTTATTCCTCAAGGCGACTGAGCTAGATTCCAGATCCTTACGAACAAGGGTTACTTTCTTTATTAGCGATACTTGATGATAACATAAGTTCGGAAATATTCATTATATTCGAAAAACCTGCCTATTACACCGATTCTCACCCATGTTTAGATTGCTTGAATTTCTCCCAATTGCTCATAAATTGTTGGCTGACAACAGTTCCAGTCAATTTTCGTCCTGGACAATTCGATTTGATTGACTGCAAATGCTTGAATCGGTAATAAAGTGACATAAATTTATTTTCTGGCTCCCCGCTGCTTGCTCTGCTCTGCTTTTCTTGGCTCTGCCTCGGTCATTGCGTGCAGTTTTTCGGTTCGTTTGGAGTCCTTTTTTCTGCTCATTTTACCAGGGTGGTCCTAAATCAGTAAAATTGTGAAAAGTCAACAGGCAAAAAGGATGATGAACCAACCTCAAAAGGAAGGACCCTTTTTTGCCTACGATTTAAAGTCATAAAAGCATTTTTCTTCATCATTTATAAAGCGACAACCGGCGGCCGAAGGCATCAGGCAGCAGGCAGCTCCGGTCAACAACGTAAAGTAAGCTGTAGGCTTCCGCTATGGAGTATGGGGAAATTTGTATGTGACCGGAGGACTTGGGGAAAAGAGCGTAAAAACGTAGTGCATTAAGCACTTTGGTAAACATTCATCTCTTAAGTGCGGGCGGCTTGTGTCGCCAAGCATATTGCCGTCGATTGTGGTATTGTCGGACAGTCGACCAAAGAAAGAGAGGGAGAAAGGAAGAGAAGGACATCAGAGCGCTTTAGGAAATGTTGCTTGCTTTGTTGTTTTCTTTGGTTTACAAGAAAAAATTGTGAAAACCCCTTTTTGGGTCTTTGTTTGCTTTTAATGATAATCCTATAAATTTTAATGTTTTTGACCCACCCATGGTGGTGTTTTTGGTGCTTGTCCAAGTCAGTATGTGTGTGGGTGTGAGTGCGAGTGTGTGTCCCAAACAATAGCAACAAATCTCATATTTATATCATTTATATGCACCCTAACCGCTCTTCATCATTTTGCAGAACGCCATCATTTCGTCGGACTATCGCTTCCAATCACCGGCCGGCGGCTCTCCACTACCGTTGTGCAGTAACACCGACGGCACCGTGGCTGTTTTGCAGAACAATACTAACGCCGTGAATTCGGCCAGCGGCAATTCCACAACGAGCGGTCCGAACACCGTGCTCAGGGTCATTGTCGAATCGTTGCTGTATCCCGTATCGTTGGACATTTTGCATCAGATTTTCCAACGGTTCGGCAAAGTGCTGAAAATTGTCACATTCACCAAGAATAACTCATTCCAGGTAAGTCGATTTGGTTGTGGGGGCGTATCATCATCGCTCATATTTCGCATGTGTGACCACATGAGCCGTCGTTGCCCACTCAATTTTCCCCAATCTTGTCTAATAATATTACTTTCTCTATGTTCGTCCGCAGGCACTCATACAATACCCCGACCCACATTCGGCCCAACATGCCAAAACCATCCTGGATGGCCAAAATATCTACAACGGCTGCTGCACTCTACGCATCGACAATAGCAAATTGACAGCACTGAATGTCAAATACAACAATGACAAATCGCGGGATTTCACAAATCCATCATTGCCACCGGGCGAGCCGGGCGCCGACATGATGCCTACCGCCGGTGGCTTGGTGAATGCGAATGATTTGCTCCTGATTGCGGCCAGGCAGAGGCCATCACTAACAGGTGATAAAATAGGTAACATTTCTACTTTCCTTTTTTAGTTCTCTTTTTATTTAATATTATAATATTTTTGTTCATCTATCTCTGAATCTGGTGGCTCTTCTGGTTCTGGTCATGTTCTGCTTTTGTGTTCTTTTGTGTTCTTGTTGTTTGTTGTTGTTGTATTCTACTCTGTCCTATGCAACGAAATTCTAAATTTTTCTCTTACCTTTTCATTTGCTTTTGACTATGATTTATTATACCTCTTTAACTGCTGCTATACCGAATCTATAAATGTGTATAAATTATGTATAATAAATTGTCTATTGAAATTATATGATGTTCCTTTCCTAACTCCCCATGGTATCCTAGTCAAAAGTGTTCTTTACCATATCCCAGCGTGCATTTATTATATTCCCACCTAAATTCTAAGTAAGAAGATGCGCTGAAAACCGTCGGCAAGTTTGTGGTATGCAGTTGAAAACCCGCAATCCTGTGATGGATTCTTGTTACGCCTTACCGAATCAATTGTCACGTTGTTAAAGCCTCTCCTAGCTGTACCTTTTCTATATCAAAATAAGAGTAACTGTAGATCATTATATGTCCATTGATATTACTCGCAATTTCGCCAGAAATTGTTCTGGAACCTTTTCTATATCAAAAGAACAGATCGTACCTGAAGATCAGTTTATCTTCATTGACATTTCTTGCAATTTCTCTGGGAATTGTTCTGGAACCTATTCTATATCCAAAGAAGAGATCAGTTTATCTCCATTGACATTACTCGCAATTTCTCTGGGAATTGTTCTGGACCCTTTTCTATATCAAAAGAAGAGATCATAACTGAAGAACATTGTATCTCAACGCTTTTTCGCCAGGAACTGTTCTATAACACGGGAATGACCTGAAATATGTTTCTCGCGGAATTATTTTAATACAATCAATACCTGAAGAATCATGCAATCAATCGGTTCCCATTTTGGAATGGTTGTCGCTAAATGCCGGGACCTGAATAGCCATTCTATCATTCGTCTTCCATTTTAGACTTTTTATAGAATAATGCAGGGACTTCGATCCCATCGTCGTTTAGGAATCCTAACCCTCTTGATCGAATCGTTGTCATATTGTTAAAAGATCTTCTTGATTGACCATTTTCCATATCGAAAGTAGATACTTACCTGAGGAGTTATTCTATCTTGACTGGCATTACTAAGATTTGGAATTGTTGAGAATAGTGTAAGGACCCGAGGTGTATTTGCAGTCGAAGGTCTTGAAGTATTTTTCTCGTGGTAATCTTGTAAAGCAACGCAAGGACCTAAATAATCATGCTGTCATTCGGCTCCTACTCTTGATTTGTTGTCTAAAAATTGAGGAACATGAAGAGTCATTCTATCATTCGGCTCCCATATTGGAATTTTTGTAGAACAATGCGGGGACGTCGATTCCGTCGTTCTTTTGGAATCGTTCACTCCTGATAGACTCAATTGTCATATGATTAAAAGATTTTGATTATACATTTTCCATATCAAAAGAAGGGGGCTATAACTGAAGAGTTATTCTATCATGGATTGAATGAAGTTATTCTATCGGAACTTCACTTGGGAATTGCTGAGAACAGTGTAAGGACCCGAGGAGTATCTGCATCACGAATGGCATTACACCGAACTTCATTTGGAAATGCTGAGAAGGAACTTGGGAGTATTTGTATTGCGAATGGCATTTCTCGGCCCTTGACTTGGAACTGTTGAAGAGGAATGCAGGGACCCGTAAAGTCATTCTACCTTTCCGATCCCATACTGGAATTGTTTGTGAAAAATCCATGTACTTGAACAGTTATTCTCTAATGAATGGATTTATTGAGTCCTTGTCTTGGTATCGTTATATGCCGAGTCTTTTATCCCCCCATTTTTTTTCTCACTTGTCCGATAACAAAACTCAGAAGTACCAATAAATTGTGTGGAGAGAACTATTTTGTGCTCCTGTTTTCGATATGTCCTTTTTTTGTTGGTGTTACCAACGTTTCCATACATCTGCGCTGTGGATAACTGAATCCCTTCCTAATTGGCCTTCGAAGTATGTCGCTCCAGGATACGATTAAGGGCTTTGGCAGCACGCTTTTATTCACCAGTTTAATTATGATTAGAAACAGTCTCTAAATCGTTTGATTACTGTTCAGGAATAATAAAGAAGTCTGAATTCTGATACCGTGAACCTTTCTAGTTTCCCTTCAGAACTCTGAATTGTTATACCGTGAACCGTTCTAGTTTCCCTTCAGACCTTTGAAGTATGATGCCGTGAAGTCTTCTAGTTTCATTTCAGGTCTGTATCTTCACCATGTATCCTGACTTTAGTCTCAGTATTGTTATTAATGTTGTATGCTCAGCAAGAAAAAACGTTCTATTCTCAGAAGGACCACTACTAGTTTTCTCCAAGCGCAGCTAACTTACTGATGTGGAATTATCCTCTCTACTGTTTTCTTCTCCGTTTTCCTTTAATAGTTTCTCCTGGCATAGTGTCCCTCCTAGCATAGGTTTGTGAAGCTCAGTTCTGATCGTGGGAAAAGGCCCTATTAAAATATCACAAGTGGTGGTCTACTACCAAACGAAGTGGCATGGCCTCTTTATATTCTTGACTTTTCGTTTACCAGTACAAGACGTTCATCATGTAACCATGAACCAATGCAGTATCCCAATTGTTCTTACTTTCTTCACACTCTCGCTCATGTGAAAAGGCCCAATAATCTCACAGAAGTTTGCCGTTAACCAAGCGATAAGTGGCTTTGTGTTGCCAACTTTCTTGCCTCGTCTATTCATATACTGAAAATAGTTGGTATTTGAGGCCATATTCCGTTCATCAACGTCCTCTACATTACTCATACCCATTTCCATGTCTGACTGATAGGGCATCCTGACCTACACATAGGCCGCTTTTATATTGAATTGTCGCAAATGAAACCTTCCTTCTAATCACTTTCCATCAATTCTCAGATAATGCTTGGTTCTGATGCTTTTCTAGTCGGGTATTATCATCTTTCCCTTTGACCTTGTCAAACTCCCTTTCCTTTGACCTCCCTTACCTTCGACCTCACCCTAGCCCCACCCCCACCCCCACCCCTTCCATCCGCATTGTAATATTTTGTATCTTTTCAAAAAAAAGTTAAAAATCAAATTTACTACTTCTCAGTTAACGGACTCGGTGCTCCCGGCGTGCTCCCACCGTTCGCGCTTGGAATTGGCGCTCCGCTAGGCGGCGGCTACAGCAGCGCTCTGCCAAATTTGAACGCTTTCGCGCTGGCCAATAGCGGTGCTCTGCAAACGACTACCACGGGACTGCGTGGATTCTCGAATGTTTTACTCGTCTCGAATTTAAATGAGGAGGTAAATATAAAAATTATCCTTATTTTATATTTAAAAACAAAGCAAAGCAAATATTTTATAAATAAAATAAGAGTTTTCCTCTTCCAAAGTAATTAGTAAAAATTTTCCAAGTAGCCAACAAAAAAATAAACTAAATAAATAAATAATTAAATAAATAATAATGAAAATATTTTTGTGTATCATATCTCAGCATATTTACAAATATTTTGTTCTTCCCTTCAATTCTTATTTCTCGCATTGTTATAATTGAAAATTTATTGTTGTAAATTTTATTTTCATGTTTGCTTTTATCTTTTTTTTTTCATATACATTTTTTTTTTTGTGTTTGTGGAATTTGTTGTTCGTTCATTTATTTGTGTTTTACATCATAGAAATTTTCAATTGTTTTTCATCTTTTTTTTGTTGTTTTTTTTTTGTTTTGCTCTCATTGCCAAACATCATTTGTGTGTGTTTTTTTTATTATACTTATTTTCATACGATCTCTCGTAATTCTTCTGTTTAATTTAATTTATTTTCGAACTATTTTCTAAATTTACAAAACCAATTCAAAAAAATTGTTTCATTTTCAAAAACTTTTCATTTCGTTTCGTTTATTTTCTCGTTTCTGCTATTTTCGTCATTTCAACAAATTTCCGAACTAACAATTTTTCAAATTTTCAAGTAAATTTTATTTTTACCATTTCGTGTTACTGTTTCAGTCACCCACACCGCTCCATGTACGAGTATACTGAATAAGAACTATCGGGGTCTCCAATTTATTCCAACTACTGACATTATATGGGATGGGAACAATATTGCCTATGAAATTATATGGGATGGGAACAATATTCCCTATTAATTTACCAAGAGTTCTCTATGGTTGTGTGCTTCCGAATAAAAAACCACCCAAGAAATTTGGTTTTCCTCCTGTGATATTTAACAGTAGGTGAGAAGCAACATTTCACTCGAATCATATACTTGGAAAAGAGGGGTTTTTCTGTACTAAGAGTACTCCATGGTAATCTGCTACCGATTAAAAACATATGAGAAATGTTGTTTCCCTCCTGTGATGTTTACTACTAGAAGAGAAACAAAAATTCCTCTGGAATCCTGTATTCGGGAGAGTGGGAGTATGATTTTTTATGTACTAAGAGTACTCCACGGCTATTTGCTTCCGAATAAAACCACCCGAGAAATGTTCCTATGATGTTTACCAGCAAGATTCTACGGGTATCTTGTATTAGGAAAAGGCAGAATTCTGTTCTAGTGTGGTTTCATTCTGAAGAAATAATACCAATAATATACTTCTCGAATCCTTGCAAGGAAAACTGAAAAATTCATCGGTAGTTTTTATCCAGAATCTTAATTGAGTTTGATATTTGTCCTGGTTGCAATAAAAGCTCTTCGGGAACATTGGAATGTTATCTCCATCCCATGATGTTCAACTACACAAGAGACGACGTTTGATATTTGTCCATTTTGGCATAAAAACTCTTCAGGAACATTGGAATATTAACGCCATCCCATGATGTGCCGTTTGATATATGTCCTTTTTGGCATAAAAACTCTTCAGGAACATTGTAATATTATCTCCGTCCAATGATGTCCCGTTTGATATTTGTCCCGTTTGATATTTGTCCTTTTTGGCATACAAACTCTTCAGGAACATTGGAATATTATCTCCATCCAATGATGTGCCGTTTGATATTTGTCCATTTTGGCATAAAAACTCTTCAGGAACATTGGAATATTAACGCCATCCCCTGATGTTCAACTACACACGGGATAGAGAAAATTAGCCAAGTTTGATATATGTCCTTTTTGGCATAAAAACTCTTCAGGAACATTGGAATATTATGTCCATCCCATGATGTCCAGTTTGATAATTGGTCCTATTCGGGACCATGGAGAAAGAAAAAATACCCGCTAGTTTTTTATTCAGTATATTTCATGGAAAATTTTTCTTTTTTTTATATTTCAATTTCTTTTCCCCATTTTTATTATATTTCACTCTCATTTCATGCCATTGAAAAGAGTTCTTCTTCGATATATATTCGAGAAGTAGTTTTTTTTTTCTTGTAATTAAAGTAAACTTTTTGACAAAAGTGCTGTGGAAAGCATCTTAGAAATACAAACACCCACACCCACCCAACCACACATTTAAAGAGTAGTTTTTTATCACAAAACTTCTTCAATACTCTAGAAATACTCAAATATACAAGACTTCCCGTACTTTCTCACAAGAATTTTCGTTTTATATTTTTAGTTTGTAGTACAAAGAATTTTTATAAGTAAAGCAAATCTGCATTATTTGTATGCTTCCTGCATTTGCTTTACTGCTCTCTTCCTCTCGCTTTCTTTCTTTTTTCAATATACAAAGGAAAAAGGAAAAGGTTCCTTGCTTTGAACCACCACTCAACACAAAATCTTCCTAGTTATTTCGTACTGTGTTGCATTGATTGATCAACCAGAGAATTGACAGCAAATTTCGTTACAGAATTCTTCTCTTCATTTCTTTCTCCCTCTCTCTGTCTCTCATTATTTTCTTACAATTTAATGTTTTGCTCTTGATTGTATCTGATTTTTCAGTATATTAATTCAGATCGGACAAAGAGTATTTATCTCTCTTTCGAATTTAGTCCTTTACTTCGATCTCATATTTAACACTCTTCCGAACTTATCTCTCTCTCTCTCTTATGAGCACGTTCCATTGGTCGTGTATGGAAGGTAACAAATTGTAATGTGGAAACATATTGAACTTAGAAGAGTTAGAGAGAGAGAGAAAGAGAGAGGGGAATTATAAGAGACAAACAAAATGACCCAATCTCCATGTACTAAATTCTTCAAAGATGTGGAAACATTTTGTACAGTGAGAAGTAGATCTTTCATGGAGATCTAGGATTAAATTCTTTCTATAGAGAGAGGGAATTGTATGAGACATGACCCAATATCCATGTAGTAAATTCTTCAAAGATGTGGAAACATTTTGTCTACTGAGAAGTAGTTCCTTCATGGAAATCTAAAAACGAATACTGTCTAGAGAGAGGGAATCGCATGAGACAAACAAGATAACCCAATCTACATCTACTAATTCCAAAGATGTGGAAACCTTTTCTCTACTGAGAAGTAGATCTTACATGGAGATCTAAAATTAAATTCTATATGGAGAGAGAGAGGGAATTATATGAAACATGTTCTCCAAAATTCATCTAGTAAATTCTTCAAAGATGTGGAAACATTTTCTCTACTTCGAAGTAGAGATGGATATCTAACATGAAATGCTGTCCCTCCACATTTGTGAATGTTTTCATTCCATAGTATCATCTGTAGATAGTCTTCAGAAGTTCTACATGTGGAGCCTCTTTGGCTTCCATAAAGTAAATGTTTCACATATGTAGCAAATTATTGCTCTGAGAATCCTCCCACTTGGAAGAAGTTTCACTTCAGTGGAACCGTCACAGAGATAGCAAATCATTGCTCTCTCACCTCCCCACTTGAAGAAGTTTTACTTCAGTGGAACCTTCACAGAGATAACAAATCATTGCTCTCTCATCTCCCCACTTGGAAGAAGTTTCACTTCAGTGGAACCTTCACAAATAAAGCAAATGAGTGCTCTCTCATCTCTCCACATAGAAGTTTCACGTCAGTGGAACCTTCACAGAGATAGCAAATGAGTGATCTCTCGTCTCCCCTCATAGAAGTTTCACTTCAGTAGAACCTTCACAAATATAGCAAATGAGTGCCTTCTCATCTTCCCACTTGGAAGAAGTTTCACTTCCGTGCAATCTTCACAGAGAATGCACGTCTATGCTCCTTGTCTGTGTCTTCCAGTTACTTTGCTCTGTAGCTGTATGCGGTTCACTCTCAAATCGCGTATCAATGCTTTGTCTCTCGCACTCCCACAGAGAGACACCCTGATTAACTTGTATTTCTTCCTTTGAACATTTTTCTTGTCATATCTTCAATGACAACAAGAATTAGTCCTGAAGGTCGGTCCACAACCGCCTCCTTTCATTTCTGGTACTACGCCAATAGAAACTCGAAAACAAAACCTCTTTTTTTTATTCTTTTTATTTTCTTTTTTTTACGAAAACTCTCGCTAACTGAAACTCTATTTTCTCTTTTTTCTGTAGATGGTCACGCCTGATGCTCTATTTACCCTCTTTGGTACGTCTGCACAAATATTATTAATTTTTATACATATGAAAGACAAAAAAAAAAAAAATACAGCTGCAGTTATTAATTTTTTTTTACTTTATTATTTTTACTACTTTTCTACCTTTCGAGCCTAAAAGTATGCAGCGTTAAGTATTCTTTTTATTTACTATATAAATATATAAATGTGTACATTCTTTTTATTCGTTTTGTTTTACTTTTACTCCAAATATTCTTTACTTTTTTATGTGTACTGTTTTTGTTGCATTTTGGTTCTTTAATCTTTTGTTCTACTATTTTATTATAATTATTATGCCGAATTTATTGTAATTTGTAAGTATCCGTATTGATAACGATTTTTTTTAGAATTTAGTGTCGCTGGCAATCTCCCATATAAAATATTTCAGATTCTTTTCATTATTCTATCTCCTTAGTTTGCGATTTAAGCGTATTTTTGACTAAGCATCGAAAATTGTGTATATAGAAAGAAGCCGTGAAGCCTAAAAGTAGGCTTATTCTATGTGATTGTGTGGTTTACTGCAATTCAAAGTGGTTCAGTGAATACATATCGTAGTCCTCTGTGGTTTACTGGGCTCAAAGCGATGCAGTGAATACATATCTGAGTTCTCTGTGGTTTACTGGATTCAACGCGGTTCAGTGAATATATTCTTTAGCTAGAATATATTTTCTAGTATACTGTTTAATTTTCATAACAATTTTCACATAAATTTGGTATGTGCGAGTACTAAGAAAATTGCAGCATACTTTCAGGTGCTCAAAAGAAGTCTCAAGAATGTATTCATTGCACAACTATTGACCCGAAGCAAAGATTTTAAACATCTCCTAAAAATTTTAGTTCTTTGTTAAATACTCGTAACCCTAAAGAGCTCTCAAAAGAGTGTAATTTCCCCAGCACAGCTCTAAAAATAAACCTGACACACTTTTAGGGCTTGTATTGTAAATAGACAGAGTTGAGTTGAATAGAGGTAGATTTGAATATGAAATGTGGGATTCACAACATACAATTTTCATGTCTTCTTACTTATGGGCGCGAATTGTGATGATGTGGTGAGGTAGCCGTGCAACGGCGCCATCTACCGCTGTATTGGATAATCTTCTTGTAATGAGGTGGTGCCATCTATATTTGTAGTAGCTAAGCCTAAGATATCAGCAACGCTTTCAGGGTACGCCTAATATGGGTTCGGGGCTTGGGTATATTGAGGACAACTGTTGAGCCTGCCAGACGAGGCTCCAACGGACAGATGCAAGGTTGGAATACCGATTGCCACCTGTAAGCTCATGCTGAAAGAAAGGATCGTGCGTGAGGCCAATGGGTCTTGGGCACACGAGGGCACTTGCTTAACGACTACGGTAATGTGGCCGGAGCTTAATAGGAGGCAATCTAGAGATTTGCTTGCCCTGTCGAGAGAAGATATCTGTAAGGTTGTGGCTTGTATAACCGCTAATTGGCTGTTCGGCAGACATGCTCTCAGGCTGGGAGTATTCTCTCAGGAATACTGCAGAAGCTGTGGGGATGAGGAGGAGACTGTGATCTGAGCATCTCTTCTATAGGTGCCCGGCTCTGGCTATAAACAGAGCGGGCTCTTTAGGCAAATACGCGTTTAATTCTCTTACAGAAGTGTCCGGCGCGAAGGTCAAATAAATCCTGCCCATTATTAGGGCTTCGAAATGGTTTCACGAGTAAATCAGAGGTGCGTTGTTACGCGCTGGTATCACAATGGACCCATGGTGGTCTGAGTGAGTTGGTCTGTAGACTGGCTGTCGCGATAATCTAACCTAATCTAACCTAATCTAATCTAACCTAACCTAGGCAGCGCCATCTACCAGTGTAATTGAGAAGCATCACGTAATAGAGCAGCGCCATCGACCAGTGTACTTAATAAGCATCACGTAATAGGGCAGCGCCATCTACCAGTGTACTTAACAAATATATAAGGAAGCAACGCTATCGAAAACACTACACTTGAGAAGCATCACGTAGTTAGGCAGCGCGCCATATATCTTGATAGGCATCATGTAAGAGACAGCTCCATCTACCAGCTTACCTGATAACTACAATGTAAGGATGCAACGCTTTCTAGAACTACGCTGAGAAGCGTCTCGTAATTAGGCAGCGCCATCTATCGAAGTACTTGATAGGCATCATGTAAGAGACAGCTCCATCTACCAGTGTACTTATTAATCATCACGTAATATGGCAGCCTCATCCAAAAATAATAGAAACACGTCACAGCCCAGCGACGAAATGTCAAACTCAGAAAGAAAATTATAACGGACCTGCGCTATGCGTCACATTTTTCTCTATCATTCTTGAGCCTCATCTACCAGTGCAGTTGAGAAGCATCATGTAAGGATCCAACGCTTTCTAACACTACAATTGAGAAGAATCACGTACTGAGTCAGAGTGCCCTCCATCCAGTTATAGATATTTTCCACTATTTGGATGGGGAAGACGAAGTGTTTCATCTACTAGATTGAAGGAGTAAGTACACTTACCCGGGTAAGAGATGTAGACTGTTGATCTTATATTTCCTTCAATTCTGGGGAAGACGAAGTGTTTCATCCACAATTCTCGAGCCTCCTTGTACAAGACTCACTTTTGTATTGTTTCCTCGAACAATGGCTCCGAATTCTGCATAACTGAAACAGTTAACAATGAGTTTAACCAACTCAAAAGTGGCTTTGCTACAATCTAACTACCGAAAAGTGCACAATTTGCTGTGAACACTCTTTATGTACAGTTTTAATAGTTCTCGGGAAGTGGTCTTTTAGTTGAAACATTAAGGAATTTCTTCTTTAAACTTGTGTGAATGCAAATACAGAAATAGAAATAAAAGTTGGCCAACGATTGCTGGGGAAAACACTTAACAAGGAGCAGAAACAGAACCAGAACAACAAAAACAACAGCAACAAGAATAGCACGAACAACAACAACAATAACAACATCGCCGGAAAGAACAGCAACTGCAGCAGCAGGTATAAAACAACTTAAACTAAATAAATTATTAAAAGCGCATGAAAAAGTTTCCAAAAAGAAAAGGAATAATAATAAAAAAATATTGAAAAGAACTTAAATACAAACTGGGTTGGTGGATGCAGCCCCAGCAGCACCACCACCAGCAGCAGCACTGGCAGCAATTTGCACATAAAGTCGCTCGGACAAAGCAAATAAAATGAGAAACAAAAGAAAAAAACCAACAAAAAAGAACGCTGAAGGAAAACTCAGCACAAAGAAGAGTACAAAAAATGGAGCGCGCATAAAACAACATCAGCAAAAGACCATTAAGCCGGAACAATATCCTGAGAGATGGACTCAATCCTCCCACTGGACGGGGCTATAAAGCGAGCAAGTGCTGTGTGTGGCGATGTCGAACTTTGAGGAGGATAAACGAATAAGCGAATAGACGCATGGAGCAATGGTGCTGCCGGTGGTACGAGCACATCATAAAAGAACAACACAAATAGTCAAAATAGTCTCACGGCAAAGAAAACTAGAAATGAGGTAAAAAATTGAGGCTGGCAGCGGCGGCGGCGGCGGCGGCGAAGGCGAACAAAGTGTTTGGATGGGAATTGAAAAACATTTAAAAAACCCACAACTCAGCTGGAAATGGCCCAGAAGAATGCCATGAAATGGACGGAGTCCACACGCGATGTGTGTGACCCGACCGGAGAACTCTACAGAACCGGCCAGAACCACCGTCCTTGGCACTTGCTTGTGCCAGTTCAGTTCCGTTCAGAGCAGTTTAGTTTAGTTTAGGTTAGTTGTGTTGGGTCGAATCGAATCAGTCGTGTCAGTTGGTGGATGTGGAGTCTGCCAGTCGCGGCGCTCATAAAAATTGCATCCAAACACACACGAAACGAGTTGTGGAAGTTGTTTATTCGAAAACAATTTAAATACGTTGAACAAATTTCATTTAACACCCAGAAACAGAAACAGAATCTGAACTCCACGCGCTCAAGCAAAGGCACGGACAGGAAATGTAAGCCAAGCTAAGGCAGGACAGGGCAAGGCAGAGCAGGACAGGGCTGAGGCAGGGCAGCCCAAACGCACCGAGCCATAACGTACTGAACCGTGCCGCCCTGAGTCCTACTCCTCCGCCTGCTGGCACGAATCCGCAGCAGCAGCGTCACGTGAACTGAAACAAACGAGCACATAAACATGAACGCTAGAATCACACCGGGTTAGCTACGGTGGAGAGCGAGAGGTGCAGCAGACCGTGCCCAAGCGTGCCGTGCCGTGGCAAGAGCTCGACTCTTCCGGGCTGGAGATGCTGTCGATGATGATGGCCATGGCGATGGCAGTGGCGTTGGCAATGGTGATGCTGATGCTGATGCTGATGCTGATGCCGATGCTGATGCTGATGCCTCTGCACAATGCTACACCACTATGTGAAAATTTTCGTGTTTATGGTAAAAGTTTTTCCTTTTCTGTTGTTGTTGTTGTTCTGTTGTGTTTGTTGTTGTTTTTGGAAACTAGGAAACGCAAGTGTGGAAAAAAATAACAAAGCGTTAATACTCTTAATTGTGTTTGTCCATTGAAAAGAAATTTGAAAATTAGTTTTATTATTCCAGTTTTTTGGGGGTGTTTTTTGCGTATAAACTTTGAGTGCCCAAGTTTAATGGACCTCGGCAGAGTAGTTGTAGTTATTGGAGTTGTTGTTGTTGCTGTAGGTCTATAAAAATTAATTGCATAGAAAATTTAATTTCGCTGCCGCCATGGCCTGGCATCAGAGAGCAAACGAGAGAGCACACGAAGCGAAACACATTTGATAAATAATAATGGGGCAATTGCAAAAATAGGATTCCGAAAGGATTGCATGCGAGTGGTCAAGATGTGAGTTGTTTTCTGATGGAACTGAACTCTGGCGATACTTAAGATGCATAGAGTTGCTTGAGAGAATTGCATTGCGGAGACTTTAAGTAAGAAGCAAAGTTCGAGTATTCAATTGTCGCAAGTGTTTTGAAGCGATCAAATTTAATTTGAAATTTAGTTACTTCAAAATTGCCAATCTGGGACTAGTTAAGATTCAGAATGAGTTTCAAGAGCATGGGAAAGCATTATCTGGAAGTAGGCGTCATGTACTATGAAATCATGGGAGACAGACTGTCTGTTGACTGGCTCTAGGGATTTATAACAGAGATGACCACAGGATTCAAGAGAAGGGGGGCTCAGCAACAACATTATAGCACTATAGCTGCTTGTATATTGAGGCGGGAATTGTTTGTATGAATGAAAGCAAAAGAATACCTTCAAAAGAAGTAGGCAGGCATGAGCTAAGGGGCGTTTAGTTAGTTGAAATCAACCCCCCTCACAGAAATAGAACCGAGATCTCACATTTATCGATATAAACAAGTATCTGAGTATACATTCACTTGACACATCGAATACTTTTCTGAAGCTTGGTTTTGGGAGCTCACCTGGTGGTGAATGAAGGCTCCCAGTGCAGAACCCATAACGAATCGATGCTTTGCATAGTCAGCGCCATATGTATTGCTTGGTTTGTTTTGCGTTTTACTTAGGCTGTGATTTTGGAAACTTTGACAGTTGCGAGAAGAGAGTGAGGATGGACTGAGAGCGTCTGAGAGGGTATGATAGCGTCTGAGAGCGTCTGAGAGCGTATGAGAGGGTCTGACAGCTTTTGAGCGGGGTCTGAGAGCATCTGAGCGGGATCTGAGCGAGGTCTGAGAGTGTCTGAGAGCGTCTGAGAGGGTATGAGAGGGTCTGAGAGCGTCTGAGAGCGTCTGAGCGGGTCTGAGAGTATCTGAGAGGGTATGAGAGCGTCTGGAAGGGGTCTGAGAGCGTCTGAGACGGTCTGAGAGCATCTGAGAGCTTCTGAGCGGGGTCTGAGAGCTTCTGAGCGGGGTCTGAAAGCATCTGAGCGGGGTCTGAGCGAGGTCTGGGAGGGTCTGAGAGCGTCTGAGAGCATCTGAGAGCGTCTGAGAGGGTTGAGAGAGGTCTTCACAGTTATAATTTGTATGACCAGCGTAGTCTCTGAGGACATAATTAAGCGTAGCTTGAGGAAGATTAGTCCTTAATGACAATAATCCGGGTAAGCGATGGAAACTGGAACATTTCATTGAATTCTTTGTTGCTTGCAGACCGTGCCCAAGCGTGCCGTGCCAAGAGCTCGACTGTTCTGGGCTAGAGATGCTGCCAATAATGAGAGCGATGGCGATGTTTTAGTTTATGTTCGCATTCCTTTGACCAACAAGCAAAGAAAGGACTATTCGCAAGGAAAACATTTTAATATTCCTAATAGAGAACCAATCTGGTTCATTTATGATATGTTCACTTTGACTAGATTGGAGTATAATCTAAGTAAAGATGCATTGTTACGAAAATTAGTTATTGCCAATAGTTCAATTCACAAGATTATGCTTAGGTTATACCACTACCTTTCTTTTTACAATTTGGCTTCACTAAAACCAGTTAAAAGCAATTCATTTAAGCAATAATTGACGAAAATTAGATTAAGCTAAATGTGCAAATCACAAGATTGTTCTTATTAAGAGTTAAAAACATTGCTTGCTTATTCCCATTGTAATGAAAGAGAGGCTTCTGTTTAGTTCTGAAATAATTCACTCTCTCTCTCTCTCTTCTTCCTCCAATTTTTTCGTATTTAGACTTGTGACTACAGTGAAAGATTCTCAGTTCAACCCAACTTTAGGTCCGGTGTAATTTTTAAACTGGCAATTTCTCGAGATAATTGCAGGACCTTTTTCAACTTTCTGCAATTAGTGCGAAAGAGACAGCAATACTGGAATAACACAAGATCATTGAGTGATAGCATCACTATCAATTAAAGGTGCGAGTATCAATTAAAGGTTAAAGATAGCACGGAACCTTCAATATAATAGTGTAAGAACAGCATTATCCTTGGTAGATCATTCGTCTCTAGTGAAGACCAGTAGCGAGAATTAGACAGGCCTGTTTAAAATACATTTGTATTTGTTGAATCATAAAGGTCGAAAGAGCTTTCCTTTGACAGTATAAATAGGAAATATGTCTCTACTAGTATAGAGAGAGAGAAGGGAGAGATATGGGAGAGATATGGGAGAGATATGGGAGAGATATGGGAGAGATATGGGAGAGATATGGGAGAGATATGCTAGAGATATAGGAGAGATATAGGAGAGATTAGAGAGAGATAAGAGAGAGATAATGGAGAGATAATGGAGAGGTGATTGAGAGATAAGGGAGAGATAAGGGAGAGATAAAGGAGAGATGAGGGAGAGATGAAGGAGAGATGAAGGAGAGATGAAGGAGAGATGAGGGAGAGATGAGGGAGAGATGAAAGAGAGATGAGGGATAGATAAGGTGTAGGTGGGTAGGAGTGGCAACTTAGTTCACCAAAAGCACACCTTATCGCCCATTGTGATACCCCAGTGTGGCGCTGTTCAAGTACTGGTTAAAATTCTATTACTTAAAGATGACGATAGTCAGCACAAGGATATCCCTTTTTATAAGTGTCTGTTCAATTAGAAATTTGCTCATATCCTTCAATGTATTTACTTACTTTTGGGGCTCTTAGTAACCTACAGAAATGAGTACTTTATATTTGCTTATCTTTCTATCTATCTCTAATTATACCTATCTACAGATAGAACAATAGAACTACTCCACTTCCTTTAAACTTGAATAACTACGACAAACTTAAATGCTGTGTTTGCCTAAATTGCAATGCAAATCGGACATTGAAATATTTTCCAACCAAAGGAATCTGCTGCATCCTGTTTGCAAACTGCCCTAATAAAGCATGTGTTCTAAGCTGATCTCCGGTTGCTCTTACCACTCGTACTACTTGCTACACTTGTGAGCCCTGCCGCCACACTACAATTATGTGGAGGGCATGTAACGTACTCGAGACTTCCGCTTGCTGAAGCAGCCAATCAAATAAAATGGAAATAATTTAGGAAAATTCCAACATTTTATTTACATTTTCCGTTTTCCTTTTAGTCAAATTGGCTTAAAATTGTTTAACAATAAGAGCAGAATGAAAACCACACACACGACGATGGAGCCAGTAAGTCATGCCGTAATAGCAATAACAACAACAACAACAACAATAACTGGCGTTATCTGCTTCAGCTTCAATTTGAGCCTGCCTTCCTTGGTTAGGGCTTTTCTCTGAATTGTCCTGCTCTGCTGCCACTTTCTCTTGAGCAAGTTCACTTACTTTGCTGCATTACTCAAAAATCATCGCTTGCTTGTTGCAGGCGAGTGTGTGCGTAAAATTACACGAATTAAGACTTTCACACACACACGCACACACACTTATATACTCACCTACAGACTCCCACCCACTCTCCCGCTCTTGAGCACCCTTTAACCCCAGCTCGTACGCAACTGCATTCATTTCAATTGAATTCAATTCACTCACACCGCTCGCTCACACAATCCTGGGCTATAATAATAATAAAAATAGAATGTCCTTTTTTATTCGAGTTGTTTGTTGTTGTTGTTGTGTGCTGCAACAAATGCAAATCGTCCTTTATTTCAGTCATCACAGTGTACTCACTCGTTCGTACCTGAGTTGCAATTGAAATAAAATTTACTTTTAGCTTTTGTGTGTCAGGTTTATTCGGTGCGGAAGCGCTCGTCACTGGGAGTTTAGTCTCCTCGTACGGGTATTTGCCTTGTTGTCCTGGACTTTGTGCTATTTCGCTTTGACCGACTGGGAGTGCGACTGAGAACGGGGGCTGGATTTGTTTGGGATTTCGTGGGTGTCTGTTATTGTGTGTGTGTGTGTGTGTGTGTGTGTGTGGATTTGTGTGAGTTTTTCGTTTGTTTGCTGCTGGCTTTAGTTTTTATCCCAGGTTTTGTGTAATGCAATTGTAAAATGAATTTAACGAGGTCTGAAGAGTTAATGGGGTTTCGTATTCAAATTGCTCTTGTTCTGTAGTTGCAGTTGTTGTTGTTGTTATTGTAATTGTAATTGTAATTCTTTATGCATAAAGTATTGTTATTGTTATTGTTATTGTTGTTCTGAATTTTTATATTCTATTTTGTTATTGACTTTACAGCCACTTCGTAATTGAGTTATTGTAAACTAATTAAAACAAAAGACAATAAATGTTAAAAGAATTTGCGTAACTAGGAGAGAAAGAAAAGGAAGAGATAAGTGAGATATAAGGGAGATATAAGGGAGATATAAGGGAGATAGAAGGGAGATATAAGGGAGATATAAGGGAGATATAAGGGAGATATAAGGGAGATATAAGTGAAAGATACTGGAAAGATATGGGAGAGATAAGGGAGAGATAAGGGAGAGATAAGGGAGAGATAAGGAGAGATAAGGAGAGATAAGGAGAGATAAGGAGAGATAAGGGAGGGATAAGGGAGAGATAAGGGAGAGATAAGGGAGAGATAAGGGAGAGATAAGGGAGTGATAAGGGATAATGCGGGAGGGATGCGGGAGACGGATACGGGAGAGGGATACGGGAGAGGGATACGGGAGACGGATACGGGAGAGGGATACGGGAGAGGGATACGGGACAGATAAGGGAGAGATAAGGGAGAGATAAAAGAGAGATAAGAGAGAAATAAGATAGAGATAAGATAGAGATAAGAGAGAGTTAAGAGAGGGTTAAGGGAGAGGAAGAAGGGAGGGAGATGATCATAAGCCGTGACAGCGGGCTTGGTTTTAGTTGGACTTGCCAATGCGTCCTCATCACCTGCGGAGATGGAAAATAAGGTATTTGAATTTAGATGTGATTCCAGTTAAAGGAATTGTTCAGCAATAATATTTTTTATACCAATCTTCAATCCTATATCTTCTGCTCGATCCCCAGTATCCCTCTCCGGGGAATTGTGCCGAACTATTAATGGTGAAGTACAACCCCACTTACCTGGAACTGTGGTCCAAATTTTTCGAAAGTGTATTCGCAATACGTTAGTCCTGGATGAAGTGGTGCCACTGCCTGAGCCCTGGCTCTGTCGTATTCCACGCCAATTTCTTAAATTATATTTTAATTAACATACAAATTTGTATCTTATATAATATAATCATTTTTATCATATACGAGTATAATAGGATAATCGTATAATCATTTTGGGGGGTCTTCTAGAGGGAAGCTCTGGTAAGCTCCTCGCCAAGCAGTTTGGGTGATTTTCCAATTTAAGAGCGTGGGTTTAGGAGATGTTCACTAAATAATGTTCAATCGTGGGTTAGGTCACTATTTCATTTTCAATCGTGGGTCACAATGGATGTTTAAGTTCCTTAAGTACCATGGCACACCAGTAATCATTGTCTCAATTTTCGCTTGGAGGCGTTGGAGTTTCTCCCTGTTTGATGTACCCGCGTTGCTCCATTATTGAATCTCATATGTTCGTATAGGCCTAGTGATACTGGGCCTATATGGAATGCAAGTTCCTTGTATTCTAAGCCAAGGTTGGAATGTTTATTTAGCAGCCAGTTCAAGGTATGGAGCTTCAATTTGATCCGAGCACACTTTCAAGCAATGTGTTTAGTCCAATTCCTTAAGTACCATGGCACACCAGTAATCATTGTCTCAATTTTCGCTTGGAGGCGTTGGAGTTTCTCCCTGTTTGATGTACCCGCGTTGCTCCATTATTGAATCTCATATGTTCGTATAGGCCTAGTGATACTGGGCCTATATGGAATGCAAGTTCCTTGTATTCTAAGCCAAGGTTGGAATGTTTATTTAGCAGCCAGTTCAAGGTATGGAGCTTCAATTTGATCCGAGCACACTTTCAAGCAATGTGTTTAGTCCAAGTTAATCGTCTGTCTAAGTGGATTCCCAGGAACTTTATGTCAGAGCAGCTCAGTGCGCCTTGTGGCAGCCGCTATACCTACCTATGTCAGATAATAATGGAATGTTTTGACCATTGCTGCGAATTGGGGAGCACGTGTTCCTCCTTAAGTCAAATGTAAAGTGGGCACATTTAACTTCACTGAATTGAATTATGGATTTATTTGTATTTAATATTTTTATATTTTTTTCTTTTTGTTTTCAATTATTTTTATTTTTAGTTTCTGTTCCGATTTTTTAAGTTTCTCACTGGAATTGTAGTCCACAACTTCTTCTGGAGTAGTCATGAGTGTTGTTCTTTGCCTTTAGACCACAGAGGGAGGAATCCTGTCATTTGGGCCCAGTGAAACACAACACTCCTGTTTACTTAATCTCTGGTGTTCTGTTCTGCGCTCCCCTGTTCTGCGCTCCCCTGTTCTGCGCTCCCTGTTCTGCCGCTCTGTTCGACCTCTTTGTTCTGCCCCCCGCCTGGGTAATCCGTGCCTAGCTTAGCTGTTTGTATTTGTGGAGAATATTTCATAAACTGACTTCAGCGCAGAACTTCAATTTCCTTTACGACTTAACCTAAACTTGTGCTCTTCTTTATAATAAACTTAAAATATTACAAATCTTCCTTCGTGCCCCTCCGCCGCTATCTCCGACAACATGTCTGGAAGTTTTTTGAAGCAGACGCTGAAGACATAATTGCCATGTAATGGATTTGTTACCACAGCAATTGTTTTATTTGTTTTTATGTTGTTATTATTGTTGTTTTGGTTGTTTGGTTGTTGCTGTTGTGCCATACAAAACTTGTACTTGCTCAAGTGTTCCTCAGCCCCCTGCCGCTCCCACTTGCGTCGTGCTGCCTGCAATAAAACCAAACTAAGCGCCCCTGGTATCCATGCTTATGCAGAGCTGTGCCGTTTGCTGCAGTGCTGTCAATGCCTGTGTAAACACGCATTTGTTTTGTATAAATGCGTAAATGTGAGAGTGTGTGTGTATTGTGTCTGGCTCTGTGTGTGTGCGGGTGTGTTTGCTCCTGCATTTGTGTACTTGTGTAATGGTTTACTAAATTGAATTTAATTTGAATTTAAATTGTACATGAAGTTTATATTTGTGTGCCAGTGGATTTGTTGGTATCTCTCTCCCTCTCTTGCCCTCTCTCCAGCTACCTCTACCTTGTATCTCCAAAGAACGGAAGAACGAACGAACAACACAACACCGTACAACTTTTCTTCTTTACATGACAATTTGCCTTACCATGCAACAGAATTTCAGCACTGCTTCTTCTGTCGCTCGTGTCCTGCCCCTCAGACGGCAAACGGCAACAGTAGTCGGTGGCACAAATAGTAGGGGAGGCGCTCTGTGCAGCAGGCCGGTACCTCTGGAGTGCTCGAGTGCTGCATTTTTATTTGTTTTGACAAACACTAAATAAACTGATGACAGTTTTAATGTCAAATTGAGAGATCAGTTGGACGGAACGCACACAGACGGTTCACAGAGCCAGTTCAGCTCAGCACTGGTGCAGAATGAGCAAAACAACTGTCAACACAAACACCGAAGTGGGTAGCAGACTACTGGGATGGATACAAATATTGCGGAACGACTGTGGCAGAGTGTACTCCAGCGAGGTACGAGTATGGAGCGGCAGGAAAATATTACCTCAGTCAGCAGAGCACTCCTGGTGAGTTGGGTGCCGGGGCCGTAAAAAAGTTCATTTAATTTGCATTAAATTCTTCATTTCAGTTGTGTTTATACGAGAACAGTTTTAATATTTTTATTATTATTTCGTATTGCAATGAGTCAAACTTGCGCTCAATTGCAGCTGCGTTGGCGCGGTAAGAGTGCCTCAAGACGTGCGCTACACGGACGATGCGATAAACAAAGTGAAATGAAGAAATTAAGTTTTAAATGAATTTTTTTATTTTGTTTTGAGGATTGTTTTGAATTTCACCTTTAATAAGCGTGGCAACGATTGAAGAAAATCCTTTGAATTGTTCGCTGGGAGATCTTTCCCTTGGAACGGGTGTTCTTCAAACTGCAAGTGAAGTGCTCTGTCTTATCTCTCGCCCATATATCGTTCACCTCTGTCTTGCCTGTCTCTTGGTCATATCTCTCTCGCCTATATCTCTGTCTCATCTCTCGCTCATATCCCTCTTGTCTTTCTCTTCCTCATATCTGTTTCGCCTCTCTCTTGCTCTAATCTCTGTCGCCTCTATCTTGCTCATATCACTCTCGCCTATATCACTCTCGCCTATATCACTCTCGCCTATATCACTCTCGCCTATATCACTCTCGCCTATATCACTCTCGCCTATATCACTCTCGCCTATATCACTCTCGCCTATATCACTCGGTCATATCCCTCTCGCATTTCTCTCACTCATATCTCTGTCGCCTCTCTCTTGCCTCTCTTGGTCATATCTCTCTCGCCTATATCTCTGTCTCATCTCTCGCTCATATCCCTCTCGCCTTTTTCTCGCTCATATCTGTTTCGCCCCTCTCTTGGCTCTCTCTTGCTCATATCTATGTCGCCTCTCTCTTGACTCTCTCTTACTCATATCTTTGTCGCCTCTGTCTTGCTCATATCTATCTCGCCCATATATCTGTATCCTCTGTGTTGCCTCTCTCTTGCTCATATCTATATCTCTCTCGCCCATATACGAGTATATGTCGCCTATGTGTTGCTCCTATCTCTCACGCCCATATCTCTGTCGCGTCTGTATTCCTCATATCTCTCTCGTCTTTCTCTCGCTCATATCCCTCTCGTCTTTCTCTCGCTCATATCCCTCTCGTCTTTCTCTCGCCTTTCTCTCGGTCATATCTATGTTCGCCTCTCTCTCGCCTCCCTCTGTTTCGCCTGCCTTTTGGAGTCCCTTCTCTCTTCCTCTCGCCTCTTTCTTACTCATATCTGTTTCATCTCTCTCTTGCAGTCCCTTCTCTCTTCCTCTCGCCTCTGTCTTGGAGTGGGTGCTGCCTCTCTCGCTCATATTTCTGTCGCTCATATCTCTGTCGCCTCTCTCTTGGACATATCTGTTTCGGCTCTCTTTTGCAGTCCCTTCTCTCTTCCTCTCGCCTCTGTCTTGCAGTCCGTTCTGTCTCTCTCGCTCATATCTGTTTCGTCTCTCTCTGGCAGTCCCTTCTCTCTTCTTCTCGCCTCTGTCTTGCATTCCGTTCTATCTTTCTCTCGCTCATATCTTTCTCGCCTCTCTATTGCAAGACCTTCTCTCTTTCTTTCGCCCATCTCGCTGTATCTCTCCCTCTTGTTCATATCTTTATCTCTTTCTCTTGTTCATCTCGCTTTTTGTCTATCTCATTTACTCTCTCTCTCTCTCTCTCTCTCTTGATCTGTTGCTCATCTCTCGTTTTGCCTATCTCCTCATTTACTCTCTCTCTCTCTCTCTCTCTCTCTTGTTCATATCTTTATCTCTTTCTCTTGCTCATCTCGCGTTTTGTCTATCTCCTCATTTACTCTCTCTCTCTTTCTCTTGATATTTTCTACGGTCTCTCCTTGTCCCTCTAGATATCTTTCTTCTGCGGCCTCTCATAGTCTCTCTTTGTGGCTCTCCTCTCTTAACCATCCTCTCTCCTAACTCTTCTCTCTATCTCCCCTCTCAGTCCCCTCTCACTCTTCTCTCTCTCCTACCTGTGTTCGGTCCTATCTCTCCTTACTATATCCTATTATTTCTCTCTGTACTATGTCATCTATTCTTTCTCTCTCTTTTCTTTCTATATGCTCTCTCCTTTCCTCTCTCTCAGTTTTTCATACATTCTAGTTTGAGGACGTCAGATGCATTGATCTACCAAGTAGAAATAATAAAGTGCGATAAACTAGATCCCATCCACACACTCTCCTACCTCTCCTCTCTCCTTACTCTATCCTCTCTTCTTTATTTCTCCTTCCTCTTTTGTTTCTCTCTATCTCCTTACTCTCTATCCTTTTTTCCTTCTCTCTCTCTCTCTCTCCTTGCTCTCCTCTCTCAACTTTTCAGACATTCTAGTTCGAGGACGACAGATGCAGAACAAATTATGAAGTGCAATAAACCAAATGTCATCCTCTCTCTCGTAGGGTACTTGGCATATCAAATCCAATCATACCATTGGCAATCACTCAAGTCCTTAGCAGACTACATAAAAAGGAGCTGCCATCAAAAGACCCACTCCCAATTCTTTCCAAATTGTTTCCTCTCTCTCTCTCTCCCTCTTTTGAAGCCAATCTACATTATTATTGGCTGCAGTAATTAAATTAAAATTGATTACTGCTGCTTAAGTGTCCTTATTTGTATTTATCTTCGTCTTCTGGAAGCTCTCAATTTGAGCTCCAATTGGCTTCCCGTGTGTCATGCCATTGCCCGCCTGCACTTACGTCGTTCTTGGTCTGTTGAGCATTTAATTTTCTTTATTGTTTATTTTGCACATGTTTGCTATTTGCTTTTTACTCTATCCGTGAGTTCGTTTCCTTGTGTTTCTGTGAGTGAATATGTATGAGTGGAAGTGTGTGTGTGTGTGTGTATTTAAGACAATTTTTATTGCAATAAAATGCATTTCTAATTTCCTTTATTTACGTTCAGCAGCGACGCAGAATTGCAAAGCAAATGTTGAGACAGGTCAAGTAAGAAAGTAAATTTTCATATTTTCACTTCCGAAGTCGAGATATAAGCTTCGTGAGCTTGTAATAACCTGAGTGGAGGGTCTGCTTGAGGAATGAGTGACCACTGGCGTTACTTGTGGGAGACCTAATACTCCCAATAGTAGAGGTGGACTAAATTATCATAGCACTCAGTCCCTGAGACTATTGCCACGAACTTTTTCGGAGCCGAGGTATAGCTCAGCTATTCCAGGGATCGTCAACAGGATAAAAGCTTTCTGGTTCTCTGATTTATAACTCCACTTTGGACGTTTGTTACTCTGCTTTGGACGTTTGTTAGTCTGTCTTGGGCGTTTGTTACTCTGCTTTGTAGTTGAGTTATAATGAATGGTTAGTACAGTCGTGACGTGAATCTGAATATGATTCACATTCAAAATCTTTAAAAACAAAATGTAAAATATACTCTAGGAATTCACAACTTAAAGAACGGAATGTCCTGATAGTGCTCTTTTTTCGTTTATAACAATAGTTGTATTATTATTATTCATTTATAAAAACTCTAGAACTGAAATTATAGTATAAAGCTCTGAGAAGAGGACTTCCAAAACCTTTAGTTCATCATTTTCACCACCCAAGAGACCGCTTCTTAAACACCTTAGAACCTCACTGAGAGGAAGGATCCTTCTTAATATTGTCTAAGGAAATAATGAAAACTTCTGATCATTATCAGCAATTGGTTTTGTTAGTACCTTACATAATGAATCCTTAGAAGTATTCATAATAGAGGAAAGGAGTGCAGAAGACTATTCGACATTTTCTAATAAATTGTCATACCCATTTTTTTCATACTCTCATACCCCTTTATGTATATTTTTTCAAACTTTCCTGAATACACCAGAACTGATTCTTTTGAAGCAATCACTGTGCAGGGAGAAACAAGGAATGAGTGCTTTTATCATTCATACTCATCGTATCTGAGTGAAAAATACTCGTATATAAACATAATATAACATGAATACAAAACGAGTATTAAATTTTATTCACATTCAGTGATTGAATGAATAGTTGATTCAAGTTATTTTTATTGAGTGATTGAACCAATGGTTGATTCCAACTATTTTTGATGAGTATGATTCTTGCTCGCTAGCTGGAATTTCAAATCATGATAATGAATTTTTTATTGATACTCATCGCTCTTGAGTCAAAAATACTCCTATACAAACATTCATAAATCTGAGTTTGATTCACATTCAGTGATTGATTGAATACTTTTTCAGTTGTCTCATCAACGATTGTTGTTGTTCAGTAGCTTGAATTTGGTGTCTTGAGAATGAATATTTGTTTCATACTCTTCGCTCTTGAGTCAAAAATACTCTTATATAAACATTCATATACTCGTATGTGAGTTTTATGCAGTTTCAATGATTGAATGAATACTTGATTCCAACTAATTTTGATGAGTATGATGATTCTTATGCAATAGCTTGGATATAGAATCATGATTCATAATCTCCTCGGTTGCACACATTCACAAATGCGAGTTTTATTCAGTTTCAATGATTGAATTCCAACAAACATTCATAAATTTGAGTTCTATGCAGTTTCAATGAATGAATTAATACTTGATTCCAATTAATTTTGATGAGTATGATGATTCTTATGCACTAGCTTGGATATTGAATCATGATTCATATTCTCCTCGGTTGCACACATTCACAAATGCTAGTTTTATTCAGTTTCAATGATTGAATTCCAACTAATTTTTATGAGTATGATTCTTATTCACTAGCTTGGAAATTGAATCATGAATGCATAGAAATACGCGATTGCACATATATTCATAAATGTTTTATTCAGTTCAGTCAGATTGAATGAATCAGCGCTTGATTCAAAGTATTTTTGAAGAGTATGACTCTTTATGATTTCACTACTTTCAGTTTTGTATCTTAAGGATGAATGTTTGATTCATACTCATTGCATTTGATTCAAAAATACTCTTACACTAACATTGAAGTAAATTTGATTCACAATCAGTGATTCTTTGGTTCAAAGTATTTTTGAAGAGTATGATTCTAGCTCACTAGCTTTGCAAACATTCAAGAATCTGAATTTGATTCACATGCAATGATTTAATGAATCAATACTCGATTCAAAGCATTTTTGATGGGTATGATTATTTTTTATGAAAATGCATATATGATTGATACTCATCACGCTTGAGTCAAACATTCATGAATCTGTATTTAGTTCACATGCAATGATTTAATGAATCATTTCTTGATTCGCTTTATTTTTGAAGAGTATCATTCTGACTCAAAAGGTTTAACTCCTGTTTAGTCTTTAAACATGCGAATGAATATTTGATACACTTTTGCTCCTGCGATTGGTATTTCTACGGTCCTGTTCAAAGATAACCCTCACTGTGACATATTCCAATACTGCGCTGTCACTCTCCCTTTTCATGAACAACGTCGTCATTGCCATAAATATGATAATACAGGATGGGCATTTATGAGCAATTACTGCAACATAAAATGAAATTTCATCACCCAATTATAAAAACAATCTTGAATTATTTAACACAATCGAAAGAGGGGGGTAGCGCCCAGCTCCACTCAACAACATTCAACTCCACTCCAACTGAACTCAACTCGACTGAGCTCAACTCGACTGAGCTCAACTCGACTGAGCTCATAAAATTTGCATACAATTGAGAAGTAATAGCGAAGAAAGCAAACAGCAAGTATCGCTCATAATCAATAACAATTGTATCTGAATGCGTATATAGTCGTATATAAATGTAAATCGATCGTTGCCGCTTTGCTTGATTAAGTTTTTATTGTTATGCAAAAAGATAAAGATAAAATTTAACACACACACTCACTCCTCACCAACTCACTCACTCACTTCATTCAGCAGACACATGTGGCAGGCGAGCGGCAGCGAATGAATATGCTAAATGCCGCAATAAACATAAAGCGAAATAAAATAAAGAATAAAATAGCAGAGCAAAAAGAAAGCAGAAAAAAATCTTGGCAAAAAAAAAATTAAGTTACAACACATTTTTTGGCATGCCTCCGTGCCGCTGCCTCTGTTTGTGCATATAAAAAAGCCACCCCCTCACTCTCACCGCTAAAATGGTTGCCCAAAGGAAGTGTATGTGAGTGTGGATGATGGAAATAGAAACTATGCCCGCTGTGAGGTGGTGGGGAGGGATGAGTGGGACATCACACGAGCTGCTTAGGTGCCTTACAGCAATAGTTGAGTGGCGAAAAAGGAGCAGGCGGCGTATTGGCATTTTGTATTTTGACACCACACTCGCTAGCTCGCATACACGCCTATCAAAGGTAATAAATTTTGATGTGATATGCCAAAGAAAAAGTGCCACACCACCTCTCCCCACACCGTCACAGACTCACGTATTGTGTGTTTATATCGTGTACTTGTCAAAAAGACTATAATAACAGCAACTACGCTCGTGTCGATCTGATCGATGCGATGCGGTGGGGTGCGGTGCCAATGTAAGGCGATGTAAGTAAGATTGCTTTTGTGTTTTGTGTTGTGTTCGAACGCTTGACAAAAATTGAAAATTTGCCTATCACAGACAGAGCAGCACTCACCCCAACAACAGCAACAACAAAAACAACAACAACAGTGGGAACAGCGAGAACGCCACGAGCCGCTCCAAGAACAAACAACAAACAAATATGGTGAGCTTAGGTGTTTAGGCCTAAATGAGGTAATAAAGTTCAAGAGCATACGACGTACGAGTATTTGCATATGGCTGGCAGTCGGAGAGTACCCCATTTAGGCACTCGCCTGTTTGTGTGTGTTGTTGGTTTGTTTGTGTGTGCGGGTGTGAGTGTGTGTGGTGTGTGCATGTTTGCGTTCTGAAGTGAAATTGTTATTACGTGCGTGCGTGCCGCTATTAACATAACAAAAGCGCACGCAGCCACGCATACTCGTATCACCTTTGCGCACACATCCTTACAAGCTCGTACAAAACACCCACACACACATATGAGCACACTTCTGCATGAGGGCAAATATTTATAATAACAATGCAGGTGCTTATTAGCTGTGCCTGCCCTGCCCACAGCAGCCATTAAATTTTAGATTTCTATCTCAAGTGAACGAACCACCAAAGAGTGTGCTTCATTGGAGATACTGCTGCCTACCAGTGCGTCACCATCACCACTAGCACTAGCATAATCCTGCTTTCTGCTTCCTGCTGCCATTTGTGGTTAATCTATTGACACGCATTTTGCAAAATGTTTATTATCAATTGAAATTCTATTTTTTCATGTTTCTGCTCTGAAATTTATCACGCTCACCGTGCTCGCTCGCTACAATTTAAAAGATGCCTTCGCAGATAGTCGAGTTGTGGGTGTGTGAGTAAATGTGTGGTAGAGAAACCCAGTAGGAACAGGAATGTAGTATTTTCACCGTAAATTCTGTTGCATCTGGTCTGGTGCGAAGCTCTCCTTTAAGATATCGGAACATATTCTCTTAAACCCTTCTGAAGCTGATGCATAGCCTGAAGCTGCTCTTAACGAGGTCTGAAAATCTCTGCACATCTTCTTACAAAAATCTGAACACTTTCTAAACTGAGTCTGAAAATCTTGTCGACGACGTCTTAAAATCTTCTTGGCCAACTCTGGAAATCTTCTTAACCAAATCTGAATAAACCTGACTAGGTCAGGTCTGAAAATATTCTTAAAGTCTGAAAATCTTGTCGACGAAGTCTGAAAACCTTCTTGACCAAGTCTGCAAATCTTGTCGACGAAGTCTGAAAATCTTCTTGACCAAGTCTGAAAATCTTGTCGACGAAGTCTGAAAATCTTCTTGACCAAGTCTGAAAATCTTCTCGACGAAGTCTGAAAATCTTTTTGAGTCTTAAAATCTTCTTGACGAAGTCTGAAATTCTTATCAACGAAGTCTGAAAATCTTATTGACGAAGTCTGAAAATCTTATCAACGAAGTCTGAAAATCTTCTTGACCAATTCTGAAACATTTGCCGACCAAGTGTGAAAATCTTGCTAACCAAATATGAACATTTCCTTAACCAAGTCTGAAAATCTTGTCGACGAAGTCTGAAAATCCTCTAACCAAGTCTGAAAATCTTCTCGACGAAGTCTGAAAATCTTATCAACGAAATCTTAAAATCTTCTTGACCAAGTCTTAAACATTTGCCGACCACTTGTGAAAATCTTCTTAACCGAATATGAACATTTTCTGAACCAAGTCTGAAAATCTTGACCAAGTCTGAAAATCTTCTTGACGAAGTCTGAAAATCTTTGACGAAGTCTGAACTTCTTCCTAACCAAATATGAACATTTTCTTGATCAAATCTGAAAATCTTAACAAAGCCTGAAAATCTTCTTAACAAAGCCTGAAAATCTTCTTAACCAAATATGAACATTTTCTTGACCAAGTCTGAAAATACTTTCTTTCAAAGTCTAAAAATCCTCTCTGAATATGTTGTTGACCAATTGTGAAACTGTTTTTAAGCAGATCGGAACGTTATTTGAACAGCTCTGATTTGTGAACAGATCTGAAACTCCTTTTGAGCAAATCTGAAATTTCTGAAACTTCCTGAAGAAGTCTAAAACTCTTGAATTGGTCTGATGAGCCTCTTAATCAACTCTGAAGATCTTCCTACTCAGCTCAACAACTCTTCCTACTCAGGTCTACAACTCTTCCTACTCAGCTCTACAACTCTTCCTACTCAGCTCTACAACTCTTCGTACTCAGCTTTACAACTCTTTCTACTCAGCTCAACAACTCTTCCTACTCAGGTCTACAGCTCTTCCTACTCAGCTTTACAACTCTTCCCACTCAGGTTTACAACTCTTCCTACTCAGGTCTAGAATAGCTGAAGGCATTGGATACTTTAAATCTAAAAAACACACTGTATTTAAAAAGAAGACCACCCCAATTTTCTCACTGGGATGCCCGCTGAATCTATTGTATAAGTCTGCCTGCTGTTTTCTGTTTTACTCTTCTATTTTAGTGGCAACACGTCGCTTTGGCTGCCATCAAAGTTTAATATAAAGCGTAAATTATATCCTGCTGTTGCTCCTTGCAGCTCCTTTTTTCTCGTCTTATGGCGTTCATTTTCTTCTCGTTTGCATTTAATTTAAACGTTTTTATCAGCTCAGTCAATAAGCGTTTTGCGTCTTTTTTTATATGTATTTTTTTTGTTGGTTGTTCTTGTTGTTGTTGTGGCACTTGAGAGTCATCTTCCGCTGGTGAGACGAATCTGTTAGGTGCCAGCTTACTATAACTAGCGATTGGTGGTGAGATATGATAGCACGCTGCCGTGTTTAAATTACGTCAATTTGTGTGGAGTGGTTCTTTGCATATGTAGTGGATAAGTGGCGCTGTAAGTGCGTGATTCGTAAGAAGGCTGCTTTGTTATTTCAATTTCATGGATAAAGCAAGGATAAAAAATGCACTTCAAAGTGATTGTAAAGGGATTGATTGCATAATAAATTCTAAAAAGTTAGGCACTCGATAATCCAAGTTCGATTGGTGAGTGTGTTTCTTGTAAGATTACAGCACGTCCTTTGAGAAGGGATCACTACTCCAATGTCGCATATGGTCTGAAGAAGGAGGCGTGTTTTTATCTAATGTATTATATTCACTATTACTCGGAACCACTTCACCGAAGGTTTCTCAGGGTAGGTTAGGTTAGGTTAGGTTATAGTGGTAGCCGGTGTACAGACTAACTCACTCAGACCACCATGGGTCCATTGGGATACCACCGCGTAACAACGCACCTCTGATTTACTCGTCAAACCATTTCGAAGCCCTAATAAAGGGTAGGATTGGTTTGACCTTCGCGCCAGACACTTCTGTAAGAGAATTAAAAGCGTATTTGCCTAAAGAGCCCGTTCTGCTTTTGGCCAGAGCGGGGTACCTACAGAAGTAGAGTGGAGTAGATGTTACACAGTAGTAGAGTAGAGATGTTCCACAGTAGTAGAGCAGAGATGTTCCACAGTAGTAGAGTAGAGATGTTCCATAGTCGTCTCCTCCTCCTCATCCGCACAGCTAATGCAGTATTCATGAGAGAATACTCCAAAGCCGACTCTATCGTCAAGTTTTGATTCGTCAGTGTAGAAATTCAGTTCCCCCCCTTCTCCATGGCATGAGTGTTTACCACTCTCTTCTAGCCTCATTTGAGGTGGTTCACTTTACCACCTCATTGGAAGTGGTTCACTTTACCACCTCATTTGTAGTGGTTCACTTTACCACCTCATTTGAAGTGATTCACTTTACCACCTCATTTGTAGTGGTTCACTTTACCACCTCATTTGAAGTGGTTCACATTACCACCTCATTTGAAGTGATTCACATTACCACCTCATTTGAAGTGGTTCACTTTACCACCTCATTTGAAGTGGTTCACTTTACCACCTCATTTGAAGTGGTTCACTTTACCACCTCATTTGAAGTGGTTCACTTTACCACCTCATTTGAAGTGGTTCACATTACCACCTCATTTGAAGTGGTTCACTTTACCACCTCATTTTTTGGTATGAAGGAAGGAAGTACTCCTACAAACTGTCTACAATAATTCATCGGTCTGTCACTTCAATGTAATTTTAAGGATCTCTTTATTAGCGTCCTTACATAGTTATAAAGAGCACACATTTAATTTCTGGTATCATTTTTGATCATCATCGTATACTAAATAAACTAATACTCCTAATCTTCATGATGATGAGGTTTCCTCCAAACACTTTCGTGGTGAGGAGAGCGTTAGATACTAATGGGATAGAATGAAAGTCCTCTGTCCACCTGCGACATGACTACATCACCTTACCAAGCATACGTCTTCTCTCTCATTCATCAAAATCACATCATTTTACATGCTCGTATATCGATCTGGTGAAAAGTAAACCCCGAGTTCAGTTCTCCGTTCAGATTTCTCATAATTCTCCCACTCGTCTTCCTCTGGTCTGCTTATTATGAATTTCGTGCTAATTGCCTTGAAAGGGTTTCCGACGTTTTAGAATCAATGTCAAAACCCTTCACTTGACTTAAATTGAGTTGAAGTCCTTTCAAGCAAATGGAATGAAAATCGTTCAACAAATAAACAAAACGCAATCATTTCTGCTATAAATAGAAATCCTCTTACAATAAATGCGAATTTACCTACCTACCTACTTACACAAAGTCCACCGCAACAACAACAACTACAACTACTATTACTACTACAACAACATTAACAACAACTACAACGTGAACAACGGCGAATAGCAGACATGCCACAGAATAATATTTGCACTCAATTTACCATTTCTTTGCTTTTGCTGTATAAAAATTGTACCGCAGGAGCGGAGCAGCTAACCTTGCTAACATTGCCCCGTTACCAATCCTCGCCTTACTGCAGCTCACCCTACCTCACCTCATCTTGGCTCACCTCACCGCTCCTCACCTCACCGCTCCTCACCTTACCTCACTTATCCTCATCTCGCCCTACCTTACCACATCTCTTCTCCGCTCTCCTCTCCTTGTCAGACCATGCAAAACGAAAGCGCATATTTCTTCATCTTAAATATTTTAACATGCACTTAATGGCGCCCAAGGGTATACGACGAGTATACGAGTACGTTTTCCGCTGCTTTGAAATCGCGTGCGTCTTTCCGTTCGTCCTCTGCTCTCCTGCCTGTACCCACGCCCAACACACTGCTCCGGCCCACTCGGTAACACTGCCGTGGGTAGTCTCGGTGAGCACTTGTAAATCTTTTCGATAATAAATTATTATCATACGAAAAATATTTCGTGTAGAAAAAGCCAAAAGGGGAAGTCCTACTACGCCGGCGGTACTCTTTGAGCTGCACCGCACGAACGTGTGTGCCTCACGTCGCCGTCACCGCATCACCATCACCGGTCGGTCTCTTATAAGCTCCCGTTATCCTTCGCTATTCAATACGCTCGCTTCTTCAGTGCTACTTACTACTTGCTTGGGGAATGCTTCCCAGCCAACGTATTGCCGAGGCATTCAACTGCATTCTTTTTGGCATAAGTCAAGCGAAGTCAGGCAAATGCAGTTTTGCATGAAGACACCTTTGCTGGCTGCTGAAGCCAAAGTAACGCCAATGAGAGGGAAGGCGGAGGAAGTATCTGAATTTTCTGAATTTTCACATGTTCTCCTCATACAGCATGGCCCTGAGAAGATGCTGTTGTCTGTCAGCTCGGCTACTCATGCTTGTTAGCTAAGTTGTACGTGGGCGCGGCGCTGACGATTGCAGTCGAAGTCCTCCTCCTGAGTTGGTTCAATCAGACAGCCGGAGAAGAAGGACTTTGTTATTGGATGCTGGCCCGGCCGCCGCAGTTGTCGTTGTGGTTTACTTAGGCAGTCGTCTGTATAAAATGGATTTACTTCTTGGCATGCAGAATTATTTGCCACCTTCCTGGCCAGCCATATATCCTTCTGCCTGCCTGCAGCCACACTCCCTCCCACCATCTCTGATTGCTACTCAGTTCAGTTGGTTGGCTGCCGTGTGCAAATTTTTAGCAATTGTTTGTATTCCTTTTTGCTTGTTTCTTTTTTTTTTACTTCCTTATTTTTCCATTCACTTCCTAAATTTACTTTTGGTTTATTCGATTTGCTGCTCTTTGGTGTGTGCTCCTTGCTCCTGAGTCCTTCGGTCTGCTGCTTCGGTATGCATCCACCGTTGCCGGGCTCTGTTGCAGATCAGATCAGGAGCAGAGCAACAATTTGCACGTTCGAAGAATATTCGTCTTTTGGGTCGATTTCTATTGAAAACACTTTTAAGTGGCTGCAAGTCGATAGCAGCAGGCCACAAGCCAACATACTCGTAGTGCACCCTCTGACATGCAATTTGCTGCAATTTCCAAATTCAATTGTTGCTTGATATCCTTTTTGTGTGTTTGTAGATATCCTTTTTGTGTGTGCGAGGGTATGTTTCGTTTTCTTCTTCTTGCTGTTGTTTGCAAAATTTATGAATAAGTTTTTAAATGTTTTTGGCCAACTTAAAACTTTCCCAAGAAATTAGCTTGTAATGCAGTTCAGAGGAGTTTACTATCAGCTTCGGAGTCGGCTCCTGCCTTGTTGCTGTTCGCACGTTGAACGTTGAGACCCTTGCCATATGCGCTTAAAAAGTAAACATATAATTTCAGGAAGTTTGAAACAATACCAGCGAACTGAGGCACCTGTTCCTTCATCAATTATTAAAAATTTAATTAAAGACAAAGAATCTTGTGTAAGTTTTATCAACAACACCCGAGGACGTATGAGAAATACACCAGGTTTATAAGCTTATTAGGGCAGAAATGAGGCTCTAATTAAACAGGGTATACAAGGAGTTAAGCAACAATAATGTGGTTCTAGTCTGATGTACGAAATATGGACCCTGCCTGAATATATAGAGCGGACGGTAGGACGTTGTATTCAGATATTAAAGTGAAAGTTGTGAATATATGGTAAGGAGGAGAGTAAAGTTTTATATTAAGAGAGGGAGAGAGTGAGTGAGTGAGTGAGTTCTGCACTATATATACAATCCACTGATACGTACTATTAGCTTGAACAAATTTTCGTTATCTAAAAATCTAAGAATGGAGACTGAAAGAAAGAATGTAGTCATGCACGATAAGCTATATCCAACTTTAAGGGAACTCTTAGGCATCGCAACTAATTATAGTCAAATTCTGCAATAGAGTAAGTAGAGAAGTTTTGAAGAAGAGATATAGAAGTTTATGCGAAGAGTTATAGAAGTTTAGACGAAGCGGTGTAGATGCTTAGAAGAAGAGTTATAGAACTTTAGAAGAAGAGTTATAGAACTTTAAAAGAAGAGGTATATAAGTTTAGGAAAAGAGGTATATAAGTTTAGGAGAAGAGATATAGAAGTTTAGAAGAAGAGGTATAGAAGTTTATGAGAAAAGTTACAGAATACCCTAGAAGAAGAGGTATAGAAGTTTAGAAGAAGAGTTATAGAACTTTAGAAGAAGAGTTATAGAACTTTAGAAGAAGAGGTATATAAGTTTAGAGGAAGAGATATAGAAGTTTAGAAGAAGAGGTATATAAGTTTAGGAAAAGAGGTATATAAGTTTAGGAGAAGAGATATAGAAGTTTAGAAGAAGAGGTATAGAAGTTTATGAGAAAATTTACAGAATACGTTAGAAGAAGAGGTATAGAAGTTTAGAAGAAGAGTTATAGAACTTTAGAAGAAGAGTTATAGAACTTTAGAAGAAGAGGTATATAAGTTTAGAAGAAGAGTTATAGAAGTTTACAAGAAGAGTTATAGAACTTTAGAAGAAGAGGTGTAGAACTTTAGAAGAAGAGGTGTAGAAGTTTAGAAGAAAAGGTATATAAGTTTAGAAGAAGAGGTATAGAAGTTTAGAAGAAGAGTTATAGAACTTTAGAAGAAGAGTTATATAACTTTAGAAGAAGAGTTATAGAACTTTAGAAAAAGAGGTATATAAGCTTAGGAGAAGAGGTATATAAGTTTAGGAGAAGAGTTATAGAACTTTAGAAGAAGAGGTATAGAAGTTTAGAAGAAGAGGTGTAGAAGTTTAATAGAATATTTCTCGGCAAGGAACAGCAAGAATCCAAGAAGAGACAAACTTCCAAATAAGAAAATAATCTCCCTGACTTCTTCATATAACATGCCTGCTTATTGAAATGTGACCATTGACTTATAGTCCGCGTATTGACTGGTCACATGTGCCGATAGATGTCAACACAGATACGATTACCATCCTTGCAGGAATTGCCTGAATTGGGAAGAACAAGAGTCCATCGAACAACTGATATGTACATGTCCAGCGCTGTCCAAAAGGACATTCACTTCCTGGGTGACTACTTTCTTTGGAAGGCATTCCAAATAAGAAAAAAACTTCCATGAACTGCTTCATAAAAATCTCCAAATTACTGGTCTCCTGCTAGGGAATGGGACCTGTGTCTCAGCGGTATTACAAAGGGTCAATCAAGGCTTAAGTGTGCTTCTTTGGCGACCGCTCATCCTACCTTAGGAGCATATTCTAGTATTTTATTTACAACAATTGCTTATAATTTATAATTTTATTTAACTTTCTTAGGGGAGAATATTTTGAACTTATAGTTGGAAATGAAAAAGGATTATTTGGGTTTATATTTATGTTGTTCCAGCCTTCTTTATCCATCTTCCACAGTAAGCATCTATTGTTTTGTGGCCCTGTGTAATCATATTAATTATCTATGTCCATCTCTTAGGCAGGATGTTAGAGACAAAACTAGATAGTTGCTAATTTATGAAAAGGATCGAAGTAGTGATATGACAATTGATATTACATATGATGTTGTATATCACAATTGATGTTACATAATATGTTGTGTATGTCACAATAATTGCTTTAAGCTAACAATTCGAATAACTGAATTGTGTCAAGTAATACAAAATCCTTTATTAGACAATGTTCCTTTAATGGAAGTTGTCTCCTTCATTTGAGAAACTATTTGACAAAGTTTTATTTACTCCATGAAACTCGTAAGTTCCACTTTAATCCTAAATCACGCCTGCTTACAAGTCACAACTGTTCCGAACCCTAACTCCGCTTTCTTTTGTCAACCTGGATTTTTAATCTACTGACTTTGTAATGGTTCTTTATTTTATTAAAGTCTTTCCTCCCCCCCATTCCTTCTTCTGTTGGTCCTTTCTTCTTTCGTTTATCCACATAAAATGACTGTAGGTCAGAGAAATTTTAACCTAACCAAATGGAGCCAATTTTAATCCCTGGCAAAATTGCACTTTTGTTACTTTATTTACTTTAAGTTAAATCCTTTTTGTAGCGCACCCTAAAATTGTTTGCTTCACAAACTCCTCTCCTCCATCTCTGGTCTTCTGCCGCAGTACACACTCCGCACGTCGCATAAAATACAATTCAATAAAGCATGCCGCAGCGGAAGTGAGCACATTTTGTACAGTTTTTTGTGTACGTTAATATACGGCATCGCCGGTGGTATCCTGCTGCAGCCTGGTCTCGTACCTGGTCTCGTCTACTGTGCCGCCAGCATTTCCAACCAGCCGCCATTGCTGCTGCTGCAGTCTATGATATTGCAAGCGCAGCTGACAGCGGAGATTGCTACTTGCGCATCCCAAACTGTCAAACGTAAAAAATCGTTTAATGTGTTTTCGTATATGTGAATGTATGGGGTATTGTATACGTGTATAAGTGTGTGCGTGTGTGTGTGTGTGTATGCGGTTGGCTGTGCGACTGTGTAATAATCTCTTGTGGGATTATAAAAGTTTTTAGCGACCAGTTTTGCTGTTACTTTCTTGCTCTGCTCGTCGCTATCCTTGGCTAATTTGTTTGTAGTAAAAGTTTTCAGCCCGATGCTGCTGCCTGCTGCCTCCATTTTTGAGTTGCGGTTTCCTGCACTTTATATGTATGTCCTTGTTGTTGTTGCTGTTGGTTTTCCTGGCGGTGCTTCTGGTAGCTTGTAGGAAGTCCCATTTCTCATCTTCTTGTTGGAGCTGTAAAGGAAAGTTTTGCCGTAAGCTGGCACTGCTCGCTCTTTGCAACGGCATACAAAGTAGTCGCTCCGACCGACATACAGGCAGACAGATAGGCAAATGGTGTCCTTTGGGAGGATCCTCCGGCTTACACACATTATGGGCCTGTCTTGGCATTTTATTAAGCGACTTGTCACAATTTATATTACATAGTTCCAGGTATGCGAGTACATCTAGAAAGAGTTTATATTGAGTTTATATAGAAAGAAGGCGCAAAGCTGGACAGAATCTTTGCTGGAAAATGTGGCAGCAGTGGCAGGAAAAAGGGGGTATAAGAAATCAATCATAATGTATCGTTGTTAGTCTGGTATATCGAATTGTGCTAAGTGCCATGCTATGCTTGAAGAGCAACATGAAGTTGTGGCAAACAATGTTATGCCTCCCTGATTTTTAACAGCATAGCAATTATTGCTCTAAATGTAGTTTTATTGCCAGACATAATCTAGGACAATGTCTTGAAAAATGTCCTTCTTAAATGGAAGAATTCACAATATTTACGTAATAACTTGGTAAGCTAAAGAAGGCATTTAATTTGGATCTTTATATACTAGTTTATAATAAGTGGCTATGGATCTATTCTAGAATACCGTGACTGCTAAGGGCATGATTTACACGGTCAATGACAGTGGTAGATCTTCTGTGTAGATTTCTCTAGAACGCAAGGACCTCTCAGTCACACTTCTAAATTGCTACAATAAAATGTGCATTGATGTGGTCATAGAGTGGAGGGGCTTGAAAAAGCCGCAGAGCATTGTCGTTAAAGATGATCACAAACAATCAAATGCAGCAACAAAAGCTGTGATAAATGTAACAGCTCTTCGGGAGTACCCCAAACTCATACCAAAAGTCCGAAGGTCCAATCTCACAGAAGACACCATCAAAATCTGATCTTCTAGCAAGTCACTGATTTTGTGGGTTTTGGATGAGTGACCGTTCGGGCCTAGTACGCATTTTCTGACCTATCTCCACTGTGGTAAAGCTTGGTTGTGTTCACTCGGTCACTACTTTCAGCTTAATTAAAGTTGGAATAAGTTTAAAAACATTCCTAGAAATATAATCCAAAGCTGTGAAGTATAATAGAAACCAATTCATTCCAGTATATCAATTGATCGATCAGTTTAGTATCATAATGGTGCTCCCCTGAAAGTAGGCTACGTTTATGTGAAATAATACAATGCAATAAGCAACACAAATGCAAACTTTGCTGACTTACAGGGTGTTTTTTTTGTCTTGCCGAACAAAAATGGTACGAAGAACACCGAAAGCTGTGTGTGAACATATGATCCCTTAAACGGAAAGCTAAGAAAATTCAACGAGTTCATGCTGACTCATTTGCTCATTGTAAATCCATACCCAAATTCTTTCTAAGATGTGTCCTTGGTTATAAATTCATACATATTTCGATTCGAAGGCGTCGTGCCTTTGACGTGGTCGTGTTCAAATATACCCGCCAATTGTTTTATTGCATGTGGACAGATGGGCCGGGGAAGCATTGAATCATTTTGGTAATTTTTCGAGACGCTTAAAAGTATGCTGTAATTCTTTTCTCAACTACACATACCAAATTCATGTACAATTGTTGGGTAAAGACTATATCATATATTCAGGTGCCTTCAGAATACATCTAAAAGCAGAGAATAAAGAGAAAGGAAAGTCTTTTTCGCTGCCAGTGTCCGTAGCGGACACATCACGATTTTAAGTGGATTCACCACGATTTTGAGTGGATTCACCTTGACTTTGAGTGGATTCAATGAAATTATCGCTGAAATTATCACTGAAATTATCACAAAAATTTTCAGTGAAATTATTATTGAATTAATCACTGATTCTTCTACAAAATATATTTTTTAATTTTCAATGTAATTATCAATAAAATTCTTACTGAAGTTATCACCAAAATAATCACTGCAATTTGTGGTGATAGAATTAATGAATTAGTCACTGATTTTTCATCGAAATATATTCTTCTTTTATCACTGAAAATTTTATTGGACTTATCACTGAAATTATCAATAAAAGTATCACTAAAATTATAACAGAAATTCCTTCGGAAATTATCACGAAACTTATTGAAATTATTACTGTATGAAATTATCACAGCCCCTCCGAAGGTGGGCGTAATCAATTGAAACGTTCTTTAGACACGAATTAATTGTATGGAACCCAAATTTGCTCCATTGTATGAACCACAATAGAGTTGGGCTTTATGGTATTCCTCCATAGATCGTTCCGAAAATAGCTGAAATTGAAGGGTTTTGACCTTTCCATTCAAACCTTGAAGATATATTTTGCGTCTTATACAACCGAACTAAAATTCTATGACCAGGTATTTGTATCCGTAGTTACACGGCATATTTACACAACTGTAGCGAGAATTAGGGCCTGACGGCGTTAGAGGTAAAACTCAATTAATTTCCGGGTTCAGATGTAACGCCCGTTAAATTGATTATAAATACGAACACTTCGACCCTCACGGCCAGTCGTCTTACACAAAATGTTCAATTTGCAAGTTTTTAACTGGAAAACCATTCTGCAGCTGTGCTGTTGTCTGGCCACAATCGCACACATGGGGAGCCTGGCAGGACGCGTCAGGAACAGAATAGCAGGCGGTTTTGCGAGGAACATCGGGACCGCTCCATATTTAGTTCAAGTGCGTACAAATACCACCTTCATCTGTGCTGGTACGTTAGTGTCGGAGTTCCACGTGATCACGGCAGCGCATTGTGTGGTCAGAAAGGACCCTCTATCCTTGAATGTGATGGGTGGCACTTCGGTACTCGGCGTCAATGGACCGACTGTCAATGTGACGAGTATTTTCATACCACAGCAATATAACCCCCGAACTTTGAATATGGATGTGGCGGTTGTGAAACTATCCAGCAGCCTGAATGGCACAAATATTGCGGAAATTGGTCTGTGCAACACGAAATGGATGACGGGTACATTCGTTAAAATATCCGGCTGGGGAAGACCAAGTCGAATGGCCAGAAAACTATTGGGCCGGCTGCGTACAGTGCAAATGCCTGTGATGGCGTTCGGAAAATGCAAAGACTTTCACAAGCGACAAAGAGTCAACAGTAACATGTTCTGCGCGGCCACCTACAATAACAGGGGCTTCTGCGATGGCGATGGCGGCGGTCCTGCTGTCTATGCGGACCGTTTGTGCGGCGTTATGTCGTGGAACAAAGGTTGCGGAAATCCCAAATTTCCCGACGTCTTCGTCAATGTCAACCGAGCCAAGCAGTTCATTATAAATGCAATGAGAAATTAAGTGAGAATGTTGTCATTAATCCTGGTAGTGAGGATAAATTGTCCTTTAAATATGGAACTATTTAAAATTATATTTGAAATTTCGGGCAACTGGGTCAAATTGGGTATTACGAGGGCTGTATTAAAATTAGAAAATTGGCAAGATAAGGGGAGTGGCAATAAAATTTGGTTCATTACTCGTAAATATCCCCATGCGTTTGTATTTCTTTTATATATAAAACAGAGATGACGGGAGTCTGAAAGGGGATATGTCTCGATAGGTACTGACATATTGCGATAAGGCCGTTCTGGAACAATACAAAATCAATCAAACCGTTGGAACATACACTTTTTCATTTGTTCTGAAACATATCAATATATCATCTACTCTTAGATTTCACCGGCAATTTTCTCCAATAGAGGTGAGGTATGAGTTCTCGTATATCAAAGAACTTGAACTACGTCAAATGAGTGTACCGAGTTCTCCATGAATAAATTGGAACAATAAAATAGAAACACCGCATATTTGCCAGAAATCATTAGGAGCTTCAAGCTAAAAGGCAGCTGAAATGAGACCAACACTCTTGGGAGAGAACTACAGTCTCACATGATAATTAGAAATGGAATTACTTCAAGTCCGAATAAAAGCTCCTGAGAACTTATTTCTCTATTGCATACATCAATAACTGGGGAAAGGTTTAAAATCTCCTCGATAACAGTTCTATATGTTCATTATTCAGGAAGATTTCTATCACAGTTTCTAAATGGGAAGAGATGTGTGATGAGAGTAACGCTCAATTATGATGACAGCAACGCTCAATTATGATGAGTGTAACGCTCGATGATGATGAGAGTAACGCTCGATGATGATGAGTGTAACGCTCGATGATGATGAGAGTTACACTCGATGATGATGAGAGTAACGCGCGATGATGATGAGAGTAACGTTCGATAATGATGAGAGTAACGCTCGATGATGATGAGAGTTACACTTCTATGATGATGACAGCAACGCTCGATTATGATGAGAGTAACGCTCGAATAACTGAAAATATTCAAAGCAATGAATTCACGCCTGCTGATATTTGGCTTTAAACATTCCTGATTATTTATTCGTGATATTTTTCACAATAAAAGTTTCAAGAGAGTCAGGAAATCTAATTCTAATATGTGTAGGCAGTAAATGAAATTTTATTAGAATTAGTTTTACACAATTTGAAAAATAACATAAAAAATACTGCCACTAAATAATTAATGCCTCAGAGCCAACCTAATGAAAAAACGCACTTCCTCAGATACGACAACAACTTCGCGCGAACAATCAGCAATTTTATACAAAAGAACAGCATACACTTTTCCTTCGTAGACCCACGGGCCGCCAGAATCTGGGCAGGTCGACGGCCCCGTGACACCCCAATCGGGCATTTGCATCACTGCTTCACTGGGCCGATTACTATTCTCGCTCACCGGAATAGTGGCAATATTTGCACCTTTCAAAGCACTCTCCAACTTCAACACGGCCACTTCATCGTCTTGGTTGATTAAATCCGATATCATGACTTTCACCACTTTCCGCTCCACGCCGCCTTCGCCATCGCGTGATGAGGTGCCGCCTACTACTCTGAGATCTTCCCCATTTAAATTTTCAACACAGTGCGCTGCAGTGAGCACGAACAGAGGATCAATCAGGGTGCCACTGCACTTGAATTCGCCGTTGAAGCGAATAGCCACCAGGTATTTTGTCAGTACCGTGGTAGCGATGCCATTTGGAATGCTCTGGTCATCAATTGTATCTCCTCCTGAGAGGCGAAAAATGTGCACTAGCAATATAAGAGGACTCCACACTCTGGCCGTGAATACAGCTCGGATCGGAAATTGATACATTCTGGTAGGCCGGCACAATAGAACTGAAACCCAAATGGAGTTGGAATTTGGCAAAAGCTTGGCTGTTACCATGGTCTACGTGCAAGTGCGCACGTCCACCATTAGGCCGCCATTTTCCCCCCGAACGACGATGTGTGCAATTCCTCAGACATTTCAAGAGACATTTGTGCAAATATATATACTCGTATATATATTTTTTTAAATTTTTTAACACATTTAAACAGTTAAATTAAGAGTGACAGCAGCAATTTCTACATTATTAATTAAGAAATTTGGATAACTAAATAAATGAACTAAAATAAGGTAAATAAGGGGGTCTCTTGGTAGAATTGCTGTCACCTGAGAGAGTTACTCTATAACGAGTGCCATGAATCGATCTTCGGATTCTCAAAACATTAAAAAAGTGTCTTGGATAATTACAGATTCTATAAACCGATCTCATTATTCAGTAAATGGAGGATTTCATAGAAAGTAACGTTTTTATTAAAGGAGGGAGTAACATCACGATCCATTTCTGATAGTCCCTAGTATCCACAGCGTCGTGTCTCTCTGGCTGGCGAAGCGTGATATTTCGATTACTTTGATTCTGCATTCTATAACGCTGTTTCACAATTTTTGTTGTATTCGAACTACTCGGGCGAACCATGAGATTTTATACGAAGTTCAAGCAAAATACTCGTACCTATTTCTAACTGGCACTTACTTCAGAAATGAAGTCATTTAAGCAGACCGTATTTTGAGTCGTAGCACACCCAGTACTAGAACCACAAAATGTTCACACATTGCTCAGTTGTCGGAAGGTGTCTAAAATTGCGATCTATTCGCCCCATCATTAATAGAGTGGGGGCGAATAGAATAGATTAGTTTATATTTTGTTTGAGATTACAACAACATCAAATGAAGCGAATTCGGCTTTTTGAGCGAGCGATAGTTGGTTCGGTTTTATACAACTCAGCGTGTTGGGAATACTCCGCCAAGATGGTTTGTGTATAGGATAAGACTTGTTTCATATGAAAACATCAATCAATAATCTCAACAATGCCGACCTTGAAGGACATTTTATATATCAAAATGTACATACAAATTTGTTACAAATTTATTAAGAATTTAAACATAAACCCCAGGTTCTTTGTTTGTGCTGAATATTGTAGCGCGCGGGACTCCAGTCGCAGCTGACAAGAAGATGATGAGGAAGGGACGATTCCCTATCTACTTTGTTAGTGTCCGGCCCTCTCCGGTAGAAGGATACCTAGGGTGCTGTCTCTTTAATGACCTGGAATATTTTTCAAATCAATCAATATAAAAGACTTGTTGAGATTCCTCCTATTCAGAAAATAGCAGGAGTAAGGCTGGACACAGTCTCTGTTGAAGTACACTTTTTGTCCCTAACTTGAGGCGGAACAATAGGTCTGTGCATGGTCTAAGTGTGTCATCGTGCCCAGAGAACACAGAGAAGAGAAACTCTTTTTCGCTGGCAGCGTTCGTAGCGGACACACCACGATTCTGAGTGGATTCAACACGATTCTGAGTGGATTCGACACGATTTTCAGGGGATTCATGTAAAACGTCCGTCTGCTTTATTTCGTTGCTTTGCCGTTTGACGTTTAAGTTTCTTTTCTCTGTATTCTCTGCCTAAAAGTCTCTTAATGTATTCACCTCTCATCTGTGGAATGTATTCATCTCACATCTGAGGAATGTATTCATCTCACATCTGTGGAATGTATTCATCTCACATCTGTGGAATGTATTCATCTCACATCTGTGGAATGTTTTTGCTCTTTGTCACTAGATGGCGTTTCATAACGGTGCCCCTGTTTATTTCACAGATCAAATTATTAATTCTTGAGATGAACAGGGGAGTGAGTGTGTGAACTATAATAGAGCATGAGTTGTAAATAGTTATAGATAGATAAATATATAAATAAATATATAAATATATAAATCAAAACCGGTAGATCTAGCCACGATATTTGAGTGCTCAGTTTAAATTATGTATTAAGTAGAAACTTTAAAATTTGATAATAGAATATTATAATAAAACCCCCCGGGCTCATTTTTATTTACCGGGTTTATTTTTTAGACTCCCCCTCTCTTACTCCACCTGTCTGTCTCTCTACTTATTTATCGTTCTTTTGTGTTTCAGTTAATTTAAGTAAAGCAATCGCAGCCATTTCTTTGAGTCGTAAAATTAATTCCGCTTTTGTTTATCTCTCTTTCCCCACATGCAGGTGTTTATGGCGACGTGCAACGTGTAAAAATTTTATATAACAAAAAGGATTCAGCTCTCATACAAATGGCCGAGCCCCAGCAAGCTTATTTGGGTAAGTAAAACAACAACAACAATAACTCCTTTACGCACTCATACTCATATTAAACCCACAAAAAGGGAAAATGAAAGGAACTTGAAATGTGAAAATGTGAAAATGCATCAAAGGGATTGCATAAATATGCGCTCCTGTTCGCCTGCATACCTACACGCAGCTGGCATGCTCGGGACTGCATTTATTTACTTGTTTGTTTGTTTGCGTTGCAGTGGCCAGCAAAAAATGCAATTCATAAACTTATTAAATAAAATAACTCTGTGCCCGAGAAATGAATGAAATTTCTCATAAGCTGCATTGTTCTGCCTTGGCGTGGCATGGCGTGGCGTGCCGTACCGTGCCATGCCTTTGCCTGCCTGCCTTCATTATTTTTATTGGCGAGTGTGTCCTTTTGGCATGAGACAAAAATGTCACTGGCGTAACTATGGTGCTGCCTGCCTGCCTGCCTGCCTGCCTGGGCTGTCCGTAATAACAAAAGCCTTCAAGAAAATGGCACTGGCGCTACATTCCAGTCATGCCAATGCCATGGCATTCCACTGTAATTTTGTACAGCTCACTCCCACTGCTGCTCACTGCTGCTCAGCTGCTGCTCTTCAAACACAATCGCATTTTCAGAATGAATGAAATTTATTTTTAAATTAAATGAACGAAATGCAATCAGCAGCATTTCGTTTCGTAAATTCTCTGTGCTACCATTTACGTAACTATGCGCTCTGTGGTGGCAGCCAGAATGTCCTTTTTTCAAAAATGTTCAATTTTAAAATTAATTTCATAAATTTTACAAAAGGTGCGTTTAGTGAAGCGAATGGAACTCTATTCAAAAGCAACGTTCCGGATTATACTGGGTATATAGCCTCCAATGGAAGACTTCTCCGAGGATATTTCAGAAGAACCTGGGGGTAGCTGTGTACCCATAGTACTTTGAGTGACACAAAAGTACTATGGTTATGTTGGCTCTACTACAACAAAATTGTAGCACAAAGGCAGTGGTAAATCTTGTGAAGTGTAGATTTCTCTAGAACGCAAGGACCTCTCACTCACACTTCTAGATTGCTACAATAAATTGTGCACTCATGGGGTCATAGAGTGGAGGGGCTTGAGAAAGCCGCAGAACCACAATCAAATGCACCCATAAAAGCTGTATAAATGCAGCAGCTCTACGGGAGTATCCCAAACTCATACCAAAAGTCCGAAGGTCCAATCACGTAAGACTCCATTAAAATCTGATATTTTAGTAAGTCACTGATTTTGTGGGTTTTGGATGAGTGACCGTCGGGGCCTAGTACGCATTTTCTTAGCAAGCTCCACAGTGGTAAAGCTTGGTTGTGTTCACTCGGTCACTACTTTCAGCTTAATTCAAGTTGGAATAAGTTTAAAAACACTCCTAGAAATATAATCCAATTGTACAGCTCGCGTCTAAACCCCAAAGTTGTGAAATAGATTTTACTGCAATGTCGGTCATCATTCCCGAAAACCCGTATAGAGCGTATTCAACAACCCATTTCAATATATTCCAAACTTACTTTTCTCTCCTCGAAGGCCAAGAAAGGGTTGAAGAAAAGGTCCTGAATGTTCTTTTAGTCGCTTGGTTCCAGCATTCTCTTCTTTCCTGAACTCGTATATCAAAACATGCCGAAAATACAATTTCCCGGGACCAAATATCCAAATAGTTCCCTCACGCTGGACTCAATAAAAAGGCTTCCCATTCCACTCCATTCTATTTTCCACAGTTAATCCCGCTCTTCACAAGATTTTAGTACACACGACTGATCCAATGCAAAGTCTTGGAATTTCTTCTATGTACTTATGACGTCACTTTATGTAGAATACCTCAGAGATATCTGTTCCAAACCCCTGGAACAGATATTTCACTAGGATATTTAAACACATCATCCTTCAATCAGCCTTTTTCTGACTCCTAAAAAGATATTAAGGTGTTTCTAAGGAGTTCCTAAGGAGTTCTCAAGGAGTTTGTAAGGAGTTCTTTAAGAGTTCCTAAGGAGTTCCTAAGCAGTTCTTAAGGTGTTCCTAAAGAGTTCCTAAGCAGTTCTTAAGGTGTTCCTAAAGAGTTCCTAAGCAGTTCTTAAGGTGTTCCTAAGCAGCTCATGAGGATTTCCTAAAAAGTTATTAAGGTGTTCCCAAGGTGTTCCTAAGGGCTTCCTAAAGAGTTCCTAAGCAGTTCTTAAGGTGTTCCTAAGGAGTTCCTAAGCAGTTCTTAAGGTGTTCCTAAGCAGTTCTTAAGTCGGTCCTAGGAATTCCTAAAGAGTTTGTACGAAGTTCTTTAAAAGTTCCTAAGGAGTTGCTAAGCAGTTCTTAAGGCGGTCCTAAAGAGTTCCTAAGCAGTTCTTAAGGTGTTCCTAAAGAGTTCCTAAGCAGTTCTTAAGGTGTTCCTAAGCAGCTCATGAGGATTTCCTAAAAAGTTATTAAGGTGTTCCCAAGGTGTTCCTAAGGGCTTCCTAAAGAGTTCCTAAGCAGTTCTTAAGGTGTTCCTAAGGAGTTCCTAAGCAGTTCTTAAGGTGTTCCTAAGCAGTTCTTAAGTCGGTCCTAGGAATTCCTAAAGAGTTTGTACGAAGTTCTTTAAAAGTTCCTAAGGAGTTGCTAAGCAGTTCTTAAGGCGGTCCTAAGGAGTTCCTAAAGAGTTCGTAAGAAGTTATTTAAGAGTTCCTAACGAGTTCCTAAGTAGTTCCTAAGCAGTTCTTAAGGTGCTCTTAAGGAATTCGTAAAGAATTCGTAAGGAGTTCCTAAAAAGTTCCTAAGCAGTTCTTAAGGTGTTCCTAAGGAGTTCCTAAGCAGTTCTTAAGGTGTTCCTAAGCAGTTCCTGAGGATTTCCTAAAAAGTTATTAAGGTGTTCCCAAGGCTTTCCCAAGGAGTTCTTAAAGATATCCTAAGTAGTTCTTAAGGTGTTCCTAAGGGGTTCCTAAGGAGTTCTTAAGGTGTTCCTAAGGAGTTCCTAAGAAGTTCTTAAAGAGTGAGAGATGAATGCCGCCTTATATTCTCCTTCAATGATAAACGTACCTTTCCGCTATGCAAGCTCTCAGCATATTCCTTTGGAACCAATTGCCTCCAAGTGGCAACAAATGACAAGCAAATTCCTACTTCCATCAATGAAAGTGATGCCGAAGCTTAATTCAATATTTAATTTTTCGCCACATTCAACGCACTTGCAGCAAATTTCCTTTACTCAGAGGAGTCCACGCTTGCCTGAAACTCCTTTCACGTTCGCACGTAAACCTTAAAACTGTGCGCATCCTTCAGCAATTTATTTCACACTTAATCTGACCGTGCGCGTGAGTGTGGTACATGTGGAACAATATTGCCGGCCACATTCTTGACGCGCGAATAAATTTTAACAAGATTGATTAAACTGCGTTTAAATGGCAGAAGATCCCTTCCCACCCCTTCGACCCCTGCTTGCAGGTCTGCCTTAAAAGGATGAGTGAATATATTTTCCAAATGACTTCCATTTAAAAGCGTAATTGTTTAATATAAATATTATAAAATGGCAAAAATATTTAATAAAAATATATAGAGATAAATAAATAAACAGAAAGAAAAGTTATTGAAGTATCCTCTTCTCTGGCGGAGGGGTGTGCGCCCACTCATCTGCTCTGCCCTGCCGCCCTGCACGTAATTTCATAAATAAACTCCTCTATGTGGGTATGCTCAGAAATGCATGCATTTCTGTTGAATATTACTCCGTGTATTACTGTAATTGTTTGTGTTGTTGTTGAGGCGTATTATTTATTTAAACTTTATTACCACAACGAGCTGAACTGATTGTGTGAGGAGGACGACGACGACAGGACAATGTTGCAAGCAGCAGCATCAACAACAACAACAACAACCTCACCGGATATGCTGTGAAAATTATTTACAGCTCCCATTTTCATGGATATCGTAACGCATCATAAGCGATGCCACTGTAAATAAGAGCCGGCCAATTCGTTAGTACGCATGCACGACTCGCTCGTCCATTCTGTGGTTCATGAACGGAAATTATTTAAAAAGGACATTTCAACTCTTCGCCAATATAAATCGGCAGAGGGAGACCAACATTTCGAACAAACTCTTAATCGTGGTTCATAACATGGTACTCTACCCTATGCCGGTGGTGTTAGTGTACCAGAAATTGAAGGGGGGGTTTCATCAGAGGGCAAGTCCAGCACCCTGGAGAGGCAAGTAAACCGTGTACACTTACTTCGAAGTATACTCGTTTATTTCAGACTCGTTCTGGGTTGTTGACTATAGTAAACATTTTGATAAGGATGGTGAGGTAGTAGATACCATATAGATATCATACCCTTATCTCAGACATTAGGTGTTCAAGAATATCTTCCTTCCATTTTATAAATCATTATCAAATTTTGTGACGTAAAAGCCATTCCCTCAATCATGTTCAATATGATTAAAACAAAGAAAAAGTCTATCAAATTTCATATTCGAACATTGGATATGTAACGAGCTTACTGTCCCTTTCTTGCCAATTCTATACGTTATGAATAATTCTGTCTCTTTCTTGCAATTGGATAAATTATTAATAATATTGTCTCTTTCTTACCAATTCTATAAGTTATTAATAATATTGTCTCTTTCTTTCCACTTCTATAAACTAAGAATAATGTTGTCTCTGTCTCTCAGACAACTCTTAAACTGAGAGTCTGGTATAATGATGATGTTTGTCCTCCTCCCACTTAGTCAATATGGCGGTCTCCCTCATATTAGTCAACTTAGGGTTCAGTCTACTGATTTCTGCAGAAAATGTCCTTATGAAAATAAGAAGGAAGAAATATTCTTCTACTGTATCTTGATATTTACTATATTCAGGGAATCATCCTTACACTACCTTGGCTCACCAGGGGTCTGATGTTATTATTATTATTAATATTTTAACATTGCTATCCTTGTGGACGACTCTCATAATCTCTTCGGGCGCTTTTATTTCAACCAAAACAACAGGAGACTCCTTTATAAGACCTTATATCTCTCTCACTCTTAGTTCCTCTCTCTATTTCTCTCTCTCTTAGTTCCTCTCTCTCTCTCTTAGTTCCTCTCTCTCTCTTTCTTAGTTCCTCTCTCTCTCTCTCTCTTAGTTCCTATCTCTCTCTCTCTCTCTTAGTTACTCTCTCTCTCTCTCTTAGTTCCTCTCTCTCTTAGTTCCTCTCTCTCTCTCTTACTCTCTTAGTTCCTCTCTCTCTCTCTTAGTTCCTCTCAATCTCACTCCTCTCTCTCTCTTAATTCCTCTCTCTCTCTCTCTATCTCTCTCTCCCACTTAGTTTCTCTCTCTCTTAGTTCCTCTCTCTTTCTCTCTCTCTCTTAGTTTCTCTCTCTCTTAGTTCCTCTCTCTCTCTTTCTCTCTTAGTTCCTCTCTCTCTCTCTCTCTATCATAGCTTGTGGGACATAGGACCTCATAAACCTAAACGTCATATATTAGCTACATGGAATGCTGCCCACATTTACCTACATATCCTCCAATACGCATATCCCACTGGAGTGTAGGGTATAAGACACTCCCTCAAATTGCCTTATTTAATATCCTTTTATATAAAATTCAACGGCAAAAGATGCCAGTACACTGGGCCACAATCTACAGAATACCAAAAGCGAATGAAAAAGGGGCCAAAACATGTAAACAAGCGAAAATTATTAATTAAACAGCGTGGAGGAATAATGTGTAGGTGTGGAAGGGAGTGCAGGTGGGTGGGGTGGTGCTTGGTATTGCCGGCCAACCAGATCAGACCAGACCAGACCAGACCAACCCTGACCTGGTCGGTGTTTCAGGCGATTTTGCCACCACCGACACTTTAAACGGTAAACGAAAAATACACTTTAAATGGTGCCTGTAAACCACACAACAACAACAACAACAACAGCAACAACAACAACAACAACAACAACAACAACAACAGCAGCAGCAGCAGCAGCAGCAATAACAGCAAAAACAACAACAGCAGTAACAACAACAACAGCAACAACGCCAACAACAGCAGCAACACCCACAGAGTCCCTGTAACTACAGCGACAATAACGAAGAGATGCATTTGCTGTTGCAGTACTTTTCAAGCCGTTGTTGTTGTTGCCATCGCTGCCACCACTGATGCCGTTGCTGCTGCCGTTGCTGCTGCCGTTGCTGCCATTGCTGCTGCTCCTGTTCCTGTTGCTGCATAGCAGGCAGAGCAGTTTATTAATATTTTGTGGCATTATGAATGGCGCAAGGAGCTGCTGGGTTGGCGCCGCCTGCACGCACACCGGAACGCTGGCAACGATGATGATGATACTCTTTACTTTATTTGAAAGCGTATAAAATGCAAAAGAAAAATAACAAATAAACGCGAATAAAATGAAAATAAAGTATTTTATTTAACGTAAATATGTAAATGGAAGTATTCCGTTTATAGGTAAAAATTGCGGAATTTTTAAATTAAAGTATCGAGGCTTGAGTATGCAAGCACCGTCCGCTGAATTCCAACTAAAAACGAACATGATAAATTTGTTTTTCATTTTAAAGGATATTTTTATATATTAAAAATATACTTTTGTATTGCGAGTGTGATGCTAATGAGTTGGGGGAATATCCTGTGAGTGAGTGAATCAAGGCAAAAAGCGGGGTAAATACAAAATTAATATGCCGAATATGCCTTTGTGTCAAACAATGAAGCAATGAAATTGTAGATTAGGAAAAAATGCAGCAAATAAATTGGAATAAATTACAAAATATTATTTATAAACAATTACATTCATATATTAGCATTCATAAACCATTACAAACAATTAAAAAATATTTCTAACTTTCACAAAGCATGATAAAACATTACAAAGCTTTAAAAATAATTACACAAAATAACTAAAAATTCAAACAATTACTAAAATAATATTCTAATTGAGACTGGACAGAGTTTTGTCTGTCTTAAAAGCATGTTGGAATTAGGATTCGATGTCCCAATAAGCATATCAGCATAGTTAGTTAGTTAGTTAATGAATGTGCCTGTACATAAAAACAACACTTAGGCCTTAGGCCTAAGATATCTCTAATGTCGTGGCTTGTATAACCGTTCATTGGCTATTCGACAGGCATGCTGCAAGTATTGTCTCATAAATACTGCAGAAGCTGTCGGGATGAAGAGGAGGACGAGACTGTGGAACATGTTTTCTGCAGGTGCCCTGTTGTAGCTAGAAGCAGAGCGGGCTATTTAGGCAAGTACGCTTCAGCTCTCGTACGGAAATATCTGGCGCGAAGGCCAAGAAAATCCTGCGCTTTATTAGGACTTCGTAATGATTTCACGAGTAAAGTTAGGTTCAGCGCTACGCGGTGGTATCGCCATGGACCCATGGTGATCTGAGTGACTTGGTCTGTAGACTGACAGCCACGAAAACCTAACCTAACCTTAGGCCCGTTGCGTTACCAGGAGGAGTTCTGTTCCTTTTCAACCACCCGCGTCAGCAAACCATTTATGGCTCTGGTAATTAGAAGTACACTTCGTATTGAAGTCTCCCCCAGCTCCAAAAGGTGGCTGAAGAAGTACTTTCCCATATAGTAGAAGCTTATCTTTGCCAGCGCTGGGCATTTGCGTAAAAGGTGGTCCACATTTCCTCATCTTCCTCCTCATTTTCTCAGCTTCTACAGAAAAAAACAAGTTATAAGGTAATCTAAGTCTATATGCAAGTGTTCCAATAAGACAGTGTCCGCTTCCGATGCTGCCTACTCTGAATCGGTTTGTTTAGTAGTGTCAGTTCCATGAACCTGCTTGGGTCTATTTTAGGCCAGATTTGTCTTACAGTGTTGCAAGTCGGCTCTCGTAGCCATTCTGGGTATTCTGTTTTCAGCAGCATTTTGCAAGTGGTTAGTGATATATCTCTTGCCACAGTGGGTATATCTCTTGCTAATTCACAATAGTATATAAACTTGTGTAAATAAAGAAGCTTCAAAAAACTACCACGAGAAAGTTATATAAATTTCTGTAAGCGACCCTAGAGCCCACAGAGTTTTACTCCTACGAAATTAAGTCGTTACAGAAGGTGTACCTCTTGCCACAGTGGTTAGTCGTACGGCTCTTGTGCTGTGTTTACGTTACGAAGCTCGGTGCCTGCTCTGGCCAATTCATCTGCTACACAATTTCCTTCAATATTTTTGTGCCCAGGGACCCAGCACAGATCGTATTGTATCATATTGTATCGTATTATATGGTATTGTATTGCCCTGTTCCGAATTCTCCTTTAGAGACTCGCACTGTTTACAATGTAGAGCAGCTTTTTAGTATGAATGTGTACTTGGTAGCGCTAGTATCGCGTAAAATGGTGTGACTTTAGTGTCCTCCTGGATTTGTTTAGCCGGGAGCATCCTGATATACTGTATTTAAAAATATACTATAAACAATCTCTTAAAATGCGGTAAAAGAATACTTTTATCAAATTATACGGTAGTGCCTAAAAGTATGCTTCATGATTTACATGTCGATTACAGTTAAACTATGCATATGATGAGTATATGATAAGTGTAGCATACTTTCAGGTGCTTTAAAATTACCAAAAGTTGCATTTGAAGTATGCACTGCTACCACACTATCTTCTGTAGCTGGACTTTAACCATTGACACTGATGCTTTATTCAAATACACATGCTGGTGACCTTGCAGGGGGAGGGGGAAGACCCTGTTACAACTACGCACGCTGACACCCCGCGTTGTAAGTTATGTAATAAACGTATGAGCTGTGCAAAAGGAGTTGTAAAGCCAAGTACGGGTTAAATTGAAAATACAAGCGTAAATTAAAATGAGGTGGCAGTGCAACATTCACAGCGACCTGTTGGGGAGGTAGCGGGAAGCCCCTATTACAAATAGGCATGCTAAAATCAAGCGTTGTCAGTGTAAATAATGATCTTCCCTTATAGGGTATCGTATTCACTTTAAGCCCGACGTCTACTCGACTGGTTGCATTTAATTCTATTTGGAAGACACTGGAATGCTTGGGCGGCCGATCCGATAGGCGGAGATTCAATCTTTGCAATAAACTCCGTACCCTCATCAACAGAACAACAACATAACGATATCTTAAGGGATTGCTTCAGAAACCCTTCTACCTTTTCAACTGCCCTATCACCCTACTGATGATTTATAATTTTTCCCTTGATAACGAAGGCCATAATCGTGAATTCACATCCCCCCCTCCCCCCTCGCCAACCTTGCACTAAGTATTAATTACACTGTTAAGTATTAAACAAAACTAAATAAATTTATTTATATAAGCCAAAAATAGTTTAACCGCGACTCTAAGCCCGCATCAGATCCTGCTCAGTTGCTGCTTAAATTTAATTTTAATTTCGCAATTAAAATTAGCCATTTTTCAGCCATCCAACAAACTAATGGCCTGGCCTCACAATGCAGTCGCCTCGCAGTGCGTCGAGTCCTTTTGAATTAGTGTTAAAATGGCTGCGCGCACAACACCTCCAAACACAAACAAACGAAGTAGCCAACAAAAACAAACACAAGCACAGACATACTACACACACACATACTACACACACACATACTACACACACACATACCATACACACACACATCACAATAGCACGTGAGTGTGTGGCGGCGGCCGGCTTCTAAACACACACACATCCACCCCGACGGGTGGGTTCACCTTCCAACACCGACATAAATTTCATGCATTTTAGATTAGCCAAAATTGCAATTTTAAAATGCAGCGATTAGCAGCGGCAGCGCTGCTGGAGCAACAACAAACAACAATTATAACAAAAACAACAACAATAACAACAGGGGGGGAACAACTAAACAAACAACCAAATGCACTGCTATTTGCACGAACCTAACTAACACGCCACACAGTCACAGATATTAACACACACACGCGCTCACACATTCGCAAAAAGCACGGTCACTGGCGAGTCACACCGAAGGACGAAGGCGAGCGGAAAAACAGGTGCAAAGAGTTGCATTTGCACTTCATTTAAATTTCACGCCACAATTTGCCAAAGTAATGAGTAACCGTGTGTGTGTGTGTGAGAGTGTGTGTTTATGTATGGATGTGCGTTTGTGTAGCGGTGTGTGTATTTGTGTTGTTGTTGGCATGAGGGTTTAGTCTGTTTGTGTTAGTTGCGTTAGTGTCGAAGCTGCCACGTGTAAATGTTAAATGCAGCAGAAAATTTTGTGTATTAGTCACAGACTCTCACACACTCACACTCCTTCAAAGTAAAAAAAGGAGCATACTTTGGGAGAGTCTCATGGGAAAAACGCATTTTTCAAGCACTTTATATTTATATTTTTCTACTTTAATTGCTGAAATCTAAACTTGTAGATGCTGACCCGCTGTCCAATACTATCAAAAGATATCTTCCAGAGCAACTGATTTCGTTTATTTCCCATAGTTTGGCAGCACTGGTCGTATGGGAAGACGCGCCATCCACCATGTTGTTCCACACATGATTCTCTTGCTTCTCTGTGTAGAATGGAATCGAAAGACTTGAGCCATGGCTCTCATTTCTTTTGAGAATACTGTTCTCTTAGTTCGTTAGCTCCTTTTAGTAACTCTGGTGGGCAGAATGCCTCTGAAGCAATTGACTCCATTTTACAGACTATTCAAATTTCAGTTCAGAGTAGAGATAATTATATATAGAAAATTTCTCTGCGGTTACGCCTCTTACTTATTGTTACAATTGGGACAATTTTCGTACATGTCATGTACGAGGACCACAACTCTTCATTGAATGGAAAGGTTGTTTCCGTATTTATGTACTGTTTCCTTGCAGAATGTACATTCCTTATCCCTGGACAGACATCTGTGATTCATAAAAGAGTCTAGTAAGTTTGAGCAGGTGTAACTTCTCTTTTACAATTGTCTATCTCCCACTCCCCCAAATATTTCCAGGCTTAGAGTGCAATGGGGATGAATGCCTCAGTAGTTGGAGACCTCGTTCTTCGGCGGTTCTCCGGCCCATCTTCTTTCTATGTATATCTATCTATCCTTATTTGCAATAACATATGATTTAAGACAAAATGTTACAGTGTCCTTCATATGAATATAAAATCGTAGCGGGTACAGTAAACCAATTGAGTTGTTTGTGGGTTCAGAGAGGCCCTTCTTCAGTACATGGAAATCCATTTCATTCTATTGTACCAGGTGCATTTCAAGAAGAAAAATGTGTATCTCTAGTGCGGCCATCTATTGGCAGTTATGTGCGTCTAAAAGGTAGATCCCTCACTGATGTACCACCAAAATGCAATTTGTAAGTTGCAAGTATGCAATTTGGACTAACGCAAGCGGAGTTATTGCGTCTGAAGTGACAGTATGGTTATCGGTTATATGTCACTAAGAAATCATATCTCCAAGACAGTCCATGTCTTCAAATATGTCTTATGTCCAATTTTGCATTAAACAAGGTACAGTGAATTCACTATTGTACTCTTTTTTTCCTGAGGACTATGGTATCGCCTCTTTAAAATACAATGTTGTCGTGTCCTCTAGAATGTCTTCATACTAAAGTTGACTCAAAGCGGATACAGTACATCAATTAAGTCATTTGTGCCTTCAGTGGGACCCTTCTAAAGTACAAGAAATCCAATTTATTGTTTTTTATGTATAACTAAGAAGGTGTGTTTTGAAGACTGTATGTCTCCGTGTCTTCGAAAATGCCGTCTTTTAAATTTTCCATCGCAGAAGGTACAGTGCATTCACTCCCTATTATACTCTTTTTTTCTTGTGAGACTATGGTAACTGCTCTTTAAAATAAAATGTTATCATGTCCTCTATAATGTCTTCATCCACATATAAAATTACATAGAGCAGAAACAGTAAAGCAAATCCTGTTCTCTTTAAAGTCTTCTCTGCTTCTCTTACTAAAGTAATTGAGATGTTTCTGCCTTCAGTAGGACATTTCTAAGTACAAGGAATCCGTCTCATTCTGTTTTATTTATAACTATGAAGGTGTGTCTTGAAGACTGTATGTCCCCGTGTCTTCGAAGATGCTGTCTATCAAATTTTCCTTCGCACAAGGTACAGTGAATTAATTCACTTATAACTCTCTTTTCCTAGTGGACTATGGTATAGCCTCATTAAAATACAACGTTGTCATGTCCTCTAAAATGTCTTCATTGTAATGTAAAATTAGAGCAGGTAAAATAAAGGAAATCCTATCCTCTTCAAAGTCTTCTCTGCTATACGTATTCTCTATAGTAGCGGGAATCCATATCTCGTATGTATATAAGTTGCACTGAGATATCTTGTATTGAAGACACTATGTTGATATGTCTGCTAAATTGTCGTCATTCAAATCTTGTTCTCTTTAAAGTCTTCTCTGCTATACGTATTCTCTATAGTAGCGGGAATCCATATCTCGTATGTATATAAGTTGCACTGAGATATCGTGTATTGAAGACACTATGTTGATATGTCTGCTAAATTGTCTTCACTCAAATTTCATATCACAGAAAGTACGGTGAATTCACTATTTCACTCCGTTGATTGCTATTCTTCTGAGAATATGCGCCACCGTTTATGAGACATTTTGTTGGCATGTCCGCTAAAATGTCTCTGTTGGCATGAAAACCCACTGCGACTACAGTGAAGCCCTTTTGGAACTTCTTTCAATATTTTACGCATACATGCCTAACATACCTCCAATCAATCTGCAGCCGGATTCGGCCCTTCCACCTCACGCAATCCACCTATCAATTCACTGATTTCTTCCGTAGTAATCCGCATTTTCAAAATATGAGGGTCGGAACCTGGTGAATGCGGTTTTAAATACGAACTCTGACCTAATGTTTGGTGTCGATTAGGGTATAACACCGGAGTATAGTCACAACTTGGGCGAGTTAGACAAGATGCCTATCGTAGTCCGAAGCTTAAGAGACTTCAGTGGCAACCACGCAGAATTTAGTTCGTGGAAGAAGAGCGTGGACAGAATTTTGCAAATCTACGAACCTCTAATTGGTACTCCCAAGTATTTTGGGATCCTAAGTGTTATAAGGAGATGCACTATGCCGACAAACGCGATATGACCACACTAGAAGGCGAGATGGACATCCCTATTCTAAGGAGATTCCACAATCCAATAGTTTTACCAAGCAGTTTATAACCATCTCTCCCTGTTTCTAAACAAAATATCCTGTATGGAAATGAGGCGTAAGTCTCTCGTCGTCAATTCATGCTGCCCAAAGAAACATAAAACAGGAATATTAGACCACTCCTTTCCCTGCTGTCTTCATATTAACTTCACCTTCAGTGTTCTATGGCATTATGTAGTCATCAGGTCTTTTAAGACTTTACAGAAGACGTTGTCCTCAACGTCTGTGGACTCCCTAAGTTCCGACTGGGTATTCTAATCTCTTCAATAGTTGCAACCAGCTGGCCGTGCTTTATGTGCAGGTAACAGAGGGCGTGTGTGTTTTTAGGGAGGTGTTGGTGGATTTGTTTGAATTGTTGTGGGCGTGTCCTCGGGCGATGTCAACACATACAAATAGCATTGTTTATTTACGCTTTTTACGTATTTTGCTGTAATTTAAATTTATTTTTACGAAAGAAATTTATTAAAAATTCCGCATATTTGTACGCAACAAAAACAACAACAATAACATAGACTCAAATAATGGCGGTTTGTTGGTGGCACCGCAACTGTGTTCCTCTCTCTCTCTCTCTCTCTTTCTCTCTGTGTGTGTGTGTGTGTGGGCGTGTGGCTTTGTTTGTGTTAAATAACTAAATAATAACATGATCGCCGCACTTTGACCTGTCCGCGGTGTTCGTTGGTATGCTTTGTTTTCGTTGCTGTTGTTGTTGTTGTTGTGTAGTTGCTATTATGGTAGTTGTTGCTATTTGTGGCTATTGTTGTTGTTGTTGTTGTTGTTGTTATCGCGGTTGTGTCCGTCAAATTTCCGTTCAAATATGTCAAAAATATTCATTAAAGCTCCGTTGTGACGGTTGAATTTCATTTGAATGGAATTTCATTAATTTCGCTTTAATTTCATTGCTATGCTTTCGTGGGGTGGGGGGTGCGTGTTTGCCGGGAAATGACGCCAATTTAATATGCAAATAATTCCATGTGCAACATTCTTGTACACGGTTTGTTGCACGACCTGACTTTGTAGTGCTTCGCCCCGCACTCGTGATTTAAATAGAGCACCAATTTTAAATCTCAATTTAAGTTGAGCAAATTAAGGTGGTAACCCAGAGGGGAGGAGGACACAACCAACGCCTTTGTTTATTCTCGTTTATATTGAATTCGAAATACTCAGCAGGGCATTTTTACAGACATTTGTTGCGCGTAGGCACACAAAAAAAAGAGGTACAGTCAACGAATTAGAGCTTCCAACTGGATGCCGTTTCTGACGAATTGTCGGCACACTGGAATTGACGTCAGCTGATCGAAGTATTTCACCGTGTACTCGTACTGCAAAGCGTAGTGCGAGTGCTTCGAAGAGGTCTTCTCCATAGGAGCCGGCGGCGGCGAGTGCGAGTGCTTCGAAGAGGTCTTCTCCATAGGAGCCGGCGGCGGCGAGTGCGAACCTTCGATCTTATTGACGAACACGATGAATGCCAAATAGCACGGCACCGCCGACACTTCGATGCGTAACGATGGCTTCAGTCTCCTGTTGACATAGTCATGGAAGCGAGCACTCTCCTTGGGGTCCGGATCCAGTGCGTAGAAGGCGATCGGCAGCGGTATGTTGTCGACCACGTTTATGTACAACTTGTGGCTGATGTAGATGCCGACGAAGGCCAGAATTATACAGAAGAATAACAGGGTGCCGTACGTGACCACGGTGGGCACCAAGAAGATCATCTCCAGAAAATCCAGCATTTCCACCGATGTACTAAAATGCTGAACACTTCATAGAAATACTAATATTCAGAGTTAGTTGAAATTTTGAATAGTTTTATATAATTAACGAATAGATTTGAAAGAATATTTTGAAGGATTCAATTTTGATTTTCGAATCCCGGACCTCAATGCTTACTTTGCCGAGAGTTTATGAGATATGAAAAGTGATCAAAGTGGATTTTATAATTGTTTTATGTCATTTTATAAAATCATTCCAAGTGAATGTTTCTCTTTAAAGCTTCCTATTTAACTGGAATAATATGGCAATATGACCTTTCTATCCTTATTACTATACTATCCGATGCTTGTAAGTCGTTATCCTGAAATTGATCACGAACCTTCTTGAATATATGTGCAGCCCGAAAACTTTCTCTTGACTTAGAATATAATTCTACATAACCGCCATCTGTATCTGAGGATATCTCATTTACCATATAGTCTATATTCATTTCCTAACAGTAAGATGGTTCGAATAGACGCAGTGTAATAGTACCTACAGTCATACTACCAGGATACTAGAAGCAGCGGTCAATTCACCTGTCTCGTTTATAGATTGGACTGATAGAACACAGTTTCGTAGTCTCAATCCCAGGGAGTGTGACTTTAGCTGCATCATCATCATCATTGTTGGCTCGACGGTCCTATTTGAACATTGACCTCCCACTGTATATATTGAAACACAAATGATTGCATACTTTTAGGATGCCTCTATTAAGTTCAGTTATTACGAGTGAGGTGTATATAAGTCAAGACACAGTCTATTCGGAAAAAAGCTTACTCAAGAACTCTCTTTCGAAGTATAGAATGTTCTCGAATTTCTACCGAAATATAGGGAATGTTCTAGAATGTTCTACTTCAACCACAAGAAAGGTATATAAGCCACCACACAATTAAAGTAGACGTAGTTGAATAGCATTTTTTATTGAGAAGTAATAAATTGATTAATGAATTATTAAATAAAGTGCAATTTGTAATAAAGTCAACTTTAAGCCTAATATTTGTAACGACTCTATTGCGGCTGGGGTAAAACTCAGCGGGTTTCAGGGGTCGTATACATAAATTAATGTTAGAAAGCGGACGTGTACTTATATTTGGTATACTTTATTTAATTCATTTACTTAGTTACAATTGTTTATAATTTAATTACTAATTTAATTTACATTAATTTATTAGTTTGGGTAAATTAATTAGAATTAAATGATTTTACTCTGCTAATTTAATTAAGTTAAATAATTGGACTTGCTAATCGCTTGTGGCCTCGTCTGTGTGGTCGCGGTTGGCAGTGCTAGTCTCCACGAGAATCGGTAGAACCATAAACTCGTGGGGCGGTCTTAGCGTTAGTATAAGTCACCACGAGAATCGGTAGAACCATAAACTCGTGGGGCGGTCTTAGCGTTAGTATAAGTCACCATGAGAATCGGTAGAACCATAAACTCGTGGGGCGGTCTTAGCGTTAGTATAAGTCACCACGAGAATCGGTAGAACCATAAACTCGTGGGGCGGTCTTAGCGTTAGTATAAGTCACCACGAGAATCGGTAGAACCATAAACTCGTGGGGCGGTCTTAGCGTTAGTATAAGTCACCACGAGAATCGGTAGAACCATAAACTCGTGGGGCGGTCTTAGCGTTAGTATAAGTCACCACGAGAATCGGTAGAACCATAAACTCGTGGGGCGGTCTTAGCGTTGGAGTAAGTCTAGTCTTGTGTAAAGAGTATACTTTACCTTGGTGCTACTGGTGCTGGAGTCTTGCTGCGGTGTGTCTTACCTGACTGCTGCTGGATCGGAGAGTGCCTCACTGTCCGGTTCGCTTCGCTTATATAGCGAAAGCTTGCCATGGGATCAGTGCTTGTTGTTATTGTGGTCCAGTTGTCCTTAGGCCACCTTCAACTTCTGCTGGTTAACCACCTTGTTGTAATACCTCTAGTTGTCCAGTAGAGTTGTTGCTTGCAGTAGTGTGGCCTGATCGCTGCTGTTATTTGTCGTGTTGTTGTTGTTGTAGAAACATTTCTTCGTACTCTGCCTGTTTGCAGCTTTGCGTTTGCGATCGGTTCGCGTATGTGTGGTGCGCTCTCGTCATCCGTGCTCCGCCTTCGGTCGCTGTAGTGTTGTTGTTGTTGCACAGATTGGTTTGCACTCTGCCTGTTTTCTGATTTGCGTGTGCGATCGGTTAGCGTGTGTGTGGTGCTCTTTCGTGTTTCTCTGTGTTCCGCCTTCGATCTTGTGTTGTTGTTGTAGTTGCAATAAATATTTATTTGTACCCCGCCTGTTTACTGCTTTGCGCTTGCGATCGGTTGACGTGTTTCTGTTTCTCCCTGTTCCGCCTTCGGTCGCTGTACTGTTGTTGTTGTTGCAATAAATATTTATTTGTACTCCGCCTGCTGAATGTGTTGTGTGTGTTTTTCTCCGTGTTCCGCCTTTGGTCGCTGTAGTGTTCAGTATAACACTTTACGTTTCTGAGATCATTAAATCCTTTACGCTTATTGGTCAGATCGTCTGTGCGTAAATGTTTTGTTGTTGCATTTAGCGTGGGAGGTGGTTACTTTTTGTTAGGCTGTGGGATGTTGCATGCTGGGTATGAGTTCTGTGTGCGGAAAATACTTGTAGTATTTTCCGTCCTCACATATGAAATGTGTAAATTGCAACAATTTAACCAGCGACTGTGTTTGATTACTACTTAATCCAGTGGTACGAATCCGAGTATTGAGAGTTAGAGTAAATTGTCAGGAAGCCAATTTCGTAAAAATATATATAGAAGCTGCATCACATTCTCAAAACGTGGTGGATTCATGGCCAATAATGGAATGAGAACCATATGAAGACCATTGCAAAGCAGAAAGATTACTGAAAGTATAAGGAGAGCTCCAGAGACAGCAATAGACAATTAGATCTGGAACTCTCAGCATGGACCCTGTAGCATTATTGGGAGGTAGGTTTTAGCTATACCCCGCACTGATGGGGTCTTGACTTTTGATGTTCACCTCCTTCAAATACCCTACATTCGAGTAATGCGTTCAATATATTGTCGCTATGTTCCCTTATGTACCCGAATAGAAGGAATATGCCGATTTTTTAAAAGGTCTTCTTTTCTATTGACCAGTATCAATAAAACTTTCCATGGTCCATTGTGTTCCTTTTTCTCTTTTATATGGATCGAGCGGATAGAACATCTTGTGCCGATGTTCTAGAAGTCCTTCACGCATGTTGTCAATATTCTGATCATACATAGGAAAATATATCGAAAATAAGAAAGATTCGCTTTGAGTTTTCTTTCATACTATGACGGACATTTGCTATCTTTGAACAAGTTATCATTGGAAGATTGTGCCTATTACTTCTTGAGAACAATTGCGTTCTCTGACTCCTTCGCCATCCTTTGCCCCATCACATATGAGTCCTTATGAAACTTACGTTTTCCTCTATTAGTGCAATCATAACTTCAATCATACTCTTAGAACACACATCATCCTTTTGGTGAGCGTGGCATTTGAACTTCTGCTGTTTGTTTGTATACGGAACGGAGTACTCCACCGCCCAGGGGCAATCAGAGCCACAGCACGCCGCAGACAATTGGCAATTTTCGCGCGGTATGCAATTTAAATGTCAACAGCAGACATTAAATAATGCATATTTTATGGGAAATTGTTCATTTGCTGCCAGCAGCTGGCCGCAATAATACCAGCAGGCACACTGCGCCTCCTGCCTGCTGCCTGCTGCCAGCAAAGTGCATGCATACAAGTATTTAAAATTTCATACGCTTTTGTTAAATAATTAAACAGGACACGCCAGCAGCAGCAGCAACAACTCCAACAACAGCAGATTGAATTGATATCGAAAATGAAATTGAAATTAAAGTCGACAGGCGCCGACAGAGCCATTCAGCAATTCCGCAATTCCGCTTAAAGCTGTGCGTGCAGCAGGAATATTCGGTTTCGTATTCGTATTTGAATTTGAATGTGAATTTGAAATTGCATCCTTCTGGCAATACTCGTCGCATATGCAAGGACACAATAACGTGCATTTGAGTGCTCTAGTCAGAGTCTCCAACGCTACTCAAATGTTTAATGATGCATTGCGGAGAGGAAGAGTCACTTCACTTTGGTAAATCTGTGCCGCAAGCCTCTTGAGAGTGAAATTAAGGCAGTGGGGGTGGGGGAGTGATATGCATGCTTGCATACAATATTTCTAGACTTGAAGAGGAATGATGGGGAGAATATGTACAAAAATTTATGAAACTTGATGTAAATTCATTTTGATGTAAATTTGAATGGGAGAATTTATGGGAGAAGGTGTGGTTAAGGTTCAATTTTATTGTTTAGTCTGAGAGACTGTGATGTGACAATAGAGCAATTTGTTTCCTGGTGATAATCACTGAAGGTCCTTTGTTGTGTGTTAATGGTGTATTACTGTGTCTGTAACTACAGAGAATTACACAATTTTTTATAGTATATGAAGCCTTGTTTTTTTGCATATGAAAACTTTACAGTATACATATGAAGACTTTATAGTATACATGTGAAGACTTTATAGTATACATGTGAAGCCTTTATAGCTTACATATGAAGCCTTTATAGTATACATATGAAGACTTTATAGTATACATATGAAGCCTTTATAGTATACATGTGAAGCCTTTATAGTATACATATGAAGACTTTATAGTATACATGTGAATACTTTATAGTATACATGTGAAGCCTCTATAGCTTACATATGAAGCCTTTATAGTATACATATGAAGACTTTATAGTATACATGTGAAGCCTTTATAGCTTACATATGAAGCCTTTATAGTATACATATGCACCCTTTATAGTATACATATGCAGCCTTTATAGTATACATATAAAGTTTTTATAGTTTACCTATATAGTATTTATAGTGTATATATAAAGCCTTGATAGTGAAGATGTAAGTATGTTATACTAGACATGTATAAGCTATGTACTAGACATGCAAAGCATTTATAAGACACATATACAGGTTCTATACTATCTAAAATTGTCCAAAGTCTGCACTAATAATACAAAGTTGTTGCTGTATACCTATGAATCTTTTATAGTAAAGAGGATTTATACTAAATATACAAAGCTTTTATACTAGATCTACAAAGTATTTATAGCACACATTCAAGGACTAATCTTGCCAAATCTTTATACTAGGCATACGACCCTTTATAGTAGGCATACGACCCATTAATACTAGGCAAACGACCCTTAATTCTAGGCATACGATCTTTTATACTAGGCATAAGACCCTTTATTCTAGGCATACGACCCTTTATACTAGGCATACGACCCTTTATACTAGGTATACGATCCTTTAAACTAGGCATACGACCCTTTATACTAGGTATACGACCCTTTATAATACACATAAAAGTTTTATACTAGACATATGATCCTTTTTATCAGATTAACAAATTAGTTGCACTTAACATAATATATTGAACGTACAAAGAATTTATAGCTTTATACTAGGCGCACAAAGATTTTATACTAGCTTTTATACTATCCAAGTCATCCAAAGTCTATACTAAACATTAACCAAACATATAAAGTCTTTCCATTAGATATATAAAGCCTTTATAATAACCAAAAAAGTCTTTATAATATACATACAAAATCTATATAAAGTCTTAATACTAGACATAAAAAGTATTTCGACTACTCTTACCAAATCTTTACATTACACATGCAAATCTTTACATTACACTCTAGCTACTAGGCATAGGAAGCCTTTATAGTACACATATAAACCCTTTATACTAGGCATAAGAAGGCTTTATATTACACATATAAAGCCTTTATACTAGATATTCGAAGCCTTTTTATAAGATATACAAATTATTTACACAACACATGCAAAGTGTTTATAATGCTTAACATATAAAGTCTTTATACTAGGCGTACAGAGTTTATATAGAGCCGACAAATATTATCTTATTCTCCAAGATTGTATAACAAGTTTCTGTGCTAATGTCCACACACAAATTCCCAGCCGAAGCTGCACTTTAAGCTCCCACAGTCCTTTCAGCCGAGTCCTGATATGAAACCGATTACATTTACTTACATTACTTTCAGCATGAAAATATCAATATTAAATACCCTCACTCCACAACTGAGACCAGCGACGACGACGCTGGTACTCAACCGAGTAGAGAGGAGAGAAAAGTTTAAAACCTAAACTAAAATTACTTTATGTCGAATTTATATGCTCGGGGGAGATTAAATTGTAAATAGTTTACAAAATGCCACATGGACATAATTAAACTCACGCACACACTCACACAGAAACAACAAACACACACACGAGACACACAAACACACATACACACACGACACATATACACACGACACACACACATCTACACGTAGGCGTATACCACGCCAATGGCACACATGCTCAGGAACGCAAGCAAACCTACACACAGAATCCTTAAGGGATTTAAGCCCAAGCCCGGGCTCAGGCGCCTCAGCAAACTTATTGCAAAATACGTACTAATAATTAATTTTAACATATTTTAAGGCGCAAAGGCGGCGGTGCATGTGATGGAGTACGCTGCTCACTGTACTTGTTTATAAATTGGCGCTGTTGTTGTTGCAGCTGCTGCTACCGCTGGTGGTATTGTTGTTGTTGTTGTTGTTGTTGTTGTTGTTGTTGTTGTTGTTGTTGTTGTGTTGTCGCTGCTGTTGTTGTTGTTGTTGCTGTTATTGGCATTACGATGCTTTTGTTTGGGCGTTTGTTGTTGCCCGTTGTGTTGGTACAAAATATTTGCAGTAATTTGTTAGCAAAACAAATTTTCCAAATTCCCCAAAAGGATAATAATAACAACAACAACAACAACAACAACAAACACAGCAGCAGTGCTTTTACTACTGTTGTGTTGCCCACATGCTGCCTGCATAGGCAAAACTTGTAATAAGTATTGCATTCGCACTCGCACTCTCGTGCACATCAGGTTGATTCCCCTCAGTACGGTTTCAATATTCAAGTACGTGTAATGAAATACATAATGTAAATGTTACATGCGTGTTGCTAGAGTAGCCGCTTGGAAATACGTCCGTGCGTAGCTGTGAGTGACCTGCATACAACTTAAAACACACTTCTGCAGGAGTCCATTATTACACTATTTATGAACCTGTCTCTGGATACTTGAAGAGATCTCTGTAGAAGCGAACTGGATTATGCTTTTGACGTGACGTGATTTGATGTCATCTTTCATCGTATGTACTCTTTTGTAAGGACGCAGCTGATGCATCGTATTCGTCTCACTCTGGTCACTTAAAGATGCTCATATTGATATATACCACTCTGTTTCACTGATCTGAAGCCTGAAAATCTCCCAACTGATTACTCTTGAAGCAATCGGAACTACGAGTATCTTTAAAAAAGCTTCTCACTCACACTTCAGTGCAGTGAATTTTGTTCTGGAATTCCACTTTCCTAATAACAGTGATGCCATTCCCATTTCCAACTGGGTGACTCCGTTTTCTGTAGAAATATGTTTATTAAAGTAGCATCTCCGCTTCCGCAGCAGTTTGCGTGTGTGTTCGTTTCACAGAAATGATTTTATTTGCACTTTTTTTATTGCTTTTTTGTTGGCATTGCAAGAACGACCGAAATAATATTTGTTTTATTCATGTAGAACACTACTTTATACACCTGTAATAACACACCGGCATACACACGCCCCAGCGCCCCTTTGCATGCTACATTGTTTTCCAGTTGTTTTCTTTTTTTCATTATTCGGCAATTGTTCGCGAGAAGACTGTGGTGTTTAAACGTGTGAGTGTGAGTGTGTGTGAGTGAGTGTCCCTTTAATTTTTACGCCTTACGTGATAGTAACGAATGAATTTGTAAATATTTTATAAGAGCATAAAAGCCCAACCTGCATGATTGTGTGTTGGTGTACATGTGAGTTTTTGTATGTGTGCGGCATGCCTACCTGGCTGCGCCGGTGTTCCTGCTGAAATCATTTCACAGCCCTTGTGGCACATTAGTTCAGTCTATATGGGTTCATTCCATTAATATTTCGACGGAGTTATTTCAAGCAATGCATTTTCTTCTTCGCCATGAGCCCCTCTCGTACTGATACGTCCACAAAAGCGAGTTGGGGGGGGGGGGGGGGGGGCATGGTGGCACTGGCAGTGTGATAAATCAGATCTCCTGCTGAGTGTGTTTGAGAATTTGTAAGTAAATTTAATATTCCAGCTACCTTGCGTATCACTCGTAGTACTTGCTTAGGGGCCGTTTTCATGTTTAAATCCCAATATAGATTTATTTTCCTACTCCATGGCGTTGGGAGATTTGTTTTTAATCAAAAAAGTTTGTACTAATGCTTTAATTGACAATTTTCTCCTTGAACTCATCTCAGTGTGCTATTTTCTGAGATCACTCTTCTAGTGCCTGACAGCAGAGTGTTATTTTATTACTATTTATTTAAAAATAAAGTCGATTTTAAGACTTAAACTCAAAGCTAGGAGCATCACTGCTAAGTTCAGCTCATATAATTTGTATGTAAAATGTAGTCTAATTTCAGGGGCCTCAAAAAGTTCCGGAAATCGTACTACAAACTTTTAACCTACCTTTAGTATAGTTAGTATATAAAGTGCAGCATATTTTCAGGGGCCTCAAAAGATTCCTCAAATCGTACTACAAACTTTACTTCACTTCACCATAATTGGTATATAAAATATAGCATATTTTCAGGGGTATCAAAAGATTCCTGAAATCGTACTTCAAACATACCTATAGTATAATGAGTATATAAAGTGAAGCGTATTTTCAGGGGTTTCAAATATCGGTGAAATCGTTCTACAAACTTTACAGAATTACATGATTTTTATATAAAGTGCATTATATTTTCAGGGGCCTCAAAAAGTTCCTAAAATCGTACAATGAAGTTTAAACATACTTTCAGTATAATTAATATATACAGTGCAGCATAGTTTCAGGGGCCTCAAAAAGTTCCAGAAATCGTACTACAAACTAAACATACCTTCAGTATAGTTAGTATATAAAATGTAGCATATTTTCAGGGGCATGCAAGGTTACTCTCTCCCAAAAAAAGGTTCATAACTGCATTCGTTACACATTTTGATGACGTTATGACGGGTTGGCAGCACTGATTCTTGCACATTCAATTTGTTTTTTACTCCCTGTTTTTTTTTTCCCCCTTTCGAATCCTTTCTTCCACGTACCTGAGGAATATTTAATAAATTATAATTGTGTCCGCATTTTATTTGAATTTGGTAAGTGCCCACATGCCTCCGGCAATGACAGTGCGAGTGTTGGCGCTAATGGCCCAAAACACCAAAAAGACACAAATGGAAACACAACTAAAGGAATAAGAAAAGGAAGAAAGGCAACTGTCATGCCATTTAGGCGCATTATACCCCACCTCCTTGTGAATGGCTGAATTTGGTGCAATTGAATTATTAATGCATGCGATATGACTCGTCATTTCCTTTGCTGGCCAAGGAGTTGGCTTTCATAGAAGACAACACAACTATTTGACACATTGCGAGGACGAGTGGGAGTAGGATGGAGTGTGAGTGTTGGTGAGTGTGAGTGGGAGTGTCAGTGAGTGTGAGTGGGAGTGTCAGTGAGTGTGAGTGGGAGTGGGAGTGTTACTGTGAGTGAGTACGGAGTTTGCATGGAAAAGGCCAAAAGCGCCAATACCTCCACAGCAATAACCCGAAAACACCACAAACAAAACACGAATTTCCATTAAAGTTGACGTGTAATTTATTAACAAATAAATAAAGCAACCAGGAGAGATGGTGAGGGGTGAGTGTGTGTGACTATAGGTGAATGCAAAGCAGTGTCATGCTAAACCGAAAGGATACGTGAGTGTGCAACCCGCTCCTTGCTTTACATGATGGGACAATTTTTTACTGTTAACCAAATACGTTCTCGTAATATATAAAAAATAATAATTTTCCAATATCCTTGTGTGAGTGTACCGTCGCTGGCCGCAGGTGACGCTATCTGTCTCGTAACCTGCTGAAGCTTGATGCATAACGGTGCCCGCATTTTGAGGTAATGCAGCGCGAATGGGAGTTGTCGCTGTCAGGTCCCTGGCAGATATTTTGTCGCTCTGCGGCATATACTGATGATGGTGTCATTCCATCTTCAGAATTTGCTGGGTTGATGGTTGGCAGGTGTGGGCAACTTCATACTTGGGGGATGGCAATTTTCAAAATCCAATTGCTGGAAACAGAGTTTTCCTTGTTATGCTGATGATGCTGCTGCTCCTGGGAATTTTATTTATTTTTTTGTAATTTTTGGTATTTATTTTTTATTATTTATTTATTTTTTGTTTTATATTTTTTTATTTTTTGTTATACATTTTTTTATTAATTTTTTTATTTTTAATTTTTTTGTTATTATTCATTTTTAAAAAAATTTTTTTTTATTTTTATTTATTTCTTAATTTATATATTTATTTTTTTGTTATTTATTTATTGTTTTATGTTTCTCTTGTATTTATTTTTTTTTGTAATTTTATTATTTATTTATTTTTTTATAGATTGTTTTAATATTTTTTTATTGATTATTTTGTATGATTTTTGGTTAACTTTTTAATTTTATTTTTTTATTTATTATATATTGGTTAATTATTTATTGTTTTAGTTATAAAGTTTTATTTTTTTTTTATTTCCTATTTTTTTGTTATTGATTAATTTTTTTTATTTATTATTTTTTTTATTTTTATTTTTTGTTATTTATATTTTAATTTGTATATTTAATTTTTCATTTATTTTTGTTAAATCTCTTGTATTATTTTTTTTTAATTTTGTTATTTGTTTATTTTTTATAGATTTTTTTAATATGTTTTTATTTATTATATTTTTATTTTTTTAATATTTTTTAAATTTCATTTTTTTTTTAATAGTAATTTAATAGTTAATTATTTATTTTTTTGTTATAAATTTTTATTTATTTTTTTTATATTTTTTTTTTATATATATATAGTTTTTTTTATTAATTTTTTATAGACTTTTTAATTATTTTTTTATCTATTTTTTTAAATTTATTTTTTGGATTTTATTTTTTATTTATAATTTTTTGTTATTTATTTTTTTGTTATTAATTTTTTTACATTTTTTTTTTATATAGATTTTTATGTAAATATTTTTTTTATTTATTATTTTTTTGTTATATATATTTTTTTATTTGTTATATATTTTTTTTATTAATGATTTTTTTGTTTTTTATTAATTTTCTTTTTTTGTTATTTATTTAAAAAAAATTTTTTTTTTATTAATGATTGTTTTGTTATTTATTTATTTTTTTTATTTTTATTGTTTATAAATAGTTTTAAATTATTTTTTATATTTTTGTTCTTATTCTCATTACTATGTCAACAATTTGTTACCTCCTTCCATAATTCAAGTATGTAAACCCCCGTCACAAGTATGTAAGTCCCGCACTCCCCTTCCCTCTCTCCCCTCTCTCTCCCCTCTCTCTCCTTCCCTCTCTCCCCTCTCTCTCCTTCCCTCTCTCCCCTCTCCTTTCAGCTCCATATTTATTGTTGCACATATAAATTATTCTGTTTTTCCTTTTTATTGTGTGCGACTTATGCAAAAGAATTGCATTTTATTGCTGCCAGATCCTTCCTGCACTTCTGTACCGCTTCTGCCTGTACCTGCATTGCGCTTTCTTGACTTCGTTACACCATCACGATCCGCAGCACCATGAGCGCAGGACATTTTGTATGTCGTTTCATTGCATACAATACAAATCGTCCACTCGTTCACGTGGCTTTCTATAAAAAATACATTTTCCAAATATATTCGTTCTAAAATTTATTCCTTGCTCCCGTATTCATGTGGGTTTTGTTTTCGTTTTCTTCCTTTTTATATATTTATTCAGGTACTCTCGTATTCATGTTTGTATTCATTTTTTGTTTCATTTTCTCTTTGCAGCTATGAATCACCTTGACAAATTGCGCTTATGGGGTAAGGCGATACGTGTTATGGCTAGCAAGCATCAGGCCGTGCAGCTGCCAAAGGAAGGACAACCAGATGCGGGCCTTACACGTGACTACTCACAGAACCCCTTGCATCGATTCAAGAAGCCAGGCAGCAAAAATTATCAAAACATTTATCCCCCATCGGCAACATTGCATTTAAGTAACATTCCGTAAGTACCCGTACCTCGCAGCAGCAGCCTTGCTTTTATATTTCCATTTGCATTGCTCGCAGACAACTCTAGCACAGAAATTTTCGACATTTTGTTTGCAACTGCAATTAATTTTACACCATTACGTTTACATTTTGCGGGTTTCTCGCATTTCGTTGAAATGAGAGATAAAATATCATTCCCTGCTACTCCCGTTAGACATTACATTAATCGCTGTCAGAGTTTAGTTTGACAGTTTCTCTTCTCAAAACTTAGTTCGTAATTAGAAGTCAGTCACCTGTCGTGGTCGGTGTCGGTGTCGGTGAATTAAAGTTGTTTTTAGAGTGAAGATGTATCCAAGGATATGAGAATTCGTTGGTGTCTAGAATAGAAGAGGTACTTGTCTTATTCAGACCAGAGATCAGAAGTAGGAAATAGAACAGAAGTAGGAAATAGACCAGAAGTAGGAAATAGACCAGAAGTAGGAAATAGACCAGAAGTAGGAAATAGACCAGAAGTAGGAAATAGACCAGAAGTAGGAAATAGACCAGAAGTAGGAGATATACCAGAAGTGGGGAAATATACCTGACGAATAAAACAAATTGGGAAGACCAGACAAACGAATCGGATAACATATTTTCTTTATAAGTGGCAAGTTGTTTTCGGAACAAGACCGACAGTGTCTTATTGCTATAGAATACATGACGAAAATGATGATGACCCAAGAGCACAGAACAATCACGTCAAACACACCAGACTAAAAGGGCCACTCAGTCAAATATACCAAAGGAGGGACAAAGCGGAGCAAACAAAGCAAACAGATCAAACGACGAAACACATCAAACACACATCAAACACATACCTAACATATACCAAACATATACCTAACATATACCAAACATATACCAAATATATATGTAACATATACCAAACATATATGTAGCATATCAAACATATCAAACATATCAAACATATCAAACATATCAAACATATCAAACATATCAAACATATCAAACATATCAAACATACCGAACAAATCAAACAAATCAAGCAAATCAAACATCTCAAAAGATCAAACATCAAGCGGACCAATCTGGTGAAACAGAAATCAGAGACAATTTTTATTGATATATTTTATTTTAAGAACGATTGAAAATATCACACCTCAAAATTATTGCATCATAGCGTTTCTAATGAAAGCCTTCACAACGTTGATATTCGTGTTTATGGAGGGAAAACGATCATTACACCGATCGATTCCAAACGATACAATGCCACATAAGCGTCCATTATGCACCAACGGGCCACCAGAATCACCGTCGCACGTGATACTCCCGCGCTCTCCCTGGGCGCACAGCATGGACCTGGTCAGTCTCTTGTATCTTCTGTACTTTCTCTGGCAAGCCCGTTTGGGAAGCACGCGCATTCCGGTCATTCGCATTTTTTTCGGGAGGTTCCTTTTGTTCTCCCCCGTCAGACCCCAACCGGCCACATTAATCTTCGTGCCAGGCGGCAATTTGCTGTTGCACAACGCAATGCTGGCAATATTTTCCCCTTCCAAAGGACTCTCCAGCTTCAAAACGGCCACATCCTTACTCAGGGTGACCAAGTTAAATACTGGCGATGCTATAATTTTCACCACTTTTCGATGAACACCAGTGCCGCCGGAGTGCAGTGAGGTGCCGCCGACCACGCTGAGTTCGTTCGCAATTCGATTTTGCACACAGTGCGCTGCCGTCACGACGAACAACGGATTGACCAATGATCCGCCGCAAGTGAAAGCGCCGTTCAAGCGAATACTCACCAGGTATTTATGTTTCTGCACCGTCGTAGCGCTGGCGTCCGTCAGCCTCTCTTCCACTTCTGCTGCGCCTGAGGACAGGCAGTTGGGGTTCCACATCAGGAAGGCGAGCAAGACCTGCGTGAACGGTAGACCCTTTAACCGATTCATTCTGGGGGCACGCAAAAACTGAACTAAAAAACCAACAAAGTTGGCTTTTTATAAGTCTTTTGTTGTGTGTTGAGTCTGTGAGTTTTGTGCCCTTGCTGGGAACATTTGAGCAAATATTAAAATTGTGGAATAAATATTTTAACCCTTTAATTAACGATAGAGTCTGAAGTCTGCTGAACTTCCAAATTGTTTAAAGTTATTTTCTAAATTAACAACAGAAATAAGCAAATACCCGGAAGCGTAACTAGCAAATTGGTCTGTTTCGTTTTACATACTTAAACGCAGTTGTTATTGTAATTTCTATATACTCGTACAAGTGTAATTCCCTCGTAGCTATTTATTTGCATTTCATTGTAGCGTTCCTTTGACCCGAACCTTCCTCAGAGCACTCTTCATTTATATATAGCACTGCTGCGCCTGTAGGTCCCTTATAATGCACGTATCACAACAGCAATTATCAGTCATCATTGTTGTTGTGGTACGTGTATTATAAGTCGATCTCTGTGTCGATCTTGTGTTGAATAACAACAACCCTTCAGATCACAAACATCCGATTAACATTTGTGAAGATTATTATGTTGGTGGTTGTTGTCGAATATTATATTGTTTGAAGTTTCGGGCACACTCCATCACCTGGAGGTCAGTTCAATAAGGAACCGAAAGACTGACTTACTCCACTTTAAATAATAAACATAAGCGTATTGTTGAAGAACATCACCAGCTGAGTAACGTAGCTTGGCCTAAACTTACTCGTATACTTCCATTCAATTCTCATAGCTTAGTGCTCGCTATACTTCCAACTTCCAGAGCCTCTCCAACTTCAATACGCCCACATCATTGGTGACTGACTCACCTCAAATTTTAAATGTGCTCTAGATTGAGAAAGAATGGAAAAAGGCGGGAGAAAGAATGGTAAAAAAAACATGTAACAATGGTAAAAGAAGAGAACGGTACGAAAAGAAGAGGGAAAGAAAGGTACAGGATGAGAGAAACATAAAAAGAAGAAATATAAAGCGGAAAGAAATATAAAAAAAAGAAAAACGAAAGAGAAGAAAAGAAAGAATGGAAAAAAGCGAGAGAAAGAAAGGTAAAAGAAGAAATTGATATAAAAAGAAGAAAACCTGGATAGATGAGGAAAGAGGTAAAGAAAGAAGAAGAAAAGAAAAGGAAGTGTGAAAGAATGGAAAAAAACTACAGATAAAATGAAAAAAGGCGAGAAAAGGAATCCAAAAAGACTAGGAAAAGAAGGGCAAAAGAACAAAGGGAAATAAAATGAAGAGAGAAAGAAGGGTAGAAGAGGAAAGGGATATAAAAGAGAGAGAGAGAAAGAGAGGAAAGAAGGATAAAAAAGAAAGTATAGAAAAGGCGAGAGATAGAATGGAAAAAGACGAGAGAAAGAATGGTAAAAAACGTAGAGAAACAATGGTAAAAGAAGAGAGGGGTACGAAAAGTATTACCCTCTACTAAGGATAAAAGCTGAGAGAAAAATGAGTAGAAGAGGAAAGAATTATAAAAAGAAGAAAAAGAAACGAAAGACAAGAAAAGAAATAATGGAAAAAAGCGAAAGAAATATGGGGGAAAAGAAGAAATTTATATAAAAAGAAGAAAGAAACCTGGGTGGATGATGAAAGAGGTATAAAAAGAAGAAAAGAAAAAGGAAGTGGGAAAGAATGGAAAAACCCAGAATAGGAATCCAAAGAGACTAGGAAAAGAAGGACAAAAGAATAGAGGGATATAAAATGAAGAGATAAAAAAAGGTAAAAGGAAATAGAAACATGGGTAGAAGAGAAAAGGGACATAAAAAAGAGAGAAAGAGGTGGAGAATGGGAAAAAGTGAGAAAATATGGAAAAGGCGAGAGATAGAATGCAAAAAGACGAGCGAAAGAAGGGTAAAAGAAAAGAAGGCAATTATCAAAATTCTAACGGTGACAAGGATGCCTCAACTGCAGATTTAGGCAGATATGTGTAGTAAAATAACCTACTGATTTTTTGACTACTGTTATAAAAAAATAGAGAAACAATGGTATAAGAGGAGAGAAAACAGATAAACATGATTAGAAGAAGAAAAAGATATGAACGGAAGGTGGAGAAAGGTAAAAGAACAATGGAGGAAGGGTAAAGGAAGATGAAGAAAGGTAAAAGAACAATGGAGGAAGGGGAAAGGAAGATTGAGAAAGGTAAAAGAACAATGGAGGAAGGGTAAAGGAAGATGAAGAAAGGTAAAAGAACAATGGAGGAAGGGGAAAGGAAGATTGAGAAAGGTAAAAGAACAATGGAGGAACGGTAAAGAAAGATGGAGAAAGGTAAAAGAACAATGGAGGAACGGTAAAGGAAGAGTTAAATATAAAACGAAATATAAAACAAACAGAGGAAGAAGGGAAAGATAAAAATATAGAAGATAAAACGATATGGAAAGAAAAAGATTCAGAGACCGACAGCTTCCTCGAACTCACCTTGGTTCCAGAAGACCTAGAATATAATAAAATGGACTTAGCAAGAAACCGTTGCATATTCAGTTTGAGAGGGCAACCAATTTTACCAGTATTTAACTCCCGTCAAACTGAAACCAAGGTCAAATGATGACCGAAGGTGGAATCATCTATTCCGCTTGAATATATTTTTAATAGTAGGACAGTTCTGTCTGCCTTTGAATAGTCCCACATTTCCCGTCGCCAATGATTATGTCTCAACAACTTGATTCTCCCCTTTGATCAGTTTTTAACTCCCATCAAGTAATGAAAGTGGATCTTCTCCTTCTTACTCCATATTTCGCTTGGACATTTTTAGGAGTATGTCAGCTGTGTTTTCCCTGGAATAGCCCAATAATGTACTTCAATTAATGCCTTAACTAAACCCAATTTTTTCCATCTCCAACAACTATGTTCCCACATCTTGATTCTCCCCTTCATATGAGCTCTTGCTAAGCAGCAGAGAGTGTAGAACGAGTAGTATGTAAGTGGAACTTGTAATCGATACACTTGTATAGCATGGTTCCCCAGAGTACATACAATCGGCTCTCAAAAACCTTGGGGATTTTATAACGCTTATGCTAACTCGTTACCTCTGTGACGTTTCAGGCCACATTTGAGCAAATATTTGTTATTTGACACACTGCTATCGTTTAATTAATGCCCCCCTCCGCTTAAACTCTAGAACACTAATGAAGCATTCCAGATGATTTGTGGAGAGTGGAGAGATAAACCTCAAAAAAACCCCCGAGCCGGGTAACTCATTTTGTTTTCTTACCAGCGCTTGAAATAAAACCACGTACTTTCAAAAAATGTTTTAATTCTAATTTTAATACGCAAATTCCAGAAAGTCCCCGTCCCCGACTATTCCCTCCTGTTTGGGTCTTCGAATCCTTTATCACTTCTTCATAGATTGCCTGATAAATCCCTTCACAGCATTGATTTTCGTGTAGACACCTGGAAACTTGGCTCTCGCGCAACCTCTGCCCCATGAAATAATCCCACACAGACGGCCGTTATGCACGGCCGGTCCACCCGAATCCCCCGAGCAGGCGTCCTCACGCTCCCTGGCGGCGCAGAACATCGTCCGGGTCAGTTTTTTCGTTCTTGCGTATTTCTTCGCACACTTCTTCTGCGCCACCACATGCACCTGAGCCACTCGCATCGAATTCGACACACTTTTGCTGCTCTCCTTTTTGGCACCCCAACCGTAGACGGAGATTCGACTGCCTTTCTGCCACGTCCCACTCGCGCATAGTGGAATCGGCTGTATATTCGGACCACTCATGGCTCTGGACAGTTTCAGAACAGCGACATCCTTGTTCATTGTGCGGAAATTGAACGCGCGCGGCACGAACTTCCTTGCTACCTTCCTTCGGACGCCTGAATTCGAGTTGAGGAAAGTGCTGCCACCCACCACCATGATTCTGCTCGCTTTCGTTTTGCTCACGCAGTGAGCTGCAGTGACTACGTGCAGCGGACCGACCAACGCTCCCCCGCAATTAAAGCGACCATCGCGCAGCAATGTCACCAGGTAGGGAGCCCGTTGCACCGTTGTTGTGGTGCCGCCCACGATTTTAGGCTGCACTGCGGCCGCTTCGCAAATGGCCCCCAACTGGCACAGGCAACAGCACACGAGCAGTAGCAGCAATTTTCGCAGGGAAGATTTCGTTCCTATCATGTTATTATTCACGTTTGAGCGCAGAACGTTTTACGACATTGTTATATATCGTATTTGGGGGTCAAGTGGCTCATAGCTCGGCTTATAGCTTAATCACTTTTTCGCAAATGCTGCCGCCACAACTGCGCAAACATTGTTTGTTAATAGTTAATTAATTAAAGTGAAGGCTACTGGAGCCGCTGACGTGCGAAACCCCTGCTGCAAGTTCACTTCAAGTCATCACCCCATTGCCCCATATGGAAACTATAACTATATGTCAGGTTGAGACTAATTAATTGCGACTAATTAAACGTGTAAATAGGCATAGGCTAAGAAACTGCTGGAGTTGTTGTCATTAGCAGTCAATAATGATAGTGTCGAATTATCCTACAAACAAATTTTGTGTGTGTGGATGCTGTGCGGGGAGTCACAAACACCCCCTGGCATACAAGAAGGAATCTTTATAATGCAAAACTTACTATAAAGTAGTAGACAGGTACAAAGAACATTAAATAGGGTCTCGATTCACTGTTGTTGCATCTTAAATCGTTAGTTTTGGTGTGAGTCCTAGGAGGTAACATTTTGTCATGTCCACCTTACCAATATAGCACTGAAGAAATGGAGCGAGTTGCGTACATCCTGCTCCTACTACTCGTAGTTTATATTATGATGGGAACCGAAATTTGTTGTTCAAAACTTTGCTCTATGGTTCGGATTTTTAAACCAAATTTTATAGATCATATAAGAAAGAAGATCGTATAAGAAGTCAAAAATTAACTGCTCCCTCGAAACCTCGTTGTAATGTCGTCTCGTCTCTTTGGCGAATGGGGATCAACCAACTCCAGTCTGAATTAATATGCTTTATGATTACTGCCACTAACTCATATATTGTTATGCTATTCAATACAACACACTCGACTTTGGTTAATTGTTCATCTATGTCTGTATCATTGCTTTCTCTCTCTTTGTCTCAACCGAAATTAGTCTCTGACAACTGTGCAAATATTTTCTAATTAGGAATTGAGAGTTAAACAACCTGCGATAGTGTTGATGGCTACGTCAACGTGGTGTGTCACGCACCACAACTTTAGACAGCAAACTTCAACAAATGTCAGTGGAAAAAATTATTGACAATCAGCTGTGAAGAACAAAGGTCGTTGATCTACGTACTTGGTCATTGATCTACGTACTTGGTCATAGATCTACGTACTTGGTCATAGATCTACGTACTTGGTCATTGATCTACGTACTTGGTCATAGATCTACGTACTTGGTCATAGATCTACGTACTTGGCCATTGAACTACATACTTGAGCGAGAGTGCACCTGCAACACGTGTGGACTGAGAGTTTCTACCCAGTTAGCTTTCAAATCGTTTACAATATTAGACAAACTTAAAGGAAGTGGTTGGGGAAAGAAGTTCCCATTAAAGCATTTGTCCGGAAATATGTGTATACACCAGCATCATCATTGTTTTGCTTGTTGATCCCCTTTGAAACTCAGCCTCCGACTTTCTATTAAGTTATGATTCATATTTACCTGAATTTTTATAGCTTATGCAGTGACACGAGTGACGTCAGAATATAGATTCCTTTAAGAAAGATTGCAGGCCACTGGTTCAATATTCCAGTTACGATCAATCTCTGCGAGATAGTTTGCCAAGTTCCACTATGTACGAAATCATCAATATTCACCACAAATTCCCCCGACTATGATTCCATAACGGCAAAGTCATTCAGAAACTCTAGAATAAGATTATATTAGCCACCCTCTGGGGTCTAGTGATAAGCATGCTAGACTAGACTCACACCACGAGGCACGCAGATTCAAATCCTGCCACGGCCTTGGTCTCCAAAATGCTTCTTTCTATCAAATAGTTTTCTCTTCGAGTCGAAAGCCTCTGTAGCTAGTACTTATTCCCCCAACAATTTGCACTCATAATTAATTTTGGTGGAAGGTATAATAATAAAGATTACGTTGTTCTCTTAATATTCATATGTTGTATGTGTCAAGCTTATAGGTAAGCCATGCTTCAAGTCGTTATTCATACAGAAACAAGCCTTATACAGAAGGTAATCTACATGATTGCAACATCATCGCCAACTCTTTGGAATCGCTTCTGCTTTTTCAACACAAGTTGCAATAAAAAATCGCTAGAAGATCCAATTCCCTGCTTAGATTCTGCGCTTCAGCTTTTCAGCACAATTGGCAATAGAAGAATCCCCTTCAAGATCCAATTCCCTGCTTAGCTTCTGCGGGCATTGATAAACAACTGCCAAACTTTGATTGAAGGAGGAGTATAAATGACGCTGTCTCTTTCAAACCCTGTAATTCCCACTCCCTTTCACTTTTGGTTACACACAAACTTCGCATTAAGAGTATTGTTCCAGTCATGGAATAACTACATAAGCGATAATGTTAGGAAACGGTCCCAGCTTTACAAACATTCCAACCAGCTTTATAAACATTCAGCATCTTCATAAGAATATCTCAAATTTTATTGAAATATTTCTGGGAAAATTTTCACATTACAAATTTTCAAGACCCGGGACTCCCCGAATGAAACTGATGACTTCACTGATTCGTGCATATACACCGGGGTAACCGTAGCGACCACATCCATAGCCCCACGATACTATACCGATCAGTTGTCCATTGTACACCGCCGGACCGCCAGAATCGCCCGAGCACGAATCAGTCTGGCCCTGCCCGCCTGCACAGATCATCGCGGATGTCAATTCCTGCCAGCCCCTGTATATCCGCTTGCATTTTGCGAACGAAATCAGCTGTACGGCTGCCGACTGCAACTGATTCGATATGGCTCCGTTTTCACTTAGCATACCCCAACCGGATACGACAATCGTGTAGCCATCATACAAAGGGGCCGTGGACAGACTTATCGGACTGATATTACTGCCGACCATATCTGAGGACATCTTCAGCACCGCTACATCCATGTGCAGATTGCGATAGTTGAACTGAGACGATATATATATAGACAGTACTGAACGTCTGATACTCCGATCTGAGAGGGTCGAGCTGCCTCCCACCACAGTTATAATGGAAGCCTGCTGCTGATACACGCAATGAGCTGCGGTCACCACACAACTGCGACTCACCAGTGACCCGCCGCAGAAGAATTGATTGTAGCGCTCCAGTCTCACCAAGTAGGGAAAGTCTTTGATCTGCGTGTTGACGCCACCGACAATTCTACTGTCGATACCTTCCGGAGCAGCACGCACCCCCGCCAGGCAGCACAAGAGTAGCGCCACCAGCTGCAGGACACTTTGTCCTGACCCAGCTTTAACTCGTGATTTTTCCATATTACCGACCGAAGTTGATGAGAGAGACTAACTCAAAGCCGCTTTGGCTAAAAACTAGTAACAAACTTCCAACAGCATTCACAAATTTGGGGGAATTTTTTTTTATTTCTCCAGTGATATTTACTCTTCAATTGTTCTTAATTTAGCAAATTCTGTGACAGTTGTGCAAATGTTTTTGTGACTTAAATGCTAAAGTAGCCAATTAAAGACTTGTCTGTATGTGTTACCAACTCTATCTGGGGTATAGACAGGGTCTTGAAGCCTCTTAAGAGAAACCTAGTTAGTAGACCCTGCGACCAGAGACAAACGGTGAAGGATATCCTTAGTTTCTTCGGAGGTTTCCAACTTTAAATCCAGGAATCTTTAATAGGATACTGAACTGTGAGGGGCATGGTGAGTCTTATACACACTCACAGCGGGATAGGAACTTTTATTATGCAGGCGGCTGTTTGTCTTCTTCCTGTTGCTCCTGTTTTTTTCTCTTATTTTGCAATTACAATTACCGTTATGACACTCCCATTGGCCCCGCACCGCTTTGCAGTGTCTCAGTCTGCTTGAGAACAGCACAAGTGTTGAGGCGACTTTCCTGGCGGGTGCCTTACACGGTACAACTCCGGAAAGGTATCGAGGCAGAGGTGGTGGTGGTGGTGTTGGCATATATTGGAGTGTGCTTTTGAGGCATGCTATGATTGCCACCTGCAGCTAACATTATTAAATTTAATTTCACGCTGCTTTTGTAAGAAGCGTGGAAGGAAGCTCAACCCAACGCGCACCAGGCTGATGGAATTTTCGGCAGGAGTGTGGCGTTGCCAGTCGGCGTGCACAGGAAAGTGTACTTGGCTTCAGTATTGAGTGTGCAAGATTGCTTTTCAATATTACAATGAAATAATTCCGTCACTGAGCAGGGTACTTTTCAGTAACAGGATTTCATTATCCTTTTATGTCAAATAATGAACGTAAAGTGATGGTGAGGTTACAGTGAATGTCCCTCATTGCGACAAAGGAGGCCGGTCCACTGCAATAATCGGTATTCTTTACTAGGTCTTCGTTCATTAACCCAACGCAGTATTTAGTAAGGAAAATTCAGTGGGGAATCAATTGAGACACTTTCTTAGAGAACTGACTAACTAACTATCCAATGGTTCAGTGGGGAATCAATTGAGACACTTTCTTAGAGAACTGACTAACCATCCAATAGTGGGTAATCAATTGAGACACTTTCTTAGAGAACTGACTAACTATCCAAGTAGGCAATCAATTGAGACACTTTTTCTTAAAGCACTGACTAACTATCCAATAGTTCCCTACCCCACTTCTATTCTATTCAATGTATTATCGAAAATTCAGTGGGGGAATCAGTTGAGATACACTTCTTAAGATTTTATTACCCAATAGATGCCTTTTTTATAATACTGTTATATTCTTTTTGCTCTCGTTTTTGTTTTATTCCTTTTGCTTTCGTCTCTCCGTGTCTTCTGACCGCTCTGCTGTTTCCTTGCCGAGACTGAGTCTTCTTGAGAGTAGCCCAAGTGTTGAGACGACTCGCCTGGTTTATAAAAACTTGTCTGTTTATGCGAAATCTCTGTTGCTCCATATTATTACTGTTATTTATAAATCATAAATCGTTAATAATATCTTTATTTTTATTTTTTTAGTACATCTTGCACTGAGGAAGATATCAAAGAAGCCTTCACCTCAAATAATTTCGAAGTAAAAGCATTCAAATTTTTCCCGTAAGTAATTGAAAACTACCCTTAAATTGATTCGACCGTTTTTGGTCAGTATTCTAGTTTAATTATCATTATTTATTTTACTATTTTATTTTTATTATTACCATGATTTTATTTAAAAAATATTTTATACCTAATTTTATTATTATTTCATTATTATTATTTAACTATTATTATTTAATTATTATTATTGAATTATTATTTAATTATTTATATTTAATTATTATTTAATAATTATTTAATTATTATTATTTAATTATTATTTAATTTTTTATTTTATTTAATTTTTTTTTTTGGTAGAGAGGGTAATTATTTAATTATTATTATTTAATTATTATTATTTAACTATTATTATTTAATTATTATGTTTTAATTATTATTATTTAATTATTATGTTTTAATTATTATTTAATTATTATTGTTTAATTATTATTATTTAATTATGATTTAATTATTAGTTTGTTATTACTTCTATTATTTTATTATTTTTATTTATTTATTTTTGTTGTATTTTCTATTATTATTTAAGTACTATTTTATTAATATTTTGTTATTACTTTTTTTCGTGTAGAGAGGGTAAAAATCCCTGTCGCATCATCAAAACTGTCCTCACAGATTTGGTGTGTGTGGATTGCACTCACTAAAACATCCCCCCCCTAACTGAGAACATCTCCCCACCCTGGAACAGTTTTCACACTTCCTTCAAGGCGGAGACTCTCACTTCGTCCCTATTGGGCTCTCAACATTATTCCTGCATCCAGGTTCCGCTTTTTCTGCCGGAGCACATTTTCCACATACTTCGCTACGTGGTCCCAGTTTTCTTTGCTACTTAGCATAACCTCCACAATGTCTTCGGTGGCTAAAAGTTTTCCCGATTTCCATTTCAAGCGTGGTGCTTTCTATTTGCTACCTTGTGCATTCGAAAAAGCTGTGCTCTGCATTAGCCTCATTGCTGTCGCCGTATATGCACTCAGGCCCTCCAATTTCTCCCATTCGGTGTATATACTTGCATAAGTATCCGTGACCAGACAGTAACTGCGTGATGTGGAAATTGACCGTTCCGGCTGTTCCTCCTATCCAGCTATGTCTGGTATGAGACTCGCTGGTCGTCTTCCGCGACTCTCGGCGGCCCATCGTTCTTACCATGCTGCACGGTTTGTTGCTTTATATGCTGCGCGGTTCCTCTGGTATTCTTACCCATCTTGGCTTCTCGTAGGTGTTTTCGTTCGAGGGCCAAGAGATCGATAGGGATTAAGCCGTTAATTACCAAAATTGTCGGCTCCGATACAGTACGGTACGCTGAAGTTACTCGCAGCGCTGCGGTTCGTTGCACGGAGGATAAAACTTTTCTTCGGGCGTGCACCTTCAGCTTTTCGGCCCACAATTCGCTACCATACAGCAGAGGGGAGTGCGTTGTCATCATAAGAAGTTTCCTCTTGCTGGATGTCGGCCCTCCGATGTTTGCCATTAGTCTGCTGAGAGAAGCCGTCACCCGTGCTGCCTTAGCCGCCGCATTTTGCTTTTGCGCCCAGTAGGTGAGCTTGGAGGCAAGCTGAATTCCCAGGTACGTTTTGTGTCCTGATGTTCTCAGTGTACTTCCTCATGAGGAAAAGCATTTCCGTCTTTTCCGTGGCCAACCTCAAATCGTGTGAATCATGTCACCTCTGCATTCTGATCATAAGCTGGTTCAGCTTTCTTTGGGCAGTTCTCCTTGTTAAAACTTTTCTATTATATTTATTATTTAATTTTTTTATAATTATTTTAACTTCATTTATTTATTTTTCCTTTTTAATTATTATATGTTTATTCATTATTTTTATTAATTGCATGATTATCATTTTATTAATATTCTTTTTTTCTATATTTGTTTTGTTTTTTATACAATTATTTTAAAGAATTTTATGGAAAATGTATAAAACAATTTAAAGAATATAGATCAAAAATTATATTTTTTTATTTTTTATTGCTTTCCCTTATTCCGTTGAATAAAATTTATAATTATTATCTTTACTCATAGTTGTCTTGCTTCTTTTTCATGTTCTCTATTGGATCCGTTCAGTAAGGATCGCAAAATGGCTTTGCTGCAACTCTCATCGGTTGAGGAGGCCGTTTTGGCACTGATCAAAATGCACAATCATCAGTTATCGGAATCGAATCATTTACGTGTCAGTTTTTCCAAGTCGAATATCTAAAGTGATGCAACCAAAAGAATAATAGCAGCAGGAATATCAACAACATCAACACATAAACAACACCACCACCACTACCACCACCACTATCACCAATCCCAACAACCCCAACAACCCCAGCAACCCAAAAAACATTAACAATAGCAATAGCAAAAAAAAACTACAACTATTAGAGTAATAAAACTGAATTTGCTATTGGAAGAAATAGCAAAATAATCACACCATAAACAAAGAAAGAATGCAAATCTGAAAAAATGGCGGAACAACAGAAACTGCAATAACAACAACAGCAACAGAAACCGCAACAAAAACAGCAACAAAAACAGCAACAGAAACTGCAACAAAACAGCAACAAAAACAGCAACAGAAACCGCAACAAAAACAGCAACAGAAACTGCAACAGAAACAGCAACAGAAACCGCAACAGACCACACCTGGAGCTGGAACAAAAAGAAAGCAACCACACTAAAAAACACTTTTGTCTATGTTCGTATGTATGCAAATGAAAGTTTTATTATAAATAATTACTACTTATAAATGTAACTCATTTACAATTTTATTATAATAAATAAACAAAAACAACAACAAATCTAAACTGTATACAAATGGAATCACAGACATTCAGAGTAGCAGAGCAGAAAAACGGAAAATTGCCACAACAAACAAATCAATTTATATACATATATTTAACGATTCGTCTGGCGAATGAAACCTCTTAAGCAAAAAAACAAATATTTAATGTAGTTTGTAAAGAAAAGTAAAATATTTTAGAAAACTGTGTTTCGTTTTTAAAAACAAAAATCAATAATAAAGCAAAAACAAAAGCAAAAGCAAAAGCAAGATATATACAAGAAACGTAATAAAGATATAGAAAGTAAACAAAAAGATTATTATATAAAGTATAAAGTATAAACTACAAGAAAGAAATTTATGTATTTGCTGATATAAATGTTATTTTTAAATGCTAATTATTAATAAATAAATTATGTATTGTATAACTGTAGAAAGTAAGTGGACAAAAGAAAGAAAACAAAATATTATCAGAGGCGAGTTAGGTTCATGGAAGCAGTTTCATGATGATGAAGCTCTGAGCAGACGCAAACGAACGGAGCAGCAAATTATATTAATTAAAAATAAATCAAAAACAAAATAAAAAATTATAATAAACGTAGTGATGAATATGAGAGAATTAAAAATTAAAATCGCAAAGATTCACACGTATTTTGTTTTCTAATTATTCGTAACAATTTAGAGTGATGTGTTTGTTAAGGGAATTATATTAAATTAAATTAACGTAATTATAAAAATTACAAATAACAAGAAAGATTTATTAATAATTATAAAAAAAAAAAAAATTAAAATACTAAATTTACACGACGCAGTAAATTTGCATGTATATGTATTTGTAAATGTTAATTTTTTATATACACGGCTGTATATATATATATACATATGTGTATCGGACAAAAATCTCCTTAAAACAGGCAATTTTAATTGAAACAAACAAAGAATCACACACACAAGTAATCTCAAAGAAAATGCGAGCATTTATTATAAAAAGAGAAAATCTGATAAAGACGACAGTCAATCTGCGTGTTTTAGCAAGTTAAAATGATTTTTTGATAATTTTACAAAAACAACTAAATTTTATATATATATATATATATGTATTTATATATATGTATATGAAAGTATGCATATATATGTATAATATATGTGTATAATATATATATATATATATATATATATATATATATATATATATATATATATATATATATATATATATATATATATATATATATATATATATATATATATATATATATATATATATATATATATATATATATATATATATATATATATATATATATATATATATATATATATATATATATGAAATTAATTATTTAATTTGCCGCAAACAACAAACTAAAAAAGAACCTTATATAAAATGAGGGCCTAGAGAAGTTGTGGTGATGCAAACAAAGCAAATTACAGATGAAACGTGTATGAAAAGCAGAAGTAAATTTAAAAATAATTGTAGAGCAAAACAAAAAGAGAAAACGCAAAGAGAAAAATTTAATTGAAACGATTTTAAAATTATATATATATATATATATATATATATATATATATATATATATATATATATATATATGTATATGCATATTGAATATAAATAAGTGTTGTAAAAACTAAATAGAGAGGGAATTTTAACGAAGAGAAACAAGCAAACAAAAACAAAACTCATAATTATATATATATACAAAAACAAAAACAACAAAAACAACAAAAAAAATAATAAGAAAATAAGCCACTTTAAAAACAAAACTGAAAATTTAACTACACATATTTCACATTTTAAACATACAGAAATTATTTAGATTATTTTTTTTATTTTACACAAATTTTTTTTAAATTTCATTTTATGAAAATATAATTTTTTAGCTAATTTATAAATACCTTTCCTTTGTGAGACCCGAAATAGCAATATTAAACATTTCGGAAAATACCATAAGAACAAATGGAAATGGAACGAGCGACGGGACTGATCACTTGGAATAGATGGGTAGATGAGAGATAAATTAGTTTTGTTTGATCAGATTGAATAGATGAGATGAGATTGATCGCATTGAATAGATGAGATGAGATTGATCACATCGAATAGATGAGCTGAGATTGAGTATATGAGATGAGATTGATCAGATTGAATAAATGAGATGAAATTGATCAGATTGAACAGATGAGATTGATCAGATTGAATAAATAAATAATGATTGATCAGATTGAATAGATGAATAAGATTGATTGAATAGATGAGATGAGATTCATCAGATTGAATAGATGAGAGAAGATTGATGAGATTGAACAGATTGAGTAGATGAATAAGATTGATCAGATTGACTAGATGAAAGAAATTGTATAGCCAAAATATACCTCTAATACTAATCGTAGAGAAATTACTCTTGAATAGCTTTGTCGCACACCAAAGAAACCGGATCGGAATTCAGCACGGCTCTAACAACATACAGGAATTTGAAAGAAAAAGTTTAAAGGACATATTCTGATTCTATTCCTGTTTCTTTGGTATGCGACAACAGGTCACTATTTCAGCCATGTTAGACCGTAATTCGTGATTTTATTCACAGACCGAGAAATCGAAATAGATTAGACAGAAGGCGTTAGAACGATTTGCTAATTTTTGCGTGATCTCTTGTAATATTCCCTTTTAGAGTGATTTCGGTCGTGTCTCTAAAGCTGTCATTTCGTTCGTACTAGCTGCCTTAATACTAGTTACGTTCGTACTCATTGCGTTCGTACTCATTGCGTTCGTACTCATTGCGTTCGTATTTATTATGTTCGTACTCATTGCGTTCGTACTCATTGGGTTCGTAGTTATTGCGTTCGTACTCATTGCGTTCGTATTGATTATGTTCGTACTCATTGCTTTCGTACTCATTGCGTTCGTAGTTATTGCGTTCGTACTCATTGCGTTCATACTCATTGGGTTCTTACTCGTCTGTTCCTACTCCTTTCGTTCGTACTCATTGCGTTCGTACTCATTGCGTTCGTATTTATTATGTTCGTACTCATTGCGTTCGTACTCATTGGGTTCGTAGTTATTGCGTTCGTACTCATTGCGTTCGTATTGATTATGTTCGTACTCATTGCTTTCGTACTCATTGCGTTCGTAGTTATTGCGTTCGTACTCATTGCGTTCATACTCATTGGGTTCGTAGTTATTGCGTTCGTACTCATTGCGTTCGTATTGATTATGTTCGTACTCATTGCGTTCGTACTCATTGCGTTCGTACTCATTGCGCTCGTACTCATTGCGTTCGTACTCATTGCGTTCGTACTCATTGCGTTCGTATTTATTATGTTCGTACTCATTGCGTTCGTACTCATTGCGTTCGTACTCATTGCGTTCGTAGTTATTGCGTTCGTACTCATTGCGTTCATACTCATTGGGTTCGTAGTTATTGCGTTCGTACTCATTGCGTACGTATTTATTATGTTCGTACTCATTGCGTTCGTACTCATTGCGTTCGTAGTTATTGCGTTCGTACTCATTGCGTTCATACTCATTGGGTTCTTACTCGTCTGTTCCTACTCCTTTCGTTCGTACTCTTTTCGTTCGTACTAATTGCGTTCGTACTCATTGCGCTCGTACTAATTGCGTTCGTACTCATTGCGTTCGTACTCATTGCATTCGTATTCATTGCGTTCGTACTGGTTTCGTTCGTAAGTCTTACGACTCGTGAATTAATCCAGTTGACTGTCAATCTCTTAGAAATAACTCGATATGAAATATTTTACTCGTCGATGGAGCGAAGTAGTTAAATGGGATGCGAATCAAATGGATGAAATAATGTGAAGCGAATTCTCATTGCATAATCGGGTCTCTATATATGATGATATTCTCGAGCAGTTCGTATTGTATCGAACAATTGCAAAAAAATTTTCTAAATATCATATACATTTTTTTAATATTATATTTATTTAAAATTTATATTAAAATATTAAATTTATATAAATATTTTATATATATTTTTATAAACTTTTTCAAATTTTTTTCCATGGTTCTTCAAATTGTGTATTCAAATTATTTTGTATTCGTATTATTTTGTACAGTCTCTCAAATTTTTTAATATAAAATATTTCCTAGAGGAAAATTTTTGATTAAGGAATTTTTTGATTTCATTTCTTTTCTAAACTCCATTTAAGTTTTCTTTTTGTCACTAAGTTGTTTATTAAATTCGGTTCTATTACATATTGTTCAACCCCAAAGAAGCCCACGACTGCTAGAATTTCTGAACTATGGACAAATCAATCAAAAGTAAAACTAAAATAAAATAAATATTTTTAAAGCTATTAAATGAACCTAAACACTCTGAAGAAAAACTAAAAACAAAAACAAAAAATAAGCTGCAAATGTTATTTATCCCAACGATAAATTAATAACAAACAAAACAAAATAAAGTAAATAAAAACTCTTTACAACAAAATCAATGAGAAAAAAGTATATATATAATAATGAGAAAATGTGTTTTAAAATTAAAACAACTGCAAAAGTATTATTTTAAATTTAGCAAGAATATTAAGTCAAGCGAAGAACAAACTTAAAAACATAAAACAACACAAGAAGATTATATAAAATAAAGCAGAGATTATTATAAATTATAAAAATTAATTCTCAGATGTAATTTTCTTTTGTTTCTTTTCTCTTTTGTTGTGAAAACAAATAAAAACTATTTCAACTACAAGCGCAGAACATGCAATACAGTTTAAATTATTTATATTTATAATTATGAATGTATTTCGTTTCATTCAAACAGAAATAAATTATCAAAACCAAACGTGTAAGCAGAAAAAAATCATAAAAAATGATAGAAATAGTTAAACTAAACAAAAGAAACAAAACAAAAAAACTCAAGACTAAATATATTTGCGTCAATATATTTATACAGTGCAGCAGCAACAAGCAACAAACATACCTACTTGAATAGAAAAACAACAACAACAAAAAGCATGATGCTGACGCTGATGCATATAAATGTAATTCTAGTTACCGATTATTGCATTAATTATTATGATTATTCTTATATATAAATGTATTTTAAATTAATTAATTAGCGCGTAAAGTATTGAACTAACAAACCACAACAACAATAACAACAGAAATAGCTTGCAACAACAACATCACACACACACACCCACACACAGAGTGAAGTTTGCCACCAATCTAAACATTCAGACACACACGAACACACACGCACACAGCCTCATGCATGATTATTTTTTCAATTAATATTTGTTGTTAATTGATTAACTCAAATATAATTTTTATTATTTTTATATTATGTTTTATTAAAACAAAATCTGTAGTTTTACATTTCTTTTGAATTTTTCAAAATTTATTTCTTTTATATTTCTATTCTACTGCAATAAAAAAAATATTTTAATTAAAAAAAATTGTTTTTACATATTCAAAAAATTATGCTTCTTCAAAAATTAATAGTTATAGTCACAAATTAATATTTGTAAATTTTTTTTAATCTGCAACTGTTTATTAATTTTTGCTAGTTTAATTGAAATTTTTAAAATTTCTTAAATTTTTTTCAAATTTACTTATTTTTTTCTGATTTTTTTTTTATATCTCAAATTGTTTTTTAAATTTGTAGTTTTTTCTAAGTTAATTTTGTGATGCATTGAATGACGCACTTCTGAAGTTTGTATTTGTTTTTGTGAACATTTCCTTAATTACCAATTCGTAGTTTTCTGTTTACTCAGTCGGTGGATAGGCAAACATTTAGCGCTCGTTCGTCATTCACCATTGGGGACCAGGGCTCTAATTTTGAAGAACTGCTAAACAATTGGTAGAAACAAACAAACAAAAATATTTATATAAGATACTTGGAGGGGTGAGAGGGAGTGGCACGTGTTGGTCTGTCTTTGTATTTTCACCTCCTTCCCGACCCCACACTTAGTTCCTTATACGAACTTTCTTCATAGCAGTGATACAGAACTCTCTCTCCTGACTCTCATCCATACTTCATTTATCTCAAAGTTTATCTCTTTAAGTAGAGTGTGAGTATAATTGGCAGTTCTGTGTTTTAGACGTCAATTGAAAAATATTTCCAACTCAATCTGGATTGATCGAATACCACGGCATTTCCAACCGACCTTTACAAAGGAAAACGTAAACCGTAGACAGCCGACAATTAAAGTGTTTACTTGAGGAATTATTCGTTCAAAAGATTCAAGATTCGACCACTATTTGTTTGTTCTAGACATAACTGCTTGAATTCTAATTTTATTACTCAACGTATCTCGAAGAGGAATTAGAGAATTGAGGAAATTTGTTTAATGACTTCACAGGACACAGCAGCATTATAATTACTTCAATTGCAAATGTACCTTGTATAAAAGTACTGCCAGCTGTCTTAAAATATACCCTCAAGTAACGTAAAGACCCGATTGATTGCAATAAAAAACTAAACATAAGAGCTCTGATACACTCGGCGATTTTCGTCGACTTGGCATTATAATAGAGCGTCAGACCGTTGTTTGCACTTGGCGGCAAATCGAAGAAGTTTCCTGTATACTTCAAATGAATACCTCGAATTTTACTGAGATTTATTTTATTTTGTTAGTTAATTACTTAAATTAAACACATTTTCGCATTAAAAATATGCTGAGGCTTTCAAGGCAGAAATGAAAACACTTGCCTAATTGGCCAGTTTATTGGTATACAAAGCTGCCCTAAGTACTGCATCGCCAATAAAAGTGTGCCAATTCGGCCAAAACGCCGTTTGCGAAGCTGTACGAAATAATCCATCGCCAATAAAACTGTGCTGAGTATGCCAAAAAACAATACGTGAAGCAGCACGAAATAATGCATCGCCAATAAAACTGTGACGAGTCGTCCCAAATGCATTTTGCTAAGCTGTACGAAATAATGCCGCGCCATAAAAAATGTGCCGAGTCTGCCAAAACACAGTACGTGAAGCAGCACGAAATAATGTCGCGTCATAAAAACTGTGCCGAGTCGTCCCAAATGCATTTTGCTAAGCTGTACAAAATAATGCCGCACCATAAAAATTGTGCCGAGTCTGCCAAAATACAGTTTGCGAAGCTGTACGAAATAATCCATGCCAATAAAATTGTGCCGAGTCGGCCAGAACGCAGTGCGAAGCTGTACGAAATAATCCCTCGCTTATAAAACTGTGCCGAGTCGGTCAAAACACAATTCGTGAAGCAACACGATGTTATGCCGCGCCACAAAAAGTTGGCGAATCGGCCAAAATAATCCATCGCCAATATTAAGGTGCTGTGTAAGCCATACGAAAGGCCCCGAATGGCAAATTTCGTGTCGATTCGGCAAAATAATGCATCGTCAATAATAAGGTGCTGTGTAAGCCATACGAAAGGCCCCGAATGGCAAATTTCGTGTCGATTCGGCAAAAACAGCCAGACAGCGCAGCTTATTCTGTTTTGTTTAGCTCCTAGCATTGTAAACAATTGCCGAGACGGCAGCTGAAAACTGCTGTGTGTGAGATGTGTGTGTCGGATTTAATCAGATTACGTATAAAAATTTCCATGTAATTTGTTTCTCTTGGGGAAATATTACAAAACAAATCCCTTGGTAGTTTTTATTTAAAAGTGGACTAATATTATTAATTTTTTTATTCTTATTTTAATTTTTGTATAATTTTTTTATATGTTTTATTTAAAATTGAGGGAAAAATATTTGTATATATATTATTTTTTTAAAAGTAAATATTTTTTAATTAAAATTTTATGAACAATTTTAGGTTTTTTATTATTTTTAAGTTTAAACAATATACAAATTTTTAACATAAATTTTTTTATTTGAAAATTTATTTATTTAAAAGTTTTATTTTATGCCTTCATTTTTTTAAATTTAATTTAATTAAAAATAGAATATATTTGTTGTTTTATAACTGAAGTAAATAGTTGTGTGGGAAGTTAAGATTACAATTACAACACACATTGAAACTTCATTTAAACAAGAATCTTCAACATATCAGAGACACAAACCTTTCTCCACTTCTGTTACTTACAATGATTTCGTTAGCAGCAGCAGCACCTGATGTGATTGTGGACAAGAACCATCCTGTTAATTATTGTTCCTTCCGTTTATTTCCGATTGGTTTTTAAAGGATTTCTTCGCAATTATTTGCCACTATGCATCGATGGGGTCCTACAGCAATATTCCTTGTTGTCAAACTTTACCAAAAGAAGTTTCTTCTTTATGGCAGCATTATATAAGGCTCTTTGGAAAAGTACTTCCATACAAATTGTTGTTGTTCATGGGAGAAATTTGACAAAATTTCATCAGAGGAACAGCGTGAATTGATATGTAACAATTTAAAGTTATAAAATTATGAATTTCTTCACCATTTGATCCCTGAATGAATACTCTGAATCATTCTCAAAATACAACCAATAAAGTGCCACACTTTTATGATTTTTAGGATTTAATGCTGTTATATATTTTGCTCAGGACTTCACTGTCCTTGACTCCTGTCCGGATCCATCGATCGATACCTTAACTTCATTTTTATTTTGTGTTTTTACACCCCCTCCTTACACGCCCCTTTGCAAACAAATTATAAACAGGGTTGTTAACTGAAACTATTAAAGAACAATCGTTGAGCCACAAATCATTTTAACTTTAAAAGTAAACTTAAACTTAAATTCAATATGAAAATAGTACGTAGCAAAGGAAGCAAATTAAAGTAAAATTAAATTATATAAAAATAATTAAATAGTAATCGCGTAATTGGTAAAAAAGTAAAAAATAAATTAAATGTTACATTACAAAGTAAACATAAAAGTAGTTGAAATATTTTAAGGCAAATATATATATAATGATATAATGAGGAGGAAACTGAAGAAGAAAAACAGGAATTAAAAACACATTAAATAGCAAAATGGACCGTGAATATGTGTGAGAAAGAAAAGAGTATAAAAAATATATATATAAAATATTAACGTAATTAATTAATGAGAAATTCGTTTACTTTTTGTTTGTTGAAGGCTTGTTTTGTTAAAAAAAAACTGAAACAAAACAAAATAAAAGAATTAGAAAATGTTTTAAAATCTGAATTGTTGGAAAATGTTGTTAATTTTGAAACGTGTTAGTTAAGAAAAATGTGCTTTTTTGTCTTTGTTGTGAAAATATAATTTTATTTGTTAAATTATCGAACTTTTTGGCCTCAAAAAAATAGTTAGCAAAATCTCACATTTCATGGGGCAAAAGCAGAGCCCGCAAATTGAGGAGTTCAGAGCTGAAGACATGGTTTTTTCTGCTTGAGTTCTGGGTGGGGTCTAGTACGAGTATTGTCGGAATGAATGGATGTATGCATTTGTTCCCTCACTGCTCTGATTACTCTGATTGATTACAAATTATGATTACTCGCACAATTTTAACAAGTAACATCACAGTCAGACTTCCAACTTCACTTCAAAGCCCACTTAGGGAGAGTTTCTTCTCTGTGGTTCTTCTACCTCCTGGCAGATGGATATTCTCTATCGAGCTGATCGTCATAGTCGGCAGTCATTTGAGTTGGCTGAGTCAGCAACTGATTCCATCTTCTCTTTATTTTGTGTGGTTTATACAAAGAAGTGGCTTAGAAGACATTTTGAGTTTCTTATATGATGTTCATTTGGCTCTCAGAAGCTTTCAATGCACAAAACTATTCATTTCAGGGTACTTGATCTGTCGTTTCAGTACTCGTTTTTTTAAATAAATCGCTCAAGTATAATTGATCAGTTCAATTGATTTCTTTCAGTTACTCATAACATATCAAAGAATCTACGTATGACAAGACGTTGCGTGGAACTCAATCCACACGCGCTGGTTTATGTGGCTGACCATAAAGACATCACATAGACCTTAGGCCAATTGTGCTACCACGAGGAGCTCTGTCCATTTGCTGACTCGTAAATAAAAGTATACTTCGTGTTGGTAAAGAGCAGCATACTTCGTATTGAAGTCTCCTCCAGCTCTGAAAGGGGGTTTAACAGAGAAAAGAGGAACAATTCCGATTGAGTTTGTGCGATTGAATCTGAAAAATCAGCTCAGTGATTTGGTACACTCTTCCAGGTCGTTGTGAGATTACGTCACAGCTCTCCCTAGAATGGTGAGAATTCAGAAAGTGCTCCCCGCAGCTGTCAAAACTTTAACGAGGGAAGGACATTTGCTGAGACAACAGAGTTGATTAAAAGTGTGACTCCCTCTTTTGCACTGTAATATAAACAGAACTGTCTCTCAACCCACTTTATTATTCGTTTACTCTTTGTAACTGATTGTGACACTAACACAGCGGCGCTGTTATATTGCTCGCACACTTCTTCTACTTTTTCATCATGGGGGTAACCAAACGTCTGCTGGAACTGTTTCGAGCGTTCCCCATAATTCCAAATCTCAAAGCTCCCTCTTTTGGCCACCGCCACAGAACTTCGAAACTTCCCCTCGTTTGGCCCGAACAGAACTTTAAAGCTGCCCTCGCCATTCCAGGTCTTTTGTGGCTTTAACTTACCCTCATCCATTAGCGCGGCTGTACTCTGCCCCCCTCTTGTTTCTTGCTCCACTTCAATTGCAATATAGCTCAAATTAAACTTCATTTCTTACTACACAATATAAGAGAGATATAAGCAGAAGAGTTCCTACTTTTATTGAAATGTTCAACAAATTGAATGCCTTTGTTTTAACGTTCTTTTTCAGTTCGCTCTCAAACGTTCCATTAAAGTTACAAATCGAAAACAAAAATGAACAAAAAACAAACACAAAAATCAAATTCACAGTTTTTCTATTTCAACTGCTGTAAAAATGTTGATAAAAAAGAACTCTTAAAACTTTAAAAATAAATATTGACATGCAAACGAGTGGCAAAATTTAAACTTTAAACTAGGGTCCAAGTTTTAAAACAAAAAATATTTAAAACTAAATACTAAAAGAAAATGCGATTAAAAACGTAACTATTCCGATTGTGTTTTTGAGTGTGAAAAGCAGAATTTTTAGCACAGCATTCGCGTCTTTATTTGGGCCTTTTAAGTATAAAAACAAATATTAATTAAAATATTCCTTTTGCTTTTTGAGTTGCTTTAATAATCGAGGAATTTTACGGTGATCTTTCACACACAAAATATGCAAACAAATTGAGCATATATAAAAAATTAACTAAAAATTAATGAAATTATTAAAATAAAATAATTAAATTAAATTTCATAAATAAATCGATATGTGTATTTAATGTTTTGTTTATAATTGTAAATGTATTTACGCGTAAACTTTTCGTTTCCTAATCCTCAAACATGAAAATACAATTTTAGATGTTTACGTTGCGCTCCGCAAAGGATTCAACTCTTATCTCTATATACGTATATATCTCAACTTAAATTTATATGTATAGAAAAACAAACACTTTGTGAACCTCTTCTAACACTTCCACGCACACACACACACTCACACTCGAACTAGAGAATCAAAAATCATCAGAAAAGAAAAAAATCATCAGAACACTCGACACTTTTTTAAGCTCTCACAAAGATTCTATGAAAAATTTTATGTATTATTTCATTTGAATTGAAAACTTGCGATAATCAATTTTCTATATCGATACTAAACTTAAATACTAAAATAAAACAAGAAATGTATGTGTATATAAAGTAAATCACGGATGAGAGGAGGACGAATCATCCGCAGAATCACTCCTCACTCGTCTCAAAATCGTTTTTAGAGAAAGCAGAAAACTAAACTAAAAATACATTTTCGTATTCAAACTAGATTTATGGAAACATTCAAAGCGAAAAACAAAAACAAACGTAAACTACGAGTATATTAGTTTAAAATTTTGCTTAAATTGAAATTTACAACAACAAACAAAGATAACATATTGCATGGGTGTGGAAAGAGTGAATTCAAAATGCGAATGAAACATTTTAAAACCTAAAATAACAAAAGAAAATGAAATATAAAATACCACACAAACAAACAAAAACATTACATAAAAGAACATTAATTGGATTTGAAGAAAAAACACATGAAAAACACATGAAAACATAAATAAAAATATTTGGAAAACACATGAAAAACATAAATGAATATAATTGGCAAAAACAGAAGAAAAACACATGAAAACATAAATAAAATATAAATACAAATAATAGAAAGACTCATGAAAAACATAAATAATAAAACAATTGGCAAAAATAGAAGAAAAACACATGAAAACATAAATAAAATATAAATACAAATAATAGAAAGACTCATGAAAAACATAAATAATAAAACAATTGGCAAAAATAGAAGAAAAACACATGAAAACATAAATAAAATATAAATACAAATAATAGAAAGACTCATGAAAAACATAAATAATAAAACAATTGGCAAAAATAGAAGAAAAACACATGAAAAACATAAATAAAAATGATTGGAAGAAACAGAACAAAACACATGAAAAACATAAATAAACATTAAATAAAAATATTTGGCATAAATAGAAGAAAAACACATGAAAAACATAAATAAAAAATTAGTAAAAATAATTGGCGAAAACAGAAGAAAAACAAATAAAAATAATTGGCGTAAACAGAAGAAAAACATAAATAAAAACTAAATACAAATAATTGACAACAACAGAAGAAAAACACATGAAAAACATAAATAAAACATAAAAGAAAATAATTGGCAACAATAGAAGAAAAACATAAATAAAAATAATTCGAAGAAATAGATGAAAAATCCATGAAAAATATGAATTAAAATTAAATTAAAATAACTCACAAAAACAGAAGAAAAACACATCAAAAACATAAATAAAAAATAAGTAGAAGAAACAGAAGAGAAAAACCCATGTAAAACATAAATAAAAAATAAATAAAATTAATTGTCAAAAGCCGAAGAAAAACCCCATGTAAAACATAAATAAAACATAAATAAAAATAATTGGAAAAATACATGAAAAACATAAATAAAAACTATACAAAAATAATAGGAAAATACAAAAAAAAACACATGAAAAACATAAATAAAAAATAAATTAAAATAATTCACAAAAACAGAAGAAAAAACCCATGAAAAACATAAATAAAAAAATGTATAAAAATATTTGAAAAAAAACAGAAAGAAAAACACATAATAAAAATATAAATAAAAATGAGAAAAACAGAAGATGAAAAACCGAAAATTAAAGGGAAAATTAATATGAAAATGAGAATATTTGTTATGTTAAAAAAAACATTAATTATTAATTATAATATAAATTATTATTATTGAAAATATTTAAAAAATAATACACAAATAAAAATCAATGATTTAAATCATGAACTAAAAAAAAACACAATTTATTTACAATTCTTTTATACATTATAGAAATACACACTTATAAACATAAACATAAATTTACGTTTTTTTCTGTTTTGTTTTTTTTGTGTAAGTTTATACTTTTTATAAATTAAAAGTTTATACTTTTATATACATTAAAAGTTTATACTTTTATATACATTAAATGTTTATACTTTTATATACATTAAAAGTCAATGTTATTATTATAGACATTTATTAATAATTTAATTATTAATGAGAATTTAATCATTTTAACTGTTAAGTTTACATTATAAAACTTAATAATTGCATCATTATTATCGATTAATTAATTTTGTTAAATGGCAGTTGTTCAAGTATGATTTTTGTTAGTCTCCACTGCGTATTTTAATTTGAAACTTTTTTCATTGACTCATATTTAAAACAAAAACAAACACAAACACACCAACAACAACAACAACAACAACAACAAAACACAATATGTAGTTTTTAAAATATTTGTATTTTAATTTTTCGTGTGTCTTCAATCGCGTACGATTTATTGTAATTATATTTTTCCTCAATTCCTCAATTTTGTATTCATTAATTTTACACTCTTAGTTCATTTTTTATGTATTCGTATTACTTGCTATATTTAAATAATTTAATTTTAATTTTATTCGTCTTTCAGTTTTCTTAAAAAATTACAAATAAAAAACATATTTTTAAATCTTGGTTTGTTTTTATTTCATTTTTCATTTTCACACACAAAAGCGATATGAAATTTCAGCTTTGCACATTACCCGAGTAATGTGTGGTAATGGGCATTACCAGAGTAATGTGTGGTAAGTATGTACGATTCATAGAAACCACATGAAATTTCAGTTTTACTCATTACCCTAGTAATGTGTGGTGATGCCCATTACCAGAGTAATGTGTGGTAAGTATGTCGGTTGGCACAATACGACACATAGAAACCAGATGAAATTTCAGTTTCGCCCAGTACGGTAGTAATGTATTGTAATGGGCATACCAGAGTAATGTGTGGTAAGTGTGTTTGATGGATATACGAGAATAGTCCTATAATCCCTGCGTGCCTAGACGAGGTGAGACTAAATACAGAAAATAAAAGAAACTGGGGAAAAAGAGGAAGGAATTATACAAAAAATAGAGAAAAAACATAAACGAAGAGAGTAATACAAGTAGAGAGAGATATAAAAATACAGAATAAAAAGGGTAAACGTAAAGAGAGATAGGGTAGAAGAGTAAATAAATATAAAAAGAATATAGGCAGATGGGTAAAAGAAGAGGGGAGGAAGGGTAAAAGAATAGAGACAGAATGATAAAGCAAAAGTGAAACATAAAAAAGAAGAGAAAGAAGGGAAAAATAATAATATAGCAGATAAAACTAATAAAACACAGAGGCCAACAGAGGACTTCTTTGAACTGACCCGGGTATCAGAAAAACCTGTACATAGTATAATGGAAAGACGTCACTGTTGGCGACTACAACTTTGAAGTTGTGAAGGATTTCGTTTATCTGGGAACCAGCATCAACACCACGAACGCTGATATCAAGCGAAGAATCACTCTTGCCAACAGGTGTTACTTTGGGCTCAGTAGGCAATTGAGAAGCAGAGCCCTCTCTCGACGAACAAAAATTACGCTCTACAAAGCCCTCATCCTTCCCGTCCTGCTTTATGGTGCCGAAACCTGGACGATGACAAACAACGATGAGCGAGCTTTGGGGGCGTTCGAGAGAAAAATTCTTCGAAGGATCTATGGTCCTGTATGCGTCTACGGAGAGTATCGAATCAGGTGGAACAACGAGCTGTATGAGCTGTACGCCGACATTGATATAGTTCAGCGCATTAAAACACAGCGGCTGCGCTGGCTGGGACATGTTGTGCGAATGGATGAAAGCGCTCCGGCGAAAAAAGTATTTGAATCGATGCCGCCGGGTGGCGGACGCAGGAGGGGGAGACCACCACTACGTTGGAAGGACCAAGTTCAAGAGGACCTGGCTGCACTTGGTATTTCCAATTGGCGCCAGCGAGCGCGAAGCAGAGACGACTGGCGAAGGCTGATAACGCGGCAATGATAAGAAATTGTTGTACGCCAATTATGATGATGATGATAGAATACTGGACTTAGCAAAAACCCTATCATATTAAGTTTGAGAGAAGAACCTGAGACCAGGAGCAAACTTCATCATCACTGACCCTCAACCTCCTCCTTTCTCTTTAGTTATGATTTATATTTACCTGAATTTGGATAGTTTATGAAAGGACAGGAGTGCCTTCAGAATAAAGAATCCTTTAAGTGACTAATTGATTGTGTTATAAAAAATATATGCAGGGAAAATCAATTGGCTCAGTATTCCAATTATGAACAATCTTTGCGAATTAGTTTTCCTTGTTCTACCATATATGAAATCTCCATATTTAACAAAGATTACCCGGCTAAGATTCCGTTAATACAAAATCATTCAGAAAATCTAGAATAAGATTATATTGATGTCTTAATATGCTTATAGGCAAGCCATGATTCAAGCAACTATTCATCCAGAGACGAGCCTTATACAGAAAGTAATCTACGTGATTGCAACATCATCGCCAACTCTTTGGAATCGCTTCTGCTTTTTCAACACAAGTTGCTAGAAGATCCAATTCCCTGCTTAGATTCTGCGCTTCAGCTTTTCAGCACAATTTCCAACAAAAAATCGCCTTCAAAATCGCCTTCAGCACAATTGGCAATAGAAGAATCCCCTTCAAGATCCAATTCCCTGCTTAGCTTCTGCGGGCATTGATAAACAACTGCCAAACTTTGATTGAAGGAGGAGTATAAATGACGCTGTCTCTTTCAAACCCTGTAATTGCCCCACCGACTCACCTGTGGTTACACAAACTTCGCATTAAGAGTATTGTTACAGTCATGGAATAACTACATAAGCGAAAATGTTAGGAAACGGTCCCAGCTTTACAAACATTCCAACCAGCTTTATAAACATTCAGCATCTTCATAAGAATATCTCAAATTTTATTGAAATATTTCTGGGAAAATTTTCACATTACAAATTTTCAAGACCCGGGACTCCCCGAATGAAACTGATGACTGCACTGATTCGTGTATATACACCGGGGTAACCGTAGCGACCACATCCATATCCCCAGGACACAATAGCGACCAATTGTCCATTGAACACCGCCGGACCGCCAGAATCGCCCCAGCAATGGTCCTTGTGGCCACGTCCGCCCGCACAGAGCATCGCAGATGTCAACTCCTGCCAGCCCCTGTATATCCGCTTGCAGTTTGCAAACGAAATGAGCTGGATGGTCGTGGACTGCATCTGATATGACATGGGGCTGCTTTCACTTAGCATACCCCAACCGGATACGACAATCGTGTAGCCCTCATACAAAGGGGCCGTGGACAGACTTATCGGACTGATATTACTGCCGACCATATCTGAGGACATCTGCAGCACCGCTACATCCATGTTTAGATTGCGATAGTTGAACTGAGGCGATATATATATATTCAGTAACTTGCGCCATACAGGCCAATACGAGAGGGTCGAGCTGCCTCCCACCACGATTATACTGGAAGCCCTTTTGTCATACACGCAATGAGCTGCGGTCACCACACAACTGCGACTCACCAGTGACCCGCCGCAGAAGAAGTTATTATAGTGCTCCAGTCTCACCAAGTACGGAAAGTGTCTGATCTGCGTGTTGACGCCACCGACGATTTTACTTTCGAGACCTTCCGGAGCAGCTCGCACCCCCGCCAGGCAACACAAGAGCAGCGCCATCAGCTGCAGGACACTTTGTCCTGACCCTGTTTTAACTCGTGATTTGTCCATATTACCGACCGACGTTAATAAGAAGACTGTCCCAAAGAGACTTCGGATAAAAACTAGTATCAGACTTCCGATAGTAGTCAAAAATTTGGTCGATTTTTTGGATTTCTCCATTTATATTTACTCTTTGGTTGTTTTTAGTTTTGTGACAGTTGTGCAAATATTTTTGTGAGTGAAATGCTAAAGCAGTCAACTGATGACATGTCTGTGAGCTTTATCACTTTTGTGTAGTTTCTAGACAGAGGCTTAAAGCCTCGAAGAGAGACTTTGCCAACATAGATATTCTATCGTAAGTATACAAACGTTGACGGTCCTCTTTAGTTTCTTCGGGGTTTTTCAACTTTAAGCACAGGAATCTTAAACTGCGGACTGCTCCCTGTCTGAGGGGCAAGGTTAGTCTTATAACAAACACACTGTCAGCAGGATAGGAACTTTTATTATACACAGGCGGCTGTTTGTCTTCTTCCTTTCGCTCCTGTTTTTTTCCCCTCATATTTGGCAATTACAATTACCATTGGCTCCGCACCGCTCTGCAGTGCTGTTTGTAGCGTCTGAATGTGTTTGAGAATTGATTGCTTAAATTGATTCGATCTTTGGCCAATACTCACATATCATATATTATTATTTTACTTATTACAATTTGTTTTTATTTATTAATTTTTTTGTTAAATAATGAGTTTTTTACTTTAATTTTCTGACGGACTTCTGTATTTGTATTTGTTTTTGTGAATGATTCGCAGTTTTAAGTTTACTCAGTCCGTGGATCGGCAAACATTTATCGCGCGCTTGTCATTCGCTGGCGACCTTGGTCAGGTTGCGAAGAACTGTCAAATAATTTGCACAAATAAACAAAAAAAAAAAAGAAAGGGACTGGCACGTGTTGGGCTGGCTTTGTATTTTCACCTCCTTCCCGATCCCACACTTAGTCACTTCTACTGATTTTCTCCATAGCAGTGCTACAGAACTGTCCCTCTCTCTCTCTCGTCCATACTTCATTTAACTCGATGTTTCTCTCTTCAAATAGAGTGTGAGTATAACTGTAAGTTCTGTCTTTCAAACCTAAATTTGAACGAGGAAAGAAGTCTGAAGTCGGATTAGACCGACATCGAAATACCCTTCATTTTTCCTTGTGTGTGCGAGTTCAACAATTGACAAGTTTTCTTCATAAATCATCATTAGGACCGTATCTACGGTAATTTTCGGTAGGGTACCTTGAGTTGATTATAATAGAGGAAGGCGTGTGCTTTATCTGATCAGCCCCATTTGTTGAGTATGTTTTTGTAGTGTCAATAATATAAAGTTACGCCCAAAAATATTGTATAAGTCGTTTCTGCAAAAATAACCCGCCCATTTTTTTGGTGTTTAGTGTTAGTGCCCGCAACCTTTCATTGAAATTTCATTGAAAAATCGTTAATAGGAGCCTAGTAATGATTTTTCGTTAATTGTGGGCGTGCCAGTAGCATTATGATCCCCATATTTTGCACTCATACTATTATGCACCCCATGTACTTATATACCGATAGCATCAATACGAGCATTTGTATGCTAATATTAATTTTAGTCTCGAAAGTTAATTTTATCTTTATCTGATCAACCTCATTTTGCAGTTAGCATTATAATGTCCATATGTTGCTTCTCGTCAAATATTCTCTTCGTTCATAAATCTCTTGTAGATCTTAAGTTTGTTAATAGTGGGCTTGGCAGTTAACATGTTCCGCCCACTCTACGAGTATACCCCATCTACGTAACTACCAAATGGCGTCACTATACCATCAATTGGACCGAAATTATTATTATTGACAGGCTAAAAGAACACCGCGACCTAAAAGATCTATTGTGCAGCCTCGTACCCAACTAAAACAGTCCTAGACTGTTTATAAATCTCGTAACTGCTGTGGGCTTAATTTTAACTAGGTGATTTGGAGATATGAACCCACTGCCTAGGTACTTATGTCTGCGTCTTGCCACCGCTGGGCAAGTGCACAGAATGTGTTCTGCCGTTTCCTGCTTCTCTTGACAGAGTCGACAAGAATCGTCTTCTACCACGCCTATTTTCTTTAGGTGGTAATTTAGTTTACAGTGTCCTGTTAAAAGTTCAGTGTATAGTTTGATGTCATTTCTGCTGAGGTTTAAAGAAGCATCTACCCTTATGTGTTCAGGATCAATGAGTAGTCTCGACTGCCGCATGCCTTTTTGGGCTCTCCAGTAGTTTAGCAGACTTCGTTTTTCCTGTTCGCACAACAAGTTATTTGTGAAGCTACTGTTTACCCCACAGAAGGGTTCTGGGCCTATAAAGGCAGTGTCTGCACCCTTTTTTGCACCACCGAAATTATAGTCATTTTATAAAAGGTAAAAAAAATTCCTTATATGGGAGGTAAGCGAGGTCATTGTCCAAATAGGCCCATATAGCAATGTGGTTCTGTATCTTTGTCCAGACTATTCTTTTACAAAGTTTCATTAAGATAGCTCTAACGGAATAGAAAAAAACTGGTCGCAGACCTACAGACGGACGGACAGACAAAGAAAAAATTGTTCAACAACTAATTCTGATGATATCTGTATATATATGTCCATATCTACCATGCCCCCTTCTTGCAGTCGCAACACCCTCTCAAAAGCACAAATTTGGTGTACCCGTTTTACTTTTTGTAAAGGTAAAGGGTATAAAAATATCTCAAACTTAATCCAGATACCTGATCGAATATCACGCCATTTCCATCCGGCCTTGGCTGTGAAAAAAGTTATGCATAGGCAGCCCACATTTGAAGTGCTTCCTTGATCAATTATTAGTTCAAAAGAATCAAGATTCGAACAATATTTTTCTGTATATAACTGCTTGAATTCTAATTTTATTACTCAACGTATCTCGAAGAGGAATTAGAAAATCGAGGACATTCGTTTAGTGACTCACAGGACACAGCCGCAGTATTATTACTTAAATTTCAGAACAACCTTGTATACAAAAATATATAAAAGTTCTTCCAGCCTCTACTACAATATTCACCAAAGTACCAAAGCACTCGGCGATTTTCGTCGACTCGGCAGATATTAGGAGTGCCTCCGACAGTTTTTTGTTGTTGGTAACAAGCCTTCAAAGAAATATCTCAGAAAGATCTATTTTATTATATTAAAATGATTAGATTAATTCCATTCAACACATTTTCGCATTAAACATATGCTGCGCCTTTCAAGGCTGAAAAAAGCACTTGCCTCATTGGCCAGTTAATCGGTATACAAAGCTGCACTAAGTACTGCATCGTTAATAAAAACGTACCGAGTCGGTCAAAACACAGTAAGTAAAGCTGCACGAAATAATGCTGCGCATTTAAAAGTGTGCCGAGTCGGACAAAAAACAATACGTAAAGCCACACGGAATAAAGCATCGTCAATAAAAATGTGCCGAGTCGTCGAAAACACAGTTTGCGAAATTGCACGAAATAATGCCGCGCAATTAAAAATGTGACGAGTCGGCCAAAGACTAGTTTGCCAAACTGCACGAAATAATGCATCGCCATTAAAAATGTGCCGAGTCGGCCAAAACACAGTACGTGAAACAGAATGAAATAATGCCGCCACAAAAATAAAAAGTTGCTGTGTGAGCCGTCCGAAAGACCCCGAATGATACATTTTGTGCCGAGTCGGTATAGAACAGCCACACCGGACCAGCTTATTTTGGTTTGCTTAGCTCCTAACACTGTAAGCAATTGCCGAGACGGCGACCGAGCGCCGAGAGCTAAAAACCGATGTGTGTGTGTGTGTGTGTCGGCTATAATCAGATTCCGTATAGAAATTTCCATATAAATGCTTCCTGGTTTCTCTTGGGGAAATAGTAGAAAACAAATCGCACGGTAGTTTTTATGCAAAACTGGACTAATATTATTAATTAATTAATTAATTATTTATTTTTTATACTTATTTTCATTTTTGTATAATTTTTTTTAAATATATTTTATTTGAAATTGATGGAAAAAATATTTGTAAATACATTATTTTTTTTTTAAAGTAAATATTTAATACAGTTTTATGAACAATTTTAGGTTTTTTATTATTTTTAAGTTTAAAAAATATTTCAATTTTTAAAACCAATTTTTTTTATATTTAAAAAAAATTTCGTTTTCTTTAATTTAATTAAAAATAGAATATATTTGTTGTTTTTAACTGAAGTAAATAGTTGTGTGGGAAGTTAAGATTACAATTACAACACACGTTGAAACTTCATTTAAACAAGAATCTTCAACATATCAGAGACACAAACCTTTCTCCACTTCTGTTACTTACAATGATTTCGTTAGCAGCAGCAGCACCTGATGTGATTGTGGACAAGAACCATCCTGTTAATTATTGTTCCTTCCGTTTATTTCCGATTGGTTTTTAAAGGATTTCTTCGCAATTATTTGCCACTATGCATCGATGGGGTCCTACAGCAATATTCCTTGTTGTCAAACTTTACCAAAAGAAGTTTCTTCTTTATGGCAGCATTATATAAGGCTCTTTGGAAAAGTACTTCCATACAAATTGTTGTTGTTCATGGGAGAAATTTGACAAAATTTCATCAGAGGAACAGCATGAATTGATATGTAACAATTTAAAGTTATAAAATTATGAATTTCTTCACCATTTGATCCCTGAATGAATACTCTGAATCATTCTCAAAATACAACCAATAAAGTGCCACACTTGGATTTAATGCTGTTATATATTTTGCTCAGGACTTCAATGTCCTTGACTCCTGTCCGGATCCATCGATCGATACCTTAACTTCATTTTTATTTTGTTTTTTACACCCCCTCCTTAGACGCCCCTTTGCAAACAAATTATAAACAGGGTTGTTAACTGAAACAATCGTTGAGCCACAAATCATTTTAACTTTAAAAGTAAACTTAAATTCAATATAAAAATGGTACGTAGAAAAGAAAGCAAATGAAAGTAAAATTAAATTACATGAAAATAATTAAATACTAATTGCGTAATTGGTAAAAAAGTAAAAAATAAATTAAATGTTACATAACGAGATCGCAATGGACTCAGAGTGGTCTAAGTGAGTTGGTCTGTAGACTGGCTGCCATGAAAAATATCCTACATTACAAGGTAGGTAAGACGGTAGGTTTAAGTGGTTGTCAAGGGCACGATCAAAGAACACGGAGAAAAGAAACTTAAACATCAAACGGCAAAGCAGCGAAATAAAGCAGACGGACGTTTTACATGAATCCCCTGAAAATCGTGTCGAATCCACTCAGAATCGTGTTGAATCCACTCAGAATCGTGGTGTGTCCGCTACGAACGCTGCCAGCGAAAAAGAGTTTCTCTTCTCTGTGTTCTCTGGGCACGATGACACACTTAGACCATGCACAGACCTATTGTTCCGCCTCAAGTTAGGGACAAAAAGTGTACTTCAACAGAGACTGTGTCCAGCCTTACTCCTGCTATTTTCTGAATAGGAGGAATCTCAACAAGTCTTTTATATTGATTGATTTGAAAAATATTCCAGGTCATTAAAGAGACAGCACCCTAGGTATCCTTCTACCGGAGAGGGCCGGACACTAACAAAGTAGATAGGGAATCGTCTCTTCCTCATCATCATCTTGTCAGCTGCGACTGGAGTCCCGCGCGCTACAATATTAAGCACAAACAAAGAACCTGGTGTTTATGTTTAAATTCTTAATAAATTTGTAACAAATTTGTATGTACATTTTGATATATAAAATGTCCTTCAAGGTCGGCATTGTTGAGATTGTTTATTGATGTTTTCATATGAAACAAGTCTTATCCTATACACAAACCATCTTGGCGGAGTATTCCCAACACGCTGAGTTGTATAAAACCGAACCAACTATCGCTCGCTCAAAAAGCCGAATTCGCTTCATTTGATGTTGTTGTAATCTCAAACAAAATATAAACTAATCTATTCTATTCGCCCCCACTCTATTAATGATGGGGCGAATAGATCGCAATTTTAGACACCTTCCGACAACTGAGCAATGTGTGAACATTTTGTGGTTCTAGTACTGGGTGTGCTACGACTCAAAATACGGTCTGCTTAAATGACTTCATTTCTGAAGTAAGTGCCAGTTAGAAATAGGTACGAGTATTTTGCTTGAACTTCGTATAAAATCTCATGGTTCACCCGAGTAGTTCGAATACAACAAAAATTCTGAAACAGCGTTATAGAATGCAGAATCAAAGTAATCGAAATATCACGCTTCGCCAGCCAGAGAGACACGACGCTGTGGATACTAGGGATTATCAGAAATGGATCGTGATGTTACTCCCTCCTTTAATAAAAACGTTACTTTCTATGAAATCCTCCATTTACTGAATAATGAGATCGGTTTATAGAATCTGTAATTATCCAAGACACTTTTTTAATGTTTTGAGAATCGGAAGATCGATTCATGGCACTCGTTATAGAGTAACTCTCTCAGGTGACAGCAATTCTACCAAGAGACCCCCTTATTTACCTTATTTTAGTTCATTTATTTAGTTATCCAAATTTCTTAATTAATAATGTAGAAATTGCTGCTGTCACTCTTAATTTAACTGTTTAAATGTGTTAAAAAATTTAAAAAAATATATATACGAGTATATATATTTGCACAAATGTCTCTTGAAATGTCTGAGGAATTGCACACATCGTCGTTCGGGGGGAAAATGGCGGCCTAATGGTGGACGTGCGCACTTGCACGTAGACCATGGTAACAGCCAAGCTTTTGCCAAATTCCAACTCCATTTGGGTTTCAGTTCTATTGTGCCGGCCTACCAGAATGTATCAATTTCCGATCCGAGCTGTATTCACGGCCAGAGTGTGGAGTCCTCTTATATTGCTAGTGCACATTTTTCGCCTCTCAGGAGGAGATACAATTGATGACCAGAGCATTCCAAATGGCATCGCTACCACGGTACTGACAAAATACCTGGTGGCTATTCGCTTCAACGGCGAATTCAAGTGCAGTGGCACCCTGATTGATCCTCTGTTCGTGCTCACTGCAGCGCACTGTGTTGAAAATTTAAATGGGGAAGATCTCAGAGTAGTAGGCGGCACCTCATCACGCGATGGCGAAGGCGGCGTGGAGCGGAAAGTGGTGAAAGTCATGATATCGGATTTAATCAACCAAGACGATGAAGTGGCCGTGTTGAAGTTGGAGAGTGCTTTGAAAGGTGCAAATATTGCCACTATTCCGGTGAGCGAGAATAGTAATCGGCCCAGTGAAGCAGTGATGCAAATGCCCGATTGGGGTGTCACGGGGCCGTCGACCTGCCCAGATTCTGGCGGCCCGTGGGTCTACGAAGGAGAAGTGTATGCTGTTCTTTTGTATAAAATTGCTGATTGTTCGCGCGAAGTTGTTGTCGTATCTGAGGAAGTGCGTTTTTTCATTAGGTTGGCTCTGAGGCATTAATTATTTAGTGGCAGTATTTTTTATGTTATTTTTCAAATTGTGTAAAACTAATTCTAATAAAATTTCATTTACTGCCTACACATATTAGAATTAGATTTCCTGACTCTCTTGAAACTTTTATTGTGAAAAATATCACGAATAAATAATCAGGAATGTTTAAAGCCAAATATCAGCAGGCGTGAATTCATTGCTTTGAATATTTTCAGTTATTCGAGCGTTACTCTCATCATAATCGAGCGTTGCTGTCATCATCATAGAAGTGTAACTCTCATCATCATCGAGCGTTGCTGTCATCATCATAGAAGTGTAACTCTCATCATCATCGAGCGTTACTCTCATCATTATCGAACGTTACTCTCATCATCATCGCGCGTTACTCTCATCATCATCGAGTGTAACTCTCATCATCATCGAGCGTTACACTCATCATAATTGAGCGTTGCTGTCATCATAATTGAGCGTTACTCTCATCACACATCTCTTCCCATTTAGAAACTGTGATAGAAATCTTCCTGAATAATGAACATATAGAACTGTTATCGAGGAGATTTTAAACCTTTCCCCAGTTATTGATGTATGCAATAGAGAAATAAGTTCTCAGGAGCTTTTTTTCGGACTGGAAGTAATTCCATTTCGAATTATCATGTGAGACTGTAATTCTGTCCCAAGAGTGTTAGTCTCATTTCAGCTGCATTTTAGCTTGAAGTGAGCTGTACCGCTCCTAATGATTTCTGCCAAATATGCGGTGTTTCTATTTTATTGTTCCAATGTCTTCATGGAGAACTCGGTACACTCATTTGACGTAGTTCAAGTTCTTTGATATATGAGAACTTATACCTCACCTCTATTGGAGAAAATTGCCGGTGAAATCTAAGTGATATGTTTCAGAACAAATGAAAAAGTGTATGTTCCAACGGTTTGATTGATTTTGTATTGTTCCAGAACGGCCTTATCGCAATATGTCAATACCTATCGAGATCTATCCCCTTTCAGACTCTCGTCATCTCTGTTTTATATATAAAAGAAATACAAACGCATGGAGATATTTACGAGTAATGAACCAAATTTTATTGCCACTCCCCTTATCTTGCCAATTTTCTAATTTTAATACAGCCCTCGTAATACCCAATTTGACCCAGTTGCCCGAAATTTCAAATATAATTTTAAATAGTTCCATATTTAAAGGACACTTTATCCTCACTACCAGGATTAATGACAACATTCTCACTTAATTTCTCATTGCATTTATAATGAACTGCTTGGCTCGGTTGACATTGACGAAGACGTCGGGAAATTTGGGATTTCCGCAACCTTTGTTCCACGACATAACGCCGCACAAACGGTCCGCATAGACAGCAGGACCGCCGCCATCGCCATCGCAGAAGCCCCTGTTATTGTAGGTGGCCGCGCAGAACATGTTACTGTTGACTCTTTGTCGCTTGTGAAAGTCTTTGCATTTTCCGAACGCCATCACAGGCATTTGCACTGTACGCAGCCGGCCCAATAGTTTTCTGGCCATTCGACTTGGTCTCCCCCAGCCGGATATTTTAACGAATGTACCCGTCATCCATTTCGTGTTGCACAGACTAATTTCCGCAATATTTGTGCCATTCAGGCTGCTGGATAGTTTCACAACCGCCACATCCATATTCAAAGTTCGGGGGTTATATTGCTGTGGTATGAAAATACTCGTCACATTGACAGTCGGTCCATTGACGCCGAGTACCGAAGTGCCACCCATCACATTCAAGGATAGAGGGTCCTTTCTGACCACACAATGCGCTGCCGTGATCACGTGGAACTCCGACACTAACGTACCAGCACAGATGAAGGTGGTATTTGTACGCACTTGAACTAAATATGGAGCGGTCCCGATGTTCCTCGCAAAACCGCCTGCTATTCTGTTCCTGACGCGTCCTGCCAGGCTCCCCATGTGTGCGATTGTGGCCAGACAACAGCACAGCTGCAGAATGGTTTTCCAGTTAAAAACTTGCAAATTGAACATTTTGTGTAAGACGACTGGCCGTGAGGGTCGAAGTGTTCGTATTTATAATCAATTTAACGGGCGTTACATCTGAACCCGGAAATTAATTGAGTTTTACCTCTAACGCCGTCAGGCCCTAATTCTCGCTACAGTTGTGTAAATATGCCGTGTAACTACGGATACAAATACCTGGTCATAGAATTTTAGTTCGGTTGTATAAGACGCAAAATATATCTTCAAGGTTTGAATGGAAAGGTCAAAACCCTTCAATTTCACCTATTTTCGGAACGATCTATGGAGGAATACCATAAAGTCCAACTCTATTGTGGTTCATACAATGGAGCAAATTTGGGTTCCATACAATTTATTCGTATCTAAACACCATTTCAATCGATTACGCCCACCTTCGGAGAGGCTGTTATAATTTCATTGATTATTACAGTAATAATTTCAATAAGTTTCGTGATAATTTCCGAAGGAATTTCTGTTATAATTCTAGTTATATTTTTTTTAAATAATTTCAGTGATAAGTTCAATAAATTTTCAGTGATAAAAGAAGAATATATTTCGATGAAAAATCAGTGATTAACTCATTAATTCTATCAGCACAAATTGCAGTGATTATTTTGGTGATAACTTTAGTAAGAATTTTAGTGATAATTTCATTGAAAATTAAAAAATATGTTTTGGAGAATAATCAGTGATAAATTCAATAATAATTTCGCTAAAAAATTTTGTGATAATTTTAGTGATAATTTGAGTGATAAAATCAGAAAAAATTTTAGTGATAATTTCATTGAAAATTAAAAAACATGTTTTGATGAAAAATCAGTGATAAATTCAATAAGAGTTTCAATAAAAATGTTTGTGATAATTTTATTAATAATTTCAGTGATAATATCAGTAAAAATTTAAGTGATAATTTGATTGAAAATAAAAAAATGTATTTTGTAGAAGAATCAGTGATTAATTTAATGACCATTTCATTGAATATTTTTGTGATAATTTCAGTGATAATATCAGTAAAAATTTTATGTATAATTTAATTGAAAAAAAAATGTGTTTTGGCGAAAAATCAGTGATAAATTCAATAAGAGTTTCAATAAAAATGTTTGTCATAATTTTAGTAATAATTTCAGTGATAATATCAGTAAAAATTTAAGTGATAATTTAATTGAAAATTAAAAAATGTAGTTTGTAGAAGAATCAGTGATTAATTTAATGACCATTTCATTGAATATTTTTGTGATAATTTCATTGATAATCTCAGTAAAAATTTAAGTGATAGTTTAATTGAAAAGTAAAAAATATGTTTTGGAGCAAAATCAGTGATAAATTTAATAATAATTTCACTAAACATTTTTGTGATAATTTTAGTGATAATTTTAGTGATAATTTTAGTGAGAATTTCAGTGATAGTTTCAGCATAAATTCAGTGAGTAATTCAATGGTTATTTCAGGACGATATGCAGTGATAATTTTCTTGACAATTTCATTGAAATCTTCAGTAAAATTTACAGTGATAATTTTAGTATAAATGTCAGTGATTATTTCATTGATATTTGAAGAATATATTTTAGTGCAAATATTTCATTGAGTAAATCAATAATTATTTCAGACAATTTTCAGTGCAAATTGTGATGATAATTCTAGTAATAAATCTAGTATTCATTTCAGAGATAATTTTAGTAATAATTTTATTGATTATTTCAGTAATAATTGCAATTAAACTGTCAATGACAAATTTATTTCAATTTTCAATTTTAATTTTTCTTCTTCTTAGGGGGCCATTACAACCCGTGGTCGGTTTACGAACGATTTGAGCCCCTCTTGCCAGGGGCCTCTGCTTCTAGCGCGCCTTCTCCAATTAGTCACACCAAGCGAGGTCAGAGCTTCCTCAGCTTGATCTATCCACCGGAGACCTGGTCTCCCTCTTTGTCGTCGACCTTCGGCTCTTGCTCCGAATACCTGTTTCGCCGGAGCTTCTTCATCCGTACGATGGACATGACCCAGCCAGCGTAGTCGCTGAATGTGTAAACGCTGAACTATGTCAATGTCGGCGTAGGGCTCATGCAGCTCGCGGTTCATTATTCATCATTCATAGCAGCAGCAGCACCTGATGTGATTGTGGACAAGAACTATCCTGTTAATTATTATTCCTTCCGTTTATTTCCGATTGGTTTTAAAAGCATTTCTTCGCAATTATTTGCCACTATGTATCGAATGGGTTCCTACAGCAATAAGAAGCACAGGTAGATTGAGCGTCTTGTAGAGTGTCAGGTTCGTCTGCCGAGAGAGGGCTCTGCAACCCAATTGCTTACTGAGTCCATAGTAGCATCTTTTAGCAATTGTGGTTCTTCGCTTTATCTCCAGACTGACATCATTATTGGTGTTAGCGGCGGTGCCAAGATATGTAAATTCCTTGACTACTTCAAAGTTGTGGGTGCCCTCTGAGACAGGAGAGCCTAGATGCTGCACTCCACTGTTTGCAGACAGCATATACTTCGTTTTGCCTCGTTTACTGTCAAGGCCACTTTGGCTGATTCCTTTTCAATAGCATTGAAAGCAGCAGTAACAGCTCTCTTGGTCCGACCGACAATATCGATATCATCAGCGTACGCAAGGAGCTGGACACCTTTGTAGAAAATGGTGCCATTGCGATGCACACCGGCCTTTCGTAGGATCCCCTCCAAGATGGAGTTGAAGAGATCGCAGGATAACGGGTCGCTTTGTCTGAAACCTCGTCCAGTATTAAAGGTTTCGGAAAGGTAATATCCCACCTTGAAGGAGCTGCTCGTTTTGCTCAACGTCATCCTGCAGAGTCTTATCAACTTTGCAGATATACCGAATTCAGACATTGTTTTGTATAGGCAACTCCGCGTTGGGTTATCGGAAGCAGCTTAAATCAACAAAGAGATGATGGGTGTCGATTTGATTTTCGTGTGTCTTTTCCAGGATTTGGCGTAATGTGAAAATCTGGTCTATGGTGGATTTACCAGGTCGAACGCCGCTCTGATAACGTCCAATCAGTGTTTTTGTATGCGGTTTCAATCTTCAGATCGCCAGCGTTTATTCTAAAGAGTGATATATATGATAGTATTTTTAATAATGATTTCAATGACAATTTCATTTATATATATATATATATATATATATATATATATATATATATATATATTTATATATATATATATATTTATATATATACATACATATATATATATATATATATATATATATATATATATATATATATATATAAATACTATATATATAAATATTACTGGTGCACCGTGGTTCATGGAAAACCTAAACATTCACCGAGATCTAGGTGTGCCTCTAATAGGACAGAGGCATTCAGATGTCAAAAAGAAGTACCAACTAAAATTATCGAACCACCCCAATATACTAGCTAGGAATTTACTACAAACAAGCCCACGACCCGCTTGAAGAGAGCAGACTTATCACCATTGTAAACTATTATTTAATAAGCCATTATTACTAATTTCTATAATTACTTTTTTTTAATTGTTTTTCTAAAATAGTAAGTGTTCACTAATATCTTCTCCATACAGTGGTAAGGAGCAGTGATACATTGTTGTCTAGTTTTAAGATCTATTTACGTATTGTTAGTCTCCATATGAGTTGTTACAATAAATATGAATTGCTTAAAAAAAAAAAAACTACAATCTGTATTTCAACAATTCAACTTTCAATTCATCAATATAATTAATATAATTTTTATATCGTAAAAAAACGCCTCAAAATTTCGTTTAACTATCACAGTTAATTACTTGTAACTCAACTGGAACCGTAACTGTCTCCTGGAGAGCTGTGCATATGTTTCATACTCCCCTGTGCATTTACCATTTTAGTCCATCAACAACCTCTTACATTTTGGTTCCATGGTTTCCCATGGCAACGTCCGATGACCGGGTTAACTGCTCTCATTTTCCAGATTGCAGCATTTCTCCAAATGCATTGACGAATATGTGGGGAAAAACTTCTGTTGCGATTGAGTAGCGAGCGCCCTTCTTTCTGCCTATCGTCACTGCTGATAATACATTTCGCTCAAAAATAATATAAACAAACTTCTCTATCATTCTTGCATTTCGCTTATACGTTCGTCGTCGTCGTCAACGTCATCGTCATGTTTAGACGTTCGGCTCGGCATTCGTGTTATTAAGTGTCTTTGCCAAAAAGCAAACTGGTTCGTATTGCTTTGATTTTCTCAGCCGAACGCTTCGCTCGCTCCGAGCCGTGCTTCTGCAAGTTTGTTTCCTCTTAAGCTGCGTGCGCATTGACCGAGTACAAATTTGTTTGGTGCGTTGCGTTTTTCTCGGTCAATTCGGCAGTTGACGGGTTTTTTCCAGTTGTGTGCTTCGAGTGAAGCAATTTTTACCAAATGAATTATTTGGACTTAGTGGAAATTTTCTTGTTTAAAATTTTGTCAGCTTTTTAACTTGTAAACCTACACAATACTTAATTCAATTTACAGATCCAATTCAGGGGGAGAAAGTGGTATGGACCGCCATAACGCTGTTCATTTTCTTGGTATGCTGCTTTGAATCAATAAAAATGTACAGCTTTAAATTTGTTATTTAATACAAAAAAAATACACATAAACAGTGTACGCGATCACATACAACCCACAGTGCAACTCAATTCATCACATAAATTCACTGCCCCTGGAAGTGTTTATTAAGCTCAATTTTGAATAGATTAGCATTGCCAATACCTTGTATCTGTACAGGCAGTGAATTCCAAAGTCTTACAGCATTAACGAAAAATTTACGACCAGACATAAGTGAGGAATGTCTCAACGGGACAAGCCGATTAGAACGGCCAGAGCGAGTAAATTTAAGGCGCCTAAACAAATATGGAGGCTCCTGAGTGCAAATAATCTTATGCAACAATAGAATACTTCGAGTGTCAAGAAGCTGATCGACTGTGATATGAAAAAGTTCTATTGCGCGCCCAGACGCATGATCTCTTCGCCTAAAATCATAAATGTTCCTCGATATAGTGTTAAATAACACATTGAGTGTTCGCTCATTTGCTGCAATTCCCAAATATTTCACAACCATGCAACATAGTTGGGAGAAGGTAGGACTTGGCTAGTATCATTATAATCCTGAGAGGAGTAACATATTGCGTAGCCCATGGGGATAGCAGCATACCATAGACTTTACCAACCGTTACTGCAATGTGATTACTCCACGATAGAGTACCATCAAATGACTCCAAAATTTGTAATCACCTTTACATAATTAATTGCCGACGAATGCATAAATATCCCAGGGAGATCCGCGGTTACGAAGTGCTTCTTGTAGATCACCAGACACTTAGATTTAGCCGGATTAAGACACAAACCATTGCTTCCTGCCCATACATATACGAGAAGATGAAAATAACGGTTATCTTTTGATCACACCTCGTATATTATTCAGGTCTTTGTTAAGTTTGATGACACATTCGACAAGTTCGTTTGGTGTACAACTGATGTAAATTTGAACGTCATCAGCATTACATTTGAATATTACAATAATGTAAGACAGTCGGCAGGTCATTTCTGTATAAGCAAAAGAGAAGTGGACCCAAAATGGAGCCCTGTGGCACACCTCGAGCCACAGAAAGAAAATTAGATGCCACAACAGTACTGCTACACGGCTGGTAAAGCGCCTGCGAACCCTCTGTGAGGTACGATTTTAATAACTTTACCGCAGTGGGTGAGAAGTTATACATTTTCAATAGGTTAGTACATAAAATATCATGGTCAACACAGTTAAATGGTCCATCAGTGTCAGGAAACACATCCTATTAGAGTCAAGTGCCACCCGAATATTTTTAACTACATCAATTAGGGCCGTTATGCAGCTCCGTCTTGGTGTAAAGCCAGATTGTCTTTCAGTGATAATCCCATTTCCCGATTTAAAAAAAAACAGTAATAAATAATATAAGTAATACGTTCATTTCAATTTTCAGTGATACTGTCATATAAGTTTTCAGTGATACTTTCATTTAAGTTTTGAGTGATAATTTCAGTTAAATTTTCGGTGAAAATTTCAGTTAAATTTTTGAGGATAATTTCAGTTAAATTTCCAATGATAATTTCAATTATAATTGGAGTGATAATTTAAGTATATATTTTGATGAAAATTTCAGTGCTTAATTCAATAATAAATTCAGAACAATGTTCAGTGATAATATTGATGATATTTTTATTTATATCTTTAATATTTTTTTTGGTGAGAATTTCAGTAATAATTACAATAATAATTTTAGTAACAATTTAATTGACAATTTTAGTGATTTCTGTTAAACCTTCAGTGATAGTTTCAGTAAAAATTTTAGCAATAATTTCAGTAATCATTTTAGTGATTCTCTTAGTGATAATTTCAGTAAGATTTTAGTAATTTTTTGGCATGTTAGGTTAGGTTGCGAAGGCGTGTGCGAATACGGTTCCACTCGGAGACATCTATGTCCATTGTGACTGACTTAAAAAATGCCAAGAGGAGGCATACTCGTCCTTACACTCGACATCCATATACATTGGAAGTACCATCCCTATTAAACCATTTGGTTTTCCAGATGAAAGTGAGGAGATCCGATAAGTCTACCTTCGTAATCTCTGTCCAGCTTGTTAAGAAGCGCGACCCCAAACATTGAAGTCATTTCAACAGTAGTCTTCGACATTGACCATAAAAAGTGATGAATCGATTCTATTTTTTCTTCATCATGGCAACTCCTGCATAGCCCACTCGAGGGAATACGCCAACGTAGAAGCATTGTGCACGGTAATGACCCCCGTAAGCACCCGTACTGCAGGTTTGTTGAGCCCTAAGAGAACCTTCGTTCTCTTCACGTCAGACCTAGGCATTAAGGCCCGTGAGACTTCACAGTCGTCACGATTAGTCCATAAGGCCCGCTGGACTTCACAGTCGTCACGATTAGTCCATAAATTGTTTGTCATTGTATTGAATTCATCTATGCTCCTAAAACGGTTCACATATCGGGATTTTTATTGAGGTATCTTCTTCGTTAATGTCCATTTAAGAGCGCCTTCTGGCCATCTCGTACGCTTATCCCTTCTATATTGCTAAGTTCGGGAACCCAGCAAAGTGAGACTTGGTGGGGTTCAATGTTCAGTAGTGAGGTACGACATTTCATTACTAACTTCGATTTAACTGTCTTGGATTCTATTGCCTTAAGCACTGCCTGACTAACCACAAAGATAGTGATATTCGAGGGTCGAATTGTACTACTTTGTATCTGCCTGGCCGCTTTCCCAATTGCATAGATTTCGGCCTGAAAGACGCTGCATGCGTTAGGCAGCCGATATGACTGTCTTGCCTGCAAGTCTTCTGAGAAGACACCCGCCCCCGTTCCACTCTCCATCTTTTTTGGGATAATTTCAGTGCTAATTACAGTTCCATCTGCAGTGATAATTTCAGTAATAATTTCAATACGAATTACAGATCATTTATTAGTGATAATTTCAGTAATATATTCAATGATAATTACAGTTCAATTTTCAATGATAATTTCAATATAAGCAACGTGAGATTCCGATTCCAATCGATCCAGAAAATCAAACACTTTTTTATAGTATTGTTTTTTATTTTTATTTGAACTTTTATTTAGTAATTCCACATAAAAATAAGCACAGAGATAAGCCTTGGTATTTTAACACACTCTCGCTATGTTTGAACACAAAGAAAAATTATAATTATATCAGGTCCCTGGCATTACCGTTAAGGAGATATTCTGAAAGGCTGCTGCTGCCATGCTTTCCGCAACATCTTTTGCAGCATCAACAATTTTAGTGAAATAATAATTCTTCTTCACTTCAATTAAGCATCGCTTTTCTAATAAACTTCTTAACTTTTGGTATACTGAGGTCTGCGTAAACCCCTGGCGAAATCGGATCGGAACAGCCGAAGCTCCAGGATATGACGCCACACAATGTATTCTCCAATACGGCAGGACCGCCGCTCCCTTACGACCGACCGTGTCCGTACAGAACATATTGCTGTTGACCACAGCGCTGCGATAGGCTTGAGAGCAAGTATTCCGGTCTATCACCGGCACCGTTACTGTACGCAACTGAGGTGACAGTAGACTGGCGTTCTGCGTTGTCTTTCCCCAGCCGAATAATTGCAATCGATCGCCAGTCCGCACAGTCCTAATACACAGACCAATTGTCGGCACGCCAGTGAAGGGAGTGGCCAACTTCAGCACAGCCACATCCATGTTCAAATTGACATTATCATATCGGTCGGGGAAAATAATTAACGATACAGCACTCTTCACTCCCCCTGCACTATTGATCGTGTCAACGCCTCCACGCACCGAAAGCGATGCTGCTAACCGATTGTAGACGCAATGTCCTCCAGTCACAGCGAAGTTTCTGGCCACAAGCGCTGCGCCGCAAATGAATTGTGATTGTTGTTTGACAAAAACAACGTACTTGGAATTCCCCGCCACACTTCCGCCCGATATAGCGCTGGTGTCCTGTAGCAGAAACAGGCAGAACGCCAGCGGCAGTATCGTTCTCAATTTCGACACCTCTGAAGTGAACATTTCGTTTTAGACTACTCTGAGAAGCATTGCTGGAGACTTTCACATGTGAATTAGACGTGAGTGGGAGGTAAATGGAAGTGGTGAGTGGGAGGTAAATGGGAATGTGCGTAGTTGCCACAAATTAAAGTTCTCTGACGCACTTTATACCAAAATGTTTGTTTTCTTTTTTATTTCTGAGTAATTATGCTCTGAAGTGTTTATAAGCGAAGGTCATAGCTTAATAACGGAAGGAGATTCCTGTAGAAGTACGCAAGTGTAGACAACAATGAAGGTAGAGTGACAACAATGGGATTAATTAGTACAATAATAGTATGAAAAATGCACAGTGAAGTGATCTCGACGCAAATTGAGTACTAAGCGCCATGTACAGGGTTATCAAATCCAGTTTGAAATGATTCCCCAAAGCGGTGTTAACAAGTGAATTGAATCTGAGTTTTCGATCTCTACTATAAACGATTTTTTTTACATATTTCTTACTGATTGAATGGAATACTTACCTCACGTTTTGATCTGTAAGATAACGGTGTTTTTGTCTAATTGTCATTGCACTGTAACGAGTTCATTACATAAGTTTACGACCGAAGCACCCATTACTGCAGACTGGCCTCCTCGTGAGGAGGAGACATTGAAAATAACGCTAAATACGGAAGTTGTTCCCAAGTTCATGACAAAACTTATGTTCAATGCTTCCACCAAACTATACGAACAAGGTAACAACAGTTTCGCGAAAGCAGTCTTAGACGGCGCTATTAAATCACTACCAAACTGTTAGAAGGAGAGTTTCAACTGATTGCCTTCAACCTCCTTGATTGTTACGTAAGTATGAATACTTGTGGAAATGTACCGCTATATATACATACTCGTATATGATAGGCTATTATCCTTTCTCTTCGGTCATGTAGTCAAAGATAGTGCTGAAAAAGTTAATTAAGGCGAAAAGTTATTGGTACGACATTATGTTTCTTACTCGAATGAGAGCTCACTCCATCACAGAACTCTCAGAAACTAAAACAAAATAATATTTCTAGCCCCGTATAAAAGTTTCTTCGGTGAGTTCAAACATGACAGTGTTTAATAATGTGAAATGTCATGGAGCAAGCAAGACATACACTTACTAATATCGGTAGGTATATTGATCTTCCTTGGGCATATCCATGACCCTCAAGAGAAGAAGTTTCTATGATTCTGAGTATTATATTTCTTGTCTCCATCCATGAACCATCGTTTTAGATTTAATAAGTTCAATAAGTTCCACCGAGATCACGACCGCATAAGTAGTCGTTCTGTTATTGAATGTACCGAACTTTTCAGAGCCGGGGTATCCTCAGTGGTGACCAGGGTTCGTCAACAGAAATTCTTCACTTTCAACCTTCTTGTATTTATTTGTGTAATTATCCTTGACAAATTCTATATAGAAATATGTTACATATTTTCCCCCGATGATTCAAGACAAATTCTACTATTTGGACTTCCAGCAAATTGTGGCCTGCTTGATGGTCCTTGTGATGCCTCTGCCTGTCAGTTGAGTCTGTAGTCGCTGATGTAGTCCAAGTTGAATAAGGAACATATGTCGTCAATATCTCGACTGTGCTTTGGAAATCCTTAACGAACTTCGAATACTTGTTTTCGACAAGTAGTTTGTTATTCAACACCGAATGTTTGTTACTCCACCGAACTATTGTTATTCCATCGACCTAAAAGATTATCAATCAACATTTAACCTAGTGAAAGTTTAACCTGATTGAGAATTGGTTTCATACAAAAGAACGTAACAAATGAAGTCAAAATCTGACTCGTCTACTTTGAGTCTTTTTTGTATTTTGAACAAAAGATTTGTGCGGGGAAATTTGTCAGTGGACAAATTTCATCTTCACATAAATCATCGGTGGACATGTTCTCCTGAAGCACCTTTAAACAATATTGCATAATGAAAGAAAGTGTTTTACATAGTGGTCGAAATTCAACCAATAAGGAACATCTCCCTCATCATGATGGCAAATCTTCATACTCATATATGCCGTGTCCATCCAATTCTATACAATTTCAGGATGGCAATGGATGAGACATTCATATTACAGTCATGACTTGTTTGATATGTACGAGGTCTGAAGAAGTGGGTACTACCAATGAAAGGCTTGGTTTCAAGGTGCCATAGGCATGGAGGACTCAATACTCTCAAAAGTTTTGGAGACCCTTACAAAACTGTGTAGAACATCGAAGAAAGTATTTGGAACTGCAATAAAAGTAACTTAAAATACACAATTTGCAATGATTTATCGGTCATCTGCACAACTTAATCCATCCTGGCACTTTTCATTAGTATCTGTAGTATTAGTATCTGCCTGAACCTAGCTTAGTCCATACTAAAATTTTATGGTTTTTGAAGAATTTTAGAATTTTGTGGAATAATTCCCAAAGGTTGACAACATATATATATATATATATATATATATATATATATATATATATATATATATATATATATATATATATATATATAGATATATATATATATATATATATATATATATATATATATATACTAGAATGTGGAATCAGGAAAGCAGGTAATACTCTTATATAACAACAACCAACAAGTTCGCGTAGTATTCCTATGAGAGTGAGTATTGGGGACTCACTTAATATAAGCAGCGGGCGGAACAAGAACCAGAAATAAAAAATCAGTAAGGATCTTCAATTGAGATTCTCTCATCTACTCGTAGTGTTACAATCACAATCACTTTATCACTTTTAAACGAACAGATTTCGAATAGAGGTATGTTAACTTTAGAATTTTATAATCAGGGGTATCCTGGAAACATTTGACGCCTGTGTTCACTTTCTTCTTTCACAGTTTGTAATCAAAAACAATGCATCGAGTTTTTATAAATTTTATTATAACAAAAAATGAAGTGAACAATTAACCCCCCTCTTTCCTCTTTCAGACGAACATTTTAACTAATATTTAGATGACTTGTGAACTTCTTGACTTAGCAGTAAAACTAAATTAGACATTTGATGCTTACAAATTACCCCACACCACCGCGTTGTCACTTCCTCATGGCATTTACAATGAATTTTTTGGTCTGTTTCACGCTCGTATAAACTCCGGGAAACCGTGGTTGGGAGCACCCATTGCTCCACGACACAATGCCACACAGACGATTTCTGTACACTGCGGGACCGCCACCATCGCCGCCACAAAAGCCCCTACGCCCCGTCGTGTCTGCACAGAACATATTTTTTGAAAGCCGATTGTTTTGATACCGCTGCTTGCACGTTCCCTTGCTGATAATCGGCACCCTCACTGTGCGTACACGCAACGACCTTGAGAGGTCGAATTTGTTCCGCTTTCCCCAACCGGAGACCTGTATTAAACTCCCCGCCGTCCAGCTGTCGCGGCACAAACCAATTGTTCGAATATTCGAGCCGGTCATAGCGGTGGACAGCTTCACAACGGCCACATCCAAATTGTACGTATTCATCCGGAATCCAAGGGGTATAAATATGCTGCTAACCCTGCGGCGCAAGGCGTTTTTGTTGCCGCGCTGTGTCGTGCCACCGATGACCTGAAGCGTTTGTTGTTGGACATTGAAAACACAATGAGCGGCTGTGACCACATGCCTGGGCGACACCAGAGCACCACCGCAGAGGAAGAGTATGCTGAATTGCTGTATGTACACTAAATATGGCACCGCCTTGATTGTTGTCGCAATACCACCCGAAATTTTTATGTCCTTTACGGCCGTACTGTTGTTTGCTGCTGCATCCTGTATGACGGCCAGGCAGGTGCACAACAGCAGAACTGCTTTAAATCCAAATTCTATCGAGCCGAACATTTCGTTAATAACTGCCCCCTGCGTGAGGTGCTTGATCCATTTATAACCTTTATCGGAGCAGCATAATTGAACGCCGAATCGATTGTTTTCACTTCACTGGTGCTCAGTCATGGCCAAGTCTCATTACAATTGCGTAAACAGTTCACTTACTTGGTGTAATATTGATACGCAGAGGCAAATAAACATTTCTGGCCCTGGGACAGAGTTACATTAACCCCGTGAATAGAATTTTGCTCATGTGTTGTTTTCGTGTGACAGTGAACTGCTGCTCTGGTTCAGTTTAAATCTTTCGTATCGTAAGTTAGGTCTGGCGCTCTAAGCGAATGACTTGAAAACACAGCTACTGATGGTGAGGGTGAAGAGTCATCTGTTGATTTCCTGAGTTCGAACAGTTGTTGTTATTTTTAATGTCTTATTGGGTCTCAATCTTTGGCGGATACTTACCATGCGTAATCGTGAATTATATAGGACAGATTGCAGGAATGGAAACTTAAGACTGCAACTCCAAGAGAAAGATATGAGGCATTCTAAAGGAATGTTGTTGCAACCACGACTTCACCATTAGAAAGCCAACATGAATTATATATGACAGGCTGGAGGAATGGAAACTTAAGACTGCAACTCCAAGAGAAAGATATGAGGAATTCTAAAGGAAGGTTGTTGAAACCACGACTTCACCATTAGAAAGCCAACATGAATTATATATGACAGGCTGGAGTACTTGGAACGTAAGACTGCAACTTCAAGTGAAATATAAGAGGGAGTCTAAAGAAAAGGTGTGGAAACCACACGACTTCATCACTAGAAGGCGCACATGTTTCCACTGGACTACGAGAGCCGACTCATATTGAACACATGTTTGCGGATGGTACAGAAATATCTGTCTGCACTTTATTCACATTTCTTGTGGTAGAATTAATTTTAACATCTCTGTAATATTCATAAACCCACATCTCTAGTAAATAAATGATAAATCTCTGCTATAATGAATGAAGCAGCTTCATAAAGATAAACATAAAGGAACATGAACATAGAACAAATTGAATGAGATGTCTTTAAATTTTGTCTGCAGTAAAAAAGAAATGGTTAATATATGAAAAGGATTGGTTTTGACATCCATGTGGATTTTGTAATGAGCTCGGAAATCAAGGTTTGGCAAGGCAGACACAAAGCATAATTTTATTACTGAACACGAAATGCTCTACAAACAATTCCAGCTGAATATTGAATATTTTGAACATAAATTTCCACAATTTGATAGAGTTGTTGCTATAAAAGTATTTCCATGATGATTTGCCACAGAGTATACTGAAAACAAGGGTTCTTTTGAAGCCAATAAATTACTCACAGTTGAGTATGTATGCATATCCTTAAAGTAGAAGAGAATAAACTGCCTCTTTATATATAGATAATTTTTTATGTTCCCCAATTTCTCATATTATCCATGAAAATATCTTTATAACCCGTTCTATATTGGTTCCCAATCCCAACTTCTTTAGGTCCTTACCAAAATTCAGTTAAGAAAAACATAATGATACCATAGTTTTACGAGTAATGTGATAGTCGGAGGAAAATATGACTTGAATCATTTTAGTTTATGTTGTGTTCTTGGAGTTTTCTTTTAGTAATATTGCGGTACTGTATTGAAAATAATAATTGTCTGACTTCGTAAATTTCTTAATAACCTCAAATAACTTTTTTTTGTGTATATTTTTATAATTTTATAAACTTTATTTTATTATATAATAACCCAGATGGGCCCTTATATGAGGAGATATCCCTTTATATGAGAAGTGTGAGTACTACGTTGTTAATATTTCTAGTGGTTACTTTATACTGAACTTTTAACACGAAAGTTGTGCAACTGAAATGAACTTTGTAATACATTTATAACGCATACTTCGACAGACTTCCATACAAATTGGAGACATTAATGAATTTCAAGCAATCTCTTCCGGGAACTATACTAAAATAGTAGAATATACAACCAGGGGCACATGGGAATACTCGTATATAGCAAAAACATATACTAATAAATAGTGGAATATAGCACCAGGAGAGCAGGTAATACTCATATATAACAACAACCAATAAGTTTTCGTAGGCTTCCTGTGGGAGTGAAGTATTAGTGGTATTGTAGACTAAATTACCATTTGAAAAAAATAGGCGTGTAGAAGACGATTCCTGCGGACTCTGTCAAGAGGAGCAGGAAACAGCAGAGCACGTTCTATGCACTTGCCCGACGGTGGCAAGAAGCAGACATAATTACCTAGGCAGTGGGTTCTTATCTCCAAATCACCTAGTTAAAATGAAGTCCACAGCAGATTTATAAATAGTCTGGGATTGTTTTAGTTGGGTACGAGGCTGAACAATAGATCTCTCAGGTAGCGGAGCTCTTTTAGTCTGTTAAATAATAATAATAATAATAATGTGCTGATCAAGGCAGACTCTATGCAAAATATTTTAACCTATATATGTATATTGCCACGCCCACTTTTAACACATATTCACCACGTAATATCAAAAACTAAGATGCAAAGTTTATGGAATAATGTTGCTCTATGAAAACATAAAGAGACCTACAAAGTCAAATGCAATAAATTGATGGATCGGAAAGAAATGGTGACTATCTCCATTAAATCAACTCAGGCAGACTCTCTTAATATTACCTCAGCAGGGCTAGAAACATAACATATTTAGCATTAGGCTCGATTATAGTGCCCAGTTATTTGTAATTGGGGTAGATTCATTAACAACATTTTACAGGTCACCTCACAGGCCACTGTCGTTTAAGAAGCCACCTCATGAAACTAGGACTCTCACCAGTAAGCATGTGTAGGTTCTGCACGGAGGCAGAAGAAACACCAGAGTACCTTCTAATGAACTGCGAAGCCTTTGCACGTAGTAGGAAGAAATATCTGCGGCATTACTGGCCCGAGGACAGATACATTAGAGCAATGAACCCCAACTCAGTGCTAAGTTTCCTTAGAACTGTTGGACTAATAGAAGACCTTTAATAGGTACATGCAGGAGGAGTACAATAGATCAAATTGGTCGAGGTACATTTTCCCTCTTTATTTCATTCATTTATTCATTCATTCAGCATTTTACAGGGCTGGTCGCAGTGCCAATAAACACTCCAGTGCCAGGCTCGTCATTGTTCCTTATGCATACCTCAAAATCTTTCCATATTCCACAGAATTTGCCTTAGTGGAACATAATTGGAGTATGAAACTCAGTGAGCAATGTGGATGTGGTCTTCCAATTGCCACCAAAGACAATATACAACGTAAATAATATACATAAATACTCTTTGCTGCCACCTCCAGTTTCATGTATATAGAAGCGGGGAAGGTCGGAGAGCCATCGAAGCAGGATGTTTCCAAGCATTCAGGCATTGATGCCCATTGTACTGTGTAGATAGATAGAGTATCAAGTATATACACCAACAATATGAAGTGACCAAGTGAATAGTTCTAATATCATTCTCTCTCTCTCTCTCTCTCTCAATCTCTCACCAACTTCTATCTCGCACGCTACCTTTATTATTACAGGCATAGTTCGATAAATTTAATTTGATAAAAGTTTAGGGTATATATTAAATCTCTTTTTTGGTTCTACGGCCACCTCAAGACTAGTTTATGAATATCGAATATCTCTAAATGAGCTCGCAAGTTACTCTCGCTGCACATAGTCTGGGTTCCCGGATATAGCGAGATCCCGGGCAACTGCGAGGCGGACGATCTTGCCCAGTCAAGCACGCTACTGCACGAAATTCAACCCTTCGTAAATATCGGCATCCTACTGGCATTAGCCAAGCTCTATATCAAACGGATATATGTGGCTGACGCCTACAAATCCTGGGTTGACGAGGAACCACATGGCTAAACTAACTTGGGCAAGAATGGACAAAAACAGAACCCATCAACTTCGACTTGATCGCGTACCACTGTCGACAACGGTGTCGGTTTTGGCCGGCCACTGCATACAGGGAAAGCACGCAGGAAGACTAGGCCTACCCTCAAACGATTTTTGCGAGGAGGACGAAACGGGTTTCCACCTCTTCTTTCACTGCCCATCCTTGAGCAGAAGAAGAAATCGCGCCTTTGGTGCCACATTTCTTATAAGCCTGACAGCTGTCATCCTTTAATATTAGGGACATAGTAGGGTTCATCAAACTATCAGGATGGTTTCCTGCAACATAATGGGGGAGTCGTGCCTTTCCCGGCGCTGTCCTTGCGGTGACTGTCACCATCCCAAGTAAGAAAACTCTTTAGTCAGTGCTTGAAAGGCTCCACACCGTGGTATCACAATGGGCCATTAGGTGTGCTCAAGTTTGCTTTTGGCAAACTAGGCGGCCACTCCTATCTACCTACTTACCTAGGGTATCGGATCATTCTTAGTCTCTTTAACTCTACTTCAGTTTTCTTTACTCGATTGGAATATAAACATAGGAAGCAACTAGCATCACTCCTCTGTGGGTGATGCCCCAACGCACCCATACACATTATTAATATTAGAGGCCGAAAAGCACTGCGATCAAAAGAGATCTATTGTACAAGGCCTTACGTTTAACCCTAGATGTTTGGGCTTTTTATGAATTTTAGTTCAATCTGGAGTTTGCTATTCCAAAGTGTATTAGGAGGTGTAACAATACCGCCCAGGTAGTCAAGCCTTTGTCTGCTCAGTGCAGGACATTCGCAGATAATGTGAGCTTACTCATGTTTATTTGAACAACTTCTTAAAAGGTCCGACAAGAGGCACGGCAGATTGGAACTTATAATTGTGGCGATTTCCTTACTAGCATCCCTCCTCCATGGGTCATGTATATAGTGTAGTTGTTATATTGTATATTGTATCATCATATTATTGTATTATACTCGTATATATATCATCATAATAATCGTATATGTATATCATCATAATAAACATTGGCATGATCATAGATCTATATCATGTACTAGAAGAGACCTTTCTCATACACAATATACTTATAGATTAATACGAATTGTGAGACATGATACTTCGTTAACTACAGTAGAGCTATTCGAGCTCTTCAAGTGTCTAAGTAGCGTTTAAAGGGCGAAGCAAGAACTGTCTCTCCGTAAACAGAAAAGCAGCTGATACAAATAATTAAGAAAATAAAAACTCCAGCGCAATTTGTCTGTATTAATATATTTTTATTTTCAACACTCTCCAATTTCAGAGATACACTTCAAATTGAGTTTAAAAATTATTCATCGCATACAGAATGAAATCCTGCGTCTTTGGTATGCTCAAATCCGTGAAAACTCCAGGAAAATCGGGATCAGCACATCCGTTGCCCCACGATATAATGCCACACAAGCGGTTCTGGAAAACAGCGGGACCACCGCCATCGCCCTTGCAAAAGCCCTTGCCATCTTCGGTGCTGGTGCAGAACATGGTGCTGGTCACAGTGGCCACAAAGGCATCTGCGCACTCGGTTTGGTCTACCACCGGCACTTCGACAGTCTGCAACTGTTGCGTTATCGGATTGGAGTCTTCGCTGGTCTTTCCCCAACCGTATATCTGCATTAGATCACCTATCTCCAAGTCTACATCACACAGAGGAATTGTTCCAATGCCCGTCATGGGAGTGAACAGCTTCAAAACGGCCACGTCCATGTTTAAATCGCTCCTTTGGTACGCAGATGGCTTCACAATCAGTCGAACTTTGCTGACTCTCTTTCTGCCTACCTGGGTCGTTAGAGTGTTGCCCACCACGGTCAGGGCGGCGGCTTTGCGGGTGTCCACACAATGCGCCGCGGTGACAACATCAGTTGCGGATAGCAGAGATCCGCCGCAAACCACTCGGGATCCTTTCTTCAGATAGACCATAAAGTTAGCTGATACCGCGTTCTCGCCACCTGCTATTCCCGCACACTCCGGTATACGAGCAAGGGTCAGAAGAATGCCCGACAGTAGAACAGCTTTCAAATTTAACACCTTAGAAGTGAACATTGCGTTAGTTACTGCTCGGAAGACGTAGTTCGATTGAATGTGTTTTGCAAGTTGTGTTTGCCTATTTATTTATAACTTGATACTTAAAGACAAATTTTTGCAATTTGTTTCGACCCTTTTTATTCCATGTTTTTCTGTGTTTTTTGCTAAATATTTGCACTCTTATTTTCTATTGACGTCAGAATGACTTGTTTTGCGGAACTGAAACATAAAACAAACATATTTTTTTTCGCAAACTCCTTTCATTGCAAAGTACATAGCACGTGCCTACCCAAAACAGATCTTGGGAGATGTCGTTACGTGTATGCTTCCAATTGACGGAGGTGCTCTTGGAAACTACGCAGTAACGATGCCTAATCGCCCAGTTATTGACTATGAGTAATGCCAAAAATAGGTCACTTCAAATAGCAAGGCAGGTTTAGATCAAGAAATATATAAGTCGTGTGAGAGCATATAGAAAATCAACCTTTTCTTCTTGATATGAAGTGCAATATAGCTACACCCATATTAAATATCAACCTTTCCCTCATAGCAAGTTGTTTTGTATCTTCAACCAAAGTATCATAACAACCTTTCCTTCATAGCAAGCTGTTATATATCTTCAACCAAAGTAACATATCAACCTTTCGCTCATAACAAGTTGTTATACATCTTCAACCAAAGTAACCTATCAACCTTTCCCTCATAGCAGGTTGTTATATATCTTCAACCAAAGTAACATAACAACCTTTCCTTCATAGCAAGTTGTTATATATCTTCAACCAAAGTAACCTATCAACCTTTCCCTCATAGCAAGTTGTTATATATCTTCAACCAAAGTAACCTATCAACCTTTCCCTCATAGCAGGTTGTTATATATCTTCAACCAAAGTAACATAACAACCTTTCCTTCATAGCAAGTTGTTATATATCTTCAACCAAAGTAACCTATCAACCTTTCGCTCATAACAAGTTGTTATACATCTTCAACCAAAGTAACCTATCAACCTTTCCCTCATAGCAGGTTGTTATATATCTTCAACCAAAGTAACATAACAACCTTTCCTTCATAGCAAGTTGTTATATATCTTCAACCAAAGTAACCTATCAACCTTTCCCTCATAGCAAGTTGTTATATATCTTCAACCAAAGTAACCTATCAACCTTTCCCTCATAGCAGGTTGTTATATATCTTCAACCAAAGTAACATAACAACCTTTCCTTCATAGCAAGCTGTTATATATCTTCAACCAAAGTAACATATCAACCTTTCGCTCATAACAAGTTGTTATACATCTTCAACCAAAGTAACCTATCAACCTTTCCCTCATAGCAGGTTGTTATATATCTTCAACCAAAGTAACATAACAACCTTTCCTTCATAGCAAGTTGTTATATATCTACACTCATTGTGACATATCAAACTTTCTTTCATACGTAGTTGTTATATATCTAAACTAACTTATCAATATTTCCTTTATAGCATATTTCCTATATATCTTCAACCAAAGTAACCTATCAATCTTTCCCTATATCTACACCCATAGTAACATATCAACCTTTCTTCATAGAAAGTGGCTATCTATCTACTCCCTCACTACTCCCTTTCAATTCAATCCATTCACGCAGTTTCTTTGAGGCTTCTCGCACACAAATTTCAATTTGTAAAGTTGGAGAAATAGCCCCCAAGTTATGACTCTCATAGTATTATATATAATGGGGTCTTGCAATAATAGAGCGTCCAATTTTGCATTGAATGACAAGTGTTATATGAGAGACATGATGGAAAATTTTATTACATTTTAAAGATCATTCATTATGTTTGAAGATGGCCGGACTTGCATTGGTCTATTGGCAGCGTTTGTATTGATCTATTCGCAAGTTCCCTTTTTTGGATGACTTTCTGGAGTAAATCGATCTGAATTTCCGCATAGGCTGTTGGCTGATGCTGGTCTCCATCTCGGCAAGTACATTGAGTTTATCTACAGAGTGGGGTTATTTTCTGGAAATCGAAATTGTGTTCATTCATTGTATGATCAAATCAAGCAGCATACATTTTGACCTCAGAAATATCGCATATCGAAAGTAATTTTAATATGACTATAAAGGAATTATTTACAACAATTTTACAAGTGACTTTTTTATTATTAAAACCAATATTAGGTCTGTATAATATAGATTAGGGTATAACGATCTATGGTATAATGACTGATGTAAATGTGCAGAGCAAAGTAGAGCAGAGCAGAGCAGAGTAGAGTAGAGCAGAGTAGAGCAGAGCAGAGTAGAGCAAAGTAGAGCAGAGCAGAGCAGAGTAGAGCAAAGCAGAGTAGAGTAAAGCAGAGCAGAGTAGAACAAAGCAGAGCAGAGTAGTGCAGCGCAGAACAAGTTTCAAAAGCTCTTGAAACATTTTGAAGCCGAATGAAGCAATTTACAGCCAGAAAGTCAATGAACGCTGCAAGTGCGAAAGATATCAGATCAGCTGATTTGATAACTGTTTTACGTTTCTGAATGATTCTGGAGATTCAACGATAATTATGAATGAACATACAAGTTCACACTGTAGGTGCAAATGTGGTTATGCCACCGTAATAGTTGCCTGAAGGAGACTAATTCAAAACATTGTTGGGAGATCTTTTAGCTACTTCGGACACGCCTCTTGTCTTCATCAGAGATCTATGAAAGGCAATGAAAGACCATTTTTCTCCAAGTAGATATTCTAGCTCAGAAATCAACAGCACACCAACTATGGAACGTTGCAGGAAGCGAACCTGGGCCTTCGGCTATTACATTTGTCCATTCAGACAACGACGCTTACTGCAGGTGGTGAATTCACTGATCAAATTCTGTCCATGTACTGTCCAAAGTCCACCTCAATCTAAAACTACTGTGCCTCATTATTACCCCTATTTTTGTGTCGCCAACTCTCATAGTAATGAATATTGAAATTAACTATTTAGACATAAATTTGTACAGCCGTTTGCTTTGTTCTGTTTAGTAGTTGTGTTACAACAGCCCCAGTGGAACATGCTTTTTTGACATTCCTTGTGTAACTGCTCTAACCTGCAGGAGGTAACTAGGACTAGGAACAGAGAAGAGCAAAATTTATCACCCAGCAACTTAAGAAAGCTCTCTGCTCATTCATTGACAACAATTTTTTCAGCTTCAGAGACTGCGGACTTCTGGTAGAATTGATGAGAGATCATTTTGCATGAGCTAAGCATATGCAAAAGATAGCCATTGCAGACAGTACACTTTATCAGGCCTGTGAAGAGGAATATGAGACGGCTGACCACTTTTTGTGCGTATGCCCCGCTTTCGCTAGAATCAGGTTCGAGGTATTTGGCACTGACATCTTAAGTAGTGAAGACTTTGGCTGCTTAGAGACACAGGATCTACTAGGTTTGGTGGATTCAAAGAAAATGAAAATGGAATGTCAAATATAGTACAATGGATGTCTTGTGGTCTGAATGCTATATTCGACACACAAAAAAAGAGGTCCGATAAATGGGTTTGTGCATGAGGGAAATCTGATGATATTTACTTTCAATAGGCAGTCTCTTATTTTTACTAATATTTCGTGATTACAATAAAATTTTTTTATAGAAACCACTCATGTCATTTTATGACTCCTAAGCTTATAACGAAAACCTCCAGCTTGTTGTACAACATGTTTCGGTTCGACAAATTTTCATTGGTTTGTGTGAAATAGTAACTAAATAATAATAATTATTATTATTATACCTTACACCATAATTAATTATGAGTGCAAGGTGTTGGGGGAATGAGTACTAGCTACAGAGGCTGTCGACTCGAAGAGAACAAGATTTTATAGAAAGAAGCATTTTGGAGACCACGCCCGTGGCAGGATTTGAACCTGTGACTCTCGGGGAGTGAGTTTAGCATGCTTACCACTCGACCACAGAGGGCGGCTGTAACTAAATAATTTTGTTAACAGTATCCAACAAATTTTAAAGAATTTTATACGACCCAGACGACACTATTTGGGTCCTATAAAATTGTTTATGATTATTACGAAGCTGTCGCGGGTGTTGCGGAGCTTTCATACATTTTTAATTACAACACAAATTCGATAGAAGGAGGTTTTGTGAGACTGAAAGGTTTACCGCTCACTAGATGTACTCAAGTGTATATGTATATTCAATGACTCATTATCATTACGGTATTAGATAATATATTGGATATTTTGCAAAATATCTTCAATATTTCGTTCACTCTATGGTAGTAGATAATAAAGATGTTGTGATTCCATTCACTTGTGAGCTGACTATTGTACTGAGATAAAATTGTGAATTGTCAATATAAAATGGATAGAAACATGTAAACAAACGTCGTAAATATGTGAACAAATAATCATAATAGGAGAAAGAGTGTGCTATATGTACACCTTTACTATGAATTCTTGTTATTTCTCTCTTGTTGAACAGATTGTAGAAACAATTTCATAGAAGACATTGTCAATAATTCATAGAATTTCCATATATTATTATTGCTTTTAATAATACCACTTTTATTAGAGCCAAGTTAGTAAGCAAACGATTTTGTAATACTTGTACAATCCAGTGATGTGTTGTATAATCTAATTTTCTTAACATTTTTTATAATCGTGGGAAAATCAGTAGTCGCCAATTCATTTGGTAAGAGAGTATTTCTAGACGACTTTTTAGTCAGTGCTTGAACGGCGCCACACCATGGTATGACAATGGGCCATTATGTGGGGTCAAGTGTGATTTTGGCAAGCTAGGCGGCCACTCCGACCTACCCACCATTTCTAGACGAATACGAATGAACAAACTTTGCTCAGTGAATTCCCCACCTGCAGTTAGAGTACTTGTCTGGGTGGACAAATGTAATAGCTTGGTTCGCTTCCTGGGAAGTTCCATAGTTGGTGTGCTGTTGCTTTTTGAGATATACAAAAAAAATGTACCAAAATGTTTTCAATAATTCTCCTTCTGGCAACTATTACGGTGGCTTAACCACATTTGCATCTCCATTGAACTTTTGTAGTTAACAGATTCAGAGTATAGAATAACTCCCTTTTTCAATCAATGAATTACAATGCAGTTTATACTGTGCCGTTCAACTATCATAAGACTGATTTACTCGGTTTGACAATGGAATATCTTTTTGGTATTGTCAAATTTAATAAGCAACTAATACTGAAATTTGTCGGCTGTTTCAGAAAGGACACAATGCGACAAACTTCATCACAATGTGACAACTTCATCACAATGTGAAAAACTTCATCACAGTGTGACAAGCTTCATCACAATGCGACAAACTTTATCACAATGTGACAAACTTCATCACCATGTCACAAACTTAAGCTTCTATAAACTGCATTGATACAGTCCACCAATGTACGTCGATTGAACACAGCCTATGACAATATACGCTTTCAGTTGATCATTTTCATCATCAATCAATCATCAACTCCAATCAATCAATTACCGAGAGCAAACTATGTGACTCAAGAATAGAACGAAGAGTTAAGTTTGAACTAAACAGGGATTTTTCTAGAAAATTTCTACGATCTGGCAACGTTACTCGACTATAAAGCATTTTATATTAAAGCAAGAAACTCAACTGAAAGTAAACAACTCGTCAGAGACACCTGTGAAAACAAGCGCACATTCTAATCAACTTGAGCTTAGTATTTGACAATTTAATTAGTAAAACAATGGAAAGTATTTTTACCTTTTTTTGGCAACAATACAATAAATTCAAATTATATGAAAAGCTCATTCAAATGAAATACTTATTTTGTGAACCCAAACGGAATATTTTTGTATAATGTTTTTTGCTACGATTTACGAGGCGTGTATGATAAGTACCCGCGTTAGGCAAGAAAACGCATTTCCTTATTTTTTTATTATAGTATTTTTTCAGCTCGATACATTTAGTCCAGCGATATTCTAACTTTTTCAAGCCATGCAAAAAATATGATTTGTGGAAGCAGCAAAATAGGCCTCTGTTGCGGCGATGACTTCCTAGTTGGATGTGAATCGCTTTCCACCAGGTCATTCATTTCATGTTTGGAAACCGAAAGAAATCGCTCAGGGCCAAATCTGGAGAGTACGGTGGATGAGGCCGCAATTCGTAGAGTAATTTGGCCAGTTTTGCTGTGGCAATTCGGGATAAGTGAGCTGGTGCATTGTCATGGTTGTCATGGTGCAATACCACTTTTTTCTTCGCCAAATGGGACTATTTTTTCATCAATTCAGCATCGAATCGGTCTCATAAATCAGCTTAGTACTGACCCCGTGATTGTCCTTCCCTTCTACAAATACTCGGTAAAGATTGTGAAAATGAAATTTGTCCATTGACAGATTTCACCCACACAAAAACTTTTGTTCAAAACACAAAACAAATTCAAAGTAGGCGAGTCAGATTTTGAGTTCGTATGTTTCGTTCTTTTTGTATGAAACGAATTCTCAATCAGGTTAAACTTTCACTAGGTTAAATATTGATTGAGAATCTTTCAGAAGGTGTGGAAAAACCAGCGTTTGAAGGTGAAACAAGAGTTCAGAGCAAGTAACTTCAAATGCAATTATATATCTACATAAATAAAACTATATGAACTGTTCGAAGAAAGGATTAGTTAAGGAAACCAAGATACAAACGCGGCAAACACAGCTTCCATTGATTCTACAAAATTGGAGAAGTTCAGTTACCGGAAGAATTCAATAGCATGAAGAACTCAGTCATAGTAGAAACATATATTATAGAGACATCCAATTTCCCTTTTTAACATTTCTAAATAGATTATTTGTTGTGATTTTTTGGCAAAAAGTTTAATGGGCAAATATCTCATAATTTATATTTCGGCTGTATGTATGCTTATTTGATTTTATACTATATTAGAGATGAATGGTGAGTGGTTGTTAGCCATATTAAAAAAATTTCAAAATAAAACTCTTTATATAATCAGCACAATTGCATTATTAAATTAATTGTTTTATACAAATACGTAGAGCATCTAAACATTGATTATAAACACTTCGTGTATACAAAACAAGTTGTGCCAACTTTGTATCTTTCATTCCAAAAAGTTTTCCTCCCTGCGAATTTTGTATACATGCTTAACAGAGGGAAATTGGATGTCTCTATAATATATGTTTCTGGTCTTAGGATGAATTCAGTCGCTGGAAGAATTCAATCTTAGGAAGAATTCAGTCAAAAGGAATCCAAACAACACCAGGAGAAGTAAAAAGGACGACAAAATTGAATAGTGAAATATAATAAAAAAAAATATTTTGCTAAATATCATGCTAAAGAAGACTACGCCTTCAAAATAGTCACTGACTTTTTAAAGGATAGATATCAATATCCTTTAAAAAGTCAGTCATATAAAACTTGATTTTATGGTGGTGGCGTTATAACTGTCCAAGTTTGGTCAGATAATACTTCAACGCAATTAACAAAAAACCCTTGTAATCGTATCCCCGACATTACAGGAGATACGTTTAATTCCAAAAAACGGTGGCCATGACATTTCCAGCCGATGGAACCCTTTTCGCCTTCTTTGGAGCGGGCTCGGCGAAGTCCACTGTTTTGACTGTTCTTTCTTGGATCCATGTTTCGCCAACAGTCTCGAAACGCCGTAGAAACTATATCGAATTCCTCTTAATTATGTCCAAGCAGTGCTCCGAATTGCCATGTGATTCTGTGTTTGCTCCACTGTGAGCAAACGCGGCACCCATCTCGCTGATAGCCTTTTCATACCCAATTTTTCGTGTAGAATAGTTTGTATGCATTCATTTGAGATGTGTATAATGTCAGCAATCTCTCTGAGATGTGTACAATGTCAGCAATCTCTCTGAGATATGGACAATGTGAGCAATCCCGGCGATCTGCTAACAGGTTATCATGGATTTTGTTAGTCATATCCTCCGTAGCCACCTCAAGCGGACGGCCTGGGCGCTCTTCAACAAAACGGATGTTTTCGCTAAATTTAAATTCATTAAACAAATATCTGATGGTACTCACCGAAGGTGCATGGTCCTTATTAACAGCATGTAACTTCACTTTGATTTCCTCACACGTCTTCCCGTCCAAAAAAAAAAATCTAATCACTGATCGATATTGCTCTTTCTCCATGGTTGCAAACAAACACGAACTTGACTACTTTCAACAGCTGTCAAAACATTTGTCTGAAATTTGAAGAGTCATCATTCTGAAGATGGGAACAAATGATGGCGTGCATTATGATGACATACATTTTGCGTCAGTGATGCCATCAGTCGCTACTTATCATATGTATACACTGTCTGGAATCTTATAACTCACATAGTTAAATGGCATATAGTCTCATTGTAGTTTAAGACACTCACAAACACAAAAGAATCACTTCTGAATTTACCATTTGTATTTGATATACTCGTATATAGATATATATATATATATATATATATATATATATATATATATATATATATATGTATATATATATATATATATATATATATATATAAAAATCTTATTGAAACTAACTTCTCTTCTTATGTACAATAAAAATAGAAAATATTTTACAAATTATCAAAATACCCCAAATGCAAATAATGTGGCAAAATAATCCGCAACTCTTCGATGTATTTTTTGTTTTTGTACAATCCCATACGACCCTCGATTGTGCCCATGCACTTCTCTAAAAGATGTCGGTCCCAAATTGAGATGTACCACAAAGGCAACAGAGCGACCAACACAAATATTTCTGCAAAGGGAACAAAATTAACCAAATCGAAGATAGAACTGAATGTGAGTACCCACCAAAGTGTCTGTGACGCCACAATTGTTGCTTAAAATCGTGCAGCGTCGGCAGCGGACCCTGGCAACAGATTTTCTTTAAGGTTCCCACAAAGTGACTGAAGTAAAAGTACAGCAGCTCGTCCAAATGAGTGGCACGCAATTCGGCATTCAGCAGCATGTAAATAGAGTTAATCACATCGGTCACCATGGGACCAAAGTAGGTGAGTTGGTAGTCCAACAGCAGCATATCCGCCACTTTGCCAGTAGTCTCACTGCGTGCGAACATCAGATTCTTGACATGGAAATCACCGTGACAGAGGGCATTAAGGCCATTCAGTTGTGGCTGGTCATGGTACTCCCGGAACGAGTCGATGCATTGTTTGACCAGGTCCCTCTGCAAGGCCACAAAATAGGGCTTAAAGCTCACCAGACCGGGTTCAGTGTCTAGCATGGCTATGAAGAACTTCAGACCACTTGTGCAGAACTCGTGATCCAACATATGCGTTTCCGATAACAAACCGTGGCGGAATTCATCAAAATATGTGGGATCCTGAGAGAGAGGGAGAGAGAGAAAGATAGAAAAAGATAGAGAGATGGAGAGAAAGCGAGGGAAGGAGAGTGGGAGAAGGAGAGAGGGAGAGTGGGAGAAGGAGAGAGGGAGTATGAAAGGGAAAGGGACGTGGAAAGGGAAACGGAAAGGGAAATGGAAAGGCAGAGAGAGAGAGAGAGTAAGAGAGTGACAATAAGAATTAATCAATCTATCCAGGGATAATTGAATTGAATTGAATTGATTTTGGTACCTACCTCCTCCGCGATTTTGTAGCCGACTGCATGCCATTTGGCTAGTTTCAACAAACCTTCTCTCACCTCTTCCAAGTTTCCTTCACGGTCACGTACCGTCAAGTAACCTAGCGGCACCAGATCTTCCAGCACAATTACTTTATGGGGACTTAAACTGGTGTAGAGACACCTGTCCAGATAATCGAATGAAACAGAACTGACTGCATTGACTTTTTCAACCCAAACTAATCGTCGACTTACCGTGGCCCAAAGACGCTCTCATCACCGGCAGCTCTCAAAATCTTCTCGAATTTCGGTATCACCTTCGTGTACACACCGATTTCCGTTTCACATATAAAACTATCACCGAGCAATTCCTTCTTAACCCCCTCCAGTTCAGGCATGGTTTTAATTATGATTGCTTTCACTTGCATTTCCTTCTCTCCCATCCGCTGATAATCCACCACTGCCCTAAACACAACACCCGCATAATGCTCACCCTTCAGAGTGGCAGGAGTGATTTTGTAGTGTTTCACTTGTATGGCGTTGTTCTTCTCCAAGTTATGTTGCAGCGCTTTGGCAAAGAATTCTGCGTTCATCCATTGAGGCGCCTCTATTTCATCACTATTGTAGTCTTCTACTTCCATGACGCTGACTCCAGATTTATAGCTTTTTGCTTTGTTTAAGTTGTAAAACTTTTTCAGTTAATTGCCTGCTTCTCCGAATCTCTAAACTGATCTAGAGAGAACGAGTCTCAAAGCTGATCTAATTTAAAGCGGAGACACTTATGCTACAAAATAGTGCCAACCATGCGAAGGGCCGCCGCTGCCAATGAGGTGCCAACACATATTTGAAATGGAAGTAAACATGTTTTTTTCATTGTTTATTCTATTAAAAGTCAAATATAACACAAGTGAGATTGCTTGGATACATTTTGAGTACAGTGGGCCAATCGGAACACCGCACCACTCAACCGGGTACAAATTATAATATAAAAAGGAGACGAAGAAAGAGATGGGGGAAGAGCCGAACGTGTACGCTGATGTAGTCACGTTGGAGTGATCGTGAGAAAGCACCCAATGGTAAAAACCTTACAGAGGAGACATACCAGTCATAGACGTGGACGCCTCATGTGTGGCAAAAAGCCGTTTCCGGAAAGAAAGTGCTGATTGATTTCTACCTGAAGTGGGGTTCTCGGTAACATTAACCCGAAGCACCAACGGGAACGTGTGCTCATCTACAGCACACATTTGTTAATGCAACTTGCCTGGCTTCCTGCCGTGCCAGCTGAATGCCATGGGCGAGTTAGACACTGGAAAAAAGGATACAACGTGTTCCAAAAAGACATTATCCTCGTTCGGTTCAACCAACAATTCCACTGGTAGCTGCCTGAAATCCCTTTAGAGAACCGTGTTAGAAAACCGTGTTAGAGAACCGTGTTAGAGAGCCGTGTTCTTGCAAAGCATCTCAGTGAACCGGGGCTGGAAGGTTTTAATTGTTTTTCATATTTGGCCTGTTTCTAATATCTGCGACTTCCTTCAGATTCACGGTTCAGTTTTTTAAAATATTTTTTGCGAGGGTGGGTCAATAAGTGACTGAAAGTTACAACAGATGGCGTAGCCACTTCATATGCAACTGATTTGCTTGTCAAGAACATCTTTCAAAAGAGAGCACCCTAAATTTCCTACAGATCTGTCAAATTGTTATGTTATGCCAACCATTTGAAACGGATGCCTACAATGAATGAAAAGAGAATTTCTTGTCCTCATTAAACACTATTTTTTGAGTCCAAAAACCATCACTCACACCAAACAAAAGCTTCAAAGCTTCATCAAGTATTATAGGGACTCTTCATCATCGATTGGAAGCATCCACAAATTCACTCAACGTGGTCGTACCAACACAAATGACGCCGAACATTCTGGTTGCCCAATTGAGGTCACCACACCAGAAATGGTCAATAAAATCCGCGGTATGATATTGGACGATCGTCATGCTGAGATGGGCAAACTTGAAGAGGCTACAGGCTTATCACATGGATCAGTGATATCAATTTTCCATACATATTTGGATATGAAAAAGCTATCCTCAAGATAGGATGCTCACAATTGACAACAAACCTCATCCATTGACGACTTCAAAGGAGTGTTTGTCGATGTTCAATCTCAATCGGAATAAGTTTTTGCGTTGTTTCGCTATCGTGGATGAAACATGGATTCATCGCAACACAACAGAGACCAAGGAACAGTCGAGACATGAATCGAAGCCGAAGTCGAAGCCTAAGAAGCCCAAGATAGATGTGTCGGCAACCCATGTCATGGCGATGTCATTCACATCGATTACCTTAAAAAAGGGTCAAACGGTCACCGGCGTATATTACGCAGAGCTATTGGAACGATTCGACCCGATTTGAAGTATAAACGTCCGCATTTGGCGAGGAAAAAAGTTTTCTTCCACCAGGATATCGCGCAAGTCCGCAATTTCTATAGCAAACCTGCCTGAATTAGGTTAGTAACCCTCCTTCCCCATCCAGCATATTCTCCAGATCTAGCCCCCTGCGCCTTTTTTCTGTTTCCTAATATGAGGAAACGGCTCGACGGTAAGAGATTGGGGTACAATGAAGAAGTCATCGATTTGGCGAGGAAAAAAGTTCTCTTCCACCAGGACAATGAGCAAGCAAGTCCACAGTCGCAATGGCAAAATTGCCTAAATTAGGTTAGTAACCATGTTCCCCATTCTAGCTTATTCTGCAGATTTGGCCCGTGTGACGAATTATTTGCGATCCTTCTGGCTGTGATCATCCTAAACTGCAGACAACCCATAAGAGTTAAAATCAATATACTCTCAGATAGTCAGGCTACATGAAAAGCACTCAACAAATACTCTACACTTCCAAAACACTTTGGGAGTGCCACTGTGCACTCAACAGACTGGCGACACACAACAGTACAACAGTATTTCTCTGGTGTGGGTTCCAGGCCATGAGGGAAACTAAAGCAGAGGCAGACAACCCCTACATGTCCAATGTTCGGATTCAATAAGCATGGTCTTAAGCTGGATCTAAACAAACTGGACGACGCACGGAAAAATGAGTACTGGAATAGCATAGAGGGCCTGAGGGCCTCGAAGAGGTCCCTGCGTTTCCACGCAGAAAAGACTAAATTGGCCCTATCACTAAGAATAAATCAATTGAGGATACTGAGCGGTAGGTTGACGGGTCACTTTCCCTGCAAAGAGCAGCTGCACAGAATCGGCCTCGCTGATACCAAATTATGTAGATTTTGCCTAGAAGACAATGGGTCTATGGGGCATCTAATCGCCAGTTGCCAGGCCCTTGCACGAATAAGAGTAAGGCACCTCGGCAAACATTTTCTCGGAGATGACGACCTGATGCAAGCATCGCAGACTGGTGTGATTCAATTCCTGAGCACAGTAATCACTAACCGAATGAATGGGCTGGCACAATAGATCTGTGAGATCCCAGTGCCCAAGGGCGATGGCCCAACCCTTAAAATTGCATTACATTAGCCTATGTGACTATATGAGACGCCTCGGCGGTAAGAGATTTGAGTTCTATGTAGAGGTCATCGATGACACAAACGGCTCCAGTAATCGTATTACTTGGAGGGCATCAAACAATTGCAGAAACGTTGAATGAAGTGTATCGATATCAGGGCGACTATGTTGAATAATAAAATCTTGTTACGTAATTGGTTTATCAGACAATTTATACCAAGCTCAATACTTGGATTCGTATCGCTGGATTGGGGGGATGCCCACGTCCATATAGGAAATCACTTGATCGGTTTCCGATGATCCTTTTCGTGGTAGCTCATCAACCGTCTCCTTACCTTCAATGTACTGGCAAAGAGTAATTTAATACAATGGCTTAACAAGTTTTATTGTTATGTAATTGCCTTTTTACCAAGCAAACAATTTCATCTTCAGTTAGAACAATTGACTTTATTAGTATTCGTCCAACTTACTACTAGCTTTAAAAGTTTGCTCGCTTCTCACACTTCATCTTCGCTTATAGTGTGCTTCAGTTAGTCAGTTGTTGCACCACACTTTTCTAAATACATCGCTCTGCGACGATCACTTGTTAGCTCTCGTTGCTAGTACAACGCTCACGCTGCTTGCTGCCACTCTCAGCATTCGGCTATGATCACTTTGTCGCTGGGGGCTCGTCCGGGATTCGGCTATGATCACTGTTTCACTGTCACTGGTTAACTGATCTGCTACTACGATGTTCACTTTCGGCTACGCTCACTGTTTCACTGCTGCTGCCACTACGATGTTCTCTGGTCACTTACACTTGTTCACTGATCCCGATGTCTACTGTGCTATATACTTCTTGTATACAAGAACTTCCACTAACCTTTGAACGCAGTGACGCATGCCTTCTCGCGTGTGCATTCTTAGGGGTTGATATCGACGCTCACCCTAAAACCATCCACCAATCGGATGGCGTGTTGATTTCGTAATAATATATTAGAATACGAAGTCCGGGACGATTTTTTGTAGATCAGTTTGTGTTATTGCCGAATAGAGTCTTCCTTATTGAGCTGTCCGCGAACTTACAATTTCTTTTGGGATTTCATCTTCATGCACATCATGTGTATTTTTCAATTTATTTACTTTTTATTTTGTTCCATCTCTTGGACATATTTATCCGGCCCACCACTGCAGTAAATAATCAAATCACATTTCTTTTTTTTAAATTATTATTATTATATATTTTCTTTAAATAATGTAACATCATCGTTTTATTCTCACGCAAAGAACTATTTTTTTTAATTTTTGTTTTTTTTGTTTTATTTTTAGTTTTAATATATTTATTTAGTGTTATTTATTATTGTAATAAATAATTCAAATTGAAGTGTTTTTCTCACTTAATTTGCTTTTAGTTATTTTAATTTATTTCTTTCTTTTAAAGTATTTCTAACTTTCGTTTTTAATTTTTTTTCTTTTTGTGTTTACTTGAGTGTTTTTTTTCTTTTTCTTTTATTAATTAATTAATATATACACGTATAAAGTATATATTGTAATGCAAACATTTTCTTGATTTTTTTTTAAATTTTTTATTTAATTTAATTTCAATTTTAAACTTTATTTTGTGGCAGTGGTAAATCAGAGTATTTTCTTCTGTGTGTGTGTGTGTGTTTCTTTTTATCAAATTTTTTACTTTTTTTTATTTGTTTAAAGACATATTTTTCATTACGTGTTTTGGTATTTTTATTGTTGCTTTTGTTAATCTTTTTTTTTTGTTGTGGTTTCTTTCTTTCCTTGGTTTCTTTTCTCTTTCGGATGTCTGTGTTTCAATGACGGCAATTGAAAAACAAATACAAAAATTAAACAATAATGATTAAACAAATACGAATGTTCACGGAGAGTTCTGTTTGTCGGTTGATGTGGTGGGTGTCAATTTGATAAACAAGAATTTTGTGTGTCACTTTGTGTGTTTTTGTGAAATTTCGCTTTTGTTTCTTCGTTTTTTTCATGTGTCTTTTCTTTTTAACTACTTTCAATTCAGTTTCTCTAACAATGATTATAATATATTTATGTTCTTTTCTTTCAATTGTGTTTATTTATTAATTTTCTTACATATATTTTTTTTCTGTTTGGTATGTTTCTTTCTTTGTTTTTGTTTCTGTGAGTATTTCTGCAGTTGATCTTATTGTAAGTCTGCAAAGATTTACTGCAAATCCAACTTTTCCGTGGTTATTTATTTAATATTATGTAATTACGTTCATATTTTCATTATGAAATAAGCAAACATTTATAAATTAGTATAAAATTGCACTAGTTTTATTATGGAAATACAATAACAAAAAGGAAAGGAAATAATTCAGAGGGGCCCATATCGATTGAACCGAAATGTGGATACCCTACACCCAATTTGAACTAACTAAACAAAACAATGAAATATTGAAGGCGTATGCTTGTATGGAGTGTTCTATTATCTCTTGTTCTATTATCTCCTGTTCTGTTCTCTGCTGTTCTAATATCTCCTGTTATATTATCTCCCCTTGTCTATAATCTCCTGTTCTATTATCTCCCGGGTCTACGTATATAACGCTTTTCGCTCGGGTGTGGAGCATATAAATAGGGTTATGCTGAAATGCTACATGATTGCTTGAAGTAATGAAATGGGGATATGGAAAGTTTTATATATCTTTCATGGAGTGTTCGAAAGTTTTATGAATCTATCATGAGGATTCGGAAAATCTTATGAACCTATCATGGGGATTTTGAAAGTTTTATGAACCTAATATGTAGAGTTCGAAAGTTTTATATACCTGTCATGAGGATTTGGTAAGTTTAGTTTTATGAATCTAATATGGAGATTTCGAAAGTTTTATATATCTATCATGAGGATTTCGAAAGTTTTATATACCTATCATGGGGATTTCGAAACTTGTATATATCTATCATGGAGTTTTCAAAAGTTGTATGAACCTATCATGAGGATTTCGGAAGTTTTATTAACCTATCTTAGGGATTTCGAATGTTTTATGAACCTATCATGGAGTTTTCGAAAATTTTATGAATCTATCATGAGGATTTCAAAATTTTTGTGAATCAATCAATGTGAATGGAGATTTCGAAAGTTTTATATATCTATCATGGGGATTTGGAAAGTTTTATGGACCTATCATGAGGATTTCGGAAGTTTTATAAACCTATCTTCGGGATTTCGAATGTTTTATGAACCTATCAAGGAGTTTTCGAAAATTTTATGAGTCTATAATGAGGATTTCAAAAGTTTTGTGAATCAATCAATGTGAATGGAGATTTCGAAAGTTTTATATATCTATCATGGGGATTTGGAAAGTTTTATGAACCTATCATGAGGATTTCGAAAGTTTTATATACCTATCATGGAGATTTCGAAAGTTTTACATATCTATCATGAGGATTTCGAAAGTTTTATATACCTATCATGGGGATTTCGAAACTTGTATATATCTATCATGGAGTTTTCAAAAGTTGTATGAACCTATCATGAGGATTTCAAAAGTTTTGTGAATCAATCTTTTTTTTTTGTTTAGCGATTTTAGTAAAAGTCTTCAGCTGGACACTTCTTTGGTAAGCAAACAATTCGAGTGGCTTCAATTTTATTCAGTCTTTTGCAATGGATTGTTCCTGCATTCCTCCTGATTAAGTTAGCGCATAGAATGGATGCTGTGAAATACTCTTGATGACGTTGAGGGTTGTTTCTAATTAAATTCTGATATATAAACATTCTCCCTCAGTGGTGATTAATTTTTGATTTAAAATTAGTTTTACTTGTTTGCTTATTTGTTGTTCCAATGTCCTTATAAGATTCTTTTCAAAAGCCCTGAGCATTTGGTCTCCGCTTAAATAGTTCTTTTATTATAAATATTCGCCCTAAATTAGTTACACAATATTCCTCGTTTCGTTGGTCGGTCGGTCGGTACAGTGCGGTGCAGTGCGGTAACTTCAAGAACCTTTCTTAGAGAGTAGTGTTCAATTTTCTCTCAAAATCATCTCCTATATAAATCCCCGACATAAGTACCCCCTCCCCCCATTACATTTTATTAGTCTAACAAGAAAAAGGGGTAATAAGAACGAAAAATTTGGGTTTGATAGTTTTTAATACGAAATCATAGTTATAGGCACATTAAATACTCGTACGTAATAAATTCATCTTACTTTGCTTTTTGCTTTATTGAAACTAGTTTAGTTAGTATATATGTATATTTTTTTTGTTTTTGTTTTATAAATTAAGCACAATACATAATACAACAACAATTTCAAATTATACACTTACTTAGGACTCACTTAGATTAACTTGTATAAACTCAAGACATGGCGATCAGATCGATAAGTATTCGAATTGGTTGTGTGGATACGGAATGGACTGGTCTCAGCTCTTTCCCCCACACCCTGCTTTATGGTAATACAGAATATTTTTAGAAGTTACTTACTTTTTTCTTTATGTTTTCGGTTCTTAGCCTTTCTAATGCTCTGTTTCTTATTCAGAGAAAGATCAGAGTCTGCTTCAAAGAGTTTCTGTTGCTTTTTTTTGTAAATCGTTGTTGATTTTGTTTGCTTACGAAATATGTTTTCTTTGTTTTTATTACGATTGCGCAATAACGTTTTATTAACAGATTAGTTTCTAGACTTTATAAAACTGAAAAAATGGACCATAACTTTACTGCTTCAATTCGTAGTTTTCCTACAAAAAGATTTTAGGTGCTAGTTTGGCAGCTCTCTTGAACCGAAATGAGGTTGATCTCAAGCATGGAACAATAGAAAGAAGGTGTTATCTTTAGAACTGCGTTCATGCCAAAGTTTGCTAGTTTGGGAGCTCTCCACAGAGATGTTGAACCGAAACCGCTTTTCCCCAAGAAGTTGAACCGAAATTAGGTTGATCTCAAGCATGGAACAATGGAAAATACGTCTTAAATTTGAAACAGTGTTCAAGACAGAGTTTGATAGTTTGGTCGCTTTCCACCGAGAAGTTCTATCGAAGTGAAGTTGGATACAAGCATGGAACAATGGATGGTATTATCTTCGAAACTATGTTCATTCCAAAGTTTGCTAGTTTGGTCGCTTTCCACCGAGAAGTTGAAGTGAAATGAGGTTGATCTCAAGTATGGAACAATGAAAATTAGGACTTCATTTTGAAACAGTGTTCAAGACAAAGTTTGCTAGTTTGGAGCTTTCCACCAAGGAGTTGAACCGACACCGCTTTCCATCAAGTAGTTGAACGGAAATGAAGTTGAATACAAGCATGGAACAATAGATGGTGTTATCTTCGAAACTGTGTTCATACCAAAGTTTGCTAGTTTGGTCGCTTTCCACCAAGAAGTTCTACCCAAATGAGATTGATTTCTATCGTGGAGCAATGGAAAGTAGCCTTAATTTCGAAACAGTGTTCAAGTTAAGTTTTGACTTAAAACACGATTGGCTCCCTTCAATTGGCATAGAATGAATCCAGCCAGTTAGACAAGCTGCTCAAATGGGTAGCAGCACAAATGGGTCGTTTCTATTCAGACTTTGGTGATGTGGCTCTTTCCTTCGTACTACGATATATAAATGACGAGTTGTTAATGAACGATATTTTAGAATGTGTGGAGATTATCTCTCTCGTAAGGGGTTGTGAGTGATTCAATTCACTTATTTAAAAGCAGCGGTGATAAGACTGATTGCGAAGTTATTTCTGAACTTTGTTGAACTGTTTAATTAAACAGTTGACTTCGGATCACCGACCATGGCGAGATCGCCCTTCCACTGCTTCAATGTTCCAACTCAATGGGTCCCTATATAGAAACCAGTTGCCTTTCATTGACTGACTAGATCGAAATCTTCCTTTGTTAACTAAACTACTTGAAAAAGGACAATACTATTTTCTACCTTCGTAGAAAACCAGTTGACTTGGAAACACCGACTATAGCGAGATCTTCCACTGTTTCACTAATACCGCTCCTCCGTCCCCTGCATCCATTTCGTTTACTTATCGTTCCACTCAGTCATGCATAATTGAAGCAATTTTACAAATTAAACAATTCACAATTTCAATTTAAACATAAATAGTACCACATTAGTTTGTAATGATTATAAATATACAATGTAAGTACATGTCAACAGGGTACACTGGCACACACGCCTAAAACGCTGCTGCAGTTTTTAAACATCAATTTCAATTTTCTTTTCAATACGAGTTAATTCTTATCCTTGATTGCTCATACTCAGCGCGAGCAAATTGAAGTTTGTGTGTGTGTGTGTGTTTGTGTGTGTGTGTTTGTGTGTGTACTGATTATTTATGCCATTCAATAAATTTTTTCTTCAATTTCAACGTGAATGTTGTCAATGTTAAAGTTCATTAATTTACTTATTGTGGTTTTCTTATATGATGGTGTATTGTAGTGTTACTCGTAGTTGGTTTCGTTTCAATTTGCTGGTAATTTCTTGTTGCAATATTCTTTTAGGATTTCACATTATTCTGTTGGGTTTTAAGTTTTATGTTTTTTTTACTATATTTTTAACATTAAAGTTATTATAATGTAAATTTAAATTTCGATATTGTGCATACATTTTCACTAAATTAAATACCGTTCATATTCATATTCACCTTTCTTGATTTAAATTATTTTTTCTAAATTGTTTTGCTTTTTCCTTTCTTTTTTTGTTTAATTAATAACATACATTTGTTTTTTTTATTTATATATTTCATATTTTCTAAATAATAATAATAATACACATCAATTCAATTCAATTTATAATTTTATAATTTTTTTATTTTAATGTTATTTCTTGTGGTTTCTTTTCCTTAATTTTCCTTTTCAATTTCAAATGTATTGAATTAATTTCATATTCCTTTTGTGTGTATATAATATATATATATAAATGTACGATATGACACAGTGATATTCAATAATATAGAAATATATTATTTAAGCAAGCCCAGAACATTCATCATAAAATCGATTAGGGTACGACATGAGTAGGTAAAAAGAGAAAGAGAGTGAGTGAGAGTGAGAGAGCGAGTGATCAAGATTAGGATTGTTTGGAACAATTTCAAAAAACATCAACAAATAATGGAATAAAATGTGTTTTCATATATCTTTCGTATGTGGGTATTTCTAAGAAGCTGTCATACAAAAATAAAAAATGAATTGGTTTCTTTTTTGTTTTTGTTGTCAATTTAAAAATGCATTCGTATTCGAATTGCATTCATTCAAGCGCATCTCCTTGAAACACTCACAATGCCCTGCACCATGCCCGGAGCACGTCCGCACCACTACCACCACAGTTCACGTCGATTTTTATATGGTTTAATAGCAATTAAATAAGTTTTTTGTATTAAAAAATTTCTAACAATTTGCAAACTAATTAAAATCTATTTTCATTTATTCTTCCCTTTTCTTAGTTATTCATCTTTAAGTTAATTTCAAGCCTATTATAAATAAATTTTTTCCCATTTTTTTTTTGTTTACGTTTAAATATTTAATATTTTTAAAATTCAATGAATATCGTCGCCTTCACTAAATATTTTGCTATACAGGGTATGGTTAATGGATGTGTATGTGTGTGTGAGTGGGTGAGGTTTTTTATATAAATATTTTGTTTTTTTCTTCGTCTATAATTATGATTTTTCTAATGAATATGTTTATAATTTGTAACTTTAGTTCGTTCAACGATTAAAGCTTTAATAAAGAAGATTATAGTATGATCAAAATGAAATGATAGAATGATGGAAATGAAATGATAGAATGATCAAAATGAAATGATAGAATGATCGAAACGAATTCATATAATGATCGCAATGAAATGATAGAATGATGGAAATAAAATGATAGAAAGATCGAAATGAAATGATAAAAGGATGGAAATAAAATGTTAGAATGATGGAAATAAAATGATCGGAATGAAATGATAGAATGATGGAAAATAAATGATAGACTGATCGAAAGAAATGATAGAATGATAGAAATGAATTGATAGAATGATAGAAATGAATTGGTAAAATGATAGAAATAAAATGATAGACTGATCGAAATAAATGATAGAATGATAGAAATGAATTGATAGAATGATAGAAATGAATTGGTAAAATGATAGAAACAAAATGATAGACTGATCGAAATAAATGATAGAATGATAGAAATGAATTAATAGAATGATAGAAATGAATTGGTAAAATGATAGAAATAAACTGATAGATTGATCGTAATGAATTAATAGAATGATGGAAATGAATTAATAGAATGATAGAAAGAAAATGATAGATTGATCGTAATGAATTAATAGAATGATCGAAATGAATAGATAATATGAGAGAAATAAAATGATAGATTGATCGCAATGAAATGATAGAATGATCGGAAGGAATTAATAGATTGATCGAAATGAAGTGAGAAAATGATGAAAAATAAAAATGAATACAAGAAAAAATGTTCAGAATCTCTTTAAAGATATTTGCCTGGAATTTGGAAGAGTTATAATAAAAATATATTAAGGGCAGCTAAAGGACTTTCCAATAGGGACGGGTCTACTTCGACAGTTCCTGTTGTTTTATCTATTGTTAGTTTGTCAGTTTTTTTTAAATTTTTTTATCACTAAAGGCAAAACACCGTAGCAAGTAAAAGCGTCGAGCATCACTGGCTGAATGGTCTCTGGAGCATTCTGACCGAATCCCGATTTCAGCAAAACAACATCATCATCTTCAGCGACGAAGAGCCCAGTTTTGGATGGAACAACAAGCAAAATTTGCCGAATTGTATACAAAGCCAATCCACACGAGGTCCACCAAGTGGGAATATATAGACAGAAAGTCACTTTTGGGTGTGATTTGTAGGCCGACGGCATTATCGGTCCATACTTGTACCAAAAAGACTTTATACCATTGCCATCACCATCAACGGAAAGCGCTACCAATCGATCCTAATCATTTTCTTCTGGCCCAAATGAAATGATATTGATGTGAATGAAATGAGGTTCAAACAGGTTCAACAGCCACACAGCTGATGCCATAATGGAAATTTGAGTACATGGTTATCTCATCCCGTGCCATCGCTCGAATTCAGCGTTAGAGTCATCGAAAATTCGACCTCTCAGATGCGCGCCACCCAGGGCAGCCGCGAATCCCATTTGAATGATGTGATATTCGACAAATAAAGTCATTGGTAGGCCTTTCAAATAAAACAAAAAAATTGTTGATATATCACACTCAACTTGTTTTATTCAATTTTAACATATACCCGTCCCTAATGGAAACCCCTTTATTAGTTAAATCCTTTTAGTTCGAGCGTCATTGTCGCCTCCCAATTCCATCATGGAGGCAACCAGCTTCTCAGACGTTTCCCAGTCGAAATTGTAACATTCACCCCATTGTATCGGCCTCTATTGCAACGGCCCTCTGTACTATACCCACCACCTACCAATTGCACTTGTTTTACAACATTGGAATCTACTCCTTGGAAGTCTGTCTGGAATGATTGTGGTAAAGGTGTCGTGATGGATATTTTTCACCTCCCGAACTATCAATCTTCAAAGCCTCAGAGTTCCAACTACTTTCGTTTTTTTCCACACCTAAAATTCACTTTCAGAATTCATTAAGGGACGGTATTATCAAAGTCTCCTTAATTAAAGTGTCTTCTCGGGGCCTAATTCCACCACTGAGGCAACAAGATTTGGAGATACTCTTCTGTAGGAATGTTTACATTCATTTCAAACAGGTTCGGGTTACATCGGCCTCTGTGCTATACTAACCACCTACTGACAATGATTGAATCTACTACATGAGAAGTAATTTCGAATGTATTGTGGTCGAGGAAGGTCTTTTTCAGCTCCCGAACTATCAATCTCCAAAGCCCCAGAGTTCAAACTACTTTCGTATTTTTTCCACACCTAAAATTCACTTTCAGAATTCATTAAGGGACGGTATTATCAAAGTCTCCTTAATTAAAGTGTCTTCTCGGGGCCTAATTCCACCACTGAGGCAACAAGATTTGGAGATACTCTTCTGTAGGAATGTTTACATTCATTTCAAACAGGTTCGGGTTACATCGGCCTCTGTGCTATACTAACCACCTACTGACAATGATTGAATCTACTACATGAGAAGTAATTTCGAATGTATTGTGGTCGAGGAAGGTCTTTTTCAGCTCCCGAACTATCAATCTCCAAAGCCCCAGAGTTCAAACTACTTTCGTATTTTTTCCACACCTAAAATTCACTTTCAGAATTCATTAAGGGACGGTATTAGCAAAGTCTCCTTAATTAAAGTGTCTTCTCGGGGCCTAATTCCACCACTGAGGCAACAGGATTTGGAGTTATATCGATATGGGAATGTTTACATTCATTTCAAACTGGTTCCGGTTACATCGGTCTCTGTGCTATACTAACCACCTACTGACAATGACAGAATCTACTACATGAGAAGTAATTTCGAATGTATTGTGGTCGAGGAAGGTCTTTTTCACTTCCCGAACCATCAATCCCCAAAGCCTCAGAGTTAAAACTACTTTCGTATTTTTTTCCACACCTAAAATTCACTTTCAGAATTAATTAAGGGACGGTATTAGCAAAGTCTCCTTAATTAAAGTGTCTTCTCGGGGCCTAATTCCAGCACTGATGCAACAAGATTTGGAGATACTCTTCTGTAGGAATATTTACATTCATTTCATACAGGTTCCGGTTACATCGGTCTCTGTGCTATACTAACCACTTACTGACAATGATAGAATCTACTACATGAGAAGTAATTTCGAATGTACTGTGGTCGAGGAAGGTCTTTTTCACTTCCCGAACCATCAATCCACAAAGCCTCAGAGTTCAAACTACTTTCGTATTTTTCCACACCTAAAATTCACTTTCAGAATTAATTAAGGGACGGTATTAGCAAAGTCTCCTTAATTAAAGTGTCTTCTCGGGGCTCAATTCCACCACTGAGGTAACTAGTTTTGGAGATATTTCGCAGTGGGGATGTTTATATTCATCTCAAGTAGGTTTCGTTACTTCAGCCTCGGTGCTATGTTCAATACCTGCAACTCGTACATGTCTTACAATGACGTATTCTACTACATGGATTCTATAGTTAACCACAATCTTTCTGGAACGATTATGGTGAACTTGTCGAGGTGTACATTTTCCACCTTCCGATCTATCAATCAGAGAACACAGAGAATAGAAACTTAAATCACAAGCGGCAAAGCAGCGAAATAAAGCACACGGATGTTGTACATGAATCCACTCAAAATCGTGGTGAATCCACTCAAAATCGTGGTGACCGCTAGGGACGCTGGCAGCGCTATCAATCCCCATAGCCTGAGAGTTCAATCTAGGTTCGAATTTTTGCTCATACCTAAACTTAACTTTCAGTTCTTTTTTCTTCTACCTTCCCGAAGTACATTCTCTCAACGGCTTCCAAAGACTAATCAGGCAAATTCTCGTATATTAAATAAATATTATTATATTAAATTATATTAAATTGAATATAATAAACATGATTTTAAACAAGAACAATATATGTGTATGTGTATGTGAGGAAATAATAAGGCGTTGATTGTAGTAATATTGACATCAATCAATAAGGTTCCCATGTAAATTGACTGTGATGAGTTTGTAACAATTAAAGTATTCATGTTCAAAATGCACGGAATCAATCTCTGATAGAAAGGTAACTCTTCTGGAAGTTGATCAGCGTGATTTTGAGAGCGTAAAGTGTCCGTTGAGGGGGAGTACCTCCTCAACCGTTGTGGTTGTTCCGTGCATTCGATTGCAATAACGATAAAAAAATTTGATTTTCTTTTCAAATAAAATCGCTTGTAAAACTTTGGATTAAACTACAGCCTACGGTACGGTATGCTCAACAATTCAATATTCTTATTAAAAATCTGGCAGTAACACTTAAAATTTTTTTGATTTTCTTTTTTTGTTTCATTTTTAAATAAACACTTTTACACAATATGACAACAATTAACAGAATTTATAGTAAAGTATTTTGCTATGCTATAAAAAACTCTCTGTGTTTAAAACCAATAAAAATACACGCTACGAATTACATGTACGAGTACTAAATATAAATAATTGAATATGTTTTGGTTTTTTGTTTTGCATAATTTGCAATTTTTTTATCATTTATTAATGTTTTTTTTCATTTTTGCTTTTGTTGTTTAGGAAGTTGTACTGTTACCGCTGTTATTGATTATGAATACTTTAATATATGCTTTTTGTTTTAATGGTTTGTTGTTTTATGTTTTGTTTAATGTTTTATCTTTTGTTGTTTTGTTGTTTTGTTGTTTTTTTTTTGTATGTTTGTCTGGCATTGTTATTATGGCAAAATGTTTATCAGCATCCTTTTGGTTAGTTTGTTATAATATTATGACTACTTTGGTATCGTTTGATATTGCTTCGTGGTTTCTTACTAAATGGTAAAGTTAGCTTAGCTGAGGGAATTTCATTAATTTTGTTCTTCTTTTTGTTTATTATAATTATTTTTTTTATGTTTTTTTTTTAATATATGATTTGTTCATATTTCGTTTTAAGTCTAAAGTTAAGGCTAAAAAAATATTATGCAAATTAAATTGTAAGAAGGCTGAACTAGTTCTTTTGGTATGTGTTTTGTTTGTGTTTTTCTCCCCTTCTTCTTTTTGGCTTAGTGTTCGTTTAATTTAATTTTGTTTTTTCTTTATTTATTTATACTTAATTTGTTTTTATTTATAAGTAAGTATGTGTGTATTTTCGTTTAACGCCAACACTAGCTAAAGCACAATTCTATACACGTTGCCGTTGTTGTTGTAATTCTAAGTGTATGCTATTTACAAGAACATTGATCTAAGTACACGTAATTTATGTATATTTAAATATGATTTTTTTTTCGATTTATATTTAAGTTAATGTTTAATTTATTTGATTTAAGTTTATTTTGAAATGTTAGCGTGAATGAGTAAATTTCTTCTAGATTGTTTATATTCCCTATAAATTTGAAATCTCATTAAGTAAATGGGAGAAACCCCTGAATCCGTGACAGAGAGAGAGAGGGAGAGAGAGAGCGATAGAAGGAGACAATTTTAGTGCAAATTTCAATAATATAAAAATTGTACCCCCAACTCTATAAGGGCCCTTGGCATGTTCTGGGCATTGGTTTAATTGATAACTGAAACTGAGAATGTGAGGAACTGAGGGTGTTTACTCAATACTAGAGCAGAATGTCATTTTATATCCATATTAAAAAATGTTATGTAGGCCCAAAATAGAACACTTCCTCTGTGCCTGCCTGGCTAGTAGAAGATTGAATACACTAGTCAAGCCGATGCTCCAAAACATTGAAGAGATCGTGAACTGCAATACAAGGGAAGTTCTCACGTTCATAAAACTCTTGAACTGGCTATAAGGATCAGTAGAAATATCAACATTATAGAATTGCATCTAAATTAAAAGAACGGCAACAAAACGGCACACCTGGGCTAATTTGATGTGGGATCCCCCCGCGGAGCCATAGGACCATATACATATATATATATCATCGTGGTGTAACCAACCAACCAACAATTATGTGTAAGGTCAACGATAGGAAACAAACGCGATTTATACACGCGCACTCACGAAAGACTGAAGAGCTATCATAGGTACAATGACAGGCCATAATTTATTGGCCGCACATGCACACAAGATAGGAATAGCGGACAATGACGAATGTAGAAAATGTAGGGAGGTTGGAGTAAGGGAAACTCTAGAACAACTCCTTTGTATATGTCCTGCTTAAAATGCTTAAGAGCCCCACATCGAAGATTGGAAGACATCTCAGGAATGGAGCTGACAGCACTGCTTAGATTCTCAAAAAGCGTTGACATGCTACGAGATGTCTACCGTAAATCTGCATGAAGGTCAGACCCCATCTGGTATCACTAGGGACCAATCGGTCTATGCGTGACTTTATGCCAGCCAGGTTAACCGCACCAAACCTAACCTAACTAACTAACCAACTGATCGAAAATACTGGCATTTGAAAGTTACAACTATCGTAACTATTGTTTGAATACTTCTTCACATCGTGAACATTCTTCCAGCAGCTTCGCACTGGCGTGTGATGCACCATAGGGTAGGTTCACCTTTTGTACCCACGAAATGACTTTGAGAAATTCTTCTTGCCTCATCGGGGGATTTTAGAACTCAAATAAAATAAGACGCCAGTGAACTGAAAATGGAGATAACTTTCACAAGAAATCTAATGTACGAGTAGTTTACTGAAGATAGGAAGAAAATCTCGTTATGTAAAAGATATACCGTGTAAAGCATTTGCCAGCTTAGAGCATGGTAAGCAATATCTTGGAACGATGGCAGCTTAAATCAATATACGGAGAATTTGTGCATGACTCATACATATACTGACTACTCCGATTACTGACTCAAGGCTGCAGTTCTACTCTTCAGTAATTTCTCTTAATAGTTCTGGCGCTATATCTGGTTGGTAGCTCGTATCCTATGAATCATACCTATATAAAGAAAATAAGTCAAGCAAAGTAAGCATTTCCTTCTGATATTTAGCAATGAGGTTTGTTAGGTAAATGTATGCTTAGAATTTTTGAACCACTGTTCTTTCAATAACAGCTGTGGCGACAAATAAGGGTTAACATTCAAGAGAGACTCGGACACTCCTTACATTACAAAAAGTGCTAACATTCAAAAGAGACTCACTCGGGCACTCTTTCCATTAAAAAGGTGTTAACATTCAAGAGAGACTCGGACATTCTTTACATTGTAAAAATTGTTAACATTCAAGAGAGACTCACTCGGACACTCTTTACATTAAAAAGGTGTTAACATTGAAGAGAGACTCGGACATTCTTTACATTGAAAAAATTGTTAACATTCAAGAGAGACTCACTCGGACACTCTTTACATTAAAAAGGTGTTAACATTCAAGAGAGACTCGGACATTCTTTACATTGAAAAAATTGTTAACATTCAAGAGAGACTCACTCGGACACTCTTTACATTAAAAAGGTGTTAACATTCAAGAGAGACTCGGACATTCTTTACATTGAAAAAATTGTTAACATTCAAGAGAGACTCACTCGGACACTCTTTACATTGAAAAGGTGTTAACATTGAAGAGAGACTCGGACATTCTTTACATTGAAAAAATTGTTAACATTCAAGAGAGACTCACTCGGACACTATTTACATTAAAAAGGTGTTAACATTCAAGAGAGACTCACTCGGACACTCTTTACATTAAAAGGAGTGTTAACATTCAAGAGAGTCTCGGACATTCTTTACATTGAAAAAAGTGTTAACATTCAAGAGAGTCTCGGACATTCTTTACATTGAAAAAAGTGTTAACATTCAATGGAGACTCACTCGGACATTCTTTACATTGAAAAAAGTGTTAACATTCAAGAGAGACTCACTCGGACACTCTTTACATTAAAAGGAGTGTTAACATTCAAGACAGACTCGATCATTCTTTACATTGAAAAAAGTGTTAACATTCAAGGGAGACTCGGACATTCTTAGAACAATATATTATCATTGATAACTGCGGACACTAATTTTTATGACTATCTGAAGCTCTTGAATAAATCAGGCCCTCGAATGAATGAGGCCCTCGAATGAATGAGGCTCTCGAATGAATGAGGTTCTCGAATGAATCAGGCCCTCGAATGAATGAGGCTCTCGAATGAATCAGACCCTCGAATGAATGAAACTCTCAAATGAATGACGCACTCACTTATAAAGTGAAAATACCGTACAAATGGAATGAAATTACTGCCTGCTTATATGCATCAAATACTATACATTACGGCCTCAGGCAATTCCCTTTTTGTTTGAAATCCTTTACAGTAATCTGGAACTAAAAGGAGACACCTGAAGACTTATAAAGTGGTCATTCAGCGAAAATGCCATACAAATGGAATGGAAGTATTGTCTGCTTATGCGCGTCTTATATTATACATTAACCTTTAAGGCAATTCCCTTTTCATTTGAAAACCTTTACAAGTTGAAATCCGCTGGAACTAAAAGGAGACACCTGAAGACTCTCAAACCTGAGCACCATATGGAATACCCTCACTTCCATTGATATTTCTATGAAATACCAAATGAACTGCTGTGAAATTTCGATCAATTTTAGACCCTTAGGGGAACAGAGAATAATGTTGTCTTACCACTTTGCAAATTCCTCTATATTGAGATCTATAATTCATTATAATTTTGAAGTACTCGTAAGTACAATGAGGAGTTTTCTGAGTACTGAATTAAACATCTTAAATACTGTATCTCTCCCTCTATAACCGTGCTACAATCCTCATCAGGGCAACTGCGTTCGCTGGGGATTGTGTTGCTGCATGGGTCTCATTTACAACTAGACTTATGTAACTACCTTATGCATATATATTTATATATGTAAGGTATATATCTATGTAAATGCGTGTCGTTTATCAGACTTCATTCATACATGCCTATATGTATGTATTTGGGTAAACTGTTCTCGTTAGACCTGGTTAGAGAGCTCCCTATATACCTACTATGCAAATGGTGGGCACTAGTATATTTGGAGAATATGCTCGTACAATATACGGGTATATATGTATAAATTCATTACGTTCGTCGTTAAATTGCGTTTGAGTTTTAGTATGTAATCCTTTACTATTTATATATGTACTCGAAAATTTATGTAAATGTAATTGTAAGCGATTTTCCACAAAATTTTCAATCTCAAAAATCCATTTCGTTTAATGTACAGTACAATAATTATTGCTAGATATATGTATATATATATATATATAGAGATGTATATGTATATACTTTATGTATGTATATAGAATTTATGCATTTAATAGATTGTAATATTTGTTTGGAAATGGTTAAATTGTATTTGTAATTGTAATTTTGGTTTCTCTTTTGTATTAGTATCGGTATTGGTCGCATAGTACAGTACGAGTAGAGTAGTACAATAGTGTCAAGAACCTCAAAAATACATATTTTACTTTACTTTATTTGTGTTTTTGTTTTTTTTTTGTTGTTGTTGTTGTTTCTGTTGTTTTGTTTTTTATGTTTATATATTTGTAGGATTGTGTTTTAGTTCGAATTTGTTTAAAGTTAATTTTAATATTATTTAAGCTTAGGTTGTATGTAAGTTAATGGATCTGATCGGCATGAAGAATTTCGTATATGTATATATTTATAAATTTTTCACTAAATGATTCTATCTTTTCTTTTTGTTTTTGTTAATGTATAATGACGTTAAATGCAGTGAGTTACTTTTTTGTTATCAACCTTTTAGCTGCAATATTTTGTTTTATGTTTTTGTTTTATAACTAATAATAATTTATCTAATCTTAGTTTATAAATTTAGCGAATACTGTTGGTATAAGAAAGTTTCGGCTTTAAAATTGTTTTAGTTAAGTGTAAAAATTAAAAATTAAAATAATAATAAATTTGTATTTTATTTGTTATTTTTATTGCTATTTGTAAATGAGTGTAGTTTGAAGATTTTTGTGTTCATTTTTATTATTTTATATTAAACTTTTTCTTTTAAGTAAATTTGCTATTTATTGTTGTTTTGTATATATATACAGACTGCTCAATCTTCTCACGCTGATGTGTCTTAAGAAAAGTCTGCAAAAATCAATATTACAACAACCCGGAGCAATATTGCAATACTTTGGATCAATATTACAACACCCCCGATCAATATTGCAACACCTTGGATCGCTTTCTGTGTCTGTGTTATGATTACTTTTGGACGTTTTTGGTATGAATGCAAAGGTAATCAGAGTCAGAACAACATATATCAATTTTAGATTAGATATAGACAGATTTTTGCTTGGACATTAAGTCCACAACAAATCAAAGACATGCATCAAAGCTTCACACAAAAGATCTACTCAATGTCTGTGTTATGATTACTTTGGACGTTTTTGGTGTGAATGCAAAGGGAATCAGAGCCAGAGCCCAAGTTAAACAATTTCTACGAATTTTGGATTAGTTTTGGATAGATTTATGTGTGAACCTCCAAAATCTATCAAAGGTGGAGTACTGTACAAGAAGCTGCTATGTCTGCTATGTATGTCCAACACCACAGATCAACATTTCAACACATTAGATCAAAGTAGTCCTTCTCTGTGTTTGGGGTATGATTGCTTTAGACATTTTGACTGTTAATGCTAACAGACAGATATATGCTTGAACCTTAAGTCCACAATAGATCAAAGGCAGGCATCATGCATCGAAGGCCTTCATACAAAAGATCAACTCAGTGTCTGTGTTATGATTACTTTTTGGTGTTAATGCAAAAGGAATCAGAGTCTGAGCCTCAGTGAAACAATGTAAATCATAGTATTATTCATCTTCGAATTTTAGATTACATATAGACAGATTTCTACTTGAATCTTAAATCCACAATACACCAAAGACAGGCATCAAAGGCTTCCTACAAAGGATCAAATTGGTCGAAGTGCACTACAACCAATGATAATAGTGATCAGAATTATATCGTTTAGACTTGAATACATGGAAAAGATCACATAAGAAGCTTGTATGATTCATACGGCAGTCATTATTTTTGAATGTGCAAAACTTTCCATTTTTTGTGACCTTGAACCAAACAATTTCCACCAAAGCAGTGACAGGATAATTTCCACTAAACTTTTGGGATGCACTGCATCTCACTTAGAAAGCTTTAAATATATTTTATAAGCATCCAAAGAGGTATATCCGTTCATAATATAAAATCTATATTAAATTATATTGCTCTATCTGTTTATCCGTATATGAAGTCCAACACTAATGAACCATTTAATCAATTATTTTCTCAATGAAAGAATTGAAATTTTGAACTAAATTCACTGCCAGTCCTTTGAATTGTTGGATTACCATTATCTGCAAAAGTTTCTCTGCCCTTGGATTTTAAAATATTTGAGGAATATTAAATCCCTGTACATTCAATGGTCTCCCTCCATAGTCTCTATAAGTCTGCTATTGAAATATTAAACCCGATTCACGAAATGTCGCGAAACATAATTTCAAAGACATCTGAGAGTAAGTACTGGGACAATGGGCATTGCACAGGGCTAGGTGAGTCTTAAGACAGCCATTAAACCAAGTACTGGGAACGCTACAATAATCCAAAGACTATAGTCAAAGTTTATCATATTCTCTAATACTATCACTGGACTTCTCAAATCAATGAAGTAATGAATTCAATGAATTACTTGGAATCAAAGAATATATCCAATGACTAAAGATTGAATTATAAGATGATAGTCCAGTGCAGTTCAGAGGAGAGTTCGCGGATTTTGAAATCACAACTATACCCTTTTAATATTTGAGTGCTCTTTAAATTGAGGGCTTATATTGGATCGTCCTTGACAAAATTGCTGAGAGTCAGAAAATAGATGCTGTGTGAAGACAAGTCCTCGTTAAATTGAGGGCCTATATTGGATGGTCCTTTGTTGAAACTACTGAAAGTCTGTATAAAGTTACTGTGTGAAGAGAAGTCAATGTGTTAAACATCTGAAGAAGCAAGTGGGTCTTGAGTGGCACTCACGTGTTTCGACCTTTAAGCCACTTTTCAGTCGAAGCTTAGTAGCACATCTGGAGAAGATTTTAAGTCATTGTATACCAAATTGGAGAAGGCATTGTCAGGCTTCCTACATGTCAGGTGTGCTTCTCAATATCCTTTGTAAATTTGGCTTCAGAGACTGAATTTCTTATTATATTTATGCACCACTATTCACAACAGTCTCCCAGTTTCCACAGACTCAAAAGGCAACACTCGTTTAAAGAAGGCGTTTCTGTATATATACATAAAACCTTGTATACTGCATAACTTCTAAACTGAACCGATTGTAAAAAGAATCCAAATAAATTGTAGAAAAAATCACATTCTATTTCCAGAAAATGCCCATTATCTCTATGGAAATTGGTTGTAAGTTGTATACGATAAATATGAAAGTTGGAAAGAAAAAAGTTCTGCAATTATTTAAGCTACTATGTAATTACTAAATTGTTGTTGTTCTTTTTGTTTGTTTGTTTTTGTAAGTAAGTCTGTAATTTCATGCTTTCGATTGCCACATTTTACCTTTTTGTTTTTGTTTTTGTTTTTGTTTTATATTCTTTTGTTTTGTTTGTAAAATATTCAAGAACTGAAATATAAGAAAAATAAAAACATATCAAAAACCACGATTTCCACAAAATTCGTTCGACATTTGTTGCTTTTTGAGTATATTTGCATTTGTTTTCGTAATCATTGTAATCGTAATTGTATGTGTGTGTGTAAATTATGTGTAAATTACGCAGTCGTTTTTTTACTATTACTTTGTTAATTTTACGCCCGCCCAAACAGCATTTTTTGTTTCAAGCATAAAGAGTCGAATTTTCTTATAACAAAAAACAATCGAAGTTCCTCTGATATCTTAGCAAAAGTTTTCGTTATCGCTCGCTAAGGTTCCGGTTTTAGTGTTAGTTTTAGTGTTAGTTTTAGTGTTAGTTTTAGTGTTAGCCATAAAGTAATAAATGCTGTTCCGGCTTTGTTTATCTTCTCGCTTACATAATTATTATTATTAGTTATATTAATTTATACAAAATTCTTCGTTTTACTCGTAATTTATATGTATGGTATCTTCAATCATATCGTGTAAATTTGTAAAATGTAAAGTCGTAAAAAATTGTTCAACTGTAAATGTTAATATTCCATAATAAATGACTAAAATTATTGTATCTTTTTTTGTTGGGTGTTAAACGGCGCATAATTTTTTGTTGGTTTTACTTTTGGTTTTTGTTATTTTCGTATATTTTATTAATTAAGTTTTATTTAGAAAATATGCTGACGGGTTGTTCACGTATGTTTATAATGCATATGCTGATTATGCGTATGGGGCCTAGAAGCATTTGCAATAGAAAGAGCAGAGGAAACAGCGTAAGAGCAGTCGAAAAGTGATGTGGAGAGTTGGGCGATTTGGTGTGGAGCGAGAGCGATTGGAGAGAGGGAGAAATATTTTACAGCAGATTCTTCGTATAATGATAGAATAGCTAAAGTAACTGGGAGCCGATAAGTGTGCTCATATATCCCTTGCCACGACCATAACTGAACTATTTGGTATGCTGATGCCATTTGAATTCCTATCTTTAGTCAATTTTATTTCCCAATGTTTCTAATAACAAACTAGGAAGCAATTTACTTTGAACAGAACGCATAATAACAACGACAACATTAGAGTATATGAGAAGCTTGATAGAATTCAAGGTCTCTCTAATTTTCACAGGTTTTTTAACATCTGGATTTCAACGATCTCTGCATCCTCATATACGAAGATAATATTATATGATTTTCACTACCCAGTGGGAAACTGTTCAAAGTGTGGAAAAATCATGGCTCATCTCTGCAGATCACCATTATATGCTAGTTAAGGTTACACAGGTTTTTCCATATCTGGAATTCAACGATCTCTGCGAAGTTGCATCATCAACATTGAGCAAATTTAATTTAAACGATCTTAACTACCCAGTGGGAAACTGTTTGAAGTATGGAAAAATCATGGTTCTTCTTTACAGGTTCCCATTATACCCAAGTTCAGGTTTCACAGGATTTTCAATATCTGGTATTCAACGATCTCTGCGAAGTTGCATCATCAACATTGAGCAAAGTTAATTTAAACGATCTTAACTACCCAGTGGGAAACTGTTTGAAGTATGGAAAAATCATGGTTCCTCTTTACAGGTTCCCATTATACCCAAGTTCAGGTTTCACAGGATTTTCAATATCTGGTATTCAACGATCTCTGCGAAGTTCCATCATCAACATTGAAGAAAGTTAATTTAAATGATCTTAACTACCCAGTGGGAAACTGTTTGAAGTATGGAAAAATCATGGTTCCTCTTTACAGGTTCCCATTATTCGCAAACAGTATATATATATATATATATATATATATATATATATATATATATATATATATATATATATATATATATATATATATATATATATATATATATATATATATATATATATAGACATATATATATATATATATAGACATATATATATATATATATATATATATATATATATATATATATATATATATATATATATATATATATAATATGTATATAAGAATTGCTTTTCCCTTGCATTTTCTAAGAATTGACGAATATTAAATCTCTGTACGCTCAATGATCTTCCCCTATGGTCCCTATAAGTATTCTACTGAAATGAGAATCCCGGCTAACAAAGTCTCGCGAAACATTATTTTAAAGACGTCTGAGAGTAAGTACTGGGACAATGGGTCCTGAACAGGCTTAGATGAGTCCTATGACAGCCATACAACCAAGTTTGGGAACGCAAAAAAATGCAAAGTCTATAGTCAAAGTTGATCATATTCTCTAATACTATCACTGGACTACTTAATTCAATGAAGGAATGAATTCAATGAACTACTTGAAACCAATGAACACACCCAATGATTAACTATTGTATATTAAGATGATAGTCCAGTGAAGGTCAGTGGAGAGTTCGGGGATTTTGAAATCACTCAGAATCGTGGTGAATCCACTCAGAATCGTGGTGTGTCCGCTACGGACGCTGACAGTGAAAAAGAGTTTCTTTTCTCTGGGTTCTCTGATAGTAACTGCCTCTTTGGAAGTTGAAATTTGAAATCACAAAATTGACAAACAAGAAATAGAGACCAGCATATTAGATGCCAATACTGATAAACTTTGAAGGTAACTTTGTCCATTTCCCTGGTCACACACACACAATATGGCACTAATGCTGATTGATGCGGGGGTATCGCAATGGATCCATAGTGGTCTGAGTGGCTCTGTAGACCGGCTGCCACGACAACCTCAGCTAACCTAATTAATGCTTCCCGAGGGTCACGTTTTCTTTTAATTTTATTACATCTCTCAATAGTATTATTCCCAACAACAAAGCCCGACTATGATGCTCTTTACCTTCCTAATATCCCATCTAACTTTGATATTTCAGTAATTTTACTCCCAGAATATTTGAATCTCTCTCAAAAAGTAATATAGAAGAAATGACGCGGTGTTTCCAATCACTTCCACCATTTCTACCCACCTAACAGGACCTTAATCGTTGTTGATGCCAGAGAAACTGTGTGCGTGTTGTTCTCGAGGATAGTAAATATGGTAAAATTAAAATTGCTTTCCCTACACTTCAATGCATTTCCTTCTGGGTGACTAAGGAACAGTGAGAGCCCTGTCGACACTCTATTACCTCAGCTATTTTATCATGGCTGCCTTCTTCTTCATTTCTAGCAAGCGTTGAAGTCGAAATATTGGAGAACAAAAATTATTAAAAATATGCAATAACTGCGGCTTGAAGCAACTACTTTCCACTTCGGGACACTGCTAGCGTGTACGCCGTTGTATCCCCTGCTCTCACACCAGATCGCCACAAGTCCCCGGCAGATCACTTAAGACCCGTTTACTAAATAATAACTTTGTTTGATTAGTTGAAGGGGTTTTGTCGATTATTTGAGATCATCGTATTCATCGCTGCCGTTTTTCGAGTCGCTGCCGGCATGAAAAGCGGCCATAGATGAAGCACGATAATTGTGGCCAGTCTGGTCAGTGGAACCATAAGAATTGCTGCCATTATTACTACCATTGCCGGGTGCAGCGGCCCCACCAGCACCGTTACTGTGAGCCGCGGTGCTGCTGGAGGGCGCTTCAAAGGCGTCTAAGAATGGATTTGTGGCGGCATATTGGACCCTGTACGTACCTAAAGTGTGATAATTGCCAGCGCCATTGGCGGCATAGCCAGTGGTGCTGCTGCTACTGCTGGTGTTGTGGCTGCCATTGCCGAAGGGGCGTGTGGCCGTCGAAGAGGCATAGGAGGAATTCGTATAAAAATCATAACTGCTGGTGGAACCAGCCATGGAACTAACACCGCTGCTGCTAGCAGTTGGCGCGCCCGAAGAGTACGCACTGGAGGTGGCCGAATGGTACATGACGCTGCCGCTGGCATTGGTAGCGTTGCCGCTGGCGACATTGGTGCCATTCTTGGGCAGAGTACCGTACAGATGCATGGCATTGTGAGTGCTATGGGAGCCGTTCGTTGGGAATGGGCTGCTGCCGGCGCTGCCTCCGCCACCACCAAAGATGGTGCTGCCGAGGCTTCTGTGTTCTGAGCTTTGATGCTTATTGCTAACATAACTACTGGCTACGTTTCTAGTATCATTAGTGTAAGTTGTAGTTGCCGTTGCAGATATGGTGGCTCCTAAGTGGGTCGCCGCCTCCCTCTCTGCGGCAGCTGATGCTGTTGCCGATGCCAAACTGTCGAAGAGCCGTCGTCCACTCGATACTATGGATGATGATGATGATGCGGATGCGGTTGGCTCCTTCGCTGCTCCACTACTAATACTACTACTTATTTGTCTAGACGGTGAAGACACCTTGTGGCTGCTGCTTATATTAGTGTGATTGGTTTCCGTTGTCCCATACGCTGAAGAGGATGAAGCGTGCGCCGACAGCGTTGAGGCGGTCGACGCTGAAGTGGTGTATTTGCTGATGGCGCCAGTTGTGGTGCTCGGCTTGCTTGTGCCCGGTTTGCTTGTGCTCGTCGAGGTCAGATGGTACGTACCTTTGGGGATGCTGTCCTCGTCCGGCGGTGATGGTGAGTCGGGCGATTTGATGGGCGTGAATTGTACGCGTGGTTCCCTCTTCAGATACTTCGACATCAGCTGCGTGGTGGTCAAGGCCTGCGATTGTGCCAGCAGAGCATTGGTCGATGCGGACGACTTGTATGATATGAGATCGTCGGAGTCGTCGGACGAGGTGGTGGTCGCCGACGTGGCCGTGGAGCCGGCGGCGCTCAATACGGTCGCCTGCGACGATGAGGAAGATGATGTGGCGCTGGATTTGTTACGCATCGCTTTGTAGTCCTCGGTCGAAAGTGAGGATATTGTGGACTTGGATGCTGCGGTTGCCGCTGCCACTGCCGCCGCTGCTGCTGCTGTTGCTGATGAACTGTAAACCGAGCTGCTGCCATAACTGTTGCGCGTTTTCGCCGTCTCGCCATACTTTGGGTAACCGCTATCATCGCTCTTCGCCTGAGGTTTGTGCGGTTCGTAAAAGTCAACGCCTTTGCGTGTCGTTGTTGTTGCTGCTGCTGCTGCTGATCCTGGAGTTGTGTAGGCATCATCTGGGGCTGTTTCCTTGGGGGTTTTCTTGTGGTTAAGGGCGTAGGAGCTGGCGGATTCTTGTATTTTGACTTGTTTTATTGAGGAGGGCGAAGCACCGCGCTTGATTGTGTCAGTACCTTAAGAAAAAAAGATCAGAGCACAATTTTTAATTAAAAACTGAGTGGGCGTGTTTATGGGTATGTGAGGAATTGGCAACGGTTTATTTACTTTTACCTGATCCCGAACCAGAACCGGTCGAGGCCGAGCTACTGCCGGGGGAGGGTGTGCCTGGAAGTGGCAGTGGCGATTGGTCGGGAATTGCTGAGCCCGCTAAGCCCGCCAATTGATGGGGCTGCAATGAGAGAAACAAATCGAGAATTTTTCTTGCGGGCTTTCTCTACAAAAACATAAACAAACGTGCAGGGTGCATTTTTGGGTTAAAACGAGTACGTTGTGGCAATAGTGAAGTGGTGGAGGAAACATTTTAGTGTTTAAGCCAGGCTAGTTGCTAAGAGTTAAGGATAGCACGTGCCGTAACGCCACAGGAAGGAAGCATACAGAATATCAACAGGAACACTCGGAGTCAACACAAATTTAGAGTGCAGTTCAGTACGCATTGTCGGTGCTTTGAAGAAATCTTCCATATACGAAAATTTTGAAAATAATAATAATAAAAAGTACACAACGTTTGTTCTTTCTCTGATCGAATTAGTGGGTACACATACAGACATAAATTTGTGTTAAGTTTCTCAGTGGTGGTACTTGAACACTTAGCATAGGCAACACAGATCATGCAAATTTGGTGCGCTTGTAGTGTGAAAGGTGCCAATTTAAACAATATCAAACAATACTTTATATATACAGGTTTATAGGATCGGGGTTGGGGGAAGTAGTGTCAAAGTCTGCTGTGCAAAAGCGAAGGCTAAATTTAACTGTCGACCATACCCCTCCAGCTGATAGAAGTGAGATTCATACTACCTCTAAGTCCAGTTCGACAATCGATGAATCAAAACTGAGTGAAAAGTGTTTAAGAGGGGGAATGGATCTTGACAATAGGGAATAGCTTCCGTCTTCTTATTATCGTAAGCGACATATAACTCGGCATACTGAATTCGCACATCTACGTAGATATATTTCCAAGGGGTGAAAATGCTACCATACGAATTCCTCTAGGTCGCTTATGATACCGTGGCGGTCAAGGGCCGATTTGAATAAAACACTGTGCAGACAGTTAGAGGCAAGTTCCAGATTTGCAGAGGACTGACAAGTTGAAGTAACCTGCTGACCAACTGACTTCACTACCTCATGCTTATAGAAGTGGCGTAGGTTGGAGAACCGCCGAAGAAAGAGGTTCCTAAATACTCAGGCATTGATGCCCATTGTACTATTCGGTAGATAGAAATGGAGTAGGTTAATGCTTACCTAGAGAAACAATGGTGAGTACGATGTGGTCTGGGTTGTGTGCCTCAAAGAGCAGAAAAAATCGTATATAATTTACCGTAGTGAAGAGTTTTGCAGCGACTTATTGGCAACCAATGATTTTGTGACAATGACTTTCAAGTCAATAGTAAGTTTAAACCAAGGCTATCAAAGTAACCCAAGAACATTTAGTTGATGTTCTTTGGTTTAGCAGCGAGGCATCTCACTGGTTAGTTAAAATTCGATGATTGCCTGTCAATTAGACATAATTACTTGGGATGCCTTGAAGTGAACTTCCTTCTCTAGCGCCGATTTCTCATTATTTGAATTTCCTTGCCAAAGTTCAACTTAATATCTATGCGAAATAGATGCTATCAGCAGAGCTAAATTTGGAGTCGGCGAAGCAGCTGACATTCTCTGGTAATATTCGGAACCTCGCTGATTTAAATGAGCTTGATCAGAACTGCCAGTTCAATGTAATCTAATGTTACAGATTGGATTTGTGTTTTATTATTGCTGCTATTTAATTATGGGAAAATTTCACAAACAAAAGTCAGTTGGTCCTCCGCAGTATTCCAATCTTTCTGAAACAATCATCTTCAGAGAACTTCAGAGAAGTAGCGAATTTTTGACTGAATGGCTTTGCAATCTAGCAAATTTGTCATGCGGGACGATGATAAATAAGAAACTTCCTTTGCATCCTGTAACAAAAAGGTCACATCTTATTACAAATTTTGGTCAGCGGCTTCATCAAGGTATTCTTCCATCGTTATGAGAAATGATGAGAATCGGTTTGATATACTACAGTGATTTTTGTCTGCTCACTAGTATTTCTAAGAAATTAGTTTCGAAGATGACTTAACTAGGTAGGTAGATTGAGCGGCTGCTTTAAAATGCTAACTTGACCTGAATTGGCTATTTGGGGCAACGCATGAGACACAAGTCCCGTTCCGTCTCATATGTCCAGCCATTAGGATCTTTTGATGAAGCCATTTATAGGTATTAATATTGTGTCTGATATGTCCCCCAGAGAGAAGAGGAAATAGCCACCCAGGAAAGTATTTCTTCTTTTGCACAGTGCTGAAAAGGTGCATGTCAGATGTTCAATAGAAGACTTGTGTGACAAAAATGGTGGGAGAATATGATTAGTCTCTGAGCTGACCTGAGAATATGAATAGTCTCTGAGCTGGCCTGAGAATATGAACAGTCTCTGAGCTGACCTGAGAATATGAATAGTCTCTGACCTATGACAATACATTAACAACAGTTCTTGAAGTGAAGATCAGGGTCATTCGACAAAAGACTAAACATTTAGTTTTCTTTATGGAAAAGACTACCACAAACACTAAGGGATATATCGTATCACCTCTTGCTAGCGGAAAAGATAATGAAAGAACATGACTTTCGACTACTTCCTTTCTTTAGACAAGGAACATCTAGGTAGAAAAGGACCTGATGCTTTAATTGTGACGCTTCGACATCACCAAACGGACGAAATGCTATGGCATTACGGAAGAAATACCGGTACTAAACCAATAGGATACGAGGTGTGATCAAAAGATAACCGTTATTTTCATCTTTTCGTGAGTTACGTATGTTGGATGATCACACCCCGTATAGTAGATCGGACAGTTGTGATCACATGGATCAGTAATGACCAATGTATTATGCCACGAAAGACCTTTTAGGTCACAGTGTCGGCCATGGGGCAAACTACTAAAACAAAAATATTATATTATTATCAAGTCTTGGTAACGAGCCTTGAAGACCATACAATATCAGGGACTAAATGTGACTAAATAGGTAATAAATATTAACTTCAAAATACCAGTGCAATTTTTTGCAAATATTCTACAGACTACAAATCAGGCAGACATCTATAATTTGTTCTAAATATTCTACAGAACGAAAATCAAACTGGGCTCTAAAATCTGTTCTATATATTTTACGGTCTAAAAATCAAACTGGGCTCTAAAATCTGTTCTATATTCTCTACAGCCAGAAAATCAAGCTGCTCTCTAAAATCTGTTCTATATATTCTAAAAACAAACAAATCAGTTGGTCCTCAAATACAGAATTAAACACAATCCTCTTCTGAGACCATGAATAATGGACCCAAACATGAACATAAAAACGGACATGATAGAAATATTCAGATCGATTGAGAAAATTAGGCCAGGAGCTGGAATAGGGAATTTGGTCCTTGGAAAAACTTAGGTTTGCACAAATGTGTCATAGCAGCAGTTCTCGTTGTTGTTGTAGTACCACGAATTTTGCAACTAAATGGAAATAATGGAAAACAATAAAGAAATATGCAAATAAAAGGAAGGACATTCATACAAATACGTTGATTGAAACAAACATAACGGGCAGCATGAAATGAACGGCAATTTAATACAGGGTTTTTGTGTAGTGTTAGCATGGTTTCTAAGTGTCGCGTTGCAGTGAAGCGCCCGGGTACAAACAATTAACTTGAATCGAATTGGGGTTAGAGAGAGAGGGGTCAATTTGTTAGCAATTACATTTTATATACATACATAATACATTCACAGTATCATTACCACATGCTGTACACGAATAGAATAATATTGTATAAAAATATATAAGTCTATGCAGTATTTTGGTATTACGAATATTGCACTTATTAATTAGAATTAGAGAACGAGTATGATTGATGAGGTGTGATTCTTGAGTTATGATGTTAGTGTGGATTAATGATGGGTTCATGATATACAATGCGGAAGAATATATCCATATATATAAGTATATATACATATAGACAGAGAGAGAGAGAGAGAGAGAGAGAGATAGAGAGATGGAGTCGCCTTTCATGTGTGTGGATATGGCACATGAAGATGGCTTTGTGTGTGTGTGTGTGTGTTTAGTGATTTTTTACCAGTAGTGGGCCAATCATGCTATAAAATCCGACATCAAAAAACAATTATTTGCATTACCACCACCGCAGCAGTATCGTTATCATTATCATTATAATTATCATTATCATTAGAGCATTGTCATTATTATCAATATCATTATCAGCACAGCAGAAACGTGTACGTACGCCAAAAAACAATCAAGTTCAATTAACAAATCGTTTTGTTCAAAAGCTCAAATTAACTGAAATGCTGCTTCACATAAACAATGAAAATGTAAAGAAAAACAAAACAAAAATCATTTAACTGAAGTTATTAATAACAAAAAAAATAAACAGAACAGAGAAAAAACATATAAAAATGGCATGACGTTTCGTTATAACAAACAAAACATAAAAATGGCATGGCGTTTCAGTATAACAAACGGTCAACAGGAGAAGTTAGAAGAGCATAAATATAACGGAGTTGTTGTTGGTGGTGTTGTATTGTGATGTGTTGTTGTGTGGTGTGGTGTGGTGTGATATGTTGTAGTGTGGTGTGGTGTGGTGTAGTGTCGTGTGGTGTAGTGTCGTGTGGTGTAGTGTGTTGTAGTGTGGTGTGGTGCAGTGTCGTGTGGTGTAGTGTGGTGTGGTGTAGTGTGGTGTGTTGTAGTGTGGTGTTGTGTTGTTGCATGTGGAGTTTGTTTTGTTTCAGCAATTTCCGTTTGTGTTGTGTGTGACTTCCTATAGGATTCTGGTGTAACCTAACTGAGGTGGAGTGTACGGTTACAAGAACCCTGCCAGAATAAGTTAGAACTAACCGGAGACAAAACAAAGACACACTGGAAATTAATTGGACAACTAACTAACACATCGTGTCTATGTTCTTTTTGAGTTGACGCTCAGAGCAATATAAACACAATGTCCTACGATTGGAACTGAAGATAAAAAAGCAAATCCCCAATAAAAATCTGAAGCTACGACATTGAGCTGTGGATACGACAAGGGAGATACTGACCTGGAGCCAACCGTTGGTTACCGTATACATCACGTGATCAAGTTTCTATGAAGAGGTACAGTTGTTCAAGAATAAATTAGTACATTCATTTAAGGATCTGCAAGCAAATGAAGCTTTAAGTTAAAATGAGCTCAATCTTATGATAGAGTAAATCAATCTAATGGAATCTTCATTATTGGAGTGGCTTTCGATAGATCAGAAAGAGCCATGAAAAACCAGAAAAACAATGGAGTATCAAGTTAGTAGTGACGATGAGAATATCAGAAAATCAAAGGAAAAAGGCAAAAATTTACATGGTCAAACATTTTTAAATAATTTTCAAATTTCGATAGACTTCACCACACTCAGAAGAACCTCAAGGTTAGGTTAGGTTAGACTGGCTGGCCTTTAAGGCCACATATAGACCTACAAGGTCCTTTGCGGTGCCAGATGGATATCCATTTAAGAGCTATAGTATAAACAGGGAGACGCTCTTAGAAAATCTTAAGAGAGAAACTGTCCCTAGTTGTGCGGCCTCTTCTAGTCATTCAAACCAGGGGGCTTCCAGATGTGATAAGCGTGTTTTCGATATTGGGGGGCATAGGTATAGTAGATGCTCCAAAGTTTCTCTTGTGCCTTTCTCCCCACATTTTTGGGAGCCCCATCCTTTTAGCGGGTACCGCCCTTAGAAAGTGACCTACTACCGTTCTGCAGTCCTCGGAAGTGCCAGTATCGATTTGGTTTGGGTGCCAAGAACCTCAAAATATTATGCAAAATTTGTATTTGAAAACTCAACCGAGTTTAAATAAATTTATTAACATTCACGTCAATAAATTCGTTGAGAAATATTCTTAGTTTATTAAAATTTTTCTAATTGTTTCCAGGTAATATTTTTCTTCAATTCATTCTCAGTTTAGACTCACCTTTTTTGTATTTGTACATTTCTAACTCATTTTCTTTTTGTTGTAATACATTTGAAATAAGTTCGCCATTTAAACCGGAGAATTTTGCTCAGTTTCTGTATCTTTCCAACATTGTAAATTACAAGGACACCAAAGACCACCACAACGAGTCTTCAGGGCAAATTAGCTATACTTGCACTCTCCAGTAATGCCAAAAAGGAACGAGTAAATCAGAAAAGAAGACGAACGAATGTTGAAACAGCTGATCACATTTCAGAGAATGAAATTAAAGAAGGAGGATTTAATAACGGCTTCTTTATTGAAATTCAGCAGATTGCTAGGACCAATGGAATGAAATACATACATTTAAATTCCGAATAAACGCTACTGACCTAACATCATAAGTAACGGTGATATATTTTAATACCAATCCACGACGATATATTTTAATACCAATCCACGGAGAATTAAAAAGGGAGATCAAGAGGCATATTCTGAAAGAGAACAAAAACATCGTGGGGAAATGGGGTGATTTAAACCCAGGCTGCAGTGGAAGACGAATAAAAATTACTTGACGGAATTCATCGCGGGGGAACACAAAGTGCCTATGGTGGGTTACTTTTGGGACAAAGCAGTGAAAGGACTACAAAGTTACTGAAGCCGTCTCACACCCAGCTGGAGAATAGCGGATTATCAACAATATCTGATCTTACTAATGGTGATTTAGTATATCTTTGGTGGTGTTATAACCTTTTCAAATTTTTATGGTTTGATTTTGAAAGGGAAACTGTGGTATGGGGACAGAGCGAGACAGAGAAACAGAGACATAGAAAAAGAGAGACAGAGAGAATGAGAGAAACAGAGACAGAGAGACAAAGAGACAGAGAGAAAGGGAGACAAAGAGAATGAGAGAAACAGAGACAGAGAGACAAAGAGACAGAGAGAAAGGTAGACAGATAGAATGAGAGAAACAGAGACAGAGAGACAAAGAGACAGAGAGAAAGGGAGAGATAGAAAAAGACAGAAAGAGAGAAAGAGAGATATAGAAAAAGAGAGAAATGGGGAAAGAATGATAGAATCAAAGAGAGAGTATGCCGGTTGAATCTTTCTTTAGACTGTCCTGGTTTGTGTTACGAAACTGTTTTTGAAAGAGTGGTTTCTTTTTGTAGATTTTAAATTATAATGAAAGAAACAAAGAAAGAGTTGGAGAATAACATAGATAACCCCTCAGTGATTTAGAGATAGAAACACAATTCGCGATCAATGCAGGCAAAAAGGCTTAGGATATAGCTTCAAGTATACTAATGTCAAAGGAAGATCGAAAAATATAAGGACTACAACAGAAGATTATATGCTGAAAGAATGGGAGAAGAAAATTCCTATAAGAGTAACAAGCATAAGGACGAATCATATCATCATATCAGCATATTTAGACGAATCAGGGTTATATACAAATAAGGGTCTTATGAACACTATCGAAAGTTTCTGCTCTAGCATTGAGTTTAGCTCGAACCCTCAAAAAAGTCCACACTCTTATTAAGTGGTATATTTGGTTAATAATTTATTCACCACTGTGGTGAATATTTTCTTCCTCAGATTTGAATAGGACTGTGGACAGTGAACTGAATTTCTTACTCGAAATACATGTGAAACATATTGATTCATTAATTCACCACGGTGGTGAAGATGTTCTACCTCAGTTTTGAATAGGATTGAAATTGAAATGTGGAGATTCAATTAAAATTGCTCATTCGAAACATATTCGAAATATATTGATTTATTTATTCACCACTTTGGTGACAATTTTCTTTCTCAGGTTTGAAGAGGACAAAATTTGGAAAATCGAGATCGAATTCAAATTTCTTATTCGAAATATATTCAAAATATATTGACTATTTATGCACCGCTGTGGTGCATATTTTCGTTCTCAGGTTTAAATAGGACTCAAATCATCTTCGAAACATATTGATTAATTTATTCACCACTTTGGTGAATATTTTCTTCCTCAGCTTTGAATTGGACTCAAATTGAAATGTGGAGATTGAATCCAAATTGCTCATTCGAAGCATATTGATTTAGTTATTCACCTGTGTGGTGAATATCTACTTCCTCAGGATTGAATGGGACTCAAATTGGAATGTGGAGATTGTATTCAAATCGCTTATTCGAAATATATTCGGTATCATTTTCGCTAGGAATCAGATTAAAACAATAGTGGGATACTAATATTAATACTTGGGAATATACTTCAAGTCCCTTGCTTGAAATCGTATGTGGGTTTTTAATAAAATTATAGGTATATTCACATATTGTAACAATATCTCTACGAGATTGTTCAGAGACAACTCGACGATAATAATCGATAATCGACAAGTACATACTCCAGATATATTGTGAAAAGTTTTCAAATCAAGATGGCATAAATATATATTCCTGATATATTGTGAATACTTATGAAATCAGGATGGGATCAAACATGGTCCTTGAACCAAACATATTTATATTGTATTTCATAAACATTTCTCTAATTGTCTTCTGACACTGTTGATTGGAGTTGTATTGTATAAAAGAATAGTTTAAAATAGACTCTCACAACTTGATTCCTATATGTGAGTTTGCTCAAAGAAAACCATAACAACACCCTTTATACCCAACTCTGGAGTGTTCACTCCAATGTGGTTCTAATTTTTAAAAGGTTCCAGAAGAAATTCGGTATCTGCATAATATTTATAAGATATTATAGAAGCCTAACAGCTTTTGTTGGAAATCGGTCGAATCAGATATGATAGATCAATAACAGATTCTGTTGAAATCTAACTTGTAAATCATTTAGTAAAAGGTTCCTAACTCCACTGGCATATTATGCTGTATTTTGGGAGTGACACCCACAAGAAATATTCGTACTTCTCCAACTTGGCTAAACAATGAGGACGAAATGATTGAAACTTCAACTCTCTGAAGGGTTGCTGTGATATGCATCTCCTTTAATTCGAAATATCATAACGACTTGTAATAGAAGCATATTCCTTGATTCCTGCCTGGAAGCTTAATAATTTCTTTATATTCTCATACAGAGGCTCAACTTGTCTTCCACAGTGTTCTTGTTGTTGTTGTAGTTGTTAAGGATTAGTTGGTTAGTATTGCATATGTTGTTAGTTTCATTATATTGCTGTATTAGTAGCTGATGTTGTTGGTTGTTTGTTTGTTGTTTGTTTGTTTGTTTACCTGTTGCACCGCTTGTTGCAAGGCTCGAGGCGATTGAGCTAACTGACCCACTACTGATTGATACAGATGACTGTTGACTGTGGCTGAGAGCGGATGATGGCCTTGGGAGAGTATGTTGGTTACCGAAGTGGACGAGCGTAGAAGATTGCCCGCCGCCATGAGCTGCTGCTGCTGCTGCAGTAGAAGTTGTCTGTCCGCTTGCAACGCACTGACTTTGCTTCCACGCTGCCCTGTTGACTCGCCGCGCCGACCTGTCTACATAGGACTCTGTATTAATCAATATTAATATGAACGTAAAATATTGTTCAATTCTTTTAAGAGGGTGGGGGAGGGGGAGTTGGAAGAACTGGGAACTGGGCTCTGTTTGGATGGGAACTATGTAACATAAAACGAACTGAAAATATACAAACGAAAAATGCACAATAAACAATCAGGGCGGCAGTTTGAACCGCTCAGACCTCATGAACATTTTTTGATCTTGATAGATAAGAGAAGAGTTGCATGTGTCGCTTGTGCTGGTGTGGCACAACGTGACTTTGTTTGCTAGGATAACGGTTTCTGTGCCGTGTTCTTAGTTTCCCGGTCTATGCTTTTTTTCTCTCTTAGTGTTTCTTTCTACAAGCATTGCTGAGACACGAAATAAAAGACAAAGAGAGAGCAGAATCAAAGGAACGCTGTAATTACGTTACCTGAAACAACACCGGCCATATTCACCATGCTGCCACCGCCGACACCCACACCCATACCGACGCCAACGCCGACGCCAACACCAGCGCCAGCCAGGCCACCCAACATATTCACCGATCCACCCAAGGCGCTCTGCGGCGGATGGTGTTGCGTCTGCGGCTGCGGCCAGATTTGCAGCAGATACTTCAGTATGGCAATGGGTTGGGCGTGGTCAACATCTGCACCAGGTAAAACGTTGGAAGAATGCAGCATTAGCGGAGGACCCATAACGGTAGCGAGTGCCTGAGCAGACATCTTGTTGCGTTCGGAGTTGGAGACGACAAGTGATAAATGGTCGAGCAGGAAAACTAAGGTGGCCTGTAAATGGGAGGAAGTAGAATGTGACTCATCGTGACTCAGATTGGTAGCTATGAGTGGTCTGCACTTACTCTATTTGTCCTAGGCAGGCAATCGAGTATGCTTAGCATAAGTTTCGCATTACCCTCGGGATCATCTGGCAAGCAAACAGCTGTAAAGAAAATCATAATTAAAAATCAAATCAATCATTTAAAAAAAGACCGGGAAATAGGCCACTATTGCTATATTGATCTACGATTTCTAGGATGAGTCTAGGAGATAAGTAACTGGAAGAGGATCCTTCTATATTTTGAATCCAATAAATCGTATTGCCACGAACAATTGGGTTGATTGCCGTCTCTCTAGCAACACAGCTCTTTACGGACTCTTCCGAAGTCAATTGGAATTCCTGCCAATTCGATCTTATAATTTAGACCAAACCCCATTTTCAACAGATATTATATATAAAATCCCTCGCGACGAGATTGAAAAAAGATATTAATACATGAAAGAGATGACGTATATTTATACACTGACGGCGGAAACTGATAAGTGCGAGAAGGTGTGGGGGTTTATTTAAAGACTTTGGGCTCATTTATTCTGCCGCACCACTGAAAAGTATATCACACCAATATGCTACGAGACATTGCAAACCAACTTGGAGCATACCAGAATCTTTCAACGAGCAATTTCTGTCCTCAATGATAACCTTACCTTAATTACCTACTCAATGATAACCAAACATTTATATAGTCAGTTAAGGAGTCTTCCACCTGTAAGGATACCTATAGCTAACCTCTGAATGAGCTGCCTTGAGACGTTAGACGGTTAATCTACTCTCAGTATACAGTGATAAACTGACCCAACTGCATGAACCACACTTTGGGGTCCTCTCATATCTCACACCAGCCAAGAACACTGGTACCATTTCCTACTCGCAGATTTCTTCTTAAAAAAGACATCATCTAAGATGTCCACTGGAGAAGTTAATGTAAACTGATATATCCCTAATGTAAAAATATATCCCTCAAATTTAATAGGTGACACCTTCCAATAGTCCTGACTCCCAAACGAGCCAGATGCCTATATACTCTAATTTCCCGTCATTCCTTTGGAGAAAGTAAATGAATTAGGAAGATAACGATGTCCTCCAATTTCTCTACGAACTTTTTGGGTGCTATTAGAAAACCTTTTCTAAAGACTTTGATTGTAAACTATAAACTGTGTTGATATAAGGGGTCTATTAATTGCCTGTAAATGGTTTCAACACTCAGCCACTATGAAAGGAAAATCCTTTAGCCCTCTAGGATTGAAAATACATTCAATTTGTATTATGAGTTTGGTCCCCTCTGGTACAGGCACGCAACTATTCTAACTCTAAGCCAACAATTTGTGAATATTTTGATCAATCATTGATATTGCAATAGTGACCCCATCCCCCAAAGCGCGGAATCTCAACCTACACAAAGCGTCGACTGTCATATGGAAGAGACAACGCGTAAACAATGGCTCCGGCAGCTCCCTGAGGTAGTCCTTCAGCACACCGGTTATAACATTAATATCAGGAACATGTTCTGGGCTCAATTCCACGGCGCGACTATTACGCTCGAAAGCCTCACGCAGCAAACGTTTCTTCGTTGCCGAACCACACAAGCGATACAGCCCGATTATATCGAGTCCGCGTCGCTCCACCTCCTCGACACAGCGCCTGAGCACAATTGGCACGGGAGCACTGCCGGGCGCACCCTTCAACTCTCGGTTCACCACCGACTCGAGATCCGCACCGAACAATGTTGGATAACCGGCGCGTAAACTGGGCAAACCGCGGCGTTTGTACAACGTGATGGGATCCGTGTGGCGCATGCGTATGTAAATTGTGCCACGTGGCTCCACCTTGAGAGCGAGTTGATGCAGCGGCGACTGGCGCAGAATCGACGATAACGATATGGCGCCACGATAGCAGAGCTTATGTCGATGCTGCGGATCCCACGAGTACACGAGTACATCCAGCTGCTTGTTGTTCACCAGGTCCAGCTCGAACGACTCATCCCAGTCGAATTGCAGATCACCGGAACGCACTACGGTGCGCGCTTTGTGCACGCGATCGCATTCGATCACACAGTACAGATCCCGCATCTGTGGTTGCGTTTGATTGTGCATAACACCCATGTCGGGCGCCGAGCGTAAGCCTCGACCTGCCAGCAAGTGGATCCACAACATGCCCGAGACGCCGCCAATGTCGACGATCGGCTTGTCGAGCTTGTACTTGGCGAATTCCGCCGGGTTAATATCAATTTGTCTGTGCGTTCTGGGTATGGTGGCGCTGGGTGTGGGCGCCGGACTCTGATGGCCAGCAGTGCTCATGATGCTGCCGCTGGGACTGGCTGGTCCGGCGGAGAGTTCCAGCAATTGACGCATACGACGTATGCTGGGCGAGCGAATGGATACCGGGCCACCGATTTGCTGCGACGACATTGAGCGTACAGGTAGTGACGAGATGGGACGCGGCATGCCCAGGTGACGATCCAAAGTGCCAGTGCCGAGTATGCCAGAGCGACTGGAGTAAATGCTTTCCGTCTAGAAACCAAAGGGAATATTTGAGAAGGTTACCAAACACAACACTTGACTTTAACTTACGTTCCTCAGAACATCGTGTATGTTCTCGGCACTACACGAGAAACGATGTGCCCTGGGCTGACTGAGCAGATCCCGCGTCATACGCATCTGTTCGGCTATAGCGGAACTGCTGGGCGCCCGTCGTAGCCATGCACGATACTCGTCCGATGTGAAAATAGAGGGACTCGCTGTGATGCGCGATCTCAGATCGCGGTCGCGTCTGGCATTGAACTCGGGTGCGGAAATGTTGCCATCACTCTCGTCCAAAATGCGATCGCCAATACGTGAGCGTATGCCCTGCAAACGCACGCCGGGACGTTCGCGCGGCAACGAGTTGAACTTTGCCATATCAGGACCGCCGCCAAGAGCACTGGCTCCACCTGCGCCGACGGCACTAGCTCCACGCGGCATGCTGCCAATTGCGGGGCGATTATAGTAATAGTAACTGGGGCGCGGCCCGATTGTGGCTTCCGTGTCGCTAGAGTAGTCCAGGTTCGGACGGGAACGCCGTGACAGTGACTGAGCCCCCAAGTTCGGAGGCGCATACTTCGCTGATGTACGCGCTGGTTCGTACCGTCCGTAACGACCAAGAGTGCCACCAACTGCCATCGGCACACCGCCAGCACTGGGCTTAAGACTAGAGCGCAAAAGAGAGTGACGTCCCAAAGAGTTTGAGTAGTCCGCATATTCGACACGCGGCAAATGTTGATCGGAGCCCGAGCGTGGAAAACGAGCGTGCTGCTGCACCAAACCCACCCCGGTGCCTGTGGACATGCGTCGCGATGGTCCGCCCGGATAGAAGGCGTGCACTTTCTCGGCCAGACTCTCGAGCGTGCCGGCATTCTGGTAGTATGCGTGCGAGGGCGCAAACGCATGTGCCTTGGGCTGCTCGGTGATGACCGATGGCGGTGGTGGCGGCTTATAGCCCCAGCTGGGTGGTTCGGCCATTGAGCTCACCCCGGTGCGTGTATTGTAGTACATGTCCAGCTGCTCCGATTGCGGGCTGTACGTATTCAGACCCAAACCGAGACGTGAACGGGATTCGGTCATCTCACGACCATCTCCTGTAAAGAAGCGAACCCCCCATAAGTATATCAAAAGCTGCTAAAATCTCGAAATACCTGTACGTCTTTCGCGCGATGATCTGGATCTTGGCATGCGATCTGTCTCATCTAAGTCTTCGTCTCTGAGATCACGTTTAATAACGACAACTGGCGGTGGCTTTTGTTCGGGTCTTGAGAGCGTCGGTGGGCCAGGCGAGCCGGTGCCACGATTACCGCGTCGTTGGCGAATTGCCAAAACAAGACGTCGTGGAATTGACATAATGATGACGACATCGTCCAGCGACATGTGAGTAACATCGACCAGATTAACGGCCAGAATTTCATCGCCCACCTGCAAGAAAAGCCGCTCAATGTGAGATTTGTTCTTTGATTGCGTATGGAGAAGACATACCCTCAAACAACCGCTATTGTATACTGCAGATTCCAGAGCTATTCTAGAAATGAAGACACCATCGGTGCGGTCAGCACCATTCCCCTCGCGTATGTATAAACCTAAAGTTTGGCCAGGACGCTTAACAATTTCGACCAGCTAAATTAGGAGACAAATGGTGAGTTGATTTGTTAACTGCAAAAAGGTGCAAACACGCTCTCACCTGTACTGTGTGTCTAGCGTCGCCTTTGGCCATTAATTTGTGAGCTGCTTCAACAGCCTGTTTCCCACCTATGCAGCGTGGCTCCAGTATACGCACAATCATTTCACCGCGCCTCTCCACCGCCTACAAAATGAAATATTAACAATATCAAAAACAGGAGCACTTGCGAATCGTTCAACTACGCACATCCAGGGCGGCCGCCGTATTCGGGTCATGATCATTTTCGACAGCTTCTATCTGGCGAAAGATCTCCGAGCTGATGCCCGACACCTTGCGGAAGTCGCCCTGCAACAAAACGGGCTCCTTGACGCCCTGCCGTTGCTGTTGGTGTGGCTGCTGGTGCTGCGTCTGTTGTTGCTCCTGGTTTGCCAGTGTTTGCATTTGATTCGCTGGCAAAGGGCCCGGCGGCGCGCGTCCTGGGCTAGCGGTAACATCAGGAACTGATCTTCCATTTTCCTGTAACGAGAAACAAAACAAGGCACATTACAATTTAAATTCACTCACTCGCTGCTTGCGAAGGGGGCATAAATTTTAATATTCTCCCAGATAAGCGTAAAGCACACCACTTAACCCTACCATGCATACATGAATAAATTTTCGCACACACTCACACACACCGAAGAGGAAGTGGAAATGGCGGTGGAGGTGGAGGTGGAGTATCCGCCTCTGTGTGAGTGGGAGTGTGCGAGTTGTTGCAGTGAGCCGCTAACATATTATGCAAAATAGAAATTTTAAAGCTCTGATTCTGGGTTCATTCCATTTAATGCTGGGTAAGTGAATAAATTTGCATGCATTTCTGCAGAGCCGAGCAGATTTGTGTGTGCGAAAAGTTCATGGGTTCAGTTTTGATGGGGTTTTTATTATATGTGTATATAAGCAATGTCTGCGGATGCCTTTAGCAGGGTCTTTAAAGCTTTCATCTCCGGCATAAACCACAGATGCAGGACAGTAGATCAGTGGACTCAGGCATCTGCGCCCATTGTACTATAAGCCTGTAAATATTTGTATGAAGGGGGAGATGGAGGATTGTGAAGTGTAAGTTACAAATTTTCACCGTTCCTTGACTCTTTTATGAATCTCAGAAGACTGTCCAGGGATTAGGAATGTACATTGTCCATTCCCAATACATCTACTACTCTTCATTCTGGCAAAGGCAGGACAAGCTCAGAGAAAATGCTCTGTGCCGCTTTGTTCTTCCGCCAGACAAGAGATGCAGTTCGGACTCTTGATGATGTCTATGGTCGACATATGATGGCCCATAGATTATGGCCTCTGATTACCCCAACCAATGAGCGAACATCTTTCATTCGTAATGTTAGAAGGAAATCTGCAACTCTCGTATTTGGGCTCTCTAGGAAGCAAGTTCCAGTAAATTCCACCTTGTGACGGATTTAAGTCCTGACTTACATTCTTGGACAATTTTTGTGGTGCTTGACGCGTTTTCTAGGGCCTTCAGTGCAGCCTGACTGTCTGCTTACCGCGCCATTTCTTCTCATTTACCCAGTCCACTACCTTCAGTATAGCAAAAATTTCCCATTGGAATACCGTAGCCATACTTCCTATAGCCGAGAACCATCTGACATTTTCATTCAGATGCCAGGCAGCTCCAGTTCTCTTTTCAGTATTGTATCCGTCAAAGAAGAAAGTTTTCGCCGTATGCCCTACAAGTAGTTCTGGATCTGTCCAGTGTTCCCTTGTCGGAAAGCTGACGGTATACTTTCTTCCAATAGAGACTCTCAGTATGAGTTTATCCTTCGGTGCCAGAAACAATGGGTAGTCCACGGACATCCTCTTGAACACATCTCTATGCCCACAGTTCTTGCCAATATCCCTATGAATATAAACGACCTATCGTTAAAGTCTGTAGGTTGATGGCGTTACCGCAGCCGATTGATAGTTGGTATCCTGTGTTTGGTGATATATGTTTTTATTTCCTCATGGACTGTCGGTATGTTAAGGTGGTTGCGTAATGTTTCGTTAAGGACACGCCATAGTGCATTGAAAATTACCTCACTAATTTTGCTTAAAATCTTTCCAAAATATTTATATTGGCACTCCCTGCTGAGCCTCACAACTGAAGTCCATATGTCCGTATAAGTTGTATAACACTAGATAGATAGATATATTTAAGGGTGTTATACACTGCGACCTGAAAGATCTATTGTGTGCCCCTATTTATTTGAAAGATCTATAAATCTTCTGTCAGCTTAATTTTCGACAGGAATTCATATATTTTGGAGAAATCAAGATGAGGGATCTAGTTCATATCTATGATATATTCTTCTATAAAGAAGACGTGTATTATTCAGTGTTAGCTTAGAGTTGTAACCCTTTAACCAGTACATTGAGCTAAGTTTGATTCCCGGCTGTTTGCGTTCAGTAAAGATGTGACATGGAAAAATCAAACGCCGTTCAAGTTTTACCCCAAGATATTTATCATATTCTGCTTGAGACAACAGGCGGGCAGGAACTCCTTTTCAAAGTCAAAGCTACTTGTACTGATATAGTAGCGTTGACCCTCATTCTCCATTTATAAAACGAAATTTGAAGTCTGTCGAGGTATTTTTGTGGTTGCTTTGGAGCAGTTAAATGAGTGATGTTTGTTGCCATTATAACTGTGTCGTCAGCATAGGTCGCCATATCAATCTTCTCTATCAGGGGTAGATCTGCTCTAAATATACTGTGAAGAACAGGACCTAAATTGGAAAAATTGTGGTAGTTCCTGACTTAAATTTCACTCTGAAGTAGAGTCTTCAAGATATAATTTCAAAACATCAACATATGTTTGAGGCAGTGAGTTCTTTAGCTTGAACAGTGTGCCAGGGTGCCAAATCGAACACTTGTGTGATAGCAGGGAATGCTGAACTGGCCCAGTTCGAGAACTTTTCTTACACTATGATAAACTCTGTGTCCTTGTTCGGTGCTAGCATTTTGCTCTCGAAACCCGAATTAGTGCCTAGGTATGAGGTCTTTCTTAAACAGTATTGGCTTTAACTTAGATAGATAGAAAATTAGAAGTTCGGTAAGCCGAAGACGGAGGTCTCCAAGCACTCAGATATTAAAGCCCATTGTACTGTGAGCATAGAAATATTTGGGGGACGGTTTTTGAAAGAGAAGCTAAACCTTTTCAAACTTCTTTGACGTTTTTATGAATCTCAGAAGTGCGTTCAGGGATAAGGAATGTACGTGCTCCATTCCCAAAACATTTGATCCGAATATCGGCTTCCTCATTCTGACAAAGGCAGGACAAGAGTAGGGAAAAGGCTCTCTGCCGTCCTGTTTTTCCTCCAGACAGGAGCCGCAGCTTAAGCCTAATCAATAGCAGCTTTTCAAAAACTTTGGAAATAATCGACAGCAAACTTATCGGCCTACGATGCAATTGCTTCTTAAGACTTTCTAGGTTTTTTGGAAGTAGAGATAGGTACGTAAAATGGCTGGCGACAGCGGGGAAGTAGAGTTAGGTAGGTAAAATAGGTGGGGACAATGGGGAGTAGAGTTATTTAAGAGACTTCCCATTGGCGAGGGAAATAGCACACCTCAATATTGCATTATACAAAAATGTGATGTATTTTATAGCATTATCCGGCAGGTCTATTAGAATTTCACCTGATATCAGGGCTAATCCTGGTGCTTTTTTATGTTTAAGCATTTCAGCATAAAGTTCTTAAGTTTATTTGACCAGGATCTTCTCAAAAGTCATGAATGTCGTCATCATTTTATAGTGGATTTTAGAGAAATGGTGTCAAAACATCACAAGGATGTTTGGCAAACGTCTTTGATTTGTCTCTGTCGGTTTTGGCCCAAGAAACATTCACAGATTTGATGGAAGCAAATTGGGCGGAGGAGTTTAATTTCGTTATCGCCCAGCAACCGAACATGATGTAATCTTTGAAATTTTGAAATTTAATTTAAAGTCTAATTAAATTGAGGGTTTGAAAGTTTCACTCGTAAATGTCACACAATAGAAATATAAAGGAGCACAGTTTCCAAGTCCGTCCAAACTTTGTCGGTGCTGCAGGCGACATCAAGAGCAGTGCAAACAGTAGACAACAGCAAGCACTAAGCATAAAACGGAACAGATTAAAAAGGAGGCAACTCACTGCTACGCCCCTACTAACATACTCAATAATTATTTTGTTATCCTTGGAAGAAAACTTGTGCCCAAAATAGCGGCAGCCGCCATTGTAACTTTTTGGTTGCAACAACTGTCAGGGCGCAACACAACAGATTCCAGGCGACTAAGCAGTAGCAGCAGTTGCTGCAGCAGTGACAACAGCAACAGCCACAACAGCCACAACAACAGCAACAGCCGCAGTCACTGCATTGGAAGCTGTTGTACAATGTTCTCTCTGAGTAGAAAAATGCACAGAAATAGAGTTCGCGGAGTTTGACGATTTGAGTGAAGTTTTTCAGTATTTGTGTATTTGGAAGATCGATCTACGTCATTCATTTATTTTGTCTGCGATTCAGTCTTAATTTATTTTATAACATGGGATTTTTCTCCAGTATACCATATTGAAACATAACTGGTTGCATACTTTTAGGGTGTGCTCTATTTGTCCTTTTCAACCCCTAAAATACACACGCGCGAAGGCATGCAAAACTGCGTTCGAAGTATAGTGGAAGTTCTGGTAAACAATCGGAGAACACAGAGAAAGTCAAGTCTTTTTCGCTGCCAGCGTCCGTAGTGTGGATTCAACACGATTTTCAATGGATTCACCACGATTTTGAGTGGACTCAATGTACAATGTCCGTCTGCTTTACTTCGCCCCTTTGCCATTTGACGTTCAAGTTTCCTTTCTCTGTGTTCTCTGCACACAATTGACATCGACACAATTGAACAGTGATCGTCGCAGAGTGAACATAGTATTAGCAACAGTAGCATTCTCTTAAATTTGTCTATCTTGTATACTGATTGCTTTTTTACGCCCCCGTCTTATATTCTTATATTCCGTTCCATTGAAAATTAGTCAAGATACATACCGAAATATTTCTGCTTATTTTACATTAGGACAGAGTACTGTCCTCCTGTGTTGCGAGTAATTTAAAGGGTTCGCATTGCATGTGCCTACAATTTGTAACAACAGCAACAACGGCAACAACGAAGACAACAACAAACAATAACAACTAAATGCAAATTTAAAGCTGTGCCGCAACGCTTAATAGGCAACAAACGACATTAACGCCCGTCACATGCACGTGATGTCAAAACCGACGCCCAGATTGGATGGGTTGCTAGGTGGGCAGCGAGGCAGTTGTGTTGTGCGGTGCATGCTGCATAACAAAGTTGTCAAGTGGAACGTTTTCGGTGTGAAATTTTATGCAAACTTTTACACAAAAGTTGCGCTGCGGAGAACTTTAGAAAAGTTCTTCCGAAGACGGTCTCTGAAAAGCGGTCGCTGGGAGTCGCTCCAGAAGTGCGCTGCGTGTGCTGTGGCATGGAATTGTTCAAGAAATTGTTGCATAAATAAAAGCCCTAGCAGTGTTGTTAGTTAAGTAAGTGGTGGCCAAGTAGTGTTGGCAGAATTTCCCTTTTTTGGTTTCCTTTTTCTCTCTGCTAAGCGGTGTAGTAGGGTGGCAGTGCGGCCGGGTTGCAGTGCGGCCGGGTTGCAGTGCAGCCGGGTTGCAGTGTGGCACATTCACCATCACAGCAAATTGCAACAAACACAAATTTTCGTAGCAAATCACACAAACCATCCATGTAAATGAGTTAGCTGTGAAGTTGGAGCGGTGCTGGGCATCATTAGGTGCAATTTACTTGACGGCTGCTCAAATTGCATCACATGAGCTCAAACGAGATATTTGCTCAAACAATTTCAATTCCAGCGGAAATGTGCTGGGAAGGACTGCCAAATCTGGCCGAATTGGGTCATGACTTCAAAGGAAATGAGCGCTACTTGTGCAAAAGAGTGGGCGGAGTGCACCCAACGCCAGGGATATTAGTATAATTAAAGCGTAAAGTTGGTTGTACAGCAAAGTGCTGAGGGCTTCATTGCTCTTTTGGGAAGATGCTTTATGAAGTGCAAACTTTTCGCTCTTCCTGTCGCGATCACCAATGCGGAATTGAAGCAGCCCTCGGAAATGCATTTGGTAATGTTAAAAGTTCTTAGATTATCAGGGGCGGAAACGCGGACACGGTGAGAGTCACCATCAGTCCTCTACTAACTCAATTTAAAGCAAAACTTCTATCTTATACTTGGGAGAACATCCTTCTTTTTTATGAATAAGGTTCTTTGCTTCGATAAGAAAAAGTCATAGGCTTAATGAACCCTTCTCCCGGTGGTTTGGCAAACATTAACTCTGTAGTGCTTTAAGCTGATCTTGAGGGAAGTGGTTCTTGTTAGAGGGAAGTGGTTCTTGTTAGAGGGAAGGTGTTCATGAGGTTCCTGTCGTTTGTCCAGTGACTCCTTCTGACAACGGTTAATTTAGTCACCAGCAAGTTGAAGCAACAATTGATTTGGTATTGTTTGAGTGTCACAACTTCTGAACTACTGTAGAGGTAGTGATGTTATCCCCATCATTGGCTGGAAGAAAGAAATGTTCTTGATGAAGCTACTGAGTACTTAGTAGAGAGATGAAAGCATGGTCTTCTTGTGAAATTTCCAGAGAGAGACAGAGCTAGAGAGAGAGAGAGGGAGAGTCTTGGAAGCGCATCAGTCCTTTCAATTCGCTTAATGTTTCTACTAAAACCACAATAGGAAAATATATACATACTACATCATATTTTATACTATATCATTTACTTCCCATGCATCTGGTAGGTCGATCTCAATAACACTTCAAAGTCACTTGTGGTCTACCTGGTTTGGAGGACGAGTAGATAAAGTAACACTTCCTCTAAAATTTTCTGAAGAAAGCCTCTTTAGTAACCGATCTTGACTTCCTAAATCCTCGAACGATGGACATACATCTGGTATAGCTAAGAACCTAGTAGATCTATGGGTGGCCCATTGAGTCAGCCTGCTTAACTTAACCTATCACTTATATAGCCTTAAAGTGAGATACTGAGAGTGTATAGGAGATAAGTCTCAGTATCTCCTCAGGGATGTTGGAGCTTCATTGTGTTCAGGCCTTCATACTATTTTCAAGTGGGCTCCTCTAAGCTGTTTGGCCCATCTTATTAATCAGGGAAAATTAATTGTATTTACAAGTGAATTCGGTGAGGAGATCCCGGAAGAACCTGGTATTATTTTATCTGATTTTTGTAGGGTAAGAAAAAAAACCGGCAGTTCTCAGTGTGTTAGACCGCATCAAAGGATTGGGGAAACAAATTGGAAATACAGGAGGGAACGTTATGTTTCCTCTACACACGTTTGTGTTAAACGAGAGACACTTTAGGTTAGGTTAGCTAAAGGAAGCTCACTTGGCCAAGGATTGGACCGTTATTATACAACAGAGATGCGGGTCCCTTAAACTGATATAACGGTGGCTCAAAGGAGAACCACTGAGATTCCCTGATAAAGCAAGCGATCTTGCTTATACTAATAGTGGATAGCTCAACAAGGTCCTCGAGAAAATGTACCCCGGAAACGAAATGTGTGGACTGCTGCAACACTTGGAGTCAAGCTAACGGTTGCTGTCTGTGTTCCGCCATACGCGTCCCGGAGTGTGAGATCTTTGGGTGCATCCAGCTGTTTTCCAAGTGCCTCTAGTTCCTCCTCAATTGTGGTGGCCTCGTCTAGGCCCATAATAACCACCAGCACCTCCTGGGTGAGATTTCGCACTTATACACTGTCTCCTAGTGCGTTCTCTACGGTTTTGCGCTATTCCCCTGCTTTCGATGAGCTGTTTTTGACAGTTCTAAGAGTAGGTCACCCTTAGCCGTCTTACGGAGTTTCTGGACACTCTGTCCCAATTCCCGTAGCTGTGGCTCCGTTTTAAGTTTGCGGAACACATCTGCAAAGCTCCCTCCTTCTTTCGGATTCCTGATCATGATGGCGTCAGGTCTTACCGCATCCGACGACCCACAGCTGCTGAATAAGTCATTGTAGATGAAGCCTCTGAATCACTGCAGACTTCATCAATTGCTGAGTGTTTCAGTCCGAAACTGAATTGGTGAGAGTTATACTCAGCTTATTATAATTTCCCGCCTATGACCGCATATAAAGAATCACAATCTATTCCAGTCTGATGAGATCATGCTTGAAATTTTCCTTTTCCAAACTCACACAAGTATTTCATTCCTCCACAATGGCTGGAAACGCAAATAATAACCTGAAAACTTTCACTACTTAAATTTGTGTGTTATGAGAGCGAATCCATCATCATAATCCTTGGCACTCTCGAACAAAAAACCAGCATAGCATTAATAAGAAATTCTCGCGTTTTTCAATGCGTTCCAATTCGCGAAATCACGAAATCCGGCTACTTTTTCCTTAGTTTCCTATGCACAAAATTAGAAAATTATGCCGCAACGCTGGGGGGGGCATGGCAAGGCGGTGTTTTGTATTCTGTATTGTGTTCATTTGGGTCCTTATGAACTCCCAGTCGCGTGACACAGGGGCGTCGCCAAAATTAAAGCCGCACGGTAATCAGCAAAGAAGCAAATGCACACACACACATGCTCAGTCATATAAACACGCACACATTCACAGCAAGTGGAGCAACAATTGAAACGAAATAAAGCTGTGAAAAATATGAACATTTTATTTCTTAAACAAATTCAAAAATATGCATGGCGTGCAATGTCGAAATGGCCGGGCAGCCCGTTCCACGGAGGGAATGGACGGACGCACTTAAATTGAAAAATGAATAAACTAACGAAAGAACGGTGGGCCGCACCAAGCATTAGGGTGACATTTGCACTCCCAGGCGCCCCAGGTACGAGTATTTAGGCCCATGCTCTAAAAGCGAAACCACTTTGGCGCTCATAGAAACACAACCGGGCCCAGAGGGAAAACCAAAAAAAATAAAGAAAAAAAATTATATATGCTAAAAAGACTGTATTAAAATAAAAACAACAACAAAGAAAGGAAGAAATAAAAACAAACCAATAACAAAACCAACAAGAATCGCGTGCGTCATAAGCGCGGCTAAGCGACTCACTTAGCTGTACACATGTACCACGTGAGGCGGAAGCAATAAAAACAAGCCTCAACGGCATAAAGAACACCACCAGCAAATGCAACAACAACAGCAACAACTAGAACAACAACAAACATTTCAGCAGCAAATTTAAAAAGCAAATACTTTCCAACCAACAACAATTTCTACGCGTGCATTGTCATAACAGTGACCCTAGTTGTTGTTATCGTAGTCGAGGTTGTTGCTGCTGCTGTTGTGGTTGTTGTCGTTGTCGTGGTTGTTGCTGTTGTTAATGTTGTTGTTGCTGTTGTTGTTGCAGTTATTGTTGCTGTTGTTGCTGTAGTTGTTGCTGTCGTTACTGCTGTTGTTGTTGCTGTGGTTGTTGCTGTCGTTACTGCTGTTGTTGTTCTAGTTATGGTTGTAGTTCTTGTTATCGTTTCAATACTCTCTCTCGTTCATATACGGGCGAGCATTGTCATTATGTCAAGTGCACTTAGAATCTATTAAATACCAGGCGGAGAACAATACAAAAAGGCGGCAATAAAGTGCAGCTGCCATTACCAAAATGTGGCCACTGCCCACTGCCCACTGACTCTTGGCCACTGGCCACTAGGAAATGGCCATTGGGCTTCCTTCAGTCGCCCTTAGTCTGCTGGAGGACTCTTCACGGTGCACCTTCGACTTGAATGGAGTGCAGTTGATAGATTTGAGTAGTGGTGTTGTTTTGGGTGTATGGGTTGTATGACTGTGTGCTGTATGTGTGTGTGTGTGTGTTGTATGTATGTGTGTGTGTGCATGTGTGCCTGTATGTGTCTACCTGTAATTTGTGTTCACTCCCTGTAGAACAATTTACAATAAATTTGAAGAGTTTCTTTTGTTTGTATTACACTCATAGCTCCAGCTGGAAAATGGACCCCATCGTGCTGATTGATAGAGGGTACTCCTTTCATTTTCAGTCATGTGGAAACATGTGATCATACACTTGTGTCATGAAATAAGTGAATAATTACTTCAGTTATTGTTAGTGAAGTGAATATGCCAGTGAAATGCTGCAATTTCTGTTTAATATAAGAAATTTCCAACAATCCTTTGCTACCAACATCGCCAATTGCATGATGTGGGACCACATATCGACCCTCATCTGATAAACTGTCTTAAATGACCTTTTATTCCCGAATTGATGATTTCAACCCACTCTAGAAGTTGTTACTAACTGTTGTGGGTATAATTATTCAGGCCTCAACCTAACGAATCTCTCAACGTAACGCAGATAAAGTCCTTGGAAGTGCTTCACGTTTGTTCACATTCTGACAGTACCTTAAGCCAAATATTGAGAGAAAGGATTCCGCTTTACGAAATCACAGAATTGATGATTTCAATCCACACTGGAACTTGTTACTAAGTGATATAATCAGGTTATAATTATAATCTCCTCAAAACGAACGAATCTCTCATCGCCACGCAGATAAAGTCCTTGGAGGTGTTTCACGTTTGTTCATATTCTAACAGAACCATAAGACAAATATTCAGAAGAAGGATTACGCTTTACGAAATCACAGAATTTGCCCATTTTCCACACCGTACACGAGTAGTTGCACGTCCGTCCATCACACTCACTGCCAAAATTCAAAACGTGCATGAGGCGAGCCAAGTAAGAGTGTGTGTGTGTGTCGGAGACAGCGTGTTTGGAAGTGCATTTTTTAGCGTGCAATTCAATTTGGCACGGGAAGACAGAAAATTGAAAACCAAACGCCGGGTGCTACCACTCATTTTGGCACTTAGGCATGACAGAAAATTGAGATGAGTGCCATTGCGGTTACGCTGGAATGTTAACTATTTTGCCAGGCGAGTTATTCTCTAACGAAAATACTGTGAGAAAAGGAAGTGTATCACTATCTAAGGAATCGTTACTCGAATTTTTTTCTGTTTCACAGTTCTACTCACCAACTTTGGAATGCTTTTGATACGTTCTTCTCTATCTCTTGGGTTAAGGGAGAGAACGGATGCAACTAGTTGAGAGGATTATTGGATTTGATTGGTATCACATTCTTCTGATGGTTGATTGGTATAAAATTCTTCTGGTATATAAAGTTGATCAATGAATAGTGAGATACTAGATTGCATGCTTAGTGAACACTTTATTAGAACAAATTAATCAGGAGGACCCCTTCTTCCATTAGGAAGCTTAGTAGGTTACGTTAGGTTAAACTGCAAGGTCCCATATAGACCTGCAATGTCCTTTGCGGTGCCAGATGGACATCCGTTTAAGAGTTGTAGTATATCGTTTAGCAGAGACACGCGCTTAGCAAATCTTAGAGTGAAACTGTCCCTAATTGTGCAATCTCTTCTAGGCCTTCAAACCAAGGGTTTCTGAAGTATTTTAGACGCTTTTTCGATATTGCGGACCATAGGCATAGTAGATGCTCCAAAGGTTCCCCCTGCTCCCCACATTTCCTGCACTTATTGTTATTTGTGCGTCCCATCCTTTTAGCGTGTACCGCCCTTAGACAGTGGCCTGTCAGTATTCCTACTACCTGCAATCCTGCAATCCTTTCACAGAAGTTCTTGCATGATTTTCTATTAGAGAATGTCTCGTGAGGACTAGTATTAGAGTCTCAATTTGTAGTCTATTGCGTCTAATGATATTCTTGGATAGACTCAGATGTAGCCTCGGCCATGTTTGTCTGGTGATTTCGCAGGTAGTGGCACAGATACACCTTTGATTGGTAGAGTTAATTAGAGTCTCCCTTCTAAGAATCTTACAAGTTGCGGAGGTATACCCATATGCCTAGTAACATTTGGCATTTGCCGTCTTTCGCAAGTTAACCAGCTTTGCAGTTCCCTAGAATATCCTATGACCCAGCATAAATGGATATGGAATTGTTTGAAAGATTGGTGTCAGTCAAAGCCCCTCCATGATGTTATTTGGAGTGCATCCAAAGCCCTTAGTGCAACTTGGCTGTCTGATAAAATGCAGATATCCTTACCGGTTACCTCGTTCATCCTCAACCAATTCAAGGCTTCGTGAATAGAGATAATTTCCACTTGAAAAACACTGCAGTGATCCATTAATTTGATAGATTCACTGATTGAGGGCGTTTCACAATAAAATCCTGATCCTACACCGGTATTCATCTTTGTTCTGTCTATGGTGGGAGTGTCTGATGATGGAGGGAATCTGTCTGGAAGGAATCTTTACCCAAATATTTCGTTCGAAACAATGAGAAGAAGGAAGGTAATCAATATCACTGGGTATGTCCGTATAGGATTCTAATATGGTCGCATGTCCATACGGGACAGCTTTCCATTGTGAGCTCACCTTGAGCCGAATGGCGGAGAATGCCGCTAAGTTCTACAACTAAATAAGAATTATCTCTTCTAAGAACTTAGTTTCATTCCCGGTTCACACGGGTTTTATAATGAGAATGCAACATTACACAACATATATTATATTATTATATATTATATATATATATATATATATATATGTATTATATATATATATATATATATATATATATATATATATATATATATATATATATAAAATGATATAAACAAATATGTTTTTCAACACAAAATTCTCCAAAACACACAAAATTTAGCACCTGAGCCATAAAAGCATAAGACACTGATATACATTAGTCAATGCCAAATCAAAACCTTCAAAAGTGTGCAGCATACTTTCAGGAGTGAATTTTAACTTCTCCCTCCAGAAATACTCCTTTTATAATGACATATTCTGTCCGCATTTTTCAGTATAATATTAAATATATTTAGTGACAAAGGCCACGATTAGTGTGACTAGAAGAAGCAGGCCTCCTTTAGTTGAACTTAAAATGGCAAAGGCAATTATGTCACTATAGAACCTCAACTTGTTCATAAACAACTATTTCATCCGCCTCTAATTTCTGCACCTCCTCAAACGTTGGTAGGAATATTAGTCTAAAGTCTACTAAAAAGAATTTAAGCAACACAACAAACAAATATTTCTTCAGCCTCTGTTTCCAGCACCACTTGCCAAGACTGGGGAAGCAACCACATTGGGCATACCAAGAAAAGTAGGCCACACAAAGAACCAAGCAAAATATGAATAAGTAACTCAAACCACATTGTTTATGGTCTCTATTCCGCATCATGCATTTTGAAATGTTAATCCTTTATTAGCCCCAAAATCCGTCAGCATACGTAAAGGATTTTCTCAGAAATTTGTTAAGACTCGGATTTAATGGAGTCTTTAAGCAGTCGGTCACAGAACGCCAACTGCCTCAACTCATTTGTCATAGACATGAATCGTGTATGCACGCAAAGGCAATGGCGTACATAAGCGGCGAATCGCCGGCACACGGGGGCAAGCAAAGGCGAAAATGCATCAAAGATGTTGCAACACAAACATGCGCTAATTTCGTACGCCCCGCGCACCACCGCCGACATTCGAAATTAAGCAAGCGAATTTCTGCTAAGCTCACTTTAAGACCGCTACGTTGAATACTCGTGAGTGAGAAATTTGCAAGTGTCAGTGCAGCCGGGTGGCGCCTCCTCCTACGCCACGTGGGTGGGCGTGCACCGTGCTACTCTGAGCTGAGCTACGCTGCGCTGTCGTTTATCTACGTACTGCAATCCAATTACATTCACATCCAAAGTACACACACTTGCAGCAGAAAACAAGCAGAATTGAACGTGGAAGCAAGTCCGCCAGTGGTCCGCTCGGTCGCTCTATCGCTCAATCGCACTACCGCGTGGGCCAGTCCTCCCCCTCCCTGGTTTACCTCCGCTCGCTAACTGCTTAGCTCGTTTGCTAGCTTTGCATTTTTTTTAAGTTTTCTTTTGCTATTATGTCTTCGTCTGCTTGTCTTTGGGTTTATTTAACTTGAAAGCAGTTGGCTTTAGCTTCCTTGCCTGATACTTTTGTTATGCCGTTAGTCATCGTCACAGTTCTCTGACTTACGACTGTGTGTGTGTGTGTTTGTGTGTATTTTGCTGTAGATGTAAGTATATGAGCGAGTATGTGTGTTCTATTCAGGTTGTGTGTTTGTGCACCTTACATCTTGGCTGCTTGGCTGTTTGGCTTGAGGAGTGTTGACACCTTTCTGTGGACTAATTGAAAATAGTCAACACACTGACACTGTCATTCACTGCTGTTATAATGGCGCGGGGCGGAGTGGGTATGCAGATATAGTTGGTGTTCGAGTTGGAAAAAGTTTCCATCATTGATAGTTTGATTCAATTAGTGGCAAAACTAACTTGAAATGTACAAGTGTACGAACAACTCCTGAAAGTATGCTTCACTCTTTGAAGGTTTTGATTTGGCATTGAACATGACAAGTTCACAAATAATGCAAATTAATATTCGCTTGGCTTTCTTTTCAGTTCGCTTTCATTGTAGCTTTTTGCATTTTGTATTTATGCGTGACTGTATGTGTGCATATGTGTTTGGCTGTGCATGTGTGTTTAAGTGAGTGTGTGTGATATAAAAATAAAAAAATGTGCCATTTGTGTGCAAATGTTTTTGGCAGACAGTGTGCATTTTTACCTGACTTTCAGTTACGAGAGAACTGAAATTTATGCAGAAAAAAATTTTGATGTAAAAAATGTTGGCTTTCAATTTTAAAATAATATTAATAAAAACGTCAGAGTTGTACAGTGAATAGTTTCGTGAACCTCTTAGCTAGTTGCTCCTGAAAATATGCTCCTCTTTGCACATGAATTGCACTTACCACATTTATGTACAATATGCAATGGGAACGTAAAGTTTGCAGCATATTTTCAGGGGCCACAATAGATACCACAAAGATTTCTAAATACATATCAAAGTTGTATATTTTCTTGTAGGTATAAACAAGGAATGATTTAGTCCTGCTACGGTATAATAAATTACTTCCAAGATCCTCTTCGCATGATGTTTAAAACAAATGAATATTGAGACAAAGTTGTCCCTTAAGCTGCAGAGTGACTTAAAACAGAAGCGGAAAACAGAAACAGAATCTTGTGCATTTGTAACAGAAACTACAAAATGTAACGACAGAAATTGAACGTTGGCGACAAATAGAAACAACTCACGATCAGTTGTTATGAGCTTTATGTCACTCTGCTCCTTTAGTCCACCTTTATATTTATCTGAACATGTTGGCATCTACCATATTACTTTATTTGTACACAAGGCTAGTTTACATCAGATATATACACGTTCCACTACAAGACCCCAGACGGACACACAAATATGGCTAATTCAACTCTTAAAGTGAAGATGATCAAGAATACCTCAGTTACTCCCACGCATCCTCATACAATTCAAGTAACTATTCAACACACAACTTAAGCGCCCAAATTTAATTAATATCTTTTCCCTTTTTAGGGCGTAGAGTATAAAATGAATCTCTCAAGGGCAAGTGAAACAAATGTATGTATATATATTTTTCAATATTTTCACACACGATACTCTTTTATAGTTCCCTTGGCACTAAATTTAATATAAATGTTTAGCATATGATTTGAAAAAATGTTAATCGTTTCATAATTGCCTGCAATTATATAAAATACACACAATATGTATATATATATATATATATATATATATATATATATATATATATATATATATATATATACATATATATATATATATATATATATATATATATATCTAATATATATCTAATATATATATATATATATATATATATATATATATATATATATATATATATATATATATATATATATATACATATATATATATATATATATATATATATATATATATATATATATATATATATCTAATATATATCTAATATATATATATATATATATATATATATATATATATATCTAAGTATATATATATAACCTATTTATATATATATAATATATTCATATTTCTATCGAATATTTCGAGCCTGAAGTGTCACTAATATTAGGCACCTAAAAATATGCAATACAATGTATATTAAAATTATTGTTGCCACTCTCTCGGGGGACGCAAGCTCATTCCAGCAACAACAACTACACCAGCAGCAGCAGTGGCAGCAGCACGACCCAATCTAATGCGAAATTGCGTGACTGCACGAATCAATAAAATCATTTCTCCGAAACACAGCCAAATGGAAATTGAGTGAAATTGTAATTATATAGTGACGCCATTAGTAATTTTCGACTTGAGCTGAAGCAGCCGACATTAGTGAATTATGACAGGCAATATTTTGGTCGGTTGGGGGCTCTTTTCGCCTAATCTCCCTACACGCTCACCTGAGGCGCATGCATTCAATGAAGTGTTTCTGCTTGCAACAACAATGTGGAGGCATAACATTAACGCTTAAGCTGGCCGACTAGGTATGCGCTTTGGTGTGACATTGCTACCAGGCAAGTATTGCGATCAGATAAAAGCGCCACGCCTAGCATACTCAATTCAGAGCTTATACTCCAATCTATTGTAGCTGTGTATCATTCAATCAAGGGAACGAGCGTCTGTATTGTCTAATACACCATAAAGGAGCACGCTAAAAGTAGGCCATACTTATTATTATGTAGTTACTCGTATGTCAAAATCACAGATAACTTTTAGGGTGTACCCTTATAGTGTGGTAAACGATGCGATCGTTCGTTACGAGTTGGTGAAAGGTGTTGTGGTTTAAATGTTTATTAAAGACTTGAACAGATCTGAATTGATCATTGCACAAGTAGTTGATATCGTCATCCCATCGAAGAAATGAGGATACGAGTATCTTGAAGAAGACTTCACAAGCTTGGCTTAGAAGAAAGGAAAAGTTGGCTTAAAGATTAGCAACAAACAGAGGCTGATAAGAGGTTCCTGTTAAGTAACTTTCTTTGAGCCAAACGAGGGATAAGGAGAGATTGCGTGAGTATTGTTAAAGAAATAATGGTGAGGATAATTTTAACAATACTCAAGCAACCTTTATTTATCCATCGTTTGGATTGAAGAACTTTGCTTAACATGAATCTCTGATCTGCCTCTGTTTAGTGTTGGTAATTCTTAAGCCAACTTTTCTTTGCTTTTAAGCCAAGATTGTGAAGTCTTCAAGATACTCGTATCCTTATTTATTCTATGGTAATTCTTAAATTTTCATTTCCTTTTAAGTCAAGATTGTGAAGTCTTCTTTAAGATACTCGTATACTTATTTATTCTATGCGATGACGATATCAACTGTTCAATTGATCATAGCACAGATCAATTGAGATCTGTTTAAGGCTTTAATAAATAGATATATCACCTTTCACCAGCCAAGATTGTGAAGCCTTCTTCGAAGAACTATGCTTATCATGCATCTATGCACTATGTGAAGGGAAAGGATCTTATTAGGATGTTAAATAGGATGTTGTAAGAATGTTATATAGATAGATAGATGATTAGATCAAAGCTAAAGGAACGATTTCATAAGGATATAGTCTAATTACAAAACTCAAAATGAAGACTCCCAGGGCCATATTTGAAACGTTTCGATTGTCATAACAATCAAATTAGAAAAAAGAGATTTCTATGATTAGGCTAGAATGACGGGTGGAGATTCATTTAGCAGGCTAAAGTTTGAACCGAACCATGACAACAAAATATCCCTTCGAGAATGAGTCAAGAGCAGTGCGAAGGCCTATGCGAACTATTGTCAAATGTGGCCTTCAAATATCGAAGGTACATATAAATAAATGTTCCTTATATTACCGAATTTTGATTCGCTCATATTCATAAGGACATAGTCAAACTGTCACGCCACCCTGCTCTAACTGAGCACTCTCCAAAGGTTAAACTTGCGAATATTAACAGTAGCTCATTAACATCTCAATCATCAAGACAACTATTGAAGTAAAAATAATAAAAAATAATTTAACCTCTCATATTGTGGACTCTTTTGTAGACTCCCTCGTAGCAAGGCGTGTCAGTCAAGATAATAGCTGCAACTTCTTGTGCGAGTGTTTAAGCCATAGATAAACATCTCATGGGTCACTCCTGATATCGATTGCTCAGCACTTGAAGCAATTCATTATCCATGAATGACCAGCAAAAGAATCAAGTGGCATATTTTCTGATTGATGCCTGTGAACTGCTCTCTGCATATGTATGGGTGGATTTGTGTATGTGGCAGTGTATTTATAACTTGCTCTGTTTTTCTCCACTTAAGAGCTTTATTTAATAATTTAGCTTGACATTTGTGTGCCTACATTTTGCTGGCGATTTCTACCTGGCCACATATCGAAACGAAAATCACCAGCGCTGATATTTACGAGTATTGAAAATGAACAGGGACGAGAAAGTAATCACAAATGCCATTTTATGTCTAAACAGGCACTCATGTGTTTAATTTTGATTTCGTTCGCCGATAATTATGTATGCACACGGGTACTCCTGCACGAGTGGGATACTTCAGTGTAAGTAAAAGTATGAGAGACTTTGTTGGGGAAAAGCAATTATGGCTCACCCCAAAGGACGCAAACTACGTCAACGCAGAACAATTCAGAGGTACAGTTTGTCAAAAAATGTTGGTTCTTTTTGTGTAGCAACTTACTCCTATAATACCCAGCAGTTTCCCAGATTATAGACCATTGTACCTTAGATAGATGCGGCAGAAAGAGTAGAGAGATAGGAAAGTTTTCAGTGGGGGGAATGGGAACAAGAAAAAGTTCAAAAGTCACTCTTCTTTGAACTTCCTAGTTTCAATTATGAACCTAAGAATATCGGGAAGAGGAAGAGTATGAACATTATTCATACTTAATACATCACCACCCAAAGCTTTAGTCTTATTCTTGCGTAAGCTGGACAACTACAGAGGAAGTGTTCGTTAGTCTCGTCCCACTGAAGACATGATTGGCAAGTCGGATCGTCGATGATACCCAATGTGACCACATGTTGACCACATGTGTTGTGCCCAGTGATACACCAAACAGCGATGTCAGGTCCTTTCTGTTGAGTTTTAGAAGAAAGGTCGCTAATTTCCTGTCTGGTTATTTCACGAAGCACTTAGCAATTCTGCTTGACCTCAGCTCGGACTACCTCCTGTTGTGGTCGTTGATACAACGCCTGATCATAGCAGAACTGATACCAAAGAAAGGTTCCAGACCAAATGGTGAGATTGCAGAGCCTTAATTGGCCAACTTGTCGGTCCCGCAATACCACAATGCCCCCGGAACCCAGATAAGACTTAACCTATTGTGTTTTACAACATTGTTCAGTTGTGTCTGACATTCACTGACCAATTTCGAGCACCAGGCAGGGTTAGCAAGGGCCTTGGCTGTCACTGCAGAAGACTATACACCTCCTTTGCCATTACACGCAGAACTTTGCATTTCTGCAAGAGCTCCTCCTCCTTTTGTTGGTAGAGTCCACGAATCCGCTGATACAATGTAGGTCATTGCAGAACTGATATAACGGAAAGGTTCCGGACCCGAGTGTGAAATTGCAGAGGCTTCATTGAGCAACTTGTCGGCCACCTCATTCCCGCAATACCGCAACTCCCAGTAACCCAGATAAGACACAACCTATTGCGATTTGCCACACAGTTCAGTGTTGCCTTACATTCACTGACCAATTTCGAGGAGCAAATAAGTTTAGCAAGGGCCTTTAGTGCCGCTTGGCTGTCACTGCAGATGCCTAAGCACTTCCTTTGCCATTTCCTCTCAATTACCCAGCACGTCACGTTCAGGATAGCGAATAAGACTGACGTGGTCTTTCCTGTGGTAATAAAGTACTTAGTTCATTATCTTAAAGTATCAACCAGATCTGAAGTTTTGGATCCTTCAGTGTAGAAGACATGAAGTAGACCCCAAAGCAAAATCTCTGGACTCAACCATTGATCTCGTTCCCGGAACGTTATTTCATGTCTCACTCTTTACTTCATGTCTGACAGAGGGCACACGATTGTCTACTGGCATCTTGAATAGTATACACTGTTCCAACAACTGCTGGTGTATCTGGCTGAGCCCAATGTATACTTCGTCTTGCCAGACTCCGTTAAGTCTGAGCCTGCAGGCCTCTTTCATTGCCTCCTTACGGATCAAAATATCCAGGGTAAGCAATTTTAGTAGGTCATTAAGTGGGTCACCTGAGGTAGTGCTCATTGCACCAGTGATACCCAAGTTAACAGTCCTTTGTAGCCTTGTAAGAGAGGATGTTGTGGATTTTACCAGGGTGCCTTTCCACCATTCTACCGAGGCATATGTGATTATGGGTCTCATAAGAGTAGTGTTCATCCAGTACACCACCGCAGGACTTAGGCTCCATAGAAAATATGTTGGATTCAACCCGTTTGAAGTTGATTGAACAGTGTGGCTGCAAAGGACATTTACGTTTTTATTGATTATATAATAAATCACCACACAATATATGCCTGTAATATTAACCGTCTGGAAACGTCGTCAATTAACATATTAATTTGAAATTAATCAACTTAAGCGGTGCTTGAGTCAGCATAACAGCATCCTAACCAGACGCGACGCGCGGAGGATAACCACAAATCAAACAAAGCAATAAGGAGACTAGCAGATGCCTGCCATGTGGGTTGGCAGGCGCATGCAAATACACCAGAGGATACGGATAAAGCCAACAAAACACACACTTTGACACATACGCATACACACTCAAAACAGATTTCCATACACTCTCATACAAATTCAGCCAACCGCACAAACATGCACGCTTAATTACGCTCTGAAGACGTCTCTGCGAGTTATCGATTGGACATAAATTATGTATGCAAGTGGCTGGAGATAAAATATCTCACGTCTAAGTGTCATATTATGTAATTAAGCCATTTCGCAGACATATCATATAAGCAATTTGTAGATACGTGTACTCTAAGCCAACACGCACGGGTAAAGTCACCAGCAGCCAGAGCAATATCAGGCCGAGTATACTGCTAAAATACCCTTCGATTGAAAGGTAATGGAAGCCCCACTCCTAAACTCACCCAACTCAAATATGGTGGCAGCTGAGGATGTCGCCTATGAAATGAAAATGTTAAAAATTCAGTATAATTACATATGTAAAAGAGCGACAGGACGAAAACGGTTGCCACGCTAATTTAAAACTGGGCGAAAAGAAAATGCTCGTTGACAACCACAAAAAAAAAACTGATAAGAAGTGAACAAAGAAGACAACCCAAAATCCCCCAAAATAATACAAAAAAGTTCCACAAATTTGGCCCTTCTCATGAACGCTTACCACCAAATTTAAATGAGGTAAAACTTTGACCATTTCCCTGCACCGCACGTGCACATGTCAAGGCATAATGCCAAAGCATCAACGCCAGCGCCAACTTCAACGTTTAACATGAGTTCAACTTTGTGGAATATTTCGGGCCAAGTGCTGAGACAGTGCGGGCAACTTGGCAAGTGAGTGGTGTGGCCAGCGTCAACGGCGTGAAGGCCAATAAGAGCAGCAGCAGCAGTAGCAGCATTAGCAGCAGCAGCAGCAGCAGCAGCAGTAGCAGCAACAGCAGCAAAAAAGTGGTCAAATTAAAAATTAATTACTTGGAAAATTGTTGAACTGTCTGCGGGAAAAGTGAGGGCATTTCCATAACTTTCGTCCTTTCTAGTTAGCGTGTATAATTTATGTTGTACATGTCCTTTGTCCGAAAAAAAAACGTATTTTCTTGAGTTTGCCTATTCCGAAAGTTTTCCTTGTTTTGTCTTCTGCTTCCTCGCTGACGGTCGATGTGGACTCATGCCAAACGTCTGTCAGCACTGAATACCTGAGTGTTTCATTTGACTGCTCTGGCTTTTAAAGTTTTGGTTATTTGGCATTTTGTTAAAAAACACAAAAGTTATTCTCAATTTTGGTTTAATATTCAAATTAAATATTTCATTCCACAGACGGCGCCGCTAAAGCTGAAGAGCAATAGACGCCTACCAACTGGCTGTGTGAATATAGATATTCTAAGGATTAGCTCTGTAGTTGAACTCAACTCAACAAAATCTTCAAAAGCCACCACAAATCAATTCAATAAGGAGACAGGAATAGCACTCTGAAAGGACATACAGCCTTAAATATACACAGAAAATAGCTTGAGATGTCAAGGAAAGAATTCTTTCTATATTTCATTTTTATGCCTGTCAAATGAACTACTAATCCGAAAGGATATAAAAGTTATGAATATTACGACGACAACACAAGTTGTAGTAAGTAGAAAGCATGATAGAACAATAGATGGTGAATGTGTCAATATATGGGCATAGTCAGCAAAAGGCAGATCATAACAAGGTTACCAACATGTCCTTCACTAAGAGACTGCATATAAAAATAGCAGCTCTATCTAATGGAATATACTTAAGTAACACTTAAATAAGTTAAAATGTTGAAATATTCGTAGAAAGGATTTATTCATTCTGTACCTAAGAAAACCCCAAGAGGAATATGGACAATTCTAATCCATGTCATTGTTCCAAGTCCAATAATGTTCGATTGGGAATCAGCATAAGTAATTCTCATTATCATAGTATGTGTTACAACAATTTCTATGGAACAATAGCAATCAACTAACCAAAGACACGGAATGTTTGTTGATCTTCGCACTAGCAATCATAGCATCCTTACAGTATCCTTAAACATCCATTAACGAAAATCCTTCAAGTGAATCAATCATAAAGGACTTCGAGGCACCTTGAATAGGATATAAGTTGCTCAGATTAGGACTCTTATAACTGACCAGAACGTGAATACTTGAAGAAGCTGTAAAGTTAGTGTCCATTCTAGAGAGGTGTGGAAAGGAATTCCTTCATGGACAGAATACGACTCATACTCGTATATGTAAGTAGCAACTGCGCTTGGTGGGAACAGTGATGCCCTTCATAAATCCCTTTGTACACCAAAAGCAACACTGTTCATTGCCGTACTCCATGGGGTAAATGCCGCCACACAAAACCGCTCGATCACAATGAAATTTATTTATTTATTTAATTATAAATTATTAATTATTTTTATTTATTTATTTAGTTTTTTATTCGATTTGAATTTATTTTATTTTAATTTTTGTTTCAATTTATTTAATTAAATTATAAAATGTATAAAATAAATTCTTTAATTTTTTATACAATTAATAAATTAAATTTTTTTTATTTAATTATTTTACTTTAAAAAAATTTTTTAATTTGTTTTTTTAATTTTTATTCGATTTGAATAAAATTTTTTTTTTATTTCTATTTATTTAATTAAATTATAAAATGTATAAATTAAATTCTTTAATATTTTTATACAATTAATAAATTAAATTATTTTAATTTAATAATTTTACTTAAAAAAATTATTTTAATTAATTTTTTATATTTTACTCGATACGAAATAATTTTTTTTTTTTTTTTGTTTCAATTTTTTTAATTAAATTATAAAATGTGTAAATTAAATTCTTAAATTTTTTTATACAATTAATAAATTAAATTATTTTAATTTAATAATTTTCCATAAAAAAATTGTTCTAATTTATTTTCTAGTTTTTATGCATTTAAAACGCTTCCAATTGTTTTTAATTTTGGTTTATATTAATTTATTATTAATTAATATAGTTTTTTTAATACCATTTTATAATTTTTTGTATGTTTCTGGCAATTGTTTTAATTTTTAATTATATTAATTAAATATTAATTAAAAATTGTTTATTGCAATTTAAATTTTATAAATTTTCTATTGTTTTTAAATTTTAATTTTATTATTTTATTATTAATAAAAGATTTTTTTCAATTACACTTTTAACATTTTTTTTTTGCATCTTTGCAATTTTTTTTATTTTGAAGTATACTAATTTATTATTAATTAAAAATTGTTTGTTTCAATTTAAATTTTATAAATTTCTTATTGCTTTTAAACTTTAATTATATTATTTTATTATTAATAAAATAATATTTTTCAATTACACTTTTATCAATTTCTTTTGCATCTGGCAGTTTTTAATTTTTAAATAAATTAATTTATTTTTAATAAATAATTTCTCTTTCAATTTCAATTTTATTCATTTTTCAAGTATTCTTAATTCTTAATTATATTAATTTATTATTAATAAATAATTGTTCGTTGCAATTAAAATTTTATAAATTTTTCAATTGTTATTAATTTTTATTTATATTAATTTATTGTTAAAGAATAATTGTTCGTTTTAAAAATTTTTTATAGTTCTGACAATTATATTTCATTTTTATTTATTTTATTTTATTATTTATAAATGATTGGTTTTCATTATAAATTTTATCAATTTTTCAATTATTTTTAATTTTTATTTATATTATTTTATTATTTATAAATATTTTTTTTCAATTTCACCAATTTAGACTTGAAAATAAATATCGCACTTTTTTCAAAATATTTTTTATATAATTTATTTTTTAACTTAGAAACGGAAATGACCTCCGCATTTTTGTGCCTCCACAAAATAACAACAAATAACTGAAACAATTTAAAATAAATAATTTCAAATAAATTTTATTTTTTCTTCCTTACTTTTCTTCTCGTTCTTTATACAAAAAAATTCTTTATACAAAAATAGTTAATGTTCAAATACTCCTCCGTGGATAATCTCTACTACCGATTCATGGCATTCGTAATGAAGGTTCTCACAGAATTGACACTCGTGTACACGCCGGGGAAGCCACTTTGGGCACAACCCACACCGAACGACACAATGCCGCTCAATCTTCCATCGGAGACAGCGGGCCCGCCGGAGTCACCCGAACAGGAGTCTTTCTTGCCCGGCACCGAAGCACAGAACATGGTTTTCGTTACTTTCTTCCTACCCCGATATTTGCTTGAGCACGACTTCTTCGACACAACTTTCACACGCACCGTATACATCTGATCCGGGGAGATTTTATTCTTCTGGCTCAGTCTGCCCCAACCGGAGACGGTGACAAGCTTTCCCACTGACATTGGCCCGCTGCAGAGCGGTATGGCTGCTATATCGTCGCCCTGCATGGGACTCACCAATTTGAGAACGGCCACGTCCATGTGCATCGATGACGCGGTCCACTGTGGCGAATGGAAGATTTCCACTACTTGACGTGTTACTCCGCCTCCGGAGATGAACGTAGCGCCAGCCACCACAGTGAGGTCGGACGCACTTTTATCTGCCACACAATGTTCGGCTGTGACAACATGCTGCAGTGACACCAATGTCCCGCCGCAGTAAAATCTTCCGAAGTGCCTCAAAGAGACCAGATATTTGCGATTATTCACGGTTGTCGCTATACCACCCACGATTCTACTACTAACTGAGGCACTTTGCGTTTGACCAACATAGCCAAGCAGCACGAGCGGCAACAACAATAGAGATAACGACACTGTATCTAGGGACATATTAATTTTTCCCTGCGGTACTGTGCTGAATCAGCGAAAATGAAGGCAGTATTTATACACCCAGAAGAGAGTTTGACATCGAGAACATTTGTGCAAATAATTTGTTTGAATAAAGATCTCAGAAACTGCTTTTACGTACTCGTAATTAGCCAAGCAGAATTCAGTTTTACTGTTTTAAGTTTTGCTCACCTGCGTCACACTATTGGCTTATGAGTTAAGCTTAAATTGCGATCGTAAGGTTTGGCAAATTGTGCCAACTTTTGACCTGTATCAAGGCCCAACAATATAGCACAGTGTCAGAGAACTTTTACTGGAGATTGTTTCGTAATTTGCTATTTTTTAACATCAGTATTCATCATTTGTTTGGAACATTGTTTGACACGATAACAAAATTTTGAAGGTAGTTTTTCTCAACAATATTTGCATACATAAATTTAGTTAGCCTACATTAGCATACAGTGTTGACTCGATAATAATGTTTAGAACATAAAAATACATAGAACGCAAATGCTGTTAATTCAGATATGGAACCATTTCTTCTCTTTATTTTTTGTGAGTTGCTTAACTTTTTAGTCTATAGAAGAAAACTGAAATATTTGCATGATTCAAGAGTAGAGCTTTTAGAATTAGCGAGTGAATACTGTATTCAAATCACACTTCGACATGTATATTTTTTCGCATTTTCGTGTAATTTAAATTTTATATTTCTATATGCTGATATGCTGATTTTTATGAGAGACAATAGAGCCACAGTCAGAGTTTATTAAACACATCCACACATGATCGAAATTATATGTACATTCTATTCCAAATGACATAAAATAAATAATGACAAAATATATTCTTTCATAATTATAAAAAGCTTTTCAATATTGTTAAGTATTAATTTTTATAAAATTGGGTGACGCTCTTAAAAAACACCCTATATACATACAGGTAATTTTTAGCCCCATGTTCTTCAAAGGTTCTCACATATGTATCCACGAATCACACTCTTAAAGGAATACCGTATATAGACACAATTTTTAACCCCATGCTCTTCAAAAGTTCTCACATAAGTGTCTACGAGTCACTCTTCTTAAAAATCACCCTATATACAAACTATTTTTAACCCCATTCTCTCCAAGAAACCCCACATATGTGTGTACGAAGCGTGCTCTTAAAAAACACCCTATATATACAAAAGTTTTAACGCCACGGTCGTCAAGAGACCTCATCTATATGTCTATAAATCACGTTCTTAAAAAAACAGCCTATATATACAGAACTCTCAACACCATGTTCTTCAGAAGCTCTAACATAAGTGTGATATAGACAATTGTGTGCCCTATGTTCTTCAAAAGTCCTCACATTTGTATATACGAATCACGCTGTTTAAAAATCACCCTTTTTATACACAGTTTTTAGCCCAATATTCTTCAAAAGTTGTCACATATGTGTCTACGCGACACACTTCGTAAAAAATACCCTATATATATATATATATATATATATATATATATATATATATATATATATATATATATATATATATATATATAATATATATTATATATATATATATATATATATATATATATATATATATATATATATATATATATATATATATATATATATATATATATATATATATATATATATATATATATATATATATATATATATATATATAATATATATTATATATATATATATATATATATATATATATATACACACAATTTTTAACCGCATGTTCTTCATAATTCCTCACATTTATATCTACGAATTACGCTCTTAAAACACATCCTATATATAGACAATTTGTGAACCCCATGTTCTTCAAAAGTCCTCACATATGAATCTACGATCACAAATATGTATGTCTATGAATCACAATCTTAAAAAACACCCTATATTAAAACAATTTTTCTTCAAAAGTCATCACATATGTGTTTACGAACCACGCTCTTTAAAAAACACCCTTTATATAAAGAATTTTTACCCCATGTGCTTCAAAAGTCTTCATATTTGTATCTACAAATCAGGCACAGTAAAAAGCGCCCTATATATAGGCAATTTTTAACCCCATGTTCTTCAAAGTCCTCACATATAAGTCTACAAATCACGCTCTTTAAAAAACACCCTTTATATAGAGAATTTTTTACCCCATGTTGTTCAAAAGTCCTCACATTTGTATCTACGAATCACGCTCTTAAGAAATACCCTATTTATAAACAATTGTTAACCCCATGTTCTTCAAAAATCCTCACATATGTGTCTACGAATCACGCTCTTGAAAAAACACCCCTTATATATACAATTTTTAACCCCATCATCTTCAAATGTCCTCACATATGTGTCTACGAACCACGCTCTTAAAAACACCCTATATATGGCAAATTTTTAACATCATGTTCCTCAAAAGTCCTCACATATGTGACTGCCTCATGACACTCACTTGCACTTGCTTATGCTTCTATTTACAGGGTGTTCCTCAGTCGGTGCTAACCGACTTCCTGATTTCCCTTCACCCATTTAACTTGTGTATCATTTTAATAAATTCTGCCAATATTATAAACACAATATTAAAATGATGGTGTTATTTCCAAAAGATGTATTATTATAACGCCTAAAAATAGGCCACACAACACAAACTTCTGTGTGTATACACAGTGTTAGACGTTTATCCATAAATATTTATTACTCTTAAAAATGTCTCCGCAAACAAAATGTTCCACAACAAAGAACAGCAAAGCAAGGATAAGAAAACACAACCAGCACAAGAACTAAAAATGTCTGCGCCCAAGGACACCCCCATTAGGGCATAAAGACAGACATATTCCGCACATTAGTATAAATATGCTATTAATAAATAAGTTACCCAAATGCGAACACGGAGGAACGCACGTGTATTAACTCCGATATAGGTAGACTGGAAAGATATTATGAAGTATGTGTAAATTACATGCTGGCACACGATGCCACACTCACCTTGCGGGCGCTGCTTCTGGTCAGGAAACAGCCTGTAGTAGCGCTATCGCACATTAATTTCGTGTTGAACGTTTTTTTTTTACACTAATAAACACCACAAAAAAGAATCAATGCAAAGTATTTCGATGTGTAGGCGGCAATCCGACGGACGGAGGCGACCGTGAGACCTCGAGACAGAGCAACCGAACGACCGACTTCAGCAGCTGAAAGACTGAGCGTGTGAGTTGTAAGCACAATGACGGCGTTACGCGTGAACACCACGCAAAGAATAGCCGCGTGCACGCCTACTTACAGCGAGAGCAGTTGCTACGCGGGCTGGCAGCAAACGCAGCAGCAGCTAAGAAAGAAAGCGCCGTTGACGTCGTTGTTGTTGTTGATGGTGTTGTTGTTATCGTTGTTATTGTAGGGGTGTTGTTAGTGTGGTTGTTGTTGTCGTTGTATTGTAGGGGTGTTGTTACTGTGGTTGTTGTTGACTTGGGTGTTGTTACAGTTGGTTTTGTTGCTGTTATTGCTGTTGTCGTTGTTATTGTAGGGGGCGTTGTAACACTAGTTGTTATTTTCGTTGGTGTTTTTACTGTTGTTGTTGTCTTCGTTGTTATTGTAAGGGGTGTTGTTACTGTGGTTGTTGTTTTTCTTGGTATTGTTACCGATGTTATTGTTGCTTTACTTATTTTTGTTGTCGTTGCTGTTGTTGTTATCGCTGTTGTCACTGTTGTTGTTGCTGTTGTTGTTGCTGCTATCGTAGTCAGCCCGGATGAGGCCCCTTTCAAGGGATACAACTGTTGTATAGGAACAACCGTCTCAGAGGCTCTGAGAGTTGGGGTCAAAAGAAAGTGCTTGAGCTGATAATTTGTATGCCTGAAATTGCCTGGGTTGTTATCCTTGTTGTTGCTGGTAATAGTTGTTGTTGCTATTCTTATTGTTGTTGCTTGAACTCGCGCCCCGTTAACCAAATTCAAATTCAAATGGCAATCGCAATCGAAGACGACAGGTGTACACACACAAGTATCTCGTTGTGCCTCGGTGCGTGCGTTGGCATGTCCTTAAATTGGACGCAAGCTTTCTGCGAGTTCGAGTGTGGCGGGCTATTTCACTGTTTGTGTAACTGAGTGTGTTTGTAAGTTTGCGTCTGTGTTGTTGGTGTGTTTATACGTCTGGGTATGTGAGCTTTGGTATACCACGAATTTTTCGGTAAGGCAGGACGGATTTTGGTATTCTCTTCTTTTTTTGTCTTTCCTTATATTCCTTTTAATTTTTTTCTCTTTGTTTCCTTTTGTTTTTTGTTGTTGCTGTGCTTTATTTTTCGTTGTGTTGAACCTGACGGTAGGTCGCCGTCGTTAGTTGGAATGTTGCCTCTGTTTCGTATGGGGAGACGCGTTTAATATATACGCAACGGCGTCGTTGTACACACACATTCTTGCTCACATACGCACTCTCAGTATATATACACACACACTCATATTCCTACTCATACATTCGCATTAAAGTAGAGTTGCTAAAGCACTTGGGATTGGATTGTTGTATACGGCGGGAATAATTTGATACAAGTGATACGGGCTCGCTCCAATGTTTCGCTTGCCTCTTCTTCTGATGGTCCTGATGGTTCGTGGTGGCAGTTGTGTGGTGTGTGTTCTTGTCGTTGTTTGTGTTGCTTTAGTTGTTGTGGTTGCTGCTATTTTTTCGGTGGTAACTTAGTTCGCTTGATATAATTCTTTTCGATTTCGTTTAAAGGTTTTTCTTTTCTCACTTAAATTTTGTTTCTTTTGGATTAGTTTTCAGATTAACTGCGGTGGTGGTGTTGTTAAACATTTCCTACACTTATGTTCATAGCTAATAATATATAGATATATATATATATATATATATATATACATATATTTGTGTGTGTGTTTGTTTGTGAGCTCTTTAGTTTTTATTTTTCTATATTTTTTTTAAATAAGTTTTATTCTCCTACATTAAAAACACTTTATTTTCTATTTTTCCGCATATTAAGTTGGGTGGAAATATTTTGGTCAGACAGACACAACAGCAAAGAAAACCGAATGAAATTTCTTTGTTATTTTTCATCAAATTTGTGGGTTTTTCCATTGCCTTTGATAAGATTACAACGTAGCTCAATTTATACATCATCGTTACCACAGGTCATCACTAAATTAATTTCCTTTTATAGCTTCGTTTGTGCGAATTGCACTTCTTAAGGAGCCGCCGGGCAGCTGAAGATGTTGTGTGGGTGAGGAGCCCGAGGAGCTTTCGAGGGTGATAGGAAGATGTCGTAAACAATGTTAGTAGCAATTGATACGACCGCTCGAAGCTAGAAAATGAAACTCCATAACCATGCTTTGTACCATTTCCAGTAGCAATCGATGCCTTTGTAGCAATCGATGCCTTAGTCTAAATGTAACCGCAAATTAAATGTGAATATGTGTGGATTTATAAAACTGTAGAGAAATTGAGGAACCTAACATGATTCACGTTGCTTTAGATATGCTTTTCATGCATGTGATAGGAGGCTCTTATAGGAAATATAATACCGTCACATACAATAAATGAATTGATATAGAGAGAGGCTAAAGCTGATCTGACCTGATCAGAATATTGGTAATTTAAGTTACATTCACAGACTTTGTTATTTCGGTGACAAGTTAGCAAATTGGTATCATGAAAGTTGTATATACCTAGCAAAGTATGTTGAAGATTGGAAAGAGCGTTGGAATATGTGTATTGACTGCCTTGAAGATTTCTTTTAAGGGAATAAAATAAATATCAATGACTAGTTGAACATAAGGTATACCCAAATTGTGTGTCTGTTGAACTTAATTGGCTAATAGAACTACTAATTTGAAGCTGTCCGCAAAAAGTTCAGTGGGTATTCCTAATATCAAAAGTCTACATAAAATACCCCTGAAAGATCATAGTCCTTACCCTAATTATTGAGATATGCTTGCATATTGAAGCTAATTAGCTAATAGAAGTATAACTACTGTATTTAAAATCAATTGAAATAATGTCAGTGGGGATTCCTCATATGCAAAGTCTATCTAAACCACTCCTGGAACTTCATAGTCCTATACATGTCCATTGGCTAATAGAAGTATGACTACTGTAGTCGAAGCGAATCGAAACTATTTCAGTGGAGATTCCTCATATCCCAAGTATACACAAACTACCCTTGGTTGGTCCAACTCAGAAAGAATATTTGACAATTACTGCCATTTCGAAGCAATCAAAATAAATTAAGAAAAAGTCTCACCAAAAGGCTTCCTCACTCTATCAACTCCCAAAGACAACTATTTGCGAGTCATCATCTACCACAACTAATTTAAGATAATCTTCAAGGACCCTTATCTTAAGTGAGTTGTGGAAAATAAAGGTACTTCGCCACACCAGAACAAAATATTAACAGGGTCAAACTAAGATTGAGTTTCTGATTCTTGTATTTTAATAAATTTGAAGCTACTCGTATACAAATATTTATTATAAAAAACATAATAATTTACTTGATATTCTGTGTTATCTTCATACAATTTATAATCCTGAGAAAAAATATATTGGGCCAGGTGGGAACATGACTCCTAAATACCAGGGGTTGAGAGACTATCGTAAGAGTGGCCACAATTTTATTGACAGAGATGAGTAAATGAAACACATCGTTATAGAAAATGCATATATTGCAACAAGCAAAACTGATTCATAAAAGAGTCAAAGAAATTTGAAGAAGTGTAACTTCTCTTTCACAATCCTCTATTCACCATTCCAGGCTTAGTATACAATGGGCTTTAGTGCCTGAGTCCTTGACGACCTCCTTCTACAGCGGCTATCCGGCCTATCCCACTTCTATTACATTCTTTCTATAAACAAAACTTGAGCAATAATCACTGGAAGGCAAATAGTAGAACCCCACAACTTCCAATATTCTTTCATATCATGGGTCCACATATTGTTCTGCTCATTATAAGAAAATTTACAAACCAGAGAACACAGAGAAAGGAACGTCTTTTTCGCTGCCAGCGTCAGTAGCGGACATACTACTATTTTGAGTGCATTCACCACGATTCTGAATAGTTTCACCACGATTTTCAGTGGATTCGTGTACAATGTCCGTCTGCTTTATTTCGCTGCTTTGCCGTTTGACGTTTAAGTTTCTTTCCTCTGAGTTCTCTGGCACAAACTATTGCTTGTTTTTCGGAGCAGAACTCTTCATACTGGAATTGAGCACCATGACCACAACGAAGAGTGTGCAATATTTCACCCTGTAACAGAAGCATTTGTGGCTGGTCCAGGGGGAGATATATCCACTCTGAGCACTGAGCCTCTTAAAACTTGGGAGCGCTTAGAGAATAAACTCATAGTAACAGAAGAATGCAGTTGATTTTTTAGATCTCTCTCTCTCTCTCCCTCCCTCCCTCTCTCCCTCACTCTCTCTCTCTCTGTCAGTCTGTCTGTGCTGTCGTCACTTTGAAGTACACAAGTTCAACATTGTCATTTCAAATTAAATAATCGTATCTGCTAACTCTGCTTTAATTGTCTTTCGAGTGCAGTGGTAGTGGTGAGCTTTACATCTAGTATTGCAGGGGTCTGAGTTCCTAGTATCCAACTTTGCTTAGGCATTGATTGCAGGTAGTTGTACTCTCAACTCTGACGTATAGCGTGATAGTAATGAGATCATGTCAAATATTATATAACAGCAATTAGGGGCCCTCAATTGAAACGTGTTTCAGTAAAATAAACAGTGCTTTATATTCAAACAATATTCACGCGTTCAGCAATCATATCAAATATTTAAAAACATATTATTCAGGTGCTGTGACTACTTGCGTCATATAAAGCAGTTTCTTTTTTGAAGCTTGTTCTTCGAAAGTTGTTGTTCGCAAAAAGTTTAGCATTCTCAGCAGTAGAGTCGTCTGTAAAGCGTTGTCCTATATCTCCACCAGTTTGCGTTGTCGCCTCTCTTTGTACCCTGCCTCTATTTGTCTCCCGTTAAATGTTATTTGAATTCATCAGTTTTCTCTGTCAATTAATACTTCTGTTGAGCGTTGTTTTCATTATTCTCCAGCAAAGTACTTGTTTGGGGACTCCCCTCGCTCTATTCAATAATTTTGACAAACTTCTGACGTCATATGCAGTATGAAAACAATTTAAAAAAGTATTTACTTAATGAGTTTAGCACCACGTTAGTAGTGTACACGTTTAGTAGCCAGTCTATGTGGTTGATTTCTCTAATTGAAACCAGAATGACGCAAGCTATCAATACACAATTACCAGAAGCAAACTGTTTACTCACAAACATATTCCCCGATCTCTCAATTAGAGACCATTTATATTCTTATTTACGACACCGTAAACCAGAATGAAGTTGGTCTGCACGGGTTTGGAAGAAAATAGTTCTAGCAACTAACGCCTTCAAATCGAAGAGGAAAAGGTGTAGAATGAAACATATCGAGACCATTCACTGGGGCGGGATTCAAAACTGCGAAAGCACAACTGCAAGTCTAGCATACATGTCGGATTCCGACAATTAGAACCTGAAAGAAAGGTATTTGGAAGGAGTTGCTCTGGTTACTCAAAAATGTCCAGAACTGACTGAAAAGTCGTGTTAAGGTGTTTGAACTCCGAAAACAATAAACTAATGGAAGTCTGTTACCATTCCATAATGAAACCCAAGTATTTACTACTGAAAGGACTTTCGATAGTTGTTCTATTGCTTTGCTATATTACAAGGTACCTTCCAAAGTAAAGAGGACTTTCTTAAAATAGATATATATATATATATATATATATATATATATATATATATATATATATATATATATATATATATATATATAGATGAGTCCTAATATTCGCAACTACATTTGTCAGAAAGGTAGATGCCTCACTGGAATATTTAAGATGGAATTTTTCCAAAGACTTCAGAGTAATTTTAGATGATTTATTTTTATTGAAACTGATTTCGGAGTGATTTTGATATTAAAGATGGAATTATTTCAACAGTTCAGGAACTTCCAAGTGACTTCAAGTGAAGTCATTTGATTGAAAATGAATTTGGAGGGATTCTGATATTAAAGATGGAATGACTTCAAGTGACTTCAAGGACTTCCAAGTGACTTCAGATGATGTAATTTGATTTAAAGTGATTTTGGAGGGATTCTGGTATAACATATCATATCTTTTCATCAGACTTCAGGGACTTCCAAGTGACTTCAGATGACGTTATTTGATTGAAAGTTATTTTGGAGTGATTCGGATGCTTAATTGGAATTATTTCAAGAGACTTCAAGGAAGTCCAAGTGACTTCAAATAAAGTAATTTGTCTAAAAATGATTTTGAAATGATTCCGATATTAAGGATGGAATTATTTCAAGACATTACAGGATCTTCCAAGTGACTTCAGATGATTTCATTTGATTGAAAGTGATTTTGGACTGATTCTGATATTAAATTTGGAATTATATCAGAAGTTCAGGGACTTCCAAGCGATTTCAGCCGATTTAGTTTGATTGAAAATGATTTTGGAGTAATTCTCATATGTAGGAGATAATTATTTCAGGAGACTTCAGGCACTTCAAAGTAATTTTACATGGTTTAATTTGATTGAAATGACTTTGAACTAATACCCATATTGAAGATGGAATTTTTTCAGGAGACTTCAGGGACTTCCAAGTGATTACAGATGATTTTATTTGAAGGGCTCCCGGAGGGCATATGCCAATTGCAGGTATTTTCAGAGTGACACCAAAAGTTTTGCAACATTAGTTGGCAGTCACAAATCACTGCAATCAAGTGAATAATCATTCATTAATTGTAAAACAAATTATTTACATAATTCATAAGAAATTCAGGTATCCCTAAATGTATGCAATACTTTTTACATTTATTGTGCCTATTAGGAATCAACTCGAAATGTTGCTATTCCTTTACAGAGCTGCTAACAAGGCACATCTATTAAATATATCACAACTGATACACTTCCAATATTAGTGTGAATGATACTTTTGAAGGTCAATGCAGGCATACAACAGGCTTGCGGATACATGAGATTGTGACTCTACTCAGCCTCATCTTCTAAATCAACTGTAACTAAGGTCGATGGAAGCATACAACTTACTTGAGATAAGCTTATGAGTTGATATGAGCTTACGAGTACATGAGATTAAAAACTAACTAAATCAACTGTAACCAAGTCCAACAAGAAATGTGCATACATGAGGAATGGGGCTTACTTTTAAAGCATACATTTTTTTAATATTACCAAATTTTATCTGCTATAAAAATTTGTCACACAAGCAAAATGTCCAAAAAGCACTCTTAAGACTTCATACAAATGTCCCAGTGTATCCTTGTAAATCCTTCACTTTGGAAAACTGCAACTAACTGCAAAATTTTCACATTTTACTACCCCAAAAAAGGTCCTCAAAACTTTAAACATGAGTGCTCTGCCAAACTACAAGTGTGCTCATACTTGAAACAACGCTGGAGGTTTTGTTGTTGTAGTCGCACCTACAATCGGCTCTACAGCGTTTGTGGTTAGTTGCATTAAGCTCATTTTAGTTAAAATGTTGTACAAAATTTTGTTGCGGTTGCGGTTTCCTTTGAACAAATACGGCCGAATACTCGTATGCGCGGTCGCTGCTGTAACAAAAGCCCGGCAACAACTGTTTCGAGCATAGGTATTCAATAAATTTGCCACCGTTTGTAGTGCTGAAAGTGCGGGGAAGAATGTGGGGCGAGGCCGGGACACACACAACACAAATTAAAAAGTTTTGACGCATCTCCTAAAAGAAAACCAAACCCCCTAACAAACGAAATGAAACGGGAAGCGCCTATTCAACTGCCACTGCCAACCTCCCACACCCTCCCGCACGAAAAATGGCGCCGAGACATATGAATGTGTGTCCGCCTAGTGAGCGCCTCCCACTGTGCGTAGAGTGCGTGGCGTGTCATGGCGTGTCGTGTCGTGGCGTTGCGTTACATTGCGTGGTATTGTATTTCATTGTGTTGTCTGACGTGGTTTCACTACTGGTGCTGCTGTTGCTACTCTGCTTGTTGGTGGCGCTCTTGGCGTCTGAGTTCTCAAAAATGCTAAAAAAATTACATTTCGCCACTTTCGCAGACGAAAGATGAAACATCTCACAACGAGAGGGTGGGCCCAGGCAGATGCGTGCCCGGAATCTGATGAGACGGAATGGCTTGGGCGCTGATGTTGCCGGGAGTTGGGTGGCTTGGGTTAAATTTGATTAGGTTAGGGAAAATGTGGCGGCGCGGAGAGAGTGAAAGGCAGCAGCAGCCACCAAGCAGCAAGCAATAAGCAGCAAGCAGTACGCAGCCAGCCACTTTGCGAGATACAGCCACGAAAACGCTGGGATAAACGCATGAGCGTACGGGCGAATGGACAGACACTGCCTCTACTCTGCTATTATATTCAACTTAAGTTTACGAGTCGTGTCTACTTTCTGTTTTTTTGGGGGGGTTTTTTTTTGTTGTCTCATTTTTGATAGAGAAAAGTGGTAGAGTCGCAGTCGAAGTGGGCATTTGGGGGCTGTCGTAAATGCAAAAATGATGATGAGTTTTGGCAATGCAAGCGCCAATAGTACAGCATTCACAATCAAAGATACCACAACCACAAAAAAAAATTAAAACAGTTATACTAGAAAAAAGCATCATTGGCATGGCGTGGGGGCGTGGATGGTGAATTGGCTGAAGTTTGAAGTGTTCGGTGCTCAGAGCTGGGACGCGCTTCAAATTGTTTGCTTTCAACTTAAATTTCGTTAATTTCGTTGTGGTCAAAAATTCGTTCCTCTTTTGTGCTCACAACAAACACACACACATTCAATATACGGTCATATACAGCGTTGCGCGTAAACTCTGGAGGGAGCCCTTGAAAGTATGCTATAATTTTGAATACATTTTTTGTTTGTTTAAATGACGAAATCGCATTGGAATTGTGCAACGGCGCCAACATGAGTCACTTTGCACGTTTTTGTTTGGCGCGACCACCCTCACTCACACACGCACACCCACTCCTTTATGGAGTTATTCGAATTTTTACCATTAATTGCACATTTAATTGACTTTAATTTCACATTTGTTTGATTTAAGTTCACTTTTAATTCATAAGACTGGTGTCCTGGCGCTTTTCTTTATTTTCTTTATTTTTTGTTTGCTTTTTTGTAGTTTTTTGTGTTGTTGTAGGAGTTTTATTACTACTACTACTCTTTTACAACTACTACTACTACACACGATTTTACTACACTACGCACCACCGACGAACCGCGAACCGACCGACCACGCACTCAGCTGAACTTTTCCTTCACATTAAACGTGAGTAAGCTCAGCACAACTCACTGGAGTCGCGGCGAGCCGAAGCCAGCCGAGTTACAAAATGTGGAGCAAGGCTCCTAACAAAAAATTTATACGGCTTTCGGTTTGTGCCTTTAGCGAGCGGGAGCGGGAGCGAAAAGCTCCTTTTTCCTTTACTGTACTTTGTTGCTTGGTACTAAACTTCTTCGAACATTTCTAGCTTTACGTGTACAAATGTCTGAATTTGTTGTAATTTGCTGTTGTTTTTGTTGTTGTGATTGGTGCTGCTTTTCTTGCCGTGTTTACTGTGTGTAAACGTAAATTATTTACGAAGAAAATTTGCTAACAGCGATTTTGGGAATTATGCCACAGCATTGCCACATCGAAAGTTAGCTTTTGTGGTGAGTTGAAAGCCTTAGAGTGCTGCTCGGAAGGATATACAGGGTGCTTGAGGGAATTCAAATATTGAATCTATAAATTTATGTTTTTGAATTGAGATTTATATGTTATCGTGAAATAAACAAAAAGTATCAGTACAAGAATACGATATTTATACAAAGATTGAATGTATGAATTAATGTAGGCAGTTACTTAAGAATATTAATAATTATTTTTATTTTTGAAGTAAGCTTTCTAGTATATTGAAACATAAAGTGAAACATAAATGATTGCATACTTTTAGGATCCCATTTATAATTGAGATTAACTTCAGTTACTACGAGAGTGGTGTATATAAATCAAGACACAATCTATTCGGAGAAAAAGTTTACTCAAGAACCCCTTTCGAAGTGTAGGTAAATTCGAGAATGTTCTAGAATGTTCTACTTCAACCATAAGAAAGGTATATAAGCCACCACAGAATTCAAAGTCGAGACAGTTGAAGATCAACCGTAACAGTGTGTACATCGCGCATTTTTATCGAAGCAGCAATATTTGTAATTGTGTTTAAGAAGTAATAAAGTGATTAATGAATTATTAAATAAAGTGCAATTTGTAATAAAGTACACTTTAAGCCCAATATTAAGTGTGCAAATTGCAATAATTAAATAAAGTTAATTATATTAATTTAACCAGCGATTGTTTGATTACTGCACAATCCAGTGGTACTAATCCGAGTATTGAGAGTTGGAGTAAATTGTCAGGAGGGCAATTTTGTATCAATATAAATTATCAGGAGGGCAATTTCGTATCAATGTAAATTGTCAGGAGGGCAATTTCGAATCAATATTGTGAAGTAAAAAAAGTATCGCTACAAGAATCACACATTTCAATGAATATTATAATATACATACATATTGTATACATATTATATATTCTTAACTATAAATATGAATGTATATTCTTACATCATGGGGAAACATTTGAAATCCACTGCTGTTACGGTTTCATTTTACCCTTTGGCCTTAGAAAGGCAAAAAGGGAATACTAAGTTTGTGCGACTGAGCTGTTTTTTAAATTTAGAAGTCCTTAAAAATATTGTTCCTTACTCTTACATATCTGTGGTGTATAAGGAGTTGTGTATAGTGCTGCGACCAACAAGATCTGTGGTACATATCTGTGATACTGAGTCTATAAGTCAACTATCTCTCTCTTAATTATATAGCTATCTCGCTCGCTCTGAAAGATTTAATTCTAAAATATGTTGCATGTATTGAAATTATGTCGATAGTTGAGAGCTGCTATAAGGAGGAGGATAAGAAACAGAGATATGTGAGAATATTTTAATAAGTGAGTCCTTTTTAAGAGAATATTTAATATGTGTTTCTGTTCCCTTTAAGAGGATATATTAATAAGTATTTTTGTTCATTTTTTCATTTTGAAGACAATATATTAACACATATTTTTGTTCCTTTTAAGAGAAGAAGGAGACCTATATTCTACTTTAGGTAGGATCAAGGATTGCCGAATCCTTTTAAACGAACTGGGACAATACATTAGAATTGCATTGGATCCCAAGGCAAGCAGGACACCCAGATAATGAGCACGCCGACTAACCAGCCAAAAAGGAGCAATAAATCCCCTAATAACCCCTGAACCATTTGTGGACTACCAAAAAGACACATCCAACAATTGTTAAGGAAATGGGTAGATCGGAAATTCTTCGGTGAATGGACTAGTAATTTCGGATAACATCAGGCGAACAGATTTCTGTTCGCAGACATTAAAGTGTCTAAGTTTCTCCTTCTGCTAAAGAGAAGGCCACCGAATCCTGACCGGGTACCTGACGGACCACTGCACACTCAGGTATCATCTCAAAAATGTTGCTATTTCCTCCCCAGGTATCTGCAAATCTGCAACCAGGAACCGGCAACCGCTGTTCACATTCTATGTGATTGTCCTGCAGTTTGTAGAAGGATGCAAAAATAGCAACCGAAACTATTAGGAACATGGAACCTCAAAAAGTCCCAAAATTTATAGAGAACCTTGTAATGGACGGGTTAACAATGGCTACGCACACAACATTATATTGGTGAAAGTGCAATACAGCCAACAAATCTCTATCTGAATATAACATATTAGAAAATATACAGTGCAAAACAAGTGCAAAATTGCAAAGAGAAAAGTGAAAAGTAATTGGTGATCCCACCTAATAGCTAAAAATAATTTTCGTAATAAAATTTCTTGTGGAGAAAAAGGATTGCTTGATATTAAAATTGTACAAATATCTTTATAAATTAATGTTTATTTCAACCTTTAACCGAACCCTGAATTAGATGTGCATCAGAATATTATTATCTTTGTTTAAAATTATCGTGTATAGTCTCAAAACCACGGAGTAATACCATGAACTTCTCTTCAACTCCTCTTGAACACCTCTCATGAGGTGGTTCTTTTTAAAGTGCCATTTGCATAGTGGATTTCTATGTTGAGAGTTATTCAGTTATGATTCGATTCCTGGAAACTAAGTGCCAGTTTAGAAACCAGTCTTAAATAAGAGTTTTGCAACTTTTCAGTCAAACTTTTCCAACTAACTCCCAACACATCACATCTATATCTGAATATAACTCATTAGAAAATATCCATTGCAATAAAAGTGAAAAATTGCAAAGAGCAAAGTGAAAAGTATTTGGTGAAATATGATGCTATTTCACGAAATCTGGTTGGGAGTTTGCAACAAAAAATTCATTTATGTGTCCTCGTTTCGAATCTATGTGGAACCATATACTGAAAAGTCGATACGAAAAATCACTTGGCAATACAAAAATGCAAAATCGCAAAGTGAAATGTGGTTGGTAAAGAATCCTTCTTTCTCCTCTTGCCTTCCAAATTCATAGTTCCATTTGGTCCCCCTTTTTGCACGATTTACAGCCTTTGTACAAATAAAGTGGCAAGTTTGAGGTCCTGAAGTGCTGTGCCCCTCCATATATTCTGTGGCCGTCCCCAAAGTCGACTTTTGGAAGAATTGCATTCAAGTGACTTCACTATGATATTAGTTAATGGCCCTATGAGCGCGTGGGCAAACCATTTCATTTTTCTGCTCCTTCTTCTTGAATGAATGAATGAATGAAATAAAGAGGGAAAATGTACCTTGGCCAATTTGATCTATTGTACTCCTCCGGCAAGTACCTATTAAAGGTATTCTATTAGTCCAACAGTTCTAAGGAGGCTTAGTGCTGAGTTGGGGTTCATTGCTCTAATGTCTCTGCCCTCGGGCCAGTAATGCCCCAGATATTCCTTCCTAAGGCTTCGCAGTTCATTAGAAGGTGCTCTGGTGTTTCTTCTGCCTCCGTGGAGACCCTACACCTGGTAAGAGTCCCAGTTTCATGAGGTGGCTTGTTAAACGACAGTGGCCTGTGAGGTGACCTGTCAGAGATATTAAATTGTTGTTGCTTAACTGTAGACATAGAGCTACACGTTTTGAGTCCCCAATCATGAGCTCGGATTGTCTAAGTTTTGGTAGTGAGGCCCAGTAGCGAAATCTTCTGGATTTTCCTCCTGTCTTAATTTATTTGTTATGCTATTTACCCCTATGCCAAAGAATGGTTCAGGCTCATTAAAAGGTGTGACTGCCCCATTCCTGGCAAGACTATCCGCTTTTTCAATTCCAGGGATCCCAGTGTGTTCCGGGACCCATATTATGGAAAGTTTATTGAGGCTTCCTAACTTATTACGAGTTTAGAATGAATCTCGTATGAATGGAATGCTTTTATAGCTGCTTGGCTGTCAGACATGATAGCAATGTCTTAACCCACAAGGTTACTTCGGAGGTTAAAGATAACACAGAGGTGAATTGCATGTATCTCTGCCTGGAATATGCTGGGTTATTTCCCCACTGGTTCGGAGTGGTTGACCCTCAGCCCAAATATGCCAGCTCCTATCCCTTCTTCTATTTTTGAAGCATCTGTGAACTACTTGATGGTAATCTTTTAGGATATCTTGAAGTGATTCAGGTTTCCATTCCTTCTCTTTCCCAAGCACAACTGTGAAGCGTTTCTCAAAGTTATACATTTTGTTCATATCGTCTCTAGGTAGGTCCGCAAAGGGTATAGTGGCAACGATGCTGTCTCACTGTTTATTACTACAAATTTTCTCGCGGCCAGGTCTTTCCTAGACGATTCTTAATACGGTTCTTTTTGCAGCCATTTCTACTGTAATATGTAGCGGAGTAAGATCTAAAAGTGTTTCCATTGCTGCTGTGGGATATGTTTACATAGCTCCTTCTTCTTACAAGCAAATCCTTTTCTTTTCATTCTGTGTATAAATGCGCTTATCAATTCTCATATTTCTTCCAGCATAATAATGTTTGGTCGTAGAATTCAGTAAACAATTCTCAGGCATATCTTGATGTTGAACTGAAACATCTGTGCGGCATTGTTGGGTTCTAACCATAATGCATTTTTTTATGTTCATTTATTTAATTACAATGTGTCCAACTGGACATTCAATATTACTTATTTAATTAGAAATTTAGGGACGCAATGCGTTGATAAGACATCGCTTCTTCCATTTGCATATCTGAGCGGACTTCCACACTTGTTACTCTCATGCGAAAGTTGTCCTTGCATTCGATAATCCGTTAAGAGAATTTTCTGTGGCAAGTTGCCTTAAGACTCAAGGAAGGATGTGTTGATGAGTCATTAATTCTTCCATTTACATATCTGAGAAGATTTGCACACTTGTCAGCCGAAGGTTGTCCTTGCATTCGATAATCGATTAATGGAATTTTCTTTGGCAAGTTTTCTTTGGAGTCTAGTTATGATCCATACCACGTGGGAAAAGCTTTCTATATATTCCATACAATCTTGATAAAAAAAATGCTCAGAGTTTGTGTGTTGTGTTATCATGGATTTAACATATCCCTATCATATCACTATCTAACCGTAGCGTCTTTCCTGGCTTCGCGATGTATTACTTGGTGACCTGACTCTGAATCCGAAACGGAATCCTGTGCTGGAGTTTTTATAACTGGTACGCTTTTATTTAAAGACTTTTCCGCTTTCTCAGTAAGAGACGAGTTTTGAGACTTAGGTAATGATTTTAATTCATTTTGTCGTGATTGAGATTCTTCTCGCTTAGCCAGAGTGACTTCTTTCGACTGTGATTTCTGGTTATTCTTGTCCACCTCATTATCAGACTCAGTTTGTGAATCCGAATCGTTTGGTAGAGTTTTTATAACTGGTTCACTTTTGTATTGTATAGCTCAGTAGGGGAAGAGCCAAATATCTTATCCCCAATTGGAAAAGAATTCAGTTTATTCTCTTTACTTTTTGAAGAATTTTAATTACTCAAACCGTCTTCTTTTCAAATTCACTTCCTTCAAACCACTTTGAACCTCAATGTTGATAAAGATTTATAGACTCCAGATACTGAAATATTGGTAACCTCTGTTTTACTTTTGATTTCGGGCAGATTCCAGACACTGCTGATTTACTTTAAGTTTCGTTCAGATTTCATTGATTTATCCTTGTTCAACATCGCTGTTATTGCATTTGCCATACATTGCTATGATCATACACATATCAGCTATTGAGCTACTCACCCTATCTTCCAGATACCGGAAATAACTTCTTAAATTTTATTTATTGAAATATAATTCCACAATTCTACTTCATGAACGTATTCTTACGTGAGCTTCCATACTCACATAATCAAACTATATGAAATATGGAGCAGAAAGTTTGCAACTCATAACTCCACTTCGCTTAATTCATGAATGCAACTTTTGCAGTTGTAAATTTTAAAATGCAACCCTTATTTGAAACAATTGCGTTACTCTATCTGAGGCTGCATTCATACCAGTAGTTGAGAGTGTACAGAAGAGCAGGGCATCTCTTTTTCGTTTATCAATGAGCTTCACCAGACGATAAATCAGTCAATGAATCAATCAGTCAGTCAGTGAGTGACTGGATTTATCCATTCACACACATTTGCTTTCATATACGAGTATGTACACGAGTACGCCACAGCATAAACTTTCCACTGAAGCCGCTCAACTTAACAACCACCCCTAAAGTACACAGCAACGAAGGAGGATGAGCATGAAGACATTCAAATCAGTTTTATTACCTTTAAAAAAAAAAAACAAAGGTGAGTATCATCACTTAATAACAGATGCCTCGTGATAGCCAAACTAAATATACACATTACAAGGAAAGAGGCTACAATTACAATTGAAAAATTCTGGAGCCCCACATACACTGCAACGGAACGCAACCCAACCGCACACACAAACAACCACAAGCACACACTCGCGCATAGACAACGCCAACCAAGTGAAAACCTCTTTCAGACTTCTGCCACATATGAATGTGGGTCACTTTCAGCATAAAACTGTTGTACATATGAGTTTGTACGCGCGAGTGCGTATGCATGGGCGTGTGTGTGTTTGTGTGTATTCATGTGAGCTTTGTGTGTGTTTTGTGTGTGTGCTGTGGCTACAACGCACTGCAAGGAATCATAGAGTAGCGTGCTAATAGTGGCTGGCTGCAACATGAAAGCTGAAAGCAGCAGCCAGTCCCATTCAAGCATTGCGTTCAATCCCCTCCGCATTGAGCCGAACGCCGTGTTTCCTCGCACAAACTCATTTCATTTCATTTAAAATGAGTTTTCCCACACTAACGCACAACCACACACACACATCCACGGCAGTCGTACGCCAAACGAGCATATTTATCAAAACGCTTTGCGTAGTAACCGCCAGTGGCGGGGAAGTGGGGGGCTGAGTAGTGGGCGTTGAATAAGCTGCTGATTTGACGCCGATGTTTAAAGTGTTTGTTGTTATATGAGGAAAAATTTTAAATTATATTTTTTAGACTTATGCGAGAGTTTGTCTCTGGCTGTGTGTGTGCGCCTAGAAACATTCACACACACACACAAGCACAGTTTCGCTCAAGTAAATTGCCTGCCAGCGGATAACATGCGCACAAAGTGTACTAAAATATCCACGAACCTACACACACACACACATAAACGCGCGCGTAGCACAAATGAATAGTTGAGCGTTTATTGAGACTGCTCATTGCTCTTAGGCTCCCAGCATACATAACTCATACGCTCCGTATGGCACAGCGGAAGTGTGGCTAAGAACCAACATCCGGAGAGGAAAAATTTAGTCATTGAATTTGTCAGGCAGGGAGGAAAAAGTGACCACAGTGATCACACACACACACACATTTTAAGCAGAAATCCATAAGCGGGCATTTAAGAAGAAATCGGTCGTGGGTCATATCGGTTTGTCCGGTGCCGCTACTGGGTCGGCTGTGAGTGCAGAAAAGCTTCGCTAATTGTAAGCCGTGGCGTGAGCGAACTGGCGTTGGTTTCCGCTTAGTTTGCACTGTTTTTATTTCTCGTTTTACGTGTTTCATTTTTCCCTTTTCGATTTATGCATAAATGTTGTGTGCTTTTACTATAATACGATTAAAGTTCAAAGGTTTGCATGCGTGCGTAGCTCCGTCATGCTTCGTAGTATAGTTTTAGGCTCACAATATGACATGCAATGGTGGCGGGGATACATATTTTTTTCCCTGTTAGCTCGGTGACTGACTTGAATTGGCTTTTAAGTGCTTTCATTGATAAATAACACGAGATTAAATACAAAGTTGTTTGGTTAATTGAAAACGCGCTTGTAATCACACATTCTGGACAGAGTTTCGAGGAATTTTAATTCCCATTCATTCTTAGAATAGAAGTGAATGAATTTGTGTGTTAATTTTGGTATAAATAATTGATGTGTCACAAATTACACTCTGGGGGAATACATTTGGAGGACACGTAAATGCACCAAACTTATTGTACTTTCACATCCTGGTGCCCAGGGGTGCGAACTGCGGTTCAATGAAGGCTACACTGCACCACCAACAAAACTGTTGAACTTCCTTTCTAGGAACTGCATAATTAGAAACTTCATTTTAATTAGTGCCACGAACAGGATATGTGTACAGAAATTTGTGGCGTTGTCTCGCATGCACTACGCCCACCACTCAACGTGAACATGTTATTAAAGGCTGTAATTTTTTTGCGCTTAAGAGTTAAAGGCGTGGGTGTGACACAATCTCTAATTTATATTTATACTATTGATTTATTAATTAAAGCCACAATAGATTGCTCTACGGTGGGTAAATGTAAATTTAAAAATTGATGCGAAATTGTTTAATTATTTCATAAAATAAGCGTATTAACTAAATTAATACCTAATTATAAATACAGCAGCAATAGCAACAATGGCATTCAGCTGCTTATGAGCAAAGGGAGTGAGTTAACGAGGGAGAAGTAAAGTAGGTAGTAAAGTTATGATGTTTTCAAAAATGTCAAGATTAGTTCAATATCTGTTGGGATTAGAGAGAAAGGATAAAGGTTCATCGTGGTGAAAGGCAACATATCTTAAGCGGTTTAGTTCAGGACATTTACGGAGGTAATGTGATAGGAGACTGTTAGGAGTTTGGCTAACGCACTTGCATAAGGAATATGGGTTGGGTTCAATATTGTATTCATCTAATGGGTTCAATATTGTATTCATCTGATGCCTGTGAGAAATTTTTGAATGTCCTAATCTAAGTCTTAATAATTTGATGCTGTCCAGTCTACTGATTGTGTCTGTGGTTCGAGGCAAATAATCGTCAAGAGAAATACGACTTGGGTTTATGTCTTTATACTAGCTCGTGGTACCGTTACAAATCTGTCTCTTTATGGCAATGTGGTATATTTTCAGGATATGTTTGACAGCGGAGAAGTTGTAGTTAAGTTTAGAAAAATTCACAGGAGCAGAACAAGGTTATTTAGCTTTATGATCCACGAATCCATTACCTTCTATTTGAACTTAGCCTGGAACCCAAATTAAATGAAAAATAGTCTCCTGTGAGTAGGCCTGTTATCATTCTAATATTATTCTTAGAGAGATTGATGAGTGATTCGAATCTTTTTAGGTGGCATGTCCCTAGCAGACTCTTTGATACCCTTCGGCCTGGTGTGTTAACCCAGTGTTGGCGCCTATGGTGTTCCTTATCGATCCTAAGCTTATTAAACAGCTTGCCCTTTTCTATACCACAGAACGGTTCTGGGCCAATAAAGGAGGCTGCAGCCCCCTTCCTTGCAAGTACGTCGGGAATCTCGTTCCCTTCTATGCCAGTATGTCCAGGAACCCATAGAATGGTAACTTTGTAGCGTGAGCCAAGAGCATTAAGTTTTTAATGCAGTCCCATACCATTTTCGAATTTACCTGATAAGAAGTAAGTGCTGCTTGGCTATCCGAAAAGATGGCAATTTTCTAGCATACATAAATTATACTTGTTAGGAAAGGTTGTTGAAGCACAACAATATTTAGCAAACCCCAAGTATCTTGGTGAAAACACTTATGCTTGGTCAGGTTTGTGCGTACTATATATTATAATGTGTCTTTATAAATGGGGGTGGATATGATAGCTAAAGACAATGAGAAAACTTTTAAGCGAACAACAAATCCAGAAATTAACGAACTATTGGCAAGGTTAGCGAAATTTAAGCAAATACTTTAGCACCATATTCCCCTCAAAGGAGAATTGGGATAATGGAATCATGATCAATTAGAACGAAATTAGCATTAACACTGACGGTGCAAAACTTAATGATGGGATGGGTGGAGGTGTATATTCTGAAAAGCTGGGCATCAGTTTATCTTTACGCTTGCCGGATCGTTGTAGTATGCTCCAAGCAGATGTAATAGCAATAATAGAGGGTATGTTGCACATAACGAATAGTCATCCATCTATCCACGAGAGAGAGATATATCTACTCGGATAGCCAAGCAGCCTTAAAATCGCTGGAGGCAGCAAGACAATCGTCGAAAACCGTAGTACAATGCCATAAAGTATTAAGTGAATTGTTGGAATACTTCAACATAAACCTGTCCTGGGTGCCGGGACATAGAAATATCGAAGATAATTACAAATCTGATGAGCTCGGTAGGCAGGAGACAACATTAACTATCCTACCTGATAAAGTGCCTTTCCAAATCCCTTTAGCTACATGCAAATTGCTAATAGATACATACACTGTCGAAGTGGCAAATGTTAGAGGGTCTTAGGAGTCTAGTGGGGTATCTGACAGGACACTGCTGCCTAAGGTGTCACCTTAACAAGATAGGCCCGTCATACATTTCTACCTAACAAGTAGAGAAACCTGACCGGAATAGAATTTTGACCGTACAAAACTGCTGTTAAAATTAAGTAGGCAGGATGTTAAGAATGCAATAGGGTCATTGTATGATTGGTAGACATTCAAGTACATTATGACTTTTGTAGGAGCTGTCAAGATGGCGAGGAAGAGGAAACAGTGGAACACCTCCTGTGTGGGTGACTGGCTCTATACAGAAAAAGGTACTCCACTCTTGGGTTCGCTTTTCTTGACAGCATTGAGGAGGTTTGTCGGATGAAGCTAGTTTTATCACATCCACAGGATGGTTTAAGAAGGATCCGGAGATGTAGGGAAAAAGCTCTAGTGGTCACAATGGGCCTTGAAAAAGCCTAAGTGAGTCTTAGGACAGCCATCTAACCTTGTTGTTTTTCATAATACAGTAAAAAAATTGTATACTGTACTCATCAAGAAAGATAGGTATAGGAAGATGCTCATTAAAGCTATGATATTGTCGCTTATATATACTGACTTGCTTTGTATATCTTTATTATCCCACTCTTTTATTAGTTCTCTGTCCGTATAAAAGATTATTGAGACATTGTTTAATAGTAAAGTCCAGCTAAGTTGCTATTGTTGAAATAATTTGGCTGTAATGACACAATTTGACATTGGTTGTGGAACTAAATGGATTCTCGTAAGGGAAAAGCTGCAGTTGTGCCACAGTGGGCCTTAAACAGACCTAAGTAAGTGTAAAGACAGTCACTTAACCTACCTACCTGCTTATACAATATGAACAAAAAGTTTTCTTTATTGGGTCCTGGTTGTAAGGTACAGTATTAAATCAATTGGACCCAATATATATAATAGCTTCACTTGCACGCCCACTAAACTTCTTTGGGCATTAACATTTCAAAGATTATATTACGTTGTAGGATGCAGATGCTGCTTTTTTTAGTGGTTGAAATATCTATAACTTTATTCAAATTTTATTTCACAGTCAGAACTGAAGTATTTAGTTTCCAGTTCTAGTCACAGCTCTAAAAACCGTCCTCAGCATGGTTCCTCATTGCCCAAGACACTCATTCTTCCAACACCTTGCACATAATTGAATATGGAATAAAATATATTACAATAAAGATAATTATTATTATATAAATATAATTTTGCATCCTTAATCAAACATCCATCAGTTTGTTCCTTTAAATTATGTCCTTTTCTGTACAACCCCTGGTCACTCTAAACCCTGAGCATTATTTCACTCTACTCTTAAAGCTTCTCAGACTTCTCTCTCGCATAAACAAAAATGGAAATGGATGGAGTTCCACTCAACAAATACACACACAAATAGAAAAACTAACAAACAAAATTACTCGCAAAGAGAAAATACTTACAAACACACACACAAATACACTCATATATACACACAAATCCACTCATTTATACACACATATCCACTCACACATACCCGCACACAATCCAACAGCAAGGAAAAGAAAGCCCACAAAACTTTTGTAATAAAAAATTCATGCTCAAACTTGGGCAGAAAGATGAATTTCTCAATCGCTTGCAAAGGATTCTCCGCCAAAGAGCGCCTTACCACGACCTACCCTCAGCACAGTTGTGCCCGTATCCGTACTCATGTTCGTAATCCTTTTGTTAGTGAGCGGGTGCGGGTGCTGATGCTTGGGCGACTGCTAGTGCGGGTGTGTGAGCATTGAGTTGAGTTGAGCGCAGTTGGTGTGAGGGTTGAGGTTTCCTGTCAATCCATCTGACGACTTTTACTATATTGAAATCCTGAGCAGGCGGCAAAGACTGCAGCTCACACTTGTCCTTTTTTCATAGAGGACCTTAATGGCAGGACCCAATGTGCAAAATGACTGTGGAAAAAACTGTGTGGGGGTTGTTGGTGGCAGCTTGAGGGGCTGTTTTTACCGATGTACTCGTATTTATATTTGTGTCAAAGCATTTTTCACGCGCTTTTCACACTTACCACGTAAGTAAATGAACACGCAGACATGCACATACACAAACACATACATAGTTAGAGGCACGTTTCTGTGTCACGTGCAATTAATAAGCTTCCGCGTAATGATATTTCAGTGAAGGACAGGTTAATTAGCACGTTTTGTACGTTAGATGATAGACAGGTAATAATTATATTTGCATTTAAAGAAGTGTTTACTACATTGTCCAGGTAGGATACGAAGATACCCCATTCAAAAATGTTGGTCAATTGAGAAAGGACTTTCAAAACTTTCATAAAATTAAAGAAGAGGTTTTTATGGGTATTTTGCTTTGAAGTTGTAAGATATGTTGCTTAAATTACTGGTCAAAATCAGTTATATCACGATTCCTTACTTCTAAGGTTGTCTTCGATTGCAAAATGTCTCTGAACGATGACTAAGGATTACCTCCTATGAGTTGAGTAGGTTGTGGACATTATGGTGATGATTTGATAGCAAAATAGTGGCAAAACTGTAGCTTTAAACAGCTTGAAACAAACTGTAATCTTGGAAGACAAGCAAGAAGATGAGAGAAGAAAGTAATATTATTATTATTATACTTTAGACCATCATTAACTATGTCTGCAATGGGTATTCATCCCAAATTGGTGAAGAATGTCCTAATATCCTAAATGAACTAAGCAAAGACAACAATGTCCCACTTTGCTGAGTACCTGGACATGAAGGACACTCTGGGAATGAAATGGCGGACTGCCTCGCAAAAATAGGGCGCTCCGTCTTGAACCTCTCTGCGGTGTGTCTACCTGCCACTCTGTAGACCTACATAGGAAATGGGAAGAAGCTCAGATAGCTACCCAAAAGCAGCTGTTGGGGCCAAAGACAGCCAAAGTGATTTCTTACCCCAAACAGAAGTATCTTCAAATAGTTATTTACCCTGAACGGTGAGAGTCTTAGGACTCTAGTGGGGTATCTAACAGGACACTATTGCCTAAGGTATCACCTTAACAAGATAGGTTTGTCATAGATTTCTGACTGCACATTCTGAGGACACAACTCTGAAACATCAGAATACATTCTATGTGAGTATTGGACCGTCAAAAATAAGAGATAAAAAATTGCTGGGGGAGCTCTTCACAGACCCTCCGACAATTGGGAAACTTCAACCTTCCAAAGTACTTCAATTTATAAAGAGCCTAATGTTAGAGCGAATAGGTCCTTACGGGCCACGGAGCCAGTACTCACTGCTATATTAAATCTAAATCTAAATGGTTGGGAGAATGAGAATTAGCAACTGCCTAAGCCCTACGAATCGAAGAGAAAAAGATTGATGGAGAAGCATTTTTGATACCAAGCCAGAAGACAATACTAAAAAGGGGTTTACTCTCCATAATATATTTCTCTCATTGCCTCAAATCTTTCCAGCTTTGAGTCTGGCTACAGATTCACTTTCAATTCTACAAATGTGAATTCCTCTCCAATACTTGCATATTAGACCCATTTCGTTCAAGTTCTCAAAGTCTTTTGTATCAGAAATTAAGGAGAAATAAAGAATGCTCCTGTTATGGGCATTCTCAAATTCATCCATAATGCCGAAAAGATAATGAAGGAACATGACTTTCAGCTACTTTCCTTCTTTAGAGAAGGAGCATCTAGGTAGAAAATAACCTGATAACTTTAATTGTGACGCTTTGACATCACCAAACGGACGAAATGCTATGGCATTATGGAAGAAACGCCTATAGGGTATATAGTAGATCGGACAGTTGTGATTACATGGATCATTAATGACAAATGTAGTATGACACAAAAGATCTTGTAGGTCCATGGGGCAAACTACAAAAACTAAATTATTATTATTATTATCAGATATTAAAGTTTTATCACTTCCCAGGATGTCTGCTGGGATACATACACCAATTAATTAGAGGAACCTCATCCTACCAAAAGCTTGATTTTTCTTATAATTTCAAAGCTAAATCATCATTGAAGGAACGGGTCAGGGGTTGTTATATGGCGCGAATCTATTATTAGCTAATAACTAATATTAGTTATTAGCTATATAAATTATTATCTAGTTAGAAACTAAATACTAACTAACTAACTGACCTCAAGGCGAGGGCAAAGAAGAAACTGCTCTCCATCATGCCATCCCTCATAATCGTTACACTAAAACTGCCCCTCTGCTTTTCCAATCAGAGCTGCAAACTAAGGAGTTACTTTCGTATACTTTTCTTTCACACAATCTGCGAAACAATCCGCTATCGGGTTACGGCCGAACTAAACAGCGGTCGCCAGGAGCCTCTGATTTGCGAGCGTCTTCTCCAACCTATTCTACCAAGCCTGGTTAAGGTTTCCTCCACTTGGTCCTTCCATCGGAGGCATGGTAGTGCTCTATGTCGTCGTCCTAATTTAGTAGACACTAGTATGAAATTTGAATAGGAAAAAAGAAGCGTCTAGAAGATCTTCTTTTCCAGGACCTCATTAATATACTAAGCTCTCTAAAACTCTAAAAGTAGTTCACAGTAGTTAAACTATTTAAGTATCTCACAAAGGCTTCATATTTATACATATTTATGGTGCGCTAATGCGAAGGCCTGAGGACAATTAAAAGTCTCAGCAGTAACATCCTCCATGTACCCTCAGAGCTGTACAGAAGCTCATTTGACATAACATCATAAAGAATATGTCTCAGTTTCCTGCGGTTTGCTACCGACTGCTGTTGCTGACATGTCGTTTGGTCTTTTGAATGCCTGCCTCCACTGGACTCCCACACAGCTTCCACACAACTTTGCTGAATGGCATTGTGTAATGTGGGAGACAAGATGCGAACAGCAGAGCGGCAGAGCGGCAGCGCAAAATTATTGTTATCCTTGTGAAAAATAATTAATTTTTTTCTCTGTGTTTCTGTCTCTCCTCTAAAAACTAATTTACTATACTCATGAATTATGCTTAGTCAATAAGTCAAATGACAAAGTGACACTAAATATACACACACACAAACGCGCATATGAATGTGTGCCAGTACAATGGCTTCAGCAACAACAAGAACAACGACAGCTCAACACAAAAGCACTGCCAGGACAATGACGACAGATGATGACAATGCTGACATTTCTACTGCAGTGGAATTATAAACACGTATTTGTCTCAAGGCAAGAGCAACTGATACTGTGGTGTGACTGGCTGACTCGGTGACTGGCTGCATGACAAGCAAATATTTTACGTGCTGGCAACTGGCAACGTTTTCCATAGCATCATTGAGAAATTTCTATTTGATTAATACTGAATTTGGTTATGCGCTGTTGATGGTTGCTTCTTTTTTTGTCACAAGGCAAATTTCCCCCTCAAATAACAAATGAGTTTATTAAGAGCGGAAGGATGTCGCCTTGTATGAGTTCAGAGGCTGCGAGGCAGAAAACAAGGCTAAGCACTACAATAAACAACTAAAAGGGTCGAGTATCGATTACAGAATACTGCCAACAAAAAGTCAATGGAAGAAGTAACTGGGAAGATTTAATACGAAACTTTTAACACAACCATCCTACCGCACCAGGACCTCCCCTTACTGAGGAAGGGAAAAGTTTTAAACACATAAACTTCGGTGCCGCTTAGCGTCAACAGATAAGCAGCCCAATTAGAAATTTAATGGGTGCGCGTACAAAAAACAACACATTTTGCTTAATGCCGCTTCATTAGCAAAGGACACACATCATTTTGGGGACTACGACTATGAATGGCGATAAATAAGCGCCGCCATTTTTAGTACACACGCTCACTCACACACACACAGAACAATACCCTCTTATAATCCTTTTTAGCGCCACTCGCAGTCGTGTGTCTGCTGCCAGAAGAAGGTACACAATGAGCGGCAGATAAAAATCTTAATTATGAGCTTAGCATAAATCAAATTGTGTGTAGTTGGAGAACTATTAGTGGCATCTTACATGTGGCAGGCATGGATGACTCTAGCACAGACGAGCAAATACAAGGCCCCTCGCTGCTGCCTGCTGCCTGCAACGTGCCCATGCTCTGAGCAAACTGGCTCTGTGCTCATGGGTGCTGTCATCGTTGCCATAATATCAGCGGCAATCCTTCCAAGACACACTCACGAACGAGCTCAGCATGTTACGCCTAAGATATTATTTCTATATGTTTATAGCAGTGTAGGTGGATGTGCACGGTTGTGTGTTTGCATGTTTTATGAGCTCTAAAAATAGGGGATAAGCAAGCTACGTATCCTAGCGCTATCCCATTTTGTAATATATGCCACGACGCTTCGAAAGGAATTCAAATAAATGTCGTCCTATCTGTCGGAGACTTACGCGGTGCTATGCAGACGAAGGTCAACTTATAAACCCAAGACATGTGTGTGAAAATAAATGAGATACATTTTTGTTCGAATTGCTTACTAATGTGGTATATCGCAGATATCTCGTATTTTGTGATTAACTGTGACCCTAACAACATAAAAATGTGTGGGCTGAGCAAATTTTTAACTTATGCTTTAAGGATGAGAAAATTGATGAGGAAAATAATTTCAATTTTATCACAATTTAATAATTTAAGGATGAGAAAACTGAGAGGAGAATATCTTCAATTTTGCTACAATTTAATAATTTAAGGATGAGGAAACTGAGATAAGGATATGTTAAATTTTACCATATTTAAATAATTTAAGAATGAGAAAACTGAGAGGAGAATATATTCAATTTTATCACATTTTAATAATTTAAGGATGAGAAAACTGAGATAAGGATATGTTGAATTTTACCATATTTAAATAATTTAAGGATGAGAAAACTGAGATAAGGATATGTTAAATTTTACCACATTTAAAGAATTTTAGGATGAGAAAACTGAGAGGGTAATGTATTCAATTTTGCCCCAGTTGTAATCATTCCTCATTGATAACAGATTTATGGACTTTTAAATTCATCGTCCTGAAAACTCTGTTTTTGAGCTATTCTTTTAGATATTTCAGGGATTCCATACTTTACTCACCACCTGAACGAGACTCATACTCGACTTAGGTGGTCAGCACGTCTGCAGCGCCCCATCAGTTTAGTGGTGAATTGAAAGTAGCAGTGATAGGAATGATATATTCAAAATTGCAGTGATAGGAATGATATATTCAAAGTGTTAGTTAACCTTTTGTAAACTTGTTAAACCGTTGTATTAAATTACTCTCTGTCAGTACAGTATAGTATCCTTCGTCTCGGTTCCGGAACACAGGAGCATTGAAGGCAAGGAGGGGGCTGATAAGCTAGCACGAAGAAGGTCATTGGAAACCGATCCAGTGTTTTCATATATAGACGTGGGCGTCCCCTAACTGTTGTTTAGGAAAATATTTATAATCACTTCCTCCGCAAGGCTGGTGGAAAAACACTGCGACATGTGGCATTTCGAGAATGATGTGGCTTGAGTACAGTGCAAACAGAACGAATCATGTTCTTAATTAACCAAGACATACAATTAGCAACCTTATAGCTGTCTGCACGGGTCATTGGACTATCGGCACACACACTGAAAAAATGGGCATCCTGTTCAATGCTCATTGCAGGTGCTGTAAAGACTCACAAGAAAAAGAAACAGTAATCCACTTTCTTTGTGATTGCCCAGCCCTCACTCCGTTGAGACTAAACCATTTCGGAATTCCTTTTCTAGCAAGTATAAGGCTTTGCTCCAGTTTAGACCTTTCAGACCTATTATTTATAGAGTTCCTCTACATTAGTTTAAGAGGAAAAGGGTCCACGACTGCGTAGGGTGGTTATAAAGGAAATAATTAGAAGTAAATGTGAAATAAGGAGAATTTTTTACATATTTAAATTGATAAAATTGTTAGGTACCTAAGAATTTTAACCTTCATTCTGGGTATAAACCATGACTTTCGAAAAACGAATTAACACATACAATTGTATGTAACTTAGTGTAAAGTTCTTACGAGTAGAGAGAAGCACGTCGAGGGGAATTCACCGAATTTATAGGTATAGAATAGGGCCAAGAGTCTATTCTTACATTCACTCCTGACTCAGTTGTGCTAAGTTTAGTCCATGAATCTTTCACAATCATATGCGGAAAACGGTCTGTGAGGGGAGACTCAATCAATAACACTGAACCACATGTGAACCATAAGTTAGAACCTTCCAATTCTGTATAAAAACTTTGATTGGTTTTATACAAACATCTTCGAGATATGAAGTAAATTGGGGAATGAAGGTGTAAAAAGATTGGCGAATATATCGCAAAGTTTCTAGGACTGCTTTCAGGCAAATTTGCACTTCCCTTCAATACACTTTGCATTTCCCTTCAATACAAATTTGCACTTCTCTTCAACCTTCAATACATATAAATAACCACAGATGTTCTAAATATATATCATCCTGGCCATGGTGTAGTGGGGTTTTGCAACTTCCTTTAATTTTATCCTATGAATTTCAGCTAATTGACCTTCATATCAGGCAAATCAAAGTTTCAAAATATCTTTATTTGGCTTAAGAAAATAACCAAATTTAATTAAAAACCAAAGAGCAGAAACAGCAGCAAATTTCCTTCCACAAGCGCCTTCGACATGAAAACACACTCATTAGTTTTGCTTTGGTTGCGTGTGAGCGTATTTATACAATAAATTCATACAAATGTACAGAAATATTTATCTAAAGATATATGTATAAATTTGTATTACCCCGTGGGGAACAGAATGAGAATCTTGCCATAATTTGCCCTGGCAATTATAAATTCTGTCTACTGTCAATCCTTCCTGGAATCCTTCACAATCAGAGCTGCAAATATGTCTAGCTGAGGGGTTAGTTTAGTAGACTCTTGTATGAAATTTTTATAGAAAAAAGGAGGCGTATAGAAGTGGAGCTATAGTGGCCTGCCAGAAATTCTGTGTCTGATTAGCAATAATAAAGGACATTTTCAAAGCGTTTTTAGCATGCTTAACAGCAAGGATCCTAAGTTCAGGGCAACAAAAAGACTATTATGGGACAGGTACATACACGAAATTTTTCTTTTTGCGAGTTGCGAATATTCGAATAGGAGTGTTTAGGCAATGAACTAAAAAAGGATGAGAGAATAAATGAAGAATTTCCAATGTTTTTCGGCAGTCCTGGTTTAGAGTGAGAATTATTCCATTCATTCATTGCAAGGAGTTGATAGGTGTAATTAAATCGGCAGTCCTTGTTTAGAGTGAGAATTATTCCATTCATTCATTGCAAGGAGTTGATAGGTATCATGAAATTGGGAGTCCTTGTTTAGAGTGAGAATTATTCCATTCATTCATTGCAAGGAGTTGATAGGTATCATGAAATCGGGAGTCCTTGATTAGAGTGAGAATTATTCCATTGATCGATTGAGTCGATGATAACTTGCGAGAGTTCGATTGGGAGTGTTTAGGCAATGAACTAAAAAAGGATGAGAGAATGAATGAAGAATTTTCAATGTTTTTCGGCAGTCCTTGTTTAGAGTGAGAATTATTCCATTGATTCATTGCAAGGAGTTGAAAGGTATCATGAAATCGGGAGTCCTTGTTTAGAGTGAGGATTATTCCATTGATTCATTGCAAGGATTTGATAGGTGTAATTAAATCGGGACTCCTTGTTTAGAGTGAGAATTATTCTATTGATTCATTGGAAGGAGTTGATAAGTATAAGTCTAATGGGGTCACATATGCCAAATAAGAATTATAACCATTTATGGCATATTCCTTACTTTCTCGTTGAAAAGAAGTCGATGACAACTTTTTCACTCTTATTCCGATTCCGATTCATTACCAAGCTTCGTCATGAGAATAAATCAATGGCAAGGACAAGAATGACTTGAATGATCTTATTTCACATATATAGAGATACGCAATGTAAGTGACAAGGACACAAGGGCATGCCTTACAAAAGGGCTTCTATCAGAATCCAAAATGCAATTGATTCATTGGTTCAATTATGCAATTGATTCGATGACTCATTTCTATCAATAAAAGGTTGTATGGGATCAAAAGTAAAAAATCACTATAGTGACTTGCTCTGAGAGATGCATTTCTAAATAAAACGCAAGTGGAGTTTATGAATGCACAATTCCTTATGCAACGTTTATAGATACTTGCCTGATAGGAACACTTATAAGAGAAGCAACTAAGGTGAAATGTGTTTTAAATCCTTTTGTATTCAAAACCAAAGGAAGGCACAGGTTCAAATATGTACGCGAGTTATTAGCTCACTTTGGCATCCTAAGAAAGCCAAGCGTAAGATATTTTTACATACCCTTTACCCTTAAAAAGATAAAATTGGGTACACTAAGTTTCCTACTGGGTATGTACGCATAGTTATCTGTGTGGGAGTGTGTGACCGTGTGGCTTCACGTATCCTGTCAAACTCACATGCGAGCATAAACAAAGAATTCTGCTTATAAATATTTAATATATGCTAAGGACAAGGATACATAAATGTCAGTTTCGAAATGGTAAAACAACAACAATATCAATGCCAAAACAACAGAACACACTACAACAACAATGGCCACATAAATAAATAGGTGTATGTGCTCGTACACGAACACTCAGCGATGGGGCAATTTAAATTCGATTTAGATACAAAGCGATATTGGAACAAAAATTTTGTAGGAAACTGTGGTGCACGAAAGTAAAAGGACTCAGCAACAAACTCAGCAACTGCAACAACAACTACAACAGCAGCTACAACAACAACGAGGCTAACGATAACTGCAAACCCAAGTTAGGACTATCGATTAATTGTCAGAACGATTGTTGCTGCTGTTGGGGGGGTGTGGAGGTAAGTGAGCTGGAAAGCAGTTCTTTAAATATTCACATCTAATTCCTGATTGTGTGCGAATCCCATTGAAGTCAAGTGTACGAAAATTACTGCCGCCAAAGCACAAGACGCCAACTACAACAACATTAATAGCAAGAACAACGAGAACAGCTGCAACAACAACCGACAACAACAAGGAGAGCTATCAAGGAAATTGCGTTGATGTTAAAATTTCATTAGAATCATTGGCATTTCCATGAGATCATCTCGCTGATGCAATATGTGGGTGCGTGTGACCGCCCGCCCATCTGTGAGAGTGCGGGCTGTGTGTGGAAGAGGATATGTGTGGAATTCTATTGGCAGGAAACATATTGAAATATAGAAAGGAAAATTTCTAATAAGAGTGCGGTGACGCAACAATAGAACGAGCGCACACAAAAGCTGCTGCAATTGCAGTTCACAGCCACCGCAAAGCACTTCTACGAGTGGGGATAAGAGTGTGTGTGTGTGCATACCAATACAAATACAAATACGTGTACAAATAAAATTGTATTGCATATTTCCGAGCCGGGGACGGAGAGCAAAGGGGACTCACACACGCGAATGTTCTGTGTGTGGAATTACAAAACCGCTTTGCACATAACTTACAAGTGCCAGGATAAAATGCTACAGGCGGGCTAAAGTGCAGCTCATGCACATACACACTCTCACACACACAAATGCATATGAACCCATTCCACTGCACGCACGGTTATCCCAGCAAATCCCAGTTAAAGCATCGCAACGCACCAACTTAGTTTGTTCAGTTATCGCGGCTGACACCATTTTGGCGGATGCGTTATGATGTGCAGGCATTTCGTTTGCCACTTTTGTTTGCTGCCAGTGCATTGTTGTTATCGTTGTTGTTGTTGTTATTGTTATGGTTTTCTGTTTCATTTTCGTTGCTGGCAAATCTGATAAAATTCAAATTTATATGTAAAATTTTTCTGCATTTGGCGCCTGCATTTCAGGGTTGTGTGCGAAATTTCGCTGCCATTACCTGCTTGAGTTATGGCTGCGTAGTTTTACGTACTCGTTATCCCAAAGTGCATCCTATTCTCCAACCAAGTGGCTAAAGCCATATTTGCACGTCCTTTTTTCCAACTAGTTATCCTTCAGCCCGGAAGCCAGTTATCGAAGAGCAGGAGAGAATAGTTTTGGGGTTCGTTTGAAGTTGTAGTTTGGGATCGAAGAAGTTGCTCATCGTCTAAGATTATTTGGAGAAATCTCTCTTCTAAGAGTAATAGGATTAAGGATTTCTGCAGGATATTGCTTTTGTATTTGTATTGTGAACATAAATGTTTGCACAAGTGAATATAACATATTTCCAGACTTTGAGCTATAACAGTAACTTTTATCTGATTACATCTGGTGACGCTTTGAACGATTTGCTAAACTTGCCACCAGTGGATCTTATGAGTCAGAAGAAGACGATGAAAACGATATGTCGGTTATATTCACATGGATATTGGCTCGACAACAAGAACTTTGGGCATAATGTGATGTTCAAGAGGTTGCCGGAGCCATACCCGTTTTTTTCTGGTATCGTAGGATAAACTCCTACCCAGAGTTTCTTTTGCAAGAAAGTATAAGAGCAGTTTCCCGACAAGAGCGCATTAGAGAGATCCAGAACTACTTGTAGGACACCCGGCGAAAACTTTCTTCACTGACGGATACAATACTAAAAAGAGAACTGGGGCTGCCTGGCATCTGAATGAAAGTGTCAGATGCTTCTCGGCTATGGGAAGTATGGCAACGGTATTCCCATCGGAAGTGTTTGCTATACTGAAGGTAGTGGACCGGGGAATTGAGAAGAAATGGAGAGGTAAACAGATTAGAGTCTGTAGTGATAGTCAGGCTGCACTGGAGGACCTAGAAAACGCATTAACCACCACAAGGATTCTCCAATGATATAAGACCAGAGTTAACTCCCTCGCAAGGTGGAATATCTTGAACTTTTTTGTATTCCGAAACACTATGGTGTACGGGAAATGAAGTAGCTGATGAACTGGCAAACTTCGGATCTGCGGGTACTCCAATAAGACCAGAGCCATTTATCGATATGAGTTTAGCAGGGGCTATTGACTGGATCAAGAGCCCTGTAAATAATATTCACAGGGACCGATGGTGCAGTTCAGTTGCCTGCAAAACAGCCAAGTGTTTCCTAGCAAGCCCAAACAAGAAAGTTACAGATTTCCTTCTAACATTACGAAGGAAACATCTTCGATCATTGGTAGGGCTAATTACGGGGCATAATCCATGAAAGTGGTTCCTAGAAAGCCCAAACAAGAAAGTTACAGATTTCCTTCTAACATTACGAAGGAAAGATCTTCGATCATTGGTAGGGCTAATTACGGGGCATAATCCATGGGCCATCATATTGCGACCATAGGCCTCATCTAAAGTCCGAACTTCGTTTTCTTTCAGGCGGAAGAACAGAACGGAACAGAGAATTTCCTCTGAGCTTGTCCTTGCATTGCCAAAATAAGGAGGCGCATATAGGGTTAGATGTTTTGGGAATGGATAACGTGCATTTCTTATCCCTGGACAGACGTCTGAGATCCATAAAAGACTCAAAGAAGTTTGAAAAGGTGTAACTTCCCTTTCACAATCCTCTATCTCCACCTTCCCCAAAAATATTTGTCCAGGCTTACAGTACAATGGGCCAATGCTTGATTGCTGCGAGACCTCCTTCTTCTAAGCTCTTCCGGTGTATCCCACTTCTATCTATCTATCTATCTAGAAGAATTCTTATATAATTATAATTTTCTATTTGAATGCTTGAGTGCTTGGAGACCTCCTTCTTCAGCGGTTCTTTTGGACTATCCCACATCTATCTATCTATCTATCTATCTAACTATTTTCTTCTTTCAAACTTACAGAAATAGCTGTGTGGAAAGAGTTTTGGGTCATATAAGGAGGTAATCTCTGAGAATGGAGCCTATTTTGAAGTCCTCGACAAATTATGTTCCTCGAAGGGCATTGAACAGGTAGAGAATTGTTGGACAAAATTAATAGGACACTAAGTTGAGGAATGAATATAGTTCTGACCCAAAAAAATTGAGTTTTCTTGCCTAGGCCGATTTCTTTTCTGTCGAGGCCCGTACTACACGAACCTAAATAACTACTCGATCATTTTCGTATCTTCAACACGAAACTAAATGGGGTTTCGAAACATTCTTTGAAACGTTTTAAAATTATATTAATATGATGATATGGTAAAAATGTACTTCCTGAGCATCTGTGTGGAGCCTTACTGCGGCCATTTTGAAAGCAGGACGAATCGCAACAAGTATTTTATATTGATTGATTTGAGTTCGCCCAGGTCATTAAAGAAGGTGCCCCGTAGAGTCTTCAACCTGCGAAGAAGGCCTGATAATGACAGAGTAGATGGACAACTATCTCTTCTTCTCTTCTTCTCTTCTTCTCTTCTTCTCTTCTTCTCTTCTTCTCTTCTTCTCTTCTTCTCTTCTTCTCTGCTTCTCTTCCTCTCTGCTTTACTGCTTCTCTGCTTCTCTTCTTCTCTGCTTCTCTTCTTCTCTTTTTTTCTTCTTCTCTTCTTCTCTTCTTCTCTTCTTCTCTTCCTCTCTTCATCTCTTATTATCTTTTTTCTCTTTTTCTCTTCTTCTCTTCTTCTCTTCCTCTCTTCATCTCTTCTTCTCTTCTTCTCTTCTTCTCTTCTTCTCTTCTTCTCTTCCTCTCTTCATCTCTTCATCTCTTATTATCTTTTTTCTCTTTTTCTCTTTTTCTCTTCTTCTCTTCTTCTCTTCCTCTCTGCATCTCTTCTTCTCTTTTTCTCTTCTTCTCTTCTTCTCTTCTTCTCTGCTTCTCTTCTTCTCTTCTTCTCTTTTTTTCTTCTTCTCTTCTTCTCTTCTTCTCTTCTTCTCTTCTTCTCTTCTTCTCTTCTTCTCTTCCTCTCTTCATCTCTTCTTCTCTTCTTCTCTTCTTCTCTTCCTCTCTTCATCTCTTCTTCTCTTCTTCTCCACCTCTCTTCATCTCCTCATCTCTTATTATCTTTTTTCTCTTTTTCTCTTTTTCTCTTTTTCTCTTCTTCTCTTCTTCTCTTCCTCTCTGCATCTCTTATTCTCTTTTTCTCTTTTTCTCTTCTTCTCTTCTTCTCTTTTTTTCTTCTTCTCTTCTTCTCTTTTTTTCTTCTTCTCTTCTTCTCTTCTTCTCTTCTTCTCTTCTTCTCTTCATCTCTTATTCTCTTCTTCTCTTCTTCTCTGATTCTCTTCTTCTCTGCTTCTCTTCTTCTCTTATTCTCTTCTTCTCTTCTTCTCTGATTCTCTTCTTCTCTGCTTCTCTTCTTCTCTGCTTCTCTTCTTCTCTTCTTCTCTTCTTCTCGTATTCTCTTCTTCTCTGCTTCTCTGCTTCTCTTCTTCTCTGCTTCTCTTCTTCTCTTTTTTTCTTCTTCTCTTCTTCTCTTCTTCTCTTCTTCTCTTCCTCTCTTCATCTCTTCATCTCTTATTATCTTTTTTCTCTTTTTCTCTTCTTCTCTTCTTCTCTTCCTCTCTCCATCTCTTCTTCTCTTCTTCTCTTCCTCTCTTCATCTCTTCATCTCTTATTATCTTTTTTCTCTTTTTCTCTTCTCTTCTTCTCTTCCTCTCTGCATCTCTTATTCTCTTTTTCTCTTTTTCTCTTCTTCTCTTCTTCTCTTTTTTTCTTCTTCTCTTCTTCTCTTTTTTTCTTCTTCTATTCGTCTCTTCTTCTCTTCTTCTCTTCTTCTCTTCTTCTCTTCCTCTCTTCATCTCTTATTCTCTTCTTCTCTTCTTCTCTGATTCTCTTCTTCTCTTCTTCTCTTCTTCTCTTCTTGACAGCTGCGACAGTAGTCTCGCACACCAAGGACCTGCCTAGTGATATGCCGGCCAAATAGACAGGCCCTTAAGCTAAAGGTAATTATTTCTTATAAAGTGAAACTAATGCCCGAAACTAATTCATCTGAATGTCCTGCAATTGTGGACTCATCCTCGTCCTTAGAAGACTTCATAGTGCTATCATACCAGGCTTTTGTTATATTACAGGGTTCCCGAATACCAAAAAATTTCCAAACAAAAGAGAATTATTGAATAAACCAGCATGAAGCGGCTTACAATCGTTAGTAGGGACTTGTATCTTTAATAATCTCCTACTGTCCTTTAATATTCTTCTAATATCCTTTAATACTATTCTACTCTCCTTTAATATTCTTTACTGTCCTTAATATTCTCCTACTCTCATTTAATATTCTCCTACTCTCCTTTAATATTATTCTACTGTCCTTTAATATTCTCTTACTCCTTTATACCTATTATAGCCTGTTTTATTATCTACGAAAACAACTCTCATAAAGTATTAACTAATAAATGGATTTCTTATCTTAAAGCATCTTTTAAGTCTTTAAGTTGGTCAAGAAGTTGAATAAAAGCCAAAAAGACGCAAAAGATTCCGACCACTTTGAATCAAAACTCTGATATAAGTGCAATTAATTGATGCAACAGCGCAGAAATCGACGAAGTAGAAAAGAAAAGGAGAATTGAAGCAGGAGCAGAAACAGGAAGAGCAGCGGAGCAGAGCAGAGCAGAAGCTGAGATCAAGATGAAAGCCGTCAGATTCGTTCGCTCGCTCGTCCTGATTTAATTAAAATTTATGATAGGGAAAAAAATGCTTCCTTTTATCGTTTATTCACTTCTTAGATACTCGTATCTGCACAAAGTCAATATGCGTAGCAGTATATCGGTATATATATACATATTTGTATATGTATGTGTGTGTGTGTTTGTATGCTTGTGTGTGGATTTATGTTTCTGTGTGCGTGCACATTTCTATTTGTAGCTGAGAAATATGAATCTGTGCAAATAAAACGATTTGTGTTTATTTTAATTTTCATACACTTTCAAATGCACTTGCATCGTTTCCCACTACACCAACAACAACAGCAGCAATAGCAACAACAACAACAACAACAACAACAACAACAGCAATAGCAGCAACACCAACAGCAGCAATAGCAGCAACAAAAGCCAACAACAAAGAAGTATTTTGAAAACAATTTTTTACTTGAATTTATTATGAAAGTTTATGAAATGTAGTTGGGCCGCCGTTGTCTTTGCTAACAACTTTCGACGAAGCTGAAGAACAAGAAAGTCCTTAGAAGGAGCAAAAAACACACAAAAAATATAAAATGAATAGAGCAAAACTGCAGCTGAAATGGAAGTTTTATATGCAGAGGCACGTTTAAATGCCGCACTGCTCATTTGAGTGTCATTCACAAATAAACGTTCGCATTTAGGAAGCACTGCAACAGCAGCAGCAGGAGTAGCATCAACAGCAGCATCAGTAAGAGCAGGAGCACCAAGCCGCTGTAGCGGCAATAGGAGCAACAAAAACACGACTGCCAGAACATCTTTATCAGACGAACGAAGGGGACCACCGGGCGAGCGACCGAGTATGCAAAGAAAGGGTATTCTGCGTGCTAACTGAAAATTTGCCACACAGCAGATAATGTACGGGATGTGCGGTGCAGCAGTGAGGAAGAACCTTGCACAACTTTTCCTCTTCCAAGTCAAACATGCGCTTTTTCTATTGTACGTATACGGAGCTGGATCCTTTGGCAAATTAAAACACACCACCGAAGGAAGCAACGAACGATGGAACGATGAAACGCTGAAACGAGTGAGCGAGCGAAATGAGAAAGGACGAGGCGAGAATGCTGTAGAAAAAGGTTCCACAGAAAATGGTTGGTTTTTGCATATTTTGGGAAGGACTGTCGAAAACTTTGTATGCTATGTGAACAAATCATTTCGGAACTATTAATTGGCAAAGGAGAACAGGTGTAAAGCGCATTTATTACTGATAATTATGAAAAGTTTGCGAAAATATTTCACTGCTGATAAATTCAAAGTTAAAGGATGAGTTTCGCAAGAGGATGTTGACAAATTTAATATGCGCTGCTCGCACCGAAGCGAACCCAGCACAAATGCCTGAGTGGTCCAAGATTTTAACCCGGTTAGTGTGCGATTGCCAATGAAAATGTCATTAAAACACTTTAAGGATGCTGCTCCCCGTACTGGTGCTTGAGTTCTGAAGCGTAAAGTGTTTGCTTCCCAGTGGAGGTATCACTGCGAATGACTGCGGCAAAGGACAAACGCAAGTCAAGAGAGGACCGTGCCAAGCAATATAAATACATTAAATGCTTTATTTTATTTTTATACCTCACTTAATTGAATGAACGTCAAACTACGTTGTAGTCAGTCTCGCAGCAAGTGAGGAAAGGAGTTGTTTGTGTGTTGAATGAAACTATCAGCTCTTAAGATGCCTCACTGCGGAAGGAATTGAAGCTGCTTCTAATGCTGATATAGAATAACACTGGAGGCTATGTTGAAGTTAAGAGAGAATCTATGTGACAAATCACACAATATTCGTTATATTCGCAAGCAGAGGACTGAAAGGAAGAACTTTAAAATTATACCAAATTCATTCAGAGTAGATCTAAATGAATGAATATAGAACCATGAACAACCAAATAACGGGGTATTCTATATGATAGAATTGAGTAGTAGAGACGAGAAAAGTATGAACAATATATGATAGAATTGAGTAATAGAGACGAGAAAAGTATGAACAATATATGATAGAACTGAGGAATAGAGTTGAGAAGAGTATGAACAATATATGATAGAATTGAGGAATAGAGTTGAGAAAAGTATGAAAATTATATATAAAATACCCAATATAGTAGATGAATTCGGGGGAAATATAGTTCAAAAACTACTTAACTATTCTTAGGGTAAAGGGTACCTGCTCCCAAATTCAGAAACTTCTTTACCATTCTTAGGGTAGAAGGAACCTGCCCCCGACTTCACGCTCTATTCTGAGATTTTATATATTATTCATGCTTTTCCATAACATGGCATTAAGCTGGGCGTGTGGCTTAAACTATATTGAAATTTTATCCATCCCTAAATAATCCTCTTGGTATGAATAGTTTTGATATAACTGAATTCAATAAAAGGATGGGTGTGGCAGTATATAATTAAGCCCACATTAATCTCTAATTTTCTTAGTTAATTTTCTACCATTAAGACAAATATATTTAAGAAATCTTGTGAAGATCTCGAGTAAAATGTAGGCGTGGCGCTGAAGCTAAATAGCCCATCCTTGTTCTTAGTGTTTTATAGTTGAACAGTGATCCAATAAATTCAATATAAAAACCTTTATGAAATGTCAATAATAAATGAAATAGTGGTGAAGTTATAAAAATGTGTGAATAGTGGGCGTGGCAGTTCTATATATCGCCCACATTTTGCATAGAGCTGAGTAGTCTAGTAGTAGACTAAATGTACAGTTTCATCAAATTTTATTGGAGGGAATATGATGGTATCATTGGCCTATGGAGCTATTAAGGATGTGAAGCGTCACATATCCATCCATATTGGGTATTGAGGGAGTTGTTTGAGTTAGTGAGATTAGTTGAGAATCTATGAATTAGCATAAGTTTTGCATCTTCGAAGACCTCTGAGTTAGTAGAACTATGCTCTATTTTTATATTACTGTTTACAATATTTTATATTACTGTTTAAGATGAATAAGGAACTCCGGGATATGGTTGACATAGTTCCCAACATCCCCGTAATACATAAAGGTGCATCTTTCACAGCATAATAAATCGATCATAAATGCAACACCATATTGCAATACCTTAAATAAAGTATTCATAGGGAACTGAGCAAGATATCACTGCAAACTTCTTTTCTGGTATTAGAGATACACACATGAAAATTCTGCCAATTGCTTTTCTAAACATATTCATGGAACAAATCACAACTTTTCTTGAGAGCAACAGTTCTAAAAGTAAGGTCGACATGGCACATAAACAAGTTCCAAAGTATCAGAAGGGCAAAACATCAATTGCAGTTTTCCCAAAGCAAAATAGAATAATAGAAGAGGTTATTTTAAAAGGACAGGATTAAAAAGGACTACTATATACATTGGCATGGAAATTAATGCACTTAAATATGTCACGAGGAACTGCAACATAACTTTATTGATGAGATTAGAGTGCATTAAAAAGTAAGTTTAATTTTTAAAGCCTACACAGTAAAGTTTTTAACACAATTACCAGCAACATCAACCAACCAACCGAACAACAGCCAGAACAGAACAGAGTAGGACAGAGTAGGACAGAGTAGGACACAGTAGAACCGAACAGCACAGAGCAGAGAAGCAGCGAGCTGAGCCTACAAGAGTTTGTAATTTCATATACGCCACTCACAGCACAGCAGAGCAGAGCAGAGCACTGGCAGGCATGCAGGAAGGCAGGCAAAATTCAATTTCCAACATCATCAACTCTGTCGACTAAATTAATTTATTTATTAAAGTTTGTCGCTTGAGTGTAAGTTTCGTTACTGCGAAATTGCGATAGAGTTGAGTTGCTGGCAAGCAGAGAGTCCACCACACAACCAGCCCAACCCTACACAACCCAACGCAGCCGAAGTGCCTCGGAGACTCAAAGGCATTTCATCCTTTATCGTCGTCTAAGCGACTTCCGTAGGGCCTGGCAGTGTGATTGCTGCGTTCGCTTGTTAATATTTTCCAGGCGTAAAGATGACAAATATGTACGGCCCCAAACTGCTGCAAGTGGTGCGTCTAAGCATGTTGCGGCCCACAATTCACGCAGCACGCCACACCCCGCACTCCCTCATGCGACACACTTTAAAACGACGCAAATATTTATTTAATAAGTTTCGCATACAGCCTTGTCACGTGCCCACCAGCCCCACTGCTGCCCCTACCCCTCTCTGAGAGCCAACACCCGCCACTCGTCAGCTGCCACACTCAGTCGTTAACTGCTTCAGCGCTGAGCGGTTATTTTGTTGAAAGGTTTTTGCTGGCGCCGCCGCCAGGCAACCCATGAACAGATTGACTAAAATTGTGTTGAACTGAGCTGAGCTGAACTGAACCGAACTGAACCGCAGCGAGAATTGCGTTTCGTGGAGTTCCAGCAGAAACAACGGGCAACGCAAGCAACAAATCATTCACTGAATTGTGAAATGTTTAACGTTCAATTTGTTTACACTGTCGAGTTTGGCGTTCGGTGGTTTTGACATATCAATGCATTCGAAATTGTTGTATTATGTTAAATTTAGTAAAATTCGCAATTTTTGCATTCCTTTCCAATGGAATGTCGTCGCATGGCAGTGCGGAATTTCATTTATGAAGCACAGCAAAATTAATTACGTTCAACTCTGTGATTGGGTGGGCGGGGAGGTTGGCAGTGGCAGCATGAATGAAGCGAATTTATTAACTTTTGTTCTGACGGAAGGAAACTTTAGTGCTTGCTTTATGGATATTTCTGTGGAGTGTTTTCTCACTCAATGCAAAATACAACAAAGTCGAAGGGAACAGTTCATATTTTTAGGGGAAAGTCCCTTCAGAGACTTTCGACTGCAGACAGGAACATGAGATCCATAAAAATGTGGCTGGTATTTTAGCCACGGGATAGCAACTTAGAATACTGATGCCTGTAATAGAACTCCCTGAGGATACTGAGGATGCTGAGCATCATGATTCACAAGGAAGCTGGGATCAAAAATTCTATATTAGCGAAAAGGAAAGTGGCGAAATGGGGGAACAACACAAGACTCAATCCTGAACTTGTTTAAAATTGCCGGTATTTGTGACCACGCAGTAAGCACGAGATTCTTTTCATTGCTTTCTTCCTCGTTCGACAAAGTTCGACTGCCTCTTTACAGCTCCCTGAGGATACTACGATGTAAGATTCCACAGGCTGGAAACACAAAGAAGCTGGGATCAAAAATTCTATATCAGCGAAAAGGAAAGTGGCGAAATGGGATAACAACACAATTCGATATGGGACTACTCAGTAAACAAGGAGTTATTAGATTCAAATTTTGATTGTGTTCTAAATGAATAATATTTGTAAGAAACAATTTAATAACAGCTTTCGATAATAAACCAAGAAAGCATCGATTATCCAACCTCTAAATTACTTTCAATATATTCAAGGATGGCAAACCCTTTACTGTCTACGTAGCTGTCACGGATGCTGAGTATAAACAGTCGTAAGCAAACTAGTCAACAAAATTCAAGCAAAGAATATGATCATGAATCCAGTCTAAGACCAAAATAGTCACCTGAGGACCTGAAACAAATTAGAGCCACTGTCTGGAACCAATTCCTCTCCACTTCTCAACATCAGTATACAAATTTTCACCAAAATTTTGTTATTAAAAATACCAACTTAAACATCATTATTTCAACTCCTTAAAATCAGCATTTAAAGTTTAATAATTCCATTGCTAAAAAGTGTGAAATTAATACTTGTAATTAATTAACAAAATATTAGGTAGGCAGATAGATGGAGGGGTTGCCAAAAAGGCCCACTTAGATCATGGTCCCCTTTGTGCTACCCCATGAGATACAAATCCCATTCTCTTTCAGAAGTCCAGCAATTTGTAACTTTTTATAAAATAGTTGATGGAGCTTATCTTCTTATTTGGAATATCTCTAAGAGAGTCCAGAAAGTAGTCACCCAGGAAAGTGCTTCTCCTTTTGGACAGCGCTGGATACGTACATATCAGGTGTAAGTTTGACTCTTGCTCCTCCTTAGCAATGCAACTATTGCAAAACTCATTTGAAGCAATTCGCAACCCAGTACCCAGGGTCTAAAGTCCAGTTAGAACACTTATGACGGTACCTATATTTTGTCTAATTAGCAATATTGGATCTTTTGAGATATTGACCTATATTTCGGGCAATATCTGAAATCTGGAAATTTGTGGTGAAGCAAAAAGGTTTCATTTTCACTGAATACCCAATCAAGGCTAGTATACCCCAAAGCACTGCAGTGAGCCCTTTGCTCTTCACACTATACACTGCTGACATGCCATCTAATGACAATACAGTTACCTCAACTTTTGGCAATGGTACAGCCATACTATGTTCCCACTCAGGCTCGAAAATGGCATCAAATCTCCTCCAAGAACATGAGTCAAATAACTTCTCAAGTCAACTCTCAAATCATCACACAAATAATCACTCTTTTCTACGCTATTTTCATAAATTTTCCAGAACTCCATAAAATCTCGATCACTCTTGCTTCAATTCCAGATGACAATATGCACAGCAGCTCTTTTGAACGACAAATGCTTAGAAGACCACTTCACACGTTTGACATCACAGTATTGGAAATCACATTTGATTAGTCGTATGAAGTCATTGAATTCATTTATGCAGTCATTGAATTCATTCATGGAGTCATTGAATTCATTTCTGAAGTCATTGAATTTATTTATGAAGTCATTGAATTCATTCATGAAGTCATTGAATTCATTTATAAAGGCATTGAATTCATTTATGCAGTCATTGAATTCATTTATAATGGGATTGAATTCATTTATAATGGCATTGAATTCATTTATAATGGGATTGAATTCATTTATAATGGCATTGAATTCATTTATGAAGTCATTGAATTTATTTATGAAGTCTTTGAATTCATTTATAAGGCATTAAATTCATTTATGAAGTCATTGAATTCATTTATGAAGTCTTTGAATTCATTTATAAGGCATTAAATTCATTTATGCAGTCATTGAATTCATTCATGAAGTCATTGAATTTATTGAAATGATTTCGAATAATTAATAAAATCACTTGAAGTCATCCGAAGCCAGTAGAAGCCACTTCAAAACGACTGAAATTACTGGAAGTGAAAAGATGTAATCGGAAGTCGCATCATATGCAATCAAATCATATGCAGTCAGTAGAGTGATTGAAATCAAGTCAACCCTACACGAATGGCTTCATTCCTGAAGAATAAAAGTCAATGGGACTTTTCCTAATGAAAATCAACTCCAAGTCTATCCCACAGGCTTCAGAAACAAAGTGCGTAGGAATATACCTCGATCGCAGACTTACCTGGACGAAGCAAGCACATAAGCGCCAAAGTCACCCAAACCAGAATCAAAGTAAACGAACTGCGATGGCTCCTAAATCAGCAGTCCAAGTGCAAACTGGACTATAAGGCACAAATTAAATGCATGGTATCCAACTCTGTTATGGTATTACGTCACCGTCAAATGTGGAGAAACTCTAAAATGCGCAGTCAAACATCCTGCGGAAGGTTACTAACGCCCCTAGGTACATACTCAAACATCCCAAGCGCAACTGAAGATATCTCAAAATTTTGCCAAAAGCTACTTAGCTTAGCTAGAGAAGCATCTCAATGCTTTAGCGAGAGGACCAGTACAATAACAAGGTCACATCCGACTGAAGAGGAAGGACAGTTTGCAATTCGATGATTCGGTTGATGAATGTGGCGATCGTGTTGGATCCTAATGATAATTAATTAATAATTGAAATCTCACAGTTAAAAAGGATATTTTTACTTTCAGGATATAATTGAACAGATTTTCTGTTATTCAGTTCTCAAAGGTAAATTTTAGTGAAAATCACCGATTAACATTTTTCGGGTCGGCCTCCGTGCTAGTTTCACAGTCTCACAGTAGTGGGGTTCGAATCCTACCCAGGGTATAATCTCGAAAAGATTTCTTCTAAATATTCGACAATCTTAGTAATCATTCCTCCAGACCCTTGCAAATATAATTAATAATAGTCGACGGTTTGATAGTAAAAATAATAATAGTATCCGCATCCTTGCAGTAGAACACGCTTTACCAAATATTCGTTGCTATCCTTTTATCAGCACAATTAGTTCGCATTTAAATAATTATATTATTTTATTATTAATGGATTTATCCTAAAGTCGTAGGTTAGCACTTAAGCTCACAGGACACTATCAGACAATTGCCAAAGATGACACTCTACGGTATCATTTGCATCCGTTAAAGTGCAGCAAATGCACAAAAACTTGAAATTTCGCATACGGGAAGTCACAGTTGCGGAAACTGCAAAAGCAAACAAACCCACCCAGGCAGTCAGTCGAGCTAGACAAGCATGTAGCATCATTTACAAATGGCTCCCGGCCAAGTGTGTATTAAATCCCGGCACAGGACTACGTACCGACGAGGAGAGTGTATGTACGAGTAAGTGCCTCATATGAACCGGCCGCATAAATCAAATTTTGCAATTACGCCTCATTGAAATTCAAGTGAAAATTTAAATTTATTACCGCTTGTGTACACATGTACCCCGATCGCAGTTGTTGTTGTGCATATGTGGGTCTATCTATCTGGCTGGGTGTGCGTAAGCGCCACAACGAGTGGTGCGCCTGTACGTGACCCAGCAGTAAACTGCGGGAGCTGAGTGGTCGGTCACTGCACTGCTTTTAGCGGTGTGTTGTAACTTTACTCATCCTTAAGTGGTAACAAATGTTGAAAACGACAATGCAAACGTTATGTTTGGAGTCTACAGTGCTGAAAGTACAGCAATAAACTGAGTGAAATTATTCGCTCTGCATTTTAAATGCTTTGATGTAGTTTTGAACTTACTCCACATTAGAAGAGGTAACAAATTATGGGCAAAGGAGAACTGAATCGTAATTATTAGAGTCCACGTTGTCGACAGTACAGCAGTTGAGTACGTTGTCATTACAGCACCGCAAATTTTCATGGCACATTTCAACGTTACTCAACCTCTGAAGTGGTAACGTCCCATGAAAAGGGACAACTTAGCCTTATTTAGAGTGTCTACAGTACCGACAGTACAGCAATAAATTAGTGAAATCAGTGGTCTCTGCATTTTAATGCTTTGATGTGATCTTAAACTAACTCAAACTTAGAAGTGGCAACAAATTATGGGCACTGGTAATTATTAGAGTCTACGGTGCCGACAGTACAGCAGTTTAGTACAGTGTCATTACAGTTTAGTACAGTGGGGATTTGAACAGTCTGTGAGGTCTGTGGTCTTTTCATTTTAGTATTTTGAGTTGCTTTTTAACCTTAACGTGAGAAGTGGTACCAAATTTGTGAAAAGAACAGTACAGACATTATCTATAGTGTCCATAGTGCTGACAGTAGAGCCGTAAGCTGAGTGAATTCAGTAGTCATTGCAGCACTGCAAATTTGAGTGGCACTTTTCAATATTTCACCAAACCTCAGAAGTGACCTATGAAAAGGGACAACTTCGAATTTATTTGGACAATCTACAGTGCTGGGAGTAGAGGAGTAAACTGACTGAACTCAATGTTGTCTGTATTTGAATCCTTTGAGTTGCTTTTTAACTTTACTGTGAGGAATAGTAACAAATTAGTCACTAGAACAGCTCATGCAATGTTTGTAGTGTCCATATTGCTGACAGTAGAGCTATTTATAGAGTCGAAACTGCCACAGATTTCCATATTTCATTGACTACTGACTCTGACTCAGACTCTACTCCATTCCACAAGTCCTTTGCATACAATTAATACATAAAACTATGAATAAGCATAGCTTCAGATGAATCACTGACTACTGACAACACAGATGACATGTCATTCATTCGTAGCAATAACTTAATTTCTTTACACAACAATATTATTTCAGAATATTTGCAGGAACGGTTCAGTTTGAACTCTTATCGAATTACTTCAAAAGCACTCAATGAAACCAACCTTTGACAATTTTCTGCTGGGCAGCCAACTGTGAGTGTACATTTGCGCAAGTGGCGAGTGTGCAACTCTGTATTTAACAACGCACTTCCGGGCCAACTTCCGTTGATCAAACTATAGTAAATCCGGGAGCTTTTAAGCGGCATTATTACAAACACAAACAGAGAGTCAGAAGAACAAACAAACCGACCGCTCGTATGGAACGGCACTGCCAATTGCTCCAGTACGTTCTTCATTGCAACTGGAGCACGGATTTGCATGCATTTGTGTGGGTTTAAATACTCATGTTCGAAGGGACCTGTACACTGCACCATGATGAATTATTGCATTGGCCTGTGGCCCTCTCTTCCGACGCTTACGGTACCAAATGCTATTGGCCTCTTGTGATTTTCGCATTCAATATTTTGTTGCAAGTGGTTACTGGTAATGCGCATAAATACACTCACACGAACACGCACACTCCCCTGCATAAGCAGACGTATACGCACTGCAATTCCTGCCAGACCACTGCATAAATACTCGTATACGCAATTTGGTAGCTGGTAAAGGCATAAGTAAACTGCAAATTCAGGTTGCCTGGCACAGAAACACATTTCATGGCCAGAAGTGGCATTTTGCTGTATGGGCCCATTACTACATTTGTCCATTTGTTCATTCATTCATTCATTCATTTGTTTGCTTGTTGGTTTGTTTGTTTGCTTGTTTGTTGCTTCGTGGCTCTGACTATACGTGTGTGTGCATATGACTTTCTGTATGATATTTACTTTCTCATCCCTGCAGAGAATTAAGCAGACACAAGACTAGACCATGATAAAGAGCTTTCTACGGAACACTTGGATTTGGAACGTGAAACTATGGAATGGAGATCATGAATTTTCGTTACTTGTGTTGTTTAAAGCTGCATTCGTGGCTTAAGATTAATTAATTGCCGAAAAGCAGTTTTGTGGTATCAAAATATTGCATTTATGATTATATATCATGAATTTATATATCATATTATATATTGAACTGGGGAAATAGTTCCAATTTTCAGGTGAGATATCAGAAAGAAGCTAAGGAAAGTACAGTAATATATATACGAACACAAAATTATCATGACGACATCAAAATTAGTGTAACCGAACGGATTTTGTAGTATCAATATATTGGATTTATGATTATATATCATATAGATAACCTGTAGAAACTGCGGAAATGCGGAGGAGGAAGAAAGTGAGGTCCATCTTTTAGGCAAATACCCAGCGGTGGCAAAGAGACGCTTCAAATATATAGGAAAGTACTTCTTCAGCCATCTGTCATTTACCAGAGCCGGCATATGATTCGCTGACGCGGGTTGTTGAAAAGGACAGAGCTCCTGGTAACACAATGGGTCTAACGACTAAGTGATGGACTTATGGACACCCCTAATTATAATATATGTAATTAACTAGACTCAGGTGTTTTGGAGAATATATGTTAGATATGAGCAGGATGCCTCATCTTGATTCCTCCAAAATATATGAATTCCTGTCGAAAATTAACCTGACAAAAGATTTATAGATGAAACTATCCTCATCTTTCAAATAAATAGGGGCATCACAATAGATCTTTCAGGTCGCAGTGTATAACACTATATATCTATCTATATATCTATCTATGTATTTAACTAATACTGAATTATAATGGAAAATGACCACAAAATTTAACAAAATTTTTAATAAAATCCTCAATTTTCTTTCACAAGGATCTATCAAAAATTCGAAATATATTTTCATACAAAGTTAACAAACTAATTGATTTATGAAAATTAATTTGTTGCTATTTGTGTATATGTGTATATAGAATAAGTCAATCCAAAGCAGTGTTAGCAGCACATTTGAATGGAAAATATGTTTTATTGGGCTGGAGGAACAATTTTTGGGAGTCCTAATTTTCAATATGGAAATATAATATGTGTTAAAATAATGCTTCCTGTTGACCCCTACTTATGTAACAGTTGTATTTTGTTACTATATCTAATGTGGTGATTATAATAAATAACCTTCAGATCCACAAATCTGGATTACTCATATCACCAAGAAGCTCAAGATCAAAAGTCACATATTGTCACATTATTTTATCATCGGAATCTATATTTTCCTTATTCCAAACGGAAGTTGGAATTTTTCACATTAACATCCACATTCATCGTAATAAAAAATAACCTTACCCAATTTTCCCCTGATTAATGGCACTGATACCTTCACTGAAACACTGAATTTTTGCGACCCCACTTATGCATCAGTCACTTTCCCTGCTGGCATACGCATTGCAGTCATTTGTTCGCTTCACACACACATATGCACTCCAACCGATAAACGCATACAAGCACACACTTGCAATTAAACAGCACACGCTTATGAATATCATAATCGCATGTGCAATTGTTCGGCCAATATGACGACTACAAATGGGGCATGCTGGCCGTTGGTCCTTTTCGCATTTACATGAAATCCCTTTTAATGGCCAATTTTATTTGTCGGAATTAAAAATTCTCTGCTGCACTCTGCATGGAATTCGCTCATTTTCAGTGTTATTTTGGGTTATTTTGTGCAATTTAGGGATTTATGATATTAGATTTTATGTGCACAAATACGAGTACGAGTGTGGCACAGGCGGCCAAACTGTGGCACACCGCACACCAGCACTGCAACCCTGCCAACCTGTATCGCGTTCAATTCAATTAAACACTCACTCTGCATGAGGCGTGACGCTTAAGCGGGCAAGTTAGTGAGGCAATTGGCCCCCAGTGTGACAAAGTGTGCCACTTCTGCGGTGCCCACTCGCATGCGAGCATGTTATTTTTCCCACAATTATATTCAAGTGCAGGCAGTCACGTACTCGTAATATATGTAAATACAGTGCAGCGGTAATAACACTTTCTTAATTTAAAATTACCAACAGGACAGCACAATTTTAACCTCGTAGAGTTCTCTGTATAAAAGTCAAACAGAGCCATAAAAAAATAGTTACGAGTACAGCATGAGAGAAGGGCTTAGACGCAAAGTGCCTGAAGGATTTGTACTATATTTGGTAATCGAGAAGATCAAGAGTGGAAATATGGTTGAAGGGAACTAGTATTAATTGGTAATGCAATTGGTAATGTATGTCGCAATGGTAATTGGTAATGCTTCGCTCATATACGGAGTTGAACATTAACATCTTTACCACGGAATTAAGAATATGGAACCGTAATTGAAAAGCACAAGAGTGGAAATATGGTAGGAGGGAACTAGTAATAAGTGGTAATGCAATTGGTAATGGAATTGGTAATGCCTGCCTCATATAGGGAGGTAAACATTACCTTCTTTACCATGGAATTAGGAATATGGAACCGTAATTGAACAGATCAAAAGTGGAAATATGGTTGAAGGGAACTAGTATTAAGTGGTAATGCAATTGGTAATGGAATTGGTAATGCTTCCTTCATATAGAGAGTTGAACATTAACATCTTTACCATGGAATTAACAATACGGAACCGTAATTGAAAAGCACAAGAGTGGAAATATGGATGAATGGAGTTAGTAATAAGTGGTAATGCAAATGGTAATGCAATTGGTAATGCTTCCCTCATATAGAGAGTTGAGCATTAACTTCTTTACCATGGAATTAGGAATATGGAACCATAATTGAACAGATCAAAAGCGGAAATATGGTTGAAGGGAACTACTAATAAGTGGCAATGCAAATGGTAATGCAATTGGTAATGCTTCCGTCATATAGAGAGTTGAGCATTAACTTCTTTACCATGGAATTAGGAATATGGAACCATAATTGAACAGATCAAAAGCGGAAATATGGTTGAAGGGAACTACTAATAAGTGGCAATGCATTTGGTAATGCAATTGGTAATGCCTCCCTCATATAGAGCGTTGAACAATAACTTCTTTAGCTTGGAATTAGAAATATGGAACCGTAATTGAAAAGCACAAGAGTGGAAATTTGGTTGAATTGAACTACTAATATAAGTGGCAATGCATTTGGTAATGCAATTGGTAATGCCTCCCTCATATAGAGCGCTGAACAATAACTTCTTTAGCTTGGAATTAGAAATATGGAACCGTAATTGAACAGATCAAAAGTGGAAATATGGTTGAAGGGAACTAGTATTAAGTGGTAATGCAATTGGTAATGGAATTGGTAATGCTTCCTTCATATAGAGAGTTGAATATTAACATCTTTACCATAGAATTAGGAATATGGAACCAATTCCACTCGTATAGTTTGGTAATAATAATTATAAAAGGTACAAACATATTGTACAGGGTCAAATCTGCATGAAGATTAAGTGTATATCAACCCTTAGCCTGTCTCTGTAGCTTTGGATCAAAACCAAATGAACGTGTTTCGGCTCTGGAGAACAACAATAAATTATATATAATAATATAATGCATTTTTGGAACCATTTCGACTCCTGTTCTGATGATTTGCCTTCCCTTTGGCTAAGAAAAAGGTGTGGTTTTTGGCTTTGGTGTACAACAAATATTTGTTGGAATCTCTTCGACTCCTGAACTAGCTGATTCTACTTACATCGATAAAATAAGGAGCTTTTTGGTTCTCTGGTGTCTCGTCACTGTTTTTAAATTGTGACTACTAGTTCTCCCTAGTTCTAATATACCATTGCAAAATTCATAAACTCAGTCGAGCGAATCTGTCCGAAACAAGGACTTCAAATTTACCTGCATCTCTAGGGACATTCACGTTAAAGAGTAACTGAGTAAAAGAGTAAATAAATTAATGCATTGTTCTTTCTTTCTTTACTCTGTTATCCTTTTTGTACACAGATTTGTATACATCCTCCGGAGGTGGCGGTAGTCAGGATTTGCATCACAACAAAAGCTTTAAAAATTGTCTATTTACTTCTCCACTTACTTTCATTCCATGAATGTAGGTAGGTAGGTAGGTAGGTAGGTAGGTAAGTAGGTAGGTAGGTAGGTAGGTAAGTAGGTAGGTAGGTAGGTAGGTAGGAGTGGCAGCTTAGTTTACCAAAAGCACACTAGAACACACCTAATGGCCCCTTGTGATACCACGGGGTGGCGCTGTTCAAGCACCGACTAAAACTCTCTTACTTAAAGATGGTGATAGTCAATGCAAGGACAGCGTGACTATCATCATCTTCGTGAAGATTTCAGCAACAAAAAACGTAAGGTTTATCTTCACTCTCTTCTAAAATGCAAATTAACTCTCCCCAAGAATAGACTCTTTGTGGGAAACAAAGTTTCTGGAATAAACAAGGACAAATATTTCTTAAGCTCTGAGTAAGTTACAAAACCACAGAGTTATTCCACTATTAATGCGAGATACGAGCTAAGAAAGGAATATTAAAATGCATTTTGTTAGGAGTTGAGGATGCAAATATTGTAAACATACAAGAAACCTTTCCGGAAGAGATTTGATTATTAACTTTCCACTTGTTCGGTCATAATCTGTTCTTCTTTGAACTACTATTCATTTGGCATAGCTTTGGAATTTCATTAGCAGAAGATTTGATTCTTATCTTCCGATGCTCAGGCCTATTCTTTAGTACTTTGTTCCCTGTATTCTTTCGGCATAGCTTTGGAATTTCTTCAGCAAATGATTTAATTTAATTTAACTTTCGATATTCAGAACCAGTCTTTTATTGCGTCAGTGTTCTGTTCCCTTGGCATAGTTTTGGCATTTCATCAGCACCAAATTTAATTCTTAACTTTCGATATTCAAGTCCACCGTTTGATTCCTTGAGTGTTATATTATTCAGCTATAGCCCTGGAATTTCATCAACAGAAGATTTTTATTCTTAACTTTCGATGTACAGGACCACCCCTTTATTCTTTGAGTGAACTATTTTTCTGGCGTAGCCTTGGAGTTTCATCAGCAAAATATGTAATTCTTAACATTGAGCATACTCTTTTCCTCTTTGAATAATCTGCTCTTTTAGCATAGCTCTGCAGAAGATTTGATTATTATCTTCCGATGTTCAGTCCCACTCTTTTTTTTCTTAGAGTGTGCTATTCATTTGGCAGAGCTTTAGACTTTCTTCGGCGAATGATTTAGTTTTTAACATTCGATATTCAGGCCCACTGTTTTGTTGCTTGAGAGTTCTGCTCTTTCGGCGTAGATCTGAAATCTTATCAGCAGAAGATTTGTTTCGTAACTTTCGATATTCACGACTACACTTTTATTCTTTGAGTGTACTATTATTCTGACATAGCTCCAGAATTTCTTCAATAGAAGTTTTGATTATAAACTTTAGATACTCAGGCCCGCCCTCTAGAATACTATTCCTCTGGTATAGCCCTGGAATTTCATCAGCAAATGATTTAATTTTCAACATTCGATATTCGGGCGAACGGTTTTGTTGCTTGAGTGTTCAGTTGCCCCGCCATAGCTTTGAAATTTTATCAGCTAGAATATGATTCTAAACTTCCGATAGTCAGGCCCACCCTTTAATTCCTTGAGTATACTATTCTTTTGGCATAATTTTGGAATTTTATCAGCAGAAAATTTGCCCATTCTCTTTTTCTTTGACTGTACCATTCCTTTGGTATACCTTTGAAATTTCTTTATATCCTCAAAGCAAAACTGGTGCTAAGGATGTGTTTAATTTATAAGCCAAGTTTCTTTAAGTATTTCTTTCAGTACCCAAACACACCTTCAACTGCAGATGAACCTGAAGGACCTCATTTCCCATGGTAGTATACAGCAGGCGCGTTTAACAGAAAACGTTCACACTCCCACTCACTCTGCGACATTTTTAGCGTTGGCTAAAAATAGATGAACATTCTTTTCCAAACAAATGATGTAGCTTTTTGGCAGCTGCTGCTCCTTTCCACAAACTCACAAAGGTATCCAGCTCCATCAACGCGTGACGTATGAAGAGTGGCATATTCCAAAATAGCTGCAGAAGTAAGCAAAAACTCTTGAGCAGATGCAGAGGCGTTGCTATAATTTGCCTGCCATTCATTGATTTGGGACACCTGAAATGTTAACGTGCCAGCATTTTAAATATGCGCGCTTGTGGCCCAGTGGCGGAGGTGTGGCGGGATGGGGATTAAACGATATACGTGATAATTTGCTGTACGTTTATTTTGTGGCACTTCGATGTAAGATTTAAATTGCGGTGCAGCCTTCTCGGCTTATCGAAGTGTTATATACATATATACTTGTGTACATATGTGAGGAGTTCATGCTCTAAGCTGGCTGATATTGGGTAAGTGCATCCTTTATATTGCCGTTGTTGTGTAGTGCTGTGCGGAGCATGACTCTGATGAACTTGCCACAGCTTTAATGCGTTACGTATGCGCCTGCCTTGGTGCGGGTATTTAATTAAGTTGTCACCACACATTCCGGCCATAAATAACGAAATTGCAATTGTCGTGGTTTTGGCTTTCATGGGTGGTTACCCGGCACGCATGCATGCCAGTGCGCCACAGTCATATGGCCATAGCCATAATAGTCAGCCAACTCGGCCAAAGGAATTTACGTGTCAAGCATTTACGCTGCATTCCACGCAGTATGAACCCAAGTTGGAAAGGCTTAAAATTCATTATTGGCATAAAAGCAGCACGGCATGGCAGGAAAACATTCAATTGAACTCTCACAATTCAATTAAATTGTATTGTATTAAATTGTGTTAATTTAATTATGGAATCATAGGTAAAACGGGCAAATGTCTGCGTGACATTTATAAAACAGTGCAATAAATCGAGAAGTTTAAAATTATGGCACACCTAAAGATAGAAATTTGGACACGGAAAATGTGCATAAATAAACACAAATTTGCATTGTAAGGATAATGCTGTAATACTTTGTATGATTTCGATTGTAATTAGTTTATATAAATGCGCAATATGAGGTGGGACACTGAACGAATGTCGAATGACGTTTGGAAAGGATGTGTTATGAAAATATTCTATGAGGTATGCTATATGAGGTGGCACAAGAGCCACTGCAAAGAAGTATGGAAAGTTATGTGTTTAGAGGTCACAATGGGCCATTATGTGTGCTCAAGTGTGTTTTTGGCAAACTAGGCGGCCACTCCTAATATGTTGTAAGCATATTATATGGACCCGACCCCAGTTGTCACCATACTTAATACTAGTATAGCATCATGTCGCCAGAAAATTCATATTGTAAGAAAGCTATGAGGTGAAGGAAACCATGGCACGATGCCCTTATACCATACCATACATACTCGTATAAAGTGCAGATTGTATGAGTGATGCAATGCCATTATAATCAGGATGCGTTTATAACATTCGAAATGGTCTACAAGTTTAGGTCAGGTTAGGTTTTCGTGGCAGCCAGTCTACAGACTACTATGGGTCCATTGCGATGCCATTTCGCAACACTGCACCTCTACCTCACTCGTGAAACCAATTCGAAGCCCTAATAAAGTGAAGGATTTATTTGGCCTTCGCGCCGGACACTTCCGTAAGAGAGCTGAAAGCCCTAAAGAGCCCGCATCTAGCCCGCTAGACCAAACTTTTTTGATCCTCCATCGACCCCCATAAAAGTAATTTTCTGTTAATTAAAGCAAACTTTGTATTTTTGTACGAAAATCGCAAAATCCGCTGGCTCAGATCGACCCCCGCTTTTGTTAAATAGACCCCTGGGGGTCTATATACTCGTAGACCATTTTGGTGACCTCTGAGCTAGAGCCAGGCACCTACAGAAGAGAAGTTCCACAGTCTCCTCCTCCTCTTCATCCCCACAGCTTCTGCAGTATTCATGAGAGAGTACTCCCAGCCTGAGAGCATACCTGCCGAACAGCCAATTACAATACAAGCCACAAACTTAGAGATATCTTCTCTCGACAGTCCAAGCAAGTCTCTAGATTTTTTCCTATCAAGTTCTGGACACATTAGCCTACCCGTTAAGCAAGTGCCTTCCTCTACCCAATACTATTTGCCTCAGACCGTCTACAAAGAGCTGTGCCCTTCACTCTAGTGACGTTAATGCTTGGAGTCACAGCATGGGCAACGTATACTTCTAACTTATAGTCAGGCAATGAAGCTATGAACATTTATGTAATACTGTTAAAGCTTTATACTTATAATTCTGCAAACTTTATAAGTAGTTAAATCAAAGTTTACAATTTTATAGATTTTTAAGCTCTTTATAGACACACCATATTAGCCTAGCAAAGCTGTATTTATAAAGGTTGCCTTTTCGTCCTTGATAAAGCTAGTCTAAAAAGACTGGAATATGATCATAAATGTTGCCAGTACTTCTACGATCTATTTGTTTATTAATGTTTCTATTCTATCGTTCAGTTACAAATAAACTCTTTTAAATCTTTATATGGAACACTGTGAACTTTGCACCACCTTTACATTCGTGAATAAAAGAAAAATCTATGAAGAAAATAGAAGAAAAATCTAAGAAGAAAAATCTAAACACTATTTTTATTCAAAGTGTCCTTGAGGTAGGTAAGTAAAATGGCTGACAACCCTCAGGCCACCTCAATTAGCACCAGTGTAATTTTGATGCCACATCCGCGCAAGCCTAAAGATGGTGGAATGCTTTATTAAAATTACAACCAGCCGGAGGCGTATACATATTTTGTTAGGTGTGAAGCTTCTAAACTAGAGGTAGCAATGGCCCAGACTATGCAGAAAAGGACTTTCGACATATTTGCGCCTCAGGCGAGCGAGGGCTGGACCTTCACAAATAAAGTGGACGACTGTTCCTCTTTCTTGTGAGTCTTTGCACCTCCTGTAATGACTATTGCACAAAATGCCCAGAGTGCGTGCCGATAGTTCAATGACCCATGCAGACAGATATAAGATTGCTAATGGTGTGTCTTGGTTTATTAAGAAATTCATTCGTTCTTCCTGCACTGTAGTTAGGCCATGTTATTCTCGAAAAGGCACATGCTGGACTGTCCTTCCACCTCTCCTGAACTTTACGGAGGTAGTGATTATATATATTTCCCTTAACAACGGTTAGGGGGGCGCCCGCATCCATGTAAGCAAGCACTTGGTCGGTTTCCAATGAGCCTGTTCTTTGCTAGTTCGTCGAGCCTCTCTTTTCCTTCAATGTTTCTGTATCCAGGATCCCAGACGAGGGATCCTTTTTTTCAATAATGAGTTAATTCCTCCTTGCAGAGGCATAAATGTATATAGAATATTTCTAACAACATAATTTTCAAGCTCTATAATAAAATTATACAAGATTTTTGAAAGCAGTTGACATGGGAATTCGGCAATATCATTACAGCTCTATAAAGACATTGAAGTTTCTTAGAGTGTTGGAGGCACATTTTTACAGAAAGACTTTCTTCTACACATCCTCCATAGAAGCTTCTTTAGAGCTTATAATATTCCTTAACAAGGTTTGAACTCTATAATAAAGCACTATAACGAACTTCTTTTGAGGTTCAATATACCACTCATGCTTTAATTTAATTAAGAATAGGATTAATTTATGGAGGCATTTTGTAAAATGCTTAAGAGTTCGAATGATTGTGATCCCTGTGAAATGACCATAGAAGAGGATTGAACCAGGGAAGCTTTATGTAAGTACTGGAAGCCATCGAGTCAAATGATTGTGGAAGAGGATTAATCTATGAAACTATTATATAAGTTATATAAGATATTGAGTGAAAATTAAGGGACGAGGCGATAGTATGCCAGTGGCATAAGATCCACATACATATTGAAAACTAATTCATTGAAACCGAGGATACCTACACATGAATATAGAAGGCTACATTTCAACTCTAAATTAGATGAAGACTGAAAGAATGAAAGTTGACTTTATAAGAAAGAAAAGTTTAACAATTGTTTCCAGTAGGGAACAGTCACGATTTCTCTTCTGGCATCTACATTAGAGAACAAAAGTATATCGGCCTTCCCCCAATTGCATGAAACCCAAAGAGAAGTTCCATAAAATGATAGTTTTGTGCACAGCACACTCAACAATTTTTACTGCAAAGTATTTTTAAAATACTCATACCAAGTGATTCAGGCATATGCAATCAAATGGAAAAGCCACTCCCAAGATTAATGAATGCACTGTAGTCGGAGTTGCTAAGGATTATAATAAAACTTACGTAACTTCACAGTTGCTCTGCCACAGCAGTCGGTAAGACCGCAAAGGATAAAACTGAGAATTCACAGTTTAGTTTTTTCTCCTTTTTATGCCCGTTTCTAACCACAGGAGCTGAGCTTATGTATTTATTTTATTTTTCTACTTAAAAGTCTGCAGATTTTCTTCCTGCTTTCCTCCCCCTCTCCGTCTCGCCCTCACTCGCCTTCTTTAATGGGCGCGCAAGGAGCTGATTAAACCATTTTCAATGTAAAATTGCAATAAAGACTGTTGTGGTTTTCATTTTATGAGCATTTAAAATAATACTAAAGAAAACTGTTTGTAATCCCTCGAGTAGTACAATGCACTATTATGGCACTTACCTTTCTTCGTCCACAACAAAGCATTCTTCGCGCACGCGAATGTCCTGTAGCTGCTTTCAATCGAGTAAACTTCTTCTTCCACTGCATTTAGTGGTAGTGATGGCGGGGCGACACAGCGTATCTATTGCTCGTTTCGTTTGCGGTATACAGCGGCTGCATTAATAGGCAAGGTTTTTAGGCACCCCCCACAGGGAGACCACCCACCAGCAAGGGTAATGCACCCACTCAATGTGGTATTATGATGCATTTGTGCATCTTTGCTATACGCCTTAGTTTACAGTATGAAGCGACTATATAGATTTATATATATATATATAAATATATATATATATATATATATATATAGATTTATACAAGTGTACAAATCGTTGTTTACATGTACGGCAGTTTTAGCCACGTTCTCAGTTTTGTCTAACGTTCAATTATTAGAAATTTATTGCGTAAGTATTTATGAGGCGGTAAACTGGAAAGATACAAAATGAAAGCAAATAATTTAATATTAAAGTATCCTGGGAAATTTAAAGAATATGAAGTCTGAGAGAGTCTCAATGGGTTTTAAAGTAGGTGAAGATGTTAATATTAAGCAATAAATTATAATAATAATAATAATAATAATAATAATATACTAAATACTCCAAAGTAAACATAATAATATAAGAACAAATTGTGCGATCAACAGAAGGATGAGTAGCTTTGCAATGACCGACATGAAGAGAAGTATGCTTAGATTTGAAGTGACCGACATGAAGACAAGCATGATATAGTTTGAAGTGACTGGGATGAAGAGAAGAATGAGTAGCTATGAAGTCATCGGCATGTGTGTAGAAGTATGATAAGGTTTGAAGTACCGGGATGTCCGTCGACACACACAATTTTCAATAATTCAACTGCCCTAAACTGAGTCAATGTAAGGTTCAACTGGGCTTAAGAACAATTTTCTGATGGTCCTGCTTAACATCTCTACAGAAGTTATTCCTGATGGGATCTCCGTCGACACACACAATCCTCAATAAATAATTCAACTACCCTAAACTGAGTCAATGTAAGGTTCAACTGGGCTTAAGAACAAGTTTCTGATGGTCCTGCTTAACATCTCTACAGAAGTTATTCCTGATGGGATCTCCGTCGACACACACAATCCTCAATAAATAATTCAACTGCACTAAACTGAGTTGATGTAAGTTTCATTAGGCTTAAGAACCAATTTCTGATGGTCTTGCTTAACATCTCTCCAGAAGTTGGTCATAAACTCCATTAATACAATAGAATAGCTCGAAGTTGTGAACTTGGAGGTCACAATATTGTATTTTCTCATCACTATAGAGTATAAAGAGGATTACTGTATTGTAATGTGACACTAACTCCAATCGCCATGTTAATTGCAGACTTAGAAACGAATGAAGTGGCTTCCTACGTGGGAGTACCTTAATTCTAAATATTAATAGAAGACTTACCAGCCAGCGAGAGGAGTTAAAGGGGCTTATTCTCATACGGAGATTTACAATCATTAGCAACCACATCAATTGTCCAATAAGGTAAGATCGGATAAAGAGATTAATTGTAATACTGAGACTCATGATCTTAAGCAACCACATCAATTGTCCCATATAGTTGAGCACAGCCAAACACAGTTTCAATTGCGATGCAAGACTCAATTTGGTATCTGTTGTAAGTTCTCGATATTCCATGTCAAACATTTCCAGAAACAAAATCTGCGATGGACCAAGAAGAGGTGATACAGAGATGAAGCTTTCGGAACCTAAATGAACAATCGGGGCTATTTGTGGCGACATCACTACCCCCACCTAGCTGTCCGGTACGGCACTGCAAGCAGGCGCTAGTTCCACGCGCCATCTATTCACGCGCTGTCGCTGCCGCACATTGTGTTCATGGCAAGCGGAACTAACCTTGCTGCCGAATGTCGGACTTTGTGTTTCCGGCCTTTTCATTTCTTTCTCTTTTTTCGCTGCGCTGGAACCGGACGGACTCTCGAGTACCGCACTCTCATCTCTTTTGATCTAAGGAATCGTATTTTATTTTATCGTTATTAAATCAAACTTAATTCTGTTTTTCTATTGTTTTATTATTGGCAACGCTATCGTCGAGCAAATCTTAGCTTCAACTATCAAATAAGTCCTGAAGCAATAAGAAGTGCACTAACCGCCCACTCATGCAGTTTCTATATAAGAGTTTCTATATAATAGTTATCGCACATGCAGATACTGCAACGAAGAGGAGGAACATGGAGCAACTACTCGTGATATGTCAAACGCAATTAGGGACGATGCAGTTGGACAAGTATAAGTTAAGAGAAAGAAGGACCACCACCAAGTCCCCAGTGAATTCCGCACCATTCTAAAAAACTAGCAGTTGCATGCACCTATCTCTTGCCTTGCTGTGAAGATCGCACTGCTAGTATGTCACGAACTTTTTCGGAGCCGAGGTAAAGCTCAGCCATTCCAGGGTTCGTCAACAGCAAAAAAAACTTCCTAATTCACAGCAGCTCTCTGGTTTAGTCCAACTTGCTTAGATTCTTTAGACTTTGTTACTCCATCTTGGACGCTTGTTACTCCACTGTGGACGTTTGTTATTCTGCTTTGCTTGTTACTCCGCTTTGTTTCTTACTCTGCATTGTTTCTTACTCTGCCTTGTTTCTTACTCTGCCTCGTTTCTTACTCTGCATTGTTTCTTACTCTGCCTTGTTTCTTACTCCGCTTTTGAAAGATTCTCAATCACTATTTAACCCACTGAAAGTTTAACGTGATTGAGAATTGGTTTCATACAAAAGAAGGAAACAAGCGAATTTGTCAGTGGACGAATTTCATCTTCACAAATAGACCCCGGAAATTAAACCCAAATTAAAAATCTCTGATTAGTCTAGATTAGTCTATTAAAGTATTTCATAATATGTAGAGAAAGAGCCGCAATTTCTAAACATAGGTACAGAGGATATATATCCATAATCTTTATAAGACTGGAGGCACTCAGAAACTTAACAATTTCTAACTGGAGGTCTCTTCCCGTTGTTTGGGGTTAGGATAGCAATAAACCAAATACAAACAGAGATCCAAAGTTAATTGAAAGTGAGCCGCCCTCTGTAGTCAAGTGGTAAGCGTGCTAGACTCACACTCAGAGGGCCGCAGGTTCAAATCTTGCCCCGAGCTTGGTATCAAAAATGGTTCTTTTTTAAAAATCTTTTTCTCCTCGAGTCGAAGGTCTCAATAGCTAGTACTCAGTCCCCAAATCCTAACAGTCATAATTAATTATGGTGCAAGGTATAATAATAAAAATAACTGAAAGTGGACAGAATTTGGCTTCTTTCCTTCAATACCACTGCTGTAACTAGTAAAATGATCCAAGTCCAAATACATCAAAAACATATCGTTTCATGGTCTAGAATATTTTTAGTTTTCAAATTCATGAATCGGAAAAGTATATACGAGCTACTAAATATATACATATATACTACTATTGTTGTTGTTACAGTTTGTTTGGTGTTAAAAAGGAGACAGTTTTGGGAGTATGAGCCTTGTAGAAGAGAAAACTTCACACAATTTATTTTATATATGATTATATTATATAAGAATGGGAGCTGAAACCCCTGGCAGCTAGTGCTCCTAAATTTTGTATGATAAGAATTGATTCTTATCCTTCTTTTGTAAATAAATAAATAAAAATAAAGAATGGGAGGGTCTATACGCCAATTTTTAGAAAATACAAACGTTACAAAGAGCAGATGGAATACTAGATATTTAGATAACTTTAATCAAGAGAAACTGAATTTGTGTAGCTCATCATCAATTCCATGACGATGATGCAGCTAATATCAGCAACTTACACAGCAAACCCATTGTTCCAATACTAATCCACATATGAACATTAGTACAAACTTTCGCTCATAAATTGGCTATGCTCCCTGCTGATTTTTTTTCTTTTGCTTCTAACGATTTGTTCTTCCGTTCATTTTTTGTTCCGTTGATTTTTTTCTTCCACCCTCTATTTTCTTCCGTCGTTTTTTTTCCATCTTCGTACATCTCTACAAACATATTTCAGAGTTACACCCAGAAAGTTCTGCATGCCTTTATATAATCCATCTCAATTACCGACCGATGATCAGCGGTTATTTGCCCCTAAATATGAGTGCCAACGAAATGGGAGTTGTGTATTTTAAACAGGATGTCAAAACATGCCACACTGTCGGCTAAATTGTGGAGTTACAGACGGAACAACTAGGCAAATGGTTTACAAGATAATGTAATGGAAGGATTTTCGATTATTTCTTAAGAACTACATGTTAAGACGCCTGTCTACGTCGACAAACCAACGACGATTGAGTCTTTTGAAGTCATCATTATCCTTGTTATTGGCGATATAGTAAGAGTACTTTCCCAATCACTCGAAAATGTCGTGGAAAATTTAAACTCTCAGAGACAGCTGTGGTTCTCATACAATCGAAAAGGCTTCTATAATAGTAATTATAAAATATTTTAATATTTTATTAAAAAACAAAGATGCAATTCTCTTAAAAAACAATGCAGTATTCTCCGGGATATTTTAACATCTTTACGCGATATGCGGAAGGTGCAATACTTATAAAAAGCATTGCTTTATACTCTGTTATATTTTTATTCGACATTCGGAAGTTCTCTAGTATGTTTGTACCATTTTACTCGATATTCGGAAGGTGATCTCTAGTATGTTTGTACCATTTTACTCTGCTCCACTTTATAGCTACCAATTTACCACTTGGAATATGGTTTTCTGAATACTTCTTTCGTCCTTGCAAAAGTTCCTTGCTATGAACCAGCGCTTGTTTTCTATCTGAACTAAATACACTTCAATGTGAGTACTAAGTTTTATTAACTCTGAACTAGCTCTTTAGTAAATTGCAGCAAAGAAAGTATTTTTGGATTATTTTGAAGTCCCCACCAAGTTTAAAGACACACAAACATACTGGGATATCGATAAACCCGCATGTAATGTGGTCATGTTCCACAGTTGATGAGCCCTCTGCTTAACAAGGGTTAAACTCATACTTGTATAAAATTAGCACAAAAACTGAAAATCAACGTGACTTTCCGACTACACTCAGCCGCATTCGATGGAATTTATCTTTCTCAAATTTTATCTGCCACCATCTGAATAATGAAATTGTCAGAGCCTTTCCGTCGCTCGCCCGAAACACCCGTATAACCCTTAAAATCTTTAAAAGCTGTAAATGTCATTACGCTGCCGTTACGGAAATGTGCGGCTGACATGCCGAAATTGTGTGTGGGCCCCGCGCCTGATGCGGATGATAATAATGTTGCAACTAAGCCGACATGTGTCACACACCCGAGAGCGACGTTGACAGCCGGGAGACGAAAAATAAACGCAACACTGGCAACTGCCGCCCGGCTGGCTGACAGTATCACACTTTATCGTGGTAGGCTGCAGCCGGAATTAACGTCCCGCACACGTGTGCAATGTGTGCAGCGGAATCAATTTGACGAAGTCGTTTGGCACGACAACAAACCACACAAAAAACAACGACAAAATTAAGTGCCATGAAGCTAATTAAACCAGGCATTCGAGGGTAAAAGTGCGGGATGCGCGAGTATTTGGAAAGAATCCCATTAAAAATTTTCCAACTATCACTTTGAGTGTGAGTGCGCAATGGAATTTTACATGCCTCCATATTGAAAAATGACCATAGACTTATAGTCTGCATATTGAATTGTCACATGTGACGATAGACTTACAGGTGTGTATATTGAATTGTGACATGTGCCAAGACGCTTAGAAGCCTGTATATTCAATTGTCACATGTGACGATCGAGTTACGAGTCAGCATATTGAATTGTACATGTGCCGATAAATGTTAACACTGATATGATTACGATCCTTGCAGGAATTGCATGGATTAGGAGGAAGAGTCCAACGAACAGCTGATATATACATGTCCAGCGCTGTCCAAAAGAACATTCACTTCCTGGGTGACTACTTTCTTTGGAAGGCATTCCAAATATGAAAATAAACTTCAGTAACTGCTTTATAAAAATCTCCAAATGGCTGGACTGCTGCAAGGGCATGTGTCTCATACGATATCACAAAGGCCCCATTATGGCCTAAGTGTATCGACCCCTCAACCTACCTACCGACTACCTACGATTACAATTCTATAATTCTTGGCTTATGATATTTCTTCTCGTTTAAAGTTCCCAATGTAGAAGTTTGTAAGGACGCTACGAGTCTGTAATATATAACTATAAAAATTTTACTAAATAAAAACACTCAAATGGAACTACTACGGAGAAGACACGACACAATTCATTAGTAAGAAAGAAATTCTGATCAAATAATCCCAGGAAAATGTGGGTAGAACATGTAAACTCAAGCACCCACAAATTTCCTACTCTACAAAAAACTATTCCATGAAATACGACGAAGGATCATTACCATCAATGAACACGAAAACTACACGCCTACTATTATACCTATTCCTTAAATGCTTAACTGAAGATCGAATTAACATTACTACATAAATTTTGGCTTGATGGATCATAGTGAGAGTACCAAGCAACGTGCTAAATATCTGCCACTGCCACTCCCACACCCAACTTCATATAAGGTATCTCAAATATGATCAGCAGAGTGCCAAAAACTGGAATTTTCAGCACTAAATTCTATGTGGTCAATATCAATACAGTTTAACTCCCACACCCTCTGTATTTTCTAAGACTGCACATTGTATGAACTTATATTAAGGTCCTCTGTTTAATCCGACTGCCGCCTTACTTACTGATTCCTTATCAAAGCATCAATGGAAGTGATTTCATTCTGCCTTATGTAGGATGAAGTGTGAGTGAACTAAATGTATCTACGAGCCTATGTTTGGAATAAAGTTTGAAAGTGTTGCAAGGCACCTAAAAATATGCCACACTTTGCATATAAATATTAACTTTGCAAATAATTCACATGAAAAATATGTAGCATATTTTCAGGAGGCTCAAAATGCAGGAAAAGGGCTCATGAGTGTATTCGCTGGTATGTGATATGTGTTGTTGCCGCGAATGTCAGAGAGAAGCCCCCTTGATCCGCACCTAGCTGGAAGCAAGGAGTAGCGCTGCACTGTGGCGGAAAATATTACATGAATAATGGGTCAATAAAGAATTTTTTACGAACAATTTTACGTTTTTATGAACGCGTTCACATAAAACCAAACCGCAAACAGAACAAAAATAACAAAGAATTAAATTATATTGCCAACTCACATACACAAACACACTCCGCACACACACACACACACGTCAAGCAAAACAGCGGGAACAGCAATGCCAGAGCAGCAAGTCACCGCGCCAGTCTCCTGGCAGGCGGGAACCTTACCGACCACTTACACAGCCGCCTGCATAGACCCCATCAAACGACTTGCAGGGAATGTGCGTGCATTCGAAGGAACAGAGCAAAGAAAAGAAAAGAAATGGAAATAAATGTAATGCAAAAGCGCATTTCTAATGGCCGCACAGAATACGAGCAAACGGTACGAGTAAAAGGAGTGAAAGGACGCATTCACAATAAGCAAAAGCAAGAAGCGGACATAAATGTACAGCAAGCAGCATAAATTTCATTAGATTTCATTTACGACCAAGTTAGGATTGCATTGGGCTGTTATTATCGGATGTTGAAATGCGTTTGCCAAACCAAACAGGAACCAGCCAGCAATGAAGTGCAGGAGTGGAGGAGGAGCGGCAACAAACTGAATAAATGCAAAATGAAAAATTTATATTGATACTGCCCGTTCGACGTTCGTCGTGTTTGTGCCAGTGCCTGTGGCAGTGGCAGTAGGACTCGCGATAATGGCGCCATTTGATGCATTACCAGATCCAGCCAAGCGTACAGTCACAAAAATTGGCACGGATTCGATGGCTTTAACCATGTATTCATTCTTTTTTTGTGGATGCAAAACTCTGCAGGAATCTGGAGCACAAGCACAATGGTGGTGGGGAAATGCAGCTGCGAAATGCGCATTGATGGCCGGACAGACAACATGTGGAGCTGTGCACACCAATTGCTCTTAAGAGTGTTAATCCAGTACACTCAAGCAAAGCGGGGCATACATAATATTAATGAACAGATTCACTGAATATGTGCAAAATTCATTAAAACCTGAAGGCGCCCATTTGAGATTACTATTTTAGTCGAAAATCAAGCAACAGAAATAAAGGTACAGTTCATTCTTGCACTGAATACTTTCATTGTTTGGTTGGAAGATTTTTCTGACATTTCTAATTCTTAAGAGTATCTTGATTGGCTCTGACATGCAGCCTCTTCATAATGATCATGATGGTCTCATTTTAATTACTTTCCCCTATTACTGTGTCCTTCCTGTATCCAGTAATATATGCCAGGAATTATCTGGCCTGTCAAAGCAACCCTTATAAGTCCAAAGGTCTCATGTAGGTAGCTAGGTAGGCAAGGCGGCCACCCGAAGCGTGCACTTAGGCCATCATTGACCCTTTGTGATACCGCATGAGACATCAGGTCCCTTCTTTTTCAAAGGTCCCGCCATTTGGAGCTGTTAATGAAGCTGTTGATGGAGCTAATCTTTTTATTTGCGATATCTCCCAAAGAGTCAAGAAAGTTGTAGTCGCCTTGGAGAGTACGCCTCCTTCTGAACAACGCTGGACACGTACATAACAGGTGTATAATGGACTTTCTCGTCCATGCAAAAGTTGTTAGAGGCAATCCTCAGTCTACACCAGTGAGTGCCCAGAGTTTCAATGTCCCGTTAAGACAATAAAGACCTCATGTAGCCCCCAAAAAAAATTATATCGAGGCGTTGCATCACTTAGTAGTAGAGACCAATTGTTTACTTCTATTCTGAAAATATCCCTTTTTTGACGTATTTCTGTTGTTTTTATATAATAGTTTCATCTGCTGTTTGCTAGATAGTATCATCCTTCGTTGACCACATATCTCCACAACAACATCAATCACAATTGAAAGAAGTCACTGTCCATCATTCTGTACCGTGCGCTGTTGGATGGTAGCATTTCGTAAGGTCCCATTTCGAAAAATATTTGTACATAATTGTGACCTACAGTACAGGAGTACAGTCTTCAACATAAGAAGTAGATTGTTGACTATGAGGATCTCTTCTCCCATGCCTTACGAATAATATGCTTACAGACTATATAATTTTACTTATTTTCTATTTCTCAGTACTTTCGCAAGTGCGAGGAATGGAAAGGATACAATTTTCCGCATTCCTTGCATATTTCTACCAGCGTTTTATTGTTTCATGGAGGTCCATCTACCCACGTACTAATGGAACTACTTGTATTACTGATCTTAGGTATCTCAACATGATGGATATCGAAGGCATTTCAATATTTATTGATTTTTACGTATTAGTTTGGCAACGTAGCCCAGGATGACAACACTTGGTATCACAATGGGTTTCTGAGATCCAGCGACTAACTCAGACAGCTACTTTGATTATGCGGTTGGTACAAATGCCCGAGATCTTGGAGTCCTCCTTCTTCGGCGGCTCTCCGGCCTACCCACACTCAGACAGCCACTTCATATATTTCTTAAACCACCCCTTCAACAAAGAATGAGTCTCATCACTGAACAATATAGTTTAGTGAACAAGAGAAAAAGTTTGTGGTGGATTTTAGAGCTTTCCGACTTCCTTAAACCTGCATACCAGCTGCAGCACCATGACAGTTTTAGTCGGTGCAGAACCATGTGGCAGAAGCTTCACACAAACTAATTTTTTCTCTCAGTTCTACATGATTGTTCTACGATCGACTCGGCTCCAAAGACCATTCACTTAAAAAAGGAAATCTGGATTCAAATCTACCTTCAATATCCTGAAGAAAACAGTTAAACTTGCTGTGACGAAGAGCAACAATCTGAATTTTTGGAAAACCCAGAAAATAGCAGAAAAGACTTGCAGATCCTCGGCTCTATTCTCGAGACAAGTCTTCTACATTTCTCTGAAAAGTATGCTTCTGAAGCTTCAGTTATTCGCACAGATGAGTATTGTAAGGACGTTTGTCAAGAACGTTATCCTATAACTTGAACCAAAACCAAGCTATTGTGACTGGCATTGATGGTTCGATGATGAGAATGTCCTGCAAGACAAAACTGAAGAAGCTTCAGTTATTCGAACAGTTGAATATTATAAGGATGTTCCTCAAGAACTTATCCTATAACTTGAACCAAAACCAAGCTATTGTGACTGGCATTGATGGTTCGATGATGAGAATGTCCTGCAAGACAAAACTGAAGAAGCTTCAGTTATTCGAACAGTTGAATATTATAAGGATGTTCCTCAAGAACTTATCCTATAACTTGAACCAAAGCCAAGCTATTGTGACTGGCATTGATGGCTCGATGATGAGAATGTCCTGCAAGACAAAACTGAAGAAGTTTTAATAAACAAACATTAACTTATAAAGCAAAATTTTAACTATTTTTCTTTGGAATGTTGAAAAAATTCCACGGAAAATTTCTCAACAGAATAGGAATGTATTCATATCATTGTATGAACGATATTCATTGATTTTATGAACTAAAATATTTGAAGTATTCACAAATGCTGGCTGGCATTATTAAATCGCTAAACAGCGTTTATCATTTCACCGATGCAGCGCGTAAATTCAGTTATTAATTGTGTTGTACTGTAACCCCAACCCCTATGACCCCCAACCCCTATTCCACCACAACCATTAAGATCCCCCCGCACCGTGGTTCACCACAGACGGCGACTTGTGTTCGCTGGCATCAATGCAAGCATATAAAAAGAGAATTTTTAATTAAGTCCCTACCAGGATACACATTTGCAAAACAGGCCTGCTGCAGCGAGCTATTAAAACAGCACAATCACACACACACACACTCAGTCACAGATGCCTACACTCACTCACACTCATATACACTCACACTCATATACACTCACACATATACCCACTCTCGCAGAGGCGCGCCTGGCAATTTGCCACAATAATGCATTGTTGCAGTCACCAGCAGCGGAATATTAACTAGAAAGGCATAAAAATTCCGTAGCAAGTGGGAACGCGCAGCGAGCTCAGCCCGTTCAAGGTAATAAGGTGGGTTATAAGGGTGGTCAGGCAGGTCGCGCTGGCAGCACAGAATCATGTAGTTTGCTGAGATTCCTTGCAATAAAACACTCATACTGGGTTTTTACCAAATTTCTTCTTTTTATGCAATTTTTTTATATGTATTTTGGCTGAACCCCTGCTTGCTGCATGTGGAAAATGGCAAGTCAAGCAAAATAAAATACACTCTGAAGTTACTAACAAAATCGTAACATGTTCCGTGCATGTTGCAGTTGAACTACGTAGAAAAATAAAAGAACTGAATGAAAAAAGAGCACTGCTCTGCAATATTTTTCATGACAACTGACGAGGAGTAGGTTTGTGCATGTACCCAGCTCTCCAACGACAGCTGCAGCAGCCCACAGCCAACACTAGCCAAGAGCATCAACGTCAGCCACCGCAATGGTGATATTCGAGTGTGCTGCTGACTGCACCCGAACCACTGCTAGCTTCAGTATCAGTATCACCGCCAGCGCCCAGTCACAGTACCACTGGCATTCCGGGGTATTCCAATGAACTTGTGACACATTCGCATAGTTACATCCAGGCTCATGTTCGCCGAGTAGCGCCAACAGCACTGCAAAATGTTGCAATTTTATTCATAATTTCACGAGTGCGCTGTGGGAAGGGAACGGCAGCAGGACCGATGGCGACAGTCGACATGACTGCCTTACATGATACTTTATGTCACAGCATATGACGTTTACGCACGCTCAAAATATATTGTAATGACATCATAAATACTGCTCTGTATCTGATAGATTTTTATGTGATTTCCGTTGCTTGTTTCCTCTCTATTCTGATTGTAGTTGTTTTTTTTTCTGCACATATTTGCAAAATTCGCTTGTTTATCTACATTCATGCGCTGCGAAATGGGGTCATGCCAGATATTTTTGCCATTTGATTAGATAGCAATTTTGTTGTTGTTGTTATTGTTGTTTGTTATTCCATTCTTTTGTGTAGTTGGAGTCATGTAGTCATTAATTTTTAAATAGAATCCGAAGTTATGGTGTGTAACACGATTCAATTTTCAGAGAACAAGAGTGCAAGCAGTGATTTCGAAAAGAAGGACAAATAATTGAAGAGTTCATAAGTAAAGTGTGTCCTCAAATCACTACCAAATACCAATTGAGCTACCATCGGCATACTAACATAAAACAAAGGGATATATTGTTAGCAACGTAAAATATGTCAAGGAACACACTAGAAACTGGATACCAAAATGTCACCTGGACCTAATCAAATAGCGAGTTCACTGCTTATAATTTAGAATGAAATCCTCTTTGGGATTTCACACAGTGATCCAACTTAGTGGGATCCTAAACATAGTGATATAAATAGAAATGAACCCTATCACAGATGGTAATCGTAGCTAAACATGATAAAGAAGTAGACACTAATATCCGCAAACCGCTCAAACACATTGCACCAAAAAATATGTTAGCAAAAACAACCATTTCAGGCCTCTGGGGTCCAGTGGTAGACATACCACACATCAGAAGAATCTTACCCCGGGTATAGTCTTAAAAATGGTTCTATTTAAACCTTTTGCATTCAAGACGAAAACGTTAGTTACTAGGACTCATCCCCCATACCCCTTGCACACATAATTAATATAAATATATAAAGTGTAATATTAATATAAAAATAAGTATATATAAATAATAAAGATAAAAATTTAAAAAGGTATTTCATTATTCATGAGTAATAATGAATATGAGTCAAATTGAAATTATAAGCACCATATTGGAATTAGAAGCACTACATTCAACTTTTATATAGAACACTGACATACACTGCAATTGCTATTGCTGTTGCTCTCCAGTGGAATAAGTCATTAGTGAGATAACATAAGTGATGTTGTCTCTTTCTGTTTTCCTACGAGTCATATAGAATGAAGCTATCTCACTTTTAGTAATTGACAATGCTCTCGTATGTTTAAGTTCCAGACTGAAATCTTAGAATTCACTTCAGAGATTACATGGAATCTTGGGATTCACTTCAGAGATTACATGGAATAAAGACCAGACTGCAATCTTGGGATTGAAATCAGTGATCACAGAAATAAAGTACCAGACAGCGATCTTGCGATTTATTCCAGAGGTCACAGGATAAAAAATCCGGATTACAATCTTAGAATTCACTTCAAAGATCACAGGAATAAATTTCCAGACTGCAATCTTGGGGTACGCTTCAAAGATCACATCCAATAAAGTACCAGACAGCGATCATTGGATTTACTTCAGAGGTCACAGGATTAAAGTTATTGAATACAATCTTGGAATTTACTTCAAATATGGCAGGAATCAACTTCCAGACTGCTATCTTTGAATTGACTTCAGCAATCACCGGAAGAAATGTCCATAGTGCAATCTTGGTATTTACTTTGAGTTCACAGTAATGAAGTTGGAGTCCTCACCAACATATTCAAATAATGAGCAAGAAAGGGGATTTATTTTTAATCAACAAACGAGCCTGTAATACAGTGACCTTGCAATGTATCAAGACTATTTTGTTTCAGCTTCTAGACGAAGAGAATACACAATCGTATAAGTGAAAGAATTTGAAGTGTTCTGAATCTGAAATTATTTGCTTTGATTCTTGTTTGTTGCAAATATAATGGAAAAAGTCCAGAGTGTGTGAAGTCCCCTGAATATCTATTTATTTATGAGTACTAAGTGTGGATATGTATTTATGGATACGAAGTCTGAGTATGTATTTGTATATGAATCCTAAGTCTGGATATGCATTTATTTCTGAATACTAAATCAGTGACTGATTTCCTATACTTTTGTTTGGAGGGGAGTGTAATTTTGTGTATGAATACTGAATGAAATATTCGCCTTGACTACAGAATGAAATATTCGCCTAGAATAGTGAGGAAATCAAAGGAGCACAGACAGCAAAAAAGATTAAAGGGATCTTAAATATGCATGAAAATTCGGTGGAATTCATGCGTGCCAATTACAAAGTGGTTATTAACAAATGGTTGAGGGACTCACCTGTAATATGTACCTGAGGATACAATTCTTATATATCCATTTAAAGGATTTTTCCAAAAAAATGTAAAGTCAATTTAACTTTTTCTTATAAATATATCAATAAATCTTCAGAGAACATTTGTTAGTTATATTAGCAAACATAAACTGAGAGAGTAACTAGAAATGTAATTCAAATCACCTTAATGAATAATTTTACAAATCTTTGTATATTAATATATTTCTTTATGCGTCCTGTACTAAATATCCATCAAAGGAGAAGAATTACTTACAACTGAGCCATGCAATAAGTATGAATAATTTGCAATGCTATCAAAAGGTTGCGTATACGCCAAAGTGACCTTTCGAAATATGTGTAAATTATTAAATAGATTCATAAAATTTATAAAATCATTTATACTGCATTCCGAATAAAGCCGATTTCAAACAAAATCATAGCATAACACAAACAAAATGCAATCGTCTTTGAAGTCAAGTGACTTTGAATTACATTCAAGTATTTTTGGAATTTCTTTGGATATATCATTGGCAGCAAAGTGTTTGCATATAATTAGAAAGAAATTACTATACAAAAATGCATTTACTCGCACATATGTACCGAAGGGAATGTACATGCTGGGTATGCAGCACCAATGAACTTTCATATATGCACCGTCTCTGAAAAGTATAGGTATCTTCTGAGAGCAAGCCACATTATCTGCATTACAATGAAATCTTGAAAAACTTCGAAAGTGCCAATGACCTTTGACCCACATATACAAATACGTATGTGTGTAGGTATGCAGTACAATCAAACCGTAAAAGGCAGCTAAGAGCTGCGAATGCAATTGTGTCTGTGCATTTGTGTGTACTTGTATGTGTGTGGATGAGTGTTTTTGTGTGCTTGAGTGTGATTGTTAATATAATTGTGGGTGGGTGATAATATGTGCCGAAATCATTCAATGCAATAACATCACATCGGACAGCATAGGAATGTCTTTATAAAGAAATCTTCCTGCAAGCATATTAAAAACTCCTCACACACAAACGGCATGAAGTGTGTACACTTTGAGTAAACTGCATTGGCAACACTGAAATTTACTACGTGCATTTATTTTTCAACAACAAGTAAAACAAAAACAAATTTTCTCTATGTTGGTGGAATATAATGGAAATGGAGTATGTTGCATTCACTCCACTCTCACCCTCTGTCTCTCTCTCTCTCTCTTGCTCAATACACAAGCAGAGCGAGCCCCTAAAATACTACAACAGAATATACGAGTACTTAATATTAACGATAAGACAAAAATGAGCATTTTCTTTGAAGGTAAGAGAGGCAGGTTGAGAGAAAACCTGAAAAGCATAGCATTTCACAGGCTCGCTCTCTCTCCCTGTGTTTCTTTCTCTCCCTCTACGGAAAATTCACAATTCCACAGAAAATTCACCAGCAACTCAGCCCAGTGAGTGTAAATTGGCGTGTAAAAAAATCATATACGGTACGTTAATCGATCGATTTCCTTCCCTTTATTCCCAGTTGTTGGTGTTGTTGTTTTAGGTCTTTTTTACAAATGCTCTTGCGGCATGTGTGTGAGTGGGTAGGTTGGTAAGTGATGTGGTATGGTGTGTTTCACCCTTTTTTATTTTCTATGTGGCATTAACGCATATACGAATCTTCTTATGTGTACCCATATGTATGTACCAGTGAATGTGGGTATGAATAGTAGGGGCATTAGCTATCTCCATACCATCCCCCGTCAATTGCTTATCCTTATCAGCAGACTGACTGCCACCTTTCCTATGCCCAGCACCAATATACGAACTCACTGCTACACACTTCATTACTTTATGCTGTCACACATCACCGACCCACACACGCACACACGCACACATACTGTCTCCCACCACTGACATGCACTGCCAGCCATTACCACCCCATATTAAACATTAAACCTTGATGCACTGCTCAACTCAACGAAAAAACCATGCACACGCACACACATACTAAGCAGGCACACCAAAAACAAAACCGGAAAAAAATCAAACGAAACCAGCAGAGAAATGAAACCAGCAGCAACAGCAAAAACAACAACAACAACAACAAAAACAACAACCACACACAGCATTGGCACAAAAAATTTCTATACACTCCAGCAATGAAACAGAAAACAAGAATTGTTGGGCTCTGCTCAGTGCGAGCGTGTGTGTGTGTGTGTGTATGAGTGCGCTTGTTGAGAGTGGTGGGTGGCGTATTTTTTTATTTTCCCATTTTTTCTTCTTCTTCTTATTGTTGTTGTTGTTGTTGTTGTTGTTGGGTATAAAAACAAATGAAATCCGTATAAAATGTTTGTTTTTTTGTTGATTTCGCAACTTTTTTAATACAGCGTTACGCTTTTTTCCTTTTTTGTTTTCTTTTTTGTGCCAATTTCAAAAGTGGCACATTTTTGCATTACAACAACAACAGCAGCAGCAACCCCACAGAAGCTTTTTGGTAATGCAAAATTGTGGTTGTTGTTGTTGTTTTGGTTGTTGTAGCTTTTGAAATTATGCCATTTAAGAAGATGCTTTCGGCATGTTTACTCGTATATTTACCTTTTTCTTCTGCTGCCACGAGTACAACTCTCCTCTGCCCACTTTGGCTAATATTCGCATGCATCGATCCTGGCGTGCGCTTGTAAATTGCTCTGTTCCTAGCTAGCCTTGGCAGAGCAAGCACAAACGGTCGTTGCAAAATACCATGAGCATTTCGTTGACACACTTCAGCGCCTCCTCACAGGGAAGTTTATTAAATGAACCTTTAAATCTCTGTCACTTTGGGTTGAGCGATAACGAAATTACTCAAATTGCCTCGCTGCTGATTAATGGAGAGTAGCGCACTTACAAATGCGCGATACTGAGAGCACTTTCTATAATTGAATTCTACATTTGAACAGCTACAAAGTGCAGGAGCAAATTATGAGCCATCATTTCAGAAAAATCTTTAATGCATACATTAGGCATTTGGCACAAAGAATCCTTACTTAAATCAGCGCTTCTCAGGGAGGAGGGATGAAACTTGAGATGAGTGATGTACAATTTTTCGCAAGGGTTTTCAAAATAGACACGCATACGTATGTATAATGTGGAGTTGGGGAGCAAAAATATGGAAACAGGCGAGATAACAATAGGAACAACAGGATATGCCATGATGCTAAATTCAGTACGAAATCAAAAGAAACACTTACGAGAAACACACGCAAGAACCCTGATGGGGAATAGGGTGTCCAATACATTCCTATAAGTTGGGAACAAAAATAAACATGCGAAAAATGATAAAGCCTGCTTATAAATAGTCTGTTTAGCAGAATACTCACGAAATACAATAATTATTTGGCAGCAAAACAAGCAAAAAAATATAAAATTGTAAGGCAAAGCAATAAAATTGCCAGAAGAGGAAATTTTGCAAACAGTCAGTCAACAGTGACATGATTTCTGTGACAAAACAATGAAATGTTAGGAAGACAATATCATAAATAATGTTGTAAAAGAGAAGGAGAGGACTTTCCATGGTCAAAATAATCGAAATAAAAATGTTAATTTTTTATTACAGTCACAATTGAAGAGAAGCGAAACATAAATAAAACCAGATGGCAAACTGCAATAGGAAAATATCATTAATAAGTACTCGTAGGATCAAAAATACCCTCCAGTTAGCTAATGAAGAACTTCAATACAACACAAAAGAGTCACAACTTGAAACTTAGGATGCAGTCGAACAAATACATCTATAAAAACATAGTGATAAAACCTTCATAAGTCAGGAACTTAATGTGAATGCTGCCCCTGAGTTCAAAATGGAAGATGGCGAAACTAAGAAGGCCTGTAACTTCTAAACGGTGCAGCCTTAACGGTGCATCCTAGACCTATCAAAGCATGCAAATTTCCAATAATTGTAAATTTTCAGCGGTGCGTTGAACTCTGATACCAAATATATAGAAACGACTTTAAATGGGCGAGTAAATAAGGCTATATAATAGATACTTGAATCAAGGATTTTTCTAGTGAAAGTGAAATAATCATATATCCGGAATTAATTGGCGGCTATGAACCTATATATACTCGTATATCATTGTTGTGAACTTATATATTTACGAGATATGTGAGAAATCGAAGATTTGTGTGAACGAATAAAGATGCCCAAACAAATATAAAGATGTAAAAATTAATATTAATTCAAGATTTATCAGTAATAATTCAATATCTGAAATTGTAGATGAAACCATCGAAACTTGTAACTTAAGCCAGACCCCGACATATTTATTGTATATGAAACCATTTAAGACTTCAAATCTACCAGTAAAACAGAACATAACTAATTTGTTGAGTGGCAGAAGTCCGTTGAAAACTTACGAGTAAGACAGACCCAACTAATTTGTTGTATGGTAGAAATCCCTGGAAAACAAAGTACATGACAGTCCTAATGTTACAATCATTACTACCTCCAAGCAAAATACTTTTGCTACACTTGATGGAGAGTTCAAATAGAAGTCTTAGGTATCTCGAATAAAGGAATATCAAAAAGTGTGCAATATCTCAGTAAAATCTCCACAAATCATGAACAAAATTTTAAGAATCTCGAACTCTTTCTCCTCTTTCCACTTAGATTCCGTTTTCTCTGCTAGTTTTAAGTAAATTTACTAAATATAAAACTTTTGATTACTATGAAAATTCACCTAAAAAAAAATTCTGGAAATACTCGAACCATATTAGAGTTTCCTCTGTATAATGTTCCTTTGTATAAATATTGCCAGAATCGGGTTTTCCAGGCCGTGAAAGGATGTTAAAAGAATTCTTTACAGCATTCATTGTCAATTGTTTCATGGTTGAAAATAAACCCTCATATTTTTAGTATAATAACCCACCTAATTTATGAGATTTACTATTTGCCAATCACTTCAGAGATATTGTTAGTCATTGTTCCAGCTATAGTTGTAATTTAAGGTCCATGAGACGCATTCCAAAGTAAACAGGACTTTTCAATAAACATTTATCTTATTATATTAAGTGAGGCTATTGGCTATTGGCATCAAGCAGCACTCAAGAGTTTGAGCTCACCCTTGTTGAGGTCAAAACTTGTATGGTACTGTATTGGGAAGCTAAACTCCCTAGGCTGTACAACAAGTTATCTCTAGTGTGGTCACCAGACCACATAGGAGTAGAGGGAAATGAGAAGGCTGATTGTTTAGCTAGAAAGGCTGCGACCTCTCCGTTCAACGGTCCTGAACTCTTCTGTGGACTATTATACAATACCATTGGAGGTCTGCTGAAGAAGTGCACAGATGCAAAAAGAAGTCAAGCCTGGAAAACTCTTCCGGGATTAAGACAGTCCAAAGCTCTTCTGGGAGATTTTAATCCTAAAAGAGCTAAGGAGTTAATAAATATGCCTCGGAGTAAATTAAGAATCGTCACAGGCATTTCAAATTAGCGGACATTGTAAACTCAACTACCATATGAATAAGATGGGTATATCTTCAGATGCCATCTGTCAATTCTGTGGAGAAAGTGACGAAACCTCACTGCACCCGATCACAGACTGCGGCCCATTGGCACACAAAAGACTCAGGTGTTTTGGAGAATATATCTTAGATATGAGCAAGAACTTGATTCCTCCAAAACATATGAAATCCTGTCGAAAATAAACCTGACAGAAGATTTGTAGATGAGACTTTCCTCATCTTTCAAATAAATAGGGGCATCACAATAGATATTTCAGGTCGCAGTGGATAACAGCCTTAAATAAGTCTAATCTAATCTAATCTATTGGCAATTTAACTGCCAACCCCTCCCCATATACTCCTGTTTTGGCACCGTTCGGATTTGTGTTTTTTGGGAAAAATGCCTTTGGCGATGAACGATAAGCGCTTTGTGGACATAAAAGCCAGAAGGCTTGTACCTCCATCGTGAAGGACATCCCAGCCGACGATCTTAAAAACTAATTCGACATGATTTTAGACCATGCAAATCGCTGTATTGAGCTGGAAGGGAACTATTTTGAATAAAATAAATCGGTTTTGCAAAAAAAACTTTGTTTTAGCTATTTTTAAAATGTCCTGTTTAGTTTGGAATCGCCTTGTATGTGTGGAATACAAAACGATTTGTCTTTTTTTTTACTACGGCGTTCCAATCATCTTAAGAACTCAGTTTATGACTTTATCTTAATACAAACCACAAATATGTCATTTAGTATTTAGCGAAAGAGACACTAAAAACGTGTCCTTCAATTTAATATTGTTACCGGAGTTAATTTCTCTAATAGTTCCATCACTGGATTAGGTAAAGTAATTAAAATTAGTGGCTTCATAATCGCAATGAATGTAGATAGGCATTTACTCTTAGACAATAGTTAGCAATAGTTTATTTCCTACACATCTGAACGACATTTTAAGAACCTTTACTATAATAAGTTGAATTTTTCAGCTTCCATGTCATAACTGGAAATCTCTTCACGACAACATCTGCTTTGCATTTACTTCAACTCAGAGGTCATTCCGGCATATGATAGGTTTAAGTCCGCTAATTTAAAAGCGATAAAAACATTGAAATCCTTTAGTCTTTTTAGTCTTTAGTCTTTTGTTGTTTGTACGACTTGTTGTTTATGACTTGCTTTTTATGACTTTTTGCTTATAAGCTTTTACTAAGGACTTTCATTACAGACTTTTAATTAATGATCTCTCATTAATACCTTTTAATATTATTATTTTTCGTCGTGTTTAAATGTGAATAACGAAAATCCTATTTCATTACACGTCACGGAATTGGTGTACTCGTATATGCAATTTTTTAAATAGTTTTTTTTAATAGGGGAAAAGTAACTTCTTATATGGAAAGTTGCTTCCTTTGTGAGGTCACGATCTCAGTGACAAGTGACGATTTGGCCTGAGGACTCTTTAATTGGTTCATTTTTAACAAAGAAAGAATGTTCGTCCATAAATAAATTTTTGCTGAACTTTGGCAAATAAGGGCCCAGTTCTTTGGCATATTCAGATATTGTATTGTGGAATAATATTTCCTTACTGAGAGTAGTGACGCTTGTAACAGATCTAATAGCTCCTTAGCACATACCACAGGCTCTCTAGAGATCTTTCAATGGAAGGTCATTTGCAGCAGTAAATATGAGTATCAGGTATTCAATCGAGACATCAACTATATACTCTCATATAGAAAATATCATTGTAGAATACAATATACGATAATGCAAATTATCTGGACTCAAAAACCCACATTTAGCAAAGTTCATCAAATAATTATTTTTGGTGAACACTTTTTCCAGTTTAGAATTGAACCAATTTATCAATCTCTGCGGCCCTTTGCTTCCCCGCGGAGCCATAGGACGAGAATATATACAAGAAAATGTACAAGAAAATGATTTTGGATAATCGTCGAATCACTATCAGAGAGGTTGCTGATGATGTTGGCATATCGTTCAGCTCATGCCAAGCAATTTTTACGGATGTTTTAGGCATGAAACGAAAATTGTTCCAAAATTGCTAAATTTTGAGCAAAAACAACGTCGCATGGACTACGCTCAGGAGCTGTTTTTGGCCAAAAACAAAACCGTTATCATGCCTCAACCACCGTATTCACCGGACTTGGCCCCCGCTGACTTTTTCCTCTTTCCAAAACTGAAGACACCGATGAAAGGAAAGCGTTTTGCTACGATTGAGGAGATAAAAGAAAAATCGAAACAGGATCTGTTGGTGATACCAAAAAAGCGTTTCAGAAGTGTTTCGAGGTTTGGAAAAAACGCTGGCATAAGTGTATTATATCTGAGGGGAATTACTTTGAAGGGGACAAGATAGTTGTTGATGAATAAATAAATACTTTATTTTTTGATCACACGATAACGGTTATTTTTTGATCACACCTCGTATATATAATTTATCAGTCTTTAGGCCAAATCGTCACTTCTGTGATGGAATAACCCCTCACATAAGAAGCTACTTGTTATCCTTGGCTGGGGAAAAATATTCAATAAAATGTTTTTCATTTTTGCCATAAGGATATTAGAGACGAAGAAATTAAGCTCTTTTTCTCCCTGATGCAAATTGCAAAAGAGGAATTGTACATGGACGCATAGATGGAAGGTAGTAGTGTGACTAAGTGGTAAAATGCCAATTTATCCGTAAGGAAGCAGAGAATATATGAATCGATTTGACTCTTATGTAGCTTTGTCTGTCTCCTTTCTCTCTATATTTTTCTCACTCACTCTCTCTTTGAATTGAAGTACAGAATTATGCAGCGATATCTGCATCAGATTGTAGTAGTGTGGCTGATTTTCTTCAGAGTATCAGTAGTAGTGTGTCTGATTTTCTGCAGAATTCTGATTAACCAATGAGAAACAAACCTATCCTAATAGGCAACTAATGATAAACGAAGACAGGTTTTTTTAAACGTCAGAAAATTTTACGTTTAAGTGTCCCGTCTCTATGGTCGCTGATGCGATAAGTTCTCATCTTTTATTCTCAGCGATATCTTCTCATGAGTCCATAAAAGCAGGCCCGGGAAATCATGGTCGTAAATTAAGGATGCGCTGACAAGTGCCTTAAGATAATTTCAGACATTTATGTTCCTCCGTGTCAGTATTTTCGGGTGCCAGCATTTTTTCAAGATTATGCTGGTTCCTTGGAGGTAGAGATCAACACAACATTAATGTGCTGCAAACATCAAAATTAGGGAATAAGTTTGGGCCGATTTTCAATATGAAAAATAACATTTATATTACCAGTGGCTGGGTTTTCTATCTCTAGAGATGTACTCAAATAGTATCATATCTCAGATAAGTAATATTTGATTATTCAAGAGTCATATTGAAGTTGTCTTAAGAAAATAGTACTGAAAACAGATGATAACCCTATCAGCCATTCTCTTAGTTACTCGTATAATTTAAAATTTTAATTCAATTAATAGGAAATTAAAGTAATTAAAAATAATATCATAAAAGAAATAAAATAATATTCGATTTATTTACTTAGCTAAATATATGTCGAATGTGTATCTGAATACCTTAATTCTGCCTCGAAGTACCTGCCAAAAAATACAAAATATCTTATATAATAAATAACCAGGATAATCAGACAATTCACAAATGAAATTGGCCAAGTGAAACATCTGTCCAATGGTTTAATTAAGGCCAATATTTGTCTTTAAAGAGAACATAAAAATATGAATATCTTTGAAGACCATTTTAGCACAATTTCAGTGGGTAAAGATTTTGCATGCTGGACCAAAATTTAATACCAAGACTGAACTGCACAAAATGGAATTATAATAACTCTTTATATAGAAATAAAAATTCATTATAATTAATTAGGCGTTCAGTTTGGATATTTTCTTATATACCAATTACTACTTACACCAAATTAATTGATTAACATCCCGTTAACTGTAACCGAATATAGCGAAATATAAGTTTTTACTTCTGAACGAAGCAAAGATATAATTTCTCATACGCCCAGTGGGCAAAATATACACATTAGACCACTTTTCAGACTAGCTGTAGTTCTATTTGATAAATAACTTGTAAAATTAGCCATGGTGGTGTTGCTAGTAGTACTATATCCATCATTACTACATCCATCAAGTTCGCAACTGATTGTATATCGACTTTCTATATATAATAAATACATACGAGTAGTACATAATTTACAATAACATAATTTACAATATAAATTTGAAATAAGCAACATACGTCAGGATCACAAAGGGTCAATGATGGCCTAAGTGCGACCTTCGGGCAGACGCCTTACCTACCTACCTAACATACGTCAGGAATAGACTCTTGTTCTGCCTATATTAATATTATGCAGAAGAAGAAAGATAGAACAATATAATAAAGAAGAAGTGAATATACATTCATCACGACAATAGAGGAATAATACAAATTATCGAGATTCAAAAATGACCTCTCCCTTACCACAATTATCTCCTTCACCAGAGAAGTGGGGTAGGCCGTGGAACCGCCAAAGAAGGAGGTCTGCAAGCTGGCATGCATTGTTGCCTATTGTGTTATAGAAGTGGGGTATTTCCTTCACCCTTATCCACAATTAATATTGAAAAAGCCTGTTCAAACACAGCCTTAACTTCTTCTTGCAAAAAGAGAAGTTTCTACCATAGTTACAGATCAAAAAAAGTTTCCCTCTGACATTAGTTGCCTTTGAATATTGGAAACAATTCCTAATTAAACCCAGCACCTGCAAGCAAATAGCTTATAACTGACTAAGAAGAAAATCATCCGGCACACACAGTAGAAATACCGCCATAGTATGAGTACTTAAGGCACCTGCTCTGAAGATTAAGCTGAAGTTTTAATACCGTTGTAAATGCCCACACTGCAAACTGGCGGAGAAGGAACGCGGTACAGAACGCGGTAAATAATGAAATAATAAATACTTAAAAAAGGATCAAAAAGAAAAAAGATTGAAATAAAGCTGCTTTCATTGCTGCAGCTAACTTTAAACTTACCTTTACTCAGCTCAGTGCAGCGGCAACAACAACAGCAGCAGCAGCGGCAGCATCCCTTTTCTCACATTCCGCACATTACACAGGAGCAGCATAGAAAAACTTCCGTTATAAAATGCGACCTAAAATTTATTGTGCTGCGTCGAACGGGCGGGCGCAAAAGGACGTGAGTGAGTCAGTCAGTCGTACGGGCGAGCTAGAGCCAGAGCTGGAACTGTAGCTGGAGCTGGAGCGAGTGTTGAGTCTAAGTGTGAGTGTGAGTGCGAGTGCGATTGCGAGTGCGAGTGCGAATATACGAGTGTGAGTGCCAGAGCGCTCGCCCCCTTTTATTTCGGCTTCGATTTGTTTTAATTTCCGTTGATGCTGCAGAGTACTTCCGCTGTGAGAGAGCGGGGTGGGGGGCAGGCGGCGGTGCAGTGCAACTTTGCGTTTCGCTGTGGTCGTTGTTGTTGTTGTTGTGGTGTCTCAACTACAGCTTTTCTATTTCTATTTTTTGTTGTTGTTGTTTTTGTATTTCTGCTGCTTATGCTTTTAATATCGCTATGCTACTACGGCAATGATGATGCGATGATGATGACGAAATGACGAAATGACGATGATGGAATGCGTTTGCTTTAGCTGCGAATACTCGTACACGAAGCTGAAGCGGAATCTCAGTATCAGAAGCTGCTGACGCGGTTGCAATTGCTGATGCTGATGTCGATGCTGATTCCGACGCTGACGCTGACGCTGATGCTAATGCTGGTGATTATGCTGTGTGGCTTGAATGGTAGGTTGCGTGGTTGATTGCTTGGTTGGTTGGTTGGTTGGTCTTTTCGGTCGGTTGGTCCTCGCTTTTCTTTTCTATGATTTTTGGAGCATTAGCAGCGCTTTGCAGATCATGCACGCAAATGACCCGTTGCCAGTGCGTGTATATATGTGAGAGTTCCTTTGCGTATGTGTGTGTATTTGACAAACACACTTCTCTTCACTTCACTGTTCGTCGAGCGGGCTACTAAAGCCTCTGCCAGCTTACAATACAATGGCCCCGGAGCGTGAATGCGTGCTGATGCCAGTGATGCCGTTTGCGTTGGTGTTGGTTCTGGTTCTGGTTCTGACTCTGATTCTAATTTTGCTGCTGGTGGTGTACTTGGTAGAAAAATCTCGTTGTAGTATTTCGGTGGTCAATAATCGCATTGCTTAGAAAACAATTTTCATTCTTAATTCTTTTGCAAATTTTACTTATTCATTTCTGTATACATGAGGGGGAGGGGGTTATGTTTTACTTAATTTTTATTATATTTTTTTAGCTATTTTTTCTCAATTTTCATTACATTCACACTTGACACGCTCACACAATTTTCTTTTGAACACACACGTATTTACGCTGCGTTTGCACAATTTTCAATTTCCCGTTTAATTTACAAAAAAAATTTTACGTTTTTCCCTTTTGTTTTATTCGTTTAGCAAATTTTCTGAATTGATTTTTGAGTTGTGGTTGTGGGACTTCTGAGCGAGCGAAGGAATGCGTCCGAGTGGCAGTGCGGAGCTTTTTCTTATGCCTCGTATAACGGTTTCTATGGCAGGCGAACAGGGAATTCGAGAGTTTTTTCCATCTTGTGTTTTTCTTTTGCTTCTTTCTTCGTTTTTTGCCACTTCCTTTTTTGCGTTGAGTGTTGAATTGCGTCCCGTAAAGTTGCGACCACACACACACACACACACAGACAAATTTCCGATATATATAATTCCGAAAACGACGTATCTTCGAATTCAGTTAGAAACGCACTTTCAGCACTGTGTGCCGTTACGCCGCATATGCCAGCCGCTGGTGCGAGTGAGACAACAGCATGTGCGCGCTCGATTGAATTTCAGTATAATAAAATATCCTGTTTGCAATTGCATTGGGGCAGTAGCACCGACAGCGCGCCGTGGTCGGAGTGGGAGCCGAGCGCCAGCGAGAGAGTAACGAAAAGAGAGTGAGAGATTCGCAAAATGTAGCACACACCTACACACACTCGCTCAATACAGAGGAACACACCAGCTCACACAGTTTGTATGGAATTTTTATAGCAGGATACCCTATTGGCAATTATTAGGAATACATTTTCACCAAATGACTTTTGGCCGTGCCGTCCATAAATATATTCCACCCGCCGTACCGCACTTCAATTGTCACTTGTGCCCAATTTGCTGTGCACTTTGCTGTTTTTCACTTGATTTTCTGGTGCAATTTTGTGCGCGCTGAAGTCTCACAACTGCACAGTGGTATGGTAGCGACGCTGGTGAAATTGTTCCTTCGCTCTGTTAAAATATCCTACTAATTTTACGGTTTGGCTTCGAGTTTATCCGCACTCGGCTCTGCAGCACACGCTATCGATTTGAAGCTAAACACCAAATGCGAGCGTCGCCTTTTCCGTGCCCGTTATCAGGCCCAAGTAACGGCGGCAGCACACAATATCGCACTCCCCTGTTGTTGAGTTTTCCACCAATGCACCGGCTCTCTCGCCTTTGCTCTCTGCTTTTGGGGGTTGCTTCTCTCCTGGGCCGAAGATGACTATATTTGGATTTCAGCAGAGATATTCGGATGTTACCTGTGTTTGAAAATATTTTGGAAATATTTATGTACATCCCATATACAGAGGAGACTCGAATAATCGGGAAGGGATAGGAACGAACTCAAGGTGAATAAATCTGAATAGCAGTTCATAAGAATCGGGACGTGATAGGAACGAACTCAAGGCGGATGAATGAACGGTTAGAGAATTATTCATTTAATTAATTTAAGGAAACGAATCGTAAAAGGATAGGAAATAACTCAAGGCTGATAAACTTAAACAGTAGTTTAGAGAATAATTTTGTTTTATGAAATTAACCGGGAAGGAATAAGAACACACTAAGATCGGATAAACTTAAACGGTACTTTAGAGAATTATTGTCTTTAAAGAAATTAATCGAAAAGGCTTAGGAATAAACTCAGGGCGGACAATCTAAAACAGTAGTTTAGAGAACTATTGTCTTTTAAAGAAAATAGTCGTGAAGGGATAGGAAGAAACTAAGGTCGGGTAAACTTAAACAGTAGTTTAGAGAATAATTTTGTTTTAAAGAAATTAATTGGAAAGAAGTAGGGACGAATTGAGATCGGATAAACTTAAACAGTAGTTTAGAGAATTATTGTCTTTTGAGGAAATTAATCGGGAAGGCTTAAAAAGTACTCAAGGCAGATAAACTTGAACAGTAGTTTAGAGAATTATTGTCTTTTAAGGAAATTAATCGGGAAGTAATAGGATCAAACTGAAGGCGGATAAACTTAAACAGCAATTCAGAGAATTATTTTCTTTTAAAGAAATGATTGCGGAAAGGATATTGACGCTGATAAGCTTAAATAGCAATGAAGAGAATTAGTTTATTTTAAAGAAATTATGAATTTTCCTACGCTTTTGTGTATAGTTCAAATTCTAATGGAACATTCCTATTCGAATGACATGGAATCGCTTTAAAATTCGTTGAAGAAAATCGAAATCACCCGATACACATCACCCGTGTAAAAGTGGCGCCATTCCACGTTGATATCTATCTTAATGAATATCAAACAAGATATTACATTGTACATTGATCAGAAAGCCCATTTTACCGCTGGAAAGAACTAGAGTCAACATCCATTGTCTCCAAACACTGATTTGGATGGTTTCCAACGTGTTTTCTCTCCAATAAGAAACTTCACCTGTTAAAAAAATGTCACCATGGTTCCACTCAGGCTGTCTCTATCGCACTTACTTGGACCTCTCAATATTGGTATGGATTTTGACAGTACCGTTGAAGCGCCACCGCATTACACCATTGTGGATATGCAGAAATATTCGTGAAGGCACAAAATGATGTCTTGCTTAAGATCGCGATTGAAAATTATACTCTTAGGGCTTTTGTGACGTCATTGTGATATTAAGATGTCAGTGAAAATTTCAGAATACAAATTCAAATAATATTTTAGTAGCTTAAATGATCAAAAATTAGTATTTTGCTCATAGAAATTCGTTAATTTTATTCTGATACATAACCAGTTTCACTCAAATACTGGGTGATTAGTAAGCAAAAATCGTTCCAGGATTTTTATCAACCTGTTAATTCAGGTATTAGGAGTGGAGGTCATTTATATAATTTACTTATATTACGATTAAAATATCATTAATAAAAACCTGACTAGCTATGGTCTTAAAAATACTTACGATGGTGAACTCTCTTATTTTCAACCAATATAAATGTTCTTGTGAGAGAAGCTTTGTTACTGCGAATTCGAAATCGAACGCCTCAATAACCTGCGCTGTAATCTGCTAAATTTACTTGAGAAGCACTTTAATAGTGTTGTGACAAAAATTGTTGAAGCATTCGGTGTTTTGATGTTTTTCTTCTTACCTATAAGTATGCAACATGTTTGCTCCTCACTTAGAACACTGCTATACCTGCATATACTGCAAAGTAAAGTAAAAAAGTGAAGCATATTTTTAAGGGCATAATTTAGGACCAAATACTCTATATATCGTATTTGGTCTGACGAATTCAAATTGAAATTTTACATATAGAATAGCGCTATAAAACTTAACCACAGAGAATTTGAAGTCGTATAAAATAGTGTTAAAAGACCAAACCGCAGAGAATTTGAAGTCGTATAGAATAGTGTTATAAGCCCAAACCACAGAGAATTTGAAGTCGTATAGAATAGTGTTATAATATCAATTCGCTGAGAATGAGTCTCCTCTATGTATACTAAAGGAAAATAGAAACGAATGTTTTGATTTCGGATCAAATTTATAAGAATAGAATAGTCATTTATTCTCATATATGATAATAATCATCCAGCGTAAAGTACTCCTTTAGTTTTAGTTTGTAACTACTTTATTCTTACATGTAAATTTCAATTCATATTTCAGTGAATTTGGATTTCTAATTGAATTTTCCAATTTGGAAGAATAAACGATAATATATCAGTAACTTTCAGTTAAAAATAGTAACAAAGTATACAACATGTATTAAATGTAAAAAAACTAGTATACCATATTTATTACACGAGAGCTGAAAGCCGCAGTTGCTAGTGCTCCTCTTACAAATTGTACACTAATTCATTTTTGTACAAATTATAATAATAATAAAATAAATACCAGTAACTACCGTTCCATATACTTGACAGGGATAAATGTGATGTCATTAACGGAAGTCAATAATGAGAGGTCATTACTGATAACCTTTTAATGATAAGTTAATGGTTAAAGGCCATAACGATCGATCGTTTTTCTTATATAAGTACTGAGTACTGGTACCCGACCCTTGGGTATTATCTTCATATGTAGATAATCTTTGAAATTTGTTACTAAAGAGAATGCTTTTCAAATTGATACGGTTTTGCGTGGCCTTTTTTATACAATGTAGAAATATATTACAAATAATTATCTAATATATAAAATTCTTGTGTCACGGTTTTTGTGGTCGAACTCCTCCGAAACGGCTCGACCGATTTTTATGAAATTTTTTGTATATATTTCGTAGGCATGAGAATAGGATGTAAAGTAGGAGAGTGAAAAATCTCCTACCCCCACCGGCTGGGATACCTTCCATACAACCACAATTTAGTTTGCTTTCAATCTCTGGACCAATACTTTATCTACTCCACACGTACGACTTACCATCAGCTGAAGGAGTCACCATAGGTACCTTTGCAGATGACACTGCTGTCTTAGCTGTTGACACTCCGACACTTAGCTTCCTCTAAAATCCAGAGTGGACTAAACAAAATTACTGACTGTCTAAAAAAATGGAAAATCAAGTTGAACGAAACAAAATCAGTCCAGGCTACATTCACTCTGAAACGAAACACCTGCCCACCCGTTAAACTCAACGGCATAAATATACCCCAATGTAATGAGGCTAGATACCTTGGGATGCACCTCGACAGAAGATTAACTTGGAAAACACATATACATATTTACAAAACGAAAATCACTCGGTATAAAGCTCAGAAATCTACACTGGCTCTTGAATCGAAACTCCAAAGTCTCAATCGACAGCAAATTGCTCTTGTACTCAGCAATTTTAAAACCAGTTTGGACATACGGTATTCAGCTGTGGGGCACTGCGGCAACTTCCAATATTGAAATACTTCAAAGATTCCAATCAAAGACCCTAAGACTGATTGTAAACGCGCCCTATTATGTCACAAACAACCAAATCCATCGTGACCTCAAAGTTCCTACAGTCGCTCAAGAATTAAAAAAGCTCTCCACTTCGCACAATCTGAGACTCCTAGTCCACCCAAATCCACTGATATCGGAACTCACTTCCAACCCCTTCACTTTCATCCGGTTGAAGAGAAAATCCACAACAGATCTACTGAGCTAATAGGCAATGGCTGCACCACTGGGTGCAGTCCATAAAAGACAGTAAATACAAAAATTGGTCTTAAGTTATTAAATATTGCTGAATGTGTGGTGAATGCAACAGATTGCAATAAAAATTTGGATATTAAAAAAAAATCTCTGGAACCATTCACTCTACAGTACTGGAATTTAAGACGAAGTCATGTGCTATCAATTACTGCATTACTGTAAAAAAATGAGCGGGACCAATACAACCCTAATTTTGTTGGCTCCCTACAGCGGTCCATTCCTCTGTCTGTCATAGATCCCATCCCCACATATACATTTGATCTTCTTCAAAGAATGGACCGTCATCATACTCGGGCTCGATAAGACCATTTTCCCACGGCACAACGCCAAACATAATCAAACGGCAAATAAGTTGTGTCCACTATCGACATACTTGAAGTAATCGGCCCGGTACAGCTGCATCCGAAATCGAGCCCAAAAGATTCCTAGAACAGAACAGCACAATTTCAGCTTCTAATTTAATATTTCACTTTCGATTTATACTTACGTTCGATTTCTTTGATCATTTATATGGCAGAACAACGTTTGCCGGGTCAGCTAGTATTAAATATTATACATAATTATATTATATAAATTATATTATTATATATAATTATATTAATATTATATTATATAAATAGTATATTCATTCGTCAGAACAACTTCCATTTATTTTAGACCCTTCGAACTTGGCACTTCTTATAACAAAACTGCAGCCATTGGATATAAATTTATACAAAATTCTTACAGGGTTTATACAGTAATTACATGGTTATTAAAAAGTTAATTTTACACAGTTTACTTTGAATCTCCAGCACTTTTGTAACACCATTATACAGCTATTATATTACAGTTCAGTATTGTTATAAAGTGCTTCCAAAATTCAGGAATAAACAATAATCTAGTTCTCTTATTTTTTAAACCTTATTCTAAATAATTAATTCCTATGATTCAGCGGGGGAGTAAAGGGCCACAAGTTTTCTCCATTCAATTTTGACCAGAGCCAACCTCTTGATCATCTTCCACCTTGATTATTTCAGCTTCAAAGTTTCTGCTCCAGGTCATTTTCCAGGTCTGCCTCTTTGCCGACTACCCTGCTGATTCCAGTCGATTGCAATTAGGGTGATGTCGGTCGGTGCTCTTCTTAAGACGTGACCAAGCCACCCCCATTTCCTTTTACGGATTTTGAATTTCATTGGTGTTTGCGCTGTGCTACACCACAGGTTGATGTTTGATATGGTGTCGGGCCCATAAAATGAGCAGGATTGTGTGGCGGCAGTGGTTAATAAGAACCTGAAGAGCATGAGTATCTATAGCCACTTGATTATTCCATGTTTCCATGTTTCCTTATTGGACTTAAATATACATTTTTTCAATTAAAATTACCTTTACTCCCACCAAGACCAATCTCTGGTGTGTGATTCAGCACACATTTTTAAAATGACGTCAAACGCTTTAAATATTTCTAGAGCTATGGAGTTATAATACTAATTACAAGATTTATGTTCAAAAATATTGATCATGCAGTTGCTTCTATAAAAGGAACAAAGCTTAATTAAAACCAAGCCTTAATATTCTATTTTTTCTGTCATTTCATTTGATATTTGAGTACAATTTTGCTTGGACATTATTTGGTTCCGTCGATTTTCGACTCTTTATCAAAATGTACACAAATTTTGTTACAAATTCTCCGAAAATCTACGAATGCATTAAAAACATAGCAAACTAATTGAAGAGTGTAAATATATTAAACGTCAATTTTGATTTTATTAATTTTCCTGCAGCCAGTCCAGTCCACAGCACAAACAAAAATCTAGTCTCACAAAAGTCAATCAAAATGAATGCGAGAATCTTACGAGTCTTTTTGATAAAAAAAAAATACAATTCAAATTATAAAACATAAAACAAATTATCAAATCGTCATATAACTGCACTAGAACAAGTTTTTAAAACTTAATCGAATATAATTTTTCTTTGGTTTGCTCACATTTAGAAGGATTGTTGAATAAAATAATCATTAAATTTAAATTTGTATAACATTGTTACCTACTAACTTAAGGCCTTAGATGCTACAGCTGCATTAAGATAATTTGTAATTAATTTGCAATTTATTAAATAAAAAAATAAAAAATAAAATATATATATATAGTCGAATACGATAGACTGCTGATAAATTGATGGCCAAGTACCCAAAGGGACGCAATTTGCATACAAAAAACTGTATTCCAAACACGAACAAGTAACAAACAACTTTTATTCTTACTTATAAGCAAACATTAAGAAATTTTTGTTGAATTTAGGAGTGGCATATCAAGCCACAATTAAAACAAATAACTACTAATCTGCCATCAAACAATCATATTCTGAATAACAAATTTCATAGAAGTTCTCCTCCACTCCATAAATTCACTGGGATTTCAAGGGAGTTGCCCGTAGTTTTTACATAGAATCCTAAAAGTAAATATAAATTGATCAGTTTACTTCCTGCTTTCTGGCATTACAATTGACCTTGCAAGTCTATGTGTGGTCTTCACGGCCAGCCAGTGTAACATAACTTAACTTTACTTCCTGCTTAATGAATAAATTGTGGCCTAAATGACACACAATTCTCAACCTATTGGAATATGAACTTATTTACGTTTAAATGAGCTTTGTCTGCACTTGGCTACGAATCTATCAGCTGTCCCTCGTTATGTGAGTTGTCTAAATTTAACATAAAATAATATAACATATAAAACAAATGTCCTATTTTGTCCTGCTGATGTTCCTCACTATTCTTGCTAAGCCATGACCAACTTTTTCAATTTCCCCTGTGCGCTCTTTGTATGCAACCAGCTTCTTCTGCTCCAATTTCAGCGTCGATCTACGATTGGCAGCAATCTCCACTGTGCGATCTCTATAAGCGTGCAGTTGTTGGCGTGTTAAAGCAATCTTTTGTTGTTCCAATTGCATCGAGGCTCTGCGATAAGCAGAAATTTCATGGGCAACCAGTTTGGATCCGTCATTTAATGATTTCTTTCTTATGATTTTGGTTTTCGGCGAGGCACTTTTAACGTCCCTCTCAACCGATCCCTTCGAATAAACTGTATCTGGATCTCTTTGTGACGATATGGTAAATGCATTTTCAGTCACACACATGAGTTCACCTGATTCAGTGAGTTTATCATATGCTGATGGATATTCTCCTGGCAATGGCTGATTGTATTCAACCTTAAGATTAATATCGTTTTCATTATTGCCTGTGGAAGAAGTCGGTGGATGAATTACTATTGTTTTATAGTCTCGACCTGCAAATATAGTTATACATATACTTTAAGCAATATTTGTTACTTCATTCAATGCTATTTACACCCAATATCATCGTTGTCGAGAGGAGCAGTGTCGGCGACAACAAACTCGTCCCCTGCAAAGCTTCTGTAGCCAAATGGCATTCCACTACAATCGTATTCAGTCAGTGCATCGTTCATAAATTTCTGGTTGTCTGCCTCGATTAACTCAGCAAATGGAACCTCAAAATCTCTGCAAATACAAAACAATCACTATTATTATAAATCAAGGAGCACAATCGTTCGAAGCAATTAAATACATTTCGCATGATTCAAAGGGTTCACCAGTAAATGGTTCTGGTGGAAGGTAATTGCTAAATTTCAATATACTCTTTGATTTGCTGGAGACTTCTTGCACAGTATAATTATATCCCATATTCGCCAGTTCCTCCGTAATTGTCTGCCATATCATACGTTTGTTTTGCAAGGACGTTCCAAAGTTGGATTTGTATAATTTTAGCACTTGTTTAAGGTCGTCTTTGGCTCGTGCAGACCAAAAGCATGGATCAGAGCAGTCCTCGATTTGCCATGTAGAGACTGTTTCTAAATCATAGATAAACGAGTTAATTAAACATAATTTTAAGCATTTCAATTATTGTTTACCCACCGTCTACAAGCGAATAATTTTTGTTTTGTGTGTGTGTGTGTGTGTGTGGAATAACATGAGTAATGTTTATTTACTATATGTATCTGTTTACTTATGCTCATGAAATAATATGAAAACAACGAAAGATGCTGTGTAAACGGGGCTTCACGCGACTCACCTTGAGCATCAGCGGTTGAAGCAGCGATTGCGGCAGCACTCAAAGCAGCAACAGCAGACGCCTCAATTTGTTGCTTCGTTACCAGCAGTATTTGATCAGGACTATCCATAGCGCTAAATTCTTTAAATATTTTACACAATTCCCTAAAAATAAAACATATCACTATACAATGTATGCAATTGAGAACGGAATACACACGCTTCCACTAGCTCCTCATGAATATCTCTGCTTAAATACATCTGTCGCAGCTGCAGCCATATCTTTTGGATTTCAGCCACTTCAATGTTTACACCATTCATTATCATACGCCGACGAACTTCTTCAAGGAAAGCTCGTGCAGTAGGATAGTTGGGACGTTGCCGGTTAACACTCTTCATAGCCGCTATAAAAATATCCATCGCATTGTCCGTCCATTCGGTGATGCACTCAAACACAGAATAAGCAAGAACATCTATTCAACATGGGAAAGGTTATTTCGAAATCATTGGACTCCTTACAATTGCATATTACTTTCTTCGGACATCACCCCAAGTGCAAAAACCGTTTTTCATCCAAATGTTCATCAAAACTTTTAACAATAAACAAAAAGTTTGAGCAAATTTCAAAATACTGATGAGGCGGGGTTGCCACACCATCAGAAAATGAGTATTTCACATTTGGTCTTATAAAAGTGGACCACCTTATATTGCACACAATGGATCCAAGTGGTGGTTTAAGTGGCATCACTGGTTTATTGGTGATGCAGCTGCCCAACCGACTGAAAACATTAAAACTATATACAGCCACACTTATCAGATGGTCGCAAGGAAAATTCACTCTTCTTCCTGATCGTTTTTAACATTCGGGAATTTTTTAGGTTTTTTAGCAGATCATTTTTTTTAATTGAAAGTACAACTGACGATCTAATTCAATGAAATTGTTGTTGTTGTAGCCTTGTGGCCACATTATTATTAGCTGTATACTAGTTAATGTCTGCCAAAGCAATTGCAAGTGCCCCCGTCTAATTCAAATGTAATGAGCAGTTTAGAGGACATTTCATCATAAACTTAATAGACTCTATTTTAAAAAAATTATCTATGGTGTTCCTATAGGTGCATTCTGGGTAGTGTCTCTGACTTGGACGTGACGATTCTGTCATCTAGGTCAGCTAAAGAGTGAGGTTTCACGTCAGCTCTAATTACAGTGTTCAGAGCTCGTTAGAATGTCGCAGGTGCCGAACGGGGGCCAAATGGCATACTTTTCCATTAATACAAACCTCGACTAAAAACTGTGAACTCAGTTTATATAAATGTACACATTTTAGTTTTTTTAAATTGTGATTTATAAAGCAGTTCCTTTGTTGTCATTTCACTGCGATTCCTGCAATTTTGACTGCTTTTCACTGTACATGTAGCGTTGGAATTGTACTGTATCTAAATAATATATTCTTCATCATTTTAAAAACTTTATTCTTATTGCTTCCAAATTTATAAATTTTGAAAATAATTACCACAAAAAAACAATTCCAATAATCTGGCAACTATTATACTCATATTCCATCCATTAAATATTATGCAATAGTTCTTTCTCGCTTTCACTCAAATCATATGACGCAATTACATCTAACTTCATTCATCACAATACAGAGCTGTATAGGGAAAAATTTCAATTAATTGGTTCGAAAGAACTACAAATCTCTTAACTAGAGGAATATTTTACAACTTACTAGTTCGCCAATATATAATATTTCACATTCTTTAGTTACAAAACATTTTGTTGTATGTCATTTCATATTATGGCTACAGCCGTTCAAACTCCCCTGATAGCTTAGATATTTACCTACATATGCACTTTGACAGCTGACATCAACTTAAGTCGGAACTTTTCCCACTCGCAGCTGTTATGTTGTTGTTCTGTTGCGAGTGCAATAGTTACATGTTTTTTGTTGTTCGTGACAATAATTGTATATTTTGTTTTATTTTTGTTATATCCGCAAAAAACATTGTGATAAATTATGTGCTCAATTGTTTGAATCAAATTTTAAATTTTATTTTCTGTTAATACATGCGCAAGTCTTTCTGCTCTTTCATCTCGCTCACTCTCTTTGCAAGCAGCAAAGAGACAGAAATCTCAGAAAAAATTTGGAGCCGTTGCCAAGGAAACACTAAAAACAATAACGAAACACAACAAGTAAAGTCCAAGCGAAATTGCTTCCGGTCCACTTGCCATTTGTGCCTACTATACAACCAAAAACTAATTATTAAGCGGGGATTTCGTAAAAAAGTAAGTCGTATAGCTGTGTTAAAAATGCAAACTAATGTTTTCTATACTGACAGCAACTGGAAACAGGCCTAACCTAGAAGTTCTCCCAGTGGTTTGGAAGCCAGCAATTGAATCGGCCACAATCGAGGCAGAGTGTGACATCAGTTTCGTGTGAACCCATTGGATGCGCTGAAGGTAAGCGTAGTGAATATGAGAACTCAATTTTTTGTTTTTAGGTCAATTTGCCTATTATGCTGTAGTGATGCAATATTCGCTAAATAGCATTGAAAATGGCCAGTTTCCTGGCGCACAGAATGGAATTTGCACTGAAATTGGTTCACTTAGTTACTTAAGCATGTTGTGTCTTTGTATATATGAAATCACGTGCATATTCTTAAGATTTTAATCGGCTGTTTAGTTGCTCTAAGCTTTGTTTACATATTCGGCGATAACACAAAGGCATATTTAGGCAGGCATCCCTTTGAATCCTGCGGTAGCCACCAAAAAAACATCCATTACTACGTGTATACTTTATTTATTGAAGGTTTAATTTGTATAACTAGTTACTAAAATGAAAATTATTCTTTATCAAATATAAGAATAACTGAAAACTGTAAATTTAAAGCTGTGAATTCAAAAAAACTGTCTGCTTTGATAAACTACGAATATAGAAGCCTCAACAGTCGTCGGAGTGGCTTCAATTGAGTGTGAAAATATTGATGCAAGATCAGGAAATGCTAGTGACGTCACTTCCATGGAATGCCCGTTTTGTGTAACTGCATGAATAATAACAATTCAATAATATCCTTACAGTTACAACACAAAAGGATACTCACTTATGTCATTAAATCTAAAGTTGTTAAATTTTAATTTTACGTCTTTTATAATTGGGTCATGTAATGCCAGAAGAGCTGTCGACGCCAGGAATGCACGTAAATTGTTATCTTTCATAAATTACTTGAATTATGTAAAATATTTGATACCTTTTCTGTTTCCTGATTGGCATGTGCTATGGACTTGCGTCTTTGTTCTTCTTCATTTTGTACATCCGTCGCCTTATCTTCTCGCAACGATTGCCCCGTCACCGTGGAGTTTGGTTTTTGTCCTTTTTCTAAATCTTCGAAATTCCCAGCTTTTGAGCTTAACTTATTCGAAAGGTTTTCCTTGTCCATGTTGCCTTTTATATTGATATCCTTTTTTGACCTCAACAAAATGTGATAGTCGTGGCTTTATCTTTTTTTTTGTGTATAGCTGCGAATTTTTTATGCTTTTCTGTAGTCAACAGAATTTTTCTAATTTTGTATATGAAAGATTATTGTATTATTTTTGAATTTTCTATAGAAAAATTTGACTATATTCTCAAATAAAATTTGTAAATTATTGTAAATGTTTTTGAGGTGTGTTAGGGGTCGTTTTTAAGTTTCTTCGGTTAGCGGGGACCTCAGATCAATCTACGCTACAGCAGCGGTTTGATAATACAGACTTCATCTATGACTGGCCATTTAAAGTATAGATTAATAAAATGTTGATAAATTACATGAAAGTTGGTACTAAGGCTTGAAAACTTTCGGCCTATTGTAAACGCAAATTAATCTTAAATCTTTTGATATGTACCAGGACACCCTTAATTGTTGACATAGAGCCATGCATATCTACTTAAAGATCATAAGAAAAATTCTCTATATGAAATTCAATTCGTTTTTCATATATGTGAAAGGAAATTTATACCAAGTTATATCGATAGTAGCATTATGGGTATAAGTATTCCACGCTATACTAAAAAAATGTTCATCAGATATTTGTTCCCCTTTTAATATAGTTTTAATGGCTTCAGGAAAAAATGTCATACTTTTTTAGTCATAAATGAATTTTACTCACCATTATACACAATTAATATGACATATTTCCAATTAATTATTTTTAAATAGTAACTTTTTAATTACAATTTTTTTAACTTAGTTTACAACCATTTTTTTTATATATTACACTCGTTAATAGTTTGTTAACGATTATTTGATACGATAACGTTGGAATGGTACTCGCCGCTAATCTTTGCGAAATTCGGTACAATTACAGCGGAATATGCGCTCAAAAGAGCGAGGTTTTTAATTTTAATATTTTACCATTTAAATTTTAATGATTTTAACATTCAATTAAAAAGATTTTAACATTCAATTGGAATGATGTAATAGTTCAAATTTAATGTTAACGATTTAACAGTTAAACTTTAATGATTTCAACAGTTCAATTTTTATGATTTTAACAGTTAAATTTTTATGATTTTAACAGTTAAGTTTTAATGATTTTAACAGCGACATTTGAATGATTTTAACAGTTAAATTTTAATAATTTTAACGGTTCAATTGGAATGATGTAACAGTTAAAATTTAATGTTAACGATTTAACAGTTAAACTTGAATGATTTCAACAGTTCAATTTTTATGATTTTAACAGTTAAATTTTAATGATCTTAACAGTTAAAGCTAATGTTAAGGATTTACCTGTTAAATTTGAACGATTTTAATATTTAAAGTTCAAGGATTTAACAGTTAAATTTTAATGATTTTAACAGTTCAATTTTAATGATTTTAATAGTTAAATTTTAATGGTAACATTTAACTTTGAACGATTTTAACATTTAAATTTATATGAGTTTAACAGTTAAATTTTTATGACGTAAACAGTTACATTTTAATGATTTTAACAGCGAATGATTTTAACAATTCAATTTTAATGATTTTAGCAATTCAATTTTTATGATTTTAACAGTTAAATTTTAGTAATTTTAACATTTCAATTGGAATGATGTAACAGTTAAAATTTAATGTTAACGATTTAACAGCTATATTTGGATGATTTGATCTGACATTGGAGACAGTGAAAGCAGTAAAGATCGAGCTATGACTCCAAGTGCAGTAGGAGGATAGATAAATGTGTCATAGGAGGCTAAATGAATGGTCGCACATAATTCGTCAATATTTCTTCCATACCATTTCTTATCACTGCCGATTTAGTTCATTTATTCTTCCTACTTAATAATAGAAAAGAATTTTCGAACATTTTTGCAGTATTTAATGTAAATTAACCCCCCTCCAGAGAAACACAAAACCTTCACCTTTGATGTGACTGAGTTTTATCAACAAAGTTTCTTTAATTTTTCCTTGAAAGATTTTGAAAGAAGAAAATCCTTGATAGCATCCCATTCGAAGAAGTCATTAAAAGTTTTTCTGCTAATCCAGCGAACGATGATCAAACGATTACGCCTCCGTGCATCCTGGCAATAATGTTGTGCGCGCCGTCACACAGTCTCCTCAGTTATAATCTCACAATGAGTTCCTTTTAGCCAAGTATGATTCGCAGCGATTTTTCCTTTTCTAATTTACGCAATTTCCTTTGAGCTCATTTCACGGGAAAAACTCCCACGACACTTTCGCTTCAGTGCGGTCGCTGCGAATCATTTTGAGTTGAATGCACGAATTAAACGCAATTAAAACAAGTCCCAAGAAATTATCTTTTATCAGCAGTTCTCACAGCAACAACAACAATAATAATAATCACAACAACAACGACAACAACAGGAGCAGAAGCTGAAGCAACAAAATAACGGCCAGCGAAACCACCCCCAACCGCTGCCACTGGCACTGCCAGAACGGAAGAACATGTGCGCGTTCTGGTAGGAGTGCGTCGTGCACCACCGCCACTGAGCTACGCTGCCAGGTGTAAAAATGCCACATTCGCCGTTGATGTGAGTTCCATGTCCATTCGGCTGTGCCGGTGCGTTGCCCCTGTCACTTTTCGCTCCGTTGATTTCTTATGACAGTCACAATCACACACACACACACACACACACACACACACACACACACACACACACACACACACACACATGCACATGCAACACACACATAGCAGGGCCAATTTCTCAAAGGTAGACATCGAAAATTAGTTGCATGCTGCTGACTGGCGTCCGAGGCAACGGACGGGACGTCATATGCTTCAAATGGAAATCTATAAATTGATAATGTGACGTTCATTCGAACGGACACTAGGCACGGCAATAATGTTCCTGGCAGCAGTGCAATGACTGATGGCAATAACAGAATATGAGGGCGACCAAAAAAGGCGCTACCATCCAGGAAGATCTTCAGTTGATTTTCTGCTGTGCCTTGCAACATTATCACTTATTGATAAGTTCATGGCGCCTGAGTGTGTCAGAGGCTGATCTGAGAATTGCACTGCGACAGTAATCGTAAAAAGTTTGCTTGATTATATTGAAATATAAGAAATCGGCTATTGAGAGATAATAATTCGGCTATTGAAGGATAAGAAATCGCTATTCAGATATGTAGAGAAACGATGTAGAATATTGAGGGATAAGAATTGGCATATTGTGGGATAAGAAATGGGATATTGAGGGATAAGAAATATAAGAAGTCGGATATTGAGAGAAAGAAGTCTGATACTAAGAAATAATAAACCGAATATTAAGAGATACGAAATAAGATATTGAGTGATAACAAATCGGATATTGAGAGATAATAAATGGAATATTAGGATATACGAAATCCGATATTGAGGAATAAGAAATCGGCTATTCAGATATAAGAAATCAGATATGTAGAGAAATGAAATGGGATATTGAGAGATTAGAAATAGGATATTAAGAGATCAAAAATCGAATTTGATATTGAGAGATAATTGAGGGATAATAAATTGGATATTGATGGATAAGAAGTCTGATATTGAGAGATAAGAAACCAGGTATTAAGGTATAATAAATCATATATTGATGGATAAGAGATCGGATATTGAGAGAACAGAGTCGGATATTGAGAGATAAGAAATGGGAAATTGCTGATAATAAATTGTATATTGGTGGATAAGAAGTCGGATATTGAGAGATAATAAACCGGATAAGAAACCGTATATTGAGGGATAAGAAACCGTATATTGAGGGATAATAAATGGGAAATTGAGTATAATAAATCTTATATTGATGAATACGAAATGGAATATTGAAGAAAAAGAATGGGGATATTGAGGGATCAGAAACCTGATATTAAGGGATAAGAAATGGTTTATTAAGAGATCAGAAATCAGAGATTGTGAGATAAGAATTGGGATATTGAGTGATAAGAAATTGGGAAATGGGAGATAATAAATCGGATATTCATAGATAAGAAATGAGATATTGAGGGATAACAAATGGGACATTGAGGATAATAAGTCGGCTATTGATGGATAAGAAATCATATATTGAGGGATAAGAAATGAGTTATTCAGAGATAATAAACCGGATATTGAGGAATAAGAAATCGTATATTGATGGAGAAGAATTCGAATATTGTTGGATAAAAAGTCGGATATTGCGAGAGAAGAAGTCGGATATTCAGAGATGAGAAATGGAATCTTAAAGGATAAGCAATCGAATTTTAAAGGATAAGAATTCGGACATTGATGGGTAAGAAATGGAATATTGAAGAATTCGGATATGTGGGATAAGAATCCTGATTTTGAGAGATTAGAAATCGGATATTGAAAGATAAGAACTGGCATATTGAGAAATAAGTAGTCAGATATTTAGAGATAAGAAATGGAAAATTGAACTATAAGAAACTGAACTTTGAGGGAGAAGAAATCGGATATTGATGGATAAGAAATAGAATATTGATAACTGATATTGAGAGATAAGAAATTGGATATTGAGAGACAGGAAATTTGATAATGAAATATAAGAAACTGGATATAGTCTATTCCAGTATTCCAGAGTATATTCCACTATAATCCCGCCTAATCTTATCTTAATCATTTTAGGCCAATTCACCATTATAAAAATCAAGTTCCATCCAAAAGCAGAGCAACGTCGAAATTGTGCAATATCCAATCTATGCAAGGAGAGTGCGTCACAACAATTCGAGAGAATTTCTAGATTACAATCGACGTATCGCACCACTGCATAATTCCTGAAATTGAATAGTTGGAGGAGACAGTTAACTGAAGTCAAAAACGAGCTCCAATTCACAAAATTCATATGCTTCGATGTATCCATAGAGGAAGGGTTATTCTATATCGTTTGTAACACTTCAAGAAAAGTCTTTCAAGTTTATTGCATCCTCACAATCATTTCTAGGTATTTTTCGGAATACTCCTTTATCAAGGATCCATCGATACTCATGTATAGAAATTTTAAGTGAATTTTCAATTCAACTTAAGAGCTCGACACATCATCGTTAAATATCTAAAAGTCTATGTAGATTTCAAATGTCGGCTGTATTCCGGTAACGGGTTGTGACGGCCACATAAGTAAGTAATGTAGATTCCAGATATATACTTGACTTCTCGGAATATAGTGAAGCTATCGATATAAGTACTTCTACTACTTCTAATATAATGAAGATATCGACAGAAGCAGGACGAGACTAATGATAACTGTAAATAAATATCAAGAAAACTGAAAATGAATCTGAAGTATTTTTTCTGTGTGAAAAATCAAAGTCACAATTCCGAAAAATCATTGTCTTCATGTAGTTCTATCCCAGAAAACGTACGAAACACTGTTAAATATTTTATCCCCCACTATTTATTGGGTTGTTTCATCTAATGAGAATTTACCATTTGACAGATTTATCATACAAGTATGTTCTACTTTTCATCCTACATTGTGTTAATTTTTCTTCGTCATTAATTTCATCATTTGTTCCTAATTTTCATACCTATCATAGGATGGCAACAATATTCCTGCCAGGTCGAACAATTCCCCCTGAAGAGGGTTTCCTTATTGATTATTTTGAAACTGTTAAAGTAGGTTTTTAGATAACGAGTTCTTTGCTGAACGAGGCCTACGATTCGATCCTTGACGAATTACCTGATGAAGGTACTGGTGTTCAAAAATTATTACATACCATGAATGCAGGAGGGTTTCCTGGACTTAGTACCTTAAGCCACCGACTCAAATAATAAGTAAATTTAAACTTATGTCGAAGTAACTGTGCAACAAAAAAATTCCTTTGTTGTCATTGTCAATTTTCCTCAGGATCTCACTTAAATATCTCTTGTTTAGGAAACAAGATAACAGCGTTTTCTAATTCCCGATAAGTGAGTGTTATGTCTCAACATATTCTCTTACTTTCGAGGTAAAATTTGATCCTAAATTCATCAACCCCTTTCTCCTGTCTTTATGTCGCAGCTGCCAAGAACAGAAAGGATTGCTCAGGGTGTATGCATGCCTCCTTATTGAACACTGCAACGGAAATTTCTTCTAAAACCCCTTTGGACTTTCTGTAGTATGGAAATTAATTTTTTCGAAACCCAGCACGCACTGCAAATAACGCCATAATTTCCCATGTGATTATTTAAAACGTGCGGAATTTTATTTAATCATTTCTATAACTATTGAACGAATCTTTGGTTGTGCACTCCTACATAACGCCTCGAAAGTGAACAATTCTCCAACACCGAAACAGTGTTCTCGCCTTGCCACACCAATGCATTGCTCATTCCAAAACGAATCCATTCAACACTCTTCAATTAGTTGAGTTCCGAAGATGCCGCTTTCTATGATGAGGAGGGCGAGTTTGAATGCCACCGTTATCGTTCCGGGCTGCGTTATGTGACGCTATCAGACCATCTACGAACAACCTTGGTATGTGCTTTATTTTTGTCAATAACAAATTAGAATACATTTTTTCTTATGACGGGTTGGAAAATGTGTGCGAGTTGCATTGGATAAGCAACAATTTCCATCTGTGTTTCAGGGTTGCGGTCAGCGAGTTATAACAAAGCGACGACGAGTGTTTAAAGTACTCCAAGTGTGGGGGTGGGGGTAGGCAACCTACAACTAATCAATTTGCTGTGCTAGGCACATTTGCTTATAAGTGAATTGTGTATGCCTGTGTTAGTGTGCCTGAGGAGGTTTAAAACACTTGCAAGACAGAAATTCATGTGAACGTGTACTTGTGTCCTTGGGAGGCTGAAGAGTATGACTGTATACACACGAAGATGTCTGAAAGCATTTAGCAGTGGATGAATTACCGTTTATTCCTAAAGCTTTCTTTTGTCGGAACAACTAGTCATATATACTCAGACCACAATGCATTCAATCATTTTGACAGTCCATTTTCATCCTAAAGCTTTACTTGAGGGGCTAGAAATTGAAAGCTTTCGGACAGTGATGCCCAAACTGATGCATTTCTTAATCTGTCAATTATTGAAAGTGTTTTAGCAGTTTGGCAGCAAAATATATGATTTGTATACTTCTGGAAAGCTTCAAATAGCTTTCACATGCGTGTGGAGCTTTGTGCATTCGTTGACCTCAAAGAGTCCTTATATTATATGGGCTTTGAAAGTGTAGATAATGTTAATGTGATAGCAACATTTGCTATATCTCCAAGCGAGAATTGCTCTCCATGTGCCATGTTATTTAATTTACTTATGTACTTTACTTAATGGCAATAGGAGTTGTAGCAAGCCCATTGTGCAGATTCTCCGATGAAGAAAACGAGTCGCCAGAGCACATATTAGTGAACTGTGGAGCACCCAGGCTCGTACCAAATACCAGGTAAAGTAATAGCAACGCTAGATCTGGCCGACATCCTCGAATTTCTGAGGACAACGGGGCTGGATGAGAATTTATAGGGATACCCTTAATAGTAGAGGGCGGTACAATAGATCCAAACCACACATTAACATTACTGACAATTTTACTCTACAAATTCCTCACTCGCATTCTCTCCCATCACATTCATATATATTCACTTTTGAACAGGTAAAGCACAATCTTTAAAAGTCGATATCATCAGTTGTGTTTATTATGCAAAGCTTTTTTTACCTCATCGTATGTTAAAGCTTTAAAGCACCACCAAGACTCAACACTACGTGTCTGATCAGTGTTCGAATATCTCATCACTACAAAATATCTCATCATTATGAAACTTTTTCAAGAAGCATTTCAGCACTTTCGTCTTGGGTTTAATGCCGTCAGAAGACATTTGTTGGGAGATGTTAATCCGTATTCTGGAACCATGTTCCAACACTTTTTGTATTGTACAATTATATTTTATTACTTCCCAATTAGTTTCTATGGTGGTGACATTTGATCTTATCTGCCTTCCCTTAAGGGTATTTACAGGTCTCACTGAACCCAGGCAGGTAGTTATAAATAAATCAAACAAAAATGCAAAACTGCTGCGATTGCCTGCGCGTAAGGCTTCTACACCGAGGCAGAACCTTGATAAAATTTGGTCTGCTTTAAAGTTTAATCCCGATATTAAGTAATTCCACTGAGAACAGGAACAGGCAAATTTCATCCTCTTTGGAAATTTCTGAACGAGGTTTCTTTTATGGTGTAAACCAGGATGTAAGTCTAAAGAGCTCTCTGAAAAAACCTAACAACAGACACACTCATGCAACTTTCGAGATCTCTTTTGAATTGACCTCAACGTTGGTCCCATTGATCAATCTAATGTACCAATATAAATATCAATCAATATAATCTGTGGAAGTAATATAAAAAAAGTCCATACTGGGTTTGATTTAAGATATCTCTCCATAACTCTTACTCATTACCACTTTACTTTATGGAAAAAGTAGGCGGGGAAACTCCATGGCCACAACTATTGCGTACTCACTTTTATGTATAATACAGAACCATTTAAAAAGTATCTTTAAAATTTGATAGGGAAGGAAAATATTGGTGAAAATAATGAGAAAGAAAGAAAAGGGGAAACTGCCAGGTCTATTTATATTACAGTTTGATCGTTTGTGTTGCTACTAATTATAGCAGATTTGTGCAAAACAGTTCCAAATATGAAATAGAGTGATCATGGTTCCTTTCTTAAGCAGAACTTGCTCTTGCAAATATATTTACCGAAGTATGTAGTTCCATCTGCATACGTATTTAAATTGAATGCAAGATATGATTCCAGTCTCCTGCGATGATTTAAGCACTGAAAATTTTAGCGACCTTGTAGATCAGTGATGACCAAAAAAATGTCTCTCGATCATGATACTAATCATATGGTAATATCAAAAGAGCTTGAACCCTAGTTTTATAACTTGGTCGATACTATTTTAAGTAAGTCTAAAGCTACAAATCCTCCAAGCATATGCGGGTGATGTATGTGCACTGGCATCAGCAATGTCCCTTAGGACTGTATGTGCAAACGTACAGAAAACTCTGGATAAAATGGCTGAGTGGTGCAATTCCCAGGGACTTACTATTAATCCAAGACAACTGTGGTATTGTTTATACGAAAAATAAAATTGGTAGAACTTAAACTACCAGTACTAAAAGGTGTAAATATCAGTATTTCCAGAGAAGTGAAATATTTAGGCGTCGTTCTTGATAGGAAGCTCACTTGGAAGACGCATGTTGAACTGGAGGTTAGTCGGGCACAACAAATATTTGGGCAGAGCCGAAGAGCATTTGATAGGACTTGGGGTCTGAAACCAGCGGGTGTATTTTGGCTGTTCACAGCATTGGTTAGGCCAATAATTTTGTATGCTGCTGTGGTCTGGTGGCGCAGAACTGGGGTTAAGTCCACATGTTAGGGGTTAAACAGACTACAGAGTAGTCTGAGCATTACGGGTGTCATGGGTACCTCATCTGGTGACGCTCTGAATGCTTTGTTGAACTTGGCACCAGTGGATCTTATGATTCAACAGGAGGCGATGAAAACGATTTGTCGGTTATATTCATGTGGATATTGGCACGACGACAAGAACTTTGGGCACAGGGTGATGTTCAAGAGGCTGTCGGAACAATACCCGTTGTTTCTGGCACCGAAGAACAAACTCTTACCTAGAGTTTCTTTTGGGAGAAAGTACAAAGTCAGCTTCCCGACAAGAGAGCAATGGAGAGATCCAGAACTACTTGTAGGGGGGATCCGACGACAATTTTCTTCACCGATGGCTCCAAAACTGAGAGGGAACTGGAGCTGGCTGGCATCTGAATGAAAATGTTAGATGCTTTTGGGAAGTATGGGAATGGTATTCCAATCAGAAGTGTTTGCTATACTGAAAGTAGCGGAATGAGTAATTGAGAAGAATTAGAATCTGTGGTGACAGTCAAGCTGCACTGAAGGACCCAGAAAACGCGTTACTCACTTGTTGTCCAAGAATGTAAGTCAAGACTTAAATTCGTGGCAAGGTGGAATTTGCTTGACCTTATTTGAGTTCCGCGACACTGTGGTGTTCAGGGGAACGAATTAGCTGATGAATTGGCAAACTGTGGTCACTCCAATGGGACCAGAGCCATTTATCGGTATAAGTTTAGCAGGGGTATAGATTGGATGAGGAGCCATGTGAATAATTTTCACAAGGACCGATGGTGTAGCTTAGTCGCCTGCAAAACAACCAAATGCTTCCTAGAAAGCCCAAACAGGAGAGTTGCAGATTTCCTTCTAACATTACGAAGGAGGATCTTCGATCATTGGTAGGGCTAATTACGGAGCATAATCCATGAAAGTGGTTCCTAGAAAGCCCAAACAAGAGAGTGGCAGATTTCCTTCTAACATTACGAAGGAAACATCTTCGATCATTGGTAGGGCTAATTACGGAGCATAATCCATGAAAGTGGTTCCTAGAAAGCCCAAACAGGAGAGTTGCAAATTTCCTTCTGACATTACGAAGGAAAGATCTTCGATCATTGGTTGGGGTAATCACAGGGCATACTCCATGGGGTCTTCATATGGCGACCATAGGCATCATCGAGAATCCGAAGTGCATCTCCTGGCAGGAGCCTGGAGGAAGAACGGCACAGAGCATTTTCTCTGCGCTTGTCTTGCCTTTGCCAGAATGAAGAGGCGCATATTAGGGTCAGATGTTTTGGGAATGGATCATGTACACTCCTTATCCCTGGACAGACTTCTGAGGTTCATAAAAGAGTCAAAGAAATTTGAAAAGGTGTAACTTCCTTTCCAAAATTCTCTATATCCATCCCCGTTCCCTAAATATTTTTGCAGGTATGGGCATCACAATGGGCATCAATGCCTGAGTACTTATAGGCCTCCTTCTTCGGCGGTTCTCCGGCCTACCCCACTTCTATCTATCTATCTAAGCCTAAAGTTCCTTAAGCCGAACTAGCCACTTCTGAAACTTGATGATGAAGTTTGGGGTCATTGTTATACCCTTTAAAAAAGGTCAAAAGGGTATACTAATTTTTTTCTTTTGAGAGGGGTTGCAATTTCAAGAAGGAGGCGTGGTAGGTATGGACATACTATATATACAGATTTGATCAGAATCACTTTCTAAGCAATTTTTAATTTGTCCGTCCGTCTGTGGCCACTTTTTTTCGACACCGTCATCTTAATGAAATTTTTCAAAAGTATAGTCTGGACAAAGATACAGAACCATATTGCTATATGGGCTGATTCGGACAAAGACCACGCCTACCTCCCATATACGGAACTTTTCACATCTTTTTAAAATGACTATAACTAACGGTCCAATTGACGGAATAGTGACGCAATTTGGCAGTTATGGAGATGTGGGTCCTACTAAACACTAAGCAAAAAGTGGGCGGTGTATATTAACTGCCACGCCCACTATTATAAAATATTCATAACTTAAGATCTGGTAGAGATTTATGGATGAAATTTAAATTGGCCTACCTATGTTGATGCCATCGGAAAAGAAATTGGCAGAAATATACCTGGGGTCCGTAATAATGTGTGTGCAGAATATGGAGATCATAATACAACTGTCACGCCCACAATTAGCCAAAAATCATTACCAGGTTCCTATTAAAGATTTATCAACGAAATTTCACAGGAAGATTGCCGGTACTAACATTAAACACCACAAAAAAGGGGCGTGTTATTTTTACAGCCACGCCCACTATTGACATATTATTATAACTTACGACCTATACAATATTTTTGGACTAAATTTTATATTAGTTCAGCAGTTATATTGACACTAAAAAGCCATACACAAAAAATGGGGTCGATATAATCAATTCAAGGTACCCTACCGAAAATGACAGTAGATACTCTCCAAATGATGATTTATGAAGAAAACACTCCCATTGATTAACTCGCACACACAAGGAAAGGTAAAGGATATTTCGATGTCGGTATAACCCGACTTCAGACTTCTGTACTCGTTTTATTATTATTTCTGTACAATTTTTTTAAATATTATTTTGAGTTATTTTTTAAATTTGTTTAAACATATTGTTATATTTTTTGTGTATAATTTTTTTTATTATTATTTCTGCATTATTTCTTTTTGGGTTTTTTTATAGGCATTTTTTAAAATTAATTTTATTATTGTTGTTTGTGTATAATTTATTTTTTATAATTATACTGACTTTATTTTTCGGTATTATTTATAGTTATTTTTGTAAAAATTTTTTTTGTTATTTATTCATAATTAGTTTATTTTTATTTTTTTTTTGTGTAATTTTTGTTAAATTTTGTGTATAATTTATTTTTATTATTATTCTGAATTGATTTTTTTGGTGTTTGTTTGTAGTTATTTTTAAAAAATGTTGCTCCTTATTTGTTCATAATTAGTTTATTTTTTTTTTTTAAATTCATTTTTGTGTATAATTTATTTTTATTGACATTCTGATTTCTTATTTCTTGGTATTGTTTATAATTATTTTTTTATTATTATTTGTTCATAATTAGTTTATTCATATTTATTTTTTATTTTATATAATTTTTTTAAATTTCATTTTTGTGTATAATTTATTTTTATTGACATTCTGATTTCTTATTTCTTGGTATTGTTTATAATTATTTTGTTATTATTATTTGTTCATAATCAGTTTATTCATATTTATTTTTTATTTTATATAATTTTTTTAAATTTCAATTTTGTGTATAATTTATTTTTATTAATATTCTGACTTCTAATTTTTTATAGTAATTTCAGAAATTTTTTTTTTATTTATATATATTTTTTTGGGTTCCCTTTTCCTTTTTTTATAATTTTGTTTTATATTTATATAGTTATTTTTATTGCCAGTTTGTCAAACTTTATTTATTATTTTCCTGCCTGTAAATTGAGGTAAAAATAAGGGGAAAAAACTATCACGAACTCCTCTGTAAGGACGAAATTCGAATTGAAGTTACTTTGAAACCTGCTGGAAATTAAAACAAACAAAAATTGTGTCTGCATTCCTTCCATTTTCGTCATAAGTTCTGTCCTCCTGTTTTGTGATGAATGCGGAAAGGAAATGAGTTCGGTGATTAGGTTACGCTCTGTGACTTTGCGCTGCAGCCGGCAGCAGGACATGCCAGGTAAGAAGTGTAGGGAAGGGGTGCTTGCTGCTACAACTACTACCGCAGTAGCATGTGCGGCTGCCGTTACTGCTATTTGCCTTTATTTCTGCTGCACTAAGCACCATATTGAATATATTGCTCCTTATGGTCATGTGTAAGCGATGTGGTGATGTGGTGTGATGTGAGCTGTGTGGGATGGTGCAGCACACCACTTCTGCTACCAAACTCTAGCAACAAAAACAGCAGCAGCGTACTATGCAAGACTTCCATAAGAAGTGTCTGCCGTGTTGTCCAAATGTACGGTTGTATTGAAATTCGGTAAAAGAACGTACCCACCTACTATCAGGACCGTTGCCGCCGTTCATTTTGCTGCTCTGGCGGTTGCTGCAACTACTCCTGTGCGGTGCATTACACGGCAAGTGTTCTTGCGAGTGTGCAAGTCGATGCGTGTTTGTGTGTTTGCATGCATGTGGCTGTGTCTCAGGAAAGTTTTCGTTTGATATTTTCTAAATGCATCAGTTGCCTATTTTCTCTCTAACGAAGCAAATGCAGCCGGCGCACTCTGCACCAGCTTACGTCTGCACCCGGTCTCGGAAAGTACAAAAACAAAATTCCTCCGTTTATTTGATCAATAATTTCAATATTTGCCATAGCAATTTACGGGGCTGGTCTACCGACTGTGTGAGTGAGCTCGTCCTCTTCTCGTCTGGCGTGTTTGCGCTTTTGATTCAGTAACTCACCCGCGAACGGATGTGACAAGTGTTTTCTTGGCATATTTACCTTTCGCGCGCCATTGTCAATTTGATTTGTATACTCGAGTGTTCTCGATTTGCGCATTTAGTGCACTTCCGCTTTCGCTCACGGAGCTTGCCTTGCCAGTGCACCCGTTAGTCCGGGTAAGTGTGAGTGCGCCTGTGAGCCTGTGTGCAGGTGAAACGTGGCGCTTACGTGTCCTTTGTGCGTCTAACTTGTCACATTTTGCATTTGCTTTTGTACAGTGTACGCGCGAGTTCGTTTATTGTTTATAAACAACTTTTGACTCTCCGACCAAAGTAAACAAAACACATCCAAACATCCGAAAAACCAGCAGCAAGCGGCAAACAAAGCAACACATCACAGCAGGACTTCTGGCCTATCGTTCGCTTAATCCCGGTTGCCACCTCGCTACCATTTACTTGAGTCCGTCGCCGTGTTCGCAGTGGGCGTAGTGTGTTTATTCGTTACGTCAATTTGCAATTTGCGCCTGATTTTCCTTCATCCAGCTTTGGCTTCACCAGGTAAATAAGGCTTTAAACGTAGATTTCATGACTAACAAATTTAAGTTTAAAGCAATTTAAATATATAGAAAAGAAAATTTATAAAATTAAACATTATTCAATACCGAAAATAGATGAAAACCGAGGGTTTTCTTAGTTTGCTTGATAGCATAGAAATACAGTGGAGTGGCGTATACAACAAATCAATACTCAACACTCTATCTTAGAGTCTTGGCTAGTTTTCCGGGCTTGCACTATTCTCTTGGATATTCATTTTCTTACAATTAATTAATTTTGGTAATAAATCCGAACACCAGGATTACAACAAAACCACATGCCATATACAGCAAATCAATACTTCAAAATTCGAGCTGAAGGACTCGGCTAGTTTCGAGGTTTCTCACTATCCTAGTCGTTGTTCATATTGTTCCTGACAATTTGTTAATAATTATGTTGAAAGGAGGAGGGGGTTGGCTTGAGTAGAAAGGCATATAATGTTTTTATAGATTCATTCATTTAAATAGCTTTTTTTGCTTGCTCCCAGTCAACTAAGGGATTAGATGAATTATCCTTTGAATGTCAGAAACTATAAGATTTTGGAGCTAAAAGTCCTGGGAGGATGTATTTTTTTATTTATAAATAAATAAATTCATTTATAAACAAATAAATTCATTCCCCTTGTCATTTATAAACAAATTCATTCATCATATTTTTTTGTAAATAAATAAATTCCTTCGTCATATTCATTTATAAATAAATAAATTCATTTATAAACAAATTTATTCATTCCCTTTGTTAAATAAAAAAATTAATTCATCATATTCATTTATCATATTCATTTATAAATAAATAAGGCATATCAATCAGTGTTAGACAGGAACAGGCCTTACCAGTTTCCTGTTAGATATATTGATTGTTTTGGAGGCATGCAAGAAGTTCAATGTCCCTTCAGGGCACTCAATCCATTGGACCACAGTATTACGCTCAGATAGAAAGTAATAGTAAGGATGTAGAATGAGAAGATAAGAGGGCAAAAGGAATGGAATGAATTGCTTCTCATTTCCCCTCAAATTTCTTACTTTATTTTGAAAACCTATTTCTTTTTTTCTTTATTTATAGTAAGGATATGGGTTAAGCAGATAAGAGGGCAAGGAAAAAGGAATAGAAGGATATGTTTCGCACTGTCCCTCACAATTCTTCATTGGTTTTGAGAACCTATTTATTTATTTATAGTAAGGATGCTGGATAGGAAGATAAAAGGTCAATAAGAATAGGATGAAATGTTACTTCGTTTGTGTTGGTATCCTATTTCTTTTTTTATTTATTTATTTATTTTTAATTGAAAAATATTTATACAATTATTATTAAAAGAAAAAAGAGTAGTAGCTAGCTACCAGGACTTTCAAAGATGGAGGGTGGAACGGGGGCGGGTGTCTTCTCGGAAGGCTTGCAGGCAAGACAGTCATATCGGCTGCCTGACGCATGCAGCGTCTTTCAGGCCGAAGTCTATGCAATTGAGAAAGCAGCCGGACTAATACAAAGTAGTACAATTCGACCTTCGAATATCACTATCTTTGTGGATAGTCAGGCGGCGCTTAAGGCAATAGAATCCAAGACAGTTAAATCGAAGCTGGTAATGAAATGTCGTACCTCACTACTGAACATTGGACCCCACAAGGTCTCACTTTGCTGGGTTCCCGGACATAGCGATATAGAAGGGAATGAATTAGCGGGCGAGATGGCCAGAAGGCGCTCTGAAATCCCGATATGCGAACTGTTTAGGAACGTAGATGAATTCACTATTGCAGTGACAAATAACTTATGGACTAATCGGGACGACTGTGAAGTTTCAAGCGCCTTATGGCCTAGGTTAGACATGAAGAGAACGAAGGTTCTCTTAGGCCTCAACAAACCTGCAGTAAGGGTGCTTACGGGGGTCATTACGGGGCATTGTGATATCGCACCAATGCTTCAACATTGGCGTATGCCGTCGAGTTGCCATGATGAGGAAGAGACAGAGTCGATTCATCACTTTTTATGTCAATGTCCGAGACTACAGTTGCAACGACTTCAATGTTTGGGGTCGCGCTTCTTCACAAGTTTGACAAAGATAACGAAGGTAGATTTATCGGATCTTCTCACTTTCATCTGGAAAACCAAATAGGGATGGAACTTCCAATGTGTATGGAGACCGAGGGTAAGGACGAGTATGCTTCCTCCTGGCATTTTTTTTTTTTTTTTTGAAGGCAGTCACAATGGACATATATGTCTCCGAGTGGAAGTGCGGATACTTCGTATCCGCACACGCCTTCCCAACCTAACCTAACCTACCAAGACTTTCAGCTATTTGATCAGTATAGTTCAAAACTCGGGTGTAAAATAAGGTTTTTAAAATATATCTGACTGAGAAAGAGACTGCTTGTAAGAATATTTAGTAGAGAAGTAATAAAATGAGTCAAGTTTTCTTCCTGTCAAGGAGGAACAATAGCTGAGGTGATGCTCTATAGTGTCCACGTACTCAAGATACAATTTGTGTATGAGGTCGACAATGATTTTCGTGATGAATTGAATGTCCGAGTAAGTTCAGAAATTCCATCCCATAACAGGGCTCTCTGTCAATTCTTCTGTGGTGCCATGTAGGTTAGGTTAGGTTAGACTGGTGAGCCGTGAAGGTCACACATAGACCTACAAAGTCTTTTGCGGTGCTAGATGGATATCCATTTAAGTGCTATCGTAGAATCGTTGAATAGGGAGACGCTTTTAGCAAATTTTAAGAGAGAAACTATCCCTAGTTGTGCGACCTCTTCTAGTCCTTCAAACCAGGGGGCTCCCAGATGTGATAAGCGTGTTTTCGATATTGGGGGGCATAGGCATATTAGATGCTCCAAAGTTTCTCTTGTGCCTTGCTCCCCACATTTCCTGTATTCATTATTGTTTGCGAGTCCCATCCTTTTAACGTGTACCGCTGTTAGACAGTGACCTGTGAATACTCCTACTACCTTTCTGCAATCCTTTCTCGGAAGTGCCAATATCGATTTAGTTTGTTTGCACATGAGCTTTGCGATCCAGTATGTGGCAATACTCCACCGTTCTTTCACCTTTCTCATCATGTCATCTTCAATACGGCTATTGATCAATCTTAGAAGCGTCAGTACATTACTTACCTGCTCGTTTGGTAGTAAGATTCCACTTTTTGCAATGGCGTCCGCACTCTCATTTCCTTCTATGGTGGTGCCATAAGAGTTTCTACAAAATTCTACTCGTATATAAAACAAAATTGATTGGAACAAAATTATATTTTTTTGCGAAGTTATTCTTTAGTAGTCAAATTATAAATTTTTAATTTTTTTTTATTTTTTTATTAATAATAAATGAATATATAAATGTGAAAATAAATAATTTTCATTTAACATATTCATCAATTGAGATTTTGAACAACAATAATATTGCGGTTCTGAGAACTGGCTCCAAAATTCTGTGTGCCAACCATAAACAACGCTATCAAATTGACTGGTTTAGTTTATTACAACAACCCCACTCAAAACCCCAAACCATTTGTTTACTTTACCAAACATTTTTTATAGTTTTATTTTATTTTTATTGCCGAACATTTTCCAGTCGGTTGACCGACCTCCTCCTGAAAAGACAATCGCTGTTTACAATCCTTAGAATCCACACTTTCAACTTGCAGCAATCGAATTGCGTTTGAAATACGATTGGATTTTTCTATCCAATTCATTCAATTGTTATTTTGTAGGTAGTTTTATTGCAAATATTGTTGGTCGTTTTATTGCAGTTGTTGTTTTTGCTATTTTTGATGTTACTATTTTTGTTGTTAGTGTTTTTGTTACGCTACTCCGCAAGTTCGTTCATTCATTCATTAATTTCTGAGGATTTCGTGTCCCTATTGTAGGCATATATAATATATAATATTGTATATAATTATAATTTTGTTCATGCTAATTTTCGTCCTTTCGATTCTGCTTCTCCTTGAAATCTGCCCAACCTCAGTCAGTCATCATCATTGGTAGCTCGACGGTCCTAGTTGAATCTTGACCTCCCACTAGAAATGAGTAGAAATCAGTCAATAGAATTCACTTATGTCAAAAAGTCTTTTCCTATAATTATAATGTATTTAAGGCTACTATAAACTACCATGGAATACTCGTAGTGATTACAGAAAAGGGTCCCTTAAAAGTATATGTTGAACATATTTTGAAGGATCTCTGAATAGTAGAGTTCGAAATATGCTTAAGAATGAACATCAACAATACCATGAATTGACATGGCATGCAGGGATTTGTCACATACTCGAATGAAAACATTTTCTTCCGAGTTCAATTTGTGAGCAGGGCCTCTTTAAATTGCTTCCACATGAATTAAATTGGCTTATTTTATTAGATCTCTGATTGGGTCAGAAGCTCGTCGAAATTGAGTGCCCTGACATAGGGCAGAAATGTGTTCATTTTTCAAAGAACAGAAAAAGTCCTTACAATAAGAATAGAAGTACACTTCAGGCCGCCTGTTGATTAAAGCAGCAATTCACTCTTGAAATAGTTAAGAATGTTGGTTTTAATATTACAGTATAACAATATTGAATTTTACTTATAAATCCATCAGTAATAGGCTAGTTCTAAATCACAACTGAACTGCTTTGCCGTGCTTTATTTTATAATTGCGCTCTGCTTTAGAGAAGTGTCCATTTACAGAAGCCTCTATTAATGCTCATGATAAAGTATCATGACGACTCATCATATATGCCTATTAGTATTGGAAGCGTTGATATAGAAGAGCATTGTAAAAAAAGCGCAAAAGGTCCGACTGTTAAGTGAAAGAAAACATATTTAGACCAATCGTGCATACTCCCCTGGAACTTCTAATAACATTTTCATAGGAATTTTCATATTCGGGTTAGAATCTTATTCAAAACAGACTGGCCTCCGTAGTCTAGTGGCAAGCATGCTAGACTCACACTCGGGTTCGTATACTATCCGGGTATGGTTACAAAAATGTTTCTTTCTAAATCTTTTTCTCTTCGAGCAAAAGACCTTAGTTGCTAGAACTAATTCCTTTAACCCTTTGAGACAGACTTCATTAATTAAAGTGCAAGGTACAATAATAAAAAATACTATTCAAAACTGAGGGAAAAATTTCCAGGCGAACATTCACGATGGTGCAGATTTCCGAAAGTATGGATTCTTAATCAGCGAACAATATTCTCCAACAGGTCCTACAAAAATGATGCTACCAAGATACAACGTTCCAAATCACCTCCCACATTTTCTGTTATTTTTGGTTAAACAAATTTTTATCTTCTCATATAAATATTTCATTGAGTTCAAAATATATTTTGCTCATTGTCGGGAAATCATACTTCATACAAGAGGTTGCTATAAAAGAACAAGTCGACGTCCCACGTCAACACCCACATTTTCCATTATTTTTCGATGAACTAAGTTTTTGCACACCGAAACATATCTTTGAAGTCACATGAAACATTTTCCTCATTGTCTGGATACAATCATCGTTAAATCTGCAGGTTCTTCATTAACTCTGCAGGTTAATCATTAACTCTTCAGGTTCATTATTAAATCTGCAGGTTCTTCATTTACTCTGCATGTTCTTCAATAACTCTGCAGGTTCCTCATTAACTCTGCAAATTCTTCATTAACTCTTCAGGTTCCTCATTAACTCGACAGGTTCCTCATTAACCCTACATGTTTATCATTAAATCTGCATGTTCGCAATTTACTCTGCAGGTTCTGCAATAACTCTGCGGGTTCATCATTAACTCTTCAGGTTTTTCAATAACTCTGCAGGTTTTTCAGTGACTCTTTGTTCAACATTAACTCTGCGGGTTCATCACTAGCTCTGCAGGTTCTTAAATAACTCGTCAGGTTCATCATTAACACTTCAGGTTCTTCAATAACTCGTCAGGTTCATCATTAACACTTCAGGTTCTTCAATAACTTCGGGGGTTCATCATTAACTCTTCAGGGGTTTCAATAACTCCGGGGGTTCGTCATTAACTCTTCAGGGTTTTCAATAACTCCGGAGGTTCATCATTAACTCTGCAGTTTCTACAATGACTCTGAAGGCTCCTCATTAACTCTGCAGCTTCATCATTAACTCTTCAGGGTTTTCAGTTACTCTGCATGTTCTTCAATAACTCTGCAGGTTCCTCATTAACTCTGCAAATTCTTCATTAACTCTTCAGGTTCCTCATTAAGTCTACAGGTTCCTCATTAACCCTACATGTTTATCATTAACTCTGCAGGTTCATCATTAACTCTTCAGGGTTTTCAGTTACTCTGCAGGTTCATCATTAACACTTCAGGTTTTTTCAATAACTCCGGAGGTTCACCATTAACTCTGCAGATTATTCAATAACTCTGCAGGTTCTTCAATAACTCTGCAGGTTCACCATTAACTCTGCAGATTGTTCAATATCCCGTCAGGTTCATCATTAAATCCGTAGGTTCATTACTCTGTACGTTCATCATTAACTCTCCAGGTTCATCATTAACTCTGCAGGTATCATCGCCATCAATAACTCTACAAAGTTCCATTTTGATTTGCTTCCAAGTTGTTCTGTTGTTAGCTTTCAATTCCTAGTTTTGTATCCCCATTATCCCTAAGATCTATATGAATCCATATATACATATATTCCGTAGTTCTGCTTTGTACCTGGGATAAACTTTGTCCTTAAATAAATGATTTTTCATTGTTTCCTCTTTATAGTAAGTCTCCCTCCTTCCTCTTTATAGAAAGTCTCCCTCCTTCCTCTTTATAGTAAGTCTCCCTCCTTCCTCTTTATAGTAAGTCTCCCTCCTTCCTCTTTATAGTAAGTTTATCTATCCAAACTGTTTACAACTGCAATTAATCTCAATTAGAACACTTACCTATCAGCCTCAATCTTCAAGACTCCTAGTTGCGTATTGATCTCCCTTCTAATACCATCAAAAGAGACTGATTTTTTCTTTATTAAATTTGTTATCGTTCCTTGAACTTTTATTAATCCTGTTGGCTGCACTTATTCCTCCCACCATTTCATTCTTAAAATGTGCCAAATTAAATATTATAGAATTTAACCATTCATAGCATGTTCCCTTTGTAAATCCTTTCTTATGCCTCCTCTCAAAACATGGCCGCTACTTATGCGTCAGTTTCAAAATGGCGTCTAATCCAACCAATCCACTTGGTATCTCTCGCTCTGTTCCTCACGCAAGTGTACACAAAAATATATTAAAGTAATGTGGCTGGAACATTGTTTACTGCAATATAATCATATTGCTTCCTGACGCTCTTCAACTCTAGAGAGGTAATTGTATTCAAAGGTAGGATTTAAATCTGTATATCCTTCAGTGAATTTTATTTCTGTATTTTTCCCCTCCAGGATGTAAGGAAATCGCACAATTACGAGTATGGTAGAAAGTCAAATATTTTAATTAAATATTAAAAATGTGCGGAATTTCGCTTCCTGTTGATATTGCTCCGATTTATATACATAGGCGCACAAAGGACAAAGACTTTATTTATATGTATATATACCTGTATATAAATAGATAAGGAAAAGGCGTCCTTAGCAACGCCAATGCTAGAAAAAAATTAAAGAATACCTGCAAAAGTTTAAGTTCGTAGCAACACCCTTCGCAATTCCACAATGGGAAGTCATCATTAGCAATGCACGAACACACACACCCATTCTCTCGCTCGAAGACACCACCCACACACACACATATATGCGTATATAGGCTTAGATTGAAAACTTTGCATACTTTTCAGCGCTTCGTATGAGAAATTGCATAAGTACGATTTCACGTTTAAGAAACGAAATATTTCTGCAGATTTAAGTAATTGAAACAACTTTTATAATGAATGTGGAAATTTTGAAATTTTAAGAAGCCTCTCAAAAAATAAACCTTGTAATTTAATTCCCTCCTCTTTTTCACTTCCAAATTACTTCCAGATGTGCTGTCAATCACGAGTTGCCTTATAGTAAACTGTAATCTAGTCAACGAATTAGTAACTACATATTTTTAAGACTTAGATATAGAAAAATAAAATATATATATACATACAAAACAAAAATTCAACTAAAAACAAAGTCGGTCAAGAGGAAGCTCAACTATTTGAAACCTGTATTATGACCACTCGACTGGCAACACCCAGGAATTTTGTGATAGCAACACCCACAGTGGCCTCAGCAGCAGCAGCAGCTGTAACAACATCAACCTCGCCAACATCGATCAACCCGCTCGTCAACGCCAATATCGCTGTCACCTGTTCGTCCGCCGCCTCCCCTACTAACGCCACAATAGATGCAACGACGACTGCAACGGTCACACTTCTGACAGCGAGTGATATCAAACGCGAGGATATCACTCTCGGATCGACAACTCTACCAGCCTCGCCGTCGCATGCGCAGGACTTTGATTTCATCGACGATGAAGCTGTTGTGGCTGCTGCCAATCTGGAAAATGTCATGACAGGGGTGAGGCATGCATGCATATGAATTTTATTTACTTATCATATGCGATTTCATTTCATTTAATTAATTTATTTACTTTTGTTTAGAAGAAACTCAACAGCGGTAGCAGCAACAAACAACAAATTAAAGAGTTGACTGTCATCGGTGTTGTTGTGCCCATGGACGCATCCGATTCGAGTAGCGAAGCGAATGTCGTGGGCAGCAGCAACAGCATGCCTGATTTAAGTGCAATTAAAGATAGCGTGGATCTGGCGCAACAAGTTGCCAACGGTCAAGTAGCCGTGGTGCAGGCGCAAAGTGGCGACGCCAATGAAACTCCTACACAGTTTTTTACAGTAACAGGTGAGTAAGTGTGTGAAGAGTGATCCTATGATGCACAATTTTAGAATACATGGGACTAAATCCATGGAAGAGATAAAGAAAATGATATACGAAAATGTCCTTCGAAATATGTTTAAAAAAATAGAACTTAATTTAGTATTATAATATATTATTATTATTATTATTATTATCTCTTACGCCATAATTAATTATGAGTGCAAGGTGTTGGGAGAATGAGTACTAGCTACAGAGGCTTTCGACTCGAAGAGAAAAAGATTTTATAGAAAGAAGCATTTTGGAGACCAAGCCCATGGCAGGATTTGAAGTATTATAATATAATTAAATAATAATAATAATATTCAGTCTCGTCATTATTGCTCCTTAAATGATAGTCGAAAGTGTTTAAGAATAATAGGAATTTGATAATTAATCAGTCTCGCCATTATTGTTCTTTCAATGGTATTCGAAAGGATCCTTTTAGGAATGCTTGAAAAAAAACTTGTTTTATCTAAATGTTAATATTAAAAACTGACAGATTTATTGGTCTCCCCATTATAGTTTTGATTCAGAATCTACACAAAAATTTTGTTCCTTCATTCCTTTAGATTATGTGATTGAATCCTAATCTCTAATCCAGCCCCTTATCATCCTCTACTTCTCTGATTGATACACTAGTTTTATAGATTTTTCCTTTCATTCGTTCAGATTAGGTAATTCAATCCTAGCTTCCTAAATCTTTAAACAAGCCCCTGACTATCACCTATTTCCGTGATACACAAGTTTTCTTCCAAAGGAGCATCCACATAAAATAGATTTTACTTTCTTTCGTTTAGATTAGGTACTTGAAACCTAACCTCCTAAATCGCTAATTAAGCCCCTTCTTCTCTGATTGATACCCTCTTGCCAAAATTAGGAAATACTGATTGACTGAGAATAAACCGAAATAACCTCATCATTATTAAGTTCATATTTCTTCTTTGCCGATCTCTTCAGTGTATTTCTTTCGTACCATGGGAAATTTCCTACCATGGGAAATTTCGTACCCTGTGAAATTTCCTACCATGGGAAATTTCTTACCGTGTGAAATTTCCTACCATGGAAAATTTCTTACCCTGTGAAATTTCCTACCATGGGAAATTTCGTACCATGCGAAATTTTCTACCAAGGGAAATTTCTTACTTTGAGAAACACTCGTACAATCATCAACGCAAGAACTTTAAAAACTCACCGACTATACAACGGGCTCACAGGACGACGTTTTAAATGAGAAATAATTCGATTAATTCTATCTCAGCAACATCATCAACAAAGTTAAAGGTCGTGAAATTTTCTTCTGAAAGCCCTAGTGTCAAGAACTGAGAGTAAGCTCTCCTCAGGAATTCCATCTATCCAATGGAAACAAACTTTCCAATTTCGGGTTTATAATTTTGGGAGCGTGAAAATAACTCCCAGAGTAAATTTCATTACTTTCCAGTCCTCGTGTGAGCCTATAAGGAGAATATAATTTATAATGAGTATATAACTTATAATATTAACACAGTGTTTCTCCCTACAACAAATTTACAAAGTTCCTTTTTATTTTCAAATTTCATTTAACACTACTGCCAAATCACAAATGAACTCCGCCGTTGAACCGGTCGCTTTTTCCACCTTCCCGATAGAACGTTGTACTATTAAATCCCTTAGTGCGATGTAGATAGCTACATATTTGATTCATGAATGATAAGAATCATTGATGAGACATCGTTGATGGGTCAAAGCATTAGTCCCGGGGGAGAGAAAATTGCATATTTAGTGATAGGAATGCAATATCAGGGCTTGCTTTCTATTGTACTTGTACACTGAACATAGGCCAATATTACTTTGTATACTTGTGCGGTCGGAATTCGGTGGGGGCTTTCTCCAGGAATTAGGCACTGACTGTACATTTCTATGGTCAGACCTATATTGTTATACGGAATAATGATATGGTGGGCAGTCACTCAGAAACAAAGTTATTTGAAGCTTCTGAGTAAGGTCCAAAGAACAGGTTTTCTGTGCATTGCTGGTGCCTTAAGGACCACCCCAACTGAAGCATTATAAGTGATACTCCACCTACCTATACTATATATGGTAGGGACACAAGCATTCTCGCTAATGCAGATATGCACGGCGTTATGGAATAATCGGCAGATTGGCCACTCGACTATCGTGCATACCTGGAGTAGTTGTATCCAATACACCACTCTGTATCTAATCTCAGCTTTGATAGGCACTTCAAGACACATATTCCGTCTAGAAGAGAATGGCAAACACCCAAGCCATGGAGAAGTGGGGAACTGAATTTCTACACTAACGGATCCAAGCTTGACGATAGAGCCGGCTTTGGAGTTGTCTGGTACTGGAACTTTCGTTCCGTCTCCCCGACTGTTGCAGTGTTTATCAAGCAGAGGTCCTAGCCATAAAATAGGTAGCCGTATACTTAAGTAGACACGCCGTAACAAAAACCATTATAAATATCTACTCGGTTTAGTCGACCGAGTTTTTTAACAGGACACCTCTACAACAAATCAAGAGCGGTACAAAAACGGCGCTATTGCGCTAATTGGATGTGGGTACATCACCACTTAAACCAACCAAACCAACCATCTAATCGGATAGCCAGGCGGACATCAAGTAAATGAACTCGGTGGCATTGACATCAAAGGCTGCCCAGGACTGCCTGGCAGCCCTAACTGATATCAGCGCCGTTTTCAGGGAACGCCCAATATGAGTTTCGGGTCATACTGATATTGAGGGGAATTGTAGGGCTGATGAGCCGGTTAGACGGGGTACCAACCTGCGATGCGATAGGCATTTCAAGACACCAGATTCATTCGTGAGGTCGTGGTTTATCAGACGCTAACCTACCATAACACCTGTTATAACATCAAAAGCAGTCCTGAAAGTGATTTGAGGTCCCTTTCTACTAGCATTTAGTGAACCCACAAGTAAGTAAGGTCTTAGATCGAGAGTAAACGACACACTCTCCAACAAAATGGAATATCTACCTTGCTTAAAGTTTAAGACATTACAATTTTTATCTCAGTCTGCTTCAATATATTTGCCCTTGATCATTCAAATGCCTCAGGTTACTGCTTAGGCGCTCGCCGTCTAAGTGGTAACTATACTCGGCTAAGGTGGTCAGTACGTCTGAAGCGCCCCAACCGTGGTATCACAATGGACCATTACTAGTGCCCAAGTCTGCTTTATACTGACACTCCACCTAAAGCTAAACCTATCATTCAAATGATGTCTTCCCATTTATATGTATTACTGCACATTTAAAGTCAGCGCTCTTTTTCATGTCCTTAAAATTTAATTCGGATTTATATGAGATTTTGTCTCTCGCATAACTCCACAAAATTCCCTAATTTGCTGTGTGCCAAGTTGGTCCAACTATTTATGCCGGAGTTGTACCTCCTCCACATTGGCATTACCAGTACATATGTTGTGGCAACTGGATTCGTATCCAGTGCAGTGCCTCCATTGAAAATATTTCCACACACACGCAACAAACACACTCAGGCGCTTTGTGTGCTGAAAAGTTGCAAGTTGGATTTTATTTTGCCCCAAACGTACGCGTATTGCGGGATGTAATTTTTCAGCATCAATGGGCTTCTGGGGGTTTAAAACTTTTTACATTTTTAATACCCTATAACAAGCAATGAGAAGCGCGCAACAAGCACAGAAATAAAAACAAAAATTTATTGTAATAATAATGAGTGGGAAAATCCGACAGCGTACAAATAAGCAACTTATCACAGTCAGTTCAGCTGCACTTGCAACAAAACACATTCACAAAACTAAACAAAAAGAGTTGCAGTTGCTGCCGAAGTTGATGCTGACGAAGTTGATGCTGCTGAAGTTGTTGCTACTGAAGCTGCTGGTGCAGAGGCTGGTGCTGAGGCTGGTTCAGAGACTGGTGGTGCTTGTGGTGCTGCCGGTGGTTACTCTTTACAGAGTATCTATTTCATGGTCCATTGTTGATATCACAATTAAGAGGACTTAATTTGTAATATTGTTACTACCACGGTAGATGCCGCAGTGTACCTGCCAAATCAAACGCCGGGTTGATGCACGTGTTCTGCCCAAAAAATCCAAATACCCACGAAAGGTGTACAATGACACAAAAATGTATCCGCTTAGTTCTACTTGATGGGTAGGCGAGCTAGCAACCCAGGCAGGCAGGCAGACAGACAGATAGCCAGCCTGACAGACAGAGAGGCAGACTCACTGAGCCATCGTTCGGCCTGGGCCCGTCACGTGGTGAAGGGTTGGTTGGCTCGTTGCTCGTCGCTGGCTTGTCTATTTTCACTTCGATGATGCGGTGTGTATCATTGCCGTGTAATTATTATTTTCCATTTGGGTTTTTTTTAAAGAAGTAAGCTTACTTATCATCATTGTGTCGATTTCATCATTACTACGTGTATCTCTCGATCACACGCCGTTTCCCCCGTGTGTGCCTCATGAGTGCATTTAATAAGGGTTTCTGCTTTAAAGTGTGGCAATAGTTGTTTGCTTTTGTTGTCGTTGTTGTTTCATCCTTGTTGTTGTTGTTATCCTTGTTGTTGGCACTTCATCACTTATACTCGTATATGCGTACGCATGTTGATGATGCTTGATTTTATTACAAATTATACCACCACCCCACAAATTTTCTGCTCGCATAAATAGCAAATATAACTCGGATACCCCTGCTGTAGCCAGTCACTGACTCGCTTCGTGGAAGCGACCAACATTGCGACTTGCTAATAACCTCCCGCTGTGTCCTAATACGCTCTGTTGATACTTGTACCGTTTCATGTTTAACAATAATATTTTGTAATAAAGGTGATTTAATTTCACACAAATGCACAGTGGGGTAAAATTGGCAATTTTTTTTCAATATTTTGTAATAAGTGTGATTTCATTTCAAACAAAAGAACAGTGGGGCGAAATTATCCATTTCGTTGAATATAAAATTTTGAAATAAAGCTGATTTAATTTCACACAAATGCACAGTGGGGTAAAATTGGCAATTTTTTCAATAAAGGAAAAGTGGGGCGAAATTATCCATTTTTTTACTATAATATTTTGAAATAAAGTTGATTTATTTTCCTACAAATGCACAGTGGGACTAAATTCTAAAGTTTTTGTTTTATAATAAAGTGAATTTCACAACACTCTGAACAGTGGTACAAAATTATCAAATTTTTCTTCTATTAAATTTTGTAATTAAGTAGATTTAATTTCATACAACTGAACAGTATTAGAAAAATTCTCAAATTTATTCAATATAATATTTTTTTCAGTAACTTAATTTCACACAAATGCACAGTGGGAGAAATTAATAATTGTTTTTTAATATAGTATTTTATAATAAAGGGATTTAATTTACAAATGTGCATAGTAGGACAAAATGATAAAAAATAGTATATACATAATATTTTGTAATAATTGTGATTTAATTGCACACATATGCACAGTGGAAAGATTATCAAATTTTTTAACTAAAATTTGTTTTTCAGTGATTTATTTTCAAACCAATTCACAGTGTGGCAAAATCAACAAATTTTTTTTTCATATGATATTTTGTACTAAAGGTAATTTAATTTAAACTGCACAGTGGGATAATATTATCAGATTTGGTAATATAATATTTCAAAAAAATACACAGTGAGCCAAAATTTGCAAATTTTTTTTAATATAATATTTTATAGTAAAGGTAATTTAATTAATTTTAAGCAACTGCACAGTGGGACAATATTATTAAATTTGGAAATCTAATATTTTGTAGTTGCAAAGAAATACACAGTTATGCAAAATAAGCTAATTTTTAATACCATATTTTGTAATAAAGGTGATTTAGTTTCACACAAGTTCACAGTGGGATAAAATTATCAAATTTTTTTTAAATATTTTGTATTAAAGTATATTAGTATCAAACAAATGTACAGTGGGTGAAATTATAAAATTGTATTATATTAATTTGTAAGAAAGCTGATTTAGTTTCCAACCAATGTACGGTGTGGCAAAACTTTCAAATTTTTTAAATATATTTTTATTATATTTAAAAGTGTTTTAATTTCACACAAATTGGCACAGTGTGGCAAAACTATCAAATTTTTTTAATATAATATTTTGTAAAACAGGTTATTTGATTTCAAGCAACTGCACAATGGGACAAAATTATTAAAATTTCTTTATTAATTGTTTACTTTGAAATTTTGTGGCTCAAAAATCGTACTAGAGATAATTCTGAAGAACCTATTTTTAAACACCCTTCCTAATAAGTCGACAAAGAATCTAATCTGTTAGGATATGAACATTAACTTTTGGTCCACATTGCTCTTTGAGCATATTCAACCAACCCATGAGCTCCAACTGAATGGGGAATGTCAGTGTAGTAATCTGATTAGTTCATTTTCCAAAGTGAACATATTCACAAAGAAAGAGAAGAAGCGCGAGTATAAGCAGTATGGAAACATTTGAATTGATTCTTCCAAATAACGCCAGTTATTTGAAAAAGCTATTCCTGACTTTCGCTGTGCAGTGCCTTCTCATATTCCTGTATATGGCATAATTGTGAAAAAATCAACCGTTGTTAAATAGGACCACTTGAAATTTTTGCCCAGGAATATACAATCATATCGTTCAAAGATGATTTGCTACCATAACCGAAGAGTACAAGACCGCCGATCAGGATTTTCAAAAATACTCGTAAAAGACACTTTCAATAGAAAATGTCTTTTGCGCGTATTTTTCGACATCACTTTTTCAACGTTTCTTTAAACACGAACATTATTATCGCAGCATGATTTCGTTCTTCCGTCCAGTTCCCAGGAGTCTATACCATTTAATGAACTGTTAACCAGAAGTTCCCTTGGCGTTTTTAGTGGTATTGTTCTGAAAAGGCTTTTTAATAAGTTGGTTTACTTAAGACAGAGAATTCCTTGCAGAATTCTGCCTACAATTCTATTCATATTTCACATATTTAATAGTCTTTCATCTGCTCTACCTCGCTCTCACAAGGAATTAACCACCTCTTGGTAAGCCAGGTGTCTGGATTCAGCCTCTAAATACTAAAGATCTTGGTTCGATTCCTAAGCGAAGCTCATATTGGCTGTATTCTTCTACTAACATAGTGAGATAAATTACCTTCTCAACTAGGGCCGTGCCTCAGGCGAAATTATCATTGAATGATCTAACAAAAAATTTACATGGTTTCATACTAGTTACAAACTATATTTCATATAAGTTTCGATACTAAATTTCATACTAGGTTTTATACAAGGTTCTCTTCAAGACTCCATTATAGATGGCTCTATACAATGTTCTATACCATTCCATTCAAGTCTCCATGCAAGTTTCTATACAATGTTCTATACAATGTTCTATGCAAGGTTCTATTCTAGACTCCATAAAAGGTTTCATACCAGTTCCAAACTACGTTTTATACTACATATCATACCAGGATCCATACTAAGTTCTATACATGGTTCTACACAAGGTTCCATTCTAGTCTCCATACAAGGTTTTATATAAAGTTCTAAACAAGGTTCTATTCTAGACTCCATAAAAGTTTCTATCCAAGGTTATACACAATTTTTCATACAAAATTTCTTACTAGTTTCAAACTAAATTTCATATATGTGTCTATACAACGCTCCATTCTAGACTCCATACAAGCTTCTATACACATTTTATTATAGACTCCCTACAAGGTTCTGTACAAGGTTCTATCCAAGGTTCTGCACAAGTTTCCATAAAAGATTTCATACTAGATCCAAACTAGATTTTATTTAAGTTTCCATAATGCATTCCATACAAGCATATCCATACTACATTCCATATAAGGTTCCATACTAAGTTCCATACAAGGTTCCATACTAAGTTCCATACAAGGTTTCATAGTAAGTTCCATACTAAGTTCCAAACAAGGTTTCATAGTAAATTCCATACAAGGTTTCATATAAAGTGCTTTGAAACGTTACCTACAATTATTATTTATAGAATGTTATATACAAGGTTGCTTGAAAGGCTCCACACCAGGTTCTGTACTATGTTCCATACACAGTACTATGTTCCATACATAGACATATAAATAAACTAATAAAAGTAGACTGGATTTACTGATTACTAACCGCATCTGGCGTTATATTAAGTAATCCTCGCTGGGATAGTATATTTGGCTCGGTGTGTGCGTGGCTACCAAGATTTTGGAGTTCTGTGAAATTCTCCGAGGCACTTTCAAATATTACTGCACTGATGCTTTCTCAACGACACCTCAAGGGATTCCGGCGCGGTGTTCCCACCTTATTCAATATGGTTTTCATTCAAACCCATCACCTCTCGAAAAAGGCGTTTCTACATTTAAAATGTTTGTTTTGCAGTGCGCAATTCCAAGATGACCTATCAGTAAAATCAAACGAATGAAGGTTTTTTATATTGCACTAAAAGCGTAAGAATGCTAGAAATCATACAAAAACAGTGCTGCCAAATCAGGGCGAACTTTTAGAGTAACCATCCTAGATTTAATAATTCAACCCACCAATGAATTGTTCACACGCTTCCTTTTACTACTCTTTGACTGCTCACAAATGAAATTTGATATACCAATATTCTTCTGTTTCGACCCACTGTACTGCCTGGCACACGTGTGTTTGCTGCACCGTAGTTTGCGCATACTTACTTAGTTCCGCTTAACGCTCGCTCACCCGCTCTATCTTAGCTTCCGCACCAATTCATATCAGCTGCAGCAAGTGGCCGCTTTCAAGAGGAAAAATATTCCAATTGATTGGGATTACGCGTCATTAAGGCAGCGATGTAGAAGAGCTTACAATTTTATCATAAGGCAATATAAGCAGGGAACACTCTGAGACCAGCTAATAAAAAGTGGATTACTACGTTTTGAATACTGTAGCAAATATTGGATAATTATTTTATATAAGCAAGCGAAGAATTAGCGGAGGCAAGCAGTGCTCAAGCAAGTTCCACTCACTATGCGAGTATTATCATAGACATTTAAGGATCATCTAATCATTCATGTATCTGTTTGAGTGTGTGTGTTTGTGTTTTATCCTGGCGATATGGTCAGTTAGATATGCGAGTTCAAGACATATGTTGGGCTTCTTTTAATTGTGCTCTCAAACGGCAATTGAAAGTAGATTAAATCTTTTTGATTCGTTTTGCACGAGAACGAAAGCAAAATATAAATGAATAAAAATAAACTCATATTTTTATTCATGCTCTCTTCCTTATCAAGATATACCAATTTCACAAGCGAAGCCGTACACAGCACAAATTGTTGTTTACCATTTTTACTTGTGACCTCTCTGTGATCCCTTCTGCCTCTCACACTCCCTCCCCAATAGATTTTTTTCCAACAAAATTTTTGTTTATGTTTATGTTTTGCCAAAGGTGAATTGTTGATGATGATGATGGTAGTGATGATGACGATGAATCATGATGGTAATGGTGATGATGTTGCTTTTGATGGTAGTGATGATGATGATGAATCATGATGCTGTTTATGATACCTTGATAAGCAAAGGTTAGTCCTCTCCTCGCCCTCCCAAAAACAAATCAAATCAAAACGTAAAACGTAAAGCGTTTGCCCGCTTCATTTGTATATGGCGACATTGTGACTTCAATCGCGTTCATCGCCGGGATCTCTGATGGTGGGTGGATGGGAGGGGGTTTTGTCAACTTTGTCAACTGCTTTTCGCAATTTATTTCGTAGCATATCTCAGTGTAACCATGGAAAGCTGCACTTGTTGGTTATCCTGGGTATGGGCACGCGTTGTCCTGATATAATTTCCTGGGAATGTGTGCCACCTGCGCTATTTGAGTGCTCGCTGCACGAAATACGGAAATTCATTTCATTAATTTTAACAATGTTTTGATTTGTACGATTTCATTCAATTAAAATGACAAATAAATAAAATAGGACGCTAATTTTTTGCTCTAAGTTTATAAAAATTTATTCTATTTATTAGTTTTGAATCCTTGACAGTATTTGTAGTTTAGTTTTAACATTGAATTTACCTCATATTTTAATATTATACTCGTGTATAGGAATAGTTGTTCCATCCTGGCATTGATAGGAAACATGTGGGTCAAATTTGTGGCCTAAGAAGGCATGAGCAAGTGAGGATTGTTTCCTTAACTAAAAGTATATGAGGGCGGACTTATACCAATCCTTGAGATGATTACCATTAGGATCTCATTAACTGGGATGATTGCCTTTGGGATGTTATTAACTGCAGGCCATAGTAGTTGCCTCTGTGGGTGGTCATTATACTAAAGTACATCTATGCGAAGGTTTCCCTCAATATTTAAATAGAACACATGATTTTATATGGGAGTGTGCCAACTCTTACGAGTAAGTGAGCGCCCCACTACTTAAAACTGTGTGTTGTAATTTGAAATGCAGCCAAAACCCTCCCCAACGACCTGCACATGTTATTCCTATACCTCCCATAATGATTGTGATTTCAGTCATTCACTCACCAAGTAAGTGCATTCGGCTGAACGGAATTCGAATGCCTATTTGCTCCAATCCTTTGAAAATTCTAGAGAGCAGAAATTAATCTGATAGATTGAAGGCACCCAGTAATGCGTCAATATAATGAAACATAAGGATGGTTCAACGATCCTTGAGATAACCGAACGGACTTTAACTGAGCTCATTAATATTTATAAGAAAGAGGAGCTCATAAAGCAATTTAAGAGGGCCTAATATATATATTTATATATATAAAGTATGTATACAGATTTCTCATGAAAACATGCATGAGAAAGATCTCCCCAAAGTCAATGGTCCTTGATATAACCGAACTGACTTTAACTGAGCTCATTAATATTTATAAAATGGAGGTGCTCATAAAGCAATTTAAGAGGGCCTAATTTAGTTCCTAATATATATATGTAGATTTCTCATGAAACCATGGTTAAGAAAGGTCCCTCAAGTTCAATGACCCTTGATATAACAGAACTAACTTTATCCGGCCCATTACTTGTAATATCATAATCTAAAAGGGCCTAATTTTGTTCCTTATATATAATAGTATATAGATAGATTTTTCATGAGAACATGGATGAGAAAGATCTCCCCAAGGTCAGTGATCCTTGATATAACAGAACTGACTTTAACCGGGCTTTGTAATATTATAAGAAGCAGGTGCTTAGAAGTACATAATCTAAAAGGCCTACTTTAGTTCCTTATATATAATACTATATAGATAGATATCTTCATGAAAACATGGATGAAAAAGGTCTCCAGTAGTCACAGCCAGACAGACAGAAACCCCACTATTTTTATATATTTAATATTGAATGCCTTTATACTTCTATATCATGAATATGTCGGTCATTTAAAGCATTCCATTGGCACCTGCACAAATAGGCCAAAACGCGTCGTTCCGTTAGTTTTCTATTAGGATTCTTAGGACCGATACCATGTAGAAAGCTTTTCAACTTTCCAAGTACAGTGGGCGTTTCTTCAACTCCAATATGTCGTTCAATTCCATAACGAGCTTTTTCTATGGATGCTGACACGCGTTGTTCGTGACTTTCAGTCACCTCTTCGATCATGGAGTAGTGACCATCCTCAATGATTACTTCCATATTTTCAATTTCGTGTATTGTGAGCACCTCAAACTTGGTTACGTCCATAGCATTGTCGTTCGCATTTGGATTATGTTCAATGACGTGTCCCAACAATACAGTACTCCTTTTTTCCTTGTCTGGCTTCACAAAGGCCTCCGCGATCTTCTCTTTATGCTTCCTTTTTATCTTAATTGGCTTAATTCTCTTTTCATGCTGACTGTGCTTACATTTCTTCCGATGTCTCAAATGGATTACTCCACCTTCCATTGTGGAGATTGTTGTCAATTATCAGTGAGATTTAGTCAAGGCTCGAATGAATTTGCTCTATGATTCTGTAACTATATTTCGCGTTAAAAGTGTGATGTCTTAAATAGCATATGTTATTAGGAGGCTTGATCCTAGTTTAATCCGAGATTTAGATTAAAACATTCAGCACATGAAACTCCATCATGCGGTTCTGAAATGAAAGAATTATTGTTTGCAATAGATCAACAAATGCAATTGTGAAACACTCCCAATATGGTTTTAATATTCGTGTTTCATTTACAAAGTGAAGGAACTTCCAGCAAAAGTAATTTGCCAGGCTCACAGAACAGATTATAAGAAACTCTTCGCATTTGACTAAGGATTAAAATAGAAATACGAATATTCCTATTGGAATCCTGTGTAAATCCAAGGCAATGCAGTATAGTGCTGCTTGTGTTATATTCTGAGAACCTCGCAAATTACTCATACTTGATAGAAGACTTGCAACTACCTCCATTGTCCCTCTTATTGCTATTAAAGATGTAAACAATTTTGTAACTAATTTTAAATGAAAGAGCTCTATAATTAGGCGGGGTATCAGAGAAAAAAAGATAACAACTTAGACAGGTCTACCAGGGTAGTTCCCTCAAATTGTTTGCTTGGTATTTGAACAGTTGGCATATATAAATATTACTATGGGAATACGATTCAAATCCGATTGATATTATTCACAATAGAACGTCTGCAATGAGTTTTCACAGCGACAATTTATTGTGTTGTGTTGTTATTTAACTCCTGAATCGGAGTTGCTTTATTGTTATAGAATAATATGGAGACTTTGTTGTGTTGTAGAACTCTTCACGAATAAAACAGCACCCCTTGGGAGAATTTTATGTCACTACCGTCATTTAAACAAGTTTATAATTCCCAGATGTATTGTAAAATCTAGACAAGTATATTAGTGAACTAGGTAGGCAGGTAGGTTGGGCAGCCGCATCACCAATAAACCAGTGATGCCACTTAGACCAACAGTTGGGTCCGTTGTGAGCCGCTGATGCGAGGCATGGCACGCTTCACCCTCCAGATTAAACCAACCTGAGCCCTTTACAAAGCGAAGAAGGTAGCATAGGCCATCTATACTTGTTAAGAAGTGGAAGTGGTAAACGCTCCCTATTTCTAGCAAAAGCTGGACATGTACAGAAGAGATGCTGGACCGTTTCCAGTTCCTCCTTGTTCCTGCAGCTGCGGCAGAAAGCATGTGTATAAACTCCCATTCTTCTTGCATGATTTCCTATTAAACAATGTCCCGTGAGGGCTCCTATTAAAGTCCTAATTTGTAGTCTATTGAGTCTAATGATATTCCTAGATAGACGCAGATTTAGCCTCGGCCATGTTTGCCTGGCGATTTCACAGGTAGTGGCACAGATCCACCTGTGATAGCTGGAATTAATTAGTGTCTCCCTTATAAGAAGCTTACAAGTCGCGAGAGGTACACCCAGATATCCTAGACGGTTACCTCGTTCATTCAAGGCTTCGTGTATAACGGTTATTTCCGCTTGAAAAACACTGCAGTGATCCATTCACATTAGTTTGATGGATTCACTGATTGAGGGCATTTCGCAATAAACTCCTGATCCTACACCGGTATTCATTTTTGATCCATCTGTGTATATCTTGATGGGAGTATCTGGTGATGGATCCCACTCGAGGCATTCCTCTCTGGAAGGAATACTAACCCAAAAATTTCTTTCGAAACAGAGGGAAGAAGGAAGGTAATCAATTTCACTGGGTATGTCCGTGTAGGATTCTAATATGGTCGCATGTCCATACGGAATAGCTTTCCATTGTGAGCTCGCATTGAGCCGAATGGCGGAGCATGCCGCTAAATATTTGCAGAAGAGATCACTAAATCTATTAGTGAACTATATTTAAATAAATTATTAATCATGAGATCTGTCGTAAGTAGCTAAGAAACTCTAGTGCTTTTAATAAGGAGGCCCATCATGCCCAATCCTGAGACCCACGATGTAATAACTTGACATATAAAGAGGTCTTCTATACCAGACTGTCCTTTCTGGATACCCATATATGATTAACTCGACATACAAAAAGCTCTTCTAGCCTACCAGACAGTATCCAATCTTGAGACTAACGATGTAATAACTCGATATATAAAAAGTTCTTCTGGTGTACCAAGACATTGTCCCTTCCGGAGACTCATTGTCGCATAACTCGTTATGTAAAAACTCTATTTGGCGCAACTGTCAGTGTCGAGCCTTGGCACCCGCCTCGTTGTACAAAAAGCTATTCTGGTGTACCAGTCAATGTTCAACCCGAAAACTCATGAACGAACTCTTCGTAAAAAGCGCTTTTTTTGCTCAGAGTCGAACTTTACCACACATGATCGAAAAACTCGTTCTGCAAAACGCTTTTCTGTCATACCATAGTCCATTCTGGAGACTGATGATCGCATAATCCGTCATGTAAAAAGATCTTCATTGATACCAGCCAGTTTCGAACCTTGACTCTAATAATCAAAAACTCGTTATACAAAAAGGTTTTCTGGCACGCCTGACAATGTCCAATCCGGAGACTCATGATGGAATAACTTGTCGTATGAAAATATCTTCGAGCGTACCAATCCGGAAACTTATGAACGAATAATTCGTACTGTAAAAAGCTCTTTTAGGCGTACCAGTCAGAGTCGACCTTTGAACCTCATAATCACTCTTCCTGTAAACAGCTCTTTTTCGCATACCAAACAAAGCTTTTGACCTGACGATTCATTCGGTCATAGTTGTGATGATTTGGCCAAACCAGTCAGCCGTCAGTTTTCAGTTGTTCATTTGCCCCACACAATTTAAATGAATATTGAATGTTGTATGCTACATATTTAAAATTCAGTTTCGTTTTATGAGTCAATCCGAATTTATACTCGTTACTTTTTATGCAACACTAAGTGGGTATATGGATATTTTCGTTCCTTGTATTTCTGACGACACTGCGGTGATATGAAATCGCCCGTAGTCTCATGCTGAACTCAATTAAGACACTCGTCGTTTGCGCTCCACGGTCGTTGTACTGTCTTCTACAAGTAGTTCTACTATAAAGTAAAGAAGCGAGGGTCCTGAGCTCAAGAACAGAACAAAACAACAATTAAAAAAATACGTAAGGGTATGGGAGTTACCTTATACTATCAATGAACGATTCACGACAAAGCAGAATCAACTCTTGGAACGTCTTTAGTAAGGAAAATGATCATGGAAATGGACACCATCAAAAAGGTAAAAGGATGAGCAGACTTCAAATTGGAAAATGTGTGCAGAGACGAAAAACCGAAGTCAAGCGATCATTTGATGGGCGGTACAAGCCTCGCAGTAAGTTCAACAAGCAGTCTGTTAGCCTTCAAATTCTGAGAGATTCATTCCTACTTTTGCAATACAGTTATGTCAAGTGGTCATGAGATATGACACCATTTGACTGCCTTTTCTAATACGGTGATGTTCAAATGGTCATGAGATATGACACTATTTGACTGCCTTTTCTAATACGGTGATGCCAAGTGGTTATGAGATATGACACTATTTGATTACAATTTCTAATACGGTGATGTCAAGTGTTCTTAAGATATGACACCATTTGACTGCCTTTTCTAATACGGTGATGCCAAGTGGTAATGAGATATGACACTATTTGACTGCCTTTTCTAATACGGTGATGCCAAGTGGTTATGAGATATGACACTATTTGATTACAATTTCTAATACGGTGATGTCAAGTGTTCTTAAGATATGACACCATTTGACTGCCTTTTCTAATACGGTGATGTTCAAGTGGTCTTGAAATATGACACCATTTGACTGCCTTTTCTAATACGGTGATGTTCAAGTGGTCTTGAGATATGACACCAGTTGACTGCCTTTTCTAATACGGTGATGTTCAAGTGGTCATGAGATATGACACTATTTGACTGCCTTTTATAATATGGTGATGTCAAGTGGTCATGAGATATGACACCATTTGACTAACTTTTCTAATACGGTGATGTTCAAGTGGTCATGAGATATGACACCATTTGCCTGCTTTTTGCGGAGTTATGTTATTATTATTATTATTATTATACCTTGCACCATGCATAATTATATATACAAGGGTTGGAGGAATGATCACTACAAACTAAGGCCTTCGACTCGAAGAGAGTTATGTTAAATCTACGCTAATGAACCGGGCTCAATTGAAGAATCGGGAATATACGATCCTAGTAATTGTAGCAATTCAGCTTCATTGAGTATAAAAAGTAGTAGCAACAAAGGCAGCCCTCGCGACCATTTGCCGGACGTGATATTCCACTCATTAAAATCTTCAAATTACAATGGTAATATCAATTACAACTTCTTCCTTTTACACTTTGACGATCTGTCTACTGCGCCCAATGGGAACCCTATCTTTATATAATAATTAAAATGTCGAGGATATTGTGTTGGTCCCAGAATATAGACAGACAATTGCACGTGTTACAGTAGCTACTTTGATGATTATTTTTTATGTAATTAATACGGGAACACTGAGATAAGGTTACTTTAAAGACTAATCAGAAATGCGAACCGTGCACCCAAGCCATGTGACGACCAACTCACCTGTGCACACAAAGCTCCTCTGCTACACTCGACCACAATTCTCCATATCACTGCACAGAGCAGTGGTTAAGTTAAAACGCTTTGTAGTCTGCCACAAAACCACACACACACACGCACGAACACACACAGACTCAGTGGCTGGCACTGAGAAGTGACCACACGCACTCTGCAACAAAAACTAATAATTGAAATATTTTACAAAGTATAATTCGAAAAATTAACAAACAACATAAAAATGCCCGAAAAAACAGTCCATCATCCACAGCAGAAACGCATGAAAATTATGTGTCGTGGGGGTGGTGGGGGCATGGGGACCCGAGAGCATTCATAACACGGGCATATCCTGCATTTAGGCACTAATATGCTGCGTTGCTGCAAAGCGTTTCGGTTGGCTGGAAAATTAAGCAGCATTACTCAACCGTGCTACAAGAACAACAACACATCAGCATCCCAGAGCGAGGCCAGCTCTCACCTCCGGCACGCACAACGGGGATGATAGACACGCGTCGAGCCGCCAGGAACGCATGAGAGTGACAAAGAAAGCGGCTGCACACACTACTCAACCACCCACCCAGCAGCCGCCCTTGTGCACGGCTCGTGAGCGCAAAAGGGGAGGTGCTTGCGAGCGCAGCATCCCTCTCGATTGGTTGCTTAGTTGCCGGCTGCCAACTATTGTGATGAGACGCAGTCAGTTGTGCGGCAGTAGTTGGGCGCCGGATGTCCGTCCACCCCACGGCAATTGCCTTTCTTTTTGTGTATGAATGTATGTGAGTGAAGGAGTGTATATGAGAGGCGTAGAGAGTATTTATGAGAGTGTATGAGTAAGTGTATGTGATTGTGTGTTGTTGTGTGTGTGAGTGTGTGTGAAAGCTCCACTTTAGATTTGGCATTTTTCAAGTGATGACGCTGCTGCTTTTCCCTCATCCCTTCCATCCGTTTGCTGCTAATAAATCTCAAGTAAGCCAAGTTGATCCTGGAATTAGCTGCTTTCGTTCAGTGGCAGAGAATACGATGAGGTCCTTTCGTTCGTCCATCCATCCATCCGTCCGTGTGTTCATCCGTCCATCTGTCCGTCCGTCCGTGCACTGCTCCGCCACCTGACCGAAGGTAAACACGTAGTGGATAGCATTGTTATTGGAGAAGGATAAGGGTATCTTCAACATGAAAACTTGTGAGTGAGCGTTGACGCTGCCGCTGCCACTGCCACTGCTGCTGCTGCCTCCACCTTGTTTGGGTTTAGGGGTTGTGAAGGTTTCTTTTGGGAAGTGCGCAGCTCGCTAGCTTTTAACGGATTGGTGGTGTTAGTAACGTAACAATTTTTATGTCGGCATTAAAATATGTTGCGCGCTCTGTGGATGGTGGTGCATTGCCTTGGGTTGGGTTGGGTTTGGTTCGCTTGGATTGGGTTTGGTTGGGAGGAAACACCGTGCACCGTTGACGGTGTTGATGAAATCATTGTTAGCGGTGATGAGTTGGTGGTGTTGGCGCTGTTGGTGGTGATGGTGATGGCGCTGGTGACGGTAGTAGTGGTGGTGGTGGTGGTTGTGGTGGTGTTGATGTTGATGTTGGCATTGAATCGCACATCAACGCAATTCATAACAACAACGTATGTACCCGCAGTGGCGTTGACCGAAAAATCATAATCGTCGGAGGCTTATTGCTAGGATAACATTTGATTTCGGATTCAGTTGTAATTCTACCGCTCATCATTGTTGTCAGCGTATCCTGTGCTGTTGCTAGGTACAAACAAGCACTTCAACAACGCCACCGCTCTTAACGTCTCATACATACGTATACCCACTTAAATACATACGAGTCACCATTTATCTGAAAGGAATTGTGCCGAATTGTGTGCTCCCAGCTGCAACCACCTACCATACCCACGGCCAGTGCTTGTCAGCCAGCGACTTGAGCCAGCGCTTCCGGCAATTTTCACTTTCACTTTTCATCACTGGAGTAGTCTAGGTTGATGCTCTGCACAGCTTGGCGCCGTAAGCGTTGTCCTCGTCCGTTGCGTCGCTGTCGTTGTCGTTGTCATTGTCGTTGCGTTGTCGTTGCCGTTGCCGTTGCCGTTGCCGTTGTTGCCACCGCTTGCCGCTCCATATACAACAAGTATTTCGGTCATCTTCAGTTCGTTCGCTTGGTTCTGCGCAACAGCCCGGCTGGTTGGTTGGTTGGTTTATTGTCAGTGGAAGCGGTCGTGTCACTTACTATCCGTGCTTCGGTGTCGCTGTTGTCTGTCCTCGTGTTCGGGCCCATCATCAGATTTGGGGTGAAATTATTTGGCACCACACGCCAGTTTCTTTGTAATTGGCGTTTCTTCCCGGAAATCCTCATTAATTTGGTTCGTTGCCAGTGGTGATTCTGTCGCTGCTCGCAGAGCACTCTAATTCAATTTGTTTGCGTGTCAGTGTCACTGCCTACTCACCTGGCCTTCACAGCACACCTCCGACGACACCTACTTATGCTGCCACAATTCGCACATCGCCGCACAAAGTCCTTAGCTTAAAAGTAGCGCTTTGCCCACAGTGACCCTTCAGATGTGTTCTGTCTTTTGTGCGAGGGGCCAACAAATTATCACTTAGCAAACAGAACTCTCCAACACCACCAAAAACGTGAACCATCAGCGGGAAAAGTTCTCGGATAGTTCTTCAGTTTTTCCTGCTTCAGTGTGGTTGGTGGGTTGATATTATTCGCTCCGTATATCGTTCCTGCGGCTGTTCGTTTGCATAAAACCCGGACGAATGCATTCGAGACTTACTTTCGAGCAACCACAACAACGCCAGCTCCAAAATTGCAACTCAACGACCAATTATAATTTTTTGGACAAGTATCGCTGCAAAATTCATCACATCCACAGCAATTGCCATCAGCAATTGCTGCAGCAACACCATCAATACCATCAGCACCACCAACAGCACCAGCAGCAGCAGCAGCAGCAGCAGCATCAGCAGCTGCAGCAAACGCACCACCAACACCACCAACAACAGCAACAGCAACTGTCGCTTCCGCAGCATCTGCACCATCACCATCATCATCATCACCACCATCACCAGACGTTCGTAGCGGCCGCAGCCAGCTACACCACTTGCTCCGCCACCTCGCCACCGAGTCTCTCCACGTCGTCCGCCACTCTAGCTGCCTCGACCACCATGTACCGGCGCCATAACAATTTTTCCTATTGTGGTGGTAAATATGCTTCCATTCTTTTAAAAAAATTGCCCAATTTCCATTTCAAATTTAATCCGCCTCCGTGGCTCATGTGACGTTGCAATTAAGCAGTGATAAATTTTGCCAGTGATGATTAAGTTGAACGGAAGTCGCGCACCGAAACAAGTGAACAAAGTGTCCAAACGGAAAGAACGCAACCAAAATTGAATTGAAGTCAAGCTTAAGATTTACTTAAAAATATTTAATTGGAATTTTGTTAGGTGGGTGAGCTGGGCGAATTGGGGGAATTTCAATCATGCACAGCATCAATTTGAAAGTGTGACTCTGAAACTCATCATTAGGAGTGCCAAAGAAGGCCACTGACTACCAAAGATAATAAAGTGGGCTTTGACTTCAATACCGAGTTGGCTCATAAACATTATTATTGATTAAACATGATTCAAGAGAGCGACTATATCCGTTTTAGCGACTCAACACTGTAATCGTGTAAAAATAAAAGCCAACTACAACACTTTATTTTTTAAGGACTTTTTGGAACAGTGATATTTGTTACTAACAAGTGAATTATTCCTAGATTTATATATTAAAAAAGTGTTTATCATCGGCGTGGATATCCAACATTTCTCTCTCAAGAATTCATCGCGTGTATATGATTTCTCTCTGAGAATTTGCAAGTCTCCGCAGGGACTTCTTCTATAGTAACTTCTGTCATCAGCGTGGATATCCAACATTTCTCTCTCAAGAATTCATCGCGTGTATATGATTTCTCTCTGAGATTTGCAAGTCTCCGCAGGGACTTCTATAGTAACTTCTGTCATCAGCGTGGATATCCAACATTTCTCTCTCAAGAATTCATCGCGTGTATATGATTTCTCTCTGAGAATTTGCAAGTCTCCGCAGGGACTTCTTCTATAGTAACTTCTGTCATCAGCGTGGATATCCTGCATTTCTCCCTCAAGAATTCATCGCGTGTATATGATTTCTCTCTGAGATTTGCAAGTCTCCGCAGGGACTTCTATAGTAACTTCTGTCATCAGCGTGGATATCCAACATTTCTCTCTCAAGAATTCATCGCGTGTATATGATTTCTCTCTGAGAATTTGCAAGTCTCCGCAGGGACTTCTTCTATAGTAACTTCTGTCATCAGCGTGGATATCCTGCATTTCTCCCTCAAGAATTCATCGCGTGTATATGATTTCTCTCTGAGAATTTGCAAGTCTCCGCAGGGACTTCTTCTATAGTAACTTCTGTCATCAGCGTGGATATCCTGCATTTCTCCCTCAAGAATTCATCAGCGTATGAGTGTTTATCTCTGAACTATTTGTAAGTCTCCTCAGGAACTTCTTCTATAATAACTTTTAAATTCTTCATGCTAAAATCAAAGCTACTAAAATCATAACTATGGATGGAGGGTGGTGGTTGTGTTTGTTCCTTCATAAAAATCCGTTGAAATATAGTAAATTTGTGTACTATCACAGTGATAACCAATAAGTGAAAATCTGTCCAATTCATTTCTGTGGCAATACTCTATAGGTTAACTTATGATAAACCAAATAAGTTTACTAGCAAGACCACACAACCATCAAAATCGTGCCTCCTTAAGTGATACATCAGGCTGTGGAACACTCTTCACTGCAGGAACTGAACGACTGTTCTAATACCCTACTAATTCAAGTAATAAAACGAGCTTTACCAAAAAATACAATTTCTAAATGGCTCTATACCTAAAGTTAAAGATCGTGATCACTTTCCTAATATCCTGCAAAAACTGAAATGTAGGCAATCCTCAATAAATACGACAAATCCTTATCAAATATTTTGCTGTGTTGAAATCCTGTTTTATGAGATTAAAAGCCAATACAAAAAGAGGCGGTTTACAATATATTTGGGAATGAATATTATTTTTATATAATATTTTGGTATATAATATTTTTTTTACATTATAATTATTCGTATATAGTATTTATTTTTATATAATATTTATTTTTTCATAATTATTATTGGTATATGATATTTATTTTTAGATATATTTTTTTATAATATTTATTTTTATGTAATATTTATTTTTATATAATATTTTTTTATATAATATTTATATTTTAATAAAATTTATTTTTATATACTATTTTTTTATTTAATATTAATTTTTTTCATAATTATAATATTTATTTTTATGTAATAATTTTTTTTTACATAATATTTATTGGTATATAATATTTATTTTTATATAATTTTTTTTCATAATTGTTTACATATAATATTTATTTTTATATAATATTTTTTTATATAATATTTTTTTCATAATTATTTGTATATAATATTTATTTTTATGTAATATTTATTTTTATATAATATTTTTTTACATAATATTTATATTTTAATAAAATTTATTTTTATAAAATATATTTTTTTTATTTAATATTAATTTTTTTCATAATTATAATATTTATTTTTATGTAATAATTTTTGTTTACATAATATTGGTATATAATATTTATTTTTATATAATTTTTTTTTCATAATTGTTTGCATTTTTATTTTTATATAATATTTATTTTTAAATAATATTTATTTTTATATGTTTTTTATACAATATTTATTTTTTCATAGTATTTATATTTATAAAATATTTATTTTTTCATAATAATATTTTATTTCACTCTAATTTTTTGTTTATTTCATATTTAAAATGGTTTTAATTATTCGTATTATTAATAACTTTTTTATTTATTTATGATCACATTCCACTCTCAAGAAAATTATTTTATTATTATATTATTTATTATAGTTCTTTCACTGGTTTATCCCAAGTAATTTAAGAACACATTTAGCAACTTAGCTTTCAATAATACATTTAACTTTAATTGAATTCAATTAATGTATATGTAATTTAAACGTTTCACTGACACCCGCATGACTTCTTCTTGAAAGTCACAATTGAACTTCATCATTACGTGACAAGATCTTTATTTATTTCCACTGCTTCCAGTGCCATTCCACACTTTTCAAAAATAAATTTTATTGGTTGAAAGAATATAGTATCATTCATAATTAAGAGGCAAGATCTTTTTATTTGTATCGACTGCTTTGGGGTCATTCCACGGCTTTCAGAACTAACTTCATTAGTTGAAAGAATATAGCATAATTATGAGGCACGATTTTTTATTTGTTTCCACTGCGTTGAGTGTCATTTTACATATTCCAGAACTAACTTCATTAGTTGAATGAATATAGCATCATTTTGAGGCAAGATCTTTTACTGCTATGAGGGTCATTCCGCACTTTCCGAACTAACTTCATTAGTGGAATAGATGTAGCATCATTACGAGGGGAAAGATATTTTCATTTATTTCCTCTCCTTTCCGGGTCATTCTGCACTTTTCAGCACTAACTTCCTTAGTGGAAAAGATGTAGCATCATTTATGTTTTGTCATTTATGCCCAGGAACTTGAGAGGAAGATACAACCTCACTAATTACATTTTAATAATGACATCCTAATGGTTCACAGAACTTAACTTTTATTCATGTTCAGTCATAAAGACCTTCTCCTTTGATTTCTATGACGAGTGTTTTCATCTATTTCTATTCTATTCTATTTTTATTTCAATGAAAGTTTTCTTGAACAATTTTTGTTCCTCTTCGCTGATCAAAAAGCAAAATAAATATATTTTGTTCTTTTTCGTATGAAGTCGTTCTGAGTTTATTTTCTGTAATTTTAAAGAAGATTTTGTTATTATATTATTAAGTTTCCTCACTATTCAGACTTATTTAAAAAATCTGGTATATTGGTTTCTTCCTTTTCCTTGATGATTATTGTGTAGGGGATTCAAAGCACCGCCACCTTACGATGTATTATGCCCCCATCAGAGATTCAGAGTACATCTTTGAGTCCTATACTCTGGATATCAAGTTCCTTTTCCTTGCCAACCATTGCTAATTTTGGGATACGCCCAAATTATTTATTTGTTAACTCTAAATGAAAAATTATCATATAATTATTTTACTTTAACAAAAGGAGGAACACTAGCTACCAAGGCTTTCGGCTCATGGCCAAATCAATTATCCCGCCCTCTGAATTTTCGGCTTCTACCAACTTATTGAATCGATCTTGAACTTTTTTGGTGTGACTTTAGACACCTTCCAATCTTCAGAACATCGGTCTCATCGTGAAGCGCCACCTTACAGTCCGCAATCTTTTAATATTCATAATTTTATTATATTGTATATAAATGAAAAATATTTTGATGAACTGAAAAGTTATATGCAAATTATATGATTCCTCTCTGCAATAAAGCTTTGTATGCATAGTCCTAGTCTTAGAACTCTTTAGTCCTTAATATATGCCTGTAGATAAAATATACTTTAAAAAAAGTTATGATAGTCCAATTATCACCAAACTGTACACGGCTCATATAGTCAGCATGCCTTATTTATTTATTTATTTATTATTAATTTACGATCACATCAGGACGTTAACGCAAAACCTAGTAAAATTGTCCCAATAACATGAATTGTTCCAATTTAGTATAATAAGGCTTGGTATAAAATATCAGGCAAATAATTCTTTTGGTTTTTGAGAAATGGTATTTACCAATAGTGACCTGGAAAGTGGGCGATGATAGCTGCCAGACTTTTTACCACATAAAATACTTCCTATTGTATTGCATCCCATATTCATATTCAATTTCAGATCAATATATATCTCAGAGCTGTTCTTGAGCTCTTCATAATTTCAGACAACAAATAATTTGTTTGGTTTTGGAAAAATTATATTTTCCGGAATTTCTTCACATGGAAAATGAGGGTGTTGGTTATCTAAATTTAATAAAAAAGATACAGCGTCTTTATATATATATATATATATATATATATATATATATTAATATATATATATATATATATATATATATATATATATATATATATATATATATATATATATTAATATATATATATATATATATATATATATATATATATATATATTAATATATATATATATATATATATATATATATATATATATATATATATATATTAATATATATATATATATATATATATATATATATATATAAATATATATATATATATATATATATATATATATATATATATATATATATATATATATCAAACGCATCGATGGATGGCTTTTTACATAAATTCCGAGCTCATCCCCCACAGCGGCGATTAAATTGTAGCAAAATTCCGTCATTTAATTTTAATTTCTTTAAAAAACAACAATCGTGTCAACAAAGAAGAGGTTATGACGAGTAGCAGACGTTTGCAGTTCGGTTCTTACGGAACCGATCGTCACGTCTAAATGTTTCGTTCAGTTTCGATCAAATACAAATTTACATTGAATCACATATGCTTGAACTTACTCGTCACGTTTCGTCTCGTCTATTTTGGTCCTACCTTAAGTCGCATACACGTCTCAGCACGAACCAGCAAACGAGGCTCAGCAATCACACGAACTGCCTTCGGGCGCTCATACTCGTATGTAGGGACGAACGAGGCAGCTTGCATACTTTTTAAGTAACTACTCGGGTTGGTAGGCTTTCGCCAAGTTTGATTCACACGTCCACACGAGGCTTACCTCGTTCTTGTTCCTGTTCGTGCTCGGATGAATGCGCGGCTTAACAGTTGAGTGTGTGTTGTTGGTTGTGAACCAATGCGAACACACACAATTGTGTTGATAATGCTACCAACAAACGCTGCTTTTAAGCTCTCATGTGTTCTATCAATGTTGTCACTTTATAATAAGATATATTGGTACATCCCGAAAAAAGTAGTGGTGGATAAAATGTGAAATGTGAAAAAGTAGTGGTGGGTAAAATATGAGTAGATTGAGTTGAGATAGTTGAGTAGATGTGAGTTAAGTTTTGTATGTGCAATTTATCAACTGAGTAAGGAGAGTCTAAAGAAGAGACATGAAGGGAAATAAAAAACCGGATAGTATTTTAGTGGCTTAGAATTTGATGATGTTTACCAAATTTACCCTACAGGGAGGGAAATCCTCGGAATTTTCGATTCAATCATTCGGCAACAATTTCTCAGGTTTGGTTTTCAAAAGAAAACAATTATAATTTCTACCTCCGAGAGTCCACAATCATTTACAGAAAATAGATATAAAAGATCTTAAATGGTATTTATACACAATTTATAGCCGGTTCTTTTAATTTTTTTTTTACACTTATTGGAACTGGTCAAGAAATAAAATTCAGAGAAACGAAAGTGATTTTTGAATTTTTTGACTTTTTAAGGTATAAATTTATATGTGTGGTGAAATAATGTTGTATCTACCTCAACTGTGTTGAATTTGTAACACAGTTTCCTACATATTAAAGTGTTATCCCGAGGCTTTTTACAAATTAATTTAAGCAATATAACAACATAATCCTTTCAGAGGATTGAACTTAACTTGAAATATTTTGTCCACTCTAACTCTGATAGTTTAAAAATAACCTTAAATGCTGTTTATTTTGAATTAAATTGTTCTGAATCTTGTATTCTTGTGTGCATGTAGCTCAAATGTATTTCAACCCAAATTACTTACACTCCTACGCAAATATATTGCTTAATGAAACCCAATTACAATTTACTTATACCAGTATTGACGTTCGCTCTCATCTTCACTTTCAGTTTCCGCTCAAGATGCCGGTCAAAACTACCAAGTGCAATATGTCGATACGGAATTATATCACAGTAACTCGAGTCAATCGCAAATGTAAGTGCCAGCAGAGACATCTCGTAGCCAAGCCGGCTGATTCACACATTTATTTCTCTCTCCCCTGCTCCCAGGACGTACCCATTCTGCCCAGTTGGCGAATATCAAGCGAACGGCCAGACATACTACTCCGCCACGGCGTCTGGCAATTACGGTGCAGCGAGTGCAATAAGCACGCCCACAACCCATGCGTCCGGGCTGCCTTATCTGGTGCCCGTCGACGAAAATTTGTTGCTCAACTCGTCCTCGCAATCGCACAGTCGGGACTCGCCCCACAGTTTGACGGTGAGTGAACGAGTCTGTCTGAGAATGCGGCCAGCAGGGGGTGGGGGTATATTTTAATTGATTGCAAAACAAATTCGAATATTCGTACTCGAATTGAGTATTGCGTATTGTGTAGCAAGTAACTGTTGCACATGCAATTTTGTAAATTTTGCAGGAGGTCGCCTACATACACGACGCGCAGAGTACGCCGCAAACACCCACTTCCACCACAACCACGAATTCGGTGAGTGGCGGAAGCATTGGTGCAGGTGGTGGTGGGGCATCATCCGAAAGTGAGCAGAGCCCGTTGGGAAACACAAACAAAATCGCCTCGGCAACGGTAAGCAATGAGAAAACTGCACCACCGTCGTTGTCGGTGCTGCTGCACGATTCTGTCGCAAGAGTTGCCACGGCAATAATGGTACCGTTTCCTAGTCCTGTGCTCGCATTCCGAGTGTGAGCGCAGTTTGACAAATCCGGCAGTTGAGCCAGCTGCCATGGCAACTCTTTTGTGACACTTTTGCATGCACATGCATTCCATTTCCATACACAACTATAGCAAAAACTTCAACCCCATCTTCGTTTGCTCTCTTTTCCTCCTGCTGCTCTGCCACCACTGGGCGCTGCTGTGTGGGCGTTTAGATCAAATGGCTATCGCGCAACTATGAGACTGCCGATGGCGTCAGCCTGCCCCGTTCCACACTATACAGTCATTACATGCACCATTGCAACGAACACAAATTGGAGCCCGTCAATGCCGCCAGCTTTGGCAAATTAATACGTTCCGTGTTCTCCGGTTTGCGTACACGTCGTCTCGGCACTCGCGGCAATTCCAAGTATCACTACTATGGTATTCGCATCAAACCGGACTCAGTGCTGAATCAAATGGACACCTCAGCTACCCAGCAGCCGTCGCATCTCAACAACTCATCTGCCGCTGGCAATGCGAGCATTGGTGCTGCTGGCAGTGCCAATGTTTCTTCAAGTGGTGCCGCCGCCGTCGGTGGCCATGTGAATAGGTTCGCAAAGAAGCATATCTTCAAACCAGAAACCTACGAAACGTGTGCTCAGGTAAGTCCAAATTAAGTTTGAAACGTTTTTTTAGCAATTATTTAAAATTACTCCGGACAAAATGATCGACGACTGTGAGGGAAAGTGGAAAGTGTTTTAGTGAAGTACTTTTATATAAAATTATCCTTCATCCATTCTGATTTGGATGGGAGGGATGCGAGTAGCCATGCAATGTGTGTTAAGTTTGCCTGAATTGATAGGCGTGGCATTTTTGAGTACATATGCTGTACACATATTTTGTGTTGCTCTATTACGCTGGATGAAAACCTTTCCCAGCAAGTGAACTGTGCCAACTTCGTGAAATCAAATGCCAAATTCTCATTAAGTTAATCTCCTGAGAGTGTTCCAGTTTTGAGTGTGAAAAAGCCGAAAGCTTCAAGTTAAATGTAAGAGACAAACCTCCGAAAAAGCCAGGCAAGAAAGTAGTGAGTACGACTGACATCACACCGAACCTACATGAAAAAAGGTTCCCAGGCTTGTGTATGAAAAGTGGGAAGCTTAAAGTTAAACGACGGAGAAAAACCGCCGTTTATCAGAAACAAAGTAGTAGAAATAAAGTGACCGACATCACAACAAACATACATGAATCTCCCAAAGACCTCTTTGTGGTTGAAAAACTGTGAATTATAACTGATTCATATGAAGGAACATTGTTACCAAATCCATGAGAACTTTGCATATCACATTTCAAAGAACAGAATAATAGAAGCTTGGAAATTCCACTGAAAGGAAACAACTTCTGTGAGTATTTTGTACACCACTGTCTACTAGAAACGAAGTATGGATATCTATCATGAGTACGACTGAGATTATCAACTTGATACCTCGTTGAACCTACTCCGATATTTTGAGTTGTACTGATATATTTGCACAAAGCAAACGTAAAATTTTCCAGATTAGTGGCACTATAAAAGAGAACTGCATCGCGGAAACTGAGGATATCACCAACTCTATAAAATATCTCATCAGCGTTTTTGAGGTTTATGTCTGATTGGTGTGAAATATAAAGTATCCAAAATAGCCTGGAGAAGAATCGACTTTTGCAAGTACCGTGAATGTTATTAAGTTTGACTCTACGTTACCTTCCTCAGAGATTGTGTGTGAAAACTCTTTAAAGTAATCCAGTCAAGTTTTTGGGGATAGTGATTGAAAAACCTTTAAAATATTCTAGGCAAGCTTTTGGAGATTGTTTTCGAAAAACCTTTAAAATGATCAATAGTGAATCAACGCAACCAACCTATCCCGAGTCAACCACGAACATAGACTAGATAGATATGCCTCACAATTCGTAAATCTTCCAATAATTTACGAGGGTGGCAAAACAGAAGTTCTCGGAAAAGAATCAATGACCTGCTTACAAGAAACTACCCTGGTCACTGATTCATTGATCCATGCTCAATCCTTTCTCCAAGAACCTATTGAAACTATTTGAGATTTCTGGCGGACTGAGATGGAAGTAAAGTAAATATGTAGTAATGCGGTTGAGAATCATTCACCTCGGTATTACAATAATTAATATCATGAACACCTGATCTCCCAATTCAGAAATTGGAGTGTTGTGGAAGTTTTCGAGCTTTAGCGGGCACCTCAAATTGCATCGACAGGAACCAAGTTCCCTAAGAGGTGTTTTAACACGGTCTGTGTTGATGAATATGAAGGAATTTTATTCCCATCTATCTACTCGGATTTTTTGAGGTTTATAGGGAAATATCCTGAAAAGTGAACAAAATATCAGAGATTTATAGTTAATGATACTGAAAAGTGAACAAAATGCTTACTATAAATCTCTGAACTTCTGTTCACTTTTCAGTTTCAAGTTCCTCTTGCAGGATGCTTAACTATAAATCTCTGAACTTTTGTTCCCTTCTCAGTATCATAAACTATAAATCTCTGAACTTTTGGTCAGTTTCAGGATAATTAACTATAAATCTCTGTACTTTTGTTCCCCTTTCAGGATGCTTAACTATAAATCTCTGAACTTCTGTTCACTTTTCAGTTTCAAGTTCCTCTTTCAGGATTCTTAACTATAAATTTCTGAACTTTTGTTCCCTTCTCAGTATCATAAACTATAAATCTCTGAACTTTTGGTCACTTTCAGGATAATTAACTATAAATCTCTGTACTTTTGTTCCCCTTTCAGGATGCTTAACTATAAATCTCTGAACTTCTGTTCACTTTTCAGTTCCATATTCCACTTGTCGTGTAGTATCTAAGCATAATCTTCAGTGGATTACACAGCATTATTCAGAGAATATTGTGTCAAAAGTGTACAAAACGTTTTGTCCTCCGACGAACGCGTGTTCTACGATATCATGATGATATCCACAAATTTCTTTCCTGTCGTTAAAATGTGATTTTATTTTGATTTTTGTATTCCCTTCTCTTTTCAGTATCTCGGCGACGGAGTTGGTGCTCTACCCACATTCCCCCAAATCGAACTCGACAATACGTTCACCAATGAACTGACTCCGGACGATGTTGAAACATTCCGTGCAATGTACCGCGAACATTGCGAATCCTTTCTGGATGCTGTGCTCAATCTCGAATTTGCTACCATCGAATTTTTGTGGCGCGATTTCTGGCGTGCGTCGGATAACAACAATTTGGATGAATGCGAGGAGGAGAAGTATTTGAGCAAAGCCAAATTGTATTTGCTCTGCCACTGCGCAGAAGTGCAAAAGTTTGTCAAAGAGGTGCGAAAGAGAGAGAGTGCGAGACTGAGAGAGAGTCATTGAACTGCAGCAGCCAAGAAATTTCCCTTAAAACTTTCCTCTTATCTTCGATTTCAGGTGGATTATCAATTTTACCAAAACATGGTCGACGTCATCATACCGGATGTGCTGCGCTCCATACCGAATGTCCTCACCCAGGCCATACGCAACTTCGCCAAGAATCTGGAAATCTGGCTGTGCGAATCGTTGGTGGGCGTGCCCGAACGCGTGGTGCAAATAAAGTCCGCCGCCATTTCGGCATTTTGCCAAACCTTGCGTCGTTACACATCGCTGAATCATCTGGCGCAGGCAGCGCGGGCTGTTCTGCAGAATAGTTCCCAAATAGCGCAAATGTTGAACGACTTGAATCGTGTCGACTTTCACAATGTCCAGGTGAGCTAAAGAAGAGGGTGGCTTGCGATTTTCGGTTGGGGTAACAAGTCCTACAATTTCTCTTTTCACAGGAACAAGCTGCCTGGGTCTGCCAATGCGAACCGTCCATAGTGCAACGTTTGGAAAATGATTTCAAGGTAGCCTTACAGCAGCAAAGCTCCTTGGAGCAGTGGGCTTCATGGCTGCAGCTGGTGGTCGATTCCGCTCTGCAGGAGTACCGTGGCAAGCCAAGCTACGCCAAAGCAGCTCGTCAATTTCTGCTCAAATGGAGCTTCTACAGCTCCATGGTTATACGTGATCTCACATTGCGCTCTGCGTCCAGTTTTGGCAGCTTTCATCTGATCCGCCTGCTCTACGATGAGTACATGTTTTATCTGGTCGAGCATAAAATCGCCGAGGCTCAGGAAAAGACCGCCATTGCAGTCATTTGCGATCGCATGGTATGTTTCCTGACATTTGTTCTATCAATCCGATTCTTACTGAATACTCTTGGGTAAATTTTTCCTACTCTCCCAATGTGGAAATATTTACAATAAAAATTATCCGGAAGTTTTCATTGAAATTCGGGTTTTTTCTGTTTTTATGGACATTTTTTGTAATGCATTCCGCAGGGCTTTAGTGATGCATTTGCGGAAAATAGTTACTTTAGACTTGAGTCAACAAAACGAACAAGTTCTTTCTTCAGTTGATCGTTGCAAAAGACCAGTAGCTTCTGACTAGGAACAGAGAACAGATTTTTTCCCAATTTTTCTCCCCGTTTGAACCATTTTTTTATATTATTTTGTTAATTATATGATTCTAGATATTGTTTATGTAGGTAGGTAGGTATAACGGTCGCCAGAAGGGCGCACTTGTGCCATCACTGACCATTTGTGATACCGCATGAGTCACAAGTCCCAAACCCTATCAAAGATCCAGCCATTTGGAGCTTTTAATGAAGCAGTTGATGGAGCTTATGTTCTTATTTGAATATCTCCCAAAGAGTCCAGAAAGTGGTCAACCAGGAATATGCCCCTCCTTCTGAGAGATTGTTTAAGAAAATTCATAATTTTTTATTTAAATAATTTATTTTATTACTGTCAATGTTGAATCCTTAAAAGATTTTTTTGATTCGTTGATAAGGAACATTGATAATCAGTGGCATCCCTGACTATCAATAAGTATGGAAATAATAACGACCCAGTTGATAATTAGTGGCATTCCTGGCTAATAGTGAGTTTCCAACGGCCCAGTTGGAAATTGCATTGGTCATGCCCTTTACAATGTCTGATATAATTCCGCCTTAATAATCCACAATGCACTGCAGTACATATTCCGAAAGAATATCTATCATTATATTGGTTAAAATTTTAATTCTTAAAAAATTTTTATGTATTTTTTAAAAATATTTGTAGATATTAAAATATTTGAAAATGCTAAAAAAAAAACATGAAAAGAAAAAACTCGGATCAAATCAACCCACGAAAAAAAATCACTGATCATAATGATCAGAGAATACAGAGAAAATAAAGTCTTTTTCGCTGCTAGCGTCCGTAGCGGACACACCACGATTTTGAGTGGATTCATGTACAACGTCCGTCTGCTTTATTTCGCTGCTTTGCCGTTTGACGTTTAAGTTTCTTCTCTCTGTATTCTCTGATAATGATAACATATTCCCCACTCCCATATCATATGTATCGTATGTTAAATTCATATTTTCAGGCGAACGTTGGAAATAGATATAACGCCCACATTGGGGCATAATAAGAATAAAAAGTAGCATTTAAATTTTGGCATATTAGATTATAGAAGAGATTATACAAAGAATGTTAAACAATGCGAATGGAAATTAGATATAACGCCCACATTGCGGCATATTAGCCATACATATAAAGATTGAAAATAACATTTGGCATATACGATATTAGATAAGATCATATAGAGTGTTTTACATTGCAACCTAAAATATCGATAGTAATGACTCTATATACTAAATCAATGAGGATAGTCTCATCTATAGCTCTTCTGTCAGTTTTATTACAGACAGGAAACTACGTATCAAGTTGAGTAATTTTACTCATATCCAAGAGATTCTCACTTCGTCCTTATAGGACTCTCAACATTATTCCTTCGTCCAGGTCCCGCTTTTTCTTCTTTTAAGAGTGGTGCGCTCTATTTGCACCTTTGTGGTGTGCTCTGCATCCTGTTGCAAGGTATAATAAGCGTATTCGCTTCGCCACTCTAAAGAGGATAGGACAGACTTTTGTGTGAAAAAAGTTATCGAGTAAATTATACTTGGATGAAACTGGCGAGTTTTTCTATCCTCGATAGAAAGTGCTTCCAAATTGAAAATTGCCATTTACCAACGAGATTAAAACTACCCATGAAAATTTCCCTGGTATTTTTTTTATTTCAGTGCTGTTTTTGCAACAGTGCTGTTTTTGCAACAGTGCTGCCAACTTACCACTTAAAGGCCAACCAAAATAGACGAGACTTAACGAGTAACTTCAAGCATATGTGAACCAATGTTAATAACCAAAATGGTCGTACGTATTTGATCGAAACTGAACGAAACATTTAGACATGACGTTCGGTTCCGTAAGAGCAGAACTTCAAACGTCTTCACAACAGCTACTTTGTGGACGCGATTGTTATTTAAAAAAAAAAATTTTAATTATAGGACAGAATTTTACTACAATTTAATCGCCGCTGTGGGGGATGAGTTCGGAATTTATGTAAAAAGCCATCTATCGATGCGTTTGATATCGTCACATTTTGGGTTAAATGTCAAAATCGACGTAACGAGTGCAGACGTTCGTTCAATCGCTATCGTTACGTCTCGTCTATTTTGGTTCTACCTTTACTCGTTTGCTGTTTTATTCGCACAACTCGATACGACCTCGATACAAGTTACGAATCGAATACGCCTAATAATAATAATAATGATAATTATAAAAATAGTAATAATAATAATAATAATAAAAATAAAAATATTAATAACCATCGAAGGTTTCCTTGGCTCTCGTAATGGTAAAATAAGTTCTTCTTTAACGGTTGCGATATGATAAATTTTCCTACTGGGCAGTAAACTTCTAAATCACTGTATACAAGGAACTCTCTCATATCCAATCAACTCTCCCCATATCCATTAAGCTGTCACACCTGCATAAGATTTGTGCATGGCGTAGTATACTAGCAGAGAGTTCTCTGATACTAGTGTGTGTACGTGTGTTTGTGTGTTGGCTTAATGAAGAACTAAAAATAAGCTTTATTGTTTATGATTTTATTAAAATAGGGGAGTTACCCTCATATCGTACTGTCTTAAGGATTATTTATACGTAACTACATACCTGTTGATTAATTAAATTGTTTTTGTCCTTCACAGCAAAAGGATATTGATTTTGAATTCGACTATCAATTGGAGTTCATCAACGCCAACACCGAAGTCGCTGGCAACGCCACGAAGCGCTTGAAGCACGAATGAGTGCGCGCAGCTTTTGGGTACAATTTGAAAAAATACAAAACTCATCTACTCGCCGAGTACCTGGGTTTGTTGGATGCAATGCGCACCTAGACAACAAGGAACCGCTACAAAACGCCAGGCTACGTGCCGCAATTACGCAAGGCTACGTGCAACAATTACTTGATATTTACATACAAAATAAAATGTTGTTTATTTTAACATATGAAAAGGAGAAAACCTACTTTTAATATTTTGCATGCACATTTATATATGTGTGTGCATCTAATTTGTATACTTTTAAATATATATGTATACATATGTATATATATGAAAAACTTTGTATTTTAAGTATATATATTTATAAAGATTTTTGTGTAATATGCCATAATATAGTGTAAGCCGTCCAAAGAAGTATATCAGGGGAGAAGAATTGTTTAAATGCATTTGTGTGGGGTGGTAGCAGTGGGCTGACTGTGCGCGTTGCAGTGGGCAGCTGTGTATATTTTATGTGACACACACCTACACACACGTCGGATGCTTCTTAGAGTTAACTGAAATTAAATTGAAATATAAATTTGTATTTGTATAGAATATTTTTACATATAATCAATGTACACTTTGTATAGAACTCTCTCAACTATCGAGCTATCAGTTTTGTAAGGTTTCACAGCTGAATATTATTCATTTTAGGGAGGCTCCTACGAAGGGGTGCGTAATTATTGCCGTTGTAAGCTAAATACGGATAATTCATGCTTTTTCTTCTATTGTGTGGCAATAATTGTGTTGTGTTAAAGTTTAGCCTAAGTATTTTCAGTTTGTTAAGGTAAAAATATGTTGTGTTAGATTTTAGAATTGAATCGCACATAAACCAATGCTCAAATGAAGAACAAATCAAAACAACAATTCACAAATGTTACCACGGAGCAACCTTCGCGTACGATTTGTTTAAAGGATATTTCTGTAGAATTTGTCCCGTCTCAAGCGCAATTTTATATCTTCTACTTAAGTTTGTGTGAAGCGAATTATAATTAGAGCCAAATTTAAATATTATATAAACATTAATAACTCTTTTTAACACTGGTTGTGTTGAAACTTTTTTTTTTAAACAATTATAAAAATGTATGCAATTTATTTTCATATTTAATTTTTACGTAGACCACAATTTTGTTCTGTTTTAATTTTGTATATTAATTTATTATCATTTTATGTTAGTGATAATTTAAATATAATTTTTTATTTGTAATTATTAATTATATATATTTTTGTATGTTAATTTATTATCATTTTGTGTTAGTTATAATTTATATATAATTTAATATATATATAAATAGTAAATATATATACTTTTGTGTGTTAATTTATTTATATTTTTATCTGAATTATATAAGTATAATTTTATATACATAAATAACTTTTAAATATATATATATTTTTTGTGTAATTATTTATTAACATTTTTATCTTAATTATAAAATAAATTCAATTTTATATTTATGTAATTATTAAATATATATATGCTTGTATATTAATGTTTTATCATTTTTATCTTAAATATAATTTAAATATAATTTTATATATATATATGCTAATTATATATATTTTTGTATATTAATTTATTATCATTTTTATCTTAATTATAATTTAAATATAATTTTATATATATAATTATTAAATATATATTTTTTGTATTTGTAAATATAATTCTATAGAATTTTATAAAATTTTGTTCCCTTTTTATTTACAAATTTGTGTTTTTTTTTATATAGTAAATTCAGTTGATTTTTTATTTTAAATTTTCTAAATTTGTTAGTTTTGTATTATTATTCGATCTGCAATTTTTCCAAGACCCATTCTACACGATTTGGCAGAAGATTGCCTTTTCTATTCAGACCCATTCTACACGACTTCATGGAAGATTGTTTTTTCTATTCAGTTTTGACTAATTTGAGCAATGAAATGAGTTGTGATAGGAAGGAGTGTTTCTTTTGCCGTTCTCTTTTGTGTCTTTCTCTCAAAAAGCAAAATTTAATGGTCAAATCTTAAAAATTGTAGAAGTGGGAACTAAACATACCTTCAATTATTATCTTGATTCACCTGATTTTTCCAAAGCATCCTTTTTCCGTTCCTATGGTCATATCGACTTGTATAAAAAGCAACTGCTTACTTTGTTTTGCTTCCTTTGGCGGCATGTTGATGAGTGGGGTTTGAGAGAATACTACCAGAGAATACAGAGAAATTACTTGTTTTGCCCACACTAACACATGTGCCAAACTGTAGAAGTGTGGCTGATTTTCTTCAGATTGGCAACTAATGATAATCAAAGACAGTTTTTTTTAAACTTAAGAAAATTTGTCGTTTAAGTGTCCCATCTCTATGGTCTCTGATACTACCTCCCAGCCACGAGTCAAAACTAGCGAGTTCTAATTTTTCAAGACGATTAGCATACTCTTGGTATTAAGTACTCTCTCAGTCACTCGTCACTTTTGTCTAGAAGCTTCCGTGGAGAGTAGTGCCGATGATTATGTTGCAATCGTGTAGAAAATACTAATTTGTTATACCGCCTCCAAATTTATTAAATATGAACAAAATTTTGTGTTGAAAAACAATTAAATTAAATAAATAAAATTATTTGCAATTTTTTTTTTTATATTACAAAATTTTTATTTTTTATTCAGAAATTTTTTTATATAATCCGTAATTTTTCCTTTATTTATTTAATAAATAATCATGCGAATTTTATAAAAATCTATGTATTTATATACTTGATACTAATTTTTTTAATATCTAATTATTATTTTTTCATAGTTTTTCTTATGCTGTCTGCAATTTTCACTGAATATGTATTTGTTTATAGTTTCATTTTAATGAAACAAATTTTTTTTTTTCATTACATTTCTATACAAATGTAATGTTTATTATTAAACTAATTATTTATTTATTTAATTAAATTGTATATTTCTTCAGGTTTTTTTTAATAAATCAATCAGTCAAACTTAATTATTTTATTATAAAAAACCGCAAAAATAATTTTTTTACATTTCTTTATAAATTTAAATTTTTATTAATAAATTAATTATGAATTGCTTTAGGTTTTTTTTTTTATAAATCAATGAGTCAAAATTAATTATTTAATTAAAAAATTTTATACATTTTTTAAGATTACCCATTACTTTTTTTTATAAATACATATTCTTTTTATAATTAAATTATGCACTTCTTTAGTTTTTTCTTTTAATGAAACAAAGAGTTAAAAAGAATTAATTATTTATTCAAAACTCCAAATCCAGTTTTTTTTAAATAATTTTTGTCATTACACATTTTTATAAAAATAATTTTTTTATGAGACTTTTTTATTTTTTATAATTAAATGATGTACTTCTTTAGTTTTTTTGAATGAAACAAAGAACTGCTTATACAATTTTTTTCAAATAATTATTTTGTCATTATATAATGTTTATAAATATATATTCTTTATAATTAAATTATGTACTTATTTATGTTTTTTAATGAAGCAAAGAGTCAAAATGAATTATTTAATTATAAAAAACTGTAATTCAATTTTTTTAAATTAATTTTTTTTCCATACTTTTTTTATAAATACATATTTTTCGATAATTATGTACATGATGAACTTCCTTAGTTTATTTTAATGAAACAAAGAGCTAAAAAGATTTATTTATTTATTCAAAACTCCAAATACATTTTTTTAAAATATTTTTGTCATTACACATTTTTACAAAAATATATTTTATGAAACTATTTTATGTTTTATAATTAAATTTTGTGCTTCTTTCGTTTTTTTTAATGAAACTGCTTATACAATTTTTTTAAAATAATTATTTTGTCATTACATTATGTTTATAAATATATATTTTTTATAAATAAATTATGTACTTATTTATGTATTTTTTAATAAAGCAAAGAGTCAAAATGAATTATTTAATTATAAAAAACTGTAATACAATTTTTTTAAATAAATTTTTTTCCCATTTCTTGTTTTTATAAATACATATTTTTTATAATTAAATTATGTACTTCTTTAGTTTATTTTAAATTAATTATTTAATTTTTAAAAACTGATTATTAAATTTTTTTAATTAATTTTTTGTCCATTCCTTTTTTTACAAATACATATTTTTTTATAATTAAATTATGTACTTCTTTATGTTGTTTTTTTAATGAAATAATGAGTCAAAATAAATTATTTAATGTTAATGAAACAATGAGTCAAAATGAATTATTCAATTATTAAAAATTCCGAATAGATTTTTTTTAAATTTTTTTTGCCATTACAATTTTATAAATAAATAAATTTTTTTTATTAAAACCACAACAAAATCACCAAAAATTTCAGTAGCATAGTAAATTAATTTTTGCTAAAAAGTCTTAACAAAAAAAAAACAAAAGAATTATAAGTTGTAATTTTACCATAAATAAATTTTAAATATTAAATAATAAATTATAAATGCCACTACAAACTTTCAAGACAGGCCTTAAATGTGCAAATGCAGATGCAAATGGATTAACTTGCTGAGTTATCACTACTAGACCACTACAAATTTATTATATATACTATATTAATGATTAATTAATTAAGTATTAATTATATAATTGCATAATTGTATGTATATACATTCATATGTAATTAAGTACACCTTTACAAAATAAAAACTAAAATGGAATTGCATAAGGCAAAAACTAATTTGGTCCTTGCTCATCTTATACAAAACTTTAGAATAAATCGATTCTAGTCCTTTGCCCTATTCTAAGAAAGTTGTAACGTACATATTGTCACTTGAAAATGCTCAAACTTTATTTATTAGGCTTAGTTGGTTGTTGTGTGAAGGACAAAATTATTATTATAATTAAATATTTTATGTATTTTATATGAACTTATATTTGTGTGTATGTGCAAACCGCAATGAAGTGCACAAAACTAAAGCAAACACTGTTGTAGCAGGCCGCTCAATTGCAATTGATATTTAGTTCGATGCAACAAGTTCGCAGGTCCACTTCGAACCTGTCCGCAACTTTTTTGCTCAATTCTTGGTGTTTTCTTACCCAGCACGCCAGCAAATCATACTTCAGTCCTATAATAAAGAATTGCATAATTTTAGTTCATAATTAATTTGATATTGCAACTGTTGTGACTTTTTTTAAATATGTATTAAAAAAGCAATTAGCTTCTAGCAATAATTTAGATTTGCATTTTCTTTATGTTTACAAAAATATGCACAACTAGCTTGAAAATTTTTCATATGTATTCAAATTTTACATATTGTAACTTATTTTTTATAATTGAATATCAAATACGGAATTTAATACACTTTTTTGTGTCAACAACTTTTGCTCAATTTCAACAGCACACTAAGAAACAACCGTAGAACAAAAACGACCGTAAAAATTAATCAAAAAAGTGCAATTTCTTTTTATATAAAACTAATTTTAATTTTGTAAACATTAAAAGCAAAATTTTTAGTGAATTTAAAAACAAACGAAATTCATAATTAACATGAAAAAACGAAATTTATAGAATTGCAGGAAGGAAAGCAAAGAAATTATTTTAAATCAAATAAAACTATGTGTAAATAAAAAAGAAAGCAGCGTTGTTTCATTTCTGTTGCTACACTAACATTCAGAACAGGCTCTCCTGCCTCCTTGTCCCTCTCTCCTTACCTCTCTTTCCAATCAGTAAAAAGCCACACAACATTTTGGAAACCATTCTTATATGAAAAGTAATTTCACCCGTGAGAAATAAATATACAGTGTGCTTCACAAATCAACGTACGGCACCCAAAATTTCTTCTCATATCCATATATATTAATCGATACAGCTCCAAGGGGGAACAAAGGGCCACATGCTATCCAAGCATTTTGTAAAAGTCCCTCCATAAATATATATAGCATAGCATTAATGTTTCCATGCAAAGGCCTGTTTTTATAGTTACTAATCTTCATTTTTGAAGGATAAGTAAAATAATCTAAAATTGAACTCCATTCCTTAGAGTCGGTTTTCATATTTTGAATCGAAATGTGTGCAAGGAAAGAAACAACATCAGATTTGGGAGAGATGATCATAAAATTGAAAGAAAATCATTGGGTTAAACTTAATGAAATACTTGATAAATCAAATGATGATACCAAACAATATCTCATAAACTAAAAAAATGGGTGCAGCCAAGTACAATAAAAGATATGGTGGCCCTCACTCGATTCTGTGTAAACTCCTATATGCCTGACCTACTCGTATAGGCGTTCGCGGCGAGTATCGGATTAGATAAAACGATGAGTTATACGAGCTATACGCCGATATTCACATAGTCGAGCGAATCAAAAAACGGCTACGGTGACTTAGTCACGTCGTGCGGATGGTTGAATGTGCTCCAACTAGGAAAGTCTTTGATCCGACGCTCCAAGGAGGGCGACGCAGGAGGGGAATACCAAAACTGAGATGGAAAGACCAAGTTCAGGAAGACCTGTCTGGACGCGGCATTTCCAACTGGCATCAGAATGCTCCTAGTAGAGACGACTAGCGAAGGCTAATTATGCGGCATTGATCCACTAGGGTTGTTCGCCAGCTAAGAAGAAGAAGAATGGTGGCCCCCGCTTTGTAAATAATAGAGACGAACAGGCAGTTTTAGGTACTGTATAAAATCTATCCTAAGGCAATTAGCTTCACTATACGGAACGAGATAGTGGAGTCTTTGCGAAAAGACTGTTAATAAGTCTAAAATATTGAGAACCTTGAAAGGATATAGATATTTTACTGAAAATGGCATCTAGAGAGCCTCTTATTACTGTAATTAACAGGAGAAGCGTTTATTGATCGTAAATAACTACCAGGACAAGGGTATGGATGTTTGTCAGTCATTTTTTAGTTGATAGCTATTTAATTTTTTCTAATTCATGAAAGTAAACTCAAAATATTTGCACGACGCTCCGTCAAAAGTATGAAGGAAGCAGAAGGAGTTGAAGCATTCCAAATAAAAACATCTTCTTTGCACAGTTAAATATGGTGAAGGAAATGTGATGGTGTGGTGATGTATAGCAGCTTCTGGATTTGGAAATTTAGTTTTCATTAATGAGAAAATAGACAAAATGAAGATATCTAGGCAAATTGGAATGATTTCGTACGAAAATTATAGGTTCATGCGGATTTTATCTTTCAACAGGAAAATGGCCCAAAACATATTACATATATATAATCCGTGAATGGCTACTATATAATCTATTATATATATTATATATCTAAAGTAACTAAACTCTCCATCACAAAGGCTAGATCTGAATCCGATAGAATATATTTTGGTTTATTTAGAAGATCGGCTTAAAAATCACAAACTATCCTCTATGAACACTTTGAAAACGGCTTTAAATGAGGAATACAATCCTAAGAGATTTGAAGTCAAAGGAATTTCTTAATGCCAAATCGTTTATAAAAGGCAATTTTTTTAAATTAGATGTAGAATTTTACATTTAAATAAAAACAAAAATGGGTGTATCTAAAACGAACGCTCACAAGGAATTTTAAGCTTTATATAGTAAGAAATACCCTAATTGTTAGTGTCGATCAGGCTAAATTAATCTGTCCACTAAAAAATAATGTAATAGGATACCACTAAATATAATAAGACCAAATAGACGGGAGGAATTTAGCCCAACAAAAAAGAGGGATAATAATGAGACACTAGTTTAGAGCAAATACGATATATTAAGAATATGCGGCGTTCCCCTACTTAGTACAAAATCTTGAAATATTGCCATTATATCGTATTTGGTTTAGAGTGAGGAGGTCGGAGACAGTACAAGGACAGAATTTGATCAGTGTATTCCCCACCTCCAGTTAGAGTAGTTGTTTGGATAGATAAATGTAATAGCTGAAGGCCCAGGCTCGATTCCTGGCAGGGTTCATATATGGTGTGCTAATATCTACTTGGGGAAAAACTGCATTTCATTGAAAGATCTCTGATGAGGACAAGTGGCGTGTCCGAAATAGCAACAAGATCTGCCAAAATGTTGTCAATATTTCTCTTTCTGACAATTTCTACGGGGGCATAACCACATTTGCACCTACAGTGTGCACTTGTTGGTCAACAGATTCGTTGAGAAACACTTTTTGAATAAAAACATTAAAATAATTAAAATTTAATTTAAAATCAATCGTACGATAAACCTTATGAAATACTTAAGTTTTAGGCACAGGACGACGATTTTCGGAGCAGACTGCTTGTAAGAAGCGTTTTTTAGAGGTATGCAAACTGCATAAAATATGTTGAAATTGAAATATAGTAATACTTTTTGTATTTAGTTCGTAAGTTTTTAAATAAAATATTTTTTAAATAAAACAAATCTACATTAAGTTAAATCATTTATTTTCAATTTTTCATTTAGAATTTCTTCGATACATGTACTCAGTAGTTTTGAAGTAGGTAGGTTAGATGGCTGTCCTAGGGCTCACTTAGGCCTGTTCAAGGCCCATTTTAAAGTAACAATGATATAAACTTTGAAATTACATCTGGAGAAAATTAGCTGTGAACTACTATATAAAGCTGCGTGTCGATTGAATTTTGAGGTTTACTGTGCCAAAGAAAAAATACGTAATTACTCTTTGACTGTGCTGCCCACGTGCTCTTTAATTATGGCACATAGTCGTAAATATACAGTGAATCAAAAAAATTTAGACACAGGCAACGTTTTTAAGACAAAGTGTATCAAAGTACCTAGTAATGACTATTTCGACGGACTTTTTTGATGCAGTTAGTATCATTATTTAATTCCCAGAAAAAATTTACGGTTACTTCATCTACACCCCAAAATATAAAGAAAAAGTACACAAAAGGACATCAAAAGAGTTTAGGGACACTTTGTTTGTATGCGGTGCTTTTGCTAAAATAATGGCTTTCTTTGAATTTTCTCCTCATAATAATTGCGCAGTAGTTAATTAAACAAATTATTAGTTAATTGCCAACAGTTTTAAATTATTGCGGATCTTGATTTCGTGATAGAGTGAGCAAAATGAGCTACTTTTCAGAAATTCCGGTAGACGTCCCTAAAATTAGAATAAATCTTCATGTAATGAAAAAATCTTATCGGGAAATTAGCAATATAGTGCAGAGGCCGCATTCGAGTGTAGGAAACATTATAAAGCATTACATGAATACTGGCAAATTACACTAGTTTACACCGAAAATGTACATTTGATGAGAGGTGACTTTTCTTATGTATTTTCATCTGCTGAAGTCGAAAATCAAGGTAGAATTTTTTTTCATGGAATAGTTTTTGAGATATTGTAATTTTTGTATTTTTTCGACCTTTTTTCACGTGACAAATGTGTGTATAATCGGATCTTTGATTGGTAAAGCGGTTCAAAATATATCGATGAAAATAGGGCACATTTTCAAAAAAATAATATTTTACAGTGATTCTGTGCCGGCGGAAAAGTACAAATCGTTGAAAAAAACGTCTGGTTTCTCTTCATGTACGTAAAGATGATACTTTAACGTAAGAACTAAGACCAACTAGAAGAAAATCGACCGAAAAATGACAAAGTTATAAGCAATTGAGTGAATAAATCCAAATCCCAAATCGGTGAATCTACGTCTATTTTGTTGGAGGATTGTTTACGCACTTAAATTCTCGTTTTCTTTTAGGCATTTTGGAAAATATGGAGTGGATTTATTCACTCAATTGCTTATAACTTTGTCATTTTTCAGTCGATTTTCTTCTTAGAATTTTCTTTTTCTTTTAGTGTCTTAGATAATTTAAATAATGTAGGTCCTTTTCAACACTTGATGGCGCGACTACATAAAATACGTTTGAAAATCTATGCATTTGCGGATTAAAGGAATCGTCTCTGCATGACGAATCTTGTTCCCGTCTATGACGATACGCTACATGTGCAGAAAGCCTTAAGCATACTAACTAAAGGCTCTTTATGACCACATGTTGGCATGTAGAAAACGAAAGCCTTCAACCAAAGAGCATACATACTCGTATACATATGTACATACATATGTATAGAGCTCGCATGACGAACAAAGTTATTGTTGCAAAAATTTTGTTCGAGAGTTTTTCTAGTAAACCCCTCTAACAAAAATACACGCATTGCATCTCGCTTACCCTTGCCGCTCACCGATTTTTGTGAAATCGCCCACACTTCCATTTCACAAAATTTTGCGTGATTCAATCTCTACGTTTCTATACTCTTTGTTTCAACCGTCATGGCACGTTTTACGGAATGGCCACAATTGAAGCCGGTGTCTAAACGAATATTAACTACATATGTAGATTTGCGCCTTATTCCAATTTGTGGTTTCTTTTGTTACGAGTCTAATTTAGTGTATATTTCCTATTGTTGCGAGTCTAATTTAGTGTATATTGAAAACATATTTTTAACTACAAACAACAGATATCTATGCGCTACACACGTTACAATATCCAACAATCCAAGTATGCCTAATATTGTAGTGAGAAATGAATTTAGAACGCAGCCGTGGCATGAGAATTCATGTCACAATTCTTACCCACGCATTCCCTCACACAAACACGCATACATGTACAGCCGTATGTAAAGCTGCGTGTAGTTTTAACGAGACGTGCTCAACTTCCATCTTCAGCGTAGCTAACAAGCTACTGCCTGAGCAGCGAGTAGTGGGCTCGTTTTCTTTGCTACATTTACGAATGAATCACCTGCTGTTGTTTTTGATTGCTTGGTGGTAAGCTCGAAAATTGGTGCTGTGTGTAATATCGACATTTCTTGCTCTCCTCCCCTCCCACATTCCATAATGAGTCACATACTGATAATTCTGTTTGCCTATTACTTTAGCAGCAAGTTGAACTAAATTATATCAGCATTTCAGAGCATCAAACCAACCAAAGTTACGAACGAACTAACGTGACCGGGCAAATTTTCAAATTCAATAATCAATCTCCGTCACACACTTTTGTTAGTGAATCAGCAGTTGCCTACTAATAATTATGATCGGCTGTGACTGCAGCTGAAAGCAAAGACGTCCATTTTACAAACTAGTGTTGCTAAGAACTTGCACGGCTGGTGTAATGATGCTTAGTGACAATGAGAGGTACTTGGATTGTAGAAATGTGTGTACTCTCGTAACTTCCGATCCGGCAACTCACAGAACTTGCAATAACAACAATGCAATGAGTTGGACGCAAGAACAGTTCATGAGATAGATATGTATGTACATATGTCAAAAGATGTTCTTTCCGCTGTGGTTGTTGTTGTTGCAGCTGTGTTCTATGCAAATGCCCGCTTGTAACAGTTACATTTTGGTACCTAGAAACAGTTACATTTTGGTACCTAGAAGAAAGAACGGGTATTCAGAAAAAATGTGTCTAGGTACGAATGAGATTAATAATAAAAAAGCTGTAACTTGTTTCTCCGTGAAAACTGAAGATAAATAGCCAGATTACCAAATATTAAAAAATGAAGTTTAAATAAAAGCAAGGATATGTGGATTACGTACAGTGTGGAAAAACATTTAAATAAGCTCAATTGGTACCCATCTTCTTCTAGTTTGTTACGTCAACGGATGTGCCCGAGAGGACACTAGGTACAATACCGATTCAGTCAGCTTGGTCAAAACTCGGTATACCCATTGCTACATGTATGCTACTAATTAACACAATATCCTTAGACGCTGCGGGCAGGTGTTGGTCTGAAGGAGTAGGATGCAAAATAACTAGACTAACCTGGTCTCAAATAAACGTCAAGCGCTCAAAATTTCTAATACATATCTCTAAATAGACAAAGTATAGGTAACGTCATTAGTGTCCTAACGGGACACTGGACACTGGACACTGGGTATTCATGGTAGAACATTGGGAATTGCATCAAATGCCTAATGCAAGAGTTGAATGAATGAGGAGGAGCAAGAGTCCATCGAACACCTGATATAAACATGTCCAGTGCTGTCCAAAAGGAGATACACTTTCCTGGATGATTCCTTACTGGACTTCCTGGGAGACATTCCAAACAAAAAATTAGCTGCAATAACTGCTTCATAAAAATCTCCAAAAGGCTGGACTTTTCGACAGGAAATGGGACTTGCGTTTCATTAGCTATCACAAAGGAGACCATGATTGAGGTCTAAGTGTTCCTTTTTGGCGACCGCTCCACCTGTCTGCCTACCTAATATTTTGTTAATTAATTACAAGTATTAATTTCACAATTTTTTGGCATGTAATCATTAAACTTTAATTGCTTATTTTAAGGAGTTGAAATAATGATGGTTTTAGTTGATGTTTTTAATAAAAAAATTTAGGTAAATATTTGTATACTGTTGTTGAGAAGTGGAGAGGAATTGGTTCAAGATAGTGGTTCTAATTTGTTTCTGAAGTCTCAGGTCCTCAGGGGACTATTTTGATCTTAGACCGCTCAACCTACCTACCTAAACCTTTTGAGAAGTTTACTATTTGAACTGGTTTTATCCTACATTGGTAGCAGCATCTTATCGAAGCCATTCCTAAACATCGCCATTCTGAATTCCAATCTGAATAAACCCACAGATTACTCCTCCTCACCTCCAAATGGTTTTCGGTGGAGGCTCAACAAGCACAGTTGCACCGATTCATTCATTTCTTGGCTTGTTTTATAAATTGCTCGTCCTTTAAGCAGAGTTTATGAAATTCTGGGGTATTTTTATCATTGGCTATAAGTATACCTGGACCAATTCGATCAAGCCTTAATTTATCCACGTTCGTAGTGGTTTGGAGTTCTATATTAGCAGCCATCTTCTGGAGGAATCGCCTTTCACAAAGAACGTCCACAGAGGTTACTGATGCACTTGTTGCACAATCTTCAGATATCCGTGGACAGAATGAGATGATAGTTGAGTGTCCAGTGAGACACGATATATTAATCGTAATAATGTAATATATATATATATATATATATATATATATATATATATATATATATATATATATATATATATATATATATATATATATATATATATATATATATATATATATATATATATATATATATATATATATATATATATATATATATATATATATATATATATATATATATATATATATATATATATATATATATATATATATATATAATCGGTGAGGATTTGGAAATCCTTCCTGTCTGGGTCCAAAAAAACGTTTAACCTAGCATTAGTACTTCATTGTGCGGTAAATTTTCTATCTATACATTTCCTCAACAATTCTTGGATGTGGCCTTTAGGTAGTCCACAAAATAATAGTAGCTTCCATTGTGGTGTTCCATTTTAGTCCATTGTCAGACAAATTTTCGAACTACCCATTTCCTGAACAATTCTGTGATGTGGCTTTTAGGTAGTCCACATAATGGGTCAGGGACTCGAGTTTTTCGCTCTCTCTCTAGCAATTTTTTGGCTCTCTCGCTTTTTTCGCAGTCGAATTTTTTCGGCTTTTCTCGCTTTTTTCGCTCTATGGATTCTTTCCGATCTCTCTCGGTTTTTTTGATCTCTTTTGGTTTTCTGTCGCTCTCTCTCTCTATTAGGGGGCTCATTGTTACTTTTTCGGCTGGTTGGTGGGCCTGTTCGCTGCCTATAATCAAGCTTTGATGTAAATTCCATGAGACTTCAGTTAAACGCTTAGTCTGCTTTTCCAATTTAGAATTTTCCTGCCATTGGAACTGGAAATGAAAGCAAAATTCCTGTGTAATCTCCTAGGTTCTAAAATTCCAATATACAAAAAGAAAATTAAATGATAAGATTTTTTTGATTTCTGAATTTTTTATTGTTTTTTTTTTCCTTGTTGAAATTTTTTGAGTTTTCTCGTATTAATTTTTTTGTTGTAATTACTAACAATTTTAAAAAGAAAAAATTGTTTTCATTTTTTTTTGTTTTTTGTTTTTATACAAATATTTTGAAATTTTATTTGTTTCTAAGATAATTAGTTATTTTTTATTGTATACGAATTAAGTTATCAACTAATTTCTTTCATAACTATTGATTGTTGATATATATAAAAATAGGATTGTTTTATATTTATATGTAATAAATTTCTTTTTAAGTATACAGCTATGTATGCATTTTACTTTTTACACGGGAACCAATAAAATAAAATAAAATAAAATATATTTTAATTGCAAACTAAATTTCTCTTTATTGATCACGAAAATTGTTTGATTTACATATTGTTTAAAGAGAAATAATAAAAGTGTATAACTTAGTTTTGTACTATTTCGTGAAATATGCTTTTTCCAAACGAAAAAACTTCGTTTTGTAAGTTTGAATTTTCAAGGTAAAAATAATTAGTTGGCTGTTTTGGGTTGTAGGTTGGACTGGATTGAGTTGAGTTGGGTTTGAGTTGGGTTTGAGTTTGGTTGGTTTGGTTTATTGGTATGTTGTGCTCTTCACATGTACACCCCCAGTGCGTCAAACTTGTTGATCAAACTGTATGGAATTCCTGTTAGTACTGGAATTATGGGCAAAATTAAAAAATAAAAGTTAAAATAATTGAATGCTATCGTCAATCGTCTTTCGGTGTCAATTGGATCAGCAAGTTTGCTTAGTGAGCGAGCGTTTGTGAGGTAGCCTAAGTTTTGTTTTTGGAATATCGCTAAACTAAAATCAAACTTTGCTTCATCGAAATTGAAAATGTTTACTCAAAGTAGATTTTTATATGTATATTTAATATTTACAACAAATTTTGTATATATATTTGTTTAATTGACCGTTTGTAAATACATACAAATAGGACTTTTTATATAAAAAAACATTAGTAAAGTATTTTTGTTTTATGTTAATAAGTATTTGAAGTGTGAAATACTGGAACGGCAAGTTTACGCTTTGCTTGTTGTATTTTATGAAGAAATGGGATTAGTTCAGTAATATTATATATACTATTTTTTCTTTTTGTTTTAACCGAAGGAATGCTGTGAACATTTGTATAAAATTAAATAAAAGATTAATAATTTTCGTTGTTCAAAAATCGTTGGAAAATTAATTCTCTTCCTCACATTTTAGCAATCATAAAAAAATAAAATATGCATTTTTGTGCATTAGAAAATTTTGAACAATTTTTATATCTTATTTAAAATAATATAAAGGAAGAGAGTAAACAAAAATTGTATAATTCAACAAAGAAGAGATTATACGGAGATTTCCATTCGTTAAAATTTATTAACAAAGCTTGTTTCAATTGTCAATTTGTGGACTTTTACAATATATTTATGCAAAAGTCATAATTGTCAACAATTAAAAAGAAACGTAGTACAGTATTATAAATTTATGAATTCTAAACCAAACAATTTTTATATGGAGTTGGCGAAATTAAAGAAAATTAAATCAAATGATTGCAAAACAGAGGCGTAGTTACAATACAAAATGAATGGGACTTCTATTACAAGAGATGTTGACTGGTCAAAAATTTCAGAAATTGTACTTCATTATTGAAAGTTTCAACAATTAATGAAATTTTAGCACTTAAAAAATGTTAGAAATATAAAATTATCAGTTGGGATTTCAATGCTTAAGCGGCAAAAAATGCGCGTGAATTTAATAATTAAACAAAAATTGATATGACAAAATTAATGCCCCAAAAATATCACAAATTGTTTGTTTCACTACTTAAGCCAGCGATGAGGCGCACCAAGCAAATGGCTCACGTCAAACATCAAGAACACTCTTAGGTTTGTCGCCAATTAAAAACAAACTAGTTTGATGTTGTACGCAACATTTTTGTTTAACAACCACATCAGTTGTGAGCACACGCCAAACATCAAGAACACTCGTTGGTTTGACACAGGCTGCAACAAATTGAGTGATGTTGCACGCACCATTTTTGTGGCTTAACGACCATATCATTGGTGAAATGGTTCGCTCGACGACTCAACTTGCCCGGGGCTTAGACATAAATGTATGGTATTACGTTCAATTTATATGAAAAGAGGTCGCAATTGTCTGTCGTGTTTTAAAAAGAAGAGGTCGATTTTGGCCGTGTTAAAAAAAAAACAAGTAATTTATATAAATTAAATCAGAATGCACATAATAGTTATTTATGTACAAATTATATTCACCATGAGAAATAACTTCAATCTTTTTATTGAAGATACGAAATTTGTATGAAAACTAGTTAAGTTGCGGTTGAGTCGATTCGATTTTTTCGTTTCATAAAATTTTTGATCTAAAATTTTATTATTTTTTTTAAGTTTTTAAATTTTTTAGATTTTCAAAAATTTTTTAGTTTTTTTTTTTAATATGTCTATTTTTTTGAAAATCCAGAGTAGCGCAGACGCTTACATTCTGCGTTCAGTAGATTGACTTAGTCGCGTCGCGAACCCAATATGAAGTTTATGCGCCTGCCAAGTCGACTCAACTGAGACATTAAATTCGGGCATACCAATATTTTTAGCAGAACGTGTTCTATCGATTCTTAGTGTTTTTTTCTGGGCCTGGGTTTTTGGTAATTGATTTTTAAATATATTTAGTCACTGGCGGACACTAATCCCTGGTTTAAGCTCTCAACAATTTGTGACAATTTAGGCATTTAAAACAAATATTGATATAATAAATTTATATTTGTCCATAACTGACTGTAGTATGAAAATTTTTTTTGTTTGGTTTAGGGAGGGAGCGAGCCCTAAACATTTAGTATGCAAGCCCACCACTCGAATAAAGCACAAAAACATATTTTAAAGGCTAAGAAGAATTGAAACAATACTTTGCGGTTGCTGTGGCCAGTGTGAGGGGCAGTTAAAAACCTTTTTCGCTTTCGAGATCAAAAAGTCGTTGAGGTCATTTTGCATTATTCACAGCACAGCGATAAAATTTCCGTCACATCTCATCACTCGACTGTTGATCATATCTCGAGAGCTTAATACCTGTATGTTTTCCAAAGATTTTCCATTCGTTTTTGTTTTTTGTAATAATTGTAATACAACAAAGCGTATTTTGTTTCAGGGGAAAAAATTAATTCAAAATAATTAATAAATTCAATTGAAAAAAAATGGAAATGACGAATAAATGTAAAGCTAACTTAAGCTACAACAAAGATAAACTAAAACTAAACTGTTCCTTAAATTTAAATAAAAATAAACTCAATTACACACACTTCCACTAGAAGCCCAGGCTCATAACTGAACCTGGGACTCCCGTACATTTTCTAAGTTGTTATCGTGTGATAAAAAAAAATATTATTTAACAGTAACTTAAAGTAAATCATTTTAAGCGTATTGAAATGATAGTATTTTGTTTTAACTCACATTGAAAATTATAGACATACGAGTACTTGTAAGTGGGCTGTTTGTTGCAAACATTTTTAATACATTTTTAAATTTTTTTATTTTTGTTTAAAATTTTTTTTTCTTTTGGTTTTGTTTTGGATTTAAATTTGATGTTGTTTGTTTTTTTTCTATGAAAATTGTAATTTTCACTAAAACTTATTGCATAATGTGCAAATAAAAAAAAAATTTGAAATTCTAATTAAAAACGAGGCTTTAGTATGGGGGGGGGGAAGGAAAACTGCCTCGGGTTTCGTACAGCGAAGAAAAAGCTTTCTTGCTGCTCTCATGTGTGTGTATTTATGTGTTTGTGTGTGTGAGAGAGTGAATGGGCGGGCGCAGCTTAAGCAATTCTATTGACTAACTGCATTTTACGCCGGTTATGATTGGGAATTGCTGTGGCGGTGATTTGATGAAAGCGCGGGGAGGAGAGACTGATGCCAGCGGCAGAGCCGGCTTGTATTGTCGTATTGCCATTTGTTATACTTTGCACGACAATGTGCTGCTGCTGCTGCTGTTGTTGTTGCTGCTGTTGTTGCTGTTGTTGTTGCTGCTGCTGTTGTTGCAACTGATGTTGCTGCTGCAGCTGCTGTAACTGTTGCTGCAGTTGTCTGTGTTGCGGGTGTTGTTGCTGCACCAATTGCAAGGTCTGTCCCTGCAATTTAATGTGCTTAATAGTTTGATGCTGTTGTGGTTGAAGTACGTGTTGTTGTTGCTGTTGTTGTTGATGATGATGCTGTTGTTGTTGTTGGTGTTGGTGCTGCTGTTGTTGTTGCAGCTGTTGTTGTTGGTGTTGCTGCTGGTGAATTTGCTTCTCCAATGAGGGACTAATTGAATAATTTAGATTGAGGCGTGCGCGTTTCGGTGACTGATAACCGCTGCTGCTGCTACTACTGCTGATGCTGATGTTGCTGCTGCTGCTCTGCTGCGACGCCGAGTTCAAATCGGATGGACTCAACTCGATTATATCCGACTGACTGAGTGCGAGACGTACCGCTTCTTTGTCATCTTCGAGATCAATTGCATCGTAAATATCCTCAACCTGATTCGACATAGGTGCAAATAAATAAATGGAAAGATGAAATTAGTTTCAATGACTACTTGGGAGGCAGCAAAATTATGCAAACGAAACAAAAATATTGTTATAATACTTGAAGGTGCCATTAATGTAAATCACAACGTAGCGTAAAAAACTCTTACGTATTAATAAATCTGTTATGTTAACAGTGTCTGTAGTGGAGAATTATATTTCCCCCTCAGACTTCTACGTTATTCTGTGTTAAGTTACAATTACGTTAAGCGTAGCATGCTACGTTACGACATTTCTACGTAACTACATATAAAAGCTTGAGTTACGCTACGGCAAGCAAAATGCGACTCATTAATACTCATGAGTGGAAGTTGTGTTAAAGCATTAAATATTATCTTAAAATAATGCTCGGAGTAGTTTTAAACAATTTGACAAATGTGTAAAATTCGAATTGTCAAACACATAATAATTTTGCAATTGATTCTAATTCACTACAGTAGCTACCACAGTTTGCTTCGAGCAATCAGAGAAAATTAGCAAATACAAATTTTCTATAAAATACGAATCTAAATACGAGTATTTCTTATAACAATAAAAGAAAAAAGAGCTCAACATGGCCATAAAAATGTACCTTGTCATAAAGCATAGAGGAGGTCTTCTCAATCGTGTGCTTCTCCAAACTCACCTCAATATCAAAATCTCGATTGTGTTGTGGCACTGTGGACGTACCAACATCATTCCCACCACCACCCGTATCCCCAATAACATTGTGGCTCATCATGCCTCCCAGATCGTCCTCCTCCTCTACATCTTCCTCCACGAACAAGTTATCCACAATGGTTTCATCCAATTCCTGTTCCTCTAAGTCGGAAGTTTCCTCGATTTCCGACTGGCTATCCAATTCGACATCCGAATCACCGGAGCTGCCGTGTTTCATTTCGCCCCGCTCAAGCGCCTCCAAATGTTCAGGAAATATCATAGCATTGCGTATGGCGGATGGGTCTTTGCGCGACCACTTCTGCACCTCCTCGTCCATTTTTGCAATGCGCTCCGGATTCATGGCCCAGAGGCAGCCCTTCCGTTGACTGCCGTTAGTGGCGGGTTTTTCGATTTTCTCAAAGCATTTATTCAACGACAAATTGTGCCGTACACTGTTCTTCCAGCCGCTCGGTGCAGTCTTGAAGTACGGAAAATGCTCGCACATGAAACTGTAAATCTCGGACACTGGCAACGAGCCGCTGCGTGAATTCTTCAGAGCCATCGCAATGAGGCAAGAGTACGAATACGCGGGTTTCGGGAATTCAGATTCCACGGGGCCGGCTTTGATTTTTTGTTGCAGCGGCTTGACTGCGATGGTTGTAATCGTGCTGGGGGACGCAGAGATAACAGAGAGATTACCTGAGTTGATGGGTATGAGGCCAGCACTGAAATTGCCACCCGAAGCGGAGTGTGTTGAGGGCGACGAATGCGAGGAACTGGTGGAAGATGACGGCGACCCGATTGAGCCGTTCTGCATTAGTGGCGAATGGGCCGATGCAATGCTCTTCGGCGTGTAGCCCGTGGTGGCGTGCAAAACATTTCGTCCCAGAAGTTTTGTAACATGCTGGCCACTGCCATTCACATTCAGCGTGGTCATATTGTGCAACGGGCTGGAGTCGCGGTCGCGTTTCAGCACAATTGTGCCGTTGGCAGTGATCGGCGAGCCCTGCGGCGACTTAGACGTGGACTGCTGCTTCAATTTGTTGTATGTAATGCTGTTGGCGAATGTCAGGCCGCCAATGCCCGGCCCCAATTTAATGGTGTTTGCCGTTAGGCCATTCAGCAGGAGGCCGCCGCCATTGTTCTTCGCCTCATCAGAGCTCGAAGAGGCAGGTATTTTGCGTAATTCTATACCAAGATCCTTCTTAATCGCCTCCACCTGGGCAGAGGTTTTGCGTTGCAATGCCGAATTCGTGGCCAATGTGGCTGGGGCAGTGGTGGCGGCAGTCACCGTGGACGAAATGGCCACAATTTGCTTGGGTATATGTGAGAAGATCTGCTCGTTGCGCATGGAGCCCGCGCTGATCTTCATTTGGGCCGGCGAGAAAGTCAGATGTGATTTTATGTCATTACCATTGGGCGAAGAGGGTGGTGGTGAGTTAACAGAACGCAAACCGTTGGCATTGACATTGAGATTCGTTTTGGGTGACTGATGCATCATTGAGGACGAGATGAGCGGCATTACTGAGATTGGGTTGACACAGGCGCCAACGTCGGCGTAAAAATCGTGCGAAGAGGACCATGAGCTGGCTCCCAGCCAAGCAGAGGTTGAATTGGAATGCGGACTGTTGCTGCTGCCGCAAGTGCTGCTAATGCTGTTGTTAAGCGATGTGAATGCATCATCCAGCGCAGACGGCATATCATTAACCAGTGAACTAAGCTCGCCACCACTGGCAACGACAGTGGCAATTTCGCTGCGTATGTCGATGTCGAGCATATCCTGCAGCGAATCCGATATGTAGTAGTCCAGTGTGGGGCCTGATGAGTCCTAAAACAACAAATTAAATAATTTCTATTAACTACAATGAAAGAAATGGGTCAAAAAGAACAAGAAAATGAGGGTACGAGCATTAGTAAATACGAAATATCACTTTCGTAGTGGTTTGTGTAGATTTAAAGGAAACTAAATTACCGTCAGAACTCAAGCGTAGGTAGGAACTTAAAGAAACAATTTAACGTTAATTTATTAATAAATTAGCTTCACACTTTTCAATCAGTCTTTTGACGTAACGTCTTAGGCAGCTGATTTATTTAATGCATCTTACGTCAGATTTTCTGAATACTGCCAAATCGTTTGTTTCGAGGCCTACGTTATTCCAGTACTTTGTATTACGACAGGTGTATTTTTAGACTGGCTTAAAACTAGAAAATGTTTCCCCTAATGATGGCCTAATATTGAAACAACAACATTAAAGAACAAGTCATGGTAAACTTAACTTATTTTCCATCTAAATTAATGCTCCTTATTTTTTAAGACATGTGAGAACTATTATTATTATTATTATTATTATTATTATTATTATTATTATTATTATTATTATTATTATTATTATTATTATCATTATGATTATCATTACCATTATTATCATTATGATTATCATTACCATTATTATCATTATCATTGTCATTATTATTGTCATTATCATTATTATAATCATTATTGTTATTATCATTATCATAATTACAATCATCATCATTATTAGTATTGTTATAATTGCTGGAAATCTTAGCCACCGAGAACATTGTGGAGGTTATGCTAAGCAGCAAAGAAACCTGGGACCACGTAGATAAATATGTGGAAAATGTGCTCCGACGGAAAAAGCGGGACCTGGACGCAGGAATAATGTTGAGAGTCCAATAGGGACGAAGTGAGAATCTCCACCTTGAAGGAGGTATAAAAAGTTCTCAGCGAGGGAGGGGGATGTTTTAGTGGATGCAATTCTCACATACCAAATCTATGACGACAGTTTTGATGATGCGGCAGGCATTTTTACCCTCCCTACCCAAAAAAAAAAATAAATAAATAAATTTAAAAAAATAATTGCTGGTATAATTAACATCATCATGATTGTCACGGCCATAATTAGTATTGTTATTATTATCATGATCGAATTAGACATTCTCAGTGGCCAGAGCTGGAGTTCACTTATCGCAAATATTGATATACAAAATGGGTGGGGCTCCGGCTATTTATTGTTCAATATTGTTATTGTCATCCCACGCCACTCGGTATCCATTTTCACCGAGCATGATTGCTATTATTATTATACCTTACAGAATAATTATATATGCCAGAGTTGGGGGACTGATTACTAAGCAAATCGCAGAGAAAAATATTTAAAAATAAGCACTTCGAACACATGCCCTGAGCAGGATTCGAACCCGTGACCCCACGTTTGTGAGACTAGCGTGTTTACCTTTAGACTATAGAGTCGGCATTGTCAATATGTATTGAAGATACATTGTAATTTTATTCCTGAAATATGCTACTTGTGTATTCTGCCATGGCTAACTCTAAAATCAACAAAAATACATCACAAGAAAAGAGACATTTTTTTTATTTTCCAGGGTATATATTCGAATTTATTGGATTATATTTGTGGCGTTCATAGCACTACAAAGGTCCAAGACAACAGAGTGCAGGATTTCATCATAACGGACATCACAATTGAAAACAGACAACTTAAGTTGATTGTAACAGCTCAAATGAGCATTTCGAGGTTTCCAGTCTCTACAACCTTAGTTTGAATTTTGTATGCGAATTCAACAACAAATATAATGAAGTCCTTGAACGAATTTGGATCAGAAGATTTTTTATTTAATACTTACAACTGCCGAATTCAATTATTGGTTCTGACGCATACAGAGCTTCTATATAATACAAAATACGGAGTTTTAACATAAACAAAGTCGACCTTCATAGGACTTTTTATGGAACGCGAACTTAACGACTTGGTATCTTACGGTTGCGGTCATAAGAATTGATTAATATTGAATAAAAACTTAACCCGATTGTTTTGTAAATTAGGCCATGCTTACTTTAAATCTGTTATTATTTAAAAAAATTAATTTTTCAAAATTTACTTTTATAATTTTTTATATATAATATAATTTATATATTGAATACATAATTGTATAATGTGGGCCAAAACAAAATACCGCACCCTAAAAGTATGCTCGGAATTTTTATTTCACCTTAACCTTCGTTCACCTAAAAAATTAAACTATTCTACAGATGTACAATAGAACCACATGAGCCTTTAAGCCAATTTTTGACTGCGAACTCCCAAATATGGCACGCCTTCACAAGCAAATTATACGAAAATTATTATTATTATTATTATTATACACAATTTACTAAGAAACAATTACACAATTTCAGCCGCCTGAAAAAATAACAAGGCATATTATAAATATGCACATCATACAACATTTAAACCACCTACTTATAGGGAGCACCATTATGCTAGGTTATACGATACGAACGCTTGCTTCATTTGCCAGATTAGTGGCATTCCCTACTTGCCATATCAGCAGTAAACAGGATGAAGCCAATAAAGGAGCAGCAGGCAAAGAAAACAAGGGCACTACCATGACAGAAAAGCCAATCAACAAAGGACAAAGAACGTATCAAATTTCAATTAAGAAAAGCGAACGAAATTAATAAAGGCTCGTATTACTTATTAAAAGCAAAAACAACAAAAACAATGACAGTAATATTAATTATAACAAAAGAAGAAGTCAAACAAGAACGAGTTACGCAAATGTTACGTGAGGAGGCCGACCTAATTAAACCTGCCACAGCCTACTCACATCCTTTACACACACACACACATACATTTATATTCTATGAACAAGTGCTGCTACATTTAATCCCGCCAAGAGCAGGCGTATTCGTTAACCGAATCAACTCTTAAACATATTGGCGGCAGACCTACCGACCTACTACAACTGAAGGCAGAACCATTATTTTATGAAAATATATAATACGTAATATCCAGGAAATGCAAGGAGCCGGGAACGCAGCAGAGACCTTGGAACGTATCTTATCCGTATGTCCAGCGTTGTTAAGAATACACTTAAAATTGTTGAGGGCCCCACAATTTGGGACACCGGAAGACGTCTCAGGAATGGAACTTGAAGCACTTCTGAGACTCGTTGAAAGCGGTGACATACAATATACCTACTATACAACTACGAGATGTTTAGCTCCATCTGGTACCGCTACGGACCAATGGGTCTATGTGTGGCTTCCGGCCAGCCAGTTCAACCTAGTCTAAGAGATGGTATTAGATTAGGTATTAGAGATGGTATTAGGATCTCTAATACGGTCCTTACATGGTCAACCAACGAACATCAATCATTTGCATGTATTAGTAGTTAAATATTGTGTGTATGGGCGCATCCCCTGCCAACTATTGTTCGTGGGAGTAATTGACGGAAATCCGAAAGAGTGAGTTCGAATTAACTTGAGGAGTTTCAATATGATTGAAGTGTTTGATGGCTTGATTGATGAGTGTGAGGGCTTTAATGATGCGTGTGAGAGCTTGATAGATGCGTGAGAGGGTTTTAATGGTGAGTGTGAGGGCTTGATAGATGCGTGTGAGGGCTTTATTATTGTTTGTTTTTTCCTAAATTATATAGTTTAATATCTGGGTATGGAATATGTTGAACTACCTGAAGAAAGAAAATACCTAAGCATAATTTGGTTCGTAAAAAAATCAATGTTTTTTTCGTTTATTGTATTGTATTTTGTATTGTATTTTGAATTATATGAATGTTATTTGAATAAAAGAAAGGTTATTATAATGAATTTTACGGAAATTATATCGTTCTCATTAAAGCAACTAAAACATGTATATTCAATTTAAGAATGTTGTTGATATACAGGATTTTTGCACTTCGACCAAAAAAATCGAGTCTTACAACGCATCTTATCTCATCCTTGTCAACAAATTCTACAGTCTGTCTTTCCTGTGAGTGTATCAACGCCACTTCTATTCATAGTCAATGCATGTGATGGAATGTTGATTGATCTGTCGAAAAACGATTCAACACCCAATCAAGTACAGAACTGAGAAATGATCTTGAGGTAGGTAGGAGTGGCCGCCCAGTTTGCAAAAAGCACATAATGGCCCATTGTGATACCACGGTGTGGCGCCATTCAAGCACTGACTAAAAAGTTCCCTTACTTGGGATGGTGATAGTCTGCGCAAGGACAGCGCCGGGAAAGGCACGACTCCCCTTTATGTTGCAGGAAACCATCCTGATAGTTTGATGAACCTTGCTATGTCCCTAATATTAATGGATGCCAGCGCTGTCAGGCTTGTAAGAAATGGGACACCAAAGTACGAATTCTTCTTCTGCTCAAGGATGGGCAGTGGCATAACAGGTGGAAAACCATCTCGTCCTCCTCCTCGAAGCCACAGACTCGGCAAAAATCGTTTGAGGGTAGGCCCAGTCTTTCTGCGTGCTGTCCCATTATGCAGTGACCGGTCAAAACCGACACATTTGTCGACAGTGATACACGATCGATTGGTTCTGTAAATTTTGAGGATATTTATACTATTTTCAATGTTTGACAGAACCAATAATTTTGTGCGTCTGGCATCACGTGCATTGAGTCGATCGACATCCTGGCAAATGCGAAAAGAAGCCATTGTCATAACATCCAACATATTTCCAAATAAAGCATAGGTCCATCGTCTGGGTTGGCCGATTTCTTGTGAAATGTGTAACCATGTGATCCATGCAATCAACGCCGCTTTTTTTTGCATTATAAAACAAAATTGCTTCTGGTTTCATCGCTTCGCCTTCAAAATTTTTTGAATGATATTGTACCATAGAAAGTAAATTTAAGGCTTTATTCTTTTTTGGGTGCAAAGCGAACCGAGGCTTCCATGAAAACCAAAAAGAGTTGAAAGCGCTGGGCGTGGAACTTTTGTTTCTCATTTCTTTAGGAAGAAATCTTTAATTGAATGGAATGGTGCCGACGAATGCTTGACTCCCTCCAATGTTATGAAGAAATTATCAGCCACCTATGTTCGCACACTGTTGCTATAACGGTCGGCCAATTGTAGCAAAACAGTTTCCCCTTGATTCACTTCACGCTCTTTTCCTTTATCTCTGCCCGTATATAATCCTGGCAATGAATATTTAGTGTTTGAAACAATGCCCAACACACTTTCATTCCGTATTTGGCCGGTTTAGATGGAATAAATTGGGTAAATTACTTTTTGCCATGATATGGAAACAATTGGTAACCAATAGCTATATTTTCATATGGGTTTCACCCATGAAATTTTATATATCGCAAATGGGCGCAGCTTTATCGGTTCTTCGACAAAATTCACGAATACGACCATCATCAAAACATAATAATAAACGTGATAATAAACGGAAGCGACTATAAGACGTACATAGTTGCTCAGAAAGTGTGCAATGCATTTGAACTCCACAAAGCTGCCAAAAATCTGCATATGATTGTGGGAAACAGCAGCTGACAAAAGTATTCCAACAAATGCAACGAGTTCAGCGCTGATCAATTCTATCCAAACTCCTAGTTTTGAGTTGGGATTTGCTTCATTCCATGTTTAAACGGTGTTTCTTGCACATCAATTTGTTTCGGTAACGATAATGAATGAAATATTCGGTGAAAACAAATTTATGAATACCACAAGCGGAACAGATGTTCTTGTTTTTGGTCCAGCTCGAAGGGGCATAATATTGTGTTGACGTAAACGACAAGCAGCACTTGGTTCATCTTTCTCCCACTTCGTGCCGCCTTTTCCGTTGAAACATGTATCAGTCCCACTTGGCTGTTCAGCAGCGTGCATTTCACACTCTCCTCCTTTTTCTAGTTCTTCGTCACTATCAAATTCAGTTCAATAACTACATATATTGTTTTATGATATCCGATACATCTTCTTCAGGCAAATAATAAATCGTATCTCTCTCGTCGTACTCCTCATCATCCATGAATGGATCCACAACTTCAGATTCTTCGTCTTGTTCTGTATTTCCGCATTTGCAAATCGCGAATGAAAATCAGTGCTCATGCGTCCTGCACGTAATCGGGTATTATAAACAAATTCAACTTCATCACTTATTATGAATTTAGCGCGTAAAATATAATTTTTATTTACACCGACTTGTCCTCGGTTCAACGTACAGTAACCAACTAACTGAGAGGAAGACGACTCATTACAGTAAGAAAACACATCAATGTACATGAACACATATGTACGTGTGTGTGTGTGTGTGTGTGTGTGCTATGCTATCTGAACAAAATAGTAGCTGAAGTGGATGATTACAATGAAAAAGTATAAAAATGCTAGGTAGAGTGTTCAAAAAGTATCAAATTCAATATGTTTGCATACAAAAGAGGGGTCCAGCCAAACCCTGCCCGCAACCGGAGGTGTTTTCGAAAAGTCCTTATAGTCGCCCTTTCTAAGGACTTTTTTGAAAATATTTTTTCATCGATAGCCAATAAAATTTTGTAGGATAGTACCTGGAAGCACAAGTCGCTACGGAAATTAGAAATATGCATTTGCATTTAACGTTGAATAACGAAATATATCTGGCCAGACCTTCGTGCACAACGATGGGTTAAAGAAAAGACAAAAACAAGAAAAATGGCACAACAAAAAAATAAGAATATGCAAATTAAGTGCAAATATTTTACACCTCACAACCCAAAAAGTGAGCACAAAGTAAACAACACAAAAGGGGTAAAATTGAACAGGTTGCTTCTCGTACGGAACAGGCGCATATAAATAAACCTTAATGAAATTAAGTGCAGGCAACTAAACGCCTTGAAAATCGAAAATGGAGAGGAAGAACAGCGATCAAATAAAAGACCTGACACTGAACCTACATCAACACAGCAGCGCGCAAGATTCGCGTAATAGCAGCAACAGCGGGCGCAGCAACAGCGGACGCAGCAACAGCGGACGCAGCAGTAGCGTCAATGTCAATACCAACAACGACGGCAACAGCGGACTGCGGCTGAGATAGCGGCAGAGTCGCCGCAGTGTGACAGTGGAAAACATCTCCCACCAATAATTTTCAAGAACTCCAACAAAAAAAAAAAAAAACAATGGCAAAACTACACAAGCACATATTTACAAACGATTTCAAAATTTTCCTGGAATTCAGTAAATTGCGCTGCTCTTTTTATTTGGTTTATTTTGGGCGCAAAAGAACAAATGCTTTAAAATGTTGATTCTCATAAGTAAAACACCAAACAACAAGAAAAGCGAAATAAAAAGAAGAGCAGCAAAAGGCAAAAGACGACAAAAAGAAAATTATCAATACAAAGAGGCCAAGATGCAGAGGCGCAGCACAGCACAGCACAAATACTATGAATGTGAGTGCCAGCAGACCAGCATAAGCGATAACAAATTTTCCCGCGCATCAAAAAATGCACATGGGTGCACTCAAATACGAGTAAACAATACACTCTCATTTATTTAGGCAAAAGACTGAATACCCAATAGGATAATGACGGGAGCAGCAGCAAGAACCATAAATAGAAACTCGTCTTTGAGAAGTTAACAGACCAGCCAAAAGAAGCATAACTAGAAAGGAAAGTTAACAAACCAACTTAATTCTCACTTCTTTTTTATTTGAAATGACAAAACAATATACTATGTCGATCCACTTATCCAAGTTTTCGTTCATCTTAAATAATATAATATCCCTATGAAATAAGTGCCACGCAGTCATGGCGTCGCGAGTTGAAACATTGGACAGGGCATGGTCTTCTAATGGTCATTTTACCTCATATTTTTTCTTTCTTTTCAAGTCGAAGACGTTGTCGATAGGACTCTTGAAGGCACAAAAACTTATTTATTGATATTAAGTTAACTTTTAATTACAAATTATAGGCTAAAGAAGAGGGCAGCACTAGCATCGATGGTCTTAGGCTAACAATTTATTTTATTTATTTAAAAGGAATAATCATTATGTTAGGTTAGGTTGGAGTGGCAGCAAAAAGCACACTCAGGCACAGATAATGGCCCATTGCGATACCACGGATGGAGCGCTGCACACGTACCGACTATTAAGGTTTAGTATAGGTACCGCTCAGGCGGTTAGGACCCATGCAGCACCCATAATATTAAACTATAAAAATGATATAAGAAGTCATAGCTACCTACCAGGACCTTCAAGTCGAATTTCCTTTATAATTACGAATTATTTATTTAGGTATTTAAATATAATTTTGGATATGGCATTCTTTTAGAATTAATTTTTTTATTGTTAGTCGATTCTCGACCTCCGGTTGAAATTTAATAAATTTATTTTTTGGACCTTGAACTAGATATAAAAATAAATTAATTAATTTTTATTATTATAATTAAACATTTCACTATAAGCGCATTCGATTCGCCACTCCATCGACGATAGGACAGAGATTTGTATGATAAACGATAAACGAGCGAATTGTTCCATCCTCGATAGAAAGTGCTACCAAATTGAAAATTGGTTGAAAACCAGCGAGATTAAAAATTACCCATAAAAATTCCCTGGGATTTTTTATATTTTAGCTGATTAAATTTAAAGAAAACACAAATTAATCTTTGGCTTTGTTTTTTAACATTTAATATTATGATTGTGTTCATTTAAATTATATTCAGATGATTAGTTCGCATAAAAAATATAAAGAAAGTAAATGTTAAAAAAAAAACAGTTGTAATAGTGCTGCCAAGTATACCACTTAATCGAGTGGTTTTATGCGCACAACTCGATACGAGCTCGATACTAGTGACGAATCAAATGCGCCTTATAATTAGTCATAGGTGCAACTGTATGGGGGAATGAGTACTAACATCTAAGGCTTCGACTTGAATAGAAAGAACTTAGAAAGAACCATTTCGAGACCATGTCCTCCTGGGTAATCAATTATTAAGTTTTGTTTTATTGTCTAACAAATAATTACTAAGAGAAACAACATAAAACCAATTTCTGTATAAAGGCTAAATATGTGGAAGGAATATAAAAATGAAGGACTTTAATAAAATATACCAAGTAATTATTTTCAAAGTTTTTTTGTACATCACAGATTTATATAGCTAAGACAAAAACGATTTCGTTACAATTATAATAGTTTGTATTTTCATGTGCTAACTATATATTAAGCTAAGTACTTTTTAGCCAGCTAGTACTCCTCAATTTTAAGTTGTATAATATGAATTTATTCCTATTGTTCATTTTGTGAAATTAAAAAATTTTATAAGCATAGTATTTTAATTTATTTTTTTGTTGAACAATAAACCACAACTTCTATACAAATAAACAAAAAATAATCAAAATATTTCGCTTCTCTGTTTTCTACACGAAAAAAATTTTACTATAAATGTTCTAAGGCTTCGAACCTAACCTCATTACTATAAGCATGAGGCAAATGGACTTACTCAGCATGCTTTGTCAAATTGCCAACTGGGTACAAACTCTAAAAACATACATACACATATGCAAACATACCTCCCAAATAGCAATACAAATTTTAAAGTAGAATACACGAAACCTGTTTTCGTTTACTAAACACCAAGAACAACAGCAACGGAAAAGGACAATGTTTATGCTCGTACGCTGGGGATACAATTTGAAGAATTTGTGTGTGCATTGCACATGAAACGAAGACAAAAAAAAACGTAGGTCGGGGTACATGAAAAATTGAAAGTGTTGCCTGCCTGCCTTGCTAACAGTGGAGCATGTACCTGTACCTGCTTGAGAAGGGGGCATTGGGTGGCTGGGGCAGTGCAGTGTGAAATCATTTTAGATACATTTTCCAATTAAATTGCCGCTGTCGTCGCCACATATTGAATTCGGGCGATCAGACAAAGAGAACAGACTCTACTCAGATTCAGCGGGAAATTTAAGCTGCCTGCTTACAAATTGCCCGCGCAACAAATGTTGATCATAAAAAAACATTTACAAATGAATATAATAAATCGATGCCAATATTCTGTGTGGCGAGCACAACTGAGCTACAATTAAAGATATCTTCTTATTTGGTGGTAAAAAAAAACCATTTATAAATAAAAAAAGACAAGACGAAGTTTACAAAAGAATAAAAAAGGTTACTAAATGTACACATATACTGCAATATCTACAGATACACATATTACCATCTAATTAAATAATTAAGTGAAATTATTGCAAAACGCTGCTTTGCTTTGTGCTCATTTCATTATAAAATCCATTGAAAATGAGCACAACATGGGATTAAATCAATCCGCAACGAAGAATTGTACGAGGGTGAACTTAAAAGTAATAGGCCGAGGCAAGATTACACAAGTTTTTTGCACAAAGCGCAATTTATTTCTCAACATAGTCTCCGTTCAGCTCTATACATTTTGTCCAACGATGCACCAATTTTTCGATGACCTTCGAGAAATACGATGTGTCTAGGCCTTCAAAATATGCATTCGTCTCAGCGATTACCTCTTCATATGACCCAAACCTCTTTCCACAGAGCCATTTCTTCAAGTTTGCAAACAGATAAAAGTCACAGGGCGCCAAATCTGGAGAATATGATGGATGAGGAACCAATTCGTAGCGTAATTCATTCAATTTTATTATGACAACTTCCCACTTGTGCGCCAGTGCACTCTCCTGGTGGAAGAGAATTTTTTCGTTTGCCAAATGCGGTCTTTTTTGCTTCAATTCAGTGTCGAATCGGTCCAACAACTCTGAATAATATTCGCCAGTGATTTTTCTGTCATATGGAAGATAATCGATGTGAATGATTCCGTGTGTATCCCAAAAAACAGTCGCCATCACTTTGTTGACTGACAAATTCAGCTTGACTCTCTTCGGTTCGGACTCTCCAGAGGCAGTCCAGTTCTTTGACTGTTCATTGGTGTCTGTTATGTTGTGATGAATCCATATAGCGTCCACGGTTATGAAACGGCGCAAGAAATCCTTCTTATCGCGGTTAAACGTCGCCAGATATTCCCTACAAACGTTCACTCGATTGCGTTTGTTTTCCACTGTCAGCAATTGCGGCACCCATTTGTCAGCGAGCTTAGTCAACCCCAAATATTCATGCAATATATTCCCAACTCGTTCACGTGATATGCCCGCAGCCGCAGCAATCTCACGCACCTTCACTCGTTGATCGTCGATTACCATGCCATGGATTGTATCGACCATCTTTGGGGTGGTGACCTCTCTGGGGCGCCCTGACCGCTTATAATCAAAAATGCTCGTACGGCCGCGTTTAAATTGACCTGTCCAATATTTTATTGTTGACAACGAAGGTGCCGACTCCCCATAAACATCGTTCAGTTCAGTGTTGATCTCATCGTTCGTTTTGTTTATCAAAAACAAGTATTTAATCACCGCACGATATCCGATTTTATTCATTTTCGCAATAATTCAAAAGTTGTTCGCTTTTAATGCCAGCCAAAAGTACACTGAACGTACACACAGCCGGCTGAAAATTTGACAGCAATCATTTAAAGGTTGTGATTCAGAATAAACAATTATTTGATTAATGATGGCGGCAATATATTACTTGTGCCGATTACTTTTCAGCCCACCCTCGTACATTAGGTACGTGCACTTCAAATAAAAAGGTTTATCTAGATACATTTTCTTTATGTTGATGTAGCAAAAATGTCCAGACTGTGTTCGTGCCCTCTTGCTTTGCTATAAATACATTATCTGTCAACATTTGTAGTTCTTTGTGTATAGATTAATCAACATGTTGCAGACACACTGCCGAAACATGTTAAAATTCTATATACATGTATGGATATACAACAAACCGGCAACATTTTGTGCCCCTGGTACCCCTGCATAAATAAAATCGAAATTGATATTCGAATTTTGTGCTGCCCATACATGTGCATTAAGCGCGCTGAACTGACTTTTGAGAGAGCACAGAGTGTATGCATTTGTGTAGGTTGTGCGCCTGTGTATATGTGTGAGCTCAACGCACCTTTATTCCACCACGAAATTCTGTCCAACCACAGCGCTGAGTAGGAATACAGACGGGAAAAAAGGAATAAAGCCATACAGCAATAACAAAAACAACATACATACATACTTATCCATATATATTTGTGTATATGTATATATGTACATACAACATTAGGGAAACATTTTTCATTTTTAACATTTTGCCAGGGTACAGTTGCCGACAAAACACACACTCCACGGAGTGTACTGTGTGACTACTATTTCATGCTGCTTACGCTGACAGAGGACGACGGCGATGGCAACGATTACCACGGTCTGCGCGCCTGTGGTACTTGCTGCCTTGCCTATCTGCCTGCCTGCGGAGCGTAGCAAAAATTCTGAATTTTTACAATTCTGTGTGTAAGTAATGCAGGGAAGGAAGCACTTTTAAAAGAGGCGCATAAACACAAAAACATGCATACTCGTTCTTATAGCAGCAGACAGGCACACAAACAACATTGTGGCAGTTGCTCCAGTTGATTGCGATGCGAATTTGTATGAAATGCAAGAAACCCTATTTAAGTTGAAAAAAGTATTTTTTAGTAGTAGGGGCACATGTTTTCAATAGCACGCTTTTTTGGGAGTATAAACGCCAAAACGAGCGCCCGCGCCTGTTACTTTTAAGCTTTGGCGGCAGCAAAAGCAACACAAGTTAAATATAAATTTCCAGTGATTACATACAGAGTGTTGTCGTGTTGTATGAGGTAGGCTCGGTCGGGCCGGGCAGCGACGCATCAGTTCGGTTCGGTTCGGTCGCAGTTGGTAGGGTTTTTTGTTGTGGCTGCTGTGTGCTGTGCTGTGCAGAATTCTCAAGGTGTCCTGTGTTGTTTGTATTGTTTGCAGTGCAGTATCTGCTTCTTTTAAATTTGAATTTTTACTTTGTTTTTCTCTCATTTTTGTTTATGTTGCATATTCACATACATACATACACATGCATGTATTTATACACGTTTTCACATGGATGTTTGTTTGTTCATGTGAAATATGGTTGTTGTTTATGCATCTAAATTTAGTTGCTTTTGGCGGTTGGCGCTTTCGCAGTTGCCAGTTGGCGCTCAGTCCTCTCACTCTCAATGATCTCATTTGCAATTTGGCGCGCACGTTGTGTGCGGTTCAACTTAGTTTAGTTGGTTATTTGGCAGATTCATTTATCAAGTTAGTTGTGCGAAATTGTGCCGGGAACCAAGCAACCAACTACAACCGTAAGTAAAGTAAAGTTCGATTGCTTTTAGTTTTTATATAGCTGCTGCCTAAGCAGGGGGTTGCCACAATTTTCTGTATGCATCGGACATCGATTGAATTTGCTTCGTTGATTGATAGGTATGTAGGTCTGCACACTCTGTTGTGCTTGCAGGTTGCCTGTTCATATTCTTTCCATGTGGAAAACCACCACAATCACACGCTATCCTGGCAATCGGTGTGTTGCTGCCTTTTGTAAAAAAGCTTTAACGTGTTCGTACGGGCGCTAGCGAGGGCAGACCCACAGTGGTGGTAGTTTCACATGCAGGCAGGGCAGCGTCTGTGAACTTGCGTGCTGAGAATATCGAATAATCACAGTGATAGAGCAAAAGATAAGTTGCACATTACAGAGGAATATCATAATTGAGCAATACAAGAGCGTGTATGTATGCATTAAAATAGGGGTTGTGGAATAAATAGGGCTGCAAAATGCATATGAAAATTTCTTTCAAACGAAAACGTACTTTGGAAGGATATTAAAAATTCCAACACTGAAAATTTCAATGCACAAAATGCGGCAAGATCTAGGAGACATTGAGGACGAAAAAAACTAAGTGTGAAAATCGATATGATGAATTAGACAAAATAAATTGATTGCTTTAAGAGGACAATTTAAGCACCATATTTTTGAGTTACAGTTCCTTGATTTCTCTTTGTAAATGAATATGAAGTACGTATAGTCTAGTTTATAATGGAAACTATACATATACTGGATCACCTACATACCTACCTATCTACCTAATTAAAGACTGCAATTCAAAAAGTAGACTTGGAATTGCCTGAGAATGAGCGGCGAGACTCGGCGATTATATTTGATATAAAGAGGTGGCATCAAGTCCTTTCTTAACATCCACCACAACCATAATTCGCACCGATTTCGCTGTGTTGTTCAGCAGTTCTGAGTCCGGGTACAAGTGTTAAGAATGAGGCATAACTAACACCCACCGTTACTGCCGTAATTTCCATTCACACTTCATTCATTCATTTTGGATATTAAATACAGTAATCGACATCATTCGATAACCTGATATATTTTAACTTAAGTCGAATCAGATTACATGAGTAAATATTATTGGACTTTCATGAAAAACAATAAATTTAAAAGCTAATCAATTCAGATTTAATATTATTATATTATTTAAGATTTATTATTTAAAAGTTTTCTCTCTTTTCGAGTTATAAATTTTTAATACAATGTCCTCTCGTATTTTCCTTAATGTAAGCATATCGTTACCATCCGCGTTGTTGTCTTCTGCCCAACATATGATTGAATCGATTGCTACAAGGGCATCTGCTGATATCACTGTACCCACCGAAGTAGACACCATTGTGGGGTCTTCATTGCTATCTGAGCCGTCGGCTGATTGGGAGCTTGCTTTATTTAGTGTTTCTTCCTCGGTCATCATGTCATTTGTGTGGTCTGCAGTTGAGTCACCTTCCAAAAACCATTCTTCAATATCCTTGTAAGTGATTTCAGGGTCTCTATGAAGTTTCACCGTGTGTTGTATCAGGTCCTGCAAATGTAAGTTATCATCCACAGGTAGCATTCCAGTATCATCTACCAAGGTGGGCCACAGATTTCTCCAGGACACTTGTATTGCTCTTTGTGGTATTTTGTTCCATGATTCGGTTAATGTGAAGACAACATCTTTTAGGCGCATATTTTGTAAGACCGTGCAAATATCCTTTTCACGACTAATGGCATCAATTAAAATCCTCTTTTTATAGTTAGTCTTCACAATTTGCAGGACTTGTTGATCCATCGGTTGCAAAAGTCTAGTGACATTGGGAGGCAGGAATAGAGTTTGTATTAAACCGTCTTCAGACGTCAAATCATCGTGCCCAGGTGCATTGTCCAGTACGAGCAATGCAGTTGGCGGTATATTCAAATTTTTTAAAAATTTTTGCACTCCGGGCACAAAATCATTATGAAACCAATCGAAGAACAGACTTTTTGTGACCCATGCTTTCTTTTGACTTTTATAAACAACCGGGAGATTTGCGGTTCCCAGTATGGTTGGATTCTCGGCTCTTCCTACAAGTAATAGCTTCAGTTTGTGGCTACCACTGGCATTGGAACAAGCCATGAAAGTGATTTTATCTTTTGAGATTTTTATAGCATTTTGTTTGCTGTGGGGAGCAACGGCCTCGTTAAAGTTCTTCTCCGTCCGCATGCGCCAGAACAGGCCACTTTCGCCTATATTGTAAATTTGATCTGGCGTCAAACCAAGCTCATTGACTATCATTTGAAATTTCGCAATAAACGGCACCACTGCCGCCTCGTCGTCAACCGGCGACTGCCTCCTTTCGTCTTCGGTGAGATGCAACAACAGCGACTGGAGGCCGTATCGCTTTTTGAACTTTATAAACCATCCTCCGCTGGCCACAAAATCTTCCTTGGCGGCGGCACCCGCATAAATCGTCTTATAAAAATACACCGCCTTCTTGCGAATGATCTCCGAGGATAGCGGTGCATTCTGTTCGCGCTCTTGCAAAATCCAGTTGTAAAGAGCCTCCTCCATTTGTTCGTACTCTCCAGTCTTTGTGGTCTGCCGTTTCTCGGTCCTCGCTCCGAACTCTGCTGTATTGACGAATTTCTCAATTTTAGCTCGATTGGCGCGTATATCGTAAATTGTAGATCGGCCTATATTATAAGCTGTGGCAAGACTCCTATATGAAGCCCCACTATCCAACTGTCTCAGAATGTCGACTTTATCAGACAAACTTAAGGTGTTATGTTTACGCTTGAGTTTTGCGGACGACATTTCGTAGAGTGTAATAACTGGCAGCGCGCTACGACCGTCGGACAGATCTACACAACGAACTCGTGCATGTATTATCAATCTGACAAACGATGTACTACTAAACGAAGGCGAAAGCCCAGTGGTGTACGCTCTGAATGCGGCTTCACGTCAAAAACGAATGCTTACTGTACTTGTCGGATTAACGAACGTTCGTTTAACGAACGTCTAGTTGCATGGAAATAACTGAATGCACACATACATACAAACGCATATGCATGAATACATATGCATTCACACATGCATAGGCTCACAGAAAATCTAGTTATATGCATTCCCAAGAGCAACTTACGGAGTAATAAGCGAAAGGGAAGGGAAGTGAAGTGCATCATTGCCAGATACCACAGCTTGGCCGTAATAGCTCTTTAATGGCTGCACTTATGATTGATAAAAGCAGCATAGAGCGGCAAAGGCCACGAACACTGGCGCGCATGTAATTGGAGAGGGGCGGGTGGGTATATAATTAAAAATGTTCATAGAACTCTTTTCATTACTTAAATTTGAAAATCATTTATTTTTTTTCAATACATAAAGATATAAATATGAATATGTACTTCAAAACATACTCTGCTGAATAACTTTACAAAATGCTGCTGCTGCTGCTGTTGTTATTGGTTGTTGTTGTTATTGAAATGTTTGGTTGTTTGGCTTTTGCAGCTTCAACGACGACGTAGATTGAATTCATGTACTGGGGCCAGCAATTTCGCCAGGTTCGGCGGCAGGTGTTTGATAACAGCTCAACCAGAAAAAGGTCGCTTCACAAAAATATATGAAAAATGCAAAAGGACCAAAGAATTACAACAACCACAAAGGGGAAGTGGACAAAAATATCATCTGCTCTTTGACAGCAGCTGTGAAAGGTTGGAATAAGCCAATGAGCTAAAAAATTAAAACAAGGAAAGAGCACGGAAGCAAAGTCAAAGAACAGCAACTGCTCCGCATGTGTTATGAGCTACCTCCAAGCACGTTGGAATATTTATGAAGTCATTGCTTTTTAACATGTTTAGAAAAATAGGTGATGGTGGTGGTGGTGCCGTGGGCTTGTGAATTAATAATGTCACAAATCACTTTCCATGTGGGACAAACTCACTAGTCTATATGGCACTCCACAATTGTTGGGCAAAAATTGTGGATGATCTCAACAGAAATATGTTCATAATTTGTATCTTCGGAAGACAACATATGCTAATCACGTGTTAGTGCAGGACTGACTTCCGCATCTTCCAACCAAGCAGATATAATGCCAATGTGTGGCAATATATTGAATATATTATATTGATATATGATACCACCATGCAGAACTTTGTTGGAAAAAATCTACTTTCATGTTTTGTATATTAACACAGTCCAACAAATGTTTAGAAAAATAGGTGGCGGTGGTATGGCCGGGTCATCGTTTTCCCAAATGAATGAAAGTGGACCACGGGTTCCTCAAAACCTTAGATGGGTATTGCTATATGTTTGACATGTTTTTTCGGCAATTTTTAAAAATCTTTGTTGACTTCTAGAACACCATTACAATATATCGACTTGAAATAAATGTTCTATGAATATTCCAGAGTTCTATTATAATTCTACATTCTGTGGAACACTTATAGAGGCAGATCCCATAATTTCGCGTTAGATGCTTTTGGGTTAGAATTTATTGTTCCACTTTGTTATCGTTTAAAATTATTTTGGTAAACCTGCATACAAGAACAGCCTCAATGATGAAACCTGTGAATTGCCCCCACCCCCATTTTAATCAAATTCACTCCTATATTCTATAAGAAACCAGAGAAGCTGTGATCGATTCAAACGAGAACTCAATATTTGATTATACAGGAGGTGGTTGTGGTGTCCTTTGTTCTATTTCCTCCACATTCGATCTAGTTGTGTATGAAAGTCAAGACAATGCTTTTATATACATTTTGGTTAAAATAAGAAGGAATAAATTAAATCATGAATCTTGGTAGATTCATACTTCAAACATATACATCGCATATATCTGTGCTGTTTACTTTATGGGATTACAAATGACGCCAATTGTACAAATTAATATATAGATTTTGAGGAGGTGGAATATAAACATGGTGTCGAATATATATAAAAGGAGTACAGTAAGACCCCTCATACTGGGAGTGTGAGAACCATCATAAATGCAACATATGTATAGACTTCAAAGTCTATTCCAGGATCTTAACAGCTGCATATTTCTTGTATTCTATAGATTTTTCTTATACCGAAATTATCAATACTAGATTTTTAATTAAACAACTCTCAATGTATAACATTCTTGATGAATATTTGTTTCCCCGAGTGTTTTGACTATGCAAATAAAACACTCCCGGAGTTCCCACTCATTGGCGTTATTATGACACTAGATAACAAAACAATCCAGACCACAGCCAAGGTTATCCTTTTTTGATTATATCTCATAAACTTTTTATAAACATTATTCAAATAAATATAACTTCTAAATTTTGATATTTTCAGTTAAGAATTTAGCTCTTAAGATTTTAATTTATTCAATAAATACGACTTAATTCAATAAATAAATACTTAATTCAATATATAAACACTTAATTCAATCAATACTTTATTCAATAAATAAATACTTAACTAAATAAATAATTAATAAAATAAATAAAACTTAAATCAATAAATAATTAATAAAATAAATAAATATTTAATTCAATAAATAAATACTTACTTCAATAACTAATTAATAAAATAAATAAATATTTCATTAAATAAATAAATACTTCAATAAATAATTAATTAAATAAATAAATATTTAATTCAATAAATAAATACTTAAATAAATAAATATTTACTTAATTGAATAAATAAATATTTACTTAATTAAATAAACAAATACTTAATTAAATAAATAAATACTTAATTCAAAAAATATTAATATTTACTTAATTAAATAAATAATTAATTCAATAAATACTTAATTAAATGAATAAATACTTAATTCAATAAATAAATGAATTCAAAAATTAATTCAATAGATTTATTCAATTACTAAATTCTTAATTCAATAAATAACTACTTGATAAATAAATATTTACTACAATAAATATATAATTAATTAAATAAATATACTTAATTAAATAAATACATACTTTATTCAATAAATAAATTTTTAATTCAATAAATAATTAATTAGATAAATAAATACTTAATTCAATAAATAAATAATTAATTCAATAAATAAATACTTAACTCAATAAATAAATACTTAATAAAATAAACTAATAATTAAATAAACACTAAATTTAATAAATAAGTACTTAAATCAATAAATATATATTTAATTTAATAAATAAATAATTAATTCAATAAATAAATAATTAATTAAATAAATACTTAGTTCAATAAATACATACTTAAATAATTAAATAAAGAAATACTTAATTTAATAAATAAATATTTAATTCAATAAATAAACACTTTATTCAATAAATAAATATTTAATTAAATAAATAAATACTTAATTCAATTAAAAATTAATATACTCGTATAAGAAACAAAATTTTATTAGTAAAATTATTTTATAATATGTAGTAATTATAACAAAAATTAATTTTAATTAAAAATAAAAGGAGCGCCACTTGCCTGTCAGAGCTTTCAGGTAGTAAGTGTAATTAATATAATATAGAAACAAGTTGAGAGATCGCGATCCCTAAGTCCTTTATATAACTGGGTAAAATTTTGAAATATAATATATCCTTGTACTAATTACATTTCACGAATTATTTGTCTGCTACCAAGAGACGAAGGATTCCCACATAAATTTGGGAAGCTTCTGCGAAACGAACTTTGTGTTTAAACACAGAAACTACCCATTAACCAGATCAATAATAACTCAAAAGCAACCTTTCTGAGAAATTAAAGAAAATTTCCGGCACAATAAAGTAATTTACAAGGGACGCCTGCAGACCGTAACAGCTTAAGACCATATTTAAGGACTCATATACTCATTGCGAGCATTTTCAGAAAAGAGATAGAGCAAAAATACCCACAGGTACAAATTGTGAGCCAGATTGGTGCAAAGAAAACAGAAAAGGGATTTCAGTTGAGATTCTGCTGCGGGTACGATTTCCGCATTGTTTCCCAAAGCAACCAGGTACCACCACAGCAGCGCAGGCAACAACCGTTCGTGTTCAACTGAAGGAACTAAGCAGCAGCAGCACCACCACCGCCGTGGCATGGCAAACTAACCCAAATGGGCATAAATGTAGTTAGCAGCAAAGGCACAATCGTTCGCATACCGGTAAAATACTCGCTATGTTGCTGTTGAGAAAATTTGCTTGCTGCATGCAATCAAATTCACCCCATGTGCGTGCAATGTGCGCGAGCCGTGGAACAACAAGCAAGACTTAAGGAGAGGCGCAACAATTCGGTAGAAGTACCAGCCGAAGACGAAGAAGCGGCAAAGTAAGTAGATGTGCAAGCAATATGCAGGCAGGCAGGCAGACAGGCAGCGGCAGCATGCAACAAACATCTGCAGTTGCAGCCCAACACACAACACATACAAAATGCATGCTGCGTCGGCCGACACAACCAACAACAACAAAAATACGTCGTGGTGGACTTTTCTCATTGTGTCGATGATGTCGTGAAAGTGAGAATATACAAAAAAAGAATTGTCCTTTTCGTGACGCATGATATCCTGTTCGTGGATTTGCCAATGTTGTAGCGTTATGTGTGTGCGAAGCTCTTTGCAACCAGAGCTATTTCAGTTTATTATAAATTATTATGCAATTGTATTTCTGCCAGCGGGGGGAAGTTGTGTGCACGCCTTCAGCCTTCTATAAATCGTCAGCACATTTTTCCATAATTTATTTATTTAGTAGGAAATCCATTTACGCAACATCCTTACAGTAATGCTCCTTCTGATAACAGCAAAGCAATATTTGCATGATTTATTTCACGCAAATGATAAATTTTGACTGCATAACAAGAGAGCAGAAATGTTCGAAGAAGACTGGAAATTTGATACTTTTGGAGGGGATGGCGGCGTCTTCCCACTTCCTTGAAAGTGTTGTATGCATAACAAGTTATGTAAGAATATACACATGCCGAGCACAATCTCTTATCACTTCTCTTGCCTGCTGCTAGAAGTCTCCTTTCTCAATTTTCTTATCACGATCCAATTTTAATATGTATTATTATTGCTGTAAAGTGATTAGGAGATTAGAAGCTAAATTTTAAATTAACAAAAATTATGTAAAACTCTTGGCGTATGTGACCATAATTAACTAAGTAGTATCGACTGAAAGACTTCGAAGAAAAAGCGAATATGGAGAGAAGCATTGAGGGACCATTCCCTGTTCTACTTTATTAGATATTTTACTCCTCGACTGTTTCTTTTTTCCAAGTCACTGTGGAAGTCCACTAAATCCAAATTGACACTAGAATTTATTGCCCAAATTGAATAAATTATATCCCATGTGGGCTTAGCAGATTCAATATGAGCTCAGATTGGATAGTATATATACAGGCCTAGCAGAATCGATGAACTCAGTTAATATTATGTTTATAATATAAGAAATAAGAGAATTGGAAAAACACAAAAGTACTTGAAAACAGAAATTAACTAACTATTTTGCATAAATATGAGATCTGATCAGTTCAATAGAATGAATGAAGAGTTTTTCTTGATATAAAAAAGTCTACATAGATTTAAATAATACCATGGCAAAATTAGGTGTTCATTGTACCTTTTGGACTGGTCTGAACACGCACTGAGAGCATTTTCTCGTGACGTAAAAAAATGCATATACATATGTAGCAAAACATGTCTCATTATTGGGCCCCAAGTGATATTTAAAGCTGCAAGCATATGAAGGATGCGCCTAACACCTAGTAATTATTTTTGGATATGAAAACGGATACAAAACAGAATGAACTTCTAAGCATAAAAAACTCCAGAATGTTCATGTAGTTGGAATTGTTGAAAAATATTCGGCCACCACTGTAACTACATTTATGAGCTGAGAAAATATTTACACACATATTTACATAAAAGATAATACGCTTTAAAAAGCAAATATGCATATTCATTGCCAATGCTCCCGGCAAACTTAGTTATCGCTGAAAGTGTAACCAACCCTCCTCTTTAGTAATGCTGGCAACCATTGATTAAGCATTACCCTCTGTTAAGAAGGAACATCTGTCAAATTCTTGAAATTAATTTCTGTGCTTTACAATCCCTGAGAAGATAAACGAGCTGCATTCGTATGGGGAAAAATTAAATAAAGGGAAAGTCCGAACCAACCCTTGTACACAACCAACAATAAACGAGTGCTTGCACTGGGAAGTCGAGCATACCGCTCGCAACTCGCACAAGTCATATTGCAACTCCACTTACACATGTCTGTGCACCTGGATCGACGAAAAGTATACACAGAAAAACACTGAAATACATATGTAGCTTATTTATATAAAATTTAAAATGTCTATTTTCTGAACTAATTGTAAATAAGTAATTAAAAAATATTAAAATTTAAACACTATATCACATTTTTTCTCATATCTCAATCAATTATTAAATTATTTATTATAAAATGAACAGGATTAACCCCCAACCCTCTGTGTCTGGTAGTCTGTAGAAACTGCAGAAAGGGGAGTACGAGTCAATACTTAGATGCTGCATGCAACTGGGAGCGCATACAAATGGGATAGCCGTGTAGCTGACAACAGCGATTATTTCAAATTACTGGTGGCACTGATAAACTGACACTGACAATGTAAGCGGAAAAAAATTTCTCCATACACACACTCAAAAACAAAACCACATAAATCGAAAGCACAACGAACTCTGCTGGGCAATCGTATGTACCCAAACCCACCCACCAACAGGAAGAAGGGGATATTCACAATTACCAAATGCCACGAGTAAAAGCTGTTCCTATTTATATTCAGTATGCTACCTTTGACATTGGGTGGCTAACACACCAAATCAAACTTATTTGTGCGCGGTGGCTCGGCTGCTGTTGCCCAAAGAGCAGTCAGCCACACATCGGACGCACCGTTACAGTTTTTGTTTCTGTTTATTTTTGTCCTCTCCTTTCTCTCCCGCTCTCTCTTGCTAAAACGTATCTTTTGCCATCTCTATGAGAATTGATTTTATAAGAGCTGTCCAAAAACAACTTTAACGAAGGCAACAAGTATACCAACAAATTCAATAGCAAAGCTTAAAAGTAGCCCAACATTGCAACGAAATAATCGCAGCAACACGATAACAACATGTTGCAAAAACCACAACCAAATCTGTGCGAGAAGAAAAACCAGCATAACGCGATTTTGATGTGTTGTGGTGGGGTGGTGCATGTATATTTTTATTTTAAATGCAAGTAATCAAGAATCAAGTGTGTAACGTAGAAATATACGAGTGCAATGTTTATGGAAAATGCACCAACCGCGCTGCCGCATCGTGACAACTCTGCTGCAACAGACGAGGGAGGCATTTCTCGTAGACGCGACGAGTGCTTATATGAAATATGTACGAATACATCTAAACATTTTTTCCGCGCGCATTTTTAATTCATTCATAAAATTTGGTATGAGTGCACACACATTAGAAGGTCAGGGTTATTGAGAAGTCCATTTGGCAGCAATGTTCATCAAAAATGCTTACTTACTTGTGTCAGCTGGCTAAAGAAAGGCTAAAAGAAAGTTTGCCAATATTAAGTAACTGTGATCCCTATCCTCACCGCAGTTATTACTAAAACAAATAACAAGAGCACCCAAGCTGAAAATGACAACCATATTTACCAATGGATGAGAGTGAAATGTGGAAGATAACGAGTCTTAACTTCTGTCAGAGCAAAATAGAATTGATACGCATTTATAGACAGAGTATGTTTGTATAGAACACACAAATATGAATATTATTATTCTAACTCTTACCATAATTAATTATATCTGCAAGCAGGAATGACAAACTGGTAACTAAGGCTGTGCAGGAGTTCGAGTTTTTGCCCTGTGTAGGTTTCGAACCGCCGCCTGTAAGACTAACATGCTTACCACTAGACCACAAAGGGGGAGGGTGGCTAAATGTGAATAGAATCCGCATTAATGTGCCCTCAATTAGTTTTTATTTAATGCTTTCTAATAGCATTGATAAGATTCTTAAAGTAAAAATGTGCCGCACCCTGTTAAGTGCATCGATAAGAACTGGAGGTGTTGTAAATATAACACCATTGCCGCACCCAGTGCATGTGCATTGATAAGAAATGTAGGCGTTAATAATACAATACAGTTACCGCACCCTGTTAATGTGCCTCGATAGGGAATATAAGTGTAGGTGTAGGTACAGGTTGAGGTGTTAAAACTACAACAAAACAATTAAAAAAACACATATTTATTTATCCATTGCTATTCACAAATTGACAGTAGATTATAAAACATACACGCTGCATAACTTTGTATTCAAATACCCCCTGTGCTTTTATCAAACCAGTACGAATGCATGAGTGTATGTGTATGACAAGCCTGGCAGACAATATTTATCTTCACAACGTAGTGCAACAACAAGAAAAAGGTTAAAGTTTGACCTTGAAAACCAAAACTCACTAAAAATCAACCGGAAAAAATTAGTTTGTATTCAACAAGGCATAATTTACTATACCTGCTTGCAAAATAAAATGTTGACTGACACGACACAAAACACATTTTGAATTATAAAGAAAACGTTTTTTTAAACCATATTGACTATTTATTTACTCAGTTCTATTAATAAAAAAATAAAAAATAGAACGTAATTGTTTTAAAAATTAGAGCTAATCACACAAAATGTTCAGAAATTAAATACTACGTTGTACAATAAATCAATATCAAAATTAATGACGAAAAATTAAGTAGCTACCTAAATACACACAAACATTCATAAACATATGCATGTACATATAAACAGACTACTGTCTGCCATCTTCCATAAAAGTTTTATTACTCTTTATGGCCCCACCATAAACTCATTAAATACACATCCTAGAATACTTACTTAAATTGTCTGTTTTCCCCTACGTTCCTACCCTATAACTAAAATTGCACAAGTCGTGGCATGACCTAGGGTAAATATGGATGCATGCATATATGTATGTATGTACATAGATACTGCCTAATGCACCCGCTAAAGAAAGACACTCAATTCATAGGAAGTAACAATTTGGAGTACGTGTGTATGTGTGTACAAATTAAATTTCTATATAAATATGTGCCCGCTGTATTTAATAAGGTAAAAAAATATATATTTTCATACTATGTACTTGGGTTTGTGTGATATTTGCAATTATTACCAAATGAAAAGTTTAGAAGTACGACTCGATTCTACTGTTCAAATGTCATAGACCCCTCCACAGTTGTTAAGAAAAACAAATACAACTACAAATTAACAAAACCAATGAAAAGCGGGAGCGAAAATATACTCGTATACAAAGATAGTGTAAAAAAATTACCCACAGCAGGAAATAATTTAGTACATATACAAAATATGTGTACTTAGCATTTGTTTAGTTTCCACCAGTTTCCACAATATTCTTTCAGAATTACGAGAAAAGCAAATAACACGAAAGTATAACAAAAATTAAATTATCCGTCTGTTAACTCGTATAACTCCGAGCTGACCCCACTGTTAAAAATAACCAACAGGCAATTAGCAGAAAGTGAGCGAGCGCTGAGAGCCCATGTCAAACGTATGAATAACATAAAGATTCGTTTGCCTTACCCCAATTTTAGCAGATTAATGTCTGCTACTTGCTCCCATTGAAAGTGGCTGTTTCTCTGTATATTTTGCATACAAAGTAGTTGCCAAACTAATTCAATTTAGGCACCAGTATGCAAGAACATTTTAAAACTGATCGCATATATCTCAATTATATATGAGAATATATATCCTATTCAAAACTGCGTGCAAAGCAGCGTCAATATTTAAAATTTTGTGAATTATTAATTTTCCAAGGAAAAGAAATACTTCCAAAAATTCTGAACAAAATCCGTCCTCTCACATCAATAATACTCTGGGGAACACTTCACCAAAGTCAAAATTTTTCTCCGCAAAAACTCAATATGATTTCAAAGAGCGAGTGAGTCGCAAAACAAATCCACCACATTGGCAATATGCCCCACCAACACACACACGAGCGAACAGAAGAGGCAAGCGAGCATAAAGAATGAAAAAAATACAAATAAACCGGCCGGCAACATCAACGAAATTTAATAATAACAGATAATATACAAAAACCACATGTCATCAGCGGGGATGGTGGGGCGTACAAAGGGGGAAGCTCAGCGCGGCAAATAATCGATAAGTTTTACAAAGCTACACGACGCACAGTGGTATTTTGGTGGAAAAAATCCATTTTTTCAGGCACCCAATTCTTATGTTTGACGGGTTTAGCATTGTTTAAATAAGAACAATTCATTACAGTTCTTTCCAGAATGGTCATTTTTATACTGAATACAAGTATCGAAAGTCAGAAAATGTTTTTTCACCAAAAATGATTGCAATATTTGTTAACTAGAGCAAACTTTTTTCCTAATAATTTTGTTTTAATTGCTTCTTTTGTTACTTTATATAAAAATATAGCACTTTTTCGACAAAATGAAAATCGATCAAGTATTGTTTAAATTATAAGCGATCAAAGAGGAAGCTACCTAAATACAAACTTTTCCCCTTTGATGGACAAAAACTTCGTTACCTCAGTCTACCTCCGTGTTCTAACTATATAGAAATGAAAGGTCGAGATGTCTTCTTTCGATATAAAAAAAGAAATTTTTGCCCGATATTTTGATTTAAATGACAAAAAAAGTAAAACAAATATACTTATAGGATTTTTTTGTAAAAGCTTTTTAATTAACACAATGGCAACAACAACTGATTAAACATCTTTGTAAAACAATAAAAATTATTGTAATGTTTACGAATATAGGCCATAAGAGACATTTGCAACAATTGAGTTTTTTTTTGCAAAGAACGAACTTTGGTTAAAAAGTATGTTTCGAAATGGTGTTAAGCAATGATGTCAATGGGCGATATAATTGTCAGACCATGCCCATTTCCAAAACACAATTTCTGTATCTTCTCAGATATAAATAGCCAAAAATTCAGTTCAATCTCTATATTGAAACCCATTTTGAAGCACTTTCCACACTTAAGTTTATATGGGAAGTGGGCGTGAAAGTTCACCGACCACGCCCATTTTCACAGCACCGTATCTACATCTCTTCAGATATAAATTACCAAAATTTCAGTTCAATATCTATATTGAAACCCATTTTGTAGCACTTTCTATGTTGAGTTTGTATGGGAGGTGGGCGCGAAATTGACCGACCACGCCCAATTTTGGAATTTTTCTTAATCTCGAGCTAAAAGTAAGTTTTGCTAAAATAGGTGATCCTCCGATAACTCCTATTTTTTTCCTCAATATGTATGGGGTCGTACCACTGTGCGACGGGGCGATACGATGACTTCCAAGAAAAGAGCGAGTGGAATGAAATTGAATTGTGAAAAACGAATGAAATACAATGAAATCGTTGAACACCAACACCAACAACAAGCAAAATATACTTTGGGTTAGTTCTCAATTCTGAATTTTGCCGAAAAATAAACGCTCTGTTGTTCTGTTTCTTGCGTAGTGGGTATGTCGATGAAAATTGAAACTGAGCAAGAGGGTCGAAGAGGGGCGGGGAGCATGGGTATTGCTGGCGAATTTATACGTTATAGAATTTAAAATGTTGCTAAAAAGTTCCTATTAATCCACTCCACTACACTCCCCGAGAAGAGTGAGCTTGTCGTTGCTGTCGTTCTTCTACCACAGCACAGCAGCAGTTGCCTGCCTTCATTTGCGCAATTTAGCGAGAAAAATTTTCAAAATTTTTGTTCTTCCGCACATCCCCATGTGTATATCTACTTTTCATGATATATATTTTTTTTTATTTAAATATACTTACGGCATATTTGCTGAGGTAACCATCGTGGAACCCACTTGAATATTCTTCCATTTCAAACATTTTTTCTCTTTGTGAATATTTTTGTAACACTTTTCTGTTTTTGTGTCTATTGCTTTGTATTTTTGATCAGTCTTCAAATGACACGAAACGGTAGCGCGCGGAACCGTTGCTTTTTAATTTATTTTATGCACACTCGAAAATATTAAGCAGAATTTTTAATGTTAATTTCTGTTTTTGTGATCTACTGCATTTACTTTTTATTGTACTTGAAAAACTGCAATATTTGTTTGGAAATTCGTTTATTATTGATCACATTTTCAAACTAACAAATAGGTATTCTTACTACTTAATACCATTTCTGGATGCCGGGCCTGCCTAGTTAGTACTTTTTTCGGGTTAAACGCGCCAAAGTTTTCACTCATTGCCCTTCACTACCTTTTTGTGCAGCTCGTAGGGGGAAAAAATATTGTACCTAAATGTATTTTTGTTTAGATTTTTCTTTCTATACACGCCGCCGTCGTTCGTCCGCTTTCAATTTTTCCAACCAGTTTTATAACCACTAGAATCGCGCTTAGCTAACACACAAAACGCACACCACTCGCATCTCATGCACGAAACCGTACTGAGAGCCTAACGTAACGACACGGGAACAAAACATAACCAGCTCTCATACATGTAAAGTGAGGAGAAATACACACCAACACATACAAAACAGCCAGCCACTGATGTATGCATTTCGAAATTGAGCATGAGCGACCAACAATGTGCTGTGCTATTTTTGCTGCATTTTCAAAATAACGTTCGCTTATTTCCTTATCATTTTATGCCGGCGACTTTTTTGTATTTACTCGTAATACGTGTGTGGCAAGTTCGTGTTCGCATGTATCTACATACAAACATTCTGCATTCATCTGAATTTTGAAGAAATGAACTGATAAGAAGTGTTCTAGTTCTCAAATCTGATTTTTAATACATACATAAGAGTACATGACTTACAAATCAAAAATGAATCACAATCTTGGACATTGTGTCCAAAACAATCTCTGAATTAAACAGCGAATACGTACATATGCAAATTAATTTGGAGATTTTTAAGCAGCAAATACAATGTTGGGTATCGGTCTGAAGCTGAATCTTATATTAATGAATACATATTTTACGGAATTAAAATATATTAACACAGATACGAACTGCTGAGACGGTAACTAAGTTGGTTTTAAAGCATCTTATGGGATGGGTAAATATATTTTCATACGAGTAGCAAAAATTGTTGACGAGTATTGCTCAGCAACATTTTTTGTTGCTAGAGATCAGATATGCGCAACACTAGTTTAGCAACATTGTATTGTTGCAAGCGACTAGGATACACAGCAAAGCTGTTTTTCTTCGCAACAAACCTGAGTATTAAATAATTGAATTTTCATATATTTTGTTCACAATAATTATATTTTTAAAGTAATATCTTACGAGTACGAGTGCATTATTATTAACAAGGCAAACAATTGTTTCGCAAATTGAAGCCAATTAGAATAAAAAAAATGCTATTATTCATCAGCAAAAATACAAAATAAAAAAGCGCCTTACTGCAAACTACAAATCTAAATATTTAAACAATTAACGTGATATAACAGGCGTGCGCATTTTATTTAAAATTTCTGGTGCACTCGACGTCGTTCCTTCTGTTGCAACAATGTGTGTGACTTCGTACGTTGTATTCCTTCACGTGACATAGCATCTTTCTTGAAACTTGGCACACTTGAAACTGGCGACGGAATGTGCTTGGCACTGGCTTTTTTGGTTTTGTGGCCCTTGTTCACGGCTAGGAAAAATTCTGTAGCACCTGAGCGTGCAAGTGGAGTTGCACCTAACGGCATCGTATCCTCGACAAAGAACCCAGTGCTGGTCCATAGTGGATCAGGTAGTATGGTTTTAGGTTCCTCAATCTGGCGCTTGCGTTTGCGCTTCTGCAACGACTTCGGTGTCTGAGTAGGCGGTATGTCCGAACTACCAGTTAATAGTTTGCGCACCTTGAAACTTGTTGTGCGTGGTGTAATGGGGCTCTCATGGAAACCGTTAGTAGCTGAGCTTTTAGGACTAAGCGGTTCGACGAAAACCGTACCAGTGGAAAGTTCGATTTTACGAGTTTTTTTCTTCTTCATTGGCGTAGCAAAATCTTCCACTACATCCCCAGAAAGTGTGTGAAGTTTACGCAATGCCCCAGCCTTTTTCTTCTCATCAACGACACGCAATTCTGAAACATAAAATTAGTCAGATAATTAGATAAAAATTGACCCAGCTATGATAGGGGAAGCAATACTTTTCTTTTTCTTTTTGGGTACTGGCTCTGCTGCATCAGCTGGTTCAGAGGACTCTTGACCAACATCTTCCTGATAATCTAGAATCAAGAAAAATACAGTTCAAATAATTATTGATTTTTTTATTATAGTAGTACAGAATTACCTTTAGTTTTATATTTGATGGCTGCATGAGTGTCCGTAATGGCTTCAAGAATTTCCACTGGCAGGCGCTTGCTTTCAACCTTAGCTTCTTCAATCTGGGTTATGTGGAAACGAAAAAAGTCATCTTTCAATTCAATGCTAATAAATTGTACAAATATAGATTATTGCTGTAGGAAGCATCACAGAATTATAGCAGTCTTACTCGACTTGACATACAGGGAAAACATGTTGGTGAGAATGGCTAAATTCATATATATTTTTTTTGTGGCTAGTGAGCAAATCGTCAAGTCTGTATGAATAAGGCAAGCTATGAGCCCAGTGGCTGTAGCAAGATCACATGACAATTACAGTTGACAACTATTATGCAAATATCAATGTGAAATTTTCAGTTTGTCCACCAATGAAAAGTTCAGGTAGGTTGGAGATGCCACGAACACTGATACAAAACCCTCCTCTTAGTGCTGAATTATGGTTAATTCCGATGCGAGACCCTTGTGATCTCGCCCAGATCTATCAATGTGTGACACTGGTATCTAAAACCAGCCTAATAATTTCCACATTTCAATGTGCCACGGGACCAAATTTGTTCAGATGGCATAAAAGGTATAAAAAGCGACAGAGGACAAGGGCTATGAGTTTCATAATTGGGTTGGGGGGTTGCTGTACTGGTAGCAATCAATTTAACCTCACCTTTGGTAGTTTATTTCTTTTCTTTCCTGGCACATTTAAGATTATATCTGCAGATGCCTTTAATGCCTGCTCCACGGCCAATTTGGTTTTTTCTGAAAGATAGTACGTATTTTAAGGTATATTTGAAAAGTTTTGTGGCAATAATATAGCAAACCTCTTCGCTTCAATTCTTTCTTACTAGGAAATGGCGTAGATGTTTCGGCATAATTTTTGGAAATCACCATTGGCTCCTCATCTCCCTCCTCTTCTCCTTTATCCTCTTCCTCCTCCTCTTCTCCTTTATCCTCTTCCTCCTCCTCTTTCTCGTTTTCGTCCTCCTCTTCCTCCTTTTGTTTCTTAGATCTCTTCTGTATTTTACCTTTATTCTATGAGAAAGGAATTGAAATTTAGAAATTGAGTACATTTGTGTTATGTTTTACGATATCATACCTTATTGTGGATGATGGATTTCGATTCCAACTGGCTGCTTTTCGCTTCGTTAAGTATTTCATTGCAGCGATTTAAAATTATGTCTATCTCCATTTTGGTCATACCCTGTGGTTTTTTGGAGCCTGGTTCTTTTGCTAAATCTGCATCCTGCTCTTTTAGTATTTTTAGTTTTTTGGACAAATGACGCTCATTACCGTCCGACTCAGGCATGTCCTGCGAACTCAAACTGATCGATGAACGCTTGCGTTTCATACTTTTCTTTGGCACTTCGTCATCTTCAACCTTTTCAACTGACGACACTGGAGGAGCACTTTCTTCACTTGGTTCACAAACGCCAACGGTTAAACGCTTCAACGGTTTTGCAGTCGAAGATTTAATGTGTGCATCAGGCAATGCTAACGATTGGCGTTGCCTTTTGGTTAAACTATGAGTCAATTTTTGTACGTGCGTTAGTTTTTCCAACTGCTTCTCATCTTCACTACTCAACTGTTGGTCAGTTTCTTTCGGTGCAGCCGTAAATTGACTCTTGCTGGTGGACGACTTCTCGTTTAATTCATTTTCTGAATCACTGTCGTCTGGCTCCTGGGGCTCTGAATAAGTTCTTTCCGTTCTTATTGTGGTCACCCCAACCGTAAATGCAACCCTGCTAACAATGGTACTATCAGTTCCCTTCTGCTCAGCGGTCGTAATTTCAGCCTCCGGATCTGAATCGGAATCCTTTGTTATAGTTTTTATAACTGGTTCGCTTTTATTTAGAGACTTGGCCAATTTTTCTGCTTTCTTAGTAGATGATTTTGTAGACTTCTCTCTCATAGCTCTGGCTTCTTCCAATTTTGATTTCTCCTTATTCCTTTTCATCTCAAGTTCAGATTCTGAATCCGAATCGGAATCCTTTGTAAGAGTTTTTATAACTGGTTCGCTTCTATTCAGAGACTTTGCCAATTTTTCCGCTTTCTTAGTAAATGATTGTGTAGACTTCTCTCTCATAGCTCTGGCTTCTTCCAACTTTGATTTCTCTTTATTTATTTTCATCTCAAGTTCAGATTCCGATTCTGAATCCGAATCGGAATCCTGTGCTGGAGATTTTATAACTGGTTGGCTTTTGTTTAAAGACTTTGCCAATTTTTCTGCTTTCTTAGTAAATGATTTTGTAGACTTCTCTCTCAGCTTTGATTTCTCCTCATTTTTCTCAAGCTCAGATTCCGACTCGGAATCACTTGCTGGAGTATTTATAACTGGTTCGCTTTTGTTTAGAGACTTGACCAATTTTTCAGCTTTCTTAGTAAATGATTTTGTAGACTTCACTCTCAGCTTTGATTTCTCCTCATTTATTTCAAGTTCAGATTCCGACTCTGAATCGGAATCGTGTGCTGGAGTATTTATAACTGGTTCGCTTTTATTTAGAGACTTTTCCAATTTTTCTGGTTTCTTAGTAAATGTTGTTGTCGACTTCTCTCTCAGCTTTGATTTGCCACCCTCATTTATCTCAAGTTCAGGTTCAGGTTCCAAATCTGAATCCAACTCTGAATCCTGTGCTGGAGCTTTTATAACTGGTACGCTTTTATTTAACGACTTTTCTGCTTTCTCAGTAATGGATGAGTTTCGAGACTTAGGTAATGATTTTAATTCGTTTTGCTGTGATTGAGACTCTTCTCGCTTAGCCCGGGCGACTTCTTTCGACTGTGATTTCTCGTTATTCTTGTCATTATCAGACTCAGTCTCTGAATCCGAATCCTTTGATAGAGTTTTTATAACTGGATCGCTTTTATTCAGCAATTTTATCGACTTTTCAGATTTTGCCGGAAATGATTTTCTAGATTTATTCAATGATTTCAAGTCTTTTTGTTCTGGTTGCGAAGATTCAACTCGCTTAGTTGTTTGTTTGGACTCAGCTTTCTCTTTATCCAGTTTTATCTCATTTTCTGATTCAGACTCTGAATCGCTTGTTGTGGAATTCGTAGCTGGATCCGTTTTATATCTATATTTCCCAAATTTATTTGCTTCCGAATCGTTCAGAATGGAATCATCGCTGGATTCATAAACCTCGGCTCTTTGGAGTGCGAGACTTTGGCATAGATCTATAGGACGTCTGCTTTTTGGACAACCTTCTTCCTCTTCACTGCTGCTGGTTGTATCAATCGCCACACTTCTAAACTTATTAGGCTTGTTCGGCTTAGAGACTTTTCCTACAGCTTCAATTGGTGTCTTACATTTCTCTGAAGAGCTCTGAATTTTTTGATCACTTTGCTCACTTTCCAATTTAGATTTCATTGGAGAGTTGGATTTTTTGTTACTTTTATCAATATTTTGTCTTACTCTTTCTGCAACTTTACTCGTTGCCTTCTGGCTAACATTCAACTCTGCACCAAGGTATTCTGCAAGCTCATCCTCTTCCTCTACATTATTATTCAATTGTTTATTTGGAGTTTTCAATGATTTACGTTCTGATTTGGTCGTAGACTCATCTTCAGATTTCTCTTCTTCCTGATCTCCCTCTTCTGATATATTAGTTTCATTGCTTTTATCTGCACTTTCGTTTTGCTCAACTATATTCCAAGAATCATTATTTTTGCTTTCTTCTTCTTCGTCTCCAGTATCCTCGCTGGAGTTAATGTGTAGACGCTTGTATTTATTCTTCTTATGGTCAGACGTTTCTGTCACATCCAAAAATTCCTCCCCCGAAGATGCTATAAACGAAGCATCATATTCACTACCATCCTCTTCACGACTGTCATCAACTTCGGTATCTACGCTGCCAAGAGATTCCCCTTTTTCTACTGCTTCATTTTCTTCTATTTCGCGCCTCTCCTCTTCAGTCATTGAATCTCCGCTGCGGTAATCATCGTTAACTTCCATTGCTTCGTTGTCCAAGAACGGAGATTCAGTATAAGCTTTCTCATATTCATCCAGTTCCTCGTCATCCTCAGAATCAAGAGGCAGACGCTGTGTGAAAGGTGATTTTTTCTTGACCGATTTACTTATGGCAATAAACTCTTCTTGATTATCCGGAGCAGATATATCCATTTCAATAGTATCAATTTTAGAACTTATTGTCGATTTGCCGGAGACCCCCTGACTCCATAACCTGGGAAATGGACCGGCATCATTTGTTTTTTCCAGCGTATCATCATCTTTATTTTCCAACTTATCGACTGCTCTAGTTGACTTCTTTATGGGTACTAATGTTGGTGAATACTTTTTACCCGATCTTAACGACCTAGTCGACGAGTCGTCCATATTCTCCATCTCTACACATGTGCCATTGAGGTCCACTTCCATCGGGTATTGTTTGGACTCTTGTGTCAATTTTGTTGGCTCTGATGTTGCTATTGGTGTTGAACTGTATCTAGTTTTCAACAACTTCGATTTATTTGGCGAACTCTCTTCCATAATCAATGGCTCTAAATCATCAATTGGGTTGTGGGTCAAATCAGGCGAGCATACAATCTCCTCGGCACTACGGTCTTCACTTGACTTGGCATTCTCCAAGTTCGCCATTACACCTTTGTTATTACTCTGAAAGCTTGTATTAATATTTTCTTTCGATAAATCCATTTCAATGCAGCTCTTGGTTTTTGTGTGGCCAGGAGTTTTCTGGTATATTTTCTTGGCAGAATCAACCATGTCGGAATTTACAAATGTAACAGATTTGGAATTTTCTGGAAGATGTTCATTGTTTGGCGCGTCCGTAAGTTTGGGGCCAATAAGATCTGCCATTTTTTCTGCTGTTATATTATTAAGGTTTATAACTTCTGTGATGACCACCAATGGTCTCAACTGTTTCAATGGTATTTCTTCTTGACTCTCGGCATCCTCTGGTTGAATACTGCCTTCATTTTTGTCTTTCACATTTTTTTCCTTCATTTCTACAGATTTTTCGACTTTCTCATGTCGCTCTTCTGGTTCTATTGTTTTTATTGGCGTCGATGGTGGTATCTTATTCTTACTACTTGTGGTGTCGTTATCTTCGCTTATATCAAGCACCATTACCTCCGGATCTTCCTCAGTTAGAGCATCAAACTTCAGATTAAGTGCCAATTTCGGTGTTGCCGTGGGCATAGTAATTGAATCATCGTCTGTAATTGAAATAGATCGCTTGCGAGTTGAACGTCTACGAGGACTCTTTATTTCCGGTGTTTCCGAACGGATCTGGGTTATGGTCTTCACTTGTGGGGGAACGGGTGTGCTAACAGAACTGCGACGAGTACGCAGTTTGTTAGTAGGAGTTCCTAAAATGAATTTTTGTATGAACACTTCGTTTTTATTTAATTATTGAATTGATATTAAATTTACCTGCTTCCGAAACTGAAGACAATTTCGACATCACTGGCGTATCTGAACGAGTCGGTGCATCGCTATCACCAGATACTAAACGTTTTCTGAGTGACCGAGTAACTATATAGTAAAAAAATAGGGTAATTACGTTAAATTAATAATTAATAACTATGGGGTAAAGTCATAGGCACATTTGCGGTAGACCGGAGAAGTACTCAAGCAAGAAAAGGAAAGGGGGGAGCAAACGGAATTTATAAAAGGGAAGGGAAGTGACACCATTCCAAACAGTTGCAGACCTTCTCAAATGTCTGTCTAGGTATAAGAAATGCACATTGTCCACTCCCAATACATCCGACTCTAAAAAACGCCTCCTCATTCTGGCAAAGACAACGAATATGGCCTAAAATGGTAGGAACATTTTTTTTCGATAAAACTTTTTACAATAAGACACATACAATTTAGAGGCCAAGGCATATTACCAGAAAATCGAATTGGGATCCTTTTGAAATTTCGTATTTTTCACTTCGCTGTCAGAGGACCGAATTTGTTGGGTCCTTTGAAGTTGCCTATTACTCAATTCGGTATAAATTTGTTTCGGATTTCTTATGCTAGTAAATTGAGAAAGTACTATAATACTTTCAGATTAAAGAACTTCTCAGTATTCCAACTCATAATAGCCAATGCGAAATAGGAGCGCATTGAAAACAAAGAAAGTGTTTATTTATTAGCTTGAAATTGAAACTGAGCTCTCTCTGAGCATAAACAAATTAGTCAACTGCTTGGTTTTCCATAGTACGTGTTCGCGTCCTTTACGCAACGAAATATCACATTTTACATCCTGTTCGTGGTTTGCCACAGCGATGCCTATAAAAAGTATCCGGGAGAGTGTATGTATCACTAGCTCGATGCAGTGATGTGCGGTTAAAAATGTGTAATAAGGCAATGATCATGTTCTACAGAAAGTACAAGGACAAAAAACGGATGTAGCTTAATGGTAAAGGGGGAACTATACTGAATATACGAAACAGCTTTGGAAAAGAAAAAGAATTGGGTTTGAGTACAGTTTCTATAATTTTATTGCAAGCATATAGCGAAGTTTGGTATCACGGATTATAGATGATGATGGCTACCATGGTACCCACACATTCAGCAATATAGTCGTATTCGGTTGAAATAATTTATCGAGAAAGTTTATTCTTCAACTCATTTAAACATATTCACTCATTCATTCGTTTTTTGGAATGGGTAAAATAACATGTTAAGGAATATTTGTGTTCTACGCTTAGTAAAAACTATTAATATACATAGAATGGTTCCAAGCATCTCATTTTGATTATAATCTTCTCCAATAAGTGCACATAAGTCGAAAGCGTGCACACCTTTAGTTTGGAAGAAGTCCTTACGCTGATAAGCAAGGCTCCATTATATAAAAAAGGAGCAAATTGTATATCCTTAATGCAAGTCACTTGTGCACCTAACCTACATTTGCTTTTTTCATTTCGATTCGTGTACACGAATTAGAATGGCACAGAAATATTGTTTTCAATTAACTACATGGAAGATTACCGGCTCACACAAATTTTTCGGCTGATAAGTTTTCTGTTGCTAAGACAGCAGCCTCCCTCATATAACGAAAAGGAAATGAGGTGACGAAACAGCTGCGCGACACAAAATTTCGTTTGCGTTCTAACTGATGCGGTGTAATAATTTCCTTCTCTTAAGCCGACAAAAAACGTAACACCAAGAATATGTGCCGCAATGGCACACAGAATAACTTCACATCCTTTCTTGGCTTGGTACCACTAACTTCTAACCAGAGACGTGCCTCATTTCCAAGCAAATTCCAGTTGCATACTTACGTTCACTTTCTATGTCTAAAAGTCATGTAATTAATGCAAATCGCAAAAATGCACTCATTTATTTAAATATATACTACGACTCCACACCCTTTTACCAGCTTTTTTCGCTTTAAAATTTTTCAATCTGAAAATTTCAATTTCGCTATGACAGAGCAAATAAAAAGGTTATATTTTTTTTAAATTACAAATCCGAGGAGGCCCGACGACGACTTGCAAAGAAACCACCCGAAACGACCAATTTCTTAGTCCTTTTTGCCTTTCACCTTTCTGATTTTAAAACTTACCTCGAACACCATCTGCTTCATCCTCTAAATGTTCCATTCTTTTTCTTATTAAAATTTGTAAATTACTAATTATATTATCACTTTTATTAATCAATTTTCTTTGCACAGGCAAATTAAGAATTGGACGCCAAACTACGTTTCACATGTGCTCCTTCGCTATTCAATACCGAATAAAAATGTGCATACGACGTAGCGGCGTTTGAAAAAACAACTCAAGTGTAGCGTCGTTTGTTACGTTATGAAAATATTTCTGTTCAGCAGTCTACGCAGAGTTGAAAAGAGTAGTACAAAAATAGTTTAGGAAAAATTCGGTATCAGCGTTTGGCAAAGCCTACTTATTAACTTTTTTTTTATGGGAGGTATTGAATCACAGTATTTTTCGTTTGACTTCATTAAATAAATCATAGACTACTGCGTATGGTACAATTTATAGGTTTAAAGGCTCAGTTAAGGTGAGCACGACAAGTATGTTTGTGAGATCGGTTTGAAAGTGATTCACCACACACGACAAACCGATCGTTCAAACTTCATTCTATTCTTGAGCGTTGTGGAGGCAATATAAATGCGCAAAACGCGGATGATGTAATTGCACTTTTAGTTATTTAAAAAACGATAATTTCCTTTGCCCGAGTATTTACTGCACAGCACACATTTGCTTCACATATTATTTATTCATTTAATTCTTTAATGTTCAAATTTCACAAATATTACAATTGAAAAACTCAATTTGCATATTTGTTTTGGTCGCATTTTTCTATACATCAACTTTTGACAGCTAATGGGGGAAAATTGGTTCAAAAAATTTGTTCCTCCAGTCACCATGTAAGTAAATTCACCTTGGGTTTAACCGATAAGAAAATCATTAACAAGTAAATGCCAATGAGATTGTCGCATCATGAGCGGAATGGTGTGTACTCTGTCAAAATTACAACAAACACATTGAATAAAACAACCTGATTGGACCTGACGAATTATACACACACAAACGTTTCATGAACGTTGAAAGACACCAAAACTGTCAGATTTGTTATATAGTGCAGGTCAGGGCACACTTATATAGTTTTTATTATTAGTATTCCTTAATGCTCCCTTGTGGTGGTGGTGTTCACCAACTTACAGTGAACATTTGACTGCATATGTAACTGAGACGGTCTATTTAAAATTGGAACATCTAGAAAAACTCAGTAGGTATTGTTAAACATCTAGTTCCCTTGAAATATTGTTTATACAGACAAAATGAGAGCACATAATTCCAGAGATACCCATAAATAATAATAATTGTATGTCATTTTGCTCGGATGCTGCTGTTTATTTGAAAACAAATGAAGTTGCTAATTATTGAATTTGGCGAAATAGTGTAAATTGTTCTATAAAGCCGCCACTGTCATGCAATGTGTTTTCATTGTACTAATATAATTTCGCTAATATCCTCTTTAGGAGATTGAATTCTTTATTGGTATATATTGCAAATAATAATTAAATGATATAAATAGTTTTTATATATAATGAAGATGTCAAAAACATGAGCAATTTAATTCGATACAAATAAGTTTTCCACTTACGTATTACGTAAGCGAGCATATGATTTCGTTACCGACCGAGCTGAAAATGCACTCAGAAATTCGGAGTAGATAAACAAACATTTATCGCTCCACACCAATAGTTGTTTGCTTTATAATTAGTTTACAAATCATCAATGTACATCCAGGTCTTACTAATTTTCGCTCTAACCGGTTGTGTCCACTTAGATTGTGGCTGCAACCAATTGAAGAGAGAGAGCACAATCGTAGCCGATATCCAAGATGGCAATGACGTGTGTCAAAGTAAACCGAGCACCCAACATTATCGAGATTATTACCCTGAAGAATCTGCTCCGGTGGATATGTCGTTGATACCAGGCGGAGAATTCCTTATTGGTACTGATCAGCCCAACTTTCCGGATGATAATGAGGGTCCCGAGCGAAAAGTGAAACTACAGGATTTCTATATTGACAAATACGAGGTATCTAATTTGAAATTCAAGGAATTCGTGGAGGAAACCAACTACATAACCGAAGCTGAAACATTTGGAGACAGTTTCTTATTTAAAACGCTACTGTCTACAGAAATGCAGAAGGAGTATGAAGCTTTCAGAGTTGCTAGTGCACTCTGGTGGTACAAGGTGAAAGGTGTTTCTTGGAAACGGCCAAATGGACCGAATACTGATTTAAATGGTATGTTTCCCCCATTAAATAAAACACTAATATGTTAATGTTTTCTCAATGCAGAACTGTGGGATCATCCAGTCGTTCATGTGTCATGGAATGATGCTCGCGCTTATTGTAAATGGGCTGATAAGCGTCTGCCTACTGAGGCAGAATGGGAGGCAACTTGTCGCGGTGGCAAAAAACGAAAATTATTTCCTTGGGGGAATAAATTAATGCCTAAAGACGAACATTGGTGGGAATAATGCAAACAAAAATATCTGAAGCTTCAACAATTTTACTTTTAGGTTGAATATTTGGCAAGGAGAATTTCCTGACGGCAACACTTTAGACGATGGATTTGCGACTACTTGTCCGGTGAATATGTTTCAACAAAATGACTACGGTATATATAATATAGTAGGAAATGTGTGGGAATGGACGGAAGACTTGTGGCAACCCGGGGATAAAGACCCTAATGCAAACCGCGTGAAGAAAGGCGGTTCATATCTCTGCCAAAAGTCTTATTGCTATCGATATCGTTGCGCAGCACGTAGCCAAAATACGGCTGATAGTTCTGCAGGCAATTTAGGTTTCCGGTGTGCTAAAACCGTAAATAATTATGCTTGATTAGATTGTATACTATCTTATATAATAAATTTATATACAAAAACTCGCAGTAATTTAAATTATTGAACCATATTTTGCTTTGCTAAATCTGGATTGAATTGACTATTATACTTTTGTACTATGCGTGGGAGTGGGGGCATTTTTGATTTCTTTGTAGGCACATCTTTCTCCTTTGGCGCAAGTAATGCTTCCTGGCGTGCGCGTTCGGCCGCTTCTCTGCGCAATCTCTCTTGACGCAGTTTGTGTAATTTTTCTTTCTGCTGCTGCTGTTCTTCGTCTGCAATTGACGTGTAAACTGAGTGCCGTTTCTTTTTTCCCTTATCAGTATGTTTAGACTTTTTATGATGCTTTGATTTTTTGTGTTTTTGTTTTCCGGGTTTTGTGTGTTTTTCTGAATTATCCGATCTTTCAGCGATTTTCTGGCGTTTAATCTCCACAATGGATGGAGATGCTATTGTTTCCTCAACTAACTTTCGTTTTCTATCAATCTCTGCCTTATTTGGGAGTGAAGTAGTGGGTTTGTCTGGTGGCAAGAGTGCATTAATTAATGTCAAAGGATCGTGAGAGTATTTCTTTTTTAGGTCCTTTTCGGATATTATAATGTCGCCAACTTGAGCACGTTTAGGTGCCACTTCGTACCAACTTCGCACTTTCAGAGCCTCATTGGTGTCTTGACCCAGATACGTTAGGTAACCAATTTGTTTCTCATACTTCTCCTTTTCCTCTTTCTTCTCCTTTTCCAGGTCTTTATTAGTGGTTTGAACGTGCGTTTTATAATCAGAAAACAAATCTACATGTTGCTTTTCAGAAGTGTCAGCGACATGATTTACTTGTTCTGCGGATGCAGTTGCGCTCCGTTCGGCGAGGCCAGATTGTTTCCTTAGGAAATTTATACGCGCCTCACTCTCCTGTAGACATAATTTTTATCAGTTAATTGTACAAATATGGAAGAGAATAATTACAGCATATTCCAGTTGCTCCTTGCGCTTCTGCTCCTGCACAGCAGCTTCAGCCTCGTCTCGCCGGACTCGTGCTATGTTGTCCTTCGTACGCACGTGCCATCTTTAAAATTAAAAAGTTTAGTAAATCTTACTTGATGAATATTTAAATATAGAAATACCTCTTCTTTGGCAAAATATTCATTACACCGAACTTAATAAAATAAATTTATGGGTAAACAAATTGTGGTCAACTGAAACAAGCAGCTGAACAACTTTCCGCAATCAGATGTTTTGTTGAATGAATCAGAAGTGAGCAAATTGCTAGTGTTGTATAACGGAAAAAAATTGTATGGTGCGAACTAGTGCGGCCAAACACGATATAAAAAATTCGATTTTGGCCGCACTAATTCGCACCAATGACATTTATATGTATTATTTACGTTCGTGGAAATTCGTTTCTTTTGTAATTATTGTTTCATTGCGTTAATAAATTTAAATCCCTTCTAGTCTACATAATTTTAAAATATGTAGTATCTCTTCTCTCCCATTAACATTGCGCAGAAAAGCAAGTCATTTATCCCGAAACAGATACATTTATTCTTTGAATTCCAAGGCTACTGAAAAAGGCCAACTAATAGTTATTCATAGTAAGCCCATCTTTTTCTAGAAATAGCTTAGTTCAAATACAATATATTATATACTGTATTTGAATTATATTCCTACTCTTTCAATACACATCCAATCAAATTCCTTATTTAATCGTATTTGCATCCAACTTCATTTTGCTACAAGGTTTAAAAAACGCAATAGACGCAAGAACATTTGTATCGGGCTTTCTAGAAATTACTTTCATTTCGAGCGAAATCTTTGACTATGGCGGTTGGAAAGAATAAGGGACTCACTAAAGGTATAAAAAAAGTTGGCAAAAAGAAGGTTGATAGTTATTCGCGTAAAGACTGGTACGATGTAAAAGCACCGAATGTATTTGCTGCTCGCAACATTTGCAAAACTTTGGTCAATCGCTCCCAAGGTTTGAAAGTTGCATCTGATTTTCTAAAAGGCCGCGTGTTCGAAGTCTCCTTATCCGATTTGCAAAAGGATACCGACTGTGCCCGGTCTTACCGTAAGTTTCGTTTCATTGCTGAGGATGTGCAGGATCGCAACGTGTTGACCAATTTTCATGGCATGGATTTGACTTCGGACAAGTGCCGATCCCTAGTAAAGAAGTGGCAAACTTTGATTGAATCTACTACTGATGTAAAGACCACAGATGGGTACTTGTTACGTATATTCTGCATTGGTTTCACCGACAATGATCCGCGATCACACCGCAAAAAGTGCTACGCCCAGCAGTCTCAGGTGCGTCGTATCCGCCTCAAAATGAACGAAATTATTAATAAGGAGATAATCTGTGCCGATTTGAAGGAAGTTATGAACAAGCTGGTCTTTGACTCCATTACGAAGTATATTGAAAAATCATGTGGACGCATATATCCGTTGCATAATGTATACATTCGCAAGGTAAAGGTTCTTAAGAAACCACGTTTTGATTTCTCGAAGCTTATGGAATTGCATGGTGATGGTGGCAGTGGCAGCAAGAGCGAAAATGCGGTCTCACCAGAGGGCGATGTTGTTTCCAGGCCCGACTTTTATGAGCCGCCAGTACAGGAATATGTATAAAGAAAACAGAATTTAATTCAAACAAAAAATGTTTCCTTAAAAATTACTTTAATATTAATTCAGATATTCCTGATAAAAGAAATTAAAATGAATAAATGAAATACATTTTGTCTAACAGTCAGATACTTTAGTTATTGAATAGAAAATTATTTATATATATTTTTTAAAATTTTCATATATTTATGTAGAATGGATTGCAATTATTTTGAAGGCAAGACCTCATTTTGTGTTCACGTATCATTGCATTGTGTGAGTGCTTCGAAATATGTACATATGTATGTATGTATATAGAACACCAAGTAGAACAATATATATTGCGTACATATCTACATATATTTCTAAGCATTATATTTAAAATTCACCAATTTGAAAATTTCAGTTTTTTGATACCCTTTAAATAGAAGGGGGTAGGCCGTAGAACCGCCGAAGAAGGAGGTCTCCAAGCACTCAGATGCCCATTGTACTGTAAATCTTCACATATGTAACTATAATAGGTAACATTGTAATGGTGATACTGAGCATGTACGAACTTCCATTTAGTCGTATCCCCGTATATTAAAAATATATGACAAAACTAAATGCTACATTTTACAGCGGGTGTGGAAAAGATTTAAATAATTTATATTAAAACCCCGACAGAACCCCTGAACTTAATCTTTAATATTCCCTTTGAAATTTCAGTAGTGCCGATAACTTTTTATTGGAAAATAAGTGCAATATTTAAGAAATATGCATAGTTACGCATATGCAAAATATCGTAGATTTTGCTGTGGCTGTTGTAATAATTTGGTTGGATTATCGGGGGGATAAAAGGGTGAGTTTGTTCCCAGGAGCAGGGTCCTAATAAAAGTGTGTATTTTAATATTGAGAGAAATGTTCCAATTGAAAATTCTAAGTATTGCCAGATGTTTGTTAGGTAATTTAGAAAGTTTTTAGACACTCCAAATGTGAGGGCGCGGCTGAAAAAGAATAATTGGAGAGAATTATATTTGTATATTTAATTTCAGCCGCTCTTTACAACCCCACAGTCATCATGCTTTTAACTAGGGAGCCCACAACAACAATTTCATTAAATTAGAATATCAGTTGAATTGTCGATTAGCTGAAAATAACTTATTGCTAAAAAAAATTTAATATACGTTAAAAGTGAACAAGAAGAAGAGTATCTCCCCTTGCGGTCACCTAATAAGTGCGTCCTGCTTTTAACATATTAGGCTGTTTCAAGGTGAATTTACTTACATGGTGGCTGCAAGAACAAATTGTTTGAACCAATTTTCCCGACGTAGCTGTCAAAATTGAGTTTATAGAAAAATGCGATCAAAACAAATGTGCAAACAATTGCAAATAGAGTTTTGATTTGAGTGAATAAGAGTTTCTTAATTGTTATTTTTATGAAGTTTGAACATTATGAAGAAATTATGAGTCTATTGAACTATTAAATATATTTTATGTGAATTGTGTACCACTTTAAGCAGCTCTTAATGCATTTCTGCATTCCTCTCAATTTCGTTTATTTTGAACAATAGCTAATCAGAGATTCCTTGTGTTTGACATTTCCGGAGGTACGAAATTCACCTTGCAGTCACCTTGAACGAAAGACTCAACGATTGAAGGTAGGACCAAAATAGACGAGACGTAACGATAGCCATTGGACGAACGTCTGCACTCGTTATGTCGATTTTGACATTTAACCCAAAATGTGACGCCATCAAACGCATCGATGGATGGCTTTTTACATAAATTCCGAGCTCATCCCCCACAGCGGCGATTAAATTGTAGCAAAATTCCGTCATTTTAATTTTAATTTCTTTAAAAAACAACAATCGTGTCAACAAAGAAGAGGTTATGACGAGTAGCAGACGTTTGCAGTTCGGTTCTTACGGAACCGATCGTCACGTCTAAATGTTTCGTTCAGTTTCGATCAAATACGTATGGCCATTTTGGCTATTTACCAAGGTGAATTTACTTACATGGTGGCTGCAAGAACAAATTTTTTTGAACCAACTTTCCCTCAGTAGTTGTCAAATTTGAAATTATAGAAAAATGCGATCAAAACAAATATGCAAACAATTGCAAATTAAGTTTTGATTCGAGTGAAAAGGGTTTTTTAATTGTTATTTTTGTAAAGTTTGAACATTATGAAGAAATTAGGAGACTATTTAACCATTAAATATATTTTATATGAATTGTATGCCACTTTAAGCAGCTCATGTATTCCTCCATTCCTCTCAATTTCGTTTATTTTGATTGCACATTGCTTCTGTTTGACAATTCCGGAGGTACGAAATTCACCTTGCAGCCACCATGTAAGTAGATTCACCTTGGCTATTTACATTGAATCACATGGGCTTGAACTTACTCGTCACGTTTCGTCTCGTCAATTTTGGTCGGCCCTTGAGAAAAACTTAGTAGTTGAGAACTACGTCATCAGCAGTAGAGAAGTTCTCTACTAAGTTACAGAAACGAGCTATTGGTCCCAGAAACAAAGTAAGAGGAATTTTAAATTTGCTTTGCTAATATGAGAAAATCTAATTGACTTCTCTGAAATTAATTGATTACAATTCCAAAATCAAGCACAATAATCAGCTGAATAAAATATAAGAAATTTTAAGGGTAAAACTTTATTCATTCAACTGTAAAATAAATATACCCCGCTTTTATTTAACTTAATGTTTCGGTTTCTTTACATAATTCCTCCAATCGGAAATATATAAATGTTGCACTGAAGAAAATTTGGAATGTTTTCCCTGTTACATTGTCATAAAAAATACAAATTTGTTACAAATTTAAGAAATCTGTTTTAGAACTAAATTTGGAGATTCAAATGGAAATTTATGATAATTTCGGATTTTTACAATATAAGCCAACTTGCCCATACCCATAGACTATTAAAAAAAATGATGATTTTTATTTAGACTATTTTTATTTTCTTAAATTTGGCAGCTAAACAAAACAGAAGTAACATCTTTAATTTTGTAATTTTATTATATAAGGTAGAAGAGAAAAATATTTAAATAGTATTTTATTGCTAAATGTGGGTGCCTCGTAATTTTTTCAAATCGTACGAGTATATCAAAATAATTAAAAAATTCGTGCCAGTTAGTTCGATTTACACACATAATAATTTTTCACCCCTTCTATTGAGGAAGCAAAAATAAAAAAATCGGTTTCTGATCGAAAATATATTTTATTGAATATTTCAAATATCGTTTTTTGACGTTATTTCATTTCATTATAAATATAATTCGTAGAAAAATTTGAAATGAATTAATCGAATAACGATTCCGTTCCCATTGAAATTGCCAAAGTTTTATTTGCAATTCAAAAATAACGACTGTTGGAAATTTTGACAAACATTAAAATTTCCCAGTTATCTGCGAACAGAGCAGCGAGCCGCGACAGCGAATGTTATTAAAATTTCCCAGTAATAAAAAATAAAATAAATAAATATCATAAATAATGGGCACAGCGTAAATGAGTAAAGACGTAGAGGTGCAGAAAACGAAAAAATCTTGGTGGAAAAGTAAATTTAACGTGAAAAAGTTTGCAATAAATTGCGAATTAATTGCTGATAATTACCATTTCCACAACGGCATATCGAATTCCAATGAAATAATGGCCGCGGATCAGCATATATTAAAACAAGATGGATATCTAGATGTGGGCAGTGGTTCGGTTGAAAATTACGGCGCTGGTGGGACACCCGTCGAGTCTCGTAACATTGCCTATCATCCGCATTTGAATGTGATTCTGGTCTTTGACTCCGTCAATCAAGTTAAAATTGTTGACGTACATTCGGGTGTCGTTCTGCAGACCTACCATCTCGGAGGAAATAATGGTAACTATAATTGGTATGGGAGGGTTTAATTGGGGTCATGCAAGCATAAATAGAGTCTCATATTGCTGAGTGGGGAAGCACAATTCTTTTTTTATTCGCATTTTTCCGCATATCTATATAGTAACTGCTATTTGTGCAAGTGATGCTAATCATTTTGGAGACTGATTTTTTTCGGTGGTTTCTCACTTTTCCATACGTGTTTTTCTCTATACCAAAATGTCCTTTTACCTTTTGGTATTTAGTTTTGCTATTTTTATTTTATTGTACGCATTTTGTGTCGTACTTGCGTGCGTTTGCATTTGTTGCATTGCATTTCCCTTTCGTTTGTATTTTATTTTCGCAGAATTTTCACCGAGTACAAGTATGTACATTGCGACAGGGGTGTCAAACATATTTGGGTGGTGGGGGCCATTTTCCCGTTTGCACAAGTGCAATCGGCGCATGCAGGATGCACACACATAGAACAGCAACAATAACAACAACAACACCAACACAAGAGCTTTTCCGTTACACGGACCTAAAGCATAGACAGGCATATTTTTCCTTTGATTCGTTTTCCCCCTGTTTCGTGGTTGCAGACATACGCCGTTTTTAGTGATATTACATATATTTTTTGTATTTCACAACTTGTGAAAACTTTTGAAGTTTTCATGTCAAAGTATCTGATTTTTTGTTCTCAACATATAATCCTTCCCATTTTTCGGATGTGTCCAACCTACCTTCCTTTTTTCTTTGTTGCTAAGCAAATGGAAATTATTAATAAATTCTTACATACCTCAACAAACGGCGAGGGGGGGGGGCACTTACTTCTGGTCGCGTAGCCAGAAGGTCTATCAATAGTCGCGACACATTTTGAGTGCAAATAGCCTCTGTTTATTTGAAACTAATCTTTTATTTACCCTGCTTTCAGTAATGGAATTTTTTTAAACACTATTATTAATGTTCTATTTTTGCTTAACCGGACTCATTTTAAAGAATTTTTGTAATTGCTTACAGAGTCTGATGTAAACATAGCTGGGCGCTATATGCCATTGCAAGAGAAGATAATCCTTTGGGATGGGCACAATTTGGGTTTTCGTGGCGATTACAACGGTGTGCTCCTGTTGGACACCATTTTGCAGCCTCCCATAGTACAAAATGACGATCTTATTAGATTGGAGTTATTGTTATCCGAGGCAATAATCTTTCAAACATGTATCAAAGATCTCGAGCAAGAAGGTTTAGAGTGCCCTTGCGATGTTACCAATGAGCTAATCGAGAAAATCGAGAATGCCCAAGCAAATGCAAAGAAAGGCATTAAAGCACAAAGGGTAAGGAAACAATATTTAATCATCTAGCGTGCTTGGTGATACGAATGTGATTTGTATTTAAATGTCGTTTGCTTTTGTTTTTACAGTGGAGTAGCATATGCTTGGAGGTATCGTATTCCAATCTCAAGTTGGTTGCTAACAATGCAGTAATATTGTTGAAGCGACTTGAACGGCACATTCCTGCCCTGGCCATAGCCTCAGCAATAAATGAGCGTCTGACCGATTTGCTATCGGGCTCTCGTTTACCAGATCTGAGTTGGCACGGCAATAGTTTCCAGCGTGTGTTAATGCATTCGGAGTCTGTGCGACGGCAAACGTTTGAAAAATGGCCTCACATGGACTATAAATGGGCGCTGCCCGATCAGATGGCACAGGCCGGCTTTTACCATCAACCGTCGTCGGCGGGTGAGGATCGGGCCATGTGCTTCACCTGCAATGTGTGCTTAGTGTGCTGGGAGAAGACCGACGAGCCTTGGAGCGAACACGAGCGTCATTCGCCCATGTGTCCGTTTGTGAAAGGCGAGTACACGCAAAATGTACCACTCTCTGTCACATATGCCACGAACCCCGCTATTGCTGCCCAGGGAATGGGCTTCGATATTATTTCGAACAGTGATTACGCAAATGTTCTGTGCACCAGTTGCTCAGAAACCGGCGATATAAGCATTTGGAGCATTGAACGTCACCTTAAGCAAATGTACACCTTCAATATAGCCACACTGATGAAGGACATTTGCGATGAGGGCTACGAATGGGCGCGTGTCACCGCGATTTGCGTACTGCCCAATAGGCGAGCACAAAGCAAGATTAACGCCATGAATGCCTCACACTCAGGCCCCGGTGGTGGTGGTGGTGGTGGTGTTGTCCCCAGTTCGTTGGGCGACGCCAGCTGCACATCAACTTCTACACTACGAGCTGGAGTAGTGGGTTCCAAAATTGTTCTTGGTATGAGCATACAACAGAGCACCGGCGAGTATTCGTTGCGTATGGTGGTGCTAAGTGTTGTGGAAAGTGATCGAGCATCGGATAGTGTCGAAAATGGCAATGCCGAAGGTGGAGATAGCAGCAGCCAAAAGGATCAACCTGCTAGCAGTGGTGGATATATTTCATATGGTATTAAAAACACGTGTATTAATATTCATCTCATTTTAGGTGGCGGAGATGGCAGCAGCGGAGACCTCGGCGACAAATACGATCCGCAACGTAACGATGATAACAAACTGTCGACGATATTTGAAAAATATGCCGACAGCTTCGACAGCAATGGCTTTGTATCCGGACTTATTGCGTTAAAGAAAAATGTCGGCGGCTCTGGTGATAAATCCGACACGTCTACTCTCAACGATCTGATGCTCGAAAGTGAACTCATTAAAATGGAGAATATATGCGATTTGACTGACTTAACGCAACTAATGGACAAATCGCAAGATTGCCCTGTGGACGCCGTCAACAGTGCCATATCGTTAAGTTCAAATGGGACTGAGATCGAGATGGACACAAATTACTTTAAAGAGAAACTTCTTGCGGCCGCCCAGGTGGCACAGCAAAACAACAATAACAATAATAATGGCACCAACAATAACAATGCCAACTTATTACCTAAAATTACTGTGAGCGAAGAAATTGATTGCATAGTCGAAAGCTGCACCAGTGTGAAACGCATGAACGCTCTGGCTCCAGGAGCAGACATGGGTGGTAGTGGTGGTGGTGGCGAGCGTGAAGTGGTCGAAATTGCAGAAATTCTACCAACGAATAAAAACTGCAATCAGTTGCTGGTGAAATTACTGAAGACTAAAGCTCCAAAAGAAGCGGCTAGTAAAATTATCATGGCCACAGTGGAGGAGGTAGAAGAGGACCCTGTTAATGGTAAGTAGTGTGTTACATATTAATTATTGGTCTAAATATATATTGAATTTAATATTGATTAAAATATAATTTATTTTCTGTTCGTGCTTGTTTTCAGACCACACAAATTTGAATTCTGAAGCGGTTGCTGCTCAGCTCTTGCTTTTCGATTGTATCGATTCAGTTATCTCCAACGAATACACGGTTGGGGTGACATTTAGTCGTGCAAAGTGCCCTCAACAGCTGTGCATTATGCCCAATATCCAGGTAAATGCTGACAGTACCCATTTGCAAGTCGATCGAAATGCTGCGAAGTGCAAAGCTTTGTGTGTGATATGTGCCGATGGCACGATGGAGGTGTATTCCCTGGTTGACTTTCAACGCATCACCGCCATCCAAGAGGAAGGCGAGCATTTCGTATCCGTGGCCTATTGTCGCAGTTTGGATCGTTTATGTGGCTGCACACGTAATGGATCGCTTATTTTCTATTCGCTCAATGATGCAGACAATGAGTCGGGCGACGAAATGCTCGAATTTGAAGGAGAAGGCATATCCACGTTGTTGACGGCGAACAACGCCAACGTTGCTGTACACACGGATGTCACTGTCACTGATGGCATGAGCGGCAAAGTCTCAGCCGCTTCTGTAGCTTCGGCTGTTGGGGCTGGTGGGGCAACTGGCACTACTGACGCTGAACATAGCTACTTAGAGTCGCGACTATTAAGTACACCCAATCCTACCATTGATTGCAGTACGCAGACCATTTCAGCTGTTGGCGGTGGAGGACCTCAGTCCTCGCCTTCGCAATCGTCTATTTCAATTGGCAGTGCTGGATCGAATCTGTTGGCTTACAAAAGTGGCGATTTATCTTTGGACGAATTGCGTACTCTCTACGATCTGACAATGTTCGATGAGATGTTGACTACATATACCGCTGAGGTGCCCAGTTGCTGGAATGATTTAGTACAGGCCCAGAAGCAACGCAAGCAGCCGCAACATTTGCGCCATGGCGACGATACGCAGTACACGCGGACATGGCGTTTGCATAATGATGCGTAAGTTAGACAAACTGCAATTCAAATGGCGAATAAAATAGTAATGTTCAAACCATATTCTTTCTTTTGTAGCACAACTTGGGATGAACACATCATTGAACTGAATCTCTCCCAGCCTGTTAGCCTGGGACATATTGATTTAAAATTTACGCTATATCAGCAATGCCATAATCCTGCAGCTATTCAGGTTACTTTACTAAAGCAAAATACCAGCGGCTTTGGTTATCGCATGAAAGGTCCCCATTCCGGCTATAAACACAGCACCGCAGATGAGAACAACGATGCGTCTACCACCAATTGTCAGGGTAGGTATTTCAAAAGTGAAACAAAAAGAAACACTTTATTTAAATTGCACATGTCAAGCCACGGTGCCCGTAGATATATTTTGCATTCATTGCCGATATCGCACGGGGATATCAATGACATATGTAAAATGTAAGCCCGAATATCCGAAGGCAAACCGAAAAGGGTGCTAAAACTTGAACTAAGCGTGGACGCGTGCATTGCCAGCCAAGGAGGAATGCTGGCAGAGGGTGAATGACGTGGACTAACTGACTTTTGACGACTTAGCCCAATTCATTACTGAGCTTTTTCATATAATAAATGCATTACTCTTCAAACTTCATTCAGCATAAAAGCACATGCTCAAAGCTCGCCACAAATACTGCAAGGCAAAAGGACCGTTTGACAAAACTGAAATGAATTATTTTTATTGTTTTTATTATTACTATTATTATCTATCATATTATTATTATTATATTATTTTTACTATCATATTCTTATTATGACTATCATATTATTATTATTATTACTATCATATTATATTATTGGGTTAACACACCAGGCCTAAGGGTATCAAAGAATCTGCTAGGGACATACCACTTAAAAAGATTCGAATCACTCATCAATCTTTCTAAGAATAATTTTAGGATGATGACAGGCCTACTCACAGGACTCTGTAAACTGAACTCACATATGGTGAGGATGGGGGCACCTTGGAAGGCTTCTGCAGATTCTGTATGGAGGAAGAGGAGACACAATTTCCGGCTCTCATGCATACTAGCAGGAAATACTTGGGATTCTTCCAAGGCTCTGCCAGTGATGTGAAACTTGTCATTACGTTTAACCAGAGGATAGGACTCAAAGAAGTACTTGAAACCTCTGATGGGGCACAATACATCGAAAGGCCGCGGTGTTTCAATTCCTCTACACAATAATAATAATCATATTATTATTAACAATCATTTTATTACTATACCTTGCCCCACAATTAATTATGTTATGTCTGCAATGGATTGGAGGAATGAGTTCTAGCAACTAAGGCATTCGACTCGAAGTTCAAAATGTTTAGAAAAAAGCATTTTTAGTCCATACATTAGGCTCAGTCCTAAATTTAGGCTCAGAGCCGACTTTTATAACACAGAATATAAAGGAAGTTTTTGATATTACCCTGACCTTCGATCATTTTGCGTGTAATGTAAAAAGATGAAGATTTTCGAATGAAAATTCCTACTCTGACCATCGTTATCTAGAATTCGAATTGAACTTTCCAGTATCTCCAGTTAAGACGTATAGAAATATACGGAGAACGGACTGGGGAAAGTATAGGAATACTCTCAGGGCCTCACTGTCAATGTAATCCCCCATCTGACCCCACAGACCCTTTTGAATTAGGTGCGGTGTTACGCGGTGGTATCACAATGGACCCATGGTGGTCTGAGTGAGTTGGACCGTGGACCGGCTGCCACGATAACCTAACCAAACCTAGTCCATACCCGGCACAGGATTTGAACCCGCGAGCCCACGTGTGAGAGTCTAGCATGCTTGCCTGACTTGCCTGACTTGTCTGACTGAATGAATTAAATTGCATGAATGAATTTTTATAAATAAGGAACTACATCTTTCGAGGACATTATAATTTATATAAATAAAATTTATAAATATTTTTCTTTTGCACTTCCTTATATTCCATAATATAAACAAATTCCTTAAATATTCCAGGGAGCAATGAAAATCCAGTGCTAAGCGAGGAGTATCTGCAAACCCATAATGCGGAAATATTAGTGGGACCAATCGAGTTGTCGTCCTGCGTAGATCTGTGCGACCAAGGCGGCACAGTGACACTAACGTCGCCGAAACTGTTTAAAACACGTACACGCAACTTTTTGCTGCATATTAAGACAATGAACGATCCGTGCAAAGAGGGCCAAAATAAAACGCGTGGTGAGTTGCTTGTATTTGTTGCTATTGTGTTCCTTACATTGTGTTTATATGCATAAATCAATTCAGCATTTATTATTATTATTATTTTCTCTTTTTAATTTTGATTTTGATTTTGATTTTTGATTTTGATTTTATTATTAACTGTGTTTCTCATTCTTCTTTCCTCATACAAAATAATTCGCATTCATCGTCGCCATAAAAATTGTTTAATTATGCAAATTGTAATCCGCAATCAAACTCAGTTCCTGTGCGTAAGGGAGGAATAATGCGCCTCCTGTCATCATCATTTGCAAACAGCACGTCATTTAGCTTCACAAAAAAAAACATCTCAAGCACAAATACTTCTTCCTTCACTAGTACATTTCCTACGAAATCTACATCAAAACAGTCACGCTATGAATTTTACATAGGTATGGAATACAATTTTATCATTACATATACATACGCCCCGAAGTTACTATATGAAACCAATTATATATAAAATGCTTTTGTTATATAAAACACGCTTAAAAAGGCAGCCAACCAGCTTCCTTACTGGTGTGCACATACTTTATGATCATGGCTATAACATACTGAGTGGGAGGGAGTGCGTCGATTAAAGTGCGCTATGCCTCATTTAAATGCTGTATAAAGTCACTTACTGCATTATTGTGGGCATTGAAACTATTGACGGAATTCACTGACATCAGTGATGATTAGTTGCACAATATAACTGTTTAGATATAGAAGTAGTAAATAATTTTGTTTAGTTCTCTTAAATGCTACTGGCCTTGAGTCTTTTTACCATTCCCGCTTCTATTTGTATTATTATTATTATTATTATTATTATTATTATTATTGTTTTTCATTTATTACAAAATTATCGTGCTTTATAAACTGATATTTATATAAATGTTAAAAAAATTTTGCGCTTATTGTTTTTTTTTTGTTCAAATTAATTTTAAATGTTCCCTATTCTTTCTCTCCCTGTTTCCTGGTCAGGTTGCGACTGGCTGCATGAAATTTCCATCGCTGTTCGAGGCGTTAAAGTACAAAATCGCATTCCAAATGAACGTTTACAGCGCATTGCTATGCTCGAAAGCAATGTGCTGATTGAGAATTTATTCAAAATACTCAGCAATGAGCAGACATCAATATTGGCCAAAAATCTATCCTTGGATATACTAGTGTGGATATGCTATATACGTTTGAATCGCTTTCGATCGCCCAAATCGGAGCGTATTAAGGATCAGATTAACAAAACGAACGCTGGCACTAACACCGATCTTATGGCTCAACAATTCGAATGCATTTGCCTGACGGAAAAGTATATCGAGAAGACTCTGCGCAATTGCATTATACGCAGTGATCGGAGCATGGCTCATAAGTGTGTTAAACTTATGCTGATTATAACCGAGTAAGTGCAGACACATTTGCATCAAATTTATTACAAATTCTGAAATTCATTTGCGTATTCTTTCTTCTCTTCCCTCAGTGGCATTTGTAGTCTGCCTGTTGAAGTGCAAGAACATTCCACACTCGATATTGCCATTAAAGACGCTGTGGCCAAGACATTCTATGAATTGCCCAGCGCCAAGCATGCCAGTGTGGTGCGTTGGTATGCGATGCTGGCATGTGCCACATCGACGCTGGAGTCGCACAACGGTATTTCCGAAATGTGTATAAACTTGCTTACACAGATTTCACAGGAAATTAACAATCGTTGGGACCCGTACCGGGCACTGCTAGGCACCAGGTAAACAAGCTATATACAAATATTATTATAAGAGTAAATGAATCGAGTTACATATGCAATATTTGTATTTTCCTTTATAGATTTGGTCTTTACAGTTATCCATTTGAGCCAGAAATTTTTGATTATGATTTGCCCAACGTGAACCGGACCAATGTTACTTTTCCCGCAACACTCATGAATATAATACGCACTAATGCTGGTCTAATGCAGTCGTCGGGCATGGATATCAAAAAGTTGTGCTCCATAGGTGAGATAAGGCAGTTGTACTCTGAGGAGTTATCTGGCGTATTGCTTTCAAATTTCATATTTTTTATATCATTTTTCTTAGACGGTGTTGATTTTCGTGCATTTCCTCATTTGATAAAATGCAAAAGCGTTAGCAATCAGTTACGTGGTTTGCTGGAGGTGCAACAATTGCATTACACCTGCTCCGCCACCTCAGAAGCCACACGCATCGATAACATGGATAATGTGTCGACCAGCAACGCTTCGAATATAAATATGGAAGATCTGATTGTGGCGCCTGCAATGCCCTCCAATCTTATAGATGCACAAAAGGATCAGGATGCTGATAAGGTAGGAATTTAAATAAGTTGGCATTTTATTCGATAATTTAGCAAATGCTTTGTTTGAAGCCTCTCGGATCGTGTTTAACTTCGCAAAACAAGTTTAACCTTACAAATGTGTTATTTCTGAAGAGACGTTTAACTCCAAAAAGCATATTTAATTTCAAAAAAATATGTTGTAAGTTCGTAAAACCTGTTCAAGTTCGTCAAACCTGTTCAAGTCCGTAAAACCTGTTCAAGTTCGTAGAACCTGATTAAGATCGTAAAATCTGTTTAAGTTCGTAAAACCTTTTCAAGTTCCTAAAACCTAATCAAGTTCGTAAAACCTGTTCAATTTCGTAAAATCTGTTTAAATTCGTAAAACCTGTTCAAGTTCGTAAAACCTGTTCAAGTTCGTAAAACCTGTTTACGTTCGCTAAACTTGATTGCCAAAGTTGGTTTTAATTTGGCTTCACAAAACTTGACTAACTTCGCAAAACAGGTTGAACTTCGCAAAACATGTTGAACTTCATAAAATTTGTTTAACTTCGCAAAACGTGTTCAACTTCGTAAAATACATTTAACTTCGCTAAACTGGATTAGCTTCGCAAAGCATGTTATCTTCGCAAAACTGGATTAGCTTCGCAAAGCATGTTATCTTCGCAAAACGAGTGTAACTTCGCAAAACTTGATAAAGTTTGCAAAACATGATTAACTTATCAATACAGGGTTAACTTCGCTAACCAGATTTAACTTTACACTAAACAGTCTGATTTGGATTGTGGATGCGATACTCAATCCTTGGCACTTGCGGGAAAACGTTTCAAGCATTTTAATGGGTTTAAACATTCGTGGGGTCACCAGACAGTTTAATTAAAGGAATGGGATAATAACAATCTGAACGACATCAGTACATGGAATTATAAGTGATCCCAGTTAGAATAGGATTGTATTGGAACAAATAGTATAGAAGGCTATATATATGTATTTCGATTGCATATTCTATTTCTATTAAAGTTGTACTAGAAGAAGAAAAGATCATCAGTCAACCAAAAAAGAATTTAACCAACATTTTTAAAAATTGGTTAAGCTACTAACTGCCCTCCTCCTCTTGCTTAGAGTTTATTTTTCACGGACGTTTTGTAAATTTCTTAAGAACCTGAAACTTTGCGAGTTATTGCCTTGAAATTAATTCAAATGGGGAGTCGAGGACTTCTGGATTTCCTATTAATTGTTACATCAATAAGTATATAAGTAATATATAATTGTGGTGAATGATTCTGTACAACGATTGTGTAGAATGATTGTGTATAATGTTTGTGGAGAATGATTCTGTAGAATGATTGTGCACAACGATTGTGTAGAATGATTGTGTAGAATGTTTGTGGAGAATGATTCTGTAGAATGATTGTCTACAAAGATTGTGTAGAATGATTGTGTACCATAATTATGTAGAAAGATTGTGTAGAATGATTGTGTAGAATGTTTGTGGAGAATGATTCTGTAGAATGATTGTGTACAAAGATTGTGTAGAATTATTGTGTAGAATGCTTGTGTACCATAATTATGTAGAAAGATTGTGTAGAATGATTGTGTAGAATGTTTGTGGAGAATGATTGTGTACCATGATTTTTTGCAATGATTGCATTGAATGAATCTGTGCCATGATTCTGTAGAATGATTGTTTAGAATTATTGTGTACCATAATTGTGTAAAATAATTATCTACAATGATTGTGTACAATGATTATGTAGAAATATTGTGTACAATGATTGTGTACCATGACTATGTAGAATGATTGTGACTACGAATAGAAGGTTATATAGAAAGTCACAATATCAGACTATTCCTTGAACGACTCTTCCTTATTAGTGTATGCTTTCCCCTGTGTCTACACTTCTGATATCGGCTTTGCTAAAACCATCCAAGCTTACCTTGGCACTACATTTTTCTATATGCAGCGCCAGTAATGCTTCTCTTTTCTTTTCAGTTGAACGATATCGTGAACAATGTCCAAAATTTACTTGCTGACAAGCAGATGACCTTGAAAATGACCGCTAGTACCCATAAAATATCAGGCGACGCAAATGAGTTGAAACCAAACGGAGTTGCGTGTAAGTTATTTGGCGTTTCTTTCATTTAAGTTCGTATTTTCTCTTAATATCCCATTTCTCTGGATTGTTGCAGCATACGAGTTCCCGCATTCATGTCCCAATTATGAGGAAAAAATGAAATACAAATACAGTCCCATTTTGCCGAAATTCAAAGCAATTTGCCAGTACATTGAATACTGCGATGAGAACTCTCAGAACTCCACCGAGAGCGCTCCTGAAGCAAATCCCGTCGATCCGGACGCGAAGCTCTCGATCAAAGTGCAGCAGTTTCTGCACGAACAGCAGCAACAGGCGGAATCGCTGGAGGGCAATGAGGACGGCGACAACTCGAATGCCAACACCGCAAACGTTTTCCCCTGGCATAAGTTGTTGGCCCTGCCACCTAAACAGATGGTGGTCATCGACCGCATGCATTCGGGTGCCAGGCGATTTGTGGTGCTTGATTTTGGTTCACCTATAATGCTGACCGATTTGGTTATACCCTCTTGCGATGAGTTGGGCTCATTGCATATTGACATTTGGTGTTTGGAGGAGGAAACGGACAGCGTGCGCTTGGTCATGACCCAGGATATCGGCTCGAAGACACTAGTGCTCAGCGATATACAGCCAGCACCGATTTGTCGGTACATGAAGATAACCATAATCGGACGCATCGGTATGTCGTCGACTAAATGCAAAATACCAATTGGCTCATTCTTCGGGCATACAGTGGTGTTGGAGAACGACGGCTACGGAGATCCGCTGCTGCGCTACATGAAGCATCCAGCGCACAATATACCAACACAAATCAAGGCTCTGAACTCGTTGTACGAGGACGTGCATTGTCGTTACAGTTTGGCCAGTTGCAAGCTGATGGAGCTGCTCACTCCCATACTGAATTGTGAAATGTCGAACGTGGCTCATATGCAGGCGTTTATCAATAAGCAGCGCGAAGACGATGCTAATGGGGTGGACAGCAGCAAAATCATTGTTTTGTATGAGGTGAGAGGCGTTTCAATTTACTACTAGGTTAGATTGGCCGGCCATTAAGGCCACACATAGACCTACAAGGTCCTTTGCGGTCAAGTTACTACTGAAGTTAATAAAAAATGTTTAATCAAATTGTTTATGTTCATATTAGGAATGTGTGCTGTTGCAGCATCAAATCAATGTGGTTCGCAATGTGACCAATCGCTTGGAGTTGTCGCTTTTGCCATACAATCTGGTGACGGAGCCACCGCCAAACATTCTGCAATTGGCATCGCGAGACAAGCTGCGAGTGTTAGGCCAGAGCTTGATTGAAATACTATTGCATTTTTCCATTGAGTATGGCATCAAGGTGGGGGTGTTAATTTTATGAGCTTCTTTAATGAATTTCATTTAATTACCTTTATTTTTTAGAACATTTTACCAGTGCATCAGCTTTTTACGATTGAAGTGGCTAACATGCTATTCAACTCGCTGGTGGTGTACGGTGACGCTCACATACAACTGGCCACGTGTTCGTTGTTGGTGCGAATGTGTTGCTTCCAACCTTGGTGGGGAGATTTCCTGGCCGACACATTTTGCAATTTATTTTCCTCGCAGAACAGTAAAATCTTTCCACAAGACCGGTACGTGTATAAAAACAATCATTACGAGCGTCATTACAGGTGTAATTTAAATATTTATTTCCTTTGCACTGTTTAGCATTTTCTTTTTGCTCACCTACTTGGGTAGACGTAGCATTGCTATGGGCACCTGCCGTTCCATAGTCATCGATGCAGTGCTCAAAACTTTAGCCAAACTGCTGGCACCCATTTCGCCGCGCTATCAGGACACAAACGAGGATGCTGCGCATTTAGATGGCAATATTGCCAACGGATTGTGGTTGAAATCAGATTTACAGCTAATCACGTGGCTGTTGCTGTTCCTGTCGGTATGCTTGGACGACAGCAACGATCGCCGAGATAAATGTGAGCTAAATAAAGTCAAACAATTACATAGCATATATAATAAAGAAAACATTTCGCATGCAGCTGCGAATCGTTGGGACTTTATGAGTTGTGAATCGGATTTCACAAAGTCACGTTCTCAACCGAACTCCAGCACAAATAAACAATTGCGCTGCTTAAAGAAGCGCATTATTCAACAGAACAAATACGCCGTACAACCGTATACGGATTGGGGCAAAAAGATATTCATGATACAAAATGAGGTATTTCTACATTACCTTTCCTATTTTGGAATTATAATTTCTATTGCCTTTGTAATTGTGTAGCATCCTGGGATTTTCATGGAAATAACGGGGAAACCAAAACCTACCAAGTCAAACAAATCAACTACTTCATCTACCCCGAAGCCGACCAAAGAAATCAATCAAGAACCCGAAAACAATTTCGACAAAGGACTGAAAGCCATCCGCTTAAATAATATTTTGATTGTTATACGCGGCTTGATTGCGCTGCTCTTAGAAATGGATTTCACCTGCAATATGGATCAATTTCTGCTCACATGCAAGGTTTGTGTTGCTATTAACCTTTAATAAAGTAGGCAAACATTAAAGAAAGCAGTAGAGGGCGGTGTTTTCAGTGATAGCTTCGTTCTATATAAATTGTCTTTACCTGGACTACTGGAGTGTTATTTTCAGACACTTGTCCTGGCCTTCTATGCTACCAGGCAGTAGAGTCGGCTATTGAACTAAACTCTATAAAATATATGGCAGTTACTCAATCTACCAAACTACTTTAAACTTATTTTAAGTGGCTTAATCACAGAATCTGTGAAAACACCTGTTATCGGTTTACGACCGAACTTAACTACTTTAAAGTGGAACCGTTTATATTTGTGAAAATAAAGTTAAGTTCTTCCGATGGTCTCATTTCCAACTAAGATGGCGTTACCCTTTACCGGATTCGTGCTCTCTGTAATATAAAACTGTGTTGTCCTGAAAAAACCAACTACAGTCATTGGTAGGTAGAATTATTCTAATTGACTGATTTCGTTTGTGTGCAAAGTGCTTCCGTGGGGCCTATTGAAGCCACCAGTTTGCTGTGTGGCGAATCTTGATTACATATTTAGGAAGAGTAGATTGAGAGGTGAACGTTTCTGTAGAAGCCATATGGTCATAGATTAGTGGATTAGTAGGTAGGTAGATAGGTAGGTAGGAGTGGCCGCCTAGTTTGCCAAAAGCACACTTGAGCACACTTAATGGCCCATTGTGATACCATGGTGTGGCGCCGTTCAAGCACTGACTAAAAAAGTTCTCTTACTTGGGATGGTGATAGTCTGCGCAAGGACAGCGCCGGGAAAGGCACGACTCGACTCCCCCTTTATGTTGCAGGAAACCATCCTGATAGTTTGATGAACCTTGCTATGTCCCTAATATTAATGGATGACAGCGTTGTCAGGCTTATAAGAAATGGGGCACCAAAGGCGCGATTTCTTCGGCTCAGCGATGGGCATTGACAAGAGGTGAAGACCCGTCCCGTCCTCCTCCTCGGAACCACAGCCTCGGCAAAAATCGTTTGAAGGTGCGCCCAGTCTTTCTGCGTACTTTCCCAGTATGCAGTGGCCGGTCAGAACCGACAAAGTTGTCGACATTGAAACGCGATCAAGTCGAAGAAGTTGATAGATTAGTAGGAGGGGATAAGCATTTTGTTACATCTGCTCGGTGCTCTGTAGCAAAAGAAAAATGCATAAGGAAAGCTCCCTCTCTCGTCTTGAATAACTCCTTTGTTCCAAGGAGCTGCCTTGTTGCTAGAATAATGTTTGTTTAAGTGACCACGAGGCATATTCTTACTTGTAAACAGTGCGTCTTCTACCCCCAAATCAACAAATTCGCATATGAAACCGGCTAAAATGTGGACGAAGGGTTCTCCCTCCAGTATAAATATAGTTTGCAATTTTTGATTTTCTTTTGGCTGTTTTAATGCCTTAGAAATAAGTGGATTTGAAGGTGTCCTGAAGTAGCTGTCCTATAGAAATATGTGGGTTTGAAGGTGTCGTATAGAAATAAGTGGATTTGAAGGTGTCCTATAGATATAAGTGGATTTGAAGGTGTCGTGAAGTAGCTGTTCTATAGAAATACGTGGTTTTGAAGGTGTCCTATAGAAATAAGTGGATTTGAAGGTGTCCTAAAGTAGCTGTCCTATAGAAATAAGTGGATTTGAAGGTGTCCTGAAGTAGCTACATGTGCAGTAGTGGTTTTTCCCTGACTGATAAATGTTTAGTTTGGAATTTTTAATTATTTTTTTTACTGTATCAATCGCTTAGAAGTATGTGGATTTGAGGCATTCCACCCATTCGCCGTTTAAAATCGCTAAAAGCGAAGCCAATCCCATTGCTTAATGAGGGTGGGAGGCCCTCGGTTTAATATTGCTAACTTTCCAGGGTGACTCCATAAACTAAACCAAAATCTCACAATAAAAATGCAATATTTGCTAACAGGTGATAGCGCGTTTGGTGTCTGCTTGCCGGCCAGCAGTGCAGTTGTCAAAAATCATAACCTCCACCCAACTGGAGCTGATAATACGCCTTGCCGTGTGGAATGATCAGCAGCAGCCTTGGGCTGTACACGCGATTACTTGCTTGTTGCAGGTACTGTGAAATTGTTTTGTTTAGTCAAGAAATAAACACAAAACAAGTTCTATTTTAACTTTAAAGGATCTCCTCGATGCAGACAAGCACTTCAAGGATAATGATGCCACCCCTACCAATGATGTTCCACGCCCTGTAGAAGCAACTCCATCATCATCATCATCGCAAGAAATAAAGGAACTATTTTCTGATTACTTTTGTAAGTTTCTGAGAAACACAATCACACTTTTAATTTCTTTAACTTTTCATTAATATTTTAGCTGTCTATGTTCCACCAACTTTGCCGTCGATGCCCAACTCTACCAACGACACCCAGTATCCAATTGGTATGTACATGTGCTCTTATTTTATCTCTGTGAATATACTAATTGTTGTGTGAAAAGGCGTCAAATATTCCTACCTACCATCGTTAATCGAGTGTGAAGATACTGAATTCGATGAAATACTGAATGACATCGACATCATCGAACGGTCGAAGCCATGCACGAAAAAGGATTGTGCCGCTCTCAACAAGAATATGTTCAACTATTTTTGTAAATCGGTATCAAGCGCCATGGATGCACGCTTGGATGTGGGCTTGGATCTTAATCTCGAAACACAACTGCGTCGTGTAACGATGCTCTCCTCTTTGGATATGTATTCATCATTGCCGCAAATATTAACTAACGAATTTATAACCACTCCACCAGAAGCCACCGTTTGGCCAGACTATATTACAGACATTTGGTCGAATCCAGAATATAACAACGGACAAAATACTTACAAAATGTTCAAGGACGTCTTTGGTAGTATTTTTGCAGATCTTCATTTAGAGGTGAAGACTGCCTTCCTTCAGAATAGAATGCTGTTCACACATTTTCTCATGCATTTTGACCCCTTTTTAGGATACTTGGGTGCACCTTGAGCAAGTATTGCAAATGTGGCTGACTTTGAATGGTGAGCTAGCAGAGAAGCCGTACACCACGGGTATTTCACAAACCGACATACCAAAGATACCGTTCGGTGCGAATGCGGTGCAGGGCCTGCTCCTCGCTCTTGCCTGGCACGGTGACATCAAATTACGTACTTGGTGTCTAGGCTTCCAGTGCTTGTTTTTGGCTTGCAACTCTCAGGCGATTGGCGACGACGACACCGACTCCACACGCATTAACGAGGTTATTGTTAATGACGAGAACTTCGAGAAAATGTTGCTTCGATTTTTCTCCGGCTACGGCCTGAGCTCATCCATAATAACCAATCGTTGCGTAAGTTTACAATCGATTTTGTTCACATTTGAAAGCATTCGAAAAAATTGTGTTTCCTCTTCCAGGCGGGTCCGACAATTTGCAAACATTTGCATGAGCTTTTGTTGTGGCTGCATATGAAGGGAAAGTCCGCCGACGCCGTGATATCCTGCAAGCGCAACCTTAAAGACACCTTACTGCATGTCATACTACAATTGGTGCAACCAGGCGGTGCCATTAGCAATCAGCAGGGCCCAATTGACGCGCAAAGTCAATTAGTACGCGACCTGTTGTATATGCCCAATGACAAAGCCGATTTAAACGTATCTCTAAATATTATTGAATGTGTTTGTAAGTTGAAAGATGGGGTTTATTTTGTCTTTAACCAAGTCTATAAGCAGTTTAATGCAATTGTGCGTGTGTTTCTTAGCATTCCTGGTCTACAATAACATATCCAATGGCGATAAATTACAATGCCAGCACTCTACAGATTCCAACAATGCGGTGAACACGTTCAGCAGCCTATTCGCAAATGTACTCGGCTCGGAGAATGCCAAACAGAATACGACAATATCAGATAACTCGCTTATTATAAGCCTGCTCAAGCTCTCAGCTTCACTGGCACAGACCGAATTGCCAAGACAACCGAGTGTAAATACAATAATTTTTATGTTATGCTTTAATGTAGTGAGAATTGTTTAAATATCCATTTATGCTTGTAGGAAGTACCTATTCCGGAAGAGGAGGAACTCTCAACCGAGAGTCAAACGGACGAAACTAAAGCCGAACAGTTGAATATTGAGGGACATAGAGTGAAGACGCCCTGTATTGCTGACACGGGTAAGAGAGAAGGCTGACTAAACTCGCCTTGCATTGATTCCCGCATGAGGCGGAAGTGAATGCAAAGCAAGGCACATTTATATGTGGATTAATATTCAGTCCTGTTATGAATATTCTCGCAATATTTCTCTCAGGTTTGATTGAATAGGAAAATTAAACAATTCCATTTGAATTGTAAGACAAGAAATAAAGACAATTCCATTTGAATAGAAAGGCAAATCCGAGAGAAAATAATATCCAGCATTAATATTCACAAATTCAATATTCATTTCACTGAAATCCATGTAATAACGTATAACGTTCTGTTTTCTCGTATGCAGTTCTACGTCACTTTCCCACCATGAAACGTTTACTGGGCTGCCTCACGCACTGTACCAGCTCCTCATTTACGCTGCTAATGGCTTCATCACAATTGTTCTTGATAAAGCCGCCAGATTCCACTTTGTTGCTGGACGAGCCACAAACCACCGCAGATGCCGTTTTTAATATGTTAATCACGCTTTATGAAAAGGCCTCCAATCCTCGTTTAATAGTTGCGCCCATTTGTCAGTACTTGGAAGCAAGTAAGTTTAGGGAAATTATAACAGGATAAACTGATCAGGTGGCAGTATCTGGTAACAATGTGAACAATGTCCTAGTTTTTGCGGTATTTTTTCACCGTCAAAAACTTGACTCTCCAAAGCAGCTACGAACTCAGTTGTGTCCTGATTTATAATCATTCTATATATGCTTCTTTGCTAATTTTTCGTGTCATTTCCCAGGTACTCTGCAGCACAACGTTTTGCCACGTCTGCAATTATCCGAACCATTTTTATGGTTCATAACAAAAGTTCTGGAAGGATCAACTGCAGTGCAAATTTTCACACAATTAGGAGGGATACAAATCATTTGCAAGAATCTGGTGAAATTAAACAAAATCCTCGTCAATATGCAACCAGGCTTGGTAAGAGCTGTCAACCAATATGTCTCTTCCATTACTTCGGGATGTTTATATATATATTTCTTATATATAATTTACAGATTTCTTTAGTTATGCAACATATGACAAAGAACACAAAATTGAAACCTCACAACACGCATACATGCGTGAATAGCGCTACCAAGAAATCGACTTCTGGCTCATCACAATCACAGCGAAATCTCCAGGATGGGCTCATTAACTTTGCGCCATTCTGCAGCATAACATCGGAGAACGATACTGCTCAATCGGCTGATATACTTATTATGAATCCTGTAGCCTCCCATAGACGACCACGCAATCCTCCCTGGAGTTATATGTTTTATCCGAATGAGTCGCATGTAGATTTGACGATAACGCTGCCAACGGCGATACTCCTCAAAGAAGTACAATTACAGCCGCATGCACCTACACTGGCCTCCTGTCCCTCGGCTGTGGCTTTGGAAATTTCACGCGACTATGGCTTGGGCCCGATACCAGTTGGACCGCCACTGACTACCACTGGCATGACGTGCATACGCTTGAAGCTGGGCAAACCCGAAATTGCCACCAGTGTGGTTTTGCGACTGTACAGGTGAGTTAGGAAAATAAATGTGAAACATTATTTCTTTGCTTGACGATGTTTGCAAATATTTTCTGGCTAAATTGGCGTCCAAGGTTTCTTGTGTTTTGATCCTATGTCCTTCTTTACCGATTTTAATACATAATTTTCCGTTTGTTGTTTACAGACCCAAAGACAGCTGCTCGAATATTGGTCTTACCCAAATCGCTATATTGGGCAATACGATTTTTGCTTCCAGTTCACCCGGCACTAGTAGCAGTTCCGGTAATAATAATAACAATAACAACAATAACAAGAATGGTGGCAATAATGGCTCGAACTTGGAGCAAACACACGACGAAGATACTTTTGCCAAAACCAGCGTCGGTTGGATGCGCATTTTATCGCGCTGCTTCAATGCCACCTCCATGATGCCTGAAAAGAAATTCGCTGCTGATATTATTGGAGCATCGGCCACATATCCCGGTTTTCTGGAAGCGTGTTGCTCTCTGATGAACATCATGCCAATGATACCGAATGCGGCTCTACAAAATTTGGAAATTGTTCTCCTCAAGCTGGGTGGATACAGTCGCGAATTATGTTTATCCTTGATACGCATTTTGCTGTGGAACACCACTCCTCAAAGTATGTCGCAATGCTGTTTTAATTGACATCCCTCTCATTTTTTGTCTCTCGCTTTATTTTATTTAGTCTATAAACTCTCAAATGAGAGCATTTGTGATCTTCTGTACGAATTGGCAACCGCCAAGAATGCATATACCATCGATAAAATTCAAGTGCTACTCGACTGGGTCGTTAAGCTGCGCCAGAATTTCAATCATCGCACAGTGCGTTGCAATAATCCGCAGAGTGGTTTTGTAAAATGTATCGCCGCCATTTTGTGGGCCGTTTATACGGAAAATCAAGTGAGAAATATGTCCGAATTGATAACGCCCGACCTCTTCGATGCGTGCATGCACTGGATTGATGAGCTGCAAAATGACGAGCCACTAAAAGTGGCCTTCGACTCGCTGCTGTGCTCGTTGTGCTGCATAAAGCCCGAATTGTTCAAGGAACTTTTGGTGAGACTGAACGTAAAACTAGAGCAGACGGACACCCTACTCGATGCGAAATTAGGCGAAAAGAAAGGCGGCCTCACCGATGACAACAAATGCGTGAACAGCAGCGAATGGTTTGCTGAAGTTGCCACGGACAATCTGACAACGTTGCTGCAACGCCCTTCGTATTTGAGCACATTGGCAATGGCGTGCCAATCGCCGTTAGCTGTATATCAGTTGGTTGACTCGGGGTTGCCTAAGCTCTTGGCGCATGCTTTGCACGAGTACTGCTGCTCGTTGTCACCGGATGTGAAATGTGTTTCTGTGTCGAATGAAGAGGACTCTTCGCCTCAACCAACCACTAGCGCCAGTGCTTTCAGCGCCATTCTTAATACGGAGGCGTCGACTTCCTCTTCGTGCGTCCTGACGATCGCCACCTGCCTCACCGATGCTGACAAGGCCGAACACGGCGACAATTCAACGCTCGGCAAGGTTAAAGACAAATCTCCTCTGCTCAACTGTGCTCACGTGCCCAAGATTCTCGATTTCTTTTCGGAATGCTGCGCTGAGGGTCATATGCGCGATTGGTTGGGAACCCAGCAAGGTGCGATCTTTTGGAAGCCACTGCTTGAACTGCTCTGCAACTATCGGCCCGTGGACTTCATTGGCGAAGAACCGATGCAGCAGGCATTTATACGCATGGAGCGCGCCACTATAAATTTCTTTACACGTGTCACATCATGCCATCCCAGCAATCAGGATACATTGACCACATTGCTGATATCGGTAATAAGGAAGCCGCCTTTCACAGCGGGCACAGCTGGCAATAGAACAATTTCCGGCTTCACGCGGCAAATTGTGCTGCAGCTATTGCTGGAGAACGAACGTATTTTGGTGTCTGTGCGCAGCCAGCAACCGCTGCAGCGTAAAGATTTTACTAATTCAGCGCCATCAGGCGGCGGAACCTCGACGCCAACCCCCACCACCACAAATACCGTGACTATGGCCTTGGTCAATCATCACCCATCGAAGCGCATCAATTCTCACCATTTGCTCTTCTCCGTCAGTGCGAATACAAAATGTCAGGAGATTTTGCAGAATTGCGTCTCAGGTCAGTCTCGAATCACAGTATCAACTAACCGTAGATAATATATAGCTACATATCCATCCAGTAAAGGAGGGTGTAACCTATTGGCAAAATTTTTTAAAGAGCTTTTCATAAAAATTATTTACTTATTTTAAACCAACTTGCTGCCTAGAATTAACTTTTCCTTTGAATCTTCCTTGTTCCAACATATGCATTGAGAAATCCATCTACTTGTTGTGATATGATTTCTTCAGAAGATTTGATAGAGGGTCTTCTTTTGAAATGTGTGTTGAGAATGACTTTCATCGTAGATTCATAGTAGGTCATTTTTACTTTCATAGTAGATAATAATGATTTTCATAGAAGATAACTATCACTTTCAGAATACATAATTATCATTTTCAGCATAGATGATGATGACTTTCATAGAAGATAATTATGACCTATATAATAGATAATAATGACTTTCATGGTAGATAACAATGACTTTCATAGAAGATAATTATGACTTTCAGAATAGATAATTATGACTTTCATAGGAGACAATAATGATTTTCAGCATAGATAATTATGACTTTCATAGTAGATAATTATGTCAAATCTTCTGATAGGAACCCAAAATGTTTTTTCCGATTCATTCAATATGTTGTTCCAAAGAAGACCCTCGTCATGTATGTATGTGTGACTCTAAATTGCCTCCTCAGGCTGTGTGTGTGTGTTTATGATCAAAGGCCAGGGATTTACTAAGGGAGACAAAAATTTAATATTTTCTCTAGTATTTCTTTGAAGGATGAAATCTAATTTATTTATTTTTTATGATCATAATTTAATTCATTCTGCAACCGTTCGTCTATTTAATAACTTATACGCATATTTTTAGAATAGTGGGGAGAAGCCCGCTCGCTCGAGGTCTGAACAGATAGTTGCGTGCGCGCCTAAACAGAAACGTGCTGAGAATAACGAATCAAATACAGAAGCACGTGCTTTGGGCTGTTTTATTTTAAGCTCTTAGAACATTGTGTGAAATCAGGTTGATACACGCGACAGGTTTCTGCTCGGCGGTTGACAACACGCGCGAATAGCCTACCAAATTTGTTGTAATTTGTATGAGTGTTGTTGTTGCTAATGCTGCTGCTCAATATATTTGTCGAAATTCTTTGGACCTGTTACAGAATCTATTGAGTGCAAACTTGATTTCAAATACAGCTCGGAATTGACTCATACTCCCATGTTGACTCAGCATGCTGCCATAGCTCTCGCTAATAACAGAACAGTACTCTGTGTGTGTCTGCTGTTTTGATTCGTTGCTCTTAATACGTGTCTGTGCTAAGGAAATGTACTCGTAACAAACTCACTTCTTAGCGAGCTAATGTGCTTTTCCGAATTTAGCGGTGTTTTCCCATGTCCAAATGTGATCGAATCACGTTTTGTTTGTGAAGGAAGCACGTCAAATCGAACGAGTTATTCGATCGCTTGAATAATAGAGTAAATAAATAAGTCACAATCTGAAATGTCCCTCATTTTTCGACATAGAAGAGATCGCTCGGGGGTAGTAACCAGAGTGGCGCCGCGATATGAAAATGAGAGCTATTGACCAATTGCACAGCGTCACCATACAAAAAGTTTGTTGTTCGAGAATGTGACTTATTTATTTACTCTATGCTTGAATCAACCTCTCATTTTTAGTATGAGATTATATATTTATTTAGATTTGTTTTTTTTTTTTGTTAATTGTTTTTATTTTTATAAATTAATTTTGTTGAGTTTTTTTTATTAATTTTGAATTTTTCATGTTTGTTTTTGCGTTTGATTTGTTACTGTTGTGCGCGCATCCACAGCGTATAGTAATCCCTTTTCTATGCCAAAACTAGAAAATCGCCAAAGGGATCATGCAACCGCAACAATTCCACCTCGTGCGACCATCAGCACCACCAGCAACACCAACAGCGAACTAAAGCACGATAAGGAGAAGACCAGCAACGACGACTCGTATGCCGGCTTCTCGCTCAATTTCAATGTGCTGGAGAACGGCATGGAATTCCTGAGTGTTGCTGCTGGGGTTACAGCGAAAGATAAGCGCATTAAAGACGCCAAGAATCAAGCGGCTGTCAAGAAAGACAAGGAGATGTTTCCAAATTTCTCAAGTAAATTTCTTCTCCCTAGTTGAGAAATTCTCTAAGTAGCTCTACTTGGACATTTCTATATTTAGAATTCTTTACCGTTGAAGACTTTTGGCCGCTATCGACTGCTTCCAACTCTAACAACTGCTTCCAACTTGTGCATCCGAGTTACAGGGACGTTTCGCTATCCAGCGACAGCACCATTGGACAACTGTTGGCCACACTTCACGGCAAGGGGGAGTCTCTGTCGAGCCCATGCATCACGCTTGATCTAGTAAGAGGAATAATTGCAAAATAATAATCCATTGCAATTTTCTGTAAATAATCGAGCTTTTGACGTTTTCTTCAACCTTGAAGATTCCTGCTAAATCGGAATCTGAGGACTATGACACAGAAGCGATCAAAGCCGCCAACATGGAGCCCTTGCCATCTCCTTTGCAGCGTTTTTCGAGCCGTGGCGGACTGTCGTTGCTCGCTCAGTATTTACCGACGGTGTACCCGGATAATGCGGGTCGCAAGACACCCACTGTGCTGCCGGAGAAGGAAAAGAGTCCGCCCATGGTGGATTGGGTGAAACTGGAACCTAACGACGAAATCTACGAGGATCTGGAGGACCCCATCACTGAGCCGCCCGTAAAGCACACTACCATCACAGCAGTCCCGCAGCATTCGCTGGCCGCATTTGGACTATTTTTGCGTTTACCAACCTACTCGGATGTTCTTTTACGTGACAAACTAAAGGCTCAATGTTTGCTACGCCTGGTTTTGGGAGTTACTGGCGACGGCGAAGGCAGTGCGTATTCACGTTTTTAGCAAAATATCTCAGTAAATAACTTATGCCGTTTCAATTTTTCAGACGATATTTATAGTCTGTCTTTGGCGCCCTCGTTGCCCACGTTACCGTTTGAGGTATTTCGTCAATTGCTGGATAGCTCACCATTGACCACTGACGATGGCATGTTGTTGCGCCGTATGATTATTGAAGTGGGTGCCATGCATTTAGTGCTGAACTGTTTGGGCATATTCACGCATCAGTCGCAAAACTTCCAGATCACGACTCCACAAAATGAGGTGAGCTTCTATATTACTATACTATAATTCTATTCTAACTCTATTACTGTAATTGTTACCCTCACTTGCCTTGTATCATTGCTATAGCCGACCACAGGCGGCATAAAATCGGCTGCCAACAATGTAGAGGATTCTTCCTTGGGCACTTCGGATGATAAGGGCCACATGTATTGGGCCAAAGGCACGGGTTTCGGTACGGGTTCCACAGCTCAGTCGTGGAATGTGGAACAGGCCCTACTGCGGCAGAAGAGCGAAGAGGAGCATGTGACCGTTCTATTTCAAGTAAGTGGTATTTATATTTTGCTCCAAATACGCGTATATTAAAAACTAAAATTCACCAGGTGCTATCCAGTTATATCAATCCCGGGGACAAGATACCATCGTCCCTCCAATCGGAAGAAATATTGACCTATCACGAGATCAACGATGTTATTTGTGAGCTACCGGCACAATTCCTATCGCTGCTGCAGCAGTCGTGCCTCATTCCGGCGCTGAGTTCCTACCTGCGCAATGATTCCGTACTCGATATAACCAGACACATTCCCTTGTATCGCTCCATATTGCAGCTGTTGCGTGCTCTGTCTCTGTCGCAGCAATTGGTCGCATTGCTGCAGCCTCAAAGCTTGAGTGAGACGTCACCCTCCATACCGGAGTTGCTGACCAATATGCGTACGTGCGTCGACACGTATGCCAAGCGCTTAAAGTGAGTACACGTTTTTCAGAACTAATTTTGAATAATTTAAGCAATTGTCCTTTATAGGGTTAATAAAAAATCGAATATCAAAGGACAAACACAACAGGTGACTGTCAACATTGACGACGGCGACGATGAGGGTCTCGCTCTGCTCATACCCGACATTCAGGAGACTGCCGTGCTGGTTCAGAAGACCACCAATGCCGACGCTTTGGCCAATCAGCAGCGTCTGGAGCAGGACGGCGGTAGGGCGTTCAACATTGAACGTCCGCCTCAGAGTAAATCGATAGAGCAACGTTATCTGGAAGTGATGAAGAAACTGCAATTCGACACCTACGACATGATAGTGGAGGCGGATAGTAATGGTTTTCGTTTCGTCGTTTCACACCATTTTGAGAAAATGGTGCGCATGGCTTGCGATCGCTATCATCCGTCGCGTGTCAAGCGTCTGGCCCAGGAGGCGGTCACCCTCTCCACCAGCTTGCCATTGTCTTATAGTAGTTCGGTTTTTGTTCGCTGTGATACTGATAGACTGGATATTATGAAAGTGCGTCTGCCATCAATCTTCATTATACCAGGAGCACCAATATCATTGTTTTGTTTGTTTTTTAGGTGCTAATTACTGGGCCCGCTGATACACCATATGCCAACGGCTGCTTCGAATTCGATGTATTCTTTCCTCCAGATTATCCCAATCTGCCTATGTTAATTAACTTAGAGACGACCGGTCGCCATTCGGTTAGATTTAATCCTAATTTGTACAATGATGGCAAAGTATGCTTATCAGTGCTCAATACCTGGCATGGACGACCGGAAGAGAAGTGGAATGCACAAACCTCCAGCTTCTTGCAAGTGCTGGTGTCGATACAATCGCTCATACTTGTGCCGGAGCCGTACTTCAATGAGCCCGGCTTCGAGCGCAGTCGCGGCACACCAAGTGGCACCCATTCGTCGCGAGAGTATAACAGCAACATATATCAGGCGTGCGTGCGATGGGCGATGCTGGAGCAAATACGTAATCCCAGTCCCTGCTTTAAAGATGTGAGTACTCATCAGTTGTATTCAATTGGCCTAAAAACTCATTTGAACGCATTTTGTCCTCCTTGTTGCAGGTAATCCATACCCACTTTTGGCTCAAGCGCAATGAGATTTGCGCACAAATCGAGAACTGGATCGAGGAGCTGAGCAAGCCGCAGTATAGTGAACGTAATAGTCGTACCATATCTTTCAATTCGATGGTTTTGCGGCGGCAGTATCGCTATTTGCGCGAAGAGCTTGCCAAACTAAAAGTTCCCGAAGGTCTCGAAGACCTTGATGCACCCTTTAGTCCCAATGTCACATTACCTGCTGTCCCCGATAATAACACGAAAATCAGTGATGCTATCGCCGCCATCGGCAACTCCCCTCTGACTATTACCTCCGACTTACAACTGCCCAACAGCAATTCCAAGAAGAAAAACGTTAAAATACCCATTAAATACATAACATCGTCATCATCAGGCCCTTCCGTTATCTTTGAGCCGCACAGTATGAATTCTGTCGGAGCTGCCCCATTTGATGAGGACAGCAATCCGATGCCCATCCCAGGCCTGCCCGCATCCATGTTGGTCGAAGTGAGCAATTTCTTTAACGATCTAAGCAATGCAACAACAATATTACCACCGCAACCGCCAGTGCCAGCGCCTGTCACAGCAAAAGTGACCACTGTGGAGGGGGCCACAACAGAAGCGAATGTCGACGAGGGCGCTGGCGATGTCAAAGAGGAAGATGAAGAAGAGGTGCAATTGATACACGCCTATTTTTATGGCGAGGAAACCTAAATGAATTAAATTCCATAGAGGGCGGGCGATTTATTCGATGCGTAGTAGTAAACCTATTCTTGTATTGTAGTAGTACTTGATATAAATCTTGCGACTTTGTATGTGCTTTATTTCAAATCAATTTAAATTTTCTGTATTAAACAATTTTTATTAAACTATTATTATCAATTTTTTTTATGAAATACATGTAATAAAAATTTTTTTGTTTATATACATACCTAAATATGTAACTGTATTTTTGTACTGTTTTATTTATTGTATGTGTATATATCTATGATATGTATGTATATATATCTATGATATGTATGTGTATATATCTATGATATGTATGTGTATATATCTATAATATGTATATTTATCTAAGATATGATGTATATATAAATCAAATCGAGCTTCGCGGGTCCTCATTACGTTGGTGCGAATGAGTGTAAAAGCAACTATGGGATGAATTTAGGAATATCGGGCTGATATAATGGGCGCTCTTTGTGATTCTTTCATAAAATGAAGAATACGTTCAGAAAATGAAGACGAAAACTGGAAATGGGAAACTGGTGACTGATAATCGATACGTTGACTATATGGATGTATTTTCCGATGAGCTGGATATTAACGTGCACTAGCATTATCTTGGCTCAAGGATAAGATATCTGGACAATATATATGACAGCCAAGCGGCCTTGCGCTCCCTAGAGTAGGATATGATCACATCAGGAGCTGCTGCAAATCTATAGGAGGTAGCTAAACAGACTCGTCCACATCTGAGCTGGGTTGCAGGGCACAGGGTCATTCCACTGCAAAACCTATGAACTCGCTCGATCGTGCACTACAATACCGAATCAACCAGAAAAGTCAAACCTAGGTATTTCCATAGCGACAAATAAATAATATCCATAGACGCGGCGAGCAGGTGCTCCTGGACTGAAGAATCAGGTTGAAAAATAGCTAGTCCAACTGAAATAAATGCCAAGCGTTCAAAAGATCTGCTATCTCTAAATAAACAAAATATAGGGACTGTCATAAGGGTCCTAACGGGAGGAGGCTGGGAATAACCTGAATGACTTGCAGAAGTTCCATGGATGGCAGGAGTTTCTTGAATGAGGAGGAGTCCATCGAACACCCGATATGTACGTGTCCAGTGCTGTCCAAAAGGAGAAACATTTTCCTTGGCGACTACTTCCTGGACTCCCTGAGGGGTATTTGAAATAGAAAGATAAGTCCCATCAATTGCTTTATCAAATGGGTAGACAGTTGAGAGTGAATTGAATTTGTGCCTAATGCGCTGTCACAAAGGGCCAATCCAGGCCTAATTGTGTTCTTTGGCAGCCGCTCAACCTACTTATCTACATATGAATGAATAGCCACTTATCCCCATTTCTCCGGTGATAATAACAATACCGCCCACAAAAGTATAACAGGCACCCAGTATATCACCAGAGATGGGGCTGAAATAGTTTTTCCGAACCAAAACTGAAGTCCTGTAAAACTTGTAAAGCTGCGGAAGCAGATGATCATATATAGTGCTTCTTATGGAATGTGGTTTAGATATATCATTTATTGTTTTTTATTTTACTCCATTTTTAATTACAATCTGTTTATAAATAATAAGTAATTTTTTTTACTACAATTTCTTTGCCAAATTGGTGTCATTTTCCTTTCTATCACGAAGAAAGAGAACAGTTTATGTACCGATTTGGCCCGCATCCTCAATTTATTTACCAATTTGTACTTTTTTGCAGCATACTTTTAGGGATGATAGTAACCTGTAGCAGAAACATAGATGATAATTTGATTTTCTGGTTTCACTACCTTTCCCGCAGACATGCAGAAACATATATCAGAAGCATAGATGACAGAGACCAGAAACATAGATGACAGAGACATCCAATTTCCCTTTTTCACATTTCTTCCAGTGAAATCGCAGGGATGAAAAAATGTTCCTGTTACATGCCACTGATACCAGGCGAACAGAAAACGAAAGCAGTAGCAGACTTGAAAGTTGACATTATTCTTTATTTTCAAATTGTTTGCAATTGCTATTTCTCAGTGGTCCCCAACTCAGAAAATTGCAGCCGGCTTAAAGAAAACTTACATATTTGCAGGGTCCCGCCAAAGAACATCAACGTAATAAGAAGTCCCATTAAGAAGAAGAACAAAATATTTGATTTTCTCTTTCACGTTACGAGTCAAATCTTGATAACTACAGAATCATGAAAACTACAGAATTTTTAATTTTGTTGTGAATAATTGTACACACACGGGCTTACATACATATGTATGTACATATGTATGCATTGCAAAATAAAAATAAAGAAAAAAGAAGCACTTTAATGTATGTACATACATTTATACATATATAATTCTGCAGGTAGTGACTTCTGAAGGGTGCGAAACGCGAAATAAGAGCAAAGAAGACTTTTCAAATTTACATATGTATGTATCAATTTGAAATTAAAGAATAATTTAAATTTTCAGTTGATAAGTTTCAAGCTTGGAAAGCGCTGCATATTGCTTATTCATTTTCATTGTTGCTTAAAAATGTCAGATCTGAAGAAAAGTGAATCCTCACGCACTAATTCTGAGTAGGCACTTACATACATTTATACATTCATGTATAGTTCTGGTAGGTAGCGATTTGTGAAGGGACCGCAATGCCAAATAGAAACAAAGAAGATTTGTTTACATTACGTAATAATTTGGAATTAAAGAATAATTTCAATTCATGGTGTGAATTGTGATGCTCTTTTCGCTTTCTGTTCGCCTGGTATGAGTGGCCGACATAATCAATAGGAAGAAGATTTTTTGGAACCGTAGTACTACGTACAATAAATAATGAATGAAGAAGAAGGAAGCATTTGTATATGGAATATAATTTACATATTAAAAATATATAAAAATTCCAAAATTCTATATAGTATGTATGTAAAATTTTTATAAAAATTATATATTTCCTATGTATATTGATTTGAAAAAATCAAAGTATATTCCAATTAAAAATTGTAAGACAAGTACAAATGACACGTGCACGCACATTTTCATATTTATATTAATATACCATCATAACATATATTAATATACCTCAACAAGTTCTTTAAAAACTTTAAAAAGGGAAAATGGTTGTCTCTATCATTTATGTTTCTTATTTACGTTTCTGGTATTATCAATACGAATGCATACCTATCTATTGCTATAAAATAGAAATGAAAACCAAAAATGTATGTGTTCCTGTGATCTATGGGAAGCTGTCGGCAATATAATCCAGCGGTAGGTTCAAATCCTTAACAAAACCATTTCATTTTATTTTTGAATGAATGTTTGTTGTGATTTTTTGGCAAAAAGTTTACTACGGCAAATAACCGATAATTTATATTTCTGCTGTATGTATGGTTATTTGATGTTATACCAAATTATAGATTAACGGCGATGTAATGATGTAGTGATTGTTACCCATATTAAAAAAAAATTAAAATTAAAACTTATGTAATCAGCGTAATTGCATTAAATTAATTGTTTTATACAAATATGTAGAGCAACTAAACATTGATTAGAAACACTTCGTGTTGAGCCAACTTTGTATCTATCATTCCAAAAAGTTTTCCTCCTTGCGATTTTTGTATACAAGCCTAACAGAGGAAAATTGGATGTCTCTATCATCTATGTTTCTGATGGCACTACCTTTCCCCGGTCATGTTCATTTCTAACTGCAGTCAAACTCAGAAGTTCTGTGTAAAGAGAACACGCACACATGCAAAACTGCTCTGCTTACCTGTGTTAGAAGCGTCTGTAATTTTTTACAGGAGCAGAACGCAAAAACCGCTCTCACTGTTTGCATTTATGTAAAAGAACATGTTCACTTTCAGTTCAGTTCGTTCACTTTCAGTGCAATTGCGACGCTAGCAGAGAATTGCAGAATTACGAAAACAATAATAATATTTGAGTGCAAACAGTTTTGAACGAAAACAAAGCTAGCAGGGCAGTTACTTTATGTGACGCAAACAAAGCTTATGTCGCCCTCGAACGTACTCGTTTATCCATATCGGCAGTCTATAAAGCAATTGCCAACGACTTCACAGGGAAATAGAGTAATCTTCAAAATTTGACTTTCACTAGATAAAGATAGCGTCAATACACTTGAAATTAGGTTTTTTATAGCAGCAATTTACTTATTGTTCAAGATTAACATTTTCTTAATAGGACACAAATCAAATTGTTGGAATTGTGTTTACACTCTTCTGAGCCCTGTCAATGGCACGTGTGTTGGCGCTGCAGCCATGTGAAGAGCAGGTGCTTGTTTTCAGACCTTTCAATTGATGAGTACTTTACTCGTATCTTGTATGTATGATGTATGTATGATATCGTTATGTATCATGTATGTGTGTGTGCCGTTATAGATGGGTGTGTAATTGCATTTTATATTAAATTCATAATTATATGCAGAGAAAAAGGTTAGTTGAATTCTAAATACACTCTGTTGTTAAGTTCATTATTGTGTTAAGTTGTGAATTATTTTAATTATAATTTAATTGCATTAATTCATGGGTGGAACACTGATTTAATTTCACGATGCTTATACGAGTATGGAAATAGGTTTATTTATGAATATAAATTTAATGATAAATTTAAAAAATGAAGAACAAACTGAGGACAGAAGCACAGAGTAGTCTGCCACTAATCATGTGCAATACGGAAACTGATGAGTACTTTACTCGTGCTTGTGTGTATGTATGTATGTATGTATTTTGTGGTTTATATTGTCTGTGAGTATGGCGTTATGGATGAATATAGTGCCTTTTAGATATGTATGTACATATGTACGTATGTAACTTGAACAAGAACAAAGCTGCAAGTGAATATTCCCCACCTGCCCATGTGGCTGTCTGCCTTTTAACTTAAGCGGCCTACACAAAGTAAACATCGCAGCATTCGGTTGTAATTTCAACAGATCGCGTGGTTTGCAAACAGATTGCAGGTTTTCAAAATATTTTATCTTTTCCACTCAATTCATGCCATCAGTTGCGTGTGTGTGGCGCAGTTTGTAGATTTTTTAATATAATAAGATAAGTCAAGACTTTATAGAATAATTAATTGATGCTTATAGAAACCAGTCATTAATTTCAATTCCTTTGACAAATTTACGTGCGAAAACTCATTTCGCTTCTTGAACCATTCCTGCACAATTGCACGTTTTTTGCTTCTTTTTCTCTCTTCCATTTATTTGCGCACAAAAAATTACCACACAGCATAATTAGTTTTTTCCGCGTCCCACCTGCATTCTGTAACGCATCAACACGAAATGAAGTTCGTCAACCGATTCACAGTGTGTGACAAATTGAGTGACAACCGATCGCAGCGTGTGTGGGCCGCTTTACATAAAATGAACTACATACATACATGAGCAAAAATAATAGCTTCTTGTAAATATGAACTACACACATTGGACGCATGTACATAATATGTATATATATATATTATATAGATGTATATGTATGAATGTAAGTACTTGAGGTAAACTTTTTGAAAATTAATGACGTATCGCTTAGTAAAAGTAATTAAAAGCAAGAGAATGGAAAGAGGGAGGAGGAAGGATGATCGTCATTATATGTAAGTACCTATTTGCGGCACGTGCAAAGAACTGATCGTCTAAATCAGGGCACACCTTAGTGCTCCCTGGTCTAAATAGAATACATAAATGCCATGTTGCTCGCCTCTTTCTGGACGATTATAAATGCAGAGATTATTTATTATTAATTTTTTATCGAAATAAATTTATTTGTTATAGTAATTATAATAATAAATTATTATATAGAATAATATTATATAAATATAATAAATTATTATATGTAATAAATTATTATAATTAAGAAATAAAAGAAGCAATATCTGCTAGGATTTCTGACTCGGGGAGAGAGATAAATTCAATCGTTTGCTCACTAATAAATTCCTCGCTCTTAAATTTGTGGTCTTGGATTAACCCCAGAACTCACACCCAAATAAAACTACGTAAACACATACCCGGGTACCCGGTAGAATCGAGGCTAGGGGAATGCGTTGTGAAAGATCTGAGTAGTAGATTTCGGGGAAGTGGACGCAACATCACAATGAACAATTTTTTCACAACACTAGCATTGGCTGAACATTTATTGTCATGGGATTTGACCATCGTTGGGACCCTGTTAAAATATAAGCCATAAAACCCAAATGAAAGCACACAAGGATAGGCCAATTGATTCCACAGCGTTCGGTTTCCGCAAGAACGTGACTCCTTGTTGCTGGGTTCCGAAGAAAAACAAAGCTGTGACGCTGCTTTCATCTATGCCCTACGATGGCGCGATTTGTAACGACGGCAAGCCGGAAATAATACATACTTATAATAGGAGAAAGTGTGGCGTTGAAGTGATGGACCAGCTGTTAGGCGCATATACGACGCAGCGCCAGACTAAGCGTTGGCCACTATCGAACATTTCAATATGAAGGATCTCATGGCATTGGCCTCATACATCGTCTACCACTTGAACAATGAAATTATATCACAAAAAAGGCACCAGACGGAAACTTTTTCTGCGCAGACTGGCTGAAAAACTTTGTAAGCCAATAATAGAGGAATGTGCAGTAAATCGCTAAATAACCCGAAATTTGACAACGAGAATAGCCATCGAATGCTAATTGAAGGGACCTCTGCAACTGCTTTTGGATACCATAAAACCAGTGACTGGTTCCTGTTATTTATGTTACATACAGGATGTAAAATGCCGAAGGAAGACCAAAAGTCCTGCAGTCTATTTTAGTAAGCCGATACGGTTGCAGCATTCCATAAATTCATCTGTATGCGTATTGTGCAATAAAAATGCTTAAAATATAACTATATATAATCTTAAGATTAAAATACTTTAATTCCAATAAAGATTTATAATGAAAAATATACAAAACATGAAAAACTCTTGGTATTTTTTGTATATTAGTGTATTTTCAGTTCAGTTCAGTTATTCAGTTCGTTTATTAGTGTATTTTCAGTGGGTACACGGGTACACGGGTACTCCGGGTGTATTTGAGTAGGTGTCAATTTTGGAAGCTTTTAATTCCTGAACCGCTGCACCAAATCTAATGAATCTTAAATCACTTAGAATTATTTAGATTTCCTAGATCCGGAATTTCAATGTGGTAGCATTAGGGGTTTGTAAGATATAGTATATAGTTGTAAGTGGGTACACGGGTACCCGGGTGTGTGTACTAGGGATAATATGCGGACAATTTGTCTAACAAAGTGCAAAAGCTTCAGAATTTCTCTCAAACTTGTCCATAAATATTTAGGAAATACAGTCACAATAAAATAATCTAATCTAAGAGATACCGTATTCAGAGAACACAGAGAAGCGACATTAAACCAGAGAATACAGAGAGAAGAAAGTCTTTTTCGCAGCCAGCGTCCGTAGCGGATGCACCACGATTTTGAGTGGATTCACCACGATTTTGAGTGGATTCACCGCGATTTTGAGTGGATTCATGTACAACGTCCGTCTGCTTTATTTTGCTGCTCTCCCGTTTGACGTTTTAGCTTCTTTTCTCTATATTCTCTGACTTAAACGACAAATTTTCTGACATTTAAAAAAAATGTCTGCTTATCATTAGTTGGAAATCTGTATAGTTCTGAAGAAAATCAGCTATACTACTACAGGTATGCTCAAGTCTAAGTGTGCGCAAAGCGAGAGTCGTTCAAGTGTCGCGTCTCTGTGGTCTCTGCCAAAATTCTATGAGAAATTGTATGGAAGTTGTATTTTTGACTAAAGCAATGATAGCTTCTTCATTCTCTCTCTCCCTCTCTCTATCTGTCTCTCTCTATCTGTCTCTCTCTATCTGTATCTCTCTCTATCTCTCTCTTCTTCTCTAATATAAACACGAGTTATGATGACAAAATACCTAGGGCACATATCTAAGCTTACTAGATCACCATTATTATGGCGCTGTGGGCACAGTGCCCCTACCAGGGCGCTCTTGTTGGTGTACGCAAGGGAAAATCCCTCTTCTTCTTGGTCGTGTTTTAAGTTCGTTAATCTGTTGTAGGGTTTTTAGTAATCAGCTGTTTTCACCTAATTGACAATTCAACTGATAATGTAATTTAATGAAATCGTTGTTTTTGTAGCCTTGGTGCCAACTTATTAGTGCTCCCTGGTCCCTGTCAATGGTAGCATTCTGTCCGCTCGCTAGTTTAAATGCCAAAATTGAGCATGACAGAGTCAACTGACTAGAATAAGAGAGGAAGTGATTAGGTAGGTAGGTAGGTAGGAGTGGCAACCTAGTTTGCCAAGAACACACTTGAGCACACCTAATGGCCCATTAGGATACCACGGTGTGGCGCCGTTCAAGCACTGACTAAAGAGGAAGTGATTAAGATTTGAAAACTTTTGAATTTGAAATTCCTTTTGACACGAATGAAAGAAACCTGCCCCGGGCATGGACTGAAAAATGTTTCTTTCTAAACCCTTTTCTCTTCGAGTTGATAGCCTCAGTAGTCATTCGAACTAAACCATTACAGATATAATTTATTATGTTGTAAAGTATAATAATACCAATAAATTTAATATACCAAATGAAACACTGTGGAAATGGATGTAGAATCTCAGTACAACATGAATTGATTTAAGTAAAAATGTATGTATGTGCATATAACAACAACAATAGCCCCACTTGCAACTGACCACATTGCTGTATACCGCATCTCTTCACATCATACCACATCTCATATCATCACATCATACCGTATCTCATCGCATCATATGATGAAGCCTTATTGTTGTTGCAGTTCTGTTTTAAGGGACCCCAGCCATCGATCGCTGACAAACAGCGTCACTGACTTTGCGCGCTAAGTGCACATGCCACCTCCATGTACGCTGGCTCTGTGGGCGAATTGTAGAAGTAAAACAATCATTTCGTTCAAAGACTTCGTCGGTGGTGGTGTGTTGTGGTGGTGGTGTTTCGCTCACATCGATCAAGGCACTTAACGTAACAACAACGCGGCGGTCACAAATTAATGAATACGACTTTCATATTTAATAAAGGATTGTTTAAACAAGTGCTTCAAATTCGTGAAGATACAAATGGAATTGAATCACGTGACTGTGGATGGTGATCCTGTAAGAATAAAACACACTTATAATTATATTAGGATCATAAAAATACGAGTGTGAAAATGTGACAATGAACTCATTGGCGTCGTTCTCCGTGGTTGTTGTGCTGCGCAATCTCGTGACACTTTCTTCTGCTGCTCTTCTGATGCAATTCTTTGTTGCTTCATTTTCTTAATTTACTTTTTTTTTGGCACTTAATTAATTTGTCTGTGAGTATTCGGAAATTGTGTCAGGAAATTGTTTGCGCACCTGTTCATTGATATTGACACTGAATCTTCTCAACGCTTGAAGGGATTGGGATGTAATTCTCAAGTCACTCGTTGTGATTATTTATTAGAATTATTATTCAATCAGCAATATAGTAAGTAATTAAAAGGAATAGGTGGTAAAAATCGTGACAAATATCGGTAGTTTTAGTTGTACGAAGATTCCTCACACGGAAGGTAGTCAAATTTGAAAGAAGTGTGGGCAGCCCTAATTTTTTGTTGTATGCATGTGTATCCTCACACGGAAATACTAAAATTGACGGTCTCCAAACTTGTGGTCCCTGATAATTACTCATAAAGAATGAATGAATCACAATCTTAAAATACTGCTTAAGGAACTCGTCTATAAAATGACATGTTTGAACATGCTCGGAACATCTTGAAGCAATGGAGGAGAAAACAGGAGAATATATAACAGGGAAAATAGGGGATTCGGTATAAAGGAAAATACCATGTGAAGTATAACATCCAAATACGATATATAGTAGTATTATATATCGTATTTGGTAACATCAAATTGGCGAATGAGTGATAAAACGTGCATCAAGAGAGTCCACAAAAAATTATGTTCGGAAGTAGCAATTAACTGACCAAGGTGTAAATAAGGAATTAACTACCGAGAAGTAAATAAGGAATTAACTACCGAGGAGTATATAAGGAATTAACTACCGAGGAGTATATAAGGAATTAACTGATGGAGGAGTAAATAATCAATTAACTGATCGAGGAGTAAATAAGTAAAGTGTAATAGAAGCCTTTCCAAATCCAATACGTCTTTGTTTCAAATAAGACTAAAGTGACAGAACCAGATACGATATATATCTTATATACCGTATTTGGTAGATCTAGTTCCAATAATGCTATAGGAGGCATTTTCCTAAATTTGCTGTACACAAAAGAACTTTTCGAAACAATAAAAATGAATCAAGTAATAGCTCAGACCACAAACCTTGAAGCAAAGAGTATACATATATAGAGCTCGCATGAGTTATTGATGCAAACATTTTGTTCGAGGTGTTTTCTAGCAAACCCCTCGAACATAAATACACGCATTGCATCTCGCTTCCCCCTGCCGCTCACCGATTTTTGTGAAATCGCCTTCTCTTCCATTTCACAAAATTTTGAGTGATTCAATCTCTATGTATGGATACTCTTTGCTTGAAGCCTCTTCCGCATATTCACCTGTATATGGCTAAATATAAAACATTATAATAATGAACCAAATTATTGAGTCATCATTGCTGATATCATCAGCTGGGGACTCAGTCAAATGTAAACGAAAAAAAGGATTTATATTTTTATTATGTGAAGAATTTGTGTGTTTTGAAAGCAAATTTCAATAGTAATTCAACGAATTATTTGAAACAAAATATTGAAATAAAAGCTGACTATAGCAATTTCAATTGTTCGTATATATATAAATTTTATTGTTGATATACCCAATCAAACAGCAAATACACAAATTGCTCAAATCTTAAAACTAACAACAAAATTGAACCCGTAACCAATTGGATTGGATTGCATTGGAGTTATGTATATGATTCCGATTTCTAATGGTAGTAGGTGGACCATCGGCAGGTTTCTTTTTAGAATTGCTTTAAAATAAACATTCAGCAAATAAACATTAAACATAAATAAACGCTCAATATATTTTAAAGTTTCTTGCTTCATTAAACCTTCCGACTAGTTATGGAGTATAATTTCAAGTTCAAATTACTCCTACGACTGGCTTGGCAGAGACCCATCCTGTCAACCCAAATTTTTCAGCCCATATCCGGTAGTTTGAAGCTGTATCTCTCGATTAGATCGACCCATATTGTGCTTGAGTACCTGAATCATTGCTGGATTGTCGGCAAGTATCTCTGATGCCATCAATCATTAACGTTTTCCGAGTACTGAATTCGGCAGATTTGGTTGTTAACATAACCACCTCAATGGCAATGCACCTCATCTGAGAAAATTATTCTTGCCTCATTTTGCAACAAGATCTTTCGTTCTATGATTTTTCTCAGTCCTTCAAATACATTCTCTCTGATAATAACAGATGACAAAACATAATTTAATTTAATTGTAAACGCTTCGATTGAACAGTCAATGGTTCCAATCGCCATTAAGGTACCCTCCAGAGAGAAAAGTCAGTCGCACCAACAACTTACGACAGAATCGGCAAATTATAAAGAAGCGAATAGAGCTCAATTCAATAGTCTCGATGAGATGAATCGAATTGAACCCATTGGACTATCTGTATTTGTGTATGAAAATAAAAGGACTAATTTCCATGAAACCAACTTTCTCTCAATTCTGTTTGTTCTATTTGTAAATGTTATCTGGGGCTTTGATCGACGGATATATCCTCACTAACAAAAAAGTGATTTTTATCGAAGCAACAGATTTCGAAGGATATTAACTCACAAAAAAACAAAATTAACTTCTAATCGCATTAACAGATTTCGAAGGATGTTTCCCCATTGCAAAAAAAAAATCAACTTATACTGGAATCAAGAGATTTCCAAGGATATTTCCTTACTACATAAAATTTGATTTGTATTCGAAGCAACAGATTTCGAAGGATATTAACTCACAACACAAAAATTAACTTTTATTCGAATCAACAGATTTCGAAGGATGTTTCCTCAGTACAAAAAAATGTATTTTTATCCAATCAACAAATTTCGTAGGATGTTTCTTCTCCACTAAAAAATTTACTTTTACTCTAAACAATGGATTTTCAAGGATGTTTCCACGCTACAAACAAAATTCACTTTTAATCCAAACAACAAATTTCGAAGGATATTAACTCACAAAAAATAAATTAACATTTAATTGAATCAACAAATTTCAAAGGATGTTTCCTCACTACAAAAAATATCGACTTCTACTTTAATCAAGAGATTTCGAAGGATGTTTCCTTACTACACAAAATTTGATTTCTACTCGAAGCAACAGGTATCGAAGGATGTTTTCCCATTACAAAAAAAATTCACTTGTAATCGGATCAACTAATTTCGAAGGATATTCCTTCACTACAAAAAAATGTATTTCTACTCGAAGCAACAGATTTCGAAGATGCCTTCCTTAGTAATTGGCTTTTGATCGAATCAACAGGTTTCGAAGGATGTTTCCTCAGTACAAAAAAATTGATTTTTAATCCAATCAACAAATTTCGTGGGATGTTTACTTTTACTCCAAGCAACGGATTTCCAAGCATGTTTTCCCACTACGAACAATAATCACCTTTAATCGAATCAACAAATTTCGAAGGATGTTTCCTTACTACAAAAAATTTTATTTTTACTCGAAGCAACAGATATCGAAGGAAATTAACTCAACAACAAAAATTAACAACAAAAATTAACTTTTACTCGAAACAACGGATTTCGAAGGATGTTTCCTCACTACAAAAAAGTTCGACTTCTACTCTAATCAAGAGATATTGTAGGAACCTTCCTCACCACAAAAAAAAAATTGACTTCTATTCATAGCAACGGTTTTTCATAGTTCCCTTTTCCTCATTAGTTTGCGTGAAGCGGCAAAAGTACACAAAGTAATTGCCCTTAATTGGTATAAATTAGCTGCAATACAAATGTAATTCAGTTGCGATAATTACAATAATAAATTACTATGAGTATTTTCCAAAAATTACATTAATTAGGCAAAGAAAACTGTTAAAATTAAAATTCTTTCATCGTTCCTTGCTTCGCATCAAACTGACTGCAATTCACTCCATTCTCCTCCTCAATTAATATTAATTTATTGCTTAATTAATATTGCAATAGATCAATCGAAAGCAAACTGCACAGAAGTGGAAATGCATTCGTTGCGGTCTTGTTAAAAGTTCGTCACCCTACATACCAATGTTAAGACTTATCTGACTTGACTTCTACTCATAAAATAACATTCGGCAATAAAAGGTGTCACTCTCATATCTTATCTATGAGCATAGACTGTTTATCTGGCATTATGAGGCAGGCGCCAAAATCAGCATAATTTGAATTTATGGCTCCAGCGATAAGAAGTCTGGGTGCTGAACTTTTCCATAATTCTTATCCGAACATTTTGATTTTGATATTTTTTATCTACATCGGTTTAAAGTGTTTTCCACTAGACTCATCTTGTCGTACTCTGATATATGATTATTTAAGGGTAGATTAGATTTATTTAAGGGTGTTATACACCGCGATCTGAAAGATCTATTGTGATGCTCCTATTTATTTGAAAGATGAGGAGAGTCTCATCTACAAATCTTCTGTCAGGTTATTTTTCGACAGGAATTCATATATTTTGGAGGTATCAAGTTGAGGAATCTTGCTCATATCTAAGATATATTCTATTCAAGCCGTACTGAATAGAAACTTCGGGAGCATATTTATTCCAAACTAAGCAGGAATTTTAGTGCGAGAAATTTGCGAATAGAAAGTATTCAGAATGACGCTATTAATCTTCATTGATTGGAATTATCTTCTTTGATTGGAGTTCTAAAATAATTGCACTATTTGACCATTCAATCGCTGAGTCCCTGCTGTGAGATCCTGATGTTATTCCTTCCAACTGTCTTTATTGTATATGTGGAACGAGTGAAAATTTTCATTATGAAAGAATCCTTTTAGATAGATAGATAGAAGTGAGGTCGGTCCGAGAAACATCAACGAATAAGGTCTACAAGCACTCAGGCATCGATGTCCATTGTAGTGTAAGTCTGGAAATATTGGCGGGAAGGGGGAGATAGATGATTTTGGAAGTTGCATCTTTATAAACTTTTTTGACTCTTTTATGAATCTCAGAAGTCGGTCCAGGGATAAGGAATGTTTGTTGTCCATTCCCAAAACATCTGAACCTAATATGCGTCTCCTCATTCTGGCCAAGGCAGGATAAGCGCTCTATGTCGTCCTGTTCTTCCTCCAGACCGGAGAGGCAGTTCGGACTCTCGATGATGCCTATGGTCCCATGGTCCGATGATGCCTATTGTCGGCATATTATGGATTATGCCTCATGATTAGCCCAAGCAATGATCACACATCTTTCTTTTGTAATGTTAGAAGAAAATCTGCAACTCCCTTGTTTGGGCTCTCTACGAAGCACTTGGTTGTTTTGCAGGCAACTGAACTGTATCAACGGTCCATATGAATATTATTCACGTCCATTATTCTTGGTCCAATCAATAGTCTCTGCTGAACTCATACCGATAAATGGCTCTGGCCCCATTGGAGTACCCGCAGATCCACAGTTTGCCAGTTCACTCATCAGCTACTTCGTTCGCCCGTACACCACAGTATCCCGGAACCTAAATAAGTTCAAGTAAATTCCACTTGTTGTGGAGTTACGTCTTCACTTACATTCTTAGACCATTTTTGAAGTGGGTAACGCGTTTTACAAAGCTTTTATTGCAGCCTGACTGTCACTACAGTCTCTACTCTGCTTACCGCGCCATTTCTTCTCAATTACCCAGTTCACTACCTTCAGTATTCCAAACACATACCCGAGAAGTATCTGACATTTTCATTCAGATGCCAATCAGTCCCAGTTCCTTTCTCAGTTTTGGAGCCGTCAGTGAATAAAGTTTTCGCCAGAACCCCAAAAAGTAATTCTCTCATTGTTCCCTTCTTGGAAAGCTGACTTTGTAATTTCTTCCAATAGAAACTCTAGGTATGAGTTCATCCTTCGGTGCCAGAAACAACGGGTACTGCTCGGACATTATCTTGAACATCTCTCTATGCCCAAAGTTATTTTCGTCGTGGCAATATGCATATGAATGTAGAGCCGATATATCGTTTTCATCGCCTTCTGTTGAATCATAAGATTCAGTGGTAGCAAGTTTAAGAAAGTATTCAGAGCGTCGGATGTAGTGAATCATGACGACCGTTATGCTAAAGCATACATTGCTCTGCAGTCTGTTTAACCCCAAACATGTGGACATAGCCCCAGTTCTGCCCAACCAGAATACAGCAGCATACAAGATTATTGGCCTGATCGGTGCTGTGTACAGCCAAAATACACCACCTGCTTTCAGACCCCAAATTTTACCAAATGCGTTTCGGCTCTTACCAAATACCTTATGTGCCCGAATAACCTTCAGCTCAAAATGCGTCTTCCAAGACAGTTTCCTGTCAAGAACTACGCCTAAATATTTCACTTTCCTGGAAAGACTGACCTTATAGTACGAGTAGTTTAAGCCTTACGAGTTTTCTTTTTCGTCTAAACAATACCACAGTTGTCTTACTTGGATTAATAGCAAGTCCGTGGAAAGTGCATCACTCAGCCATCTTGTCCAGAGTTCTCTGTTCGTTTGCACATACAGTCCTAAGGCATTTTCATGATGCCAGTGCACAAGCATCATCTGCATGTGCTTGGATGTGCATTCTGAAGCTTTGCAACTCCGTCAAAGTCCACCACAAAACACCATAGAAGAGGAGAGTACCCCAGTCTAATTCTTCAATATATTCGTAGAATGATTTCTATTACAATCGCCAAATTTTCTTCTTTCTCGCTTTTCCTATAAAACGGTATTTGAGACTCTCGAAGAGAAACTTTTTATGCTAAGTTTATATAAAACATTATTCTACCGCAATAGCAATTAAGATATCCAAAAGGATACGTGGGAGGTATCGACATATACATCTATGTATATAGCCATTTTTCCCATCTTCTATACAGTGGTAAATAATCCAATTTTAATGAGACCGGCTTTGATAGAACTGGGGAATAGAATTCGATTGTTAATTGAACCTGACATTGAGCCGACCAGGGAAGATGATGCGATTGTTAATTGAAGTAGGCATTGATCGGACCACGTAAAAGAATTCGATTGCTAATTGAACGTAAAAGAATTCGATTGTTAATTGAACATAACATTGCTTTGACTAGGGAATACAAGTCGATTGGTAACTGAACCATCACAAAGGGAACCTCCTCCTCTTCATTCTCTCCTATATATGCAATTATTGAGAACTCATCTCAATGGGGCCTGTTTGGAGGGAATATATCAACAATGCGCTGCAATGATACAACTTGGTGGCAGAGTTGAAAGTTGCATACAAAATTGCCGGGATAAGAATTGAGAATGGTCTAAGAGTGTTCCATCATAAGTTTCACAACGTTATAGAAAACACTGAAAGGTTTTTTATATAAAGGTATTACACAGCTAATAAGAAGTTAATTGAGTATTTTTATAGAATTAAATTCGCTTTTATTGCACTTTTGTATTAGCACTGTAGCACGCTTACATTTCTCTTCTAAATTATTGAATGAAGTGCAATTGGTTGTTGGTTCTAAGGATATATGCGAGCTATTATTTAACATCTTTTAACTGTATTTAGAAGGATGGAAGTGTCCCCTCCTTTCAGTTGTGAGAAGTTTCTCGTGTGTTGTAGGATCTCTGCCAGCGGGTTTCGAACCCCAGATGCTGCAGCCTAGTTGGCATATTTCTTTCAGTCTCGACCAGTTCATATTTTATGCCTAGATCCCAATGATTATGTACATTTTTCATGTACCTACGTTCACAAAGCTTCTTAGTATGCTAGACTAGCTTCGTTGACAACTTTTTATGATAAGATTTTTTTTACAGTGTTCTGAACTTGAGCTTTGGTTATTATTATTATTATTATTATTATTATTATTATTATTATTATTATTATTATTATTAATATTATTACTATTATTATTATTATATCTTACACCATAATTAATTATGAGTGCAAGGTGTTGGGGGAATGAGTACTAGCTACAGAGGCTTTCGACTCGAAGAGAAAAGGATTTTATAGAAAGAAGCATTTTGGAGACAAAGACCGTGGCAGGATTTGAACCTACGACCGGAGTGTGAGCTTTGGTTATAATTTCATTTTTTGCCTTTAATATTATCATCTTTTTTCTCATTTTAAAATTGTAATCCCTTAAAAGAAACAGGACTAGTGCAGCGACCACAGTCTCTTTTATCAACGATACTTCAAGTAGTCCATGTGATTTATCGCAGTTACCTGGCTTGGTCCTGCGAAAACAATTCGAAATTGTTTCACATCAAGATATATTTTTTGTCTTGAACTTTCCCTGCTTGACACTACGATATCAGTGAAAATAAACATCATCATCATCATAATCACCATCATCATCATCATAATTGGCGTACAACCATTTCTGATCATTGCCGCGTTATCAGCCTTCGCCAGTCGTCTCTGCTTCGCGCACGCTGGCGCCAATTGGAAACACCAGTGCAGCCAGGTCCTCTTGAACTTGGTCCTTCCAACGTAGTGGTGGTCTCCCCCTCCTGCGTCCGCCACCCGGCGGCATCGATTCAAATACTTTTTTCGCCGGAGCACTTTCATCCATTCGCACAACACGTCCCAGCCAGCGCAGCCGCTGTGTTTTAATGCGCTGAACTATATCAATGTCGGCGTACAGCTCATACAGCTCGTTGTTCCATCTGATTCGATACTCTCCGTAGACGCATATAGGACCATAGATCCTTCGAAGAATTTTTCTCTCGAACGCCCCCAAAGCTCGCTCATCGTTGTTTGTCATCGTCCAGGTTTCGGCACCATAAAGCAGGACGGGAAGGATGAGGGCTTTGTAGAGCGTAATTTTTGTTCGTCGAGAGAGGGCTCTGCTTCTCAATTGTCTACTGAGCCCAAAGTAACACCTGTTGCCAAGAGTGATTCTTCGCTTGATATCCTTGATGCTGGTTCCCAGATAAACGAAATCCTTCACAACTTCAAAGTTGTAGTCGCCAACAGTGACGTGGTGTCCAAGACGCTGAGACTCGTTGTGTGTTGACACCAAGTACTTCGTTTTGTCCTCGTTCACCGCTAAACCCACTCGCCTCGCTTCTCTCTCCAAGCCGGAAAATGCAGCACTCACTGTTATGGCTGTTATGGCCAATGATGTCAATATCATCAGCATACGCTAGTAACATGACACTCTTGTGGAAGACAGTGCCTGTGCGATTTAGACCTGCTGCACGTACGATTTTTTCCAACATTAGATTGAAGAAAACACACGATAAGGAGTCACCTTGTCTGAATCCTCGCTCAGTAACAAACGGGTCGGACAAGTCATTACCGATTTTAGCTGAGCCAGTGGTGGTGCTTAGCGTCATTTTGCACAGCCGAATTAGCGTGAAAATAAGGTTTCACATAATTGGGCGAATATAAATAGAGTTAGTTAGTTCTATAAATGGATCGTTGATAACTTTATTTGATTCTAACAAAGTCCAAAACACAACTTAAGGTACAGAGTGACATAAAGCAGAAACGGGGACAGAAACTAAATGCAGTACATTTGGAACAGAAACTACAAAATGCGACTGTTCAAGATGAGTTGTTTCTGTTCTGTCGCCAAACGCCTATTTTCTGTCGTTAAATTCTGTAGTTTCCCTTGCAAATGTACTGGATTCTCTTTCTGTTGCCGTTTCTGCTTTAGGAAGAATGCTCCCCAGGAATTTGCTACTTAGTTGAATGTGATCGGTGCATCATCTTCAGTACCGATCAAAATGGAGTATTTTTTATAAAGCCTTTAAAGACTCTGCTGATACCACGTGTTCATCAGTACCTAGAATTCTACTTATAAGCCTATAAGTATCTCTAATTCTGCAGTCTTCTTTGTACTGCTTTTAATAAGTTGGTCAACTGGCACCGTGGCATCACTTCTCCTCATATCAACCTGAGATTTGGCAAAATAAAGATTGTCTCTTTTGCTTTTTGTCATTTCAACTACATAGGGGGATCTCAATTCAGATCCTCAATTGAGATTGGATCCTCTTTCAAAATGGTTGTAGTAAGGCTCTCCACAGAGTAGTAAGGCCTCTCAGGAAATACACACATTCCCTAACTTATGGTGTCATAATAGGCCTCTTGCACGGTCTGAGTGAGTCTTTTTTGTTCCCTGGACAGTGATGAAATTTTGTTCCCTGGACAGCCACTTCAACCTAAATTTAAAACCGAAATTAAAACCTAAACTTAAACCTAAGCCTCAACCAAATCCTAATTCTAATCCTAACCCTAAACCTAAACCCAACTACACATACACTAAATGTAGGAAGTTCTTTTGGAGGTCTCGCCTGGATCGCTTAGGGGACTTTGGCAATAATTACCGGCGTATTCTCTCATACCGTCAGATCATTTCAAAACGGGAACTCCCTTTTCCATTATCAAAACGGGAACTCCCTTTACCATCCAAATGGTAGAAACAAGTTTATACGCCCACCACAAATGAGTGTAGAGTACACGAAAGCACAGGAATTCTCAATTGTGATTAACAACTAACGCTCAATTAATCACGAGCGACGCGCATAGCTGTCAATAAGAGGAACGTTTGAAGGGTCTGAAGCCCGCACGCTTTTTCCCATGATTCAGTTGTAAAATTAATCAAATGCTAATTAATGCAAAAGGAAAAAACCAACAACAAGGCGTAACTGCATTTAATCATGCCCATAATAAACCCAGCGGCGCTGATTTTTGCGACCGTTTCTCCAACGAACTTCATTATTTATATTTATTGGCGATGCCAGCAATCAAGTCAGGAAAAAAACTTGTGAAAAGTTATTTCCACACTTATTTTAAATACGAGTTGAGTAAATAAATTATTCACACTATCGTTGGTATTTAATCTCATATCCATAATTTAATAATAATTTTATTACGTGATTACACGGTGCCGAGCGGCGCAAACGTGAATGCATACATAAGAGGGGGAGGGGGAAGTTTCGACGGACAGTGGATATGGTCAGAATTCGGTTCATGCATATTTATGAGTGTGTTGTGACATTATTCCAAGCTAAACGTTGAACAATTGGATTTAAGTTTAGTTACTTTGTATAAATAACACGTTTGCAGTTCTCTGATCGGGAATCAATCTGATCATCATCATGATTACGGTGAAATATTGCATTCGTATGTCACAGGGGATATCGTCCCAATGTCCTTCATATGTCGTCGTCGTTACTTTTCAAGCCACCTTCTGTGGTCCAGTGGTAAGCATGCTAGACTCGCACCCCGAGGGTCGCAGGTTCCAATCCTGCCACGAGCTTGGTCTCCAAAATGCTTCTTTCTATAAAAGCCTTCTCTCTTCGAGTCGAAGACCTGTGTAGCTAGTACTCATTCTCCCAACACCTAGCAGTCATAATTAATGAAGTCTCTTTTGAGTCTGAGTCTATGTTCGGACTGAGTCCTAATTGAAACTGATTCCATGTTGAAACTGAGTCCATGTTGAGATTAAGTCTATTTAGTCTGAGTCTATGTTGCGAGTGAGTTCATATTTTGACAGAGTCCCTGTTAAAACTGAGTCCATGTTGAAACTGATTAATGTTGAGATTTAGTCTATTTTGAGTCTGAGTTTACTTTCAAACTGAGTCCACATTGAAACTGAGTCCACATTGAAACTGAGTCCATGATGAGACCGTGTCCATATTAAGACAGAATTCACGTTTGGACAGAATCTGTGTTAAAACTGAGTCCATAAGTCACTTTTGAGTCTGCGTCTCTATTGACACTGAGTCCATATTTTGACTGAGTCCATGCTAAAACAGATTCTATGCTGAGATTAAAAATATTTTGATTTTGAGTTGCGAGTGATTCCAGGGCTTAACAGAGTCCTTGTTAAAACTGAGCCCATGTCGAAACTGATTCTATGTTGAGATTAATACTATTTTGATTCTGAGTCCATGTTAAAACTGTATTCATATTAAGACCGATTCCATGTTGAACCTTACTCCTCACTCTATATTGCGATTAAGTCTATTTTGAGTCTGAGTGTATGTTTCGAGTGAGTTCAAGTTTTGTCAGAGTCCTTGTGAAAATTGAGCCCATGCTGAAACTGATTCTATGTTGAGATTAAGTTTATTTTGCGTCTGACCCTACGTTGAAACTGAGTTCACGTAGGGACCGAGTCTATGTTAAAACTGAGTCAACGTTTTCATAAGAGTCCAAAAACTGATTGCATGTTGACATTGACATCATGTTGAAACTGAAGCTATTTTGAGTCCGAGACTATGTTGAGGCTGAGTCCATATTAAAACTTATTCCATTTTCATATTAACACTTTTTTCTATTTTGAGTCCACGTTCACAATGAGCTGGTATTGAGAATGAGTTGGTGTTGAGACTGAGTGGTTGAGCTTTTTCAATTACCAGAAAGAGGCGTGGTAGGTATGGACATTAATATACACAAATGTTCACAATCACTGAGAAAATCTGAGCAATTTCCGTCCGTCTGTCCGCCTTTGGCCACTTTTTTCCGACTCCTTTAGAGACATAGAACCATTAGAGACAAAGACCACGCCTCCCTCCCATATAAGCAACTTTTTGCACCTGTTTTAAAATGACTATAACTTCGGTCCAATTGATGGAATAGTGACGTTATTTGGCAGTTAAGTAAATGTGGGTCCTACAACATTATGCAAAATGTGAGCGGTATATATTTACTGCCACGCCCACTATTCAGACTGAGTCCATGCTTTGAGTGAGTCGATGGTAAAACTGAGTCCATGTTGAGACTGACACCATGCTGCAGCTAAGAGTATTTTGAGTCTTAGTAGGAAAAGTTGGTAGTTGTACCATAACCACGATTCCACACCTCAAGTACCTAGGGTGGTACTGGGTTTGTCAGATCCATTATTCTCTATGTGGCGCCAATATGGGCCGAATATGCGGATGTGAAGGCTTACCTCCGCACTATTGAGGCAGCATACAGAAGAATTCCGCTGCGAGTAATCAGCGCACACCGCACCGTGTCCACAGATGCTACCTTGGTGATAGCCGGCATGACTCCCGTGAACATGCTGGCGAAATTAGCGATAAACCTCTACCACGACAAAGGGACACACGACAAGTGTAGAAGAGTACTTGGCAAATGTTAAGCAGAGGACCCTTCAAGAGTGGTAAGCCCAGTGGGACACATCTTCAAAAGGCCGCTGGACGTCACACAACTGCTGATAGGGCACGGAGTTTTCAGGCATATAGAGTTGAACCATAGATTGAAGAAATAAGAGTCACATTCTCGAACAAGAAATTTTTTGTATGAGTGCGCTGCTAATAGCACCAATTATTCAAGAGCTCTCATTTTCATATCGCAGCGCCACTCTGGTTACTACCTCCGACCGATATCTTCTATGTCGAAAAATGAGTGACATTTCTTCTTCCTTTATTCTATGGTTGAACCCCACTCAGATTTTATTGCACCAGATATTTCAATTTGTCCTTTAACATGCTCGATTTTGTCATTGAGCTCTACTTCGCCAATTCGACTGTTTCTCGATTCATTAAGCTGTGGTATCTCCTAGATATACTTCTCCAATAGGAACTGTTATTGAGACTTATTTTGTTCAAACCCATCTGCATCTAGTTGATTCTTTTGTTCAATGAACTATGCATTTTGGCCTTTTTCTTGCTTCAAACTTCTTGTAAGGCGGTAAGAAACCAGGCTCCCTTGAACAGCTCCCATCTCCTAAACTATGATTACTGTAATTACATCCTCCACCTATTAACCTTCAATCATAAATGGAGAGTACTCGTCAGTGAAAATTCTAAGCATCTTGTAACTACCTTTTTCCTTCTTTATAGACAACACTCCACAATAATGCCTCCACGACGTCTGGGAAGCCGGACGATGAAACTCACACCACTACGAGTAAAGCGAAATCGAAACCGAATCTGCTCTATGCCATAAACGATAATCCGCCATGGTACCTGAGTATATTTCTGGCATTGCAACATTATTTGACCATGATAGGGGCGATTGTGTCCATACCGTTTATATTGACGCCAGCGCTTTGCATGTCTGATGAGGATCCGAATCGGGGTGTCATCATTTCCACGATGATCTTCGTCACTGGCATTGTTACGTATGTCCAGGCGACTTGGGGCGTACGGCTGCCCATTGTTCAGGGCGGCACGATATCGTTTCTGGTGCCAACTCTGGCAATTTTAGCGTTGCCGCAATGGAAATGTCCGCCGGAGGCAGAGTTGGATGCCATGGAGGAGACCGCACGCAAGGATTTGTGGGAGGTGCGCATGCGTGAGTTGTCGGGTGCCATAGCCGTGTCAGCGCTGGTGCAGGTCGTGCTGGGCTACACCGGTTTGGTGGGCAAGATTTTGCGGTATGTGACGCCGCTGACAATTGTGCCCACCGTTTCGCTTGTGGGTTTGACACTGTTCGAGCATGCGGCGGCGACTGCGTCGAAACATTGGGGCATTGCTGTGGGGTGAGTGTGCTCAGGTTAGAGTAGAGGCAAAGAGATGGTACTAAATATGGACTTTTAGCTACTTTGACCTCAGTTGTTGTCAGTTGTGAGATGGTACAAAATATGGACCTATGGAGACAGAAACAAGTACACTTATCCAAAAGTCAGTATATTTATTTCCGTCCCTCTTCCTCCCAATGTAGTTTTATATCCATATCCATGCGTCCATATTTTCTACCATCTCATCTGGATTCTTGTTGCTTCCCTTGCGTTTAATCTCCTTGCCTATCATTCGGCATTTGTTAAGTGTTTCCTTCCCATTTTTCCGCAGTACCACCGCCATGTTGACTCTATTCTCGCAAATAATGTCGAATGTGCCCATCCCAGTGCCTGCCTACCGGAAGGGTCATGGCGTTGAGTGGCGACCATTTCTGCTTTTCAGACTCTTTCCCGTGAGCATGTGTTCCAAATGGATTTTAATGCCCTCCAGAGATCTTTTTAAACTTTGACTGCCTCCCATAAACACAGGTGTTGCTGACCATAGGCATAATGTGGGGTCTCTGCGGCATTCTAACGCTCACCAATGTCTTCGAGCCGGGTCATCCGTCGCGCACCGATGCTCGTCTGAACGTCCTGACCAATGCCAAGTGGTTCTATGTGCCTTACCCGGGACAATTTGGTTTGCCATCGGTGACGCTGTCCGGAGTGCTAGGCATGTTGGCTGGTGTACTGGCCTGCACGGTGGAATCCTTAAGTTACTATCCAACCGTGTCGCAGATGTCGGGTAAGTTTCATGTGAATACGGAGAAGGATTTTTCCGGGAAAATTTTGTCATTCTATTTCTGCTCAGGTGCTCAGTCGCCGCCATTGCATGCCATCAATCGTGGCATTGGCACCGAGGGTCTTGGCACGGTTTTGGCTGGACTCTGGGGAGCGGGCAATGGCACGAATACGTTTGGGGAGAATGTGGGCGCCATTGGAGTTACAAAAGTAAGTAATGCTCAATAGTTCAATACTAAATAAGAACTCCTGGAATGCTTCACTGTTGTACCCAGTACTTTAGTATAAGAGAGCAGAGATCTACCCGGGGTCCTTGATAAACACAAAATTACTCCTCTTTGCTTAATAATATTAATTTTATATGAATCGCCTTTCCTCTCATAGATTGGTTCCCGTCGCGTCATTCAATGGGCCTCCTTCATTATGCTACTGCAGGGTGTCATTGGCAAATTTGGCGCGGTTTTCATCCTAATACCGGACTCGGTGGTCGGCGGCATATTCTGCGTAATGTTTGGCATGATTGTGGCCTTCGGGCTGTCCACTCTGCAGTACGTGGACCTGCGTTCACCACGCAACTTGTATATACTCGGGTTGTCCATGTTCTTTCCATTGGTGCTGTGTAAGTGGATACAAGAGCATCCCGGAGTGATCAAAACTGGCAATGAAACGGTCGACTCGACGTTATCAGTGCTGCTGGGCACTACAATTTTGGTGGGTGGACTTTTGGGTTGCTTTTTGGATAATATTATACCAGGTAGGCAGAGGCGATATACGTCAATTATTTTGGATGAGTGTTTAAGGGATTACCAACAACTTCAGGTACACCCGAAGAACGTGGTCTCATTGAGTGGGCCAACGAGGTGCCTTTGGGCGATGATAACATAAACGATGGAACTGCCACGGATTATGATTTCCCTTGGGGTATGGACACATTGAGGAGGTGAGTATTCGCGGTGTTCATGCTTTGGTGTGTGACTTTTATAGTGGTGATATATTTATTCCAGCTGGAAATGGACCTACTACGTGCCCTTCTTGCCTACCTACAAGCTTAAGAAGCAGAGCTGAGCTTGTTTCGGTCCTCATTTTAATATGTTTCCTATGCAAATTGTTGAATTGTAAAAGTGTAAAAATAGTTGTTAAATTATTAAATTTGTTTTACCAAAAATACGCTTGTAAATAAGTTTGTTAAATGCTTTCAAAGTATAATTTTAGTTATTGAAAAAGCAAACAAATATTTCTTTGTAGTTTTTCAATTCTCAATTACTCATGTATACTGAATCCAGAGATGATACCTGGGAAAGATTTTATGGAGGCATGGAAACTGTCATGGGAGTCTTTCTGCTTGTCAAATGTCAAAGAATAAAAGCTTCAAAAGTGACAGCTACCGAAATACCGGGTGATTCAAAATAACACCTCTTGTTGGAAAACCCTTTAGATATACAAAACTCTGGAAGGAAAATAGAAATTGCTGCTGAAGTCTGAAAGAAAGAGGACTAATTTAAGTGAAGTGCACTCATTTTCTAAGCTACTCCAGAGACACCAATGAATACATCGGTTTTTTAAACAGATTGAGTAGGGCTACAGAAGTTTTCAACACTGGAGAATATTTCTACACAAACTCACAGCTTGAAGGATTTTATTATTGGTTGGATAGAGCCGCCTACGATATATCGATCAATTGTTTATGCCCTATATTGTAATGACTATTGTAATGACATTGCTTACTACTTAGATTGTAATTATAGCAATTTAGTTATGCTTTGGCTGGACAGAATTCTCAAGGCGCAAGGAAACATCCTATAAAACTTTGCGTAGCCCACTCGATCACAGGTTTTATATGAGCTAATATGTATTTTGTAGATATTGAAGACATCTATATTCGTGGTAGCTATGTAGGGATAAGTGGCCGCTCCCTTACAACAGCCCACTCACGCCAATTTGGCCCACCATGACAGCCCAGCATCTCATAGGGTCTCGAACCAATCAAAACTAATGAGGCATTGCTATCAACTTTTGCTATGAAGCATTCCTCATGAAGCTTTCGTGTCAACTTCGCAGCATTCCTATTGTAAAGGGACTATCTACCGCGACTTTAGGATCTATTGTGCCCCCATCAAAATACATCTTTGAGCCCTATCTTCTGGAAATCACCACCGTAAACGACTTATACAATGGTATCCTTTGTCTTCGACATCGATAGCATCTTTATGGCAATGTTCTATTAGTCACAATTATGCAGGCTTTGAGTGACCTAAGTAGCGGTGGCTTTCTTGAGGGCGCTAATATTAGAATTTCAATTACTTACACACAGAAATATAAGCTTTAGTTTTGGAAGCCAGAGTGATACAAATTTTTGTCGAAATAAAAACAATTTTTTCTAAAATGATTTTATAACATTTTTTTAAAATAATTTTTTGCATATCTCCAAATTCACACCAAAAAGATTTCGGTGAAGAAAGAATAAATAAACAATATTCATATTCAGATAATCGACCGCTACCCCCAAACTTTCTTGGATGCATCAAAATATTTGCAATGAAATTGATGCAGAGCCTCTAGCAAAGGGCTTCCGAGCGAGAGCTGGGAAATCGCAAAGAAGTGGACGACTGTTTCTCTCTCTTGTGGGGCTTTACAGCTCCTGCAATGAGCATTCAACGGAATACCCTTTTTTTTCAGCGTGCGTGCTTTTAGAGGGGACGATTGGGCTCTTGGAATGTGTTCGCTGAATATCTCTAGATATACTCATATACCTAAAATAAACTGATATATTCGTATATTCTCGTATAATTTGAAATAAATTGAAAGCTTTGAGGAAATTCTTGCACGTTTGTTTCTTTATTTGGCAGACAGTTTAAAAGTTTCATATTTTGTTTTTATTGTTTATTGTATTACAACATTTCTAGTTAATCCTTAAAACCTGCTAATAACATGTGAATTAGGTAATGCAATACATTTATAAATAACTGTAATTACTACTACTCAATTCTTTTCAATGCTCCTAAAAATATACTTTCATTTTTTTAACAATTATATTGCAGAAGTCTATTTTATAATTTCTTGTTTGGTTTTCTTGTGTTTCTTTATTTGTTTTTATATTTCTTTGTTTTTATGTTTCTTTGTTTGTTTTTTATGTTTTCTATTCTTTTTCTAAACTTATGTTTCGTTGCTATTTCTATCGAAATTTAATATTTCTATTAAATTAATAGTAAATTCGTTACTTAAAATATTTTAATAATTTTTTGTGTTTTTAGTCAAAAATATTTTCCATTATTTCGTCAAAATAATATGAATATCTTATTTATTCCACTGAAATTGTGTTGAAGAGTTATTTATGTTTTGTCGGCCATTCCGAACGTGAATGAAACATACATTTATCATATTTAAACCTAAATAATTTCAGTTCTTGTTGTGTGGGAAATTCTCAAAATCAGTTTAGTTCTTGAATTGTTTTTATAAGGTAACTTTTAAGAATTTCGTTCTTTCAACTGCGAGTATGAAAATGTGGGCTAAGATTTCAACATGATTCTACTCTATATAAGATGAGTTTCCTTTTTGAGTAATTTATTAAGGATGTTTGCTGAAAATATGTACGATAAAATGTGTTTTTTTTTTTTTTTTTATTAATTTAACATTATTCTAAATTATTGAAAATTCCTTTATATAATTTCATCTCATGCGGTTCACGATACCAACAACAATTAGGATAATAATAATAAGAATAAGAGAAAACCCATTCATACCGTGTTGTATCAACGAAAGAAGGCACAATTATTACAATTATTTCAATTCAAAATATTCTTGACTTCGACCGAAATCAGTTGAAATGAACGAGAGGGGAGGGGGGGTCGAGAGTGTGAGTGTATAAAAATATAAAAATTATTCGAGTTTATGCACTAAGCGTTAAAAAATTTATAATAAAAAAAACATAGTAAATAAAAGATAAAATTACAATATTAAAAAGAATTGCACGAGTATCAATTAAAATCTATTTGTAGATCGCGCCGAACATTGATCCAGTCGCTTGCCGTCGCTTCCTCTGGACTTCGAGGAAGCCGATGAGGAGGCCGTGTTACTGCGTTTCCTTTGCGAGTAGTAGCAGAAAATGCAGAATCCATTCTGAGGGGTTGTACATCAAATGTTTGTGGGACTACGCGATGCGGAGGTGGCTGTGCGGAAGCGTGAATTGGATCTGAAATGTGAACAATTAGAAAATGCTCAATTATGTGGAGAATGATCTATGGGAATATGTGGTGTAGTATACTAGGAGAATTAATTGGTGGCTATGGTGGAGAATAATGTCGGGCAATTTATGGTGTAGTATATATAAAGGGGTTTCCAAAAAGAGGTGTTATTTTGGTATTAAAAGATGCCATTTTTTTAGATAAATGATCGGATGTTTATTTCATAATGAAGAGGAAGGTACGCCGTTAATAATGAAAAACAACATCAGCCAAATGGCCACCACGACCACGCTTACAGGACCATATCCTTTTCATGAAATTTTCCATAACCAAATCGCAAAGTGGCTGCCTTATGTCCTCGATAGCCTCACGAATTCTATCTTTGAGGTCTTGAATCGACGCTGGGCTGTTGGCGTAAACCTTATCTTTCACGTGGCCCCAAAGGAAGAAGTCGCAAGGTGTTAAATCACAAGATCTCGGTGGCCAATTGTGATCACCTCTTCGAGAGATAACACGGTCCGGAAACTTTTCCCGTAAAAGAGCAATGGTTTCGTTGCTTGTGTGGCCCGTAGCGCCGTCTTGTTGAAAGAAAGCGTTGTCCAGATCAATACCATCCAACTCCGACCATAAAAAATCATTAATCATCTCTCGATAGCGCAATCCATTCACCGTAACTGTTGATCCAAGCTCATTTTCGAAAAAGTAAGGTCCAATGACCCCACCGGACCATAAACCGCACCAAACAGTCACACGTTGAGGATGGAGAGGCTTCTCAACAATAACTCTTGGGTTTTCCGAGCCCCAGATGCGACAATTTTGCTTGTTGACGTAGCCACCGAGGTGGAAATGGGCCTCATCAGTCAAGATGATGTTTCGATGGAATTCCGGATCATTTTCATGCATATCAAGGACCCAATCAGCAAAGACACGACGTTGTTGGTGATCGGCCGGCTTGAGTTCTTGTGTTAACTGAACTTTATAAGCCTTAAGACCCAAGTCTTTATGCAAAATACGGTGTAATGACGTTTGTGGAATGCCCAATTCCAAAGAACGACAAGGAATGGACAAACCTGGGTTTTCTGCAACACTTTGGGCTACAGCAGCAATATTCTCAGTTGTTCTTGAGCGACGTGCACGGGTTTTATTCTTCACATCACTAACTTGTCCCAACAGCTCCAATTTTTCCGCCAATTTCTGTATTGCGGTCCGACGACCAAAAATGCTTTAGTTTTGCGAACTGTGACTGCAAGATTTTCACAATTTTTGTAGTGAATTTTAATAATTTCAATGCGTTGTTGAAGCGTGTATCGTTCCATTTTTAGTAATGGCGTATTTTCTACTTAGCAAATGTCAAAGAATAAAAGCTTCAAAAGTGACAGTTACCGAAATACCGGCTGATTCAAAATAACACCTCTTGTTGGAAAACCCTTTAGTAAGAGAATTAATTGGTTGGAGAATCATCTCGAGTAGTATATATAGAAAGAGTAGTAAATTGATTGACTACGGTGCAGAATGATCTCTGACAATTCATGGTGTAGAACACTAAGAGAATTAATTGGTTGTAGACTGATATCTGACAATTTGTGGTGTAGTATATATAGTAAGAGACTTAATTAGTGGCTACTGTGAAAAATGATCTCGGGCAATTTATGGGGTAGAACACTAAGAGAATTAATTGGTTGGATAATGATCGCTGTCAATTTCTGTACTATATATAGAAAGACTAGTAAATTTATTGGCTACTGTGAAGAATGATCTCTGGCAATTTATGGCGTAGTATAAATAAGAAAATTAAGTAGTTAAAGGATGATATCTGACAATTTATAGTATAGTACAGTAAGAGAATTGGTTACTGACAACCTTACTAGTGATGAGCTTAACCCAAGGAGGTTCAACCAGGTCTGTGCAGACCTTTTGCATATAAACGTGTGTATAACTTTTTTGTTTTGCGTGCTAGAGACGAATCTGTCCATGACTTCCTAAAAGCGGCTACGGTGAACATAATCAGCACAAAATCAGACCGCTTCTGTGTTTGTGTTCAGTCTTACTTGTGTTTACAAACGAAATGGTTCGTACGGTACAAGCAGGTCTGTGCAGACTATAGAAAGCAAATCGGCCGTCATCCACGACGTTCGAAACATGCTCATTAAGAACTGGGAGTTTCTATATGCTCCGGGTGCCCAGATAACTATTGATGAGCAATTGTTCACGTACCGAGGCCATACGCGCTTCACCCAGTATAGACCGTCGAAACCAGCCAAATACGGAATAAAAATCTGGTGGATGTGTGACGCCAATTCCAATTACCCACTGAAAGGAAAAATATATGCTGGAAAACAGCGAAATGAAGCGCGTGCGGTAAATTAAGGCGAGAACATTGTCCTGAAATTGGTCGAAAAATAAGCGGTTCTGGACGAACAGCATATGCTGATAATTTCTTCTAGTCTTTTGATTTGGCCACGGGTTTGATGACAAAACGGTTGTCATATGTAGGCACCATGCGCAAAAACAAAGCCTGCTTACCGAAGGAGATGTAGGATCCAAAACGAGATGTATTCAACACACTATTCGGTAACCATCGCGCTATGCTCATACGTGCCAAAAAAGAAAAAAGTTGTGGTTCTCATCTCGACCGAGCATTACAATTGCACCGTCGACTCATCGAAGCCATCGCAGAAGCCATTTAAAATTCTGGACTACAATATGTATAAATTTAGAGTAGACACCATGGATCAGATGGTTGGCGGTTACACGTGCAGACGGGGCACAAACCGATGGCCGTTAGCTCTGTTCTATAACATGCTGGACATGGCGGGCTGGGCTGCATTTGTGCTTCATGACAAAATGGGGATTGTCAAGAGGAACGACCGAAGCCATGTCAAGAGGAACGACCGAAGACTTTTTTCTAAAATTATACCCCTTCACAGGGAGGGGTACTATGTCCCCTATTGTGTATATGGCCTCCTCCAAGAACTAAGCGAGGGAGGTAGTCAAGTGGTGGCGTATGCATATGACGTGGGTATAATGACATCAGGGATGTACCCTGATGTGATTAGCGGAATCGCCCAGAGGTCGCTGAACAGATTAACTGCATGGTGGATGCGACGTGGACCAAGCATTAATCCCAGCAAAACTGAACTGGTGCTATTTACCACGCGAACCAAAATACCGACTTTTAAGTTACCTCGTTTAAATAAAACTACACTCATTATCTATATCATCTAGAGCCAGGTACCGGGAAGTAATCCTGGACTCAGGAAGTAATCCTGGACTCAGAACTGAACTAAAATTTAAACACAGAGCAAAGGATAATACACAAAGCAGGGTTTTCAATTTACTCATATAAAAAGGTGATTGGTGGGAAATGGGGTCTCCGACCAGAGTTAATGCTATGGATGTACAAAATGGTTGTGTGTCCAATTTTGTCATACGGAGCCTTGGTCTGGTGGAAAGCCCTCGGAAGGGAATACAACATCACCAAACTAAGTAGAATACAAATAACAGAGTGTGCTGTAACAGCAGGAGCAATTAGAGGGCCTACGTAGGCCCTAAATGTATTGGTGCATCGGCCCCCAATTGATTTTGATTCGTCAGGAATAACGTAACCCTATCCTACCGCGCTCTTAGGCTTAGAGAATTAGACTCCTGGAAATATAGATCGTATGGCCAAGGAATCGTACAATATAGATCGTATGGCCAAGGAAGCGTACAATTACGAAGAAAGAAACAGACTACCAAGTATCTACTACTCGCACACCCTCACGACAGAAATAGAAGAGAAGTGGAATCACGGATAAGACAGATACCACAATCTACAACGATGGCTCCAAGATAGATTGTGGGGTAGGAGCAGGTATCTTCTCAGAAGAGCTAAGGATTAGCAAATCATTCCGACTCCTGAACACATCAAGTGTATTCCAGGCGAAAATCCTGCAATAAGAGAGGTCTGTAGGTTGGCAGGGGAAGACAAGCTATAAAGAAAAAATAGTAATAATATCAGATAGAGTCTGGCTGCTATCAAATCACTGGACTCGTGGATAGGTAGGTAGGTAGGTAAGGCGGCCGCCCGAAAGGCTCACTTAGACCCTTTGTGATACCGCATGAGACCCTTTGTGATACCGCATGAGACCCTTTGTGATACCGCATGCGACCCTTTGTGATACCGCATGAGACCCTTTGTGATACCGCATGAGACATCCGGTCCCATCCCTTTCAAAGGTCCAGCCATTTGGAGCTTTTAATGAAGCAGTTGATGGAGCTAATCTTTTTATTTGAGATATCTCCAAAGACCCCAGAAACTAGTCGCCTAGGAAAGTGCGCCTACTTCTGAACAGAGCTGGACACGTGCATAACAGGTGTGCAGTGGACTCTTCCTCCTCTTCGGCCATGCAACTCCTGCAGAAGTCTGGACTCGGGGATAATAATCTCGAAACTAGCATAGGAATGAAGGGAGGTCTTAACTGCACTAGCTCGTCGGTTAAGCGTTACATTGATATGGGTGCGGGTGCACAGGGATATTGATGGAAACGAGAGGGCAGATGAGCTGGCCCAAAGGAGATCCGCTCTTGATGAACATGAGGCGACTCGGGTGCGTAACCCAATTGGTTCAATCAAGGAGCAAGACAAGTTAATAATTCTTGGTGAATGCAAGCAGCCGATGGAGGGGGTGGGAAATACGCAAGATGAGTAGAGCACTCTGGCCGGACTGCCACAAAACAAATCCACAGAGTTAATAAACAGAGGTTGTCGTGATGCAGCTAGGCTTACCGCAGTCATCACAGGTCACTGGTCTATTGGGGAACATGCGACAAAAATGGGAATAATGTTCAATACCAGTTGTCGGAAACCATGCAGAAAGGGAAACCGTGGAACTTTGCCTATGTGCCTGCCCGGTCCTGGCCAGAAGAAGATGGAAAACACTAGGCAAACCAATTTTCCAAAACATTGAAGAAACTGCGAGCTGCAAGATAAGGGAAATTCTGCGTTCATAAACCTTTCCAACTGGCTACAAGGGCCGGCACACAATAATATTTCAATTGCAATCTAAACCAGAAGAGTAGCATCAAAACGGCGCTCCTGCGCTAATTGGATGGGGGATCATCGCCGCTGCAACCAACCAACCAACCAACCAACCAGCCTGTTCTCTAAAGCATAAATTCGACATCAGCAAAAAGAGAAAATGTCGGAATAAAACCCACTTCGAAATAATGCACCAAGAGCGACTTCTGTACGCAAATTTGTGAAGGAAGCTCATGGGACTAGCATGTTAATTGATAACACAAGTTATTCTCGTGTTCGTCCGGTACGATACGCTCAGTGGAGAATATTACTGATATTGCTGAAAGTGTGCGCCTAAACCCGAGAACATCAACCATCGGGACATCTCTCACAAACTGACCATTATCCATAATAATTTGATTATAATTCCGTATGAAGATCCTGAATTATGCGCTTAAAAGGTTCAATTGACTTGGGAAGCAAATTGACCATCCACTTCGTAGTGGTTTCTCTGTATGGGCTTTGGAGCAGCCGGAAAATGAGGTTGATTTTCTAAAAAACCATTCTCTCAGATGAGGCGCACTCCGTTTAGACGATTATGTCGTCCAAGCAAAACTGCGGTATTTGGGATTCAGAAAACTCACACATAATTCTAGAAAAGGCATTGCATCCTGAACGAGTGACTATGTAGGTGTGGTTTCTTGAGCGCCTACATAATTGGCCCATTTTTCTTCGAAAATGAAGATATGTGAATGAAGAATGTTTCGAGTAGTTAGGATATGCCAGTTCTGGGTCAAAGGAGCAAAGGAGCAGGAGAATATTATTCTCTTATTCTAACTACTGTTAAGGCCAACGGAAACCGCTGTAGAGGTATGACAAACTGCTTTTTTATTGTCCAGAAATATTGACTAGGACGAGCTCTGGTTCCAGCAGGATGGCGCAACGTGCTACACAAGCCATGCAACAATCGATCTTTTGCTCATAAAGTGTAATAATCGTGTAATCAGTCGCTATGGTGTTGTCCCTTGGCTTCCGCGTAGCTCCGATTTGCGGTGAACAATAAATAAGGTCACTAGCTAGATACAGAAAAGACTGGTGGCCGAATCGATGACTAATGAGTCGCTACTACAAAATAATCGGTATCGATATATCGCTCATCACTAGAAGATATAGTAAAATGGTATCTGGAAAAGCTTTAAAAGTATATTCTGAGTTAATCGGCACTGATGCATTGACATTAGAAACAGTGATCATAACAGATTCTATAAGAATGGCATCATGAAACTAGTTAAATAGCCATGATATCGATAAATCGGTGGTATAGAGAAATCTGAAGAATTATGTAGAGTATGAGCTGGTGAACATAAAGAGAAAGAGGGGTAATTACCCCTGGCGAATATTTAAAGGTTTAGGTTTCTTAGTAACGAATATAAAAGTAAATTGATATCGAAGTATCAGAATGAGTCGATGGATATGGTATAGAAATGAAGGTTATTTCGAAAATATTGAAATATTCATGGGTATATTAGATTAGATAGAAAATTCCCCAACTTCCCTTAAAACTTCTGGGTAGGTGAAGTAGGAACGGTTTTAAGTAAAGTATTACTCGATGGCAGAAGATTTGAACAACGTGCATGGTTATTTGCCCCACAAAGCTTACCCAGTTTTTGTGGAGTAGAACTTAAAACCACGCCTATTATGGAGGACATCCTTATATATTCGTAGAAGGTGTTCGCTTTCAAAGAAGTTTATATATCCGGAAGACTGGGTAGCGATCTGTATAGAGGAGAAGCTCACTGTATAATATTCTTGGATATAATACAAATGAAGTGAAGCATTCTTTTCTGGTGCCGATGATGGAAAGGAGAATTTACTGATTGCTACTAAAAGAAATTTCCCCCCCACTTTGAATAACCTAATTCCTCATCGTCTCATTCCTGATTCAACAACTCATCATGCCAAGCCGGGTTTCTTTGGATTATTTAGAAAATTTAACTAGAACCGCTTCTTCCATGACGAGTTATTCTATTAGGGATGATAATGGGATTCCACCACAGGACAATGAAATAGATAACCGGTCACATACCTGGAAATGCTGGATGCATAATCTCTGACTGGAGTGCGTGTGTCGCGACGGTAGCTCGATATACCAGAAGATGTTGTTGATGTCGGGTCAAGCAGTGACAATGTACGCTGATCATACGGACGTAAGAGGCGGCGGCCCACAGTGGCATAACCATCGATATTGGAGCTGGCGGCTCCACTTGGCAGAGTACCGTTCAGCGTGTACGATAAGCGGCGTTTCGGGTTGTAGGTGTTGTAATAGCCAGCACTGCTGCCGACAGCGCCATTGGCCTCGTAGGGACTAGTACTGGAAGAGGACTTGTAGCGTGTGGGCACTGAGGAATTGAGTGCGGTTAAGTAGTCATTGTCCATAGTTGAGACGTAGCGTTTCGTTAGGTACGATTGTGACGTAGACGGTCGTATATCGTTGAGACTTTTGCGAGGTTTTCCCACCATGGAGGATGTGTAGTCGAGCGGAGACTTGTAGATGGGTGGCTTGAGTTCGGTGCCAGCAGGACTGAGTTTGAGTGGGCGGAAGAACTCTTGAGTTACGTCCGGGGATTTGGTGCGTTCCACTGCCGCAACGTTTAGTTTGTTGCTGGAACGCGCCTTGATGGCCGCCTGTTGTTCGCGGTAATAGTCGCGTACGGCGGTTGGGCCCACTATGCTGCTGGTTCGCTTCGGTTTCTTGTCGTTGAAGCGGCAGTAGAAACTGCGCCGTTTGATGCGGTCAATGACACTTTCGTTGGGATCCGAAGTGTCGCCGCGCGTGGGCGAGGAACGCTGCGAGGTGCGCGACAGACGTGACACTGTGGGTGAAGGGGTCGCATGCAACATGTAGTTGTCCTCTGAACATATCGACCAGTTGTCGAAGTACAGCTCTGGCTCATCAGTGGGCGACAGAAAGGTTGACGTTGATATGCAGTCGTCCTGGTAACTACGTGAATCCGAAGAGTAGTTTGCTATGTTTTCAGTGGAAGGTGTAAGCAAATGATTCCGATTGATTTCGTGAGCAGACGAGGTGCGGTAACCCGAAGTGTGGGAAGTCTGAACGGATGAGTTGTTATTTGTCATGTACGAGTTGTTGTTATTGGTGGCGTCGCCCACCGAATGCTGGCTGGAGCTGTTGTTGGAAGAGCTATTTATGGCACCGGGATATGGCGGCAGATTGGAGTACAGTCCATTGCCATTGACGTAAGCAATCTTTGAGTACCGCTGATTTCTGGCCGTGCTATCATCGTGTTTTTCGAGCTTCCCCAAATCCAACCTCAGACCCTTGCGTTTGTCTTTATTTCCTTGGCACAGTTCCTTGGTTAGCGGCGCCTTTTCATTGCACTTCAGAGTATCATCACGTCGTTTAGCCATCGACTTAGCGGTTTGATCTTGAATGCACTCGGGACAGGATAAATCTGGCATTTTGACTGTGGACGACGACGGCAATTCACAGTTACAATTCAATTCACGGTTTAGATCTGCTTTTCGCCCGTTTTGCATTTTAGTTGCAGCGGACGATTGGGTTCCGTTAGATCGTGTGGTGTTTTGGTAGATGGGAGATGGCGTGGAGTCACGCATGTGACGCTCGATGTTGCTGGTCGAGCGAGTGTTGCGCACACGACGGTCACTACCGTCCTTCTCGAAGCGCTTGAAGAGACCCAAAACTTTATTGACGGCATTTCTGTTGAACGTGCCGGGCATCTCCTCAACGCTGACGGCGCGTTTAATGTAATTCGACTCGGTGATGGCGTTGGTGCGAGGCACTGAGCGTTCCCGCAAGGACCGTATCATGGCATCAATGCGTGAACGCTTCTCTGATTTCTCTGAGGAGTTTGGAGTCTTCGAGTGTTTTGCTGCAGCAACGTCGTTTTGCGCACCTGCAGCAAGTTTGTCAGTCTTTGTAGCAGAGTTCGCTAAGCATTTCTTTTTCTTCAGCAGTGTAGACTTTTCTTTAATCTTTTCGGGAGAGGAATTGTCTGGAGACGACTTCTTCGCCAGCCTACTGGCCGCGGACGAGGTACTAGCCGCAGCCACTTTTTTATCTTTGTTCATTGCAGAATCGCGTAGCTTTTCGAATTTTTGTCCAATGGCGTAGAGTAGACCTTTCCCTGGCTTTTTCTCGGGAGATTTTTCTTTCAACTGAGGTTGGCTGATTTTTACAGGACTCGATTCCTTAGAATTTTCACCGGATGGTGTCGATGGAGCAGTGGCGAGTGCAGTTGGTTGCATCAATTTCGATTTGGTTGTGACCTTGATGATTTTTTTAATGGTATTTGGCCGCGATTCACTCGATGACGAAGTGTCGGAGCTATTTTTTCCGGTGGGTGTCACTGACAGTGACTTTTCCTCAGATGTCGACTGTCGAGCGACATTGTTACATTTCGGCGCGTCGACTATGGTTGGTATGGCAATTCCGCTACGAGTTACCTTCTTTGAGTCCTTGGGTGGATTCAGTTTTGACGCCGGGTAACTCTTGGGGCGTATGAGGCGACTTTCGCGTGAGAGCAGAGCATTGCTGTTCATGGCAGTTGTTGTAGATAGAGTGGAGTTGGCGTATTCAGTACTGCCCTCCAGTATTGTGGGTGGTTTGGTTGAAAACTTCGTTGGCAAACCACCGCAGGGTACGTCGGCTTTCAAACTACTTGGCGGTGCATCTTTTGTTGGATATGATTTCGGTCGTTTGAGTCGCGATTCCCGACTCGCTTGCTCGGCTGCAACTGCAGACATTTTACCTTCCTCTGCACTCAGGAAGCTGGGAGTGACCTCATTTGTAGGGGTGCTGGTAGCATCAGACTTTTTAACAATTTTCTTCACCTTCTTCACAACCGTTGTGGTTATTTTGCAATTGGTATCCATGCCCACCTCCGCGGGATTCTCTTTCTGTTTTATTTTCTTCACTTTCTTTGCAATGCCTGTTTTATCGGATTCATCGAATTTCTCTCCATTTTCAGTGAGTTTCTGACGTGCGGTGGATACCACATCTGACCTGTTTTCCACAATAACGTCTCTGGGCGTCGTAAGCACCTTTTCTTCTTGAGTTCTGACTGCCGAAAGCAGTTGCAATTCTTGCAGAATTTTGTCTGCCAACGCGTATTTGTCCAAGTCTTCGGTAATGTCTCGTGGTCGGGAGAGACTTCGACGATGTCGTTTGGCAGCTTCCTGCCCCGAACTGTTTTCTTTGCTTTCGGTGTAAACTTCCATGCTCTTGTTGCGCACATGTCGGGAGTTCAGTTGCTGCATTGCTTCCGTGTCGTCGCTGGGCAGGCTGTGCTTGCGTCTCATAAACTCCTCAGAATTGTAACTTTTCTGCTGATTCGGACGTTCCCGACTTGACTCGCGTGACTTCTCGCGTATTTCTCGCAACACACTTTGAGTCTCTCGTTCGCGCAGTTTCTTCTCGCGCTGATATGGATTTTCATCGAGCGGCTGCTCAAAGAAATCGGGCCGCAAGAAACGTGAGATTCGGCGTTGCGAGGAGCGTCTACGCAAGGAGCTGCTGCCACTATCCGCCGCTATAGGCGGTGGAGACAGACAACCACTTGGTGGACGGCCCGAAGCACCGCTGATGGACTCACGGGGAGACACGCTACCGTAACGCTTCTGTGGAGATACAGAACCGCTCTCGGTGGAGGAGTCTTTCGTTGTTTTGCTCAAGTACGGCGAGTAGTATTTGTATTTGTCACTAATATCGCTGCTCATCAAAGACGAACACAGCGATCTGCTGTAATCGTCACGACACACACTATTGCTGCGACTCTTGAGCGGTGCTGGCTCCACCACTGGCGATGGTATGCCTGATTCGTAGTCATAACGCGTGCGGCTCATGCTGCGTCTATATATTTGGGAGTTATGCCGGTCGCAGTTTTCGTCACCGGGCTTGCTGCTGGATGCACTGCCAGCACTGACATGGACTTGGACGGGCGTCGAAATTTTGCTCGCTGCCATCTCTTCGGCTGCATTCTCCTTTAGGGGTGTGTGCACTGGCTCCTGCAAATAGGTGCGTCCATTGCTTTGAGTGCGCTCGTACACCTTCACGGAGGGTTTTTCGTAATTGTTTTGCATGCTGAGTGTACGCGATAGTTTACGCGCTTGCGTTGGAGGCAATTTAGCCAGCAGCTGCTCCTGGAAGCACTTCGGCAGACCCGGCGTTATAGTCGACAGTGTTTCGAGATCCTTTTTGCTCAAGCGCAACCGTGACAAATCCAAGTCGGCCAAGTCCAAAGGCTCATCGGATTTGCCTGCTTCCACTGAGGTGGCACGTTTTTCATCCGTGCTGGCCTCACATTTCCTGGGTGCACTATCCGCGGACGTTATAACGGTTTTCGGTAGCCGGTTGCCTGAAAAGTAAAGCATGCAGAGAGGGAAGAGAGAGCTTGATTTACTGAAATACTAGCATTTGGTATTAAAAATTTGTTAAATTTTGGTGCTTTAATAAAATTTAAAAAATTCAATAAAATCTGTATAGTTCATTACATGTAAGTTGGACATATTACTGCGTGGGTTATTTAGCCGCTAGTTTATAATTCGAAATCCTATGTTGATTCTTTGGTCATTAGCAAACTTACATGACATGAACTATAAAAGTACTCACCGAATGAATAAAGTTGGTGCAATTGAGCTTAAACCGTAGTAAGTGGGGAAGTGCAGGGAGCATCTATCTATAAACCTGAATACCGTTTCTAACCTACCAGGCAGTTATTAGACATAATAGAGTATGGCATCAATTTACAGACGTCCTCATTTCCTTTGCAGAAACTATGTGCCAAAATCAGCTGATTCGTGACAGATGTCAAAGTTCACAAAGCAACAAACGATTTGCTAGGATCTTCACCATTGAAGGATATGTGGTTAATAAAAATATAACTAAGAGGCATATGTCTCAAACTCTCAGTAGTAGGAGGTCCAACAATTGAGAAAACACAAGCTAAGTTTATAACTCCTCCCAGAGTAACCGTATTAAAATGAATGCGAACAAAGTGGACATCAGTGAGAAGAATCTAATGTACAATGATGGATAGAGAGTATGGACGCAAAGATGACCTGGATTTATTTACATTCAGTTGGCTGATATAATAGTACTAAAATGAGAGAAAAAAATATAAATTTACAAGACATGTTCTCAAATAAATATACTGATATATGTCCCCAGATTCATAGCATTAGACTGGCTCAAGCGTCCATGTTTTGTGCTCTACAATTTACAGAATTTATATGGAGCAAACGATGAGTTCCATTTCATTGTTTCTAGTCTATATTCTAACCTAAATTGATGTCTTTGGTATCATTGAGATTTATGCGGTTGCCAACAAATCAAAAGGAAGACAGTCAGACCAGTTTTGGTCACTTCAGACGCCAGAGGTGAGATAAAGGTGGTACAATAAACTAGCTCATAGTGTTTCCAGTTTTACATCATGGCATGGATGATTGCTCTATAGTGTGCTTCCTAGAAATATCAGTCCACGCAGGGATCATGGCAGGGATTATTGCTCGATAGTGAAATATAAATTTTATTCCACGCTCTATTTAGTGCATCATTGTACTGTGAGCGGTCACTTACCTGATGTTATGTTGTGGAGTTATGTTAGCGCTAGTAATGCTCACATACTTTTGGTGGGGAAACAAATTGCAACCATAAATTGCAAAGTGTGTGTGTGTTTTGCCGGATACACTCTCTGCACTCTCAGTGGTTAAAGCCAAATAGCTACGATGTTAAGCTGAGACCAAAATAGACACGTTCGCATTCGTGGACTCAATGAAACGCTCATGTGACGTGGCGAAATGGCACTAAATGAAAGGCACGTCAATGAATACTCGAGTTGCAAACACTAAATTCGAGTTTCGAACGCTAAACCCGAGTAGCGAATACAAAAACCGAGTAGTGAATACAAAAACCGAGTAGAGAATACAAAAACCGAGTAGCGAATACAAAAACCGAGTAGTGAATACTAAACCTGTGTTGCGCAAATTAATCCGGAGTTTTGAATATTAACATGAGTTGCGAATACAAAACCCAAGTTACGCATACTAAACCCGAGTAGCCAATACTGCGAGTACTAACCCGAGTTGTGCACTCTAAACCCGAGTCGAGTATACTAAATTCAAGTAGCAAATACAAAAACCGAGTGCGCACCGAGTACCATTTTTCATTTGCAATTAATATTCAGTGTTGTGCTGTAAAAGGAAAGCAACTGGGTACTATTTCCTTCTTTCCATAAACTTATATATGGGATTGAGAAAAAATCCTGAACAGTTTTCGTCCAGAATTGAGATTATGATTTAACTATTATTCAAGCGACCAAAATTGAATGAATTCTTGTCCTGAGTGATATGGCAGCACTTTCTTACGCGTTATGGGAGCACTGCCATTCACACCACAATAAACACGAGGTCGTTTTGACGGTACGATGTTTGGTCGAACTTGCCGAAAGGTAATCGTGCCCGTGCTCGTGTTTTGTGCAACAACACTGTCGCCATTTTTATATATAATTCGCAAGGCAGAACCTCGTCTCGACCCATTGCGTCGTTGCGTGTCTACTTCGGTGCATGCTTAAGCCACAGAAAGGCAAACAAGCTGAGTTAAATCGTTAAAACTTGCTGCAGGCTAAAAACACAATAAACGGCAATTTTAATGGAACAACAACAACAAACTAAAAATATTGAATAAGAAATTAGAGAAATTATTGTATATTATTAAATGAAAAGAACACACGTGCTTAAGTAAAACAACGACAAACAAACTTAAAATCAGTTAACAATATAATATTAGTTTATTAACATTTCAAAATTAGTCTTCTTCGAAATTTTTACTCCTTTTGTGTGTATGTGTGGGGAGTTTCTTTTATAGCAAAATTCTATATGTATGTGTAGGTAGGTATATAAATATAATCAACAATTATGTTAGGAATATTGCTAAATTAATTAAAATTATTTTTAATTGCGTCAAAAATGTTGCCATACATAAAATTATGGGAGAGATGCATATTGTAATGATATCGAGTGTGGATAATTATTGCTTAATTTTTTTTTTTACTTATTCAATTACAAAAAAAATAATGATTACTATGTTTATGTTATATATATATATATATATATATATATATATATATTATATATATATATATATATATATATATATATATATATATATATATATATATATATATATATTTACTAATTATATGGTATGTATAAAAAACAAATGAGGTTTCACAAACAAAAATTTTAATTGCGCGCTTTAACATTTTCTTTTAGTAGTACTTCAGTTAAATTTAAATTTACAACAAAAGGTTTAATTAATAATTTGTTCAGGGAAATTATATAAATCATAGGTATAATAAAATAAGTCACAATTTCGCTTAATCTGTCGACGCTGATCGTGTTGCCTGCTGAGTCGTTGTTATCTTGGGTTTAGTTTTGGTTATAATGGTAGTAGTGGTAGTAGAAGGATAGCTGCATTTTGAATTAATAACAACATGCGGTTTGGGGAGGCGAATGTTCACTGCAAGCACAAATAAACATTAAAAAACTAAAAAAAAAAATGAATATAATTTCAAAAAGAAATTATTAATAAATGTAAAACAATTTTTAATAAATGAAAAATAATTAAAAATTGTAAAATAATTATTAATATATGTAAAACAATTAATAGTTCTAAAATAATTATTAATACATGTCCAAAAATTTTTAATAATTGTAATAAAATGTAAAACAATTATTAATAAATGTAAAATAATTATTAAATGTAAAACAATTATTGTAAAACATTTATTAATAATTGTAAAACAATCATAAATAAAAAAAAATTTCTAATAATTGTAAAACATTTATTAATAATTGTAAAACAATTATTAGTAATTGTAAAACATTTATTAATAAATGTAAAAAAAATCATTAATAATTGTAAAAGAATTATTAATGATTTTAAAACAATTATTAATAAATGTGAAAAATTTTTAATAATTATAGAACAATTAATAATTGTAAAAAAATTATTCATATATGTAAAACAATAATAGTAATAATAATAATAACAATAATTGTAAAATAATTATTAATAAATGTTGAAACTATTAATTGTAAAAAAAATGATTAAAAAATTTAAAAACATTATTAATAGTTGTAAAGCAATTATTAAATGTAAAACAATTTCTAATAATTGTCAAACATTTATTAATAATTGCAAAAAAATTATGAATAAATGTAAAACATTTCAAAAATTGTAAAAAAATTATGAATAAATAAAAAAAACATTATTAATAATTGTAAAAAAATTATGAATAAATAAAAAACATTATTAATAATTGTAAAACAATTATTTATAATTGTAAAATAATTCTTAATAATTGTAAAACATTTATTAATAATTGTAAAAAACTGTGAATAAATGTAAAACAATTAATTGTAAAATAAATCATTTATAAAAATAAAAGCATTATTAATAATTGTAACAAAATTCTTAATAATTGTAAAAAAATTATTAATAAATGTAAAACGATTATTAAATGTAAAAAAATTATTATTAAATCTAAAAAATTATTAATAAATGTAAAACATTATAATTGTAAGAAATTATTAATAATTGTAAAAAGTTAATTGTAAAAAAAATAATCAATGTAAAAAAATATATTAGTTCATATGAAAACAGCGCTTACAATTGAAAGTTTTAGCTTTAAATATGAGAATAAAAATAAAAAAGAAAACAATAATAATAAAACAATACCAAATTATTAAAATTAATTGGCACATATTTCACAATTAGTAAAAATATTTTCGTATTCAAAGTTTTGGACATTTTTTCTGTATGCTTTTTGCTTTTCATTCAACATTTGTGTTTAAATTTTTATTATTTTATTTATGCACAGCTGAATTTTCAATAAATATATATATAATATTAATAAATTAATACAACAATTCGTTTTATTATTAAACATAATAAATTTTGAAATTTCTCAAAAAAAGCCCAGAACTCAGAAATTTGTTTTATTTTGAAATTAGTAATAGGAAAAAAAAACGTTTTAATTGATTAAATTGCGTCGAAAATTAGTAAATTAGTGTAATATTTAAAAGATTTTTAGTGTTCCATGTAACTGTACAAAACTTAATTTATAAGGATGTTTTACAAAAACAATTTTAAAATTTAACTTTCCAAAAATAAATGCAACCTTGTTTTTGTAAATTGGTTAAACGAAAACACAAAAATTGTTAAAAATGCGTATTAGAATTTTAGTTGAATAAATTAAAAAAAGAAAGAAAAATAAAATAAAAAATTATATAAAATAATATTAAACAAATTTAAGGTAGCGGGGCTATTGCAATGTTTTACAAGTATACAATGTGTGCATATCAAAATCATAGTCAATATTACAATTTCACATACACACTCATATAATTATAATTATTTACAATTGATTACTTTGGTTGGTCGCGAGGACGCACTCTGGTTGGAAACAAATCCAGTTTAAACAAAATAAAAACATCACGTGTTGTCATTTTTGTAAAACAAAAGTTTTTCTTTATTTAAATAATTAATTTGTTTTTACTTGAATATTTCATTTCTATTATTATGTTTAATTGTATGTATGGTTGTATATATTTAATAAAATTGTTATCGTTAACAATATGCGCGAAAAACTACGAGACGCAACTCTATTTCTATTACAAATTTAGAAAAATTTTAAAAACTTTTCATTTTTTTTATATATGTGCTAATAAACTAAAACAGATTTGGTGGTTTGTGGCCAGGTTGGTGGTGATAGTGGTGGTAATAAGAAAGACAAATAAGCCATGTTCAACGTTCTGATTACGTTATTGATTATATGATGTTCCAAATCATTAAATTACTTAATTAATTCGAAATACATCAGTTTAGAAGTACTAAAGATGAACTTTTTTAGGAGAAAACCAAACGCCCCTCACTCTTTCTTTGAATTAACATACACTAATGTTTAGGTACGGTACACACGATAACATTACAGTGCCAGTTAAACATGGAAGTAGATAGAGAAAATCAGTTCACGACTGGCCGAGTGGGCGATGATAAAATGATAGTGTGAGGGCGATGTTAAAATGATAGAAAGTGAGGGCGATGGTAAAATGAGAGAAGGTGAGGGCGATGTTAAATGCAAAAGATTAAGGGCGATGATAAAATTATAGAAGGTGAGGGCGATGTTAAAATGATAAAAGGTGAGGGCGATGATAAAATTATAGAAGGTGAGGGCAATGTTATAATGCAAAATATTGACAGCGATGATAAAATGATACACAAGGTGAGGGCGATGATACAATTATAGAAGGTTAAGCCACTTCAAACAGCGGATATGCCCACTTCAAAATACTCCGCTATACGGCATTTTAGCTGCTCATATATTTGTAACAACAAATTGAAACACTACTTTTTTAAACAGTAAAACAGAGGCTCTGAAAGATGACTTCACTTTTTATAATTCTATATACTTGATTTCAAATTAGTTCCCATGACTGACAACAGTTGGCTAACGTTCACTTCACCTTGCTATTCTCTATCCCTCTCTGCTTGAATATCTTTCTACGATAAGGTGGAGATACAAAATGTGAGTGAGAACAAAGCCCTAAACACTCATGATTTTTAACTTAAACTTTGACTTAACTTAAGCTTTTGTTATCTTTGAGGGAACAAGGATGACTTTGATTTATTGAGGTAAAGTTATGAGTACGAAAGCTGTTTTTCAACTTTCGTACTCATGAATTTGATTTATTGAACAAATTAATCACCTGTTTTTGAGCGAATCTAATTTCAATAGGATGGCAAGTCGCAAAAGTTTATGTAAAGTCAAGCATGCTCGCAAACACAGCTGATTGATGAAAGTCAAAGTTTCAAGTCAAAAGTCAGGAGTGTTTAGGGCTTAAGTTTGCCTTGTTTTCGGCTGTAATCCCAATGCGCAAATGATTTTTTGCACGTTATTCAGTATTATCTGGTTGCGTTTATTATGAAACACATTTGTTTTCAGCTCCAGTTTGGCTCAAAATATCAAAAAAAGTAATTAACTACCAACCTTGTTGCACTAGAACCAAATTGTTCATTAGTCTGATTGATAGTGCGGTCGTTCCACGAAAATAGTACGCAAGTGACATGCATGTTTTACAGTGTGTACCGCACTTTATTAAGGTTTCTAAACACACAAAGCCACTTATAAAACAAAAGAAAATGCAGCCATTTCTATATATTCCTTAGCCTTTCTGCACATGTGCATAAACCATCGTCAAACATAAAAATTTAGCTTATTAATTTTCTTCCAATACTTCATAAAAACAAGCAACATGCTCCACATTAACGATTGCTGGGAAAACCAACCATTACCAAGGCATAAAGAAAATTCCTAACCCAGAAAATTTTGAACAAAGTTATGCATTTTTTTAGAAGAAAATACGAACTGAATTAAATTCGGAAAATAGTATTAAATTGGGAAGAAAATACGCACAGAAAGAAGTATTAAATTCGATTGAAAATAACGGAAAATTGTACAGCCAGTGAAAAAAGTATTGAATTGGGAAAAAAATATCAATGGAAAATAGTATTCAATTGAGAAGAGTATATCAACCTGAAATACCAACAGAAAATAGGAATAGTTAAATTGGGACTAAAATACCAATAGAAAATAGTATAAATACGGATACAAATATGGCTTCACTACGTACGAAAACCGGTTACATGAGCAGAAAGCGGTTATTTAAACCACAGTTACATGATTTGAGTGAAAATGGTACTTGTTTCAAATTTCAGTGTTGTTCTTGTTGTTATTGGTATTTTAAAAGTAAAGGTACAGAGTGCCATAATGCAGAAACGGCAAAAGAAACAAAATCCAGTACATTTTCTGTCGTTAAACTTTGTAGTTTCTGTTGTAAATGTACAGGATTCTGTTTTTGTAGCCGTTTCTGCTTTATGTCACTCTGTACCTTTACTTTTACAATATCTTAGCAACCACTATGAAAATCCTTTGTTGTGCTTCTCATGCAACCATGATTTAAACTTCGCTACAATTATGGTGCCACACACGAAGAAGTATGATGGAGTGAGTAAAGAAGAAATTCTGTTATGTAGTTTTAGCCCAGCTGCCAGTGTTATGAATTTATAAATTCGATAACTAATTGCATTGAAAGTCGTATTTAGTACGATATTAATTACATTAAATTAGGCACACACTCTTGACTGCTTTACATGAGATTTTTTTGAGTTGTAAACGTTGAAACCAGGATGTGCTTATTAGGTGGTCGCAAGGGAAAATAACTCTTCTTCTTGATAGTTTTTTACGTTCGTTAACGTTTTTAGGTTTTTCTAGCGATCATCTTCTTTCCCCTAATTCGACAATTCAGCTGAAATTTAAATTTAATGAAATCGTCATTGTTGTAGCCTTGCGGCCACCTTATTAGGGCTCCCTGGTTGACACAAAAAGTAAGTAGGGAACTGAAGGGAGCACACTTCCTCTAACAAGAAAAAATTATAAAATAAAAAAAAATAGCATACCACCAACCCAACCACTCTGTTTATTCTAACAGGGTAAAGACTGGTTCATTAACAATATAGATTAAAAAAAATAGTTTCAAATATGAACTTACATCATGTACAAATCAAAAATTGATACTTTACCCTATTTTATGCTTTCTTCATGCTTTGTAAAAATTTATAACTTTTTCCTTTGTATTGCTTATTTATACTTTAAACATGTTTATTCTGGTTGAATTTATATGTTCATTCAAAACTTTGAATACGATTTTTTGACATTTATACTAAATATTAAGGAATTTAAAAAAAAAAACACAAATAATTAAAATAAATCTAATAAAAAAAAACACAGTACTTGAATATATAAACGAAACAAATTCAATTTAAACAAAATTTAAGTCTTAGCGAAAAGCTAAATTTAAAAAAAATATATTAAAAACATTGCTGCAACATTTTAAAATGTTAATAACACATTTTTGTGTTGGGTTTTTTTTTTTTGCTTTAATTTATAACAAATTACAATGCAAAAACAGTTTTACTTTTCAGTTAAACAAAAAGCTAAAAGGAATAACAAAAACAAAATTTTTAATTAAAGTTATAAATAAGATTTTATAAAAAAAAATACAAAAACAATTCCAACATTCACTTCAATTCTAAAACATTTAAAATAATGATTGCCTTTGTTGCAGAGAGTTTCTATTCTATACAGAATCTAATAATTATTTTTTCACGTTTTTTTGCTTTTTTTTTGTTTTAAGTTTTTTTATTTAGAAATACTTTCAACATAAAACAAGAGATTTGTTTAAACGTTTTTGGTATTTTTAAACTAATTTTCTACGCAATTGCTTTTGTATTTTGTTTAAAGTTTTTTTATTATTGTTTTTGTTTTGTTTTGATTGTTACAAACATCGACTAAATAGCACATCCAATCACTTAAGACACTTGTTTACTTGACTCTTGTTGTTTTGACGATTTCGCTCTATTTTTGTTTCTAATTTATTTTTAGTGATCTAGAAATTTACTCTTTAATCTGTGATATTCACCTCTTGGCAATGTGGCACCGGTTCGCGAGAACATCGACTCCATGTCACTGCCCAGGTCGCGCGACATACTGTGACGCCACGGTGCACTGGCACTGTTCGTGTTGTTGGTGGAGTTGTTCAGGCGGCTGAAAGGAGATTTTGTTACATATTACTTATAGCATGAAAACAAATAAAGCGAGACATATTTGTATGCAACACAAATTAGGTACTATTGTTTACATGTAGAAATTTGGTTAGCAAGCATGCTTTTAAGTACCATGTCGTTAGTAGTAAAACGTACAGTTCAGTTAAAATACACAAATACACCGCCTTTTATAAAGAATATATACCTACGTGGAGAAAATACTGAAGTAAACTAGTCAGGTGTGCGTGTTTCTCAATTTTCAATCTTTCTTAATACACACTTAGGTATCAGAGAATTATATAAGCGGGAATGACTATATAGAGGAAGGATACAAGAGAGGCGATTCTAAATCGATACTTGACCAACAAAACATACCAATAAGTCTTCATAATGAATCATACTACTTGCAGAAACCGTCTCCATATACAATCAACCAAGTATTAATTCTAAAGATTTGATCATGGTGGAGGTAGTGAACACAAGAGAAGCTGCCTCAGCGAGCGCTCACCACAGCTATTAAAATCATGGTCCTCTCCTTTAACAGCGACTGTTATGAAATACGGATTGCAGAACTTCACGTAACAGAGACATCAAATAACAAAATACTATGCTATGTGAAGCTCTGTTAAGTTTTTACTAATCAGAACAAGCTACAAATCACAAACAAAGGTGTAGAGGAACATAGAAGCAGAAACACATACATTTGCAACAGAAATTACCAAATTTTGCGTTAAAATATGACCGCTTGTGCGACAAAATAGAAGTAACTCATCGTGAGTCCTCAACGTTAATTTTTTGTAGTTTAATTTTAGTGCTGTTGCCGTTTCTGCTTTATGTAACTCTTTACCTTACCTTGATATGTTCTGTTAATTTTATTTTGGTTATGATATTTCCTTCGGACAGGTACGGAAATACATATTTAGTATGGCTAAACATGAATGGACTAGTTATCTCCGTTTCGTCTACAGTCCTGATACTACGAAATAACAATCAATGGTGCTATTTTGTATTTATTATAATCATAATAGATGAGTAGTAGTTTTGCCTTCTATTTTGCACTAATAAAAAAGGCTGTAAGAATGTCAATTAATCGACGGTTGTTCAGTTGTGAATTGACTGATTTGGATAAAATATTCTAAAATTAAAATGACTCCTTTAGTCATATGGTCATACAAATAAATTTATTTTTCTGGTTGTAATTTCTAATAAAGTTTATAACAATGGGACAACTGTATAGATAATCTAATTATGTTCTCTCATATCAGCTTTTTATATCATAATGGAAAAAATGTCGGACAACTTAGTTGATCAATCGTGGATAAGCAACATACAAATGGTTATGTATGAAATTTATCGATATCAGAACACCAGAACAAAACCACATTCATTATTTACTTGAAAATTTGTGTTACAATTTTCCGTGAAAAATTCTATTTATCAAAAATATCCTATACAATTCTCATCTATATGTATACACCACTTTATGAATGCCCCTAATGAATAATATGTAAGTATGTATATGTGAACTACTTTTTCTAGCTTTTGAATAGAAATGCAAGGTAATATTCAAAATTTTGTTGTATTTTCTTCCAGGCTTTAACACATTTACTGGACTTGTACGATAAAAACAGTTCACACAAATTCAACCAAGTGAAGAACTTACAAGAAACAGCAGTTGACCTTACAACCGAAAATTCTTCTAAGTTTACCGAATTGCCTGAATCTGCCTGTTAAAACCTTCAGAATATTTTTCCTCCACCTACAAAATGGTTGATCTGAATCAAAAATTTGTACAATACGCTTAACACAATTGAAGAGAGTGAGAGAGAAAGCATGAAAGAGATAGTTGCATGCTAACTAGTTGTTGAAAGGGAGATGATGCTTCAAGGTTATGAATAAAGAAAACAAGGTTAACACTTTACAAGATCGGTTCTTTTCATTTCACTATCTAATAGTCATATTTATGCGTTCTAATGTCCGCTAGTTAATAAATGATGGAATATAGTGAGCGTAGGTGAAGCGCATTCACTGTATCTGCCAACATCGCTCGCCTGTTGTAGGTATTTCTCCATTTGGACGCAAATTTCACAATTTTCTTGGGGTGGAAAAACTTTATCTCGTTTAATTTTTGACTCCGATGAGAAAAAGTTCTCTTAGGTCTGATTATGCATATTGTAAAGTCAACTCATGTAAACTTGACTACTGTTAAATAAGATTCTGTTAAGGGGAGACCCGAAAGATTATTTATGTAAACCATAAAGTAACAGAATGTTATGTGAAGGCAGAATCTGCAGAAATTACACATTTTTAGTGATGAGCGATATTTCCGTGCCGGTTACTGATAAATAACTGGGACGCCAGTTACCGAATATTTTCAGTAACCATTCCTTCAATACATATTCTTTTACTTAACTCCTTTTACGATACTTCTTTGTTTCATAACGATTATTAAAGTTGTCTTTAAATATTTCTTTCGTTTCTCTTGGAATTTGCAACTTGTAACCCAGAGAATATCCATAAGATAGATAAGTAGATAATCTTTGTTGTAACCTTTTGTTTAATATCATTTGGTTTGGTAGTTTTGATTTTATGCTATGAAATTGATTCTATGCTTATGAAACTTTCATAGATATCGTTTGCATACCGTTTTCTTTTTGAATGCAATTGATATAAATGATTTTTAGTGATTAATCTGAGAAGTATGTAAGAATAATGGAAGATTTAAAAAAAGGAAGCTAATAACGGCTCCATGTGAACGACTCATTTCAAAGACAGGACAAGTCATCAGCGAACGTTCAAATGCTAATATAACAAAAATGTTATTTCAACATAGAATGAATAAATTCACTGAATTATTTCATTTAATACAATATTTTTTGTAGTTTTTCAACTGTTTTTTCTGTATAAATATATTAACCACCAAAAAGATTGTATTAAATTATAGATATATAATAATATATTATATTAAATTAAATAAATTAATTAATTCTTCTGATATAAAAGTCCAATATTGGAACGACGTTCTCAGTTAAACAAGATATATTATTTCGTTTTACGAAGGGTTTTTCACAGTAACGACTTAAAAGAATGGTTATCATAACAATAACGTTCACCTACGAGTATAAGGGGGTTTGTCTAAAATAACCGAATCGCTCATCTCCACATATTTCTTAAATAATGTTCCTGGAACACAAACAAATCAAAACGGCTTTTGTCACATTTTGTGTTTATGATTTGTGAAATCTTCTTAAAATACCCACAAAATCAGATGTGGTTGTGTTGTTACGTGTTTCCGCCGTAAATAATCGTTACTTTATTTTCAACATCGCGTTATTTCACAGTACGACGTTACGTTACAGCAAGCATAATCCGAGCTTTTCCGAGCTTTATTCCCTGTAGCTCAAAGGATTTCTTTTTGCTTTCCACGCTTTCTTTCTTTTCATGTATTAACCTTGAATTCTTCGTCCATGTCTCAAGCCGATCTTGATATATACAGGAAGCATTCTATGTTCACATAATATAAGACAAACACAATATTAAGACGAAGGAGCTATGACACTATTTCCAACCCAGCGTTCTTTTGGAATCATCGCAGAGCCTCTCGTTCTCGATTAATGATAATCAAATATGGATAAAGAATAAACGCTTTTGACGTATGCCAAGTCTAAAACACAGGTCTTTAAGCCCTAAACACTCCTGACTTTTGACTTAAAACTTTGATTTTCATCAAAATGTTGTTACTACCATACATATGAAACTCAGTGTTTGCGAGATGCATGATTTACATAAACTTTCGTGATTTCCAACCTATTGAAATTAGATTCGCTATGGAAAGTCAACGAAAGCTCAGAAACAGCTGATTAATTTGTTCAATTAATCAAAGTCATGAGTAGGCAAGTTGAAAAAAAGCTTTCGTACTCATGACTTTTGCTCAATAAATCAAAGTCACGACAAACTTTAAGTTAAGGCAAAGTTTAACTTAAAAGTCATGTGTATTTAGGGCTTTAACACTAGAATCATATATATGCAAGCTTCCTAACGCTATGTTCAAACTGAATTCATTTAACTAGTTTAAAAAAACAGAACATTCAAAACAGAGCTTCTTTAAAACAGCTGTTTTTAAACACGATCTTCTGCACTAAAATGAAGTTTAATTTGCCGGTTATTTGTTTACAAAAGAAAAAAAAGTTGGTGAATGACATAAACAATTTCAAAAGTTGTAGTTGTGTTATCATGTAAGATATTTTTATTTTCAGAACTTTAAATAACGTAGGTGGGCCAGGTAGATCACCAATGTGGCGTCCTCCGCCTTTTACACAGAAGGACTCTCGTGTGGGAGACACCACTTAAATCGTTTTTTGGAGATTTTTGCATCAATTTAAAAATTGTTTATAAAATACTCCTTATTTATTTTGATAAGAAAATTACAATGTTCATTTTGAGCGTGTTCATTTTACATATAATTATGTTTAATCGACAAGAAAGCTTTTTCATAAAGAGCTTTAGGAAACAACTCTGAGCCGAACTGGTTTAATGCCGTGTTAAATGGATTAATATCGTGTTAAATGGATGAATAACGTGTTAAATGGATTTTAAACGTGTTAAATGGTTTAACACAGTTCATTTCCAACAACAATTCCGTGCTTAAGAACCGGTTTTGTTCATTTCACTATTTTAAGCCCATTTAACCTGTTGTAAGTCATTTAACTTGTTTAAACCCGTTTATCTTGTTTAACTTGTTAAAGCCCCTTTAAGTTCAAGCCTATTAAACGTATTTAAACCCATTTGATTTACTAAGTCCATTTTACTTGTTTAATCCCATTCAACATGTTTAAGACTATTTAACTTGGTTAAGCCCAATCAACTTGTTGAAGCCCATATTAACATATTTAACTTGTTTAGTCCCCTTTAACTTGTTCAAGCCTGTTAAACGTATTTAAACCCATTTGACTTCTATTATACTTGTTTAATCCCATTTAACTTGATTAAGCTTATTTAACGTGTTTAAGCCTATTTAACTTCCTAAAGCCCATTTAACTTACTTAGGCCCATTTTACTCCTTAAAGGTCATTTAACTTGTCTAATCCCCCATTTAACGTATTTAATCCCATTTAACTTGTTTAAGACCATTTAACTAGTTTAAGCCAATTTAACTCATTTAAGCCCATTTACCATATATAACTTGTTTAAGCCCAATTAACGTGTTTAAGCCCTTTTAACGTGTTTAAGCCTACTAAACTTCTTAAAGCCCATTTAACTTGTCTAATCCCATTCAACTTGTATAAACCCTTTTAACTTGTTTAAGCCAATTTAACTCATTTAAGCCCATTTACCATATATAACTTGTTTAAGCCCAATTAACGTGTTTAAGCCCTTTTAACGTGTTTAAGCCTAATAAAATTCTTAAAGCCCATTTAACTTGTCTAATCCCATTCAACTTGTATAAACCCTTTTAACTTGTTTAAGCCAATTTAACTCATTTAAGCCCATTTACCATATATAACTTGTTTAAGCCCAATTAATGTGTTTAAGCCCTTTTAACGTGTTTAAGCCTACTAAACTTCTTAAAGCCCATTTAACTTGTCTAATCCCATTCAACTTGTATAAACCCTTTTAACTTGTTTAAGCCAATTTAACTCATTTAAGCCCATTTACCATATATAACTTGTTTAAGCCCAATTAACGTGTTTAAGCCCTTTTAACGTGTTTAAGCCTACTAAACTTCTTAAAGCCCATTTAACTTGTCTAATCCCATTCAACTTGTATAAACCCTTTTAACTTGTTTAAGCCAATTTAACTCATTTAAGCCCATTTACCATATATAACTTGTTTAAGCCCAATTAACGTGTTTAAGCCCTTTTAACGTGTTTAAGCCTAATAAAATTCTTAAAGCCCATTTAACTTGTCTAATCCCATTCAACTTGTATAAACCCTTTTAACTTGTTTAAGCCAATTTAACTCATTTAAGCCCATTTACCATATATAACTTGTTTAAGCCCAATTAACGTGTTTAAGCCCTTTTAACGTGTTTAAGCCTACTAAACTTCTTAAAGCCCATTTAACTTGTCTAATCCCATTCAACTTGTATAAACCCTTTTAACTTGTTTAAGCCAATTTAACTCATTTAAGCCCATTTACCATATATAACTTGTTTAAGCCCAATTAATGTGTTTAAGCCCTTTTAACGTGTTTAAGCCTACTAAACTTCTTAAAGCCCATTTAACTTGTCTAATCCCATTCAACTTGTATAAACCCTTTTAACTTGTTTAAGCCAATTTAACTCATTTAAGCCCATTTACCATATATAACTTGTTTAAGCCCAATTAACGTGTTTAAGCCCTTTTAACGTGTTTAAGCCTACTAAAATTCTTAAAGCCCATTTAACTTGTCTAATCCCATTCAACTTGTATAAACCCTTTTAACTTGTTTAAGCCAATTTAACTCATTTAAGCCCATTTACCATATATAACTTGTTTAAGCCCAATTAATGTGTTTAAGCCCTTTTAACGTGTTTAAGCCTACTAAACTTCTTAAAGCCCATTTAACTTGTCTAATCCCATTCAACTTGTATAAACCCTTTTAACTTGTTTAAGCCAATTTAACTCATTTAAGCCCATTTACCATATATAACTTGTTTAAGCCCAATTAATGTGTTTAAGCCCTTTTAACGTGTTTAAGCCTACTAAACTTCTTAAAGCCCATTTAACTTGTCTAATCCCATTCAACTTGTATAAACCCTTTTAACTTGTTTAAGCCAATTTAACTCATTTAAGCCCATTTACCATATATAACTTGTTTAAGCCCAATTAATGTGTTTAAGCCCTTTTAACGTGTTTAAGCCTACTAAACTTCTTAAAGCCCATTTAACTTGTCTAATCCCATTCAACTTGTATAAACCCTTTTAACTTGTTTAAGCCAATTTAACTCATTTAAGCCCATTTACCATATATAACTTGTTTAAGCCCAATTAACGTGTTTAAGCCCTTTTAACGTGTTTAAGCCTACTAAACTTCTTAAAGCCCATTTAACTTGTCTAATCCCATTCAACTTGTATAAACCCTTTTAACTTGTTTAAGCCAATTTAACTCATTTAAGCCCATTTACCATATATAACTTGTTTAAGCCCAATTAATGTGTTTAAGCCCTTTTAACGTGTTTAAGCCTACTAAACTTCTTAAAGCCCATTTAACTTGTCTAATCCCATTCAACTTGTATAAACCCTTTTAACTTGTTTAAGCCAATTTAACTCATTTAAGCCCATTTACCATATATAACTTGTTTAAGCCCAATTAATGTGTTTAAGCCCTTTTAACGTGTTTAAGCCTACTAAACTTCTTAAAGCCCATTTAACTTGTCTAATCCCATTCAACTTGTATAAACCCTTTTAACTTGTTTAAGCCAATTTAACTCATTTAAGCCCATTTACCATATATAACTTGTTTAGGCCCAATTAATGTGTTTAAGCCCTTTTAACGTGTTTAAGCCTACTAAACTTCTTAAAGCCCATTTAACTTGTCTAATCCCATTCAACTTGTATAAACCCTTTTAACTTGTTTAAGCCAATTTAACTCATTTAAGCCCATTTACCATATATAACTTGTTTAAGCCCAATTAACGTGTTTAAGCCCTTTTAACGTGTTTAAGCCTACTAAACTTCTTAAAGCCCATTTAACTTGTCTAATCCCATTCAACTTGTATAAACCCTTTTAACTTGTTTAAGCCAATTTAACTCATTTAAGCCCATTTACCATATATAACTTGTTTAAGCCCAATTAACGTGTTTAAGCCCTTTTAACGTGTTTAAGCCTAATAAACTTCTTAAAGCCCATTTAACTTGTCTAATCCCATTCAACTTGTATAAACCCTTTTAACTTGTTTAAGCCAATTTAACTCATTTAAGCCCATTTACCATATATAACTTGTTTAAGCCCAATTAACGTGTTTAAGCCCTTTTAACGTGTTTAAGCCTACTAAACTTCTTAAAGCCCATTTAACTTGTCTAATCCCATTCAACTTGTATAAACCCTTTTAACTTGTTTAAGCCAATTTAACTCATTTAAGCCCATTTACCATATATAACTTGTTTAAGCCCAATTAATGTGTTTAAGCCCTTTTAACGTGTTTAAGCCTACTAAACTTCTTAAAGCCCATTTAACTTGTCTAATCCCATTCAACTTGTATAAACCCTTTTAACTTGTTTAAGCCAATTTAACTCATTTAAGCCCATTTACCATATATAACTTGTTTAGGCCCAATTAATGTGTTTAAGCCCTTTTAACGTGTTTAAGCCTACTAAACTTCTTAAAGCCCATTTAACTTGTCTAATCCCATTCAACTTGTATAAACCCTTTTAACTTGTTTAAGCCAATTTAACTCATTTAAGCCCATTTACCATATATAACTTGTTTAGGCCCAATTAATGTGTTTAAGCCCTTTTAACGTGTTTAAGCCTACTAAACTTCTTAAAGCCCATTTAACTTGTCTAATCCCATTCAACTTGTATAAACCCTTTTAACTTGTTTAAGCCAATTTAACTCATTTAAGCCCATTTACCATATATAACTTGTTTAGGCCCAATTAATGTGTTTAAGCCCTTTTAACGTGTTTAAGCCTACTAAACTTCTTAAAGCCCATTTAACTTGTCTAATCCCATTCAACTTGTATAAACCCTTTTAACTTGTTTAAGCCAATTTAACTCATTTAAGCCCATTTACCATATATAACTTGTTTAAGCCCAATTAATGTGTTTAAGCCCTTTTAACGTGTTTAAGCCTACTAAACTTCTTAAAGCCCATTTAACTTGTCTAATCCCATTCAACTTGTATAAACCCTTTTAACTTGTTTAAGCCAATTTAACTCATTTAAGCCCATTTACCATATATAACTTGTTTAGGCCCAATTAACGCGTTTAAGCCCTTTTAACGTGTTTAAGCCTACTAAACTTCTTAAAGCCCATTTAACTTGTCTAATCCCATTCAACTTGTATAAAAGGGGGACCTTCTCACCCGCCGGAGGGTTAAGCCATTTTAACTAATCCCACAGCACATTCAACTTGTTTAAGCCCATTTAATATTATTTAACTCGTCAGTTTGAACATAGCGCGCTTCTTATGTGTTTTAGTCTAAAGTATGTTTCGCTCTCTGAGGTGATTCCCCACCTTCTTGGGTGAACTGAAAACGAAGCGCGGTTATGGAAACGCGTGTCATTGAACTTTCGCCTTAGATCTACATAAAGCTGGACAGGACACAGTTCTATCAAAACACTAAAAAAGGAAGAGACTACCACTAAAGAGAGAGAGAGAGAGAGAGAGAGAGTAGTTGATATATGCGGCATAAAATACTTACACGTGTCTCTTTTCAATGGTTTCGCTATAGGTATAACTCACTTGGGAGCTTTGAGGCGAGTGCAACACATCGAAAAGGTTTAACAACAAAAACAACAACAACAATGCTCGCATGTAGTTATTAGGTGCGGGGTTTTGGTTGCATTCGGTTGCATTAATGCATTTATAAACGAGTGAGCGTAATTTTTGTTTTGTTATACATAATTAAAATTATTATTATTATTATTTAAATTATTAAGAGTTAATGATGTCGATATTATTTAAGTTTGCCATTTAAATTGGTTTTAGGGTAGAGAGCGCAGCATGAAAAGCAAAAATGTAAAAAATTTGTTAAAAATTATGTTTCATTTAATTGCAAAAGTTATTAATTATTATTAAAAGATTAATAATAATACAAAAATAAAGAGAAAAAATTTTCAATGCTGAATGTAGCGTACTTATATTAGTTTGCTAATTCATACACACCTGCCAAAGGGTTGCTGATTCCAGAAGGGACTTTGTCCCTGCCTCATGTTGCTTAGCAGACGACTTGAGTTCGGGAACCCGGCGGTTATGTCGTTGTTAACATTCAAACGATTTGTCAAGGCACGCACCTGCAAGGAACAAAACCCAAACAGAATATAAATGAATTGTCTACAAAGAAACAAAGGCATGTTCTAGACGACCCTCACCCTTTGTAATAGAGTTGAGAATAGATTCTCAGCGGTGAGAATTTCAAAGCCATCATCATCATCATCCTCTTCGCCGGAGCTTTGTGAGTCATTGTCTTGACTGATTTTCTTCACAGGTCTTGAGCTTCTAAAATATGGAAATGAAAAATGGTTTTAGCAAAGGACCAGAGCATGAATGCACAAGTGTGTCCACCCACCTTAGTCTGTGCAGCGTGAAACGAGAATCATCGTCGGCATCTCTACTAATGCCAGTTGGCCTCAATTTCTGGAAGGGCGAAGCAGCTTCTTCGATGCCCGAATCAGTGAGCAGTGAACTAATTTATAATGACAAAATACGATTTATTTTTATTCATTATTTTCTTTTCCCCCTCGACCTTTGCTACTCACCCAATACGACGGGCTGGTCTCAAGCGACTGAACGTCGAACGGCTCGATGTGGTGTGGCTGGACTCGGACGGCTCAATGCTGCCCTCGCGTGGCGTTATAAAACCTCCGCCCTCCATAGCAATCGGTATGATAAATTCACGTGGACTCTTCTTGATCGGCTGCGATGATCCCGTGATGGTTGACTGCGACATATTTGTGGTGGTCGTATCGGACTCCGAATCGCACGTGGATTGGCGTGACAGAGACCCAGATCTGGAAAAAATCGAAACAAAATATAAATCCAATTCGTGATATAAAATTTCACTTCGTTCTATATTCACCTTGTAGTAGTGTTCGAAGCGGTGCGCGCATACGCTGGCTGTGGTCGCTGTATTGGTATGATGTGCTCCTTTGGCTCCAAACTGGTGGCGCGTCCACTTAACGGCGTCTTAATGGGACTATACGGGGCTGGACCGTCTCGGGCTGGCGCACTACGTAGGTCGCTGACGGGGTGCTGCATTTCGGTGGTGAAACGCATCGACGGCTTCTCGACAATGCGCGGTTTGATTTCCAATTGAATTTCGGTTTTGGCGGTCTTGCGACGCGGTAAGGTCGCCGACTTCAGTGTTATCGAAGCGGTGGATGTTTTGACGGCGCCGGCATTCGGATCACCACCTGGAGATGCTGTTGTAAAGTAGACAGTGGCAAAAGAAATATTATACAATTAATAATCGATTGCAGATTCACATTTGCGTTTAATTTTATATGGAACATAAAAAGCAACATGAAGTAGAAAGCTGATTTTTAATATGAGTACTTATGGGTGGAATACATTTAAGAGAGCGTTTAGTCACCATGGAGGAAAGTTGACAAGTTGAAGTAAACATGAATTTGACTCGAAGGATAACTTTTGTTATGTCGGCTGTCTGTGAGTTGACTAAAGTAGATTAGTGTTATTCGGTGTTGGCGATTGTGCACTGAATTGGCTTGAAGAAGGTAATTATGAAAGTACTTTATTATCATTGAAAAATGTAATGATAATGAAGGGGAAATTATATTTTGATTGGAAAATGCAATGAGAATTAAGAAATGATTACATTATCATTTAAAAATTGAACGAAAGTGAAAAAAAATGTATTTGTCATTTGAAAAAAGGTGTTTATTGATGAAAAATTCAATGGTAATTAAAAAATTATAATTATTATCATTGAAAAATGCAATTATAATGAAAAGTGAAACTATTATTTTTCGAAATGTTCAAAAATCCATTATAATACTTCTGTATTCATAATATATGAATATGTGGAGTATTATTGGGGGATGTAGGGCACAGATTATAATTCAGTTTAGTCACAAATCAATCAGTACATTTGCAACAGAATCCAGTACATTTGCAACAGAAGCTACAAAATTTAACTAGTGAAAATGAGAGAAGCTCAACGAGAGTAATTTCTTTTCTGTCACCAAACGTTTATTTTCTCTCATTATATGTTGCAGTTTCTATTTCAAATGTACTGGATTCTGTTTCTGTTGCAATTGTACTGGATTCTGTTTCTGTTGAAAATGTACTGGATTCTGTTTCTATCGCCGTTTCTGCTTTATGTCACTACTCTGCACCTTAACAAAGCCCTTAACATTTCTTAATAATTATTAAACACAACTGCAATGTTTTCTTTTTTACGGACAGAATGGTTCCAGCACAGGTAGATCAAAATAAGTATCAATATGGAACAATATGAAAAACGGACGAAACCTACATTAATAGTCTTTTCTTCTTTCCCACGTCTGAACTATTAAGATCATCAGCCTACATGTACATATGGTATATAATATTGAATATTGAATATTTCTCATTTAAATGGCAACAAAAATACAGCCGAGAAAAAATATTCAAAAATTTGCCAAACAAATTTAAGATTCACTTTCGTACAGTGGCGTAGAAAATTCATGTCTAATCACAGGAATTCGTCAACGAGAAAAGCTTTTGTTTTGCTGCCCAAACTACGATTATATTCCTAAAGGAATCTAATAGCGAGTGTGATGATTCGGCTCGGCCGAGCAGCTACGAGCGAGTTTTTGGGCAAATCGTTCATATGCAATGGAATCTATTGTGAACTGATTTCTGCCTTGTGTGGTGTGTGCTATGTTAGTTTATTGCTAATTGCACCTTTCGCCATATTGGTGGGCTAATTGCAGGTTGACACCTTTCTATGTTTAAGATAATTTTAGATTTAAATCTAGTTTTAAGATATAGTCATTGCTTAAAGTTCCAGGATAGATTGCAATGAAATAAAGTGGAGTTATAAACAAATAATAAAAACCTGACAGGATTGGTGATTATTTAGTTTGTTATCATTTCATAATGTTGAGAAATTCATAATGGAACAATAAAAGAGTACCGTATAATAACACATTGAAAGAGTGTAACTCCTCTCCGGGTACTCATAAATTGAGTGAAATATGTCCAAAAAGCTGCTTTATATCCGATGAGTAGTTACCTGGGAGCAGTAGTAAGTGAGTATAGCTTTAGTTGATCCGAAGAACAAGTTAAAATCTCTCTCATCAATATATGTCGAGTACACAAAGGATCCTATTACGGTACTCGATTTACTTTGAACTGAGTAAAGATCAGAGGAAAGTGATATGAATCTAGAGTGGAAAACAATATGGACACGACAATAGTTTCAAACGGGACGCACAGATATGAAGAAGACGATAAACAGACAGGAAAAATTTACAGTCTATTCATCTGCATGCGACGCTCTCGTCATATATAGACTAGGTTAGGTTAGGGTGGCAGCAAAAGGAAGCTCATCTAAGCCAATAATTGCCTCATTGTGACACCACGGAGACCTGGGTCTCTAAATCACCCCCGGGACTGAATGGGGAACTAGTGCGTTTCTCTTGGGATCCAGCAGGTCTGTTCCTCATATCAGAACCTGTTACCTATACGCCTGTATTCCTGCTGATTAGTAGTTTTACAGACGTGATTGGTACACCCACGTTTTGGGTTGGTTGTTGTTGTCACATATGACAAATAACACAGGTAACATCACTGATGTCCCAAAATTAGTCGGCCACATTTTCTAGAATATATTCTGTACCATTCGATAGGTGAGAATTTAATGGGACTAAATTTATCGTTATTAATTAAAATTGCCACTAGCATTTCTGTAAGTAACGATTAAAAGTAATCAGTTTAATCGTTAATTTACAGAAGGCAATTATAGATCGATAAGCGCAATTTTAGACAAAATTTGTAAACTTGCAATTAGCCCACGCTGAATTTAAAGGGTGTCTTTATATACGAATGAATATATATATGAAAATGTCCAACAACAAAGCAACAAGAAACAATTTATTTACACAAGTATACGTTCTAGTCGAACTTAACCGACTAGGAGATACCCTACACCTAAAAAAATACACTGCGATTGTACAAAAATTGGACTTAGAATAAAACTTTTTAGCATCATGTTCTCCATGAAATTCATTCCTATAGGAATGTGTGATGTAAGTTCTTCGCTTGTAACGAAGAAGAGGAGTTTATAAGTTCGGAAATTAGTATGCAAGACGAGAGAGAGGCAATTTTGATTCAATACTCGTATGAGGAACGGTAGAGGTAGAATCCTTGCCTCGCAGACCAACACGTATTGAATATTTTTCACGTATGAACCTCTTTCTCAGTGCTTCTGTAAGTCCTTCCAAAAGAATTGGGCAAGGAATTTCATGTCTCCAAGCTAAATACGTGTTGGTTTGTTGGTGTAGTGCCAAGGGGGGAATAACTGGAATGAACTTCATTATCAGCACTCCCAAAAGAAAGGAGAGAGGAAGGACTCCAATTGGAAGTTCTAAAAAATGTAGTTCGTTCAGAGGTCCGTCCTTTCTCTCTCCTCTCTATTGGAAGTGCTGAAAAATGTAGTTCTCTTAGATGACCTTTCTCTCTCCTCTCTATTGGAAGTGGTGAAAAATGTAGTTCTTTCAGAAGTCCTTTCTCTCTCCTGTTTATTGGAGGTGCTAAAAAATGTAGTTCGCTCAGACGTCCTTTCTGTTGGAAGTGCTCAAAAATGTAGTTCGGTCAGAGGTCCTTTCTCTCTCTTTTCTATTGGAAGTGCTGAAAATGTAGTTCGTTCAGAAGTCCTTTCTCTCTCCTCTCTATTGGAAGTGCTGAAAAATGTAGTTCTCTTAGATGACCTTTCTCTCTCCTCTCTATTGGAAGTGCTCAAAAATGTAGTTCATTTAGATGTCCTTTCTCTCTCCTCTCTATTGGAAGTGCTCAAGAATGTAGTTCGTTTCATGCATTTAAATTTCGTGTGGTCAACAAGTTCAGCACATGAGTTCTATGGTTGTTCTGCGACGAGAGGAATGAATGTCTCACTTGATTTTTCAGCAGTTCTATAAGGCGTTCCAACAGCAAGATGAGAGGAAGACCTTCCTATTAGTCAAATAATGATGGTCTAAAGTGCGTACTGAGCCAGCAAGCAGATATTTCAATCATTAGAATGCACTTCTGCTTACTTCAGCAGTTCTATAAGGCCTTCCAATAGTACGGTGAGCGAAAGACCTTTCTATTAGTCAATGAATGATAGTAAAGAGAGTAATGAGCCAGCAAGCGACCTTTTAATCATTGTGTTAGATTATAATGCTACTTATGCTTCCTTCAACAGTTCTAAAAGACCTTCCAACAGCATGGTGAGAGGAAGGCTCTCCCATTAATCAAATAATGATAGTGCAAAGAGCATAATGAGCCAGCAAGCAAACCTTTGTGTAAGATTATAATGCTACTATGTTTATGGATATGGGTATATAATACTCGTAGCTTGATCAACTCAAAAATAAGTAATGCTGATCAAATATACCCGTACATATTTATATGTATATAACTACACTGCTTTCTTTAGAATCACCGACATTAACGACAAAATATATTTATCCCGGACGCCAAGGGTGTAGGGTATACTTGGATCGGTATAGAACAAAAATCAAACTAACAAAGAACGGAACGAATGAACGTACAAAACGAACGAGCGAACGAACGAACGAAAGAAGGAACGAAAGAACAAACGACAGCTAAACTTACATTTGTACAATGTCGAAGAAGGAGGTGGTGCATTGTAAAACGGTTTTGGCACACTGTTTGTGATGGAGATGGCGTTGGCGGCGGTGGCGTTGGCGATGGCAGTGGCAACGGGTGCAGATGCGGCGTATGAAGGTGGTGGTGGCATTGACATGTGATGATATTTGTTTGGCTCTTCTGGTAGTTGCACTTGTTGTAGTTGAGCTTGAATTTGTTGTAGACGATTTTGTTGAGATGATTTGTGGTTGTTGTACAGAAAAGATTGCATGGAGGGAGTCGATAAAGAACTTGGATGCATTAAATTATAACCACCAGCAGCAAAACGTCCCATTATATTTTGCCGAGCTGCGGCGAGGGCAACGTTTGCATTTGGTAGCAACAATGGCGGCGTCGCTGATGACAATAGTGAATGTGGCGGCGATCGTAAACTGTTATTGTTCGAACCAATGCCGCCGCCGCCACAGAAACTAACATAGCCGCCACCGGGAGCCCGCATATGACCGAAGCCCCCGCCGCCGATGCCAATTAGTGGTGGTGGCCTGCGTATAACTAAAATAGATGAACCGTGAATAATGAGCGATGCAAATGAATAAACGAACAAATGCGATTTATGATTGATACTCGTATGAATCGATTGAACGGATGTTGCGATACCACGTATGTACACCACGAGCATGTTGTTATGGAGAGACGACTGACTGACTGACTGACTGACTCGAAGTTTCAAATAATTTTCGTTAAACAATTTAATTTCTTTTAGTAATTTAGTAATTTAGTGAGTGGTCGCGACGCTGCCCTAAACTAAGTGCCAAAATATGCTTGTGTCATTATGAATTTTGTATTATCTACCAAAGCCGAGTGATGAAGAATGGAATTGCAGTCGCATGGTTATCATAGCAGGAGGTGGTGGTGGTGGTGGTGGTAGTGCGTGCGGGTACTGGTGGTACTGCGGGAGAATCTTCATACTCCACGTAGTGTAATGAGTATGTGATTTGTTTTTGCTTTGAATTTCATACGCTTGCCATCCATTCTCCCGTGATTTTTGGAGCTACTAATCATAAAACAAGAGTTCCACCTACCTGGCTGTATAGCATTTCCGATGATGGCGCGTGCATTCTGTAACTTACGCTCACGATCCCGTTCAGATCCCACGGGCGTGTCACTCACGCCGATGTTCTCGGTTTTGGCGCACAATTGATCGACTTCCTTGGAGGATTCGGATTGAGCCTGACGCAGCAATGCTATGGAATTCTCCATGGACCGACGGGCTTCCTCGAGCGAGATTGAAGTGACTGAAGTTTTCGAGTCACAGGACTCGATCAAATTAGTATCAGCGGCGGCGGCCGCGGCAGCACCAGCATTGGCCGGTGTGCCGGGTGAGGGTGGCGTAACGGGTTCGTTCTCCTGAGCCGCGGCGGCAGCAGCAGCAGCGGCCACTTCCTCTAAAGCACGTCGTTCACCTGCGGTGGGACCTTGCGTTGGCGCTGGGCCCGTGGCCTTACGCTCAAACTCCTTCTTGAAGCTGCCCACACTCACGCCGGGCAGCACAAACTTCTTCGGTTTGTCGCCTCCGCTGCCGGCGTTCATGGCTTGGAACTTTTCGGCGGTCTCCAGAATGCGCGACTTGCGGCGGTCCGTATTGAATTTAGTGAGGCTGGCCTCATCTTGAAGGCTGCATTTGCGCACGAACGGAGCTACGGCGGGCGAGGCTGAAGCTTTGGTGTAGAGCGTAGCCTTGCTCGGTTCGCTCTTCTCAGGCGACATGCGTCCGATGGCGTTAATCAAATCGGCCGTTTTATGTTTATTCACAAACTTCTTTATCACTTTGGTGGCGTCCTTCTCCTCGGGCGATTCCTCGACCGAATCCAGCTTTCCGAGCGTCTTTTGCCGCAGCACCGTTGGCGTCACAACCTCACTGGCATTGGTAACTGGCGTCGCAGCCGTGGCGGTGGGCTTATCTTCGATGAGTTGCTCACATATCACGCCCACTGTTTCCATATCTTTGGGCGAAAACAGGTTCGAAGGGGTCTTCCGCGGCGCCGGTGTCTGCGGTGGTTCCTCTATAATGGCATCCTCTGTCTCCATGGGTGTCTCTTCGTTGAGCGGTGACGTACTTTCATCAATTACCAGAGAACTGCTGCCAGGTTTCTCCTTTTTCTTGTGGGCTCCCGCGGCATTCTCCATGGAAACGGTGGTCTCCAGTTTGCGCTTCGATTGTACGGGGCTTTGAGCGGGCGTCAGGGTGCGTGTAGGCGAAGGCATCAGCGCTGCTTCACCGCCAGCTGAAAGAAAGAGAGAAAACCAGAGAAAGGGGGTGTTGAAATGAGTTCGGTTATATGGTGGGTCAGCAAGTTTAGTTCACTTGTGTATGTGTGACTCTGTGTATACATGTGTGTGAGTGTGTGAAATGGAAAATTTCATTGGTAGGAGCACCAAGGAACTGGGAGCATACAGAGAGAGTATGCGATCAGTAGGGATGAAAGAGAAATTGGTTGATTAGTTAGGCACACAACAGATATTTACAAAATAAAGGGTGATCGCCAATTGTCTTAGGAAAATGGTATTCAGAATATTATACAAGTATTTATATATTTTATTTGAAGAGTAGTGCATGTGAGAGAAGGAGTCACAGGAATATGTGCAGAGCTTGTATGTAATTTGTTTGTCGGGTAACTTTGTCTATATCCCATGCTTATGCAATGATCATACTCCAATGAATCTGATCTCTCCATGAATGCTACAGGGAGAGGGATTCTTTGAAAGTATTTCATCTATGTTTCTGAGGGAAGAGAACTACAAAAAAAGCTTATGATGGAGCAAAATAAAATTGACTCCATTACTGAATCTGTGTAGCTAAACCGTCTGGACTGTTTACAAGTATCGGGGCTGAAAGCCGTTTGGCGGGGACCTTACTACGCCTGGGAGTAGAATGGGCAGCAATGCCTGAGTGCTTGGAGACCCCCTTCTTCAATGGTTCTCCGGCCTACCCCACTTCTAAGCCTGACAGTCTCTCCGAAGTCTTCAATTGAAGAATAGAAACTTCGCCAAGACTTCCCCTGACATTCTCTGAATGGTTGACATACCTCGGTCATGTAACAATCGTTAAAGATCCTTCTATTCTCTTTTCTACGACAGATAACTATTCTACCATTGAGGCACCAGCTTTCCCAAGCTTCGGACGAGAAAGAGCGTTTCGTTTGCTTTCACTCAGGTCCTTTCCAGCCGATTAGGTTCACTCTTTTTCAACTGGGTTATGTATCTAATACTGGTTTATGAGAATTGTTGGAACTTGGATGTGACGATTCTATCATACTGATACCGCTCTTCTGTGAAGCACAACGGTGTCTCAATAATCAACATGATATAAATGTGGTCTGAGTAAGATCTATTATCGAATACCCACTTTCCAACTATCAATATTTAGTGTGGTTAAGTCCAGTAGTAGGATGCCATCAAGGACTTCTTCCCACCAACGACACCCTTAGAACTTTGGAAGATGAAAGTAGAAGAGCTGACCTTATTGCATAGCCTAATGCTAGTGAAGAACTTCATCAGTATGCGATCTAGTGAGAAGGTAGTTGGTTCTAGAGTGCCGCTTATTTCTTGGTTATATTGGCAAGTGGTGATTTTATCCAATCGTAAGTTGGCTAATAGTAATATATATTCCTGGATATCCCCTTTACGCAGGATTACGATGAAAACTTTACCTTGCTAGTGGGTCAAAATTTTCACTGCTTTCAATGTTCCCATGTTATTAATAAAGGATGTTACCCATATAAAGGATGGATTTGCCATGGTACCTAGTTTTCTAACTAGGAACCATGGCACATGGAACTTTGGATACAGTAACAAACTTCAATATTGAAAAAGCTGCCACATTCTTAGTTAAGGGAATCTATTATATGGAAAACTAGATGTGATTTTGGAACGTCCTCATCAGAATTTTAGAGCTTTCTTTATGATGAGTTGCCAATCATCATTTTAGTCTGGTGAATCAAAGCTCCCAAATACCACCCACTGCCTAGTGTTGTAGTATATCTAAGGCTAATGACTAGAACTAAGCATGGAACAAATAGTTGGATTCTCTTGGATACAGTACAGAACTTTGGAATATATTCCTAGCCCTCTCCGAAAACCATCCTGAACCCATTTAGTGTAGATAGTTAAATAAGACTGCCTGTTATAAGAGCTCCTAGTGCAGTTTTCCTAGCGTGAAAGTAGACCCCGCATACCATTTCGAGGTTCTCTTTCATCAGTAGACGGTCTGTAGTTTGACCAAGTTACCCGGGAGACCTTATGCGAGGTAACCGTTTACAAACAAGCTCTGTGAAATTGTCGAAGTTGTCGTACAACAAAACAAAGACGTCTGTCCTACTTACCCGCAACCATATCCATAATTCTACGTTCAGCTTCTGTATTGGGGCCTATATCACGTATCGATCCCACCGAATGACTTCTGGGCACACGTTCGTTACTCTTGCCGCCGACACTTCCGTCGGCGGATGGCACAACCAGTTGGTCCGCTGTGATAGCGGCCGGAGTCAGCGACAGCAGAACATCCAAACGCACTGGCGTCTGATTGGCCAAATTCTCGGCCAGATCCAAGCACGATATATTGTCGTTCTCATTCACCCACCAATGTGAGCAGATCTGCTCGATGCTGGCTCGTTTGCGCGGGCACACTGTCAACATATCACGTATTAGCGCGGATGCACGCGATGCCTTCTTTGGCTCGTAGTAATCGCCTTGGCTGATTTGCTTAACAAGTCTTTTAAAGTTGGAGCCATCAAATGGCATTGATCCATAGACTAGAGTGTAGAGGAGTACACCGAGGGACCAGCAGTCAACTTCTGGACCCTGGTAGGGGGTGCCTTCGACAATTTCTGGCGATGCGTACAGCGGCGAACCACAGAATGTGGCCAGCAGACGCTGATCGTCGAAGACATTGGAAAGACCAAAATCGGCAATCTGCAGAAGAGCAATGAAAATACCATTTAATGAAGAACAAATATGGATCGTAGCTGGGAGCGTTGATGCCAAGAACAACGTTAAAGCTTTTACCTTTGCATTACCGTGCTCGTCTAATAAAATATTTTCTAATTTTAGATCGCGATGACAAATCTTATGTTTGTGACAATAGTAAACGGCCGTGGAAACTTGGCGAAAGATACGCCGCGCCTCTTCCTCGCTGAGCACCTTGCGTTCCGAGAGATAGTCATAAAGTTCACCGCCAGCGGCAAATTCCATGACCAGCACCATTTTTTCGCGATTTTCAAATACTGCAGCAAAATGAATGAATTAATAAATGTTCAGGGGGTAAAAGTTAGAAGGGGGTTTAGTTTTACAGTTCGAGTACACTCACCTTCGTAAATGTGTATAATGTTGGGGTGCTGCACGGAGCTCATGATTTGCACCTCGCGACGTATGCGTACTAGATCCGCTTCGGCTTCAATTTTACATTTTTTTATCGTTTTAATGGCCACTTCCTGCCCGGTCTCTTTGTTAATACCTAATTGCACTTTGCCGTACGTGCCCTGTCCTAATTTCTTAATAATATCGAATCTGTAAAGACGGCAGGCAGGAGACAAGGAAACCAAACACCAATTAAATTGTGCACAATGTGAAGGCAGGAGCACAAGTGCGTCCCGTCCCGTCACTCCTCATTACTCACCTCTGGCGCAGTTTCTTTCTGTGATTGTTCATTTTGACATCGCCCGTATTCGCAATGCCACTCATAATATTGTCTATTTTGTCCTGTGGAATTCCCGATGGGTGTGCGAAGCTGTTGCTACCGTCACCAACGACATTGGCAGCGGTAGCCGCATCCGGATTTCCTATCACCATTTTGAGTTTTATATTTGGAATTTACTGCAAAGAGAACAGAATAGTTTCAAAATTAGCAACAATAAATTTCATTTAAATGCTTCAAAATAAGTTACAATTAAAAAAAAACAATGAACACCGCAAAAAAATATAAGTAAAAAATAAAATAGATAAAAGAATGGAGGAAGGAGAAAGGAAACCCATAACAAAAGAATCCGCCTCGGCTTAATGAGCAACAATGCAGGCGGCATCCATCGATTAATCTTTCTATATAAATTAGTGCTGCCAGTGGGTGGTTGTTTGTCTGTGCCACGGACGGGAAAGTTTTCCCACTCAACCCAGTTGGAAGACGAACTTTTAATTACGAGTATCCACAACTATGTCAGACAGGAGATAGCATCGGTTATTGATAGATAAAGCATTGTGCGAAGGACTTCTGAGTGGGCAGTTTTTTTACTTTTTGTTTTTGTTTGCTTTTAATATTATTGAGGACTACTCGTACTTTATTTCAATTGCTGGTGTTGTTGCTGGGCATTACCCAAGTTCCACTGCCATTTGCGAAGGACTTTATTTGTATAGTTTCGATGGAATGGAATTTTTAATTGGGATTCGCAAGCTACACTGGCGAAGGGAAATAATAAAGGCTCCTGTGAAATCTCGACGACATTGGCAATTATTGTTGTTGCCTCGAAATCGGAATTGAAATTCGATTCAGTTTCGAAAAGGTCTCCTAAATTCCAAGGGGAAAAGGCCAATAAATATAAATCAAGTTCTTGCAATGAAATTGTGAAAAAATAGGATTGTAGGTGAGACGAATAGAAATCATTTATACCAAATTGTAATGAAATAATTTATACCAAATTGCAGCGAAATCAATTGAAATTGTTTATACCAAATGTTAACATAGTTTCTACCAAATTGTAATGCAACTATTATACCAAATTAGGTAGGAAATAAATTATACGAAATTGTAATGAAATCATTTCTACCAAATTGCAGCGAAATCCATTGAAATTGTTTATACCAAATGTTAACATAATTTATACCAAATTGTAATGCAACTATTATACCAAATTAGGTAGGAAATAAATTATACGAAATTGTAATGAAATCATTTCTACCAAATTGCAGCGAAATAATTGAAATTGTTTATACCAAATGTTAACATAATTTATACCAAATTGTAATGCAACTATTATACCAAATTAGTAGGAAATAAATTATACGAAATTGTAATGAAATCATTTATACCAAATTGCAGCGAAATAAATTGAAATTGTTTATACCAAATGTTAACATAATTTATACCAAATTGTAATGCAACTATTATACCAAATTGGTAGGAAATAAATTATACGAAATTGTAATGAAATCATTTATACCAAATTGCAGCGAAATCAATTGAAATTGTTTATACCAAATGTTAACATAATTTATACCAAATTGTAATGCAACTATTATACCAAATTGGTAGGAAATAAATTATACGAAATTGTAATGAAATCATTTATACCAAATTGCAGCGAAATCCATTGAAATTGTTTATACCAAATGTTAACATAATTTATACCAAATTGTAATGCAACTATTATACCAAATTGGTAGGAAATAAATTATACGAAATTGTAATGAAATTATTTATACCAAATTGCAGCGAAATCCATTGAAATTGTTTATACCAAATGTTAACATAATTTATACCAAATTGTAATGCAACTATTATACCAAATTGGTAGGAAATAAATTATACGAAATTGTAATGAAATCATTTATACCAAATTGCAGCGAAATCCATTGAAATTGTTTATACCAAATGTTAACATAATTTATACCAAATTGTAATGCAACTATTATACCAAATTGGTAGGAAATAAATTATACGAAATTGTAATGAAATCATTTATACCAAATTGCAGCGAAATCAATTGAAATTGTTTATACCAAATGTTAACATAATTTATGCCAAATTGTAATGCAACTATTATACCAAATTAGGTAGGAAATAAATTATACGAAATTGTAATGAAATCATTTATACCAAATTGCAGCGAAATAAATTGAAATTGTTTATACCAAATGTTAACATAATTTATACCAAATTGTAATGCAACTATTATACCAAATTGGTAGGAAATAAATTATACGAAATTGTAATGAAATCATTTATACCAAATTGCAGCGAAATCAATTGAAATTGTTTATACCAAATGTTAACATAATTTATACCAAATTGTAATGCAACTATTATACCAAATTGGTAGGAAATAAATTATACGAAATTGTAATGAAATCATTTATACCAAATTGCAGCGAAATCCATTGAAATTGTTTATACCAAATGTTAACATAATTTATACCAAATTGTAATGCAACTATTATACCAAATTGGTAGGAAATAAATTATACGAAATTGTAATGAAATCATTTATACCAAATTGCAGCGAAATCCATTGAAATTGTTTATACCAAATGTTAACATAATTTATACCAAATTGTAATGCAACTATTATACCAAATTGGTAGGAAATAAATTATACGAAATTGTAATGAAATCATTTATACCAAATTGCAGCGAAATCCATTGAAATTGTTTATACCAAATGTTAACATAATTTATACCAAATTGTAATGCAACTATTATACCAAATTGGTAGGAAATAAATTATACGAAATTGTAATGAAATCATTTATACCAAATTGCAGCGAAATCAATTGAAATTGTTTATACCAAATGTTAACATAATTTATGCCAAATTGTAATGCAACTATTATACCAAATTAGGTAGGAAATAAATTATACGAAATTGTAATGAAATCATTTATACCAAATTGCAGCGAAATCCATTGAAATTGTTTATACCAAATGTTAACATAATTTATACCAAATTGTAATGCAACTATTATACCAAATTGTAATGAAACCATTTATACGAGATTGTAATGAAATCATTTATACCAAATTGCAGCGAAATCAATTGAAATTGTTTATACCAAATGTTAACATAATTTATACCAAATTGTAATGCAACTATTATACCAAATTAGTAGGAAATAAATTATACGAAATTGTAATGAAATCATTTATACCAAATTGCAGCGAAATCAATTTAAATTGTTTATACCAACTTGTAATGCAACTATTATACCAAATTAGTAGGAAATAAATTATACGAAATTGTAATGAAATCATTTATACCAAAATTGCAGCGAAATCAATTTAAATTGTTTATACCAAATGTTAACATAGTTTCTACCAAATTGTAATGCAACTATTATACCAAATTGGTAGGAAATAAATTATACGAAATTGTAATGAAATCATTTATACCAAATTGCAGCGAAATCAATTGAAATTGTTTATACCAAATGTTAACATAGTTTCTACCAAATTGTAATGCAACTATTATACCAAATTGGTAGGAAATAAATTATACGAAATTGTAATGAAATCATTTATACCAAATTGCAGCGAAATAAATTGAAATTGTTTATACCAAATGTTAACATAATTTATACCAAATTGTAATGCAACTATTATACCAAATTGGTAGGAAATAAATTATACGAAATTGTAATGAAATCATTTATACCAAATTGCAGCGAAATCAATTTAAATTGTTTATACCAAATGTTAACATAGTTTCTACCAAATTGTAATGCAACTATTATACCAAATTGGTAGGAAATAAATTATACGAAATTGTAATGAAATCATTTATACCAAATTGCAGCTAAATCAATTGAAATTGTTTATACCAACTTGTAATGCAACTATTATACCAAATTGGTAGGAAATAAATTATACGAAATTGTAATGAAATCATTTATACCAAATTGGAATGAAATAATTTAAACCAAATTAGAACAAAATCATTTATACCAAATAGTAATGAAATCGTTTAAACCAAATTGTAATGAAATCATTTATACGAGATTGTAATAAAATCATTTATACCAAATTACAAGGAAATCACTTATACCAAATGGTAACGAAATATTTTATACCAAATTGTAATGAAATAAATTGTACCAAATTATAATGAAATAATTTGTACCAAATTGTAACGAAATAATTTATACCAGATGGTAATGAGATCGTTTAAACCAAATTGAATGAAATTATATATACCAAATTGGGACACAAACATATATACCAAATGGTAATGAAATCATTTATACCAATTTGTACGAAATCTTTTTTTCCAAATATTCAAGAAATTATATTAAATTTCAAGAAAATCATTTATACCAAATTGTAATGAAATAATCTTTTCGTCTTCATGAATAACGTTAAACTATGAAGTAGAATGGTCCAATTAATTCATAGCCAAGCATGTATATAAGTTAAAATGCTATCAAAGATATTTGAGTGATTAAGGGGAGAGATCATTAATGATAACTCGTTGGTAACAGGTCGTAATCACGTAGTCATAAACAGCAAGTTATAAACAACAAGTCATAAACAACAAAGAAATACACAACAAAGTCATAAACTACAAGTCATAAACAGCAAGTCATAAACAACAAGTCATAAACAACAAAGTCATAAAAAACATGTCATAAACCACAAGTCATAAACAACAAGTTATGAACGGCAATTCAGAAAAGAATTATAAATGATGACATCTGATTTGCACCAATCGTCATAAATAACGGGCCAAAAACAACGAGCTACAAATAAAAATATATGTTTTGCACGAGTAGACTCAAATTGTGGAATCGAATGACCTTGAAATAAGGTGAAATTAATAAAAAGAAGTTTAGTGATAACTGAAATTTAGGGAAAGGCACAAACAGCACTTCATTAGCAACGACTCATAAATAATGCTCTCTTATTTACACTAACAGTCATAAGCAACGAGCCACAAATGATGCTATATATTTTGCAATAATGGGCTTATATCTGAAAAGTTTTGGATGTTTGAATAGATAAAAAATTATATGGATCATTATAAGTGAGTGCAGTTGTGAGTTGGAAGAGTGGACGACTTCGATCTGGAATGTTATAGAATGGCCTCGAAAGTTGTTGAAATAAATAAAGAAAAGTAGATCCAACAGGATAACAGCGTCCCGGTGAGAGTTGGAAGAGTGGACTGGAATGTTTTGGAATGGCTTCGGAAAAGAAAAATATATGCATCGTGATAATTGCGTCCAGTTGGCAGCTGGCAGAGGTAAGGACAAGAGTTCCCTAAAAATAGTGAAACTTAGCAAAAAAAAGTTTTGGAATCTCTTTTCTTTGAAGATACTCATACTAGTATACTAGTCAACTGACGTTATATCAGGCCCCTCGTCAAGTGACATTATATCAGACCACTCTCCCGCAATTGCAACAGCCAAGTTTTGGAGTGAATGGAAATTATACTCCTGTTTGAAATGTCTCCCAGAGAGTCAAGAAAATAGTCGCCTAGGAAAGTGTTTCCCCTTTTGGACAGCGCTGGACACGTACATATCGGGTGATCGATGGAAGTTTGCTCCTCCTCATCCATAACTCTTGCAAAAGTAATTTAAAGCGATTCCCGGGTCCAGGATCCCGTTAGGACACTTATGAGGATACCTATATTTTGTCTACTTAGAGATTTTTCGTGCGTTTAACGTTTATTTTAGGTCAGTAATTCAATTTCAAGTAATTAGTTGAGAAATTTCAAGTAACCAAGTTGAGACTGGCGAATCGAATGCGCCTTATAGTGAAATATAGATTGAACTTCGTGAAAAGCAAACAGATCTCTAGTTAAAGCCACTGACTTATGAAATCAACCTCGTAAGCTTGCCAGATAAACAGTTCTCACATAACAAAAACAGCACCAAATAAACTGTTTTATATGCAATCCGCACAGAAGAGATTTTATGCCCTTTTTAACCAAATAGGAAACTGAAGATGAACGCTTCTGCAATAGTCGCTCTCCTAAAACGGAGAACGCGTTCATAACTCTGCACACTTTTGTAGAATGATATGTTGCTGAAGTTGTTGCTGGTGCAAATGCAGAGATGAACTGGTTGAAGCATCTGAGTGACTGGTTTATGAAAAATGTTGAAGCAACAATTAGAGGAGTCATGGAGTGGTAAATGCTTGAACGGATTAAACTGAACATATGACAAATTACTGAACTTGAAGAAAGTAACGTTATGATTGGGTGTGGAACTTGCTTTGTTATAGAAAAGAAATCTGTTGATGATTCTGATATTTAAAAAATTATAATTACACACTGTTAATTGACTTTAGAAGGCAGTAATCAGTGTTATGAAGCTAAAACCTGATGGTGAAACTTGGTCCAGGTGTTGGCACATTGTAATATCAATTTTAATGGAAACTCAACCTTAACTGATTCAATTCTGCATATGCAACTGATATAAAACCTTCAATCAGGGTTGGAAATTCATACGGATAAATCGTAGCTTTCATATTTGCTCCTGAGAGAATTGTTCCTTATGCGATATTAGCTTCCGCTTTATCTATCATACTCGAGTTCACTGCATCACCGTCACTCATATGCAGTTCTGGACACCTGAAACATAAATTGGCTACTTCCACTTGGTTTTTTTTTTAGCTATACTTATAAACTATTTCTATCCATAGTGAAATTACAGTACCAGGGGATTCAAATAGGGAGGATCGAAAATTCGAACTCCATGATGTCAAAAAAAAGTTTTGTAACAATGAACTCGTGACTTTCACATCTGGGAGAGCTAAAAATAAAATTACTGAAAGTCGGAAGTCAAGCTCAAAATACATTTTACGTACTATTATTAGAAAATAGTTCTCGGAATAGGATCGCACGGTCGAGACTCCCGCCAAAATGAAGATCATTGTTACTTTAATCACCAAAGTTTTTGCTTAGCCCAGTTTCTTCCTCAATATATATCTATGGAGGTTAGACTGGCTGACAGAGCAGGACACGCATATACCTGGTAGATCCTTAGCGACACCAGATGAGTGTTCATTTAGGACTCGCGGAAGTAAAGATCATTGAGGCGTTTCTTAATACCCTTCTAAGTGGGGCTATTCTCAGGATTCACACCTCTTCTAGTCTCCTAAATAAGGGAGCCACCAAGTATTTTATGCTTACTATAGCAATTGATGGACAGAAACACATGAGATACTACAAGGTTTCCTTGGAGTGTGTTTCTCCACACTTCCAATACCCCATCATTGCTTGTGAGCCTCATTTTTTAGCATGTACTGCCATTAGGCAGTGGCTTGTCAGTATGCCTATCATCAATCTGCCAATATCATTCTCTATCCGATCGTTTGGTCACAGTTCTGTAGGTCGGAGTCTCATGGTCAAAACGGACTGTGACTCCTATTCTCAGTCTTCGAAAAAGGATAAAAGTAACTGTCGAGACGGAGGGATGGCTCAGAGACATTGATACCTTCAACCTTTGCACGGACAGCTCGAAAATGGTAGGTGAAGTAGGTGCCTGAATGAGTGCACTGAACTAGACATCAGACAGCCATTCAGGGACCCTGATTATTGCAGTGTGGGAAGTGTTTGCTGCTAGTAAAGCCCCAGAGGTCAACTGAATACCAGAAACTACAAACTCCACAATAAATTTATAGATAGATAGCCGGCTGCGTTTAAAGGTATAACTTCATACAGCGTATCATCCAGAAATGTTCTTCAATGTAAAGAACCAATGAATGGACTGGCCACCAAGCGGAGGCTGTGCATCGACTGGCTGACAGGGCACAAGAACATAGAAAGAAACGAGAGAGCGGATGCTGTTGCTAAAAGAGGATATTCAACTACAGAATGAGAAAGTAAGCAAAGTACTGACGCCTCTACAAAAGGTTAATAGCCGTGTTGACGATGGCATGATGAGGAAAGCGAAAAAAGGTGGAGTATCTTCACATGTACATGCAAAACCTCAAGGCTCAAGTGGAAATCCTACGGTACTCAGGAAACCAAAAATCTATACTACCGAAAAAGGATTGCAGAATGATTGTAGGCATACTATCAGGTCACTGTCTAATGGCGGTACACACTGAAAGGATGGGACTTATGACCAAAGATGATTCTAGGGTATGTGGGAAGCAAGACAAAGGAAAATTTGGAGCATCTCCTGTGCCACAAACTCAAAAGCGCATCTAGGACACCTGGGAGCCCCCTGGCTGAGGAATCTTTGACTGTATCTTAAGAGCCCCAGTAAGTCTAAAAGTATGCGTACACCCTGGGACGAAGTCTCGCTCTTAAAGTTCTCTTTTAAATTACGACTCTTAAATGGATATCCATCTGGCACCGCAAATGTAACCTAACATAACCTAATACCAATTGTTTGTGTCTTGGTTAAGGTAAAGAGAGTAACAGGAATTGTTATCAATCCGTTTTCCATATTTAATCAGCTGATCAACGGAACTCCGCTGTTTCATTTCAGACTCGTACACACCCTCATTTTTAGCTACAATCTTTGTCAATATCAATATTGATTAATTGATTGATTCAGTCTAGAATAATCCAATGCAGACTGAGCGGTGGATAAAAAGTCACTACAGTCACAATAACAAATGGAAAGATAATTGAATTGATTTGTGGGGATAAAATCAACACAATCAAATCAAAGCGACCAATCCAAGTCAAACGGGTTCATAATGCCCAAATATGGACTCGGTGAAAAAATGTGACATACAATTCTGCGGGGTGCCCACAGCTCAATATCTAATTGAGACGGAGACGCTCTCTAGAACAAACCAATGAAAATTAGCCTCTTAGAAAATTAGACTGCAAGAATTAATGTTGCACAACTTGAGTGCGAGAAGAAAACAAATGAAAATTATCTCTATAAAAACACTTGCAAAGGACACACAATTTAAAGCTGCACCGTGAAGAAGTCGCTGCAAATCAAACAAGAAGAAATTCACTTAATGCAGTCAGTAAACAAGGCACGCACAGTAAGACACCAGCAAGTAAGGCAGCCACGCAGAAAGGGAGGCAGAAACGAAGGCAGGTGGCAAGTAAGGCAGGCGGCAAGCAAGGCAGGCGGCAAGTAAGGCAGGCATCAAGTCAGAAACGGAGGTAGGGAGGCAAGCAGGTAAGGAAGGTAGGCAGGCGGCAAGTAAGGCAGGCGGGCAGAAACCGAGGTAGGCAGGCAAGCAGGGAAGGAAGGCAGGCAGGCAAAAGGGGAGGCAGGGAAGCAAGGCAGGCAGGCAAAAAGGGAGGCAGGCAAGAAGGCAAGCAAAAAAGGGCGGTAGGCAGGAAGGCAGGCACGTAGTCAACCAGGCAACAGAACTATGCCCATAGTAGACGCAACGACAGATAGAAGTGGATAGAAGCATAGCGGAAGAGCTCAACTGTATCAGGGGAAATCAAATAATTTTTAACTGCAACCGTGACGCGAACGTAAGTGATCTGCAAGATGCACTTTAACGATGACGACCACGACAACGACAACGACGACAACGACAAGAACGACAAGAAGGACAACAACATTAATAACAACAACACTAGCAAAGGCAGCAACAACCATAGCATCATCAATAAAAACACCAGCAACAACGGTGGCATGGCACGAGTCAAGAATGCAGCAATAGGAAAAATAACAGCACAACATCAACAGTAATCGCAGCGGTGAGTGCAACCTCAAAACAGGGTGCCAAACCAAAACAAATAAACAACGAGTCGAGTGTTGATACGCGTGAGGGGGGAAATGCAACAACCACAACACCAACAACAGCCCTAGGAGACGAAAATAAAGAGCGCGTGCTGCTCTTCTCCACACAGGAATTACGGAGTATAATGAAAATAAATTCCCACTGGCAATTGAGTGCTTCTTTGTATCTATTTCCATATCTGTATCTGCGTGGCTGTAACCGCATCTGTCTCTGGTGCGCGTTGAATCTGCTCTGTTGATGATTGTAGTAGCAGCGGCGGCGGCGGCGGCACACACGACGGATTTGCCTTTCAAAGGAAGGAATAAAATCCAAAAAATTCCCTTTTAGCCGCTTCTGCAGTTGAAGTCGAATAAATAAAGTGAAAAGCAACCAAATGAAATTAAGTGAAATTTTTAGAGTGCGCTGAACTCGCGGTAGTTCATCTCAATCTTCGCTGCAGTCGATCGCAGGGCTATGGCTATGGGTATGGGCATGGCAAGGCAAGGCAAAGCATGGCATGGCATGGCATGGCATGGTGTCTGCCGATCTGATCTGCGTGCTGTGTACTTGTGCACTTGTGTGTATTTGCGCACGCACAGCAGCACTGCCGAGGCGTATGGGTAATTTTTATTTTTATATCTTTAGGAGACGCAACAACAACGTGAAAAGCAACAACAAGAACAAGAACAACAACAACAACAGCAACAAGAACAGCAACAAGAACAACATCATCACCAGCACCGTCAAAATCAGCATTCAATTTCAACGAGCGCTCGTGTTGGAGGGTCGGTTGGTCTTTTGGTTGTTTGGTTGTTTGGTTGTTTGGCGCGTGCACGTCACTCTTCAAGATAAACGGACGTGTGCGCCGACATGACAGTCCGGCGCAGTCGAGGCGAAATTCTTGTCTGCTTCGGTGCCATTACGAGAGTATTCTTGCTTTTCTTTTGCCTTTTGCCATTTTGGAATTTTATTGAAAATTAAAATTTCCCTTCCTTACTCTCGTTCTTACATTGTAAATTATTGCACAAATATGCAAAATTCTTTTGTGGGTCAAGTGAAGATGCAACTGTGAAATGTACTGTGCAAAATGTTCCATGGAAATGGCATCATTTATGGACTCAGCATTTACGAGCTTAACAAGGAATCATAAAATTAAACATTTCATCTCTCCTGTCTGTCTGTCTGTCTGTCTTCTCTGGTAGCAGTTTAAATAAAATTCATAATCGAAAATGAAAATCTCTTCTCTTACTATCTGAGGAAAATATAAGCCTACCATAAATGGGGCTAAATTTGGGCTGGTGAAACCAAAGACAGCACAGTTGGCTTCTTAATTTAGTTTTGGATGCAATTTTATACCAAGTTTTCAGTTAACGCATTTAAATTTCTTGGGAGTTTTCCCAATAAAGGGTGTTCTATTGTTGGTTTAATTATAATTTTCTTTATCGGTGTTCATCAATCTTAAGAGGGTCCAAAAAAATTAGAACCCAGAGATAGTTAGGACCAAAAAGGGGGTGAGTGCTATCATAAATTAAACAAATAAAGAACAAATCCAAAGGACACCAAACAATTGCTAGAACCTAGAGATAGTTATGACCAATAATAGGTCGGTGTAAGATCAATTATTAAGAATGAAAGAACCAATTCAAAGAAAACGAAACAGTAGTTAGAACCCAGAGATATTTGTGACCAATAATAGGTTGGTGTAATTATCAATTGTTAAACAAAGAACAAATCCACAGAACACTGAACAGTAGTTAGAATCCAGAGATAGTTATGACCAATAATAGGTCGGTGTAAGATCAATTATTGAAAAAGAAAGAACCGATTCAAAGGACAACAAACAACAATAGTTAGAGCCTAGAGGAAGTTACGACCTAATAATAGGTCGTTGTAATTATCAATTATAATCCAAAGAACACCAAACTATAGTTAGAGCCCAGAGATAGTTATGACCAATAATAGGTCGGTGTAAGTTCAATTATTAAGAATGAAAGAACAAATTGAAAAGACACCAGAAAAAATTTGAACCCAGAAGATGTTACCTCTAAATAATAGGTGAAATTATCAATTATTTAACAAATAAATAATAAATTCAGTGGACACCAGAAAAGAATTGAACCCAAAAGGAAGCTATGACGAAATAAGAAGTCGGTGTAATTATCAATTATTAAACAACTAAAGAACACATTCAAAGAACATCAAGAGGAATTTATGACCAAATAATCGGTCGGTATAATTGTCACTTTTATTATTTAAAACAAACAAAACAAATGCTTCATAGAGAACCAGCAAAAAATTAGGACTCAGAGAAATGCGTTGGGGTTCGAATCCTGCCCCGGGCATGAGCTCAAAAATACTTTTTTCTAAATTCTGTTCCCTTCAAGACGAAGGCCTTGGTTGCTAGTCCTCGTACCCCAAATCCCTTGCAGACATAATTAATTATGCTCCGAGGTATAATATTATTAATAATTAATTTATTATTAATTAGAACCCAGAACCCCAGCCACAAAATGGAATAATACCTTAAAAAGCTGGAAGAAAAGAAAAAAGTATCAATTATAGTGTTATTATTATTATTTCGGACGATTGTAAAGGAGTATAGGATAGTGTAAAGGAGCTCACACATATCAAGATAAACGAAACCGTTACTGTAAAATTGGAACTACAATAATTAAAAGTTCGGAGACTCAAAAGAATCCACCTAAAACTAAAACAACCGAGAAGTGGAACTACAATAATTAAAAGTTCAGGGCCCAATTCTCAAACTCAACTAGATCCACCTAAAATTAAATCAACCGACAAGTGGAACTAAACAGATTAAAAGTTCAGGGCCCAATCCTCAAACTCAAATGAATCCACCTACAATTAAAACACGAAAGAAGTGGAAGAATGGTCGTTTAAACAAACAGCTGAAAACATGCAACATCACACCATACAACAATGGAACAATGGAACAATAGAAAAAAATAACAGCAAATCATACAATATGGAAAGGTCAACTGGAAGCCTTAAGCTCCAAGAGAACTAAAAAAAAACAGTATAAAAACGTTCTGTGAAACATTGGCGGGGAAATCAGATGCAGATGGAAAAATAAAAACAAACCTTTGAAATATTGGCAGGGAAACTAGATGTACATGGAAAACTAAAAACAACCTGGAAATATTTCTAGATGCACACGGACAAATAAAAACTTTCTGTGGAATACATGGGGAGGAAATATTAAATCCAAATATGTCAATCCAAGGACAATCGACCAAGTACTAATAACAGTATTGATGAAATCAGGAAAATCGCATTGGAAACTTGCCAAAAAAATATGAAAAAAATATATTTGAATTCACGCAGTAGATCTGTGGCAGAAGCGGCCATTTGAATGATATCATATACGCCAAGAATACACAAATAAACCATTCATGTCAAGAACTGATACAACAGTTGTTTCATTTATTAAATATGAACAAGACCAAGAACAATTGGTGTCAAAGTTAGCTTGTAATAATACTCTCAATAATAAGCCTACAAAAATATAGAGTTTCAAATTTCAATTGATAAATTTCAATTTGAATGGGTAAATTTCAATATGAATGGAGAGATTTCAATTTGAATGGACAAATACTCTCCCCTCCATTTGTGCAACCTTTCAATTTAAAGTTTAGAGACTGAATCTCTAGATGACTAAGTTTGTGGAGCCGACTTATTAAGCCATAAACTAGCTTACAGAGGTGGGATATACTAGTAACTAACTTTGTACTCCCATGGTTTTTGAACTGTTTGATCTTAAATATGCTCTCATCATATAATTATTTAACTCTCCACCGTGGGATGAAACTCCAGTTACAGTTACTTGGAACATTATGTTTACCATCTTCAAGAATAAAATTCAATTGCATCATAAGGAATCATATAATACTCGTATTGTCAGGTATCCCCACCATTGGCAATATTTAGGAATTAAGAATGTTTTCTCCACTGAGACGGTTCACGCCAACTTTACATAGTTTTCCTATGGTGGATGACAACATCTTTCAATATGAAATGAAAGGTACTTCATGGATAAGAAGGGAGAGTAGTATCAGAACTAAAAAATTGTAATCTATTAATGATTTTATTTCATAAGGGATCATTCATTGACTTTATTTCATAAGCGATCATTCATTGACTTTATTTCATAAGCGATCATTCATTGATGATATTTCATAAGGGATCATTCATTGGTGTTATTTCATAAGGGATCATTCATTGATGTTATTTTATAAGGGATCATTCATTGACTTTATTTCATAAGCGATCATTAATTGATATTCTTTCTTAAGGGATCATTCATTGATGATATTTCATAAGGGATCATTCATTGACTTTATTTCATAAGCGATCATTCATTGATGTTATTTCATAAGGGATCATTCATTGATGTTATTTCATAAGGGATCATTCATTGACTTTATTTCATAAGCGATCATTCATTGATGTTATTTCATAAGGGATCATTCATTGATGTTATTTCATAAGCGATCATTCATTGACTTTATTTCATAAGCGATCATTCATTGATGTTATTTCATAAGGGATCATTCATTGATGTTATTTCATAAGGGATCATTCATTGATTTTATTTTATACGGGATCATTCTTTGACTTTATTTCATAAGCGATCATTCATTGACTTTATTTCATAAGCGATCATTCATTGATGTTATTTCATAAGCGATCATTCAAGCTTGATTTTCTCTCTGCTCGCATCTCTCGTAACTCGTAGCTCGTATCTCGATCATTACGTTTCTTTTGAGTTTTCTCTTAAGTAAATTTCATAATTTACTTGGCACCTAACAATACTAGATTAGAGGCCAATATTCTGCCAAATTGAGGTCGTTCTGTATCATAAACGATACACGACATACATTATTCTAAACATTGTGAATGGAAAGTGCAAATAAATAAAAGAATCTTTCGTAAGCCATAGAACTGAATAAAATTATACAAAAAAAAAAAGGAAAAAATTATTCACTCCCCAGCCCACAGAAAGTGACCGACCCACAAACTACTCGCGGATTGTTCAACCCTTGCGATGTACGCTTGCTGCATCATTGAACACTTTCTACAATGTCGCAACCACGATAGATCTATCAACACGGCACGCCGCACGGCACGGTATGGCACCCAAATGGGAACATTGCTATGCTGCTAACAACACGCCCACCACACAAATACGCCATAACAACTATTTATCAAGAATACAGAAAATAAAAAGAGCAGAAAATAAAATTAATTTAGAGAACAAATGAAGTAAAAAAAATAAAACGTCTTTCTTCAGGCGCTCCGAAAGCTGATGAAACGGCAAATGGCAGCCGGCGGCGTGTAGGTCAACGAATACAAATTCAAGGATGGGCACGGTCCGGTCCCCCGATTCAGTCCCCCCCCAATCGCACTCTCACTCGCCATCGCCATCGCTCAATGTCTGAAATGCCGGTAAAATGCAGTCTTGCCGTGCGAATGCTGCTGCCAATTGGGAGTGCACGCCGCATTAGCAGTGGCAACATATGCACACTATAGCGCGTTACACATTGTTGGCTCTGATGAACGCACCGCAGCGATTTGCATGGGAGTGCGCGATTGTCAGTGCGTTTGTGTTTGCGGTAATAACGCCAAATTAGTGGGAGTGTGTGTTATGCAAAATATTTTTAAATCGCATTTGCTTTGTGATAAGTTAAGTACGAATACGAGACGGGTGCGAGACGAGTGCAAGTATTCGCACGCGCTCTACGCTGCGCTTCACCCTTGAACTTCTTTGGCACGGAGCAACGCCTCAACGTTCACACGAACGCGTAACAAGTGTGCCCACTCACCCACTTCCCCCCATTGTTTCTCTTGGTCAATCATCTCTACACTAGTATTTAGTTTAATTTTAATTTAAAAATTCTTACAAATCTTTTATGTATATTTTTGCTTTTTGTGAAATTTTGTGCTTTAATTAAGCATTTTATTTTATGCATTTCACATTGACATTTGAAAAAATCTTAAATAGAAAAGACAGGCACAAGACAAGCGCCAAATGGACATGCTTCTATAGCAATTTATTTCATTTTGCATGCTTGTTGCTTGTTGTTGTTGTTGCTGCTGCTTGTTGCTTGTTTTTCATTTTGGCCAATTTAAACGAAACGACAAGGCCGACACATTCACATACATTTTTTTCTATCTAATAATAATAATAATTCATTAATATTCATATGGAAAATACTCATAATTTAACAGGCCATTCTGTTGGCTGGCGAGCGAAAGCATTCGTCGCGTAGAATGCAGCATAGTTTTAGGCTACGTTTTAATGTAAAGCTTTGGTCGAGGACTTCGATTTCTGTTTAATATAACTAGAATGGAGCACAGGTTTCGAGCTTCCAGAATCGCATTTCAAAGTGGATTAAAAGAAAAGTGAAGAGTCGGAAGTAAATTTGTTATTTTATTTGATATGTGGGAGAATTCAAGCCATTCCATTCAGACCTTTTTGTCGACCACAAACATAACAGTCAACCAAAAATACGAGTATAATCAATTTGGATGTTGAAATGAATCGATCATACCCTACGCAAATCAAGGGCGCACACGTAGCTATCTATTCAGATAGTCAAGATACATTACAGGCATTAGCTTCATATTGTTTAGAATCGAAACTGGTGGAAGAATGCTTCAACAACCTACAAATAACGTTGCAATTTGCTGGGTCCAGGGTCATTCGGGGGATTGAAGGCAATGAAATTGCTGACGAGCTGGCTAGGGTCGGTTCCGCAGCAAGCCTCATAGGTCCGGAGCCATACTGTCAACTGGGCGGAGGCTAAATGCAGGGTAGATAGCTGGGAACATAGTCTCAGAATGCCACACTGGGAAGGGATAGAGGGACTTCGCCAAGACAAAAGACTGATAAGGCCATTCACCTACAATAAAAAATTGCGCAATATGTACAAAGCAAACATAGGGAAAATAGTAGGTTTTCTATCAGGTCATTATTACCTGAAATATCACCTGACTAGAATCCACATTCTTGAGGATACGGAGTGCCGGCTCTGTCTAGAAGAAGAGGAAACCACAGAACACATACTGTGCACCTGCATTGCGTTGGCAAGAAATAGAATGAACATATTCCTCCGCGACCAGCTGGCTCTGGTAGAAATAAAGAATGCTCCTGTTATGGACATTCTCAAATTCATCCATAAAGTGGAAAAGATAATGAAGGAACATGACTTTCAGCTACTTCCTTTCTTTAGAGACGCAACATCTACGTAGAAAAGGACTTGATAACTTTAATTGTGACGCTTTGACATCACCAAACGGATGAAATGCTATGGCATTACGGAAGAAACGCCGGTACTAAACCTATAGGGCATAGTATATCGGACAGTTGTGATCACATGGATCATTAATGACAAATGTAGTATGACACAAAATATATTTTAGGTTGCAGTGTCGACCATGGGGCAAACCAGAAAAACTAAATTATTATTATTATTGTACCCTACGCAAATATCCCACAAAAATATGCAGACAAACCCTCGAATGGAACCCGCAAGGCAGGAGAAAGAAAGCCGGCTTAAGTGCACATGCACGCTTGACAAGGAAACTCAGGGCAATCTGACAAAGAAATAAGTCAACGCGAAAGATCGTAACCGATGGAAACGTTTCGTGGAGGCCCTATATCTCAGAAAAGACGACAGGAACTAAGAGAGAGAGCGACAGAGAGAAAGAGAGAGAGAAAGAGAGAGAGGAAAAGAGAGAGAGAGAAAGAAAGAGAGAGAGAAAGATAGAGAGAGAAAGAGAGACAGAGCGAAAGGGAGAGAGGAAAAGAGAGATATAAAGAGAAAAAGAGAGATAGAAAGAGATAAAAAGAGTGAGAAAGAGAGAAAGATAGAGAGAGAGAGAGAGAGAAAAAAAGAGAAGGAGTGATATAAAGAGAGAGGGAAAGAGAGAGAAGGAGTGATATAAAGAGAGAGGGAGAAAAGAGAGAAAGATACAGAGAAAGAGTGTGTGTGTACCACAAATAGTTAAAAAATGTCGTCGGGCTTTGTATATAGTATACGCTTATAGTGACACAAGATTTCAATTCAATTGCGAATTTCAAGATTCATATTTAAATTATATTATGGAATAATGGGCATTGAGTACTAAAAAAGTTAGCTATCAAATATTCTTAGCATCCTTATGAAGCTAGGACCTATAAATCCATTTCTTCACAACAAACGACGAAAGTGTTCTCGAAAAAATAAGCAAATATTTTGGAGAAAGATGTGGAAGAGTTTTGGCAGCATTGAATTAATTTGCTCACCCCAGTTGACAAACAAGAATACAAATATATAATATCATGACCAGTTATTTTCCACCAGCAATTCATTGATGACGCTATGTTCGGACATTCTCAAGTATGCTCATAATAGAACTTTTCGGAGGAAACATCAATTAACCAAATGGAACCAAATGGAATTTGGCCATAGCAAACTAAACTTTTCTTGGGATGGTTGTAAAAAAAAATCTTTAACATTTGGTTTAAGTCCACAGAAGTAATCACTTCCCCCGATAAATCAGATTTTGGAGGATCCGGTTCATTTTTTATAATTAGTCTACTTGTAATCTTGCTAGACTCATACTGAGGGGGTTGCCGGCGCGAATACTGCCGCGAGTATGGTCTCCAAAATGCTTCTAATTAATTGTGGTGCAAGATATAATGATAATAATAGATATAAAGATAATATATATAATCGATCCGAATATTTCAGAAAGAAAGCTATTTTATAAGAAGTAAAATATCAAACTTGGTTCCCCCAACCAACTCGGTTCTTAATACAGACCCAGCTCAATATTCCAGCAAGGTAACTATTATAAAGACGCATATTTGGTTCTTCGAAAACAGACAAATTTCAAGTAGGAAATACCATCTCAGGTGACCGAGCAGCAAAGAACATGTTGCAATGCTTCACTCAACTTGAAAGGATCCTCGGTATAGTGAGATTTTTAATGAAGAGATATAGTCTAAGGAAGAAAGTTATAAGATGAATAGATTCGTTCGCGAAAAAATCATACATCTTGGAGGGAATCCTTGTAAAAGTGAAAGTGGTTTTCATATTATGAAATATATGAATTTTGTAATGATTCGTTTATAACAATAATTAAAGACTTATTTATATTATGAAATATATTATTTCATTAATGATTTGTTGATAACAATAATTAAAGAGTTATTTATATTATGAAATATATTATTTCATTAATGATTTGTTGATAACAATAATTAAAGAGTTATTTATATTATGAGATATATTCTTTCATTAATGATTCGTTTATAACATAGAGTTCTATGTCATTGGAATCTGTGATAAAATTACTTATACGCCCCAACAACCTCTCAAAGAATTATTATTATTTATAATGTGGAGGGAGCACTAGATGCCAAGACCTTCAGCAAATATTATTTTACAATGTGGGGTTTAGATGTCAGGGCCTTCATCATATATTATTTAAAAATGTGGGTGCTCGATGTCAGGGCCTTCAACTCGCCTCCGCTTGGTTGCGTAATTGTTTGGTTGATTTACATCGGACTCAGAACTAATTTTCAAAGTCTGCCACGTTTTTGACTCCTGGAATGCCTCGGTCTTCTTTGTCGGGAATTTGATTTCTCCAGTTCTTACAGAGTTCTCCTTATTTGAATTGTATTACGAAGTGAAAGTTGCATAAGTCACGGAAATGTTCAGAAATACTATTGAAAGAAGTCTTAAGCGAGGTTTTAGTAGACTAGCTCTATAGAGGCATTGAAGACAATGAGGAGCTTGGCACTAAAAGTGGAATTAATAAAGTAGAGGCACATACAAACACTTTTGTATCTTCCACATCATTTGAATTTATCAAAGAGTTGCCGAGAAAGAATAATGAGAATTTAGTATGTACTCATGAGTATACTAATACGGATCTAGGGGGTTATATACTTATATATTAAAATTGGTCTAAGCATACCGTAGGTATTGAGTTTATTTGCCCAATGAAGCTCAAGGACTTGTACAAAAGTCAGTTTATGGGTAGACTAATGATAAGTGTACTTTTATACAAATTCAGATCTTTTGCTAATACTAATGTGGGTGTTCAAGTATTGTTCTTAGAAACATTTAATTATATTGATACCCCAAGTAAGCAACTAACCACCAACATAATTGAATATTGTAATAAGAGAAAATCTATATGAATATCGATGAATCCATTCAAAAGTATTCTAAGTGGTTTTCCTCACAGGAGAAGCATCTGCTTTATTAACATATATACGAGTAGAAGAGTGTTTCTAACGATGTCAATGGAAACGGGTCAAAATCGACCGCTATATTTAAATGTCGTTATAGCACATATAAATCATCCATTTATACAGAAAATAATATGCTCCCAATCTGTTGTTCACCCAAACGAGTACAGTTTTGGACTGTTTATCACTACACACACTTCTACTCAGTCAGCCCTGGTTACAACTGCACTGATCGCTATCTTTATGGTCGTTAGCTTTAACACCGATATAACCTCATATAAATCATAGATATGTACAGAAAATAAAGTGCTACCAGTCTGATGTTCACTCAAACAAGAACGGTTCTCCAGTATGTATTACAACACAGACACCTCCTCAGTGAGCCCTGGTTACAACTGCACTGATCTTTTTGTTTATGGTCGTTTAACATCGAAGTAAGATATTTATGAAAAATATGGCATATAAATATAAAATAAAATCGAATCTAGACTCGGTTGAAATCAAAAATAACACTATTTCGTTGGAATGGTGAAGAGTCCGTACATGGATATATATTTCGATACCATGAGTCCAGATATCGCAATCAAAAATAATACAATTTCTTTGTAATCGGAAATAGTCAGTAAGTTGATTTCGATGCCCTTCTTAAATAAAAATCTAGCCAAGCAAGTTACTAACCGTTTATGGATAGGTTAGGGAGGTGGTTTTAGTAACTAAAACTATTTCCTAATTTGGACCACTTGAATATTTTCGAAGATTGACCCTCCAAATATTTTTGAAAATTTACCCATTGAATATATTCCAAGATTGACCCCTGACTTTCGAAGTAAATTTTTTTAATATTGACTCCTGGAACAATTTCCGAGACTGACCCCTGTACTATGTGCGAAGAATGACCCCTTAAATGTGTTCACAGAATCATCCCTTGAATATTTTCGAACATTTCCTCCTCTCTACGACAAGGGTGATAAAAATAGTCAATAGAACAAGCTTAAACATATTCTAAATCCGGAGATTGACCCCTACAATATATTCGAAGAATGAACCCTCAAAAACATATTCGAAAACCTATTCTAAATTCGGAGATTGACCCCTATAACATATTCGAAGAATGAGTCATTGAATATTTTCGAAGAGTTCGTCCTCTCTAACAACAAAGGTTAAAAAAAATGAACAAATTTAAACCTATTCTAAATCTAAACTTAGGCCTTCGAATGTCTCCAGTGACTTAAGCTAGTGGTAGATATACGAGATATATGAAAAATTAAAGTCATGACACTATGGACTCCGTAGGCATTTTACGCTAAACCAAAGTTCACAATTTGTTCGTTTGGTTACATGTTCTTTCTGCGCTTGACACCATCCTTAAAAAGCGATAAATTTTTATTGTTTACATTCTATTTACCATTTAAGTGGAGAAGTAATCCGCACGCATTGGCACAAACTGCTCGTTAGAAGACAAAATCCTATGCGGAAATTCTGTTGGCGGCCATTTTGTTTCGTGCCAAAACGCTTTTCCTGCTCTCGATTATTTTTGGTTTGTTTGTTTGTGTTTGTTTGTTGGTTTGTTTGATTTTATATCGAACTGAATTCAGCTCATGGCACAAGTGCTTTTAATGGCTTTTAAAGGCGGCACTGGTGCTGGTGCTGGTGCTGGTGCTCGACTCGTGCTACTTTTTCGCTTCTCTATTTGAATGTTGAATTTTTATACCCACAAAAAAAGAACTGTTAACGAATTTGTAGAAATTGATTTCGTTTACTTTGCACCTCAACTCACTTCACTTCCCGTTACTCCACGCCACTCCACTCGAGTTCAATTAGGAAATTTTTGATCTCCTTTTTAATTTTATTCTATTAAATCTTTTTTTTGTTGGTATTTTTATCAAAATTTTTTTTTGTGAATAGACGCTTTTAACGAGACGGAAATTTGGTATTAATGCAACATTCGGTTACAATTTGGTAGCGGCGCATTAATTCAGTATATAAATTTTATAAATAACTTTTAGCTAACACGCAAGAGGAATTTTCATTTGAAATCACTTTCGAAGCGAACGTGCGGCAAGCAAACGACCGAGTCAGTGAACAACAGAAGCAGCAGCAGCAGCGAACGTACCAAATAGAAAAATTGAAAATAAAAGAAAGAATCACCAGCAGAATCACAGAAATCACGACGACGTAAGACACAAGATACAAATTCTATTATAGATACACATTTAGGAGGATTTTGTGTTTGTGATTCGAGGAGACTCAAGTGCTCGTACTTTCTTCCGTTGTTCGTTCGATGCAATTCTTTCTCAAGTGATTATTGGCTTGTTTCCTTGTTGCTGCAGGCCCTCTTCTTTGACCGTCCCAACGTATTTCCATTCGGTTAATCCAATGATTTTTTTCTTCTTAAAATTTAATCCTTACACGCGTTTATGGTAGCTTCCAAATATTTCCACAGCAAATTAATTGGATTTTCTGGTTGTACAGAAAATTTGTATTAAACCAACAAAAAATTAGAAAAGAATATATAATTTATATGCCGTTTTTCCGCGAGTATCCGCTGCCAGAGTACGTACGCTCGTGTTGTCTACGCGTAGACGAAGAAATTTCAATTTTGCCGAATCTTCTGATCCACTGAAAATATATCCTAAAAATAAATTGAGTAAGGGAATGAATGTTTTATTTTCAGACTCGAATATCATCGCCGCGCCGCGCTCGTGTGTGTATGCAGTTCGGCGGTTTTCGGTTGCTCAATTTGAAGCAGTAGCAGCAGCAGCACCAACAACCACTGCAAATGTTGCTCACGACGGCACGAAAGCGTTCGTTGGCGAACACTCGCTCACTCGATCGTGGGCCAAGTCACTCACTTACTCACTCACTCACTCACTCGATCGAATAAAAGATGAAGTACGTAAAACGAGAAATACGATTTTGTATGAAATGGTGTTCAGCAAGCACAATGAGAGCAATATCAAAAGTTTATTGAGAAAAAAAAAATATGTTCCCGGGGAGCATATATACATATGTATATAATATATATATTATGTGTATGCCTTTTCCAATTTTGTTTATTTACTCAGGATATGTACATATGTATTCGTATATAGCAAACAAAGGTGTTTAAGGAAAACTTATGTTTGAGTATGTTCTGAAAGAAAAACACAGTGCAAACTTCAAGCAACACACACAGAGAGAGAGAGAGAGAGAGAGAGAGAAAGATATACAGAGAGAAACAAATAGAGATAGAAAGATATACAGAGAGCGAAAGAGAGAGAGAGAGAGAGAGAGAGAGGGAAAGGGAAAGAGATAGAGAGAGATAAAGAGATTGAGAGAGAAAGAGATAGAGAATGAGATAGAGAGACAAAGAAAGAGATATAAATAGAAAGAGAGAGGAGAGAGAGAGAAATTAATAGAAAGAGATAGAGAAAGATATAGATATATAGACAAAGAAAGAGATAGAGATATAAGAGAGAAGGAGAGAGAAATAGATAGAGAAAGATGTCCAGAGAGAGGAAGAAATAGAGAGAAAGAGGTAGAGAGGGATAAAGAGATAAAGAGAGAGAAATAGATAAAGAGAGAGAAAGAGATAAAGAGATAAAGAGAGAGAAAGAGATAGAGAGAGAGACAAAGAAAGAGATAGAGATAGAAAGAGAGAGAGAGAAAGAGATAGAGAGTAAGATATACAGAGAGAGAAAGAAATACAGAGAGAAACAAATAGAGAGAAAAAGATAGAGTTCTCTCTATCTAGATATACACAGAGAGAAACAGATAGAGAGAAAGATATACAGAGAGAGAAAAAGATATAGAGAGATAAAGAGATAGAGAGATAAAGAGATAGAGAGAGAAAGAGATAGAGAGAAACAAAGAAAGAGAGAGACAAAGAAAGAGATAGAGATCGAAAGAGATAGAGATAGAGATCGAAAGAGATAGAGATCGAAAGAAATAAGAGATCGAAAGAGAGAGAGAGAAAAAGAGATAGAGATAGAAAGAGATAGAGAGAGAGATAGAATATGAAAATGTTACACCAAAGAGTAAAAGGGAAGTTTTTCAGGAACAAGATTATTTTAGTAAAACTTCGTACCCTGAAAAGAGGGAGAAAACATCACATAGCACTCTGAGAGAAAATATCAGATAAGAAATCTGAAAAATAAGGACTATTGTCCCACTATTGTGTATATGTGTATATCAGGCTATCCATATCTGAGGAAGAAGGAGTAAGAAGAAATGTTTTCAAGTACAAGAATAATTTCATTGGAGACCAACTCAAGACATTCCTGCACTATTCAAGAACAAATATAGAGAGAAGAGAGGACAATGTGAATATAAGACTATATACTTGTATATCTGAGGAAGAAGGAGTAAGAAGAAATGTTTTCAAGTACAAGAATAATTTCATTGGAGATCAACTCCAGAAAATCATACAAGAAAAAATAGACAGAGAGAAGAGACAATGTGAATATCAGGCTTCTGAGGGAGAAGGAGTAAAACGTGTTCAGATAGAAGAATTATTTCATTGGAAATCGAGTCAAGAAAATCATACACTGTTCAAGAAAAAATAAAGAGAGAGGTCGGTGAATATCGGACGAAAAAGTTTAAGGGAAAAATGATTAAAAATGAGACTGTCAGGTCTTGATCCTTGGAAATCGAGATACCCTAACATTATACACTTTTCTTGCTCCATCTCCATACATTTAATACCCCTCAATTGACCCAAACAATCTGCCAACCAGCCCTATGTAGGGTATTTATTTAATACACAAATTTGCTGAACTGAGTGAGAGATCTGTGCCACTGCTCGGAAGAAATATATTTGCTCAGACTCTCTGTTTCACACCCACTGCTGCTCATAAACAATTTTAAGTACAAAATTAAGAAATTGTTTCTGGTTCCATTAATTATTGCTAATAATTTGGAATGTAAAAAAATAATTCAGTGCCTCACTCTGCTGATATTCAACTGTGAACGCTTGAGGATTGCAGTGCATCTAAATAGACGCATCTGCAATGTACTGTCTCAGAAATATGGACCAATTTTCAATTTGAGGATGACGAAAAAATCAAGAATAAAAAAGAAATATTTAAAAATTCGTAGCAACCCGTTGTTCTGACTCATGAAAACGGCATCCTCCTTCAATCAAATTGAATATTACGGTTTTGCCTCTTTTTGTCAATAAAGAAAATATTTTAAGAAATATTTCTTCTACTGAAACACCGACTTCGATGGATGGGATGTCCAAAAATAGATCTTTCGGAATGTGGCTACATAAAACATCTAAATTTGTCAACATCTTCAAATTGAATTTTGTCGTGAATAAGATATTTTTTGTACAGCCAAACAAAGGAAATTTCCGCGTATAGGTCAGGTTAGGTTAGACTCGCTAGGCCACGCATAGACCTGTTAACTGTACACCCATCATTGCTCTCAGCCTCATCTTTTTCGCCTCTTCTACCAATCATTGATTATAGAAATGGCTTTATATATTAAAAAAATGCTACCTTAGAAAATATTATAAAATATGCCACTGAGGATTTTTAGAGCTGAAACATATACCCACGGATCCGCTATTGATTTAAAGGTATTAAAAGCTTATCATAAATTGGGAACTATTCATTTAAAATATATTCTCTTGCCCCACAATCACGTATTTTCTTATAATTTTCAATTGAATAATTTATCACACTAACAAATGAATCCCATAAAGTTAAAAAAACTGACCTATATCAACTTAAATTAGGTTACATTATGTAGAACAAAGGGCGGTTGACTTTGGGAATCGACAAACATGTCACACAATGGTCCCATTGTACACCCTGCATACAAGGCACATTCCAAAGTAAAACAGGTATTTCTACTGAGGCCAACTATTGGGATTATATGCGACAGAAAGGTAGATCCCTCTATGAAGTATTGTCAAAATTTATTCATGTAATTTGAGTTATCGAAAAGTGTTTGCACGGTTCGTTCAGAAATCAATATCCGGAGAACATCATCAAGGAGCCCAAAAAGGACAAAACCTTCGTTTACAATATTGTGACCGGTGATGAAATGTACTGTATTCAATATAATCCAGAAACCAAGCTCCTATGTAAGTGCTGAGTGGTAGGCGCCAGACCAGCCACAACCCAAAAAAACTCGTTTCGAGAAGTCAAAAGTCAAGACAATGTGGATTTGCTTTTACGATTCCAAGGACATTATCCACTAAGAGTTTGTACCACCGGGCCAAACCGTTAATGCATTTTGGAGCATTTGGTGGATTGGTGTATTTATGGAAGTCGGCCGGAAAATTGCTCTAAAAGAAGTTGGCGTTTGTTGCACGATAATGCGCCATCTCATCGATTGAGACTTGTGACCGCTTTTTGGACTAAAAATCGCATTCTAACTGTCAACCACTCTCAGTATTCGCTTGATTTGGCACCGTGCGGCTTTTATCTTTTCGGGAAAAATGCATTTGCCAATGAAAGGAAAGCGATTTGTGGACGTAGAAGCCATTCAAAGGGCCGACGATCGAAAACACTCGTGCTTTCAAACCTTGCAAATCGTTCTATAGAATCGGAAGGGAACTATTTTGAATGAAATAAATCGGTTTTCCAAGCGTTTTGTGGACGTAGAAGGCATTCAAACGACTTGTACCGACATCCTGAATGACAATCCCGGCATACGATTTAAAACACTCATTCGACATGCTGTCTGACCATACAAATCACTGTATTGAGCTGGAGGAAAATTCTTTTGAATGAAATAAATCTGCTTTGCCAAAAAAACTTTTCATTCTTATTATTTTTAATACGTCCTTGTATATTTTTCCAAGTCCGTACTTTTCATTATGATCATATCTGGTAATGAACATCTGTATAGTTATTAAACAGAGAAGAGAGCATAAGGAGGGGCCTTCCCTATTTATAACTAATTACGTACATACGTATACGTATTAATATGTATTCCCAATAATTACGTATACGTTATCATGAACTATTATTAACTCTTTCAAATAAACACATTTGCAGACACACTCCTTCCCATAATAATAACCTGTTTTTTCAATGGCTCTGCCACAATTGTAAATAGAGAATCATGTCATACGATCCCATACGGAGTCACCTGCTCATAGAAGCGTAGGGTGAAAGTAACGAGTAACTCCAGCGAATAACTCTCTACAAGCCATAATAAAATTAGCCAATTTTCGGTTTCTTGTGGTTTGCAGTTTCGCGTACGTAAACTTTCGGCTGCAATTGAGTGTGGTGGGTATGCCTGAGTGAGTAAGTGTGTGTGTGTGTGTGTGTGTGTGCAAGTTGCCGACAATTCAATGTAAACAGAAAACTAGAGGCTGTTAAATGTAAGCGACATTGTGTGTGAGAGAGCGGCATTCGTGTGCCTGTGTGTGTGTGTGCGTGTGTGTGGAAGCGATTCAGTTGAAAAAGTTTTCCTCGTATTTGTAGTTGTATTTTTTTTAATAACAGTATTTATGTCGTTCGTTTGAATAAGTTCGCAAACTGTAAAAAACTAAATTGAATAGAATTAGAATTGTTTACTTTTGAGCACACAAACTTTTAATGTTTAATAGCAAAAAAATTCGCAAATAGAAAAGGAATGTTTTATTTCTGAAACGAATCTAAAAAAAAAGTACACTCGAACATAAAAAAGATCGACGAGGATGGGATTCGAACCCACGCGTGCAGAGCACATTGGATTAGCAGTCCAACGCCTTAACCTCTCGGCCACCTCGTCACATGTTTGGACCGACGAACAATTGACAACTTAAAACTTTCTTTTCAAGAATAAAGAATAAAGCAAAAGGCAAAATTGAAAAAGTAGAACAAAGCAACTGATAAAAAACAATGTTTTTGTACGCTTATCAAAAGCAACTGAAACTAACAACAAAAATTACTGAATAAGCTGAAAATAATTTAATAATATTTGCAAAGTCGAAAGAGAACAAGGGCAAGTAACAAGTAACCGGAAGAAAATGCCGCTTATTATAGCAAAGATCACAACTTGATCGTGGCGATATTTGTGGAGCCAGCTCACTTCCCCACTAGTAGGTAGGTGGGTTCGTAAATAATTACACTAGTAATCATCATTCAAGTTTGGATCAGAGGAAAGTTCAACTATATGTTGAGGTTACTGATCCCCAAAATTTCAAGGAGTTTACCAAATCACATTTAGTTTAAGAGATTCATTATTGCTCTGAATTTTTACAGAAATACCCGAATTTAATGAAATGAAGATTTCATATAATAAGCTTGTCACTCAACTTCTCGTATTTGGCTGACACATTTCATTTCTTATGAATTTTCTGATCTATTGGGGCCTTAAGAATTATGAAATTAAGGTATTTATTATAGTTAGAAAATTCTGATATCGTCAGTGATTTATATCATTATATACATATGTACATATGTTCTTTTATGTTACGTTTTATAAATAAAAAATGAAATGTACAATGGATGTTTGCTCATTACATGATAGAAATTGTCTCAACTCGAAAGTATTGAGTTCTGAGTGAAAAGAGCCTACAATGCTCAATAAATATAATATGAGGACATTTCCTCAACTTGAGAGTTCTGAGTGATTAAGAACCTGAGAAGATGTTCAATATACATATATAATATACGTACTGGAGCCCCATTTTCTTTACTTGAGAGTATTGAATTCTGAGTGATTAGATCCTGCGAAGAAGAGCTCAGTAAATATATGTACATATGTATATATATTTCAATACATATTGTATGTATATAAAAACTACATGAGAGAAATTTGTTAAACTCGAGTGTATTGAGTTCTGAATGATTAAGAGCCTGAGAAGATGCTCAATAAATATAGTAAACGAATATATAAAGTACTGGAGCGAAATTTTCTCAACTTGTGGGTATTGAGTTATGAGTGAAACACGCCTAAAATGCTAAATAAATATAATATGCGTATATATACACAACATGAGGGACGTTTTCTTAACTCGAGAGTATTGAGCTCAGAGTGAAAAGATGCTCGGTAAATATATGTATATATTAAACTATATGAGTGAAATTTCTTCAACTCGAGGGTATTGAGTTATTATGTGATTAGAGCCTGAGAAAACGCTTAATAAATATAATTTAATTATATATATACACAACATGAGGAACATTTTCTCAATTCGAAAGTATTGAGTTCAGAGTGAATAGAGCCTGAGATGATGGTTATTAAAATAATATAATAAACTATATGAGCGCAATTTTCTTAACCCGATTATTTCTTGGTGAATAGAGCCCCAAAAGATATATCGAATGGCTTTTGAGGGAAATTGGGTAATATTTGGGGGAAAATTTCAAGCACTGTGGGTAAAACTTTCCCTCCAGATCGCTTTGATTAGTATATTGCAAATAGTATAGACATAAAGAGGTATCAAATCGCTAGAGCGAAATTATTAAATTATATTTGGTCGAAAATTTCGTGCCCTTTGGCTGAAACTTTCAATCAAGACGGCTTCGATATATCTGATTAGTATATTGAAAATATTATAAACAACGAGGTATCAAATATCTCTGAAGTCAAACTTTTTGGCATATTCAGTCTGCAATTTTCTCCAATTTATAGCTCAAAAAAGAAATTCTGTTTTCAACTTGGTATCAAAATGATCGACATTTTCATTATAATTCCAAAATGGGTTTTATATAATTTTATAAATTTCGTTTTTATCAATTTCACGGAAATTATCATTTTTATAAATACATATATTGCCAGGGAGCAGCAAATTTATCGACGTTATACTAAATAGATCCAACACGATGGTTTCAAGAATATGCAAATGCTACTTATAGTGCCTCATTCCTTATACATCGGCACTCACTGGGGGGGAACCCAGAGATGGTGTCATAATTTTTAGTCGCAGAAACTTTTTGTTTGCGGATGACTTTTTTCTATCGCTTTCCTCCTTAGCTGGACCCACTAATGCCAAGATTAAGATTCACGATTTGGACTCCATAGTCTGAAATGTGGTACTAAAAGGATTGAAGGACAATATTTTCATTCTAATTCCAAAATAGGTTTTATATAAATAATTTTGTAAAATTGAAGTTGTCCCAAATTTACGTTGATTTTTATAAAAGTATTGCAAGGGAACAACAATGTGTTGGCGATATTCTAAATAGTTCCGAAAATATAGTTCTCAAGAATATAGTGCTATATTTCAGTTCAATTTTTGCGATATGACAGATCTGGAGTCGTCTTGCACAATGCCTCGACTGGATTATTGGGATTTCGTTCCTCAAATGAGAGGAGTTTAAAAGTGCGAGAGAAAGAAGAGAGCCGCTTGGAACTCCTGACACACGGAGTCCGGCACACATTCATGGGCTGAGCATTCGGAGCTGTTAGCAAGCAAGCTTCCCGAAAATGTTCTGACAACGATCATGCCTTTCAGTTGTAAGTGGCGTTTTATAGAGGAACCTAGTAATGATGTTTTACTATTTCTTTGTTGTACCTTTCTGCTATCGATTATATGTCCTGCAGCAATGTGGGCTGCTTCATTTGTTATCTGTTTCACAATATTATTTTGTAGATTCTAGATTTGGACTCTAGAGTACTGCTAACTTTATGTCCTGCAGCAATGGGGCCAGCTTCATTTGTTATTTGTATCGCTCATCTTTGAATCAAAACTGTTCTCTGAATCAAAACTGTTCTCTCAATCAATGAGGCAACTCAAAGAAGCCAGAGAACATACACATTGGCTTAATAGACGAGCTTTAGGACAGTTCCCTATAAAAAGTACATAATAACTAGGTGTGGGAAGGGAGGTGGTTTATTTAGGCCATCGTTGCTCAGAGGCAGGAGTATTGTCTGACCCACAGAAGGTGGAATGCGTAAAGAATTTAGGAATTCCAAGAAATAGGAAAAGTAGGGCAAGCATTCCTAGGACTAATGAACTATTATAGAAAGTCCGTAGGACTGGCCGGAATTCCATTGCCAATTAACAAGTTGCTAAGTAAGGATGCAAAGTTCGAACGGACTGAGAGCTATCAAAATGGTTCTTTCGACACTTATTTAAAAAGCTTTGAAGCTAAACGTAATTCTTAATTGTTCCAAATCCGTTTCAACAAGGGTGCAACAAGGGTTTAATAGCAGCTTAACAGACGATTATATTGATATGATATAATATTGATATGATACAATATTGATATGATATAATATTGATAGGATATAATATTGATAGGATATAATATTGATAGGATATAATATTGATATGATATAATATTGATAGGATATAATATTGATATGATATAATATTGATAGGATATAATATTGATATGATATAATATTTATATAATATAATATTGATATGATATAATATTGATATGGTATAATATTGATATGGTATAATATTGATAGGATATAATATTGATAGGATATAATATTGATAGGATATAATATTGATATGATATAATATTGATAGGATATAATATTGATATGATATAATATTGATATGATATAATATTGATATGATATAATATTGATGATATAATATTGATAGGATATAATATTGATATGATATAATATTGATATGATATAATATTGATATGATATAATATTGATATGATATAATATTGATGCGATATAATATTGATATGATATAATATTGATATGATATAATATTGATATGCATTCAGGTCAGCCTACATAAATACCTTGCAGCTGATAAAGGAAGCTTCTAACGGTTATTTCGATATAATATGATATAAATAATTCTATATAAATATGAAACAATTAAAAGTACCACAGAATAGAATGCATTTCGTTTGAGAATTGTTTTGTCGTATGTTTATATCAGATTGTATGCATTTACTGCAAAACAGTTCTGTGGGGACTTGTGCGATATACTGTAATTCCCCTGATCGTCTCATAGGACTTCATCAAAGTTGATTTTCTTTCTTAAATTATACGGAATTGCTCGTAGTTAAACGAAATTGCAGCATTGAGAGTGTAATTACCCAATTTTCAAATTTCAAAACATGAGCGCGCTTTGGCAGGCAGTGAGGGGGGTGTAACTAATGAGTTTATTAAGTCTTTCACAAGCACACTTTGTGGGGATGTTGTGTATTTAAATGTCGGCAACAGTTGCAGTTATTGTAGTGATTGTCTTTGTTGTTGACAAGGCATCCGCACACAATTCTCCTAAAGATCCGTGCACTAAACTTGTGCCTAAATCAGAAGGAAAAGCGAATAAAATTTCATGTAAATTATTTGCAAATGCTGTGAAATATTTTGGCACACGAATTTCCGTTTTGTTAATGATTTTGAATGTTTTATTATTTTCATTTCTTATAGTTTTCCTTTTTATAATTTTGGGCTAATGAACGTTTGTGAGTGTGTGTGTTCGCGTGTGTGTGTGTTTGCCTTCTTAGAAGCGATTCGCGGATTTACGAATAGTTCGTTGATTTTCACAAAATTTCAACATGTGATAAATGGCATTTTAACTGTAGGCGCCCGCCTATTCGCACAATTTAGACGGGGTTGCGTTAGAACGGCAGCAACACGCGCACAAAGGCTGACGCAAAACAAGAACAAGTTGCCTAGACTAAGGAGGGATATAGTCGCCGACTAATGGGAGCCCCTATATATGAAGAAACTTATAAAATCAGATTAGGAATTTTTGTTGAAGTAAAGAATTTGCCCGAGCATAATAAGAACACCAGAGCGTATTCACAGAGCCGAGATAGTGAACTGGTATTTCATGTTAACGCTCTCATCATTTGCTCGTTTTCTTGTTCATACATTTCCCTCCTTCTAACTCCAGTGATGTAAGATGGAGCAAAATTACTAAAAGTAAAGAAGCAACTGCTTCACTTTTTGCTTTGTTGAAGCATTCTTCTATCGATTGCCCAGTTACGTAGAATTCAGTATTAGATTATTTCGGAGTTATGAACTCCATAGTACAGGTAACTATGTCCCGCAGCAATGTAGGCGCCGCTTCATTTTAATCTGTTTCACAATATTAATCTGAAGATTGGAATCCATAGTACAGGTAACTATGTCCTGCAGCACTGTAGGCCGCGCATTTCTATCTTGTTCGCTATACTCTCAAAACTGTTCTTTGTGACTGTCGTGAAGTAACTTAACGGCTTGGACTAGCACTGGGCCCTGGGTTATCTCTTACTTCTTCTTAGCGAGTGGCATAGTGTGTATTTATGTTTCAATATATGAAATATTGTGAGGAAGGGAAATTCCTCAAAGTTGATCATCCCACATAAAACACTGTGTTGGAAAAATAACTAAGCAGGCTTTGAGTTCATTTGGATTTGAGATATACAATTCATTTGAAAAGATTATTTGCTATGTCAACTCGCTTATGTCGGTATCCAGTTATAATGTTGGAACGAATACGACAAAGGTGTGAGTACATCAAGCAGAGAGCAATAACAAAGAGGAAAAACAGTTGAAATCCTAACAAAGGACAATTGAATCGGACAAAGAAATAGAATCAACCCAGTCCACCAAAGTCAAGGTCAAAGAATCAAGAAGACCAGCAGATTCAGAATTGAAATCTTAACAAAGGGCAATTGTGTCGGACAATGAAATAGAATCAACCAAGTCCACCGAAATCAAGGATAAAGAATCAACAATACCAGCAGATTCAGAATTGAAATCTTAACAAAGAACAATCAAATCGGGAAAGAAATAGAATCAACCCAGTCCAAAAGCCAAAAAGATCAGCAGCATCAGAAGAAACAAATTTGGTATTGAAATAAAATAAAATAAGTAAAATATTTTAATACGACGACCCATCAATTCTGTTAACGAGTCCTGGCAATCTGGCGAGCCCAACCCGGCAAATTAAAGTCATTACAATATATATTTACAAAATTAATAATTTCATGCCATCATAAAATATTTTGTTTGTTGTTTTTTGGAGGACAAACGACTTCAAAGTCTGTTGAACAAAATTCATAAGGATTCTTTAGCGCCGTATACAAATAAGCAATTTCCTTTGTTTTCCGCTTCAATCAGATTTCTGCTCGTATTAATTAATGTTCCACAACAAAACGGCATTATTGCTAATTGAGGCAACCCGAGGTCGTCAGCCATCTTACCTACCTAACTAATTAATGTTCCGGTTGACGGTGTTGCAACGACACACGGAGGTAGCTACTAAAGGTGCAGAGCAACACAAAACAGAGGGGGTAACAGAAACAGAAACAGAACAGCAAGTTTTTATTTCAGGACGAAATTATGTTTCTGTTTGTGTTGCTTGTGCAGCCACATAAAACAGAAAAACCGACACAAAGATAGAAGCAGAATTCATAAGAAATAATGCAAAATTGTATTTCATTTGTAGCGCGGACGATGCAGAATTTTGTCATTATATTTATTGAAAAATTTAAATAAATTACAACGCGGACATGGAAAAAGAATTGGGAGGTGTATAATGAAAAAGAATTGTATGAAGCGTTTTGTTAAGCTTTTGGGAACAAGCTACAGGGAAAGTAAGGTATCATTTACATTCCTAATTTAAAAAAAAATCGATACAATAGGAACAGAATTCTTGTAATATGTTGACAGCTAATTTTCATTCAAATTTTCATTAATATTCAACATTTAGAAAGAAATATTTGATATTAAATGTTTCTAAACAAAAATATCCTATTTGCTGTTGGGAAGCTCTGTTGTCCTCGAAGTTGAGTTTTGCAAATAAGGTTAGGAAATTGTGTATATGGAATTGTATATTGAAAAATATTAACTAATTGTTATAAAAACATTGTCAACAAATCATAATTATTACAAGCTACAAATTTTAAATCATTAAAATGCATTTTGTCACAGACACCAACAATTACTTTAATGTCTCTGTCGATTTCTGCTACTGAAACAACAACTCACGATCATTTCTTTCTGTTATGTCGCTGCCAAACGTTCATTCTCTGTTGTTAAATTCTGTAGCTAATCTATTACAAATTCGTTTGTTTCTGTTGCAAATGTACTGGATTCTATTGCCGTTTGTGCGAAATGTCACTCTGCACCTTAACATTGCAAATGTACTGGATTCTGTTTCTGTTACCGTTTCTACTTTTTGTCACTCTGCCCCTTAACATTGCAAATGTACTGGATTCTGTTTCTGTTACCGTTGTTGTTTTATGTCATGCACCTTAACATTCCAAATGTACTGGATTCCGTTAATGTTAACGTTTCTGCTTTATGTCATTCTGCACCTTAACATTGCAAATGTACTGGATTCCGTTTCTGTTACCGTTTCTGCTTTATGTCACTCTGCACCTTAACATTGCAAATGTACTGGATTCTGTTTCTGTTACCGTTTCTACTTTTTGTCACTCTGCACCTTAACATTGCAAATGTACTGGATTCCGTTTCTGTTACCGTTTCTGCTTTATGTCACTCTGCCCCTTAACATTGCAAATGTACTGGATTCTGTTTCTGTTACCGTTGCTGTTTTATGTCATGCACCTTAACATTGCAAATGTACTGGATTCCGTTAATGTTAACGTTTCTGCTTTATGTCATTCTGCACCTTAACATTGCAAATGTACTGGATTCCGTTTCTGTTACCGTTTCTGCTTTATGTCACTCTGCACCTTAATATTGCAAATGTACTGGATTCCGTTAATATTAACGTTTCTGCTTTATGTCATTCTGCACCTTAACATTGCAAATGTACTGGATTCCGTTTCTGTTACCGTTTCTGCTTTATGTCACTCTGCAATTTAACATTGCAAATGTACTGGATTCTGTTTCTGTTACCGTTTCTACTTTTTGTCACTCTGCACCTTAACATTGCAAATGTACTGGATTCCGTTTCTGTTACCGTTTCTGCTTTATGTCACTCTGCACCTAAATTATTTCAGAGATGGGACGGGTCAACTCAGCTGTGGGCGGTATCGTTATCAAGCAAACATTTATTTTGGTTTTTACCAGTTTTATTTATTTCGAGTGACAAATTTAAATAGTTATATTTTCTCGCTTTGGGTGCATTCACCATAGCGGATCGAAGTTCCTAGTCAACAAGTTGCCCGGCGCAAAGGAATGACTTGATCAGGTTGTATAATTCGTATGTGTAAATTTGTTGCTCATCTGAGTATATAACGAAAGAAAAACGTTGCTCAGGAATTCTGGTCCAGAATTGTAAGTTTTTTTGAACAAAACCCGAATGAGTGGGCATCAACAATTTAGATATCTGAGACAATTAAGAAAGTTTCTTGGGAATACTGGATAATAAATCTGAAACCTTTGGCGGATGAGTGAGTGTAAATAATTCAGGTCTTTGGAAACAAACTGGACACACACTGCAATTCTGGAAATCCAGATGATTAAGTTTGCACGAATAAACCTGACACCATGGCGGATGATTGGGTATAAAAAATAAGTGGGTAGTTATACAGAATTTCTTGAACAAAAAGTGAAAATGTCGCTGGAATTCTCGCCAATCCACAATTTGTAGGGATAAACCTGACACCTTGACGACTGACTGGTTAGAAAAAATGTAGTTTTCTAGAAACAAACTGGACACCATACAGTTTCTGGGGAATTTTGGATGATACAGATGTTTACGTTTGATCGAATGAACTGGATACCATGGTGAATGAGTCGGGGGTATACGTAATTAACATTTCTAGTATACAAACTGGACACACTGAAGTTTATGTGGATTTCTCGGCAATTCACAATTTTAGATGTACACGAATAAACCTGACACTTTGGCTGAGTGGGTGGAACAATTTTTGATTTCTAGAATAAAAATTGGACACATGAAAACAAAATCTCCGTCGATATATCGAGTTCTAATTTTCGCCCCCCTCTGCTTGACACGCAGTTGTACAAACACAGTGAATTCGAACGGAATTTATGCGAAAAGAAAACAAATATGGTAGTTAAGAGCGATAGAAAAAATTCCGCGAACAAAAAAAAATATAAAATACCCGCTAATATGATGAAACAGTAAATAAATAATGCAGAAAAATAACAGTTGCCTGATTAAGTTGCCAGTCTGTTTATGGTAAATGATACAAAATACTCGAAGTCGAAAATGTGCAATTACACACGAAGGCATGTCCAACAAGAGCAACAAAAACAACAACAAACAGAACGACAACGACGACGGAGTACCGCATTCCAACAACATTTGTTAAACACAACTGGTGACAATGACTCACGTCACGTTTGCCTGCACTGCAATGCAAACTCACCTCATGCACACACTCACACACACAAATATGCACTCACCCAAAGTGGAATGGGAATGAGGAAAACTGATGGTGCAGCCACCCAATGTGGGAGTCATAATTAAAATTCATTCAAACGGCAATTAGCAATAGTAAGAATGCACATTTGTACGTTTCCACTAAACACACACACACACACACACATACACACACACACACACACAGTTGCGCATTCACACAGAAAGAGCACTCCGGGCACATGTTCGGTACGTGCAGCCAAATGAAAACATAATGGAGCGAAGTCAATTACGCGCACAAAATGAATGCCATGTGAAAATTGGCAATCACGTGTGCTTACACACATTTTCCATTCATGCGGAGCAGCAGCGAGAGCCAGTGTCAGTCAAGCCAAACATCAACACAGTCACAAAAGTCACAGAGACAGTCGCGCTGCTACAGGGACACGCCAGCCATGCAGGGAGGTACGAAGCGAGGTAACTGTAATTTTGCACCATTCAAATATAGTTTAAATGTCACCGTTGGCTCGGCGGCCCTGTTCACATGCTCAGTTGGCTACGTTTGCAACCTTGGTACTGGTAGGAAAAAGAAAATTAGTGGGTACACTGTTCACCGGCTCATGAAATCATCCGTGATATCTAACATTATCATTATAGATGCCTCTATACCATGTTTGTTTAAAAAAAAAGGAACTCACAATGGATGTCTTATGATCTGAGTGCTCTATCTGACAAATTGTTCAGACAAAGAACTTTCATAGGTATTCGAGCGATATTTTCTCAACTCGAGAGAACTGAGTTTTAAGTGATTAAGAGCCTGAGAAGATGCTCAGTAAATATATGCATATACAAACAACTCGAGCGAAATTTTCTCAACTCAACAGTATTGAGTAATGAGTGATTAGAGCCAGCATATATAAAATACTCGAGCGAAATTCTTTCAACTTAGCAGTATTGAGTGATTTGAGCCTGAGAAGAGGCTCAGCAAATATAATATACGAGTATGTATAAACCACTCGTGCGAAATTTTCTCAACTCAACAGTATTGAGTAATGAGTGATTAGAGCCTGAGAAGATATATTAAATCGCTCTTGAGGAGAGTTTTTGAGTCAAAATTAGTGTGACAATTTCACGTATTATGGCTAAAACTTTGACGGGAGACTTTTGATATATATGCTGAGTACATTGGAAAGGTTATAGACATAAAGAGGTATGAAATTGCTACAGGGATATTTTTGAATTATTTGGTAGAAAGTTTCCGGGCCTTTGGCTGACACTTTCACCCCAGACCGCTTCCATATATCTGCATAGTATATTGCAAAAATTATAGACAGAAAGATGTACATATCAAATATGCCTGAAGAGAAATTTTGAACAAAATTTGGTGTGAAGTTTACCCCAATTTATAACTCGAAACTCCAGACCGATATTTATTTGAACACACAATTCGGAATTCAGAAGACTGAGAATCTAAAAGTGAGAGTGTATATTGAGAGAGTATATTGGGAGATTATATTGGGAGAGTATATTGGGAGAGTATATTGGGAGAGTATATTGAGAGATTATATTGGGAGAGTATATTGGGAGAGTATATTCAAGCCTAGAGCCTTAAGTTTCAGTGAGCCAAGTTTTGTGTTCCAGAAATCCACGATTAATCAAATATCGCCACAAAATAAATCAACAAAACTCCAGAACGAACTTTGTTTGAATACACAATATGAAATTCAGGATAGAGAGAAGCTGAGAGAGTATATTGAAAGAATATATTAAAAGTATATAGAGATTGAGTAAACCAAGTTTTGTGTTCCAAAAACCCACGTTTAATCAAATGCCCACACAAAATAAATCAACAAAACTCCAGAACGAACTTTGTTTGAATAAACAAATTCGAAAGACACGAGACAGAGAATCTAAAAGTGAGAGTATATATTGAGAGAGTATATTCAGAGTTTAGTAAGGGACCATATTGAGAGAATATATTAAAGTCGAGTGAGTGCCTTAAGTTTGAGGGAGCCAAGTTTTGACGTCGAGTAACCCACGCTTAATAAAATGCACACTAAATCAACAAAATTTCAATCTAGTTGAGACGAAACTTTTCTAATTACATATAATTAATGAAGAAATTTTTATTAAAAAAGTTGCCGAAAATATCCCTCAAAATACAGTTTGGCTTAATAGCAATATTAGCTTCCATAGGCGTGCATAGTTAAACTGTTCCGTTCATTTCTATTTCATGCTACTCCTACAATTTGCCTGCTGTAGGCCGGCCACCGCAAACAGCAAAGCAGCAGTCATCCTGTTTATGTGGATATTGAGTGTGATTTTTCACCCTTTCAAGCGACCAAATCCCGCTCCAACAACTTCATCATCATCATCATTGCCTTTGGCTTTTCATTTCATTTCATGGTGCTTGTTTAACGAAAGGACACACTGCGCCCTTCCACTTCCGCTCATTCACAAAACAGCAGCAAATGTGCTGCCATGAATGCTTTCCTTTGTTTTTTTTTTTTTTGTGGGTGCTCTTTTAATAGGAAATGTTACCAACCATCTGAAGAGCCTACCAACTCACACACACACACATACGCATACGCTTAAACCGCACTTGGCCACATTGAAGTGGAAAAGTTTTTCGATTCCAATGTTGCATGTGCATTTGGTTGCCCCACACACACACTCACTCATTTCACGGTGTGCCTAGCACGGCCAGAGGGAGCCGCACTACGAGTAAAAGTGGCGCGTTTGTGGGTCGCTTGTTAAGTTTGAGTTTCTTTGCTGTTAAGGTCGGGTCGGACGGTCGTCCATCCCACGTGTGAAAGTTTTTCAAAAGCCTAAAATGTTATTATATAAGTTTGCGTGGAAGTGTGAAGGTTGCCATTATGTTGGGTTTTTTATGTTTTATGTTTTTGCTGCTAAATTGCATTCAAGCATCGTCGTCGGCAACGTCATCATCAACAAACTTGGTCTAGACCGAAATACCCCGAGCATAGAGGAAAATGAGCATTTATGCGGATAATGGGACACAGCAACCGTTGCCGTTGATACGAGTAAATAGCTGCGGGTACTGCAGACGATGCATACACGAGTTAACGCCAAATAAAGGGCTCTACAGAAAGTAATGAAGGGGTTAAGAATGAGAACAACAGCAGCAATTTTGAAAGAGACTTCAATTTGTTTACCCAATCTAGTTGGATTTTGTGGAAGTGAAGGAGAACTCTTTCAAGGACTTGCAACAGAATGCCAAGCAAAATGGTTACAATCTAGTTTGTTCCACGTGTAGAATATAATAAAAGCATGAAGTTGGGTTCGAACTGCCCGAACCACACCCAGTCATAAACTGACGTCATACGAAAGGCAGTTTAGTACGCAGTACTGAGTGAATACAACTAAGGATGGGGTGTCGAAATGTCCTCCACCTCCGGTTCCGACTATGCATTTTTGCCATATGCGACTTCAACCGCAGAAATGTGTAAGATTACAATTACCAATTTGTTCGGAGTTCAATCATAAGCCAACACCTCCGCCCTCAACTCTACAAATATTTAAAATCCTCAATCGAACCACACGAAATATTGAAATATGGAATACACCAAATATGGAATACACCGAAGTATAGCGGGGTCTTAAGAACATCCGGTTTCTAATAAGTAAATCACTCAACGGTTAATTATGGTTTACGAATCAATATTTGAATATTCCATTCAGATTAAGGATATTCAAAACACATTTTTTTAATAAGGCTTACAAACGTCTCCAAAGCAACCCAATGAAGCCGTCGAGGCTTCTCTATTATTTTCACAACATTTACTTGAAGACCAAATCACAAAACAACTCAAAATCACTTTCGGAACTCCAGTCAACTAAGTATTGCATATGATCAATCAAAGAAAAAAGTGAGTCAACACATCCGCCACACCTATTTCATCACCGACACAATCCTACTATGGAAATATAAACTGGAACGTAACTGAAATCGCAAAGAAAGTCAAAAATTCCTTTTGTACCATTAAAGAACACCTTGGAAACACCAAAAATGGTATTATTTACAAAGTTGAAGGAAGAAGAGTATGTATTAAAGGAAAACAGTCCGAAATCTTTTGGTGAAGGAGTTCATTAATGTCCTGAACGTTGTATTAAAATGAAAGATGAACCAACCGGTGTACAACAAATGTTGGTCGTGGTATGAGGGATGTGCATTTCCGGACTCAGTCAACTGAAATCCTCAATTGCAAGCAAGGTTATAGTAGAGGACTTCACTTAAATCTCTTACGATACAGCAGAGAGCTTTTCCTGCCGTCCTTCCGATGTCATTACGAAGTAATTTACTCTCAAATCTTCAGAAATGATATTCATATTATACTCTTATGACGTAGAAGAGAAGAATATTAATAATTCATATAAAAGTGTTTAGGATAATTACACTCGAAGTTTACAAGGTTTCTGCTGCTACAAAGTATACAATTATATACAAAGTATTCAATTATATACAAAGTATATAATATAATGTAATATTCTATAGCATTTGGGCCTCCTAAAGCGAATTTGCCTTCAAACACATCGACGTCCGATCGTTTCTGAGATATTTCAATGCTGACAATACTGTCAAAATGGCTTAATTTGTAGTTGACAACTGACAAGCAAACATCGCGAATATGCTCGGACACAATTGTTGGACATTAATATGCGAAACCAATCGGGAGATATAGAAGATAAATTCACCAAACAAAAAGAAATGTAATTTTTTCTGGGTTAGTTCCAAATAAACGATTATGCAATGGAATAAGAAACTATCGGGCAACGATTTTTTTGATATTTTATTTTTTTTTTTTGTTTTGTTTAGGAGAACAAAATACTTTCGAAGTTGATATTAATAATACTTTATATAAAGGTTTATTCGAGAATTATTGGTTATCGATACTATTCTCTCTGTTATTATGGAATCGTGATCGACAAAAAATATTGTATTCAACAATAGGCCTCCATATTGAATTGTCACATGTGCAGTTTTTTTATCGATTCGTGATCGAGAAAAAATTGTATTCAACAATGGGCCTCAATATTGAAGTGTCGCATGTGCTATTATTAGCGAGTCGTGATTGTTAAGAAATTTTATTCAACAATAAGCCTCCATATTGAAGTGTCACATGTGTTATTATCGTTCCGTGGCCGACAACAAATTTTATTCAGCAATAGGCCTCCATATTGTATTGTCACTTGTGCTGTTATTATCATTTCGTGATTAGCAACAAATTTAATTCAATAATAGTCCTCAATATTGTATTGTCATATGTGCTATTACTATCGATATAAGCCTCCATATTGAATTGTCACATGTGTTATTATTATCGATTGGTGAATGACAACAAATTTCGTGATCGAGAAACAATTGTATTCAATAATAGGCCTCCATATTGAATTGTCACATGTGCTACTATTATCATTTCGTGATTGACAAGAAACTGTCACCAACAATAGGCCTCCATATTGAATTGTCACATGTGCCAGCATGTATTGAAACAAATTCGCCTCATTTTCAGTACAAACTAATCCAAAAGTTGAATCAAGCGGTCGATAGATTATGTCAGATGGATCGGATATGATTTGTTTCTTTAACTATACATTTATTTATAAATACATTCCTTTGTTTCGCATAAGGAGCATTTTATATACCGGAACTTTAATGTCTGGGATCAGAAATCTTTGGGCCTGACGTTTACATAAATTCCTGGTCCATTGCCCGGCGAATTTCCGAACTACCCAGTTCAACATTTCTTGAAAGTGGCCTTTGGTAGACAACAGAATGGTTTAGGTCCTATTAGGGGGCTTATTGTTAATTTTTTTGGCTAATTCCATTAGTCGCTGCTGTACTTGTGCTTCATACCCTAGGATCCAATGGTATTCTAATGTATTGTGATGTCCCAAATCAATTCAAAGGTTTCGCATATCCTTGACCAGTGTTGATGTGATCATATAGGTCTGCAACGCCTTTAAGACCGCCTGACTGTCGGATAGTAGGTATGTATACATGAGCCCCAGAGATTTTCCTGTGTAAGCAGCATTCCCTTCTGCATGATTCTATGACCTATGTAGGTTTCAGCCTGGAAGATTGTTGTTAGTCTTCCCATCGGTATGGCTTTTTTGAAACTAGAATACACTTATTGAACAAAAATCTCAGATTTCCACTCTTTTGCTGTTTGTTTTCTTAAGTTTCAACTGTCCTGCTTTATTTACTCATGCAAACTTATCTGATACGCGTAATTATGTATTATTTTAGTCCATGATTCGCTTTGGTACATTTCGCCTGCAATATCGATGAATTCTCAAAGACCATGCGATTCACAGAATCACGACGAATCACTTTGTTTACTTGTACAAAGATTTGTGTTCAGTCCTGTATTGGTACAGCGCCAGCGATTGTATGACATTTGAAAAAATCCGAGACAAATATTCGTTTACTCGTACAATATACCCCCCTATCAACTGTGATGCTGTCCCGCAGTTGATTGACATGTGCAACAAATTGAGACACGGAAATATTTCAGCAGGCGAAGCATGTTAATTACAATGTCGCCTGGTTTTTTGCCACGAAACAAACGAAAATGTCATAAAAACCCATTTAAATAAATAGCTTAAAAGCCGAAAAAGAACACAAATGGGGAAGGTTGAAAATATGGCAATTTAAATTCAAAATTATTTAAAACACGCCTCGATTTAAGTGGAAAATATACTCAAGCAAAAGAAACGAACCAAAATCCAACCATGAGGAGGGAAACTGTACAAAGTTTCCGGAGCCGGTGCGGAAAATAACGCATGCTGTGCCTGCATGATGGCGAGCGTGGCGCATGGGGCTGACTCTCCCTCTCTGTGTATGAGTGTATTGGTGTGTATATGTGTGTTTGCGTGTGACAGTTATAGTTTTTCATTTCTCCAGCTGTCAAGCATTTAAAACTTTTGCGCTATTTTTAACAGCAATGCCCAACAACAACAACAACAACAACAACAATGTACAAATAAATATGCAGAAAGCAAGAAACGTCAAAGACGAGAACGCCCAAGGAGGACGACGACGACGACGAGGAGGACGAGCATCCAAAGGGAGCGGGCAAAGCGGCCGCTTTGGTAATATAAAAACAATAAACTCAAATAGCGTAGGTAAATACACTCTCCACAAGAAAACACAAAGGCGGAGCAGCGTACAAGCAAAAACGAGTTGAAGAGCAGAGCAAGGAGCAAAAGAAAATATGTGGGTCAAATCAAAAACAAAAAAAGAAAGCCACTAAAAAAAAACAAAGGCAAATAAAATAGCAAAGAAAAAAGAACGAACAAAAAAAAACAAAGAGAAACAAAAAAAAAACGAAAATTTTTCAAAGAAAAGCGTACGCAAAGGAAAACTTGGGGCAAACTTTGCACTTTTTACGCTACGCAAGATCCCAGCAAGACCGTGCAGCAAACGGATTAAAACCAAGCTGCACCGAAAGGAATATCGTTGACAAAAAACGCCACGCCAAGGATATACGGAAAAGGATCAAAACAAATGACAGTTGCTGCAGCCAGTAGATTTATGGGATACTAAACTCTTGCCAGGGAGACAGAGCCAGCTTACGCTCAAATACAAACCAGTGCCAATAGTGGCCAACGCAGGGGTTTAGGTTGAAGACTACTTTCGCATTAAACGGATTAAGAATTTGGCAACTTTGGCTGAAGAGTTTTCTTACGGAGATTGATATCTTTATTTTGTGTGTTTGCAAATGGAGATAATGTCAACGATATGGAAACGTTTGTAGGTAGGGTAGATAAGCTGGATTTTAGGGTAAAACGGGTTTAAGGGTTGGAGAGACTAGGGATGTACCCTAGAACCAGAATTGCCTAGAGATTTTTTACAGACTATGGATGAAGAGACTAGTGATGTACCCTAGAACCAGAATTTCCTACAGATTATAAGCAGACTATGGATGAAGAGACTAGGGATGTATTCTAGAACCAGAATTTCCTAGAGAATATCTACAGACTATGAATGGAGAGACTAGGGATGTATTCTAGAACCAGAATTTCCTAGAGAATTTTTACAGACTATGGATGGAGAGACTAGAGATGTACCCTAGAACCAGAATTTCCTAGAGAATATCTACAGACTATGAATGGAGAGACTAGTGTTGTACCCTAGAACCAGAATTTCCTAGAGATTATTTGCAGACTATGGATGTACCCTAGAACCAGAATTTCCTAGAGATCATATGCATACTATGAATGGAGAGACTAGGGATGTACCCTAGAACCAGAATTTCCTGGAGATTATTTGCAGACTATGGTTGGAGAGACTAGGGATGTACCCTAGAACCACAATTTCCTACAGATTATATGCAGACTATGGATGGAGAGACTACAGATGTACCCTAGAACCAGAATTTCCTAGAGAATATCTACAGACTATGAAGAGACTAGGGATGTATTCTAGAACCAGAATTTCCTAGAGAATATCTACAGACTATGAATGGAGAGACTACGGATGTATTCTAGAACCAGAATTTCCTAGAGAATTTTTACAGACTATGGATGGAGAGACTAGAGATGTACCCTAGAACCAGAATTTCCTAGAGAATATCTACAGACTATGAATGGAGAGACTAGTGATGTACCCTAGAACCAGAATTTCCTAGAGATTATTTGCAGACTATGGATGTACCCTAGAACCAGAATTTCCTAGAGATCATATGCATACTATGAATGGAGAGACTAGGGATGTACCCTAGAACCAGAATTTCCTGGAGATTATTTGCAGACTATGGTTGGAGAGACTAGGTATGTATTCCAGAACCAGAATTTCCTAGAGATTATTTGCAGACTATGGATGGAGAGACTACAGATGTACCCTAGAACCAGAATTTCCTGAAGATTATTTGCAGACTATGGCTGGAGAGACTAGTGATGTACCCTAGAACCAGAATTTCCTAGAGAATATCTACAGACTATGAATGGAGAGACTAGTGATGTACCCTAGAACCAGAATTTCCTAGAGATTATTTGCAGACTATGGATGTACCCTAGAACCAGAATTTCCTAGAGATCATATGCATACTATGAATGGAGAGACTAGGGATGTACCCTAGAACCAGAATTTCCTGGAGATTATTTGCAGACTATGGTTGGAGAGACTAGGTATGTATTCTAGAACCAGAATTTCCTAGAGATTATTTGCAGACTATGGATGGAGAGACTACAGATGTACCCTAGAACCAGAATTTCCTAGGGATCATATGCATACTATGAATGGAGAGACTAGGGATGTACCCTAGAACCAGAATTTCCTGGAGATTATTTGCAGACTATGGTTGGAGAGACTAGGGATGTACCCTAGAACCACAATTTCCTACAGATTATATGCAGACTATGGTTGGAGAGACTAGGGATATACCCTAAAACCAGAATTTCCTACAGATTATATGCAGCAATACATAACTATGTAAAGAAACTAGCATGAAGAGGATTATCTTTCATTATCCTTACTAAATTGTCAATGTTATTCATATAGACAGGACTTAATATATGAATATATGAGCTACCCAGATATAATATTTCTAGATTATTTCGATGTTCTTTGTAGAAATTGCAGATATAACCTAATATCTCACAGATTAGTCTCTCCTCCGAAATCCTTAATAGAAAGTAGTCGATTTATTCGGTAATACTGCCATAGTATAAGCAGGAAACCTAGAAGAACACTTAAGATTCTACCAGAACGACATATTCGACCATGCGAGACCTAGAGGAAGGAATGAAAAGCTGTGGTATCAGAATGGGGCATATTGGCGTAGCAGGGCTCTCACAGTTTTCATCATTTCACAATTTTCATCAATTTGCTTATTGATTGATGGGTTCTACGAGTACATAATTATTTAACTACGTAATTCACTTATATCCCCGTCGCTCTGAGGCATCAGTGATCTACTGAATAGAGAGAGATAAAGCTACTTAATTCCCTTTTAATAAAATCTATTTACGAGTACTATAAAAAACGTCGTCCAACATGTGTACCACCCCCTGAATTAATATCAGCACCAGCACCATTAATATACCACACCAGTCTTTCATTTAAGCCAACCACATAAAATAAATCCCAAAGCACTCCGAACAATAATAAAATATGAAAACTATGTAACTTTTTTATCTGCTTACAAGATTCCAAATTATACAAAGTTTTTATTAACTTTACAGCAATTTGGTTTGTCTAAAATTAGCTTATGTTCTCGTAAAGCATGTCCTCAATTTATGGCCATATTGCCAATAAGAAATTTAATTACCCTGAAAGTAATTAAAATCAATTTTAACTACGACAGAGAGCTTTGTCAGACCTGCTGCTGCTTGTTTGCTTATAGACACACTCGCGTAACTTTTGCTCTTTTATTTTGGCAAGTCATAGCTTGGCAGGCTCAGGGAGGAAGGAGTTCGTATCAAAAATCCTTGAACTTTTGCATGTCGCGTGCAAAGGAGCGACACTGTCATGTGCCTCAGTAAACTCTCCACGTTCACTCACATTGCGTACGATTGCAGGCAGGCAACAGCAGCAGTAGCAACAGCAGCAGCGAAATTGCAAATGTCAGCGAGTGAATATAGTTAGATTCACTTTCGTGTATGACTGTGAGTGCTATATAGAATACGAAGCTGAAAATTTAGTAGCATTTATAAGAACCTTGACCGATATTTGGTGCCTTAACACCAACAGCACCAGAACCAGAACCAGCAGCAGCGAGAATACCACCGCCAACGCCAGCACTGCCACTGCCACTGCTGCTGGTAGCAACAACGTCGAGGGCGGGTAATGCACGAAAAATAGCACAAAATGCGCTCTGTTACATTTATTTAGAGCTCTGAGCTCCCCTTCGTCCTTTCATTTTGCGCTACTGCACAGACCACAACATTTGCTACCACACACATGCACACTCGCATACAATAACAGCACACACCCACACAAACACTCGCATACAACAACAACACGCATGCATGCATGCATTCAGCCACAAGTCGGGAATATTTTATATTTAAAAATGGCATTAAATTGATTTCGCTTCGCTTAGCATTCATTCGTTTAATCCGTCAACGCATCCACATCCACATCCATGCAATTTACACTGCAGCAAACCGTGTTTGGCGCTTTCTTGGAGCGCTTAAGTGCAATACAAACTTTGGCCGTAGGGGGCGATGGCGATGGCGTTTTGCAGGAAGTGCACGTTGCATGCAGTATCAGCGCACACCACGAGTACGAAAAAATCCCTTTCAAACTTTTAGCATTATTGTTAACTTGTCAGCTTTATGAGCACGAAATGTGCGCGAACATATACAAACATACACACAAACACCCACTCACATGCACACACTCGCATACCCATCTCCTCCCATACGAGTATAGTACGTAACGAATGTGGATCACGTTTTATTTGCTTAAGTTTTCGCCTTCAAATCTTGTTGAATAATAATTTTTGAATGCATTTCTCTGCAGAGGTTTTTCGTCTTGAATGTAAGTATGTGTTTCAATGTGGTTTCTGCGGCACTTGTGGGTGTTGGTTTTTAAAGGAAATACATTTTTAATAATTTTGAATTCCTTACAAGAGTCCACTACAGTTTTAGTAACGCACGGCAAGCCATTGACAGTAATTAGGCCCAAAGCCTTCTCTCAGCAGGGAAGTTGTATGGCAAGTGATGACATTTTGAAGTGAAACTTTGCAGTATTGCTGTCTACCAATGAAAATCCAAAGGCAAGATCAGCAAAATAGTTGGTAGGCAACACTGGAGATTTTTCTGGAATCGAGTGACTAGAAAAACACAAATCGGTAAAGGTGCAGGCAGAGTGACATAAAATAGAAGCGGGAACAGAAACATAAGCGTCAACAGAAACAGAAGCGGTAACAGAAACAGAAGCGGTAACAGAAACAGAAGCGGTGACAGAAACAGAATCAGAACAGAAATCTGCAATTCTGGAGTAAAATCTGTTTCTGTTAGAATTGCTTCTTCAGCTACATAATAAAAATAGAATCAGAGAATGCACAAAAAATTATGCAAAATTATATTTCATTTATTACCGCGAACGATAGAAAATTCTGTCGTTATAGTTATTGAAAAGTTTAATAAATTACAGTATGGTCAACGAAAAGGAATTGTAGGTATAAGAGGAATTGTATGCAACGTTTTGTTAAGCTTTGCGGACAAGCTAGAGGGAAAATAAGTTACCATTTACTTTCCTAATTTCCAAATAACCAATACAATAGGAACAACATTATTGTAATGTATTGCCAACGATTTTTCATTACAATTTTTATTAATATCCAACATTTACAAAGAAATATTTGTTATTATATGTTCCTAAAGAGCAATCTGCTTTTTGCTGTAGGGAAATTTTGTTCTGCTTCGGGTCGAGTTTTGCAACTAAGATTAGGAAATTGTGTATATGGAATTTGGATATTGAAAAAAAAATTAATAAATATTATAAAAACATTGTTAACAAATTATAATTATTACAAGCCATAAATTTTAAATCATTAAAATCTATTTATGCAACAATTACTTTAATATGCCTGACCATTTCTGCTACAAAAACAACACACGATGAGTTGTTTCTGTTCTGTCGCCAAGCGCTCATTTTCCTGTTGTTAAATTCTGCGGATAATCTATTACAAAGTCGTTTGTTGATTTTGTTTCTGTTGCAAATGTACTGGATTCTGTTTCTGTTGCCGTTTGTGCTTTATGTCACTCTGCACCTTAACATTGCAAATGTACTGGATTCTGTTTATGTTACTCTGCACCTAACATTGCAAATAATGTACTGGATTCTGTTCATGTTGCCATTTCTGCTTTGTCAACTGTTGCCTCTTGCATGGCGAGGAAGTTCGGTCTTATGTTATATCAAAAATACGAGGCCCTTAAGGCGCCTAAAGCAATTTGACGAACGAAAATAATAACCGAACTGCCAACGTGTCCAAATTTAACGATCAGCTACGGAATGGGCGTCGTAAGAATAACATTCATTTTGTTATGTTTCCACCCCACATACGTTACGTATATAATGCAACGACATACGTAACAATTATTAACGTTATTTTGATTATACAGCTCTATTTGCTGCAAGGCATTACTTTAAAGTAACAGTTAAAGTAACAGTTTGAAATTAAGTATACTCCTGAATTGAAAATACGTAAGTTAAAGAAGCTAGAGTTCAATCCTCTAAACTGATATAAGGCTTTTTATTCGTTATTCCCCAAATTACACAAGAAACAAGGCAAGGTTTTTTTTCTGTTGAAAAATATGACATTTCTTTTGTGAGACAAATTTTCGCTTAGTCAGAGTTACGCTACGGGTTTAATTAACGAAATCAAAACTTAATATAAAAACTTGTCACATAAGAAATCTGTTATGTTTTAGCATTGGCAGTCAGTCACTCATACGTAACGTAATAATTAAAACCTTTTGTCAACGGACTTCCTCTTCGATGGTCTTGATTTATGTTATACACTAGTGTTAATTGCAGCAATTGCAACCAGCAGTTGTAGCTGCAATGTAAGGCCTTATACAACATACTACATATATGCAAGTAAAACTCTTTCAGTTTCAGTGTACTTACGTAGGTACTAACTTTTCTTTAGCTATACTTCAATCAGTGACTAACCTGAGTCATTGCCTTCCATTTTTGTAATCTTTATGTGAATTGTACGGAAAAAATTTTACACTGCAATATCTCTCGGATATAAAATTTCAAAGGTGCGGTCGTCCATAAATAAGGGTAGACAGGGAAGAAGTTAAAGAGAACTTCAGCTAACAAATAGGCGTATGTCCAAAAACTGTCGTTTTATTAAATTAAAAAGCAGAAAACAGCAACAACCACAATAATGTAGCAAAAGAGAGGGGAAGAGAGAAGAGGGCGAAAAAGTGTACACATATTCGTATATGTATGTACACAATTAAATTTTAAATTAAATACAGCAACATATGCGGAACAATTTACACCTTATCGCTAGCAACTGCAATAAGCACAGCAACAATAACAATATGAACAACGACCACCAACCAAACAAACAACAACAAAAACGACAACGCCGACGACGACGACGACAACAGCAGCAGCACAAAACTTGAGTCACCGCACCAACGTGTTCTTAAAACCCACTCGCTGAGTGCGCCTCCATCAGCCACTCAAGTAGCACACTCACCTGTCGACTGCTCTCAATGCTACTTATAAAAGAGGTGAGATAAAATTAATTTCGAAAACAAAGGAAGAAAATTGAAAGCAAAACAATTAAATATGTTTTACGTTCGGAAATACAACAACAATAATAATAATAATAATAATAATAATAGTAGTAGTAAAAAGAACATCAACAAATCAAGTGACAACGCAATAACTTCTTTTAACAAAAAAGAAATCGCATGTAAAAAAACCTTGCAAGCAAAAAACCAATTAAATGCGTTGTTCTATTAATTTGACAATTGAAAATCGATTGATTGGAAGAATGCGTATATGTAAATGGCTAAATAAAACCACAGAAAAGTGTCTTTATTCTGACGGTGGATGTGGAGGTGTTGCTACTGTCGCTTTGCAATGCATGTTCAAAGATATTTCACAAGTGGCAATGCGACAAAACCAAAACAGTTTTACTGGCACAAGGTCAAATTTTGCAACACAGAAGTTCTGTTGTCTTCTGTTGCTGTTGTTATTGTTTTTGTTTTTGTTATTACATATACAGCGCGGGCTTACTACTCCCTCAACAATGTTGTTGTTGTCACCAAGGGAATGCAATTAATATTGGAAAGAGTCAAAGACTGTTAATAACAGTCTTTACAGAGTTAGCATTTTGTATGTAGAGTGTGAGTGTGTTAAGCGCTCTCTCTGCAACGAAAAAGGTACTTGGATTATAATAAAGGAGTAAAACTGTTATAAGCAAATAGTTAAGAAAAAGGTACTTTGAATTACTGCATAAAGATATTAGATTTAAGAACAAATAACAGCTCACAATAAACTTGAGGCGAATTAGGACTATATAAAAGAAATTGTACGGGAAGTGGCTAACGCAGGAGCAATATGACCAAATAGGGTATTAAAGAAGGGATACCAAATATATTGCATGCTAATCTTGATAACAAGCAAATTCGTTTCAAAAAGCAATATTATATTTTGGACTGATTAACTTTTGGTCAAAATTAGTTACATAGGAAGGTAACGATTGTTGGGATCATCAAAGATTATATATATCCCAATGAATGGTTATTTCAGTCTAATCAGAACGAGAAACTTCGCTGAGTGCGACATGGTTCGGCCATACGAGTAGGTGTTTCAGCAGAATAACCATCACAAGGGATACATTTTTGGAACTCGTACTGTAGAATTTTAGGATAGTTTTGTTTTAAATAACGCCACGATTATTCGAGACTCAGAGCCTCTGGGAGCCACTAACACAATTGTGGCATTCAAGTACAGTGTGTAGTGCGCATAGCTCTCATTGGACCATCCTGAGTACGTGCTAGTCAAGGAGGGAGACCAGGTAGAATGGATCATATGTCTAAGTGCCTATGATTTCAATACTCTCAACACGATAATAATAATAATAGTTTTAAACACTAAAGAAATGGTATGAGCATTAAAAGTTTTGGGCGAACGATTGAACCGAATAAGGATAACACGAAGCGATAAATAAAAACATTTGTAATTTAGTAATATTATTATACGATTTTATAGTACCCAGCATACTAAAGTTATCCTGAATCGGATCTCAAATTAACAACCGAAGAATTTGTATCCTTCTCCCCAGAATTTTCCCCAATTAAGTATTTAATTTCCATTCCTTTTGCGAAAACTTTCAGTATGACTCTCGTACAAATATATATACAAAATATATAAAGGCTTTTGATGAGGTCAGAGGCATATCGTTCACTGACCCAACTAAAATGGGCAGCAACCTCAATTAAAAACCAAAAAATTAATTGAGGGCAACACAGCGAACTTGACTCCCCACCTTTTGAATTTGCGTATAGAACATACATATTTCATTGCAAATATAAAATAGAAGATTTTAAGTTAAGTTATACTCTATATAAATGTATGTTCACTTCCTGACGTTAAACCGTAATTCCGGAACGAATATTAAGTATGTTTAAAATTCCTATAAACCATGAGAAGGGAAATTAAACCTCTCTAAATAGTTTAAAAAAATATCAGCCTATCTCCCACACATTAACCCCAAAAGAAATTAAAAATCACTCAAATATTTGTAAGATGAGATTTTCTGGGGCAACATTTCCATAGAGCTCATTATTTTTTACTACCGATAAATTCTCGTTTATTTCTCAAGTGTTAAGTTATTAAACGCCACAGCCAGTGCCAAGCACGAAGCCACTCACTTTACATGCTTTCCCTGCACGTATTAAAGGTAATTTACCCGCACACACACAATACGCCCCCCTGCGAAATGCATTCCATTGAAAGCAAGCTCAAAACATTTCAAATTACGAAATAAACAACGCTTGTGAATGCGTCGAGTTAATTTGCCACTGCTGCGAGCGGCTTAAGCTGCGTAAACTAGCGTAAACAGCGAACGTGTTTGATACGTTCGCATGTACGCTGAGTTGGTTGCTTGCACGGTTGGTTGGTATTCTGGTTTGGGCCATAAAATAAATAAGACAGAAATACAACAAAAAAACCCCGCTGTAGAAACACACACAAAGGCGGTTTAGCTTGGCTTGGCTTGGCTTCGCTCGGCTCTGCTCGGCTCAGTCACTCACTCACTCACTGACAGACTCGAGTGGTTCGGCGCGAATGAATGCCACCACAACTTAAGAGCAGAATAGAGTTTTGTTGGCGTATAGTATGGCGTGTGGGTGGCAAGGCTGTTGCAGACTCAAATTTAAACACCAACTGTGAGTGTGGTGTGTGTGTGGTAAAGAGATAAAAAACAAATGCAGCATTTAAATATGTACGTATAAGACAAGAGCAGGCGGGCAGAGGATGAGCGGGTGGGCAGGTGCAGAGCAACTGACTGATGAAGATGCATGCAAAGATGCAAATGATGCAGATGCATAACACTGCAGCAGGCAGCAGCAGCAGTCGCAAGAATAACAAAAACAAACAAGTAGAAATGAAAACAGCAGCACAATAGCGCGAATGTCGTAATTGTTGTGGGCAGCATTGAAATGTGCTTCATTTAAAGCAACAATAAATAAGCAAAGCAAACTACAACAAAGCCGTTTAGAGTAATTTGCAATTACAGTGTTGCAAAGTATTCTGTTTTGTATTTTCTGCTGCATTTTGTTTTCAAAACTTAATTCTAAATGTAGCTGTGCAAGTCATCATTATCACATCATCATTATCAGTTCGAAACGCATATATTTGTATTATATAAAATACTCATATTATGGCCACAAATGTCTTCAATCAACCAGCACGGATAGTCGAATTTCAACGGTTGAAACCAAAGCAAAGCACGCAAAATTACGCGACAATGATCAAATGAGTGTACACACAAATACATATTCCGACACGAGAGAAGTGGTTCCATAGTAGTCTACAAATACATTTTTTATAGTCCTCTAATCTCCTTTTTCGCATTTTCCAAGATTTTTGCTTTGTTTATTTTGGGTCAAATTTAGATACATTACACACATTTATTGCCCTACAACAAAGATTGAGTGTAAATTGATTCCGCTACAAACGGAAGAGGTGCGGAGACTTATTCAAACAATCCCAGTTTGTGTCATACTTAACAAATATACTAGAAATCAATACTCTGCGAAAGAATATGAGTTCAGCTTTGGTTTGACTAAGAAAGCAGAACGATTTAGTACCCCAGAGAGGAGGCTGTAGAATCCTTGGTTTATAGAATAATGTCTATTTAACAAAGCAAAGTACCATTTTTAGAGACATTGAGGAACCATATTTACTAGATTAAAAAACATCTAAACTCTGGTTTTACGAAAAAGCAGAACCAAAGAGCATACATATATAGAGCTCGCATTTCGAGCAAAGTTATTGTTGCAAAAATTTTGTTCGAGGGGTTTTCTAGTACACCCCTCGAACAAACCTACACGCATTACATCTCTCTTCCGCTTGCCACCGATTTTTGTGAAATCGCCTTCACTTCCATTTCACAAAATTTTGAGTGATTCAATCTCTATTTATGTATTCTCTTTGGCAGAATAATTTGGAATTCCACATAGCTCATAAACTTGGGTATATTTTCTGTAAGAGACAAACAAAAATCACGTTTGTTTGCCTAAAAAACTCAAATTCCTCACACCACCAGTCTCAAGACGTAATTCGGAATACAAATTTTCGGCATTTATAGTGAACGATGTAAATTAAGAATCATCACAAAGCGTTTTAAGCGGACACTGTAGACTCAACTATCAATTGTAGTGATCACATGAATAAGTTGGGTCTATCTTCAGATGCCATCTGTAGACTCTGTGGAGAAAGTGACGAAACTTCTCTGCACCTAATTACGAACAGCAGACCTTTGGCACACACAAGAGACGCAGGTGTTTTGGAGAATATATCTTAGATATGATAGATATGATATGAGCAAGATCCCTAAACTTGATTGCTCCATCAGCTTGATGAATTTCTGTCGGAAATAAACCTTACAGAAGATCTATAGATAAGACTATCCTCTTCTTTTTAAATAGATATTTCATGTCGCGGTTAAATATATCGAAATTTAAATTTATAGTGAACCATTCTATAATTGAGCCAAACAGCTGAAAAATTAACCTAAGAGGTTCAGTGTTTCAAGTATTTGCAAGTATTGCAAAGTAAGTGAAAGTATCTTCCCTTTCACAATCCTCTATCACCCCCTTCCACCAAATATTTCCAGGCTTATAGTACTCAAAGCCAGAGTGCTTGAAGACCTCCTTCTTCTGAGGCCAACCAACTTCTATTCTATGTCTATTCCAAGTGAAAGTAGTTGAAGATTTTATAATGGTTGCAAATATTTAAAGGTCTTTGCGAATAAAGCATATATCAAATACGTGCTTGAATCTTAAGTTAGATTAGGGTGGCATCTAAAAGATTGGCCCGTTGGAATACCACAGAGTCGTGGGTACCTTTGATTGAATCTTATTGTTGGTGATTCTTGTTCCTTCCTTGACTGTATATCTCCGATATTAATTATAATTAAGGAAATCGTTTTAAATGCATATAAAAAAATATGTCCTTAATTCGAACAAATATCGTGGATAACACGCCAAAGAAACTTTTGAGGCAAAAGCAAGAATCTTAGCCAACATCTAAAAAAAAATGTAACGAATGTAGAGTATTTAAATTCGACAAGGCCAAAAATAAATACGAAAAAAATGTTTTGTTCTTTTTTTCATACCCAAATGCTTTGGCAAATTGTAGCACTTGGTAGCGGCTGAAAATGAGCAACAACAGCACGAGCAACAGAGCAGCAGAGCAACGGCAACGCCAACAAAAAAGCACGCGAAGCAGCAACAGAGCGACCGTCATGATCGTAAAATGAGCATATGACGGCGTATCACGTATGTAGAGCTCGTGCACAGTAGCAGCGGCAGGCAAATGGAGGTGGCCCGAGAGCATGTGGCACAGATTTGTACACACGTATGTGTGCATGAGTGCTTGGATCTATCAAGCCCAGAGAATACTTACCGGCTGCACATAACTCGAACATTTGCGAATACGCGATTTTCACGCGCACTGGTTTGCAAAATTCAATTCAATCAAAGAAATTATATTTTTCCAATAAATAGAATTTAGGAATTAAACAGAAAATTTTTCTAAATTTTCAACCATTTCAAACTGTAATGACCGCTCTAGAGTTCGTTAAATTTTTAAAGAAAAAAATTTTGATTTATTTTTTTATCAAAAAAATTTGACATTTCTCAAAAGTGATTAATAATTTCTATTTAATGTAGGGTATTGAAACAGAAGTAGGGGAAAATCAATAGAAGTAGGCACAACATTGAGGGATGGCAATTGCTTAGATAAGTTTTAGTTAAATGACCGATAAGAGGAGAGGTCGAAGAAAAAATGTTTGTGGATTAGCATAGTATTCAAACTTGTGATGTATTTAGTAAATATCAAAGTATTTCTATTCCAATATGTAGACTGGAAAATATTAAATTTAGTAAATTTACTACATGGGTAAATATCATGGGTACCGCCGAGAGAGCCATATTATCTCATCTGTCCCAACTGTGTTGGGAGTGAAACATCTAATGAGCCTTTTCAGAATGATTCATCTTGCCACTGACGTTTCAGTGGAAACAGTTAAAAGCTTGTTGAGCACAGAAAATGACTCATTTTGTTAGCCCAAGACTGAAAAGCTGCTAAGTATATAGTACAGGCTAAATTGCTAAATATTTAAATATACTAATTTAATACAAATATTAAATATAGTAGAAATATAACTAAATATTTAGTTAGCTTGGAAAATAATTAATGATCTTCTGTTAAATTTCTCCTACGGGTGCACGCAAATTGGTGAAAATATTTAATAAAAAAAATAAACCTATCTAAATCAGTTATAAGGCTACCGATATTATTAAAACCCATTTTTTTAAATTAATAAATTTATGAATCTTTCAATCTTTCAAATGGTCAACTGCATCGCTATGAAAAGTAGCAATTCCTCCAGCGAAGTGAAATCCGCATTTAGGAAGAATTTGGACTATATTACCTAGGGTCAGGCATAATAAATTCCTATATACTATATGTAAAAATTCAATATATCATATAAATATAAATAAATTTTGAGTAGACATAAGTTAACAATTATATTACCAGGTAAAAGACTGCCAAGCCCTTCAAAAATAATACCAAGTAAAACACTGGCAAGTCCGTCAAAAATAATATTACCATGTAAACGACTGCCAAAGCCCGTCAGAAAATATATTCTCAAATAAAAGTGTCAAAGCCCCATTTTCTAAAAAAATTGATGAGTCAAAATTAGAGCCTTCAAATAAAATGAAAAATTCATTTAATTAGAAAAAAGAAATTAATCTAATTGGAAGTAATGTTTCCAATAAACCCTCCTTCGATATTAATCAGGTCATAATATAGCTAGCCGCCCTTTGTGGTTTAGTGGTAAGCATACTAGACTCACATTCAGAGGGTTGCAAGTACAAAATCTGCCCTGGTCTTAGTTTCAAAGTGCCTCTATCTAAAAAACCTGATTCTCTTCGAGTCCAAAACCTCAGTGCTAGTACCCATTTTCCACACCCTTGCAGCTATAATTAATTATGGTGTAAGTAATAATAATAATAATCAAATAATATAGCTCTACTATACATGTACTATATCTCACGAGTTTCGACTCCAGCTATCATATGTACATGAAGAAAATAATCTTAATATCAAGCCACGGGCTTGGTCTCCAAAATGCTTCTTTCTATGAAATCTTTTTCTCTTCGAGTCGAAAGCCTCTGTAGCTAGTACTCCTTCCCCCAACACCTTGCACTTATAATTAATTATGGTGTAAGAAGATATAATAATAATAATAATCTTAATATCACTCACTTCTGAGCATTTTGTTTTTAAAAATAAAATAAGTCACATTCTCGAACAGCAAACTCTTATTTCCTTACTCTATGATTTAACTCAAATTGACTGCACTGTTCGCTACTGCTACTGTACTCCAATGTGTTACAGACTGTCTCTTTTCAGATCGAGATATTTATCGATAAATTTTAGCCAAGTCTAAAATATGTGTACGCTCAACAAAGAATTTTCATTAAAAAAAATATATATTTTCTGTTTGGTAATAAAATTTTATTATTGCAGAAAATTTACTTCCCGCAACACGCTCCTGCATTCTAAGTTGTGGACATAAATTCTTATACGAAACGATCGACAATCAACAATGAAGAGAGAGTAGATGAGCGCAAACATCAAGAGAGTTAGAGTGAGATGCTGCTGCAGTCACAATCTGCCCGAAGTGGGCGTTAAAATTGTTCCAACAACACAGAAATTTATCTTTAGTGATTCTCTGAAATTAAAAGCCAACAAAAATGTAATAAAAGCAAAAACAAAAACATAAGCGCATTTGCTGCTACCTTAATACCACAAGAAAAGAGCAAAAAGAAAGAAATTTGTATAAATTAAAATTTTAAATAGCCTGCCTGATGAGAATGTGATTTGCCAAATCACTTTCAATTTCGTTGATGAGCATTTATATTAAAAGATATATACATACATTTTTTTAGCTTACCCGCTCAGAATGCAGCATAAATTGTTCACGCACAAAACAGGGTCTTGCAAACTGTCGACTATTTGCTAGCATAGAAGAATATATTTGCTCGATTTGTTAATTTTTCACGACAATTGAAGCGTGTACTCTCACTCCCTTCTCATTTTGCTCGTTTCCCACACTTTTTCGTAATTTTAAATATTTTTTTTCTTCTAAATTTGCTGCTTTTTCGTTTAATATACACAGTCCGCGCCCAGTTTTCCTTTATTGGCAAAAAAATTAAAGAGACCGAAGTTAGGTGTAGTGCGTTTAGTACAGGGTGCTTGCGTTCGCTTGTAATCAGTTAAGTTAGGCTTACGTTGTTCGCTCGCAATCGGGTTCCGTTATCGAGACATCGTTCGTCGGTTCGTTCATAAAAATTATTATGAATGATTTGTTGAGTGACTCAATTGTGCTTTTTTATTCACTGATTTTAACCCTTTTACGCATGTAAATTTTCATGATTACTTCCGAACGATTTTCGTTTGCCAGACGGCCAGAGCAAGCACGAAACTCAACTGCCAAAAAACTAAAACAAAAAGTGATAATGACGAGCAGGCAGCAGCAAGCAAATAAGTGAGTTGAGTTGACTTGAGCTTGGGTGTGAGTGTGGGTGGGCGACTGGCAGGCAGGCAGGCAGGCAGGCAAACAGAGCAGCAGCAGCAGCGGCAGACACAAAAACGTAAACGCAATGCAAAGAATGACAGGCGGCGAGCGTTCCGAGTGGCTGTGTTTGTGGAAAATCAAACCGAATGATAGGAGTGGAGCGGGGCGGGGCGTTGTTACTTAATTTGACACTCTCGTGTGTGTTTGTCGCGCTCTCTCTCTCTCTCTCTCCTGAATTACACAATGCCAATGCCACCTTTTTAAAGCGTTTGCTTCTCTTAGACGATTTTTAATTACTTTTTGTAGTCTATAAAACCACCGAATTTAAGCAAATTTAACACAAATTTATTTATAACTTTTAAATAAATATTTCACTGGCGTGTAACAAATAGCGTGAAAAACGCTCACAAACGTGCAACGCTTCCAAATATATCTACTTGCGCTCTAACTTGATTCACTCACGCCGCGATTTTGCACCTCACACTAAAATATTCTACGCTAGCGCAGCGTATGTCACACTCTGCATCAACTTTACGCTACGACGGACAGAACGAAAATGAGAATAGCTAAAATTTTTGCCTTGTGAAGAGTACCAGTTAAGCCAAAGAGTACCAATTTTCATTCACTACTTTTTCAAAGTATTCGTGCCGTTTTACAATAAACTTTTATTTATACAAATAATTGGTTTTTTTTATTAATCAGTAGTAAAAAGTTATGTATTGTTTGGTATACCAGATTACGATTGGATATGGATTTAATAACAAGTTTTGAAAGAAATCATTTAAAGTGGCATTAAATGCAACTCTGTGTGTGCTCTCAGCTGTTTGTGAATAGTGTTGCAGGACAATCTTATAAACAAAATGTCCAATTGGATTGGGAAGAATAGAACCGAATATCAATTAATTTGGTTATGTTAGGATTGAGATACGATCCGACTTTAGGTTGAAAGTAAGACGATTTTCTAGGATCGTATGCTTTCTTCTATCGAATTGCTACGTTAACTACGTTTCTGCACAATGTTTGCTTCATTCATGGCATTTAGCTATGGTCCGCAATTTCTTTCATATATTCAAAGATTTAGCGAACATATTGAATCATGCATGGTACGAGGTCGAACGCTAGATTTTTGTTGTTTTGAACGCTAGCTTTTAGTTGTTTTAAGCTTGAACATTTTAAGCGACTGGTGAATTGTTGGAAAGTATTTATGTATGTATTTGACAATAAAAGGCACACAAAAAGTAACAATTCAATCGAGTTTTAAATGAACAGCCATATTTGCAGGACCAGTTAAACAATGGGAAATTGATCAACTATTAAGTACCTTAGATGCATTGTTCCAATATATGTATGAACGGGTTCCTTCAATTAATCTACATAACCCGATTTTCACAGTAACGGAAAAAGTTATATTATAAACAACTCCAAAGTTTACAAAATTGTTAGTTTTTAAATTTTATTAAATCACTTCTTAAGTTTTTTGTACGCAATGTTGGAACGATTGTTAAAATGTGATTCAATTGTTAGGAAATAAATGGATATCTTAAAATATAAACTCATTTTTATAATGAATTTTGTTATAATATACGCATCGAATAACACAATTTACAACATATATTTGTTGTTCTTCTCGGATAGGTGCTTCGATGAACGCTTTGCATCCAGGAACAACAAGTAGACATCATTAATATCGTCTTTGGTGATTTGAGAGCGTCCATTTACTTTGCACATTTGATATGCAGGAGTTAGCAGTTGTACAGCGTAACGTAGCGTAGAGCCGCTTCCGACTTCGCTGAGACGTGCGAAGGCGCTCTCTTCCACCTGGAGACCCTCAGTCTGAGCACGCAGTTTCACAATTTGTTCCATTTCAGACGTAGAGTAGGGTAGAGTGCGTATGATTAGCAAACGGTCAAGTAGATCGAGGGGAATGCCGTGAGCAGACATAATATCGTTGGTGCCACTGAAATTATACAAAGAATAATTAAAAACAAAGAATTAAAAAATTCAATAATTAGTTTTTACCGTATAACGCAACGTCCACGATTAGTAGCAAAGATGACTATGGGAGCTATGGGAGACTCCAACGATTTGTGCAAATAAGTAAAAGTTTCTAAATCGAGCATGTGTATTTCATCAATGAAGAGCACACCAGGAACCAATTCCGCTATGCCCTGATCAATGTATTTGTTGACCACTTTGTTGATTTCCATACGGAGTTTATCTACAGAAGAGTAAATAAATTTACATTAAATAATGAATAAATTTAAGCATTAAAAACTAGTAACCTGTGATCTCTGTTTTCTTCGGTCTCATAAGTTGACCCATCATTGATAGAACATCCTGACCGCCTTGTGGGCGTGCATTAGCCACATCCAAATCGTGTAGCGTAACATCCTGTATAACTTCCTTCTTTTTGTGCACATCACCCTTCGGCAATGGTACATATTCTTCGGTCTCCAAATCAAATTCCGTAGCGAATGTGTCACTGCGTCCCTGGCGCTTCACGGCCCCGCTATTAGCCTCTATGTAAATAACATCGCCCACACTGACTTTCTCCTTCTGCAAAGCCTCAAAAATGCTCGGATCAAGCTTCAATTGCTTGGTACCTTTGGCCGTTTTCAAGCCGATCACTACGTTACTGATGGTTTTACCATAACCGCCTAATGGATTCTCTGTCTCCACAGGCGTCAATTCGATGACTTCACCCTCGTATACCTCCTTGGTCTCACGTATACGCAACCCAATTGAGCGACGGAAGTTTTCCATCAATACTTCGGTCTTCTTAATTTCGCTACTGTACACTTCAGAGCCCACCATTGGGCAGAAAGGCACTTTGTTTCCCAGCTCTTGGGCGATGGCCAATGCTATGGCAGTCTTACCAGTACCTGGTGGACCGGCGAGCAATAATGCGCGACCTGCCATCTTCTTCGATTTGATCAGATCGACCACAATGCCGGCCGCTTCACGTGCCGCCTTCTGCCCCACTAAACCAGCGGCAAATTGCAGCGGTATACCGGCCTCATCTAAACCGAGACCCTTCACGTGGCTGTGTGCCGCAATGCGCTGGGTGCGTACAGTACTTTTCACTTCTTCGATTTTCATTGTATATTTTTAATTAGAACGATATTCTCAATGCTGTATAAAATTAAAGAAAAAACTTAAATGAAATTCTTTCCGAGTCAAATTATTATTGACCAAACTGACAAAACGAGCGTTGCTATTGTGCCGTTGTCAAAACTCTTCTACTGTGCATGCGGCTAGGCAACAACATGTTAGAACAGAAGCTGTTGACAGCAGGAAGGTTAACAGTCTGCATTGTGAATGGATTTATTTTAACATGCCATTACAGACTTTAATGTATATTTTACAAGTCTCCTGTCAATAAGTTTCAAATTCAATTAAATATCGAAATGAAAATTCATATTATATGAATTGAGTGATTTAAAGTCGTGCGGATAATAAGTTCTTATTATATTGAATTTATACTGTGTTTGCGGTTAGGCAACAACATGTTAGACCAGAAGCCGTTGACGGCAGGGAGGTTAACAGTCTCAGTTGTGAACTGATTTATTTTAACTGATGTTACATGCTTTACATTTACATTTTACAAATCTCCTGTAAATAGTTTCAATTTCAAATAAATCTAAATGAAAATTCATATTATATGAATTGAGTGATTTAAAGTCATGCGGAAAAAAATTTCTTATCATACTGAATTTATACTATGCATGCAGCTAGGCAACAATATGTTAGAGCAGAAACTGGTAACAGCAGGGAAATCAGCACTCTCAGTTGTGAATGAATTTTATTTTAACCGGCTGTTCATTTACATTTCACAAGTCACCTGTTAATTTAGTTTCGAATAAAAATTCAAATGTAAATTCACATTATATGAATTGAGTGGTTTAAAGTCATGCGGAGATTACTTTCTTATTATATGAGTTGATTTATGATATTTCACGACTAATGTTAAATTTATATTATAATAATAATTATAATTTGTTGTAAAATGATGCGGTATTTCTTAAAATCACTGTTAACAGGGAATGTTAAATTTCTGTTAGAAGAATTATCTACTCATTACTGGTAAGTTTCATACTTCATGGAATCGTTTCAATGCTTTTCAAAATGAATATAATGAATAATTATACTAAATTTAATTATTTTATTTTAATTGTATTATATTTGTAGAATAATTTGTTAGAAAACCACATTTTTATATAACTGTTGTATTAATTTCATATGCATTGTATTTTTGGAGCTGCACGTTTTAAATATTTGCATAAGTTCACAATAATTATGTTTATTGTGAATTTTACTTAGTAGCCGTTAAAAATACGAGTAATTCCAAAATTGTTAGTAAAGTGCAATTTTATTTCTTAAAGCTCCAAATTATACATGAAATCAACAAAAACGGATATTTACACACAATTAATGAAATAAAAACACATAAAATCACACTACACAATGGAACAGGTGAATCAGTAGATGTCTGGCAGAATTGGGGGGCAGGTGCACACAAGGTGCTTATCGCCGTAAGCGTCATCGATTCTGCCAACTGTAGGCCAAATTTTGGAATCAGGCTTCACGAACAACTGCAAATACGGGTAAGTTCAATAAAAATAAATACAATATTGAAAATATAGCAAAATAAATTACCGCTGGGAAAGCTGCCAATTCGCGGCTGTAAGGCCGGTTCCACTCATCCCTGATGACCTGTCCTTGTGTGTGTGGGGCCATTTTCAAGGGGTTCACTGACTTGTCCATGCGACCCTCTTCAATTTCGACTATCTCAGCACGTATTGATATCATGGCCTCGCAGAAACGATCCAACTCTTCCTTGTCCTCCGATTCAGTGGGTTCAATCATCAGTGTGCCAGCAACAGGCCACGACATGGTCGGCGCATGGAAACCATAGTCCATTAAACGCTTAGCCACATCGACAGCCTCAATGTTGGCCGTCTTTTTAAGATCGCGTATGTCTAGAATAAATTCGTGAGCCACCAGTCCAGATGCACTGTGCTTGTAAAGTGTCTTGTAATGATTTTCCAAGCGTTTTGACATGTAGTTGGCATTCAGAATGGCCACTTGAGTGGCACGCTTTAACCCGCGATTTCCCATAAGTTTGATGTACGACCAAGAAATGGGCAAAATTGCTGAGCTACCAAATGGCGCGGAAGACACTACCCCGAAACTGTGTGCTTCATTATCCAGTGGACTGATAACTGGATGGCTGGGCAGGAAAGGTGCTAGGTGAGCTTTCACACCAATTGGACCCATACCTGGCCCACCGCCGCCATGAGGAATGCAGAATGTCTTATGTAGATTTAAATGCGACACGTCGCTGCCGTAGTCACCAGGACGGCAAAGACCCACCTGAGCATTCATGTTTGCGCCATCGAGGTACACTTGGCCACCGTGTTTATGGATCAGGTCACAAATATCCGCCACATTCTCCTCAAACACACCCATCGTAGAGGGATAAGTGATCATAACGCACGAGAGATCACGATCATGTTCGGCCGCTTTCTCACGCAAGTGAGCCATGTCAATGCTGCCGTCAGACAGGATGCGTATGGGTTCAACTTTCATGCCGGCCATTTGTGCGGAAGCGGGATTAGTGCCGTGAGCTGAAATCGGGATCAGGCATATATTGCGGTGGCCTTCGTTGCGGTTCTCGTGGTAACTGCGTATGGCACGTAGGCCCGCATATTCGCCTTGAGCTCCAGAATTTGGTTGAAACGATATTTTGTCGTAGCCGGTAATTTCACATAAATCCTTTTCCAGTTCGCGGAACATTAGATGATAACCCTGAGCCTGCTCCACGGGGGCAAACGGATGAATATCGGTGAAGTGGCGGAACGAACACGGTATCATTTCGGTGGTGGCATTCAGTTTCATGGTGCACGAGCCGAGCGGTATCATGGAGTGCACCAAGGAGATGTCCTTGTTTTCCAGCTTCTTCATGTAACGCACCATACGCGACTCACTGTGATGCGAACTGAAGATGGGATGCGTTAAGTAAGCCGAGGTGCGCAAAAATTTCGACTTTTCTATTGAGTTAATCAGGATGTCATTTTCGGCAAGAATCTCATCCAGAGTTTTACACTTGAAGATCCACAACAAATCATCGACATCCTTTGGTCCGACCGTTTCGTCCAAAGCAACGCCGACCGTGCCATCAGCGAAGTAGCGGAAGTTGACATGCTTTTGCTCGGCCCTGGTTTTGATGGCCTCGGCCGTCAAGCCTTCCGCTGGTCTGATGTGCAGAGTATCGAAGAAATGGTTGTTGTTGACCTCATGACCGGCCGCCTTTAGACCGGTTTGCAGCGTCAGCGTAAAGTGGTGTATACGATTGGCAATGGCTTTGAGTCCTTCGGGGCCATGGTAAATGGCGTACATGGCGGACATGTTGGCCAACAAGGCTTGGGCTGTGCATATATTGCTGGTGGCTTTATCGCGCCGTATGTGCTGCTCACGTGTCTGCAGCGCCAAACGGTAGGCATCGTGACCGTCCATGTCTCGGGTCACACCGATCATACGTCCCGGCATCAGGCGGACGAGATGCTGTTTGCAGGCAAAGAAGCCCGCATGTGGACCGCCATAGCCAAGTGGAACGCCCAAACGTTGCGAAGTGCCGATGGCAATATCAGCACCGAATTCAGCTGGCGGACGAAGCAGTGTCAGAGCGAGCAGATCTGTAGCCACGGCCACCAAAGTCTGAGGCAGAAGCAAGGGAGGAAGGCGTAAGGGAGAGAGGAGCAAATAAAATTTTTAATGAGTTCTTTGTTTTTTATTGATAATTTCATAGTTTAAATTGCTTTCATAGCATGGAGTACTTACTCCATTCTTACGCGCAAGCTCGGCGATATCTTCGAAATCCTTCACATCGCCAAAAGTGTCGGGATATTGCAGGAGAATGCCCGAAATTTCACGACTAGCTAAATCAGCATGCTCGATGGGTCCCACCTCGATGTCTAGTTCCAAAGCCTCGGCTCTGGTTTGCACCACTGACAGGGTTTGTGGGTGAACCTTATTGGACAAGTAAATCTTCTTGCGCTTGTTGTGTCTGGACATTTGGATATTGTTTGAAGTTACTTGTGGAGGAGTGTAATAAAAAACAAAAACTTGTACTATACCTGGTGCAGAGGCACATGGCTTCGGCTGCTGCTGTGCCCTCATCCAATAGCGACGCATTCGCCACGTCCAAACCTGTCATTTGCGAGACCAAAGTTTGATAGTTCAAAAGCGACTCCAGGCGGCCTTGCGCTATTTCCGGCTGATAGGGTGTATACTGCGTGGTCCAGCCCGGGTTTTCGAAGACATTGCGTACAATGGTGTGCGGGACATGGCAGTTGTGATAACCCATGCCAATGTACGATCGCCAGATCTGATTCTTTTTCGAAATATCACGTATGCGGCGGATGAGTTCATGCTCGTCTGTTCAAGGAGAGGCAATTCAATTAATGCATCAACATTTCAAGTGGAAGACTTTAAGTACAAGCTAAGGAGTATGCAGGCTAAAGAGCCTGCGACGTTTTCAAACCACGAGTACGTAGATTGAATCTAACTATCTTTAAAATGTGCCTACGTCATTCTGTGATATTGTATTTCGAAATATTCCAATGTTTAAATAAGATTACGCGTATTTTTCATTATTCCTGAATTCATAATATTTTGCCAGCCCGTTTCGGAAGTCTCGAAACAATATTACTTCATACAGATAACACAGCAATTGAACTCCTAACCTCTGGCGCTGGCAGGCAGGCGTCTTATCACTGTCATTAGCGCCGACACTAGGGGGTCTGGCGTGAACAACACAAACACAAATATTGTCATGCAAATTAAAATAAGCCTTATCTGAATATACCGTCTGAAATCGGACGTAGTTGCACGAGTACGTCAGAAACTAACGAAGTAAGATTGATCTTGCTCGTCGCCATGACTTGTCCTTAAACGTACGACTGTCTACTTACTCAATGGTTTATCCAGACTCAACTCTCGTTTCAGCTGTATGCGCTTGGGTACTGCTTTTTCGGTCAGTTCACCCAGAGACTACAAACAAAAAGAATGCCAATTGCTCTGATTAATTGCAGGAGTAGCAGGAATCCACAATACATACCTTATAGCCCAAAGTGTCCAGCATGGCGACCACATCGGTTTTGCGTGGTCCAATGTGGCGACTGGGAAAATCAGACTTTGTGGGGAAGAGCACATCGCCGACTGGGATTGTGGCCAGATAACGTGTTAGTATGAGTTCACGTGGTTTCTGCACAGCACTGGGAGCGATGAGCGCAAGGGCGCGCGAACTTTTCAACGATAAACGATACATTTTTCCAAATACAATTTCCCCTGTGGCTTTAGTGAGGATGCTTTATACACATTAAAATTGAAAGTATGAAATTAGCACAACAACAATTAAGACTAAAAGTGAGATGAATCTAAAAAGTCGGAAGGACGGAGGATGTCCACAACGCTCGCTTGACAGTCATCGACTGAGGTTTGAGCTCTGCTTCAAGACTTTTCACGAGTCTAAACTGCGTTCGCTGTAAATATCATCGATAATCACGAAGGGAGAGAGTCGAAAGAGAGACATTGACATGATCGGTTATCAGTGATTGTGCTCGCAGACTTGAAATAGGAAAGTGAAGAGCGACGTGATTGATTACACGTGGTGTCTAGGCAGGCTGCTGTAGGTGAGAGCGCTGTGGTGCAGACGACGCAGTCATTAATCATTCAAAATTACCGTTTGTTTAGAGTTAGTTTAAAAGAATCTCCTACTAAATTAGGATGGGTTGTCTTCTCTGCTTAGGATCTGGAAAGTGATCAGCATTGCAGGATTAATTGATACCCTACATGTCTTCGGTGTACTGTACGGTAATATATGGATCTATGGCACCTGGATTAACGTCATGGATGAAATCTTTCTTATCTTTCTTTATTTTGTTTTGTATTTAATTATAATTTAATTTAGAACGTGGTTATTAAATTTTTGTTTGCACCAATTCAATTTTATAATTATTATATATTTTTATTTATTATTTTATTTATATTAAATATTTTTATATTTTATATATATTTTTATATTAAATACATTTAATACTCAATAATGTATATTATATACATTTTTATATTATATTTGATATTAAATTATTTTTATTTTATATATATTTTTATATTATATAAATTTGTAAATTATATATTTATAATATTGAAACATAAATGATTGCATACTTTTAGGATCTCATTTGGAGTTTGAGAATAAGGGCACCACCCTATGTATTTCAGCCAAGACACAATCCATGCGGATAAAAACTACCTTCGATACTTTTAGGATATCTCTATTAAGTGCAGTTCACAACGAGAGAGATAAGTCAAGACATGATCTATTCGAAAAAACCTTAGAAACTTCTTTCGAGATGTATATAATGTTCTAGAATGTTCTCGAAAATTCCTTCAAGGTGTAGATAATGTTCTAGAATGCTCTCGAAAATTCCTTCCAAAGTGTAGATAATGTTCTAGAATGTTCTTCTTCGACCATAAGAAAGGTATATAAACTACTAAACAATTAAAGTCGAGCCGCAGTTGAAAAGCAATCGTAACATCGTGCATTTCGCTTGTAGCAGTTACAGTAAATGAGAAGTAATAAAGTGATGAATGCATTATTAATAAAGTGAAAAATTGTATTAAAGGAAACTTTAAGCTTAATATTAAGCGTGTAAAAAGCAATAATTAAATAACGTCAATTATTTTAATTTAACCAGCGGTTGTTTGATTACTACACAATCCAGTGGTACGAATCCGAGTATTGAGTGTTAGAGTAAATTGTCAGGAGGGCAATTTCGTAACAATATATATATATTTTTCTATTATATAAATTTGTTTATATATTTTTATATCATATAAATTTTTATAATAATTATAATATTTTTTATATTATATTTTTACATAATAGTTTTTTTTCTATAAATTTTATTAGTTTTTTTATATGTTGTTAATCGTCAAAAGAAACAAATTAATTAAGTTTTTTTATATTATATAAAATTGTTTTTATATTTTTATATTATATAAATTTTTATATAGATATTTTTGGATGAGAGTCTACTTATATACGAAAGAGAAAGCTGGTGGGGCTTAATTTTCCAGTACTAAAAGGTGTACATATCAGTCTTTCCAGGGAAGTGACATATTTAGGCATCGTTCTTGATAGGAAGCTCACTTGGAAGTCGCATGTTGAGCTGAAGGTTATTCGGCCACATAAGGTATTTGGGCATAGCCGAAACGCATTTGGGAAAACTTGTGTTCTGAAAGCAGCTGGTGTATTTTTGCTGTACAAATCGGTGGATGAGGCCAATAATCTTATATGCTGCTGGATTCTGGGGTCAAGTCCACATGCTTGGGGTTAAACAGACTGCAGAGAAGTGTACGTTTGAACATTACGGGCGCCATGAGTGCTACATCTGTTGACGCTCTGAATGCTTTGTTGAACTTGCCACAACTGGATCTTATGATTCAACAGGAGGCGATGAAAACGATGTGTCGGCTATATTCATATGGATATTGGCACAACGATATGAACTTTTCGCATAGAGATATTTTCAATAGGCTGACAGAGCGATACCCGTCGATTCTGGCACCGAAGGATAAACTCATACCCACAGTTTCTTTTGAAAGAAAGTATAACGAGAAGAAATGACTCAGTAAACAGTTCAGAGTCTGCAATGACAGACAGGCTTCACTAAGTGCCCTAGAAAACGCGTTAACCACTTCAAAATATGGTCCAAGAAATGTAATTGAAGACGTAACTCCGTTGCAAGGTGGAATTTACTTGAACTTATTTGGGTTCCGGGACACTGCGGTGTACGGCGGAACGCAGTGGCTGATAAACTGGCAAACTATAGATCTACGGGTACTCCCATTTATCGTTAGGAGTTTAGCAGGGGCTATTGATTGGATGAATAATATTCACAAGGACCGATGGAGCAGTTCAGTTGCCAGCAAAACAACTAAATGATTTCTAGAGAGACGGAAAAAGAAAATTGCAGATTTCCTTTTAACATTATGAAGGAAAGATCTTCGATCCTAGGTAGGGCTAATCACGGACACAATCCGTGGGACATTGAAATCATCGAAATTCCTAACTGCGTCTCCTGTTTGGAGGAAGAACAGGGCAAAGAAGAAGCGCTGAGTAAATGCTCTGGGCTGTCCTGGTCTGCCTCCAGACAAAAGACGCAGTTCGGACTGTAGATGATGTCTATGATCGCCCCATGGATTATGCCCGTGATTAGTCCAACCAATGATCGAAGATCTCTCCTTCCTCGATCGCCATAAGATGACCCGATGGTCTTTGCTTGAATGAGGACACGCATATTAGTGTCAGATGTTTTGGGAATGGACAACGTACATTCCTTATCCCTGGACAGATTTCTGAGATTCATAAAAAAGTTCAAGAAGTTTCAAAATTTGTAACTTTCCTTTCACAATCCTCTATCACCCCCTTTCCACCAAATGTTTCCAAGCTTAGAGTACAATAGGCTTCAATGCCTGAGTGGTTGGAGACCTCCTTCTTCGGCGGTTCTCCGGCCTACTCCAGTTTTATTCTACTTATATTCTACAACATATGTAAAACTGAATAATGAGGACATTTGTATGATCGTGGAATATAGATTACTGTACTCTCAGATATCCTGTAAAGAAATTATGTTTAAACCAACACTGGTAAGGACCGTTTGTGTGGATTGGTCACAAAGCATTCTATCATGTACAGGTCCATCTGACTGATCTGTCGGGTAGGGTTCTACGTACTTAAACAGAAAACAAGTACCAAGGAACCTAATATGGTGTTCATATTAACCCAAAGCCACTTATCATTAGGCTTGGGTAGTGAACGACAGAACGAATTAACTGCTCTGTTTCACTGAACTGAACTAACAGAACTAGTTCAGATCTGTTAAACAAAATAGTTCACTTGCTCACTTGCTTCCTTGTTCCTTCCTTTCTCACTTGCTCACTTATTCATATGGTTCAGCCTTTTATTCACTCATATGAGCAGATATACGAATATATATACACAAACATTATCCCGAATTATGTATGTATATGCAATTGAATGGTGACATTTGTATGTGTGTTGGTTCCAATCAGAACATCATCAAGGACATAGGGTATACCAAAATTTGAATACTCTTATTAATAAGCTAAAATTGTTCACAGTGATTGTGAAATCGGTGAAATATTTGAATAATGGCTCCTAGAAAAAAATACAATGCTATATGGGGACATTTTGTTGAGAAGGCAGACAAAAAAAGCGCCAAGTGCAACACTGATGCATGAGAGAGAAATATAAAAGTACTCTCAAATTAAAAAAATTTTTAAAAAACACCAATTAAAATTATTATTTTCACAAAATTTTTTGCTGTAATGTAAGTGTTGGACATTTTGGTGCTACAAATAAAAAAAGTTTATAATAGTTTGAAAACAATGAAAAAGTACTAGTACCAAAATAACTGTTTTTTTTTATGCGCCATACAAAAAGGTACCCTAAATGGTACGAAAGTACGTAGTTGTCCAACAGTGAGTAGGTGAGCAAGTGACAAGTTTTAACAATCATGACATACTAAGCGCAACTGAACTAACTGAGGAAATGAACTAACTGAGCAACTGAACTAACTGAGCAACTGAACTAACTGAGCAACTGAACTAACTGAGCAACTGAACTAACTGAGCAACTGAACTAACTGAGCAACTGAACTAACTGAGCAACTGAACTAACTGAGCAACTGAACTAACTGACCAACTGAACTAACTGAGCAACTGAACTAACTGAGCAACTGAACTAACTGAGCAACTGAACTAACTGAGCAACTGAAGTAACTGAGCAACTGAACTAACTGAGCAACTGAAGTAACTGAGCAACTGAACTAACTGAGCAACTGAACTAACTGAGCAACTGAACTAACTGAGCAACTGAACTAACTGAGCAACTGAACTAACTGAGCAACTGAACTAACTGACCAACTGAACTAACTGAGGAACTGAACTAACTGAGCAACTGAACTAACTGAGCAACTGAACTAACTGAGGAAATGAACTAACTGAGCAACTGAACTAACTGAGCAACTGAACTAACTGAGCAACTGAACTAACTGAGCAACTGAACTAACTGAGCAACTGAACTAACTGACCAACTGAACTAACTGAGCAACTGAACTAACTGAGCAACTGAACTAACTGAGCAACTGAACTAACTGAGCAACTGAAGTAACTGAGCAACTGAACTAACTGAGCAACTGAAGTAACTGAGCAACTGAACTAACTGAGCAACTGAACTAACTGAGCAACTGAACTAACTGAGCAACTGAACTAACTGACCAACTGAACTAACTGAGGAACTGAACTAACTGAGCAACTGAACTAACTGAGCAACTGAACTAACTGAGCAACTGAACTAACTGAGCAACTGAACTAACTGAGCAACTGAACTAACTGAGCAACTGAACTAACTGAGCAACTGAACTAACTGAGCAACTGAACTAACTGAGCAACTGAACTAACTGAGCAACTGAACTAACTGAGCAACTGAACTAACTGAGCAACTGAAGTAACTGAGCAACTGAACTAACTGAGCAACTGAAGTAACTGAGCAACTGAACTAACTGAGCAACTGAACTAACTGAGCAACTGAACTAACTGAGCAACTGAACTAACTGACCAACTGAACTAACTGAGGAACTGAACTAACTGAGCAACTGAACTAACTGAGCAACTGAACTAACTGAGCAACTGAACTAACTGAGCAACTGAAGTAACTGAGCAACTGAACTAACTGAGCAACTGAACTAACTGAGCAACTGAACTAACTGAGCAACTGAAGTAACTGAGCAACTGAACTAACTGAGCAACTGAAGTAACTGAGCAACTGAACTAACTGAGCAACTGAACTAACTGAGCAACTGAACTAACTGAGCAACTGAACTAACTGACCAACTGAACTAACTGAGGAACTGAACTAACTGAGCAACTGAACTAACTGAGCAACTGAACTAACTGAGCAACTGAACTAACTGAGCAACTGAACTAACTGAGCAACTGAACTAACTGAGCAACTGAACTAACTGACCAACTGAACTAACTGAGCAACTGAACTAACTGAGCAACTGAACTAACTGAGCAACTGAACTAACTGAGCAACTGAACTAACTGAGCAACTGAACTAACTGAGCAACTGAACTAACTGAGCAACTGAAGTAACTGAGCAACTGAACTAACTGAGCAACTGAAGTAACTGAGCAACTGAACTAACTGAGCAACTGAACTAACTGAGCAACTGAACTAACTGAGCAACTGAACTAACTGACCAACTGAACTAACTGAGGAACTGAACTAACTGAGCAACTGAACTAACTGAGCAACTGAACTAACTGAGCAACTGAACTAACTGAGCAACTGAACTAACTGAGCAACTGAACTAACTGAGGAACTGAACTAACTGAGCAACTGAACTAACTGAGCAACTGAACTAACTGAGGAAATGAACTAACTGAGCAACTGAACTAACTGAGCAACTGAACTAACTGAGCAACTGAACTAACTGAGCAACTGAACTAACTGAGCAACTGAAGTAACTGAGCAACTGAACTAACTGAGCAACTGAAGTAACTGAGCAACTGAACTAACTGAGCAACTGAAGTAACTGAGCAACTGAACTAACTGAGCAACTGAACTAACTGAGCAACTGAACTAACTGAGCAACTGAACTAACTGAGCAACTGAACTAACTGAGCAACTGAACTAACTGAGCAACTGAACTAACTGAGCAACTGAACTAACTGACCAACTGAACTAACTGAGCAACTGAACTAACTGAGCAACTGAACTAACTGAGCAACTGAACTAACTGAGCAACTGAAGTAACTGAGCAACTGAACTAACTGAGCAACTGAAGTAACTGAGCAACTGAACTAACTGAGCAACTGAACTAACTGAGCAACTGAACTAACTGAGCAACTGAACTAACTGACCAACTGAACTAACTGAGCAACTGAACTAACTGAGCAACTGAACTAACTGAGCAACTGAACTAACTGAGCAACTGAACTAACTGAGCAACTGAACTAACTGAGCAACTGAAGTAACTGAGCAACTGAACTAACTGAGCAACTGAACTAACTGAGCAACTGAACTAACTGAGCAACTGAACTAACTGACCAACTGAACTAACTGAGGAACTGAACTAACTGAGCAACTGAACTAACTGAGCAACTGAACTAACTGAGCAACTGAACTAACTGAGCAACTGAACTAACTGAGCAACTGAACTAACTGAGCAACTGAACTAACTGAGCAACTGAACTAACTGAGCAACTGAACTAACTGAGCAACTGAACTAACTGAGCAACTGAACTAACTGAGCAACTGAACTAACTGAGCAACTGAAGTAACTGAGCAACTGAACTAACTGAGCAACTGAAGTAACTGAGCAACTGAACTAACTGAGCAACTGAACTAACTGAGCAACTGAACTAACTGAGCAACTGAACTAACTGACCAACTGAACTAACTGAGCAACTGAACTAACTGAGCAACTGAACTAACTGAGGAAATGAACTAACTGAGCAACTGAACTAACTGAGCAACTGAACTAACTGAGCAACTGAACTAACTGAGCAACTGAACTAACTGAGCAACTGAACTAACTGAGCAACTGAACTAACTGAGCAACTGAACTAACTGAGCAACTGAACTAACTGAGCAACTGAACTAACTGACCAACTGAACTAACTGAGCAACTGAACTAACTGAGCAACTGAACTAACTGAGCAACTGAACTAACTGAGCAACTGAACTAACTGAGCAACTGAACTAACTGAGCAACTGAACTAACTGAGCAACTGAACTAACTGAGCAACTGAACTAACTGAGCAACTGAACTAACTGAGCAACTGAACTAACTGACCAACTGAACTAACTGAGCAACTGAACTAACTGAGCAACTGAACTAACTGAGCAACTGAACTAACTGAGCAACTGAACTAACTGAGCAACTGAACTAACTGACCAACTGAACTAACTGAGCAACTGAACTAACTGAGCAACTGAACTAACTGAGCAACTGAACTAACTGAGCAACTGAACTAACTGACCAACTGAACTAACTGAGCAACTGAACTAACTGAGCAACTGAACTAACTGAGCAACTGAACTAACTGAGCAACTGAACTAACTGAGCAACTGAACTAACTGAGCAACTGAACTAACTGAGCAACTGAACTAACTGACCAACTGAACTAACTGAGCAACTGAACTAACTGAGCAACTGAACTAACTGAGCAACTGAACTAACTGAGCAACTGAACTAACTGAGCAACTGAACTAACTGAGCAACTGAACTAACTGAGCAACTGAACTAACTGAGCAACTGAACTAACTGAGCAACTGAACTAACTGAGCAACTGAACTAACTGAGCAACTGAACTAACTGAGCAACTGAACTAACTGAGCAACTGAACTATGTGAACGATCTAGTTCAATATACTCAGTGAACGAGAATGAGCGGATCAGTCACCTGAACGACCAAGTCCAACTCTACTTATCATACCTGGATTAACTGTAGGTCAGTAGACTGGGTGAATTATGGAGGAGTATATCCGCCCCCGGCATTGTAGCTTGTCCTACTCATTTATAATACATACATACATACTTAAGTGGCGCTACAACCCGTATATCGGTTTTGGCCGAGTCCGCTCCGCTCATTTATAAACTAATCCGCAATTGAAACACTTTGTTTTAGCTTTGAATTGAATGCAGAAATAATTGTTCTTTTTTATTTTCACACATAAATAATTATAAATAATATTTAATAAAATATAAACATGTTTTAAAAAAAAAATTATAATCACATTTAACACAATTGATATATAAATATACAAAGTATTTGAAATAAGACATTAATACAACAACAGATATACGAGTATATAATACAATATAAAATGATGTAAATCAAAAATAAATTAACTTACATTAACAATTTAAGTTTATAAATATTTTTTGTATCCATTTTGCTCATTATTTTTAAACATTTGCATTTGTTGTGTCAACAATTTTGATAAGTTTATTATTTAACTAATTAAATTAATGCTTACATATATTTATATATGTATGTGTGTGTATATATCTTAATTGTCTATATAGTGAATACATTACTTGAATATAATATTTTGATTTTTATACTTGTTTTTTGTTTTTGTCAAATATTCTTTGAAGCCATTGCGTTTTAACGTTTGAACTCTTGGTTTTTTAATTGGTTTTTAACAACTGCAAAAATAAACATGATTAGTTGGGAAACAATACATTTTTGTTTATTTATTTAGTTAATTGAGTAATTTATTTTTGAAATTTTAACTAATTAATGAGTAATAATAATTTGTGTATAGTCATAAATATACTTAATATTCAGTCGTTAACAATTGAATTTTAATTAATTAATTTTAGTAATTGATATCATAAATGAGCATAAGGAAAAATATTTATTCATTAAGTATTTATGTTAAGTAATACTTTTCACTTAAAGAAAAGACTTCGACAGATATAGTATTAATTTATTTTTCAAGTATTTTTAACTCATTGATAATTCTCTTTAATGCTATAAACATTTTAATATATTTTTAATACATATTTGTATATGAGGTAAGCCAAAGTGAGGTGCACAACTCTAGTAAGTGTAGATATATGTGTAGTATACTTTAGAGCTAGAGTAGATGTGTAAAGCAGAGCTGGATGGGGCTACAATTGAGGTGACCAGAAGTTCACATTTTGCTTTCGTTGCTTCATAGCAAGTGTCGCACTTAACTGTAGTAATTCAGCAGGTGTGGGCAGAACCATTCGCACTATTCGTATTAACTCATGCATCAGAGCAGATGTGGGCGGAGATAATCGCACTTAACTGTATTAACTCACAGATCAGAACAGATGTGGGAGGAGATGATCGCACTTAAGTGTATTAACTCAGCATCAGAGCAGATGTGGGCGGAGATAATCGCACTTAACTGTATTTACTCATGAATCAGAGCAGATGTGGGAGGAGATGATCGCACTTAACTGTACGAACTCAGCATCAGAGCAGCTGTGGGTAGGGCTATTCGCATTTAACTGTATCAGAGCAGCTGTGGGAAGAACTATTGCCACTATTCGTATTAACTCATGCATCAGAGCAGATGTAGGCGGAGATAATCGCACTTAACTGTGGTTAACTCACATATCAGAGCAGCTGTGGGCACGGCTATTCGCACTTAACTGTATTAACTCAGCATCAGAGCAGCTGTGGGCAGAGCTATTCGCACTTAGAATTTATCGGATCAGAGATATTTTCCTGTTCAACTCGAATCCTTAGAAGAGAGTGGGCAGAAACCAAAGGACGATATATTTCATACCCGATGCAATGATTCTCTTGTAAAAACCTTTATTTTTCTATGCAATTTCCTTAGAATTGATAGCTGTGTTAATTCATCAGAGATATTTTCCTGTTCAACTCGGTTCCTTAGAAGTGAGTGGACAAAAACCAAAGAACGATATATTTCATACCTGATCCAATGATTCTCTTGGATCAGGTATGAAATATATCTTTACAGAAGGATGCTTGCTATACGACTTCAGGATTTTTCTTTAGTGCTACGAGAGCTTTGACAAACAGTCTGCCAATTCTTGGAAATATTGCCTTAAAATATATTTATCATGCCTGAGGGAAGAAGCTATTTCTAAACCTAGGCCTCGTTCGTTGCAAATTGAATATAGCAATACTATTGGCATAGGGCCATAATTTGCGAAAAGACAACGGGGCTCCGATACCATCAGGACACAAAAGGTGATAAAGTACCTGGGATTTCAGCTTGACTCCAAGCTCTTCTACTGGGCGCAAATGAAAAACGCGGCGGCTAAGGCAGCACGGGTAACGGCTTCTCTCAGCAGACTAATGGCAAACATCGGAGGGCCGACATCCAGCAAGAGGAAGCTTCGGATGATGACAACGCACTCCATTCTGCTGTATGGTGGCGAATTGTGGGCCGACCAGCTGAAGGTGCACGCCCGAACAAAAGTTTTATCCTTCGTGCAACGAACCGGAGCTCTGCGAATAGCTTCAGCGTACCGTACTGTATCGGAGCCGGCAATTCTGGTAATTAGCTGCTTAATCCCTGTCGATCTCTTGGCCCTCGAATGCAAACACCTACGAGAAGCCAAGATCGGTAAAAATACCAGAGCAACCGCGCAGGATATAAAGCAACAAACCGTGCACCGTTAGCAAGAAAAAAAAGGTATTAGCAAAACGTTTTGGTATCGGAAAGACTCGCCTACATCCACAGTTGGGCATCCTAATCTTAAAACTTATTTGGATGCAGAGAATATGGTTTAACATAGAAAGAAACGTCCCCACAATAACAATAATGATAACAATAGAAAGGAAATGGCTCATGCTTTCCATAAGGTTTTCCTTGTCATGCTTCTGCAAAGAATTTAGAAGATAACCGGGTATTTTCGGACGTTTTCGGAAGCTACAGAGAAATCTACAACAAACACCTAAAATATGTAATTTTGTAAATTTTTATGAAAAGGAGATTTTCACTCATGGGATTCAGGATCATAATTTTTTTTCACAAAACCAGAAACTACGATAAGCAGAAAAGGAAATTTATACGTAGAGGACAACCCCAAGCAACAGAAATTAAATCCGAGACTCAAGTGATGGAATCTGAGGGGATCATTGGAATGCTTCATTTATGAGTACTAAATTGATCGATCTAGTATATTGAAGTACCCTCCGCCCAATTTGAAGGTCAGATGCTTGAAGCCTGCATGATTTGTATGTGTTTTAGCCTAAAGGTTTACATTGGCCTGATATATTTAACTACTTTTATATGCAAATATTCGTTGAACTTTTTATATCGAAATATATCTCAATGCTCCGTTGCCATATTTCTGTGTATAAACTCTCATTTGGTCACCTTGATGTGTTTTAAACTAAATATTTTACGTTTCCAGATAGAGTTAACTGCTAATCAGAGACCATAGAGACGGGACACTTAAACGTCAAATTTTCTGACGTTTAAAAAAACTGTCTTTGTTGTCATTATTTGCATATATAGATAGGTTTGTTTATCATTTGTTAACCAGAATTCTGAAGAAAATCATCCACACTACTACAGTTTTGCACATGGGTAAGTGAGTGCAAAACAAGAGTCATTTCTCTGTATTCTCTGCTGCTAATTTACTTCTCATATGCGAATATATCTCTTCCACTCTCCTGTTCTAAGTGGTTACACATCTTTCTGTGCCGATACTGGAATCTGGTCACCTTAATGTGTTTTAACCTTCAATTTTCCAGATAGAGTTGACTATTAATTTACTTTTTATATGCGAATATATCTCTTCAACTCTTCTGTTCTAAGTGGTTACCATAAATCTGTGCCTATGTTCTCATCTGGTCACCTTAATGTGTTTTAACCGAAAGGTTTTAAGTTTTCAGGTGGAGTTTTCAACTAATTTACTTCTTATATGCGATTATATCTCTTCAACTCTCGTATTATCAATGGTTGCACATCTTTCTGGATCTATACTGCCATCTGGTCACCTTAATTACACCACATGTCTCCTTTAAAGTGTTAGTTCTTAGTTTAACATATTGATTTGCTTTTAGTAAGTAGCCATAAAATTGGTAAATATCATTTAATATTTGTTATAAGAATATATGAGCTTTAATTAAGTATTTTATCTGTGATTTTAGTAAATATTGCGTTTAGTTGAGAATTCCGCAGCGGAAGTATAGAACTACTATAAATACATGAAAGGTAATTAAGTGGCATAAACAACATACAATCAGACCTTTTCTGAATAAAAATTCCTCAATGGATTTGCCTTTCCTCTCCAGATGCTTAAGTAGAGGATGGACAGAAATATACTCGGAAATGTTTATTCAGAAAATGGCTGAATTTCTACGAATTTTGGACAACCTTTTTATTAATTGAATTAAATTTTGTAGTAAACTTTTATTAATTGGGAGATATTTAGTTAACGTTTCCAAAAAAAATTGATTGAAGGAATTCGTGGTAAACTTAAATTTTTAGTAATAATCTTTCATGCATAGAACCTGTGATATATGAAAAGGATGACAAAAAAAAGCTTTGCCAAATTGAATTTCAAATAAAAATAATAATTTTAATCTACCACATTCTATGATCATTACCAATCCCCAACCCAATTGCCAACCTTCCTCACGTTTGGAAGATGTTGGCTTACGTGTGCTTCGCATCAACGATCATGAACACGATCATGAAATTCATGCTTCAAATACTGTATAAATATAAATTCTGTTACACTCTCCTTCTCTTTCTCTTTCTCTCACTCTCTCTCTTTCTTTATCTCTCTCACTCTCACTTTCATTCTCACTTTCTCTCTCTCTCATTATGTCTCACTTTCTACTTCACTCTCTACTTTCTTTTTTTCTTTTTGTTTCTCCTTTTATTTTCTTTCTATATTTCTTCCTCTTTTTCTTTTGCTTTTCCTCTCCCTCTCTCTCTCTCTCTCTCTCTCTCACTCGTTTGCGTTCAATCGCATCTATTTAAAAATCGTTTCAAATCACTAATAACCTGTTTCGTTTTAGATTTTGGGCAGCTCGGTTCCAGAATTACTTGTTACATAAGCCGCACCCGGGGCGTTGTTATTCAGAGTGCTCGTGTAAAGACCCAGTGAAGAAATTCCGGTATCAGAAGGTTGTCGTATGGTGTAGGACGACAGTGGATTGTAAGTACCACCAGTTGTGTACAGAGATGTGATCGAGTTGATTGGATTCGAGGTCGTTGAGTTGGTGGCAATTGTTGTGGTGGTAGTGGTATTGATTGTATTGCTATTAGTGGAGTAGACGTTGGAACTAAAGCTACTGATCGAGATGGGGTTGTACAGACTGCTAAAGTTGCTTATATTGGTTGCAGCTGTTGTCTGAGCAATGGGCTGCAGCGTCGTGCTCGTCGGAGTTGTAGCAATTGGTGCGGCTGTCGTGGACCCGGATCCGCACCCAGACCCTATCCCTGTCCCGGCTGTCGTCGTGGAAATAGATTTTAATTGGGTGAGTATATTATCGCAACTGCGTATGCGTAGCTCAGTGTGAGAAGCATTGGTAACCAAGGGGTTTGAGAGGAAAGCAGAGTGGTAGTTAGTGCTAGAATTACCTGTAGGCGTGGCAGCCCAAGTGGTAGTGGCTATGCTGTAGTTGTAGGAGGTGGTGTTTGGTGAGGTTGTGACTAAGTTGATAGGATTATAAGTGCTGCTCGTGTAGTTTGTCCTTGGGGTGTAATAGCTACTTTCTGTGCCTAGACCTGTAATACCCATAGTACTGTGAACTTGACTGGTTGTCGGAGAGTTGTCTTTGGAAGTTTTCTTATTGGTGGTGCTACTATTACTTGTATTATCGATCGGTATGTCCAGATAACTTTTTGTTGTTACCGATGGAGATACTACCGGCGATCTGCTTGGTGGACGGGAGAGTGTTTTCTCGATTTGTTTTTCCGCTAGGAGACGATCGTAAAATGTCGATGTGACTGTGGTGTGGCGTATTTCTAGTTTGCCGGGGTTATAGACGGGTGTGGTGGAGCGTTTAGTGAGTGAGTCGTAGCCGAGCAGATTGTGTGATGTCTGGCGGTACGGTGATATCGGTCTGTCCAAATCCAAGCGATTACTGTTTGTGGTTGTGTGTGCTGTAGTGTTGTGTAACATCATCATCTCCCTCGATTCGTATGGTGACCTTAACGGCGATCTAGAGGCCGATCTAGAACTTGATCTATCTGTCTCATCATATTTGTACGTATCTAGGTGTCTATCTACTTTGTGAAACTTAGTTAAACTACTACTACTTAATTCGCTAGGATTATAAAGAAAATTATTTGGCAATATGTTATCACGTCTTACCCTACTTTCGTATTCTTCGCGTTCCTCCTCCCGTCGCCGTCGTGGTGAGATGTCCCGTCGCAGGTCGCGCGTGGAGCGATGATGGAGCGGACTGGCGGCGCGCAATGGGCTCGTCGAACGTATGGATTCGGCCGAGCCCATCGAACGGCTGAGATAGTACTCGGAAGGCCTTTGACTGTGATCCGACACGCGTATAGCGGGCGTGTAGTCGCGATGGCCACGACTCTCGCTTCTGGTCAAGTCCTCGAGGGATGTCTTTTTGTGCGGACCTGCAAAGTGAACTGAGCTCGCAAAGAGTGAGTCAATGTAGCGTTGACACTTCTCCCTGTGATATGGTTTCTCTTCGCAAAGCGTATCTATGGATTTAATGGTGTTTTTAATGGAATTTAAACGATCGTTGATGTTGTCGTCCGTGCGCAAAGGAACTCCCGTATGAGTGCCAGTGCGACGTAACGGAGACGTTTCCTATTCAATATGGAAATGTGGAAATCATGTAGTAAAAGTTCTTTATGATAGAGAAAAAAAATAATCTGAACCTACCCGCATTAATCTGCTTCCCAGTTCGTCAAGGCCTTCGCTGGATACAGCCAATGGTCCACTAATGCTGCTACTGGAATCTGTAAGAGTGTTCTGAAGAATACGATGGAGCATTTGAGAATTTTCTTCAATTATTTTCAGTACTCCATCTACATTGCCCACCATTCGTTCGGTGTCTCGTTGATCTGTCCTAGACCTGGGTCTGTATACCTCATCTTCGCGAAAGCGCAAGACTTTTGGACTGGTTGACCTATAATGATGGTAGTCCTCGCCTCTGGCGTCGGTGTCAGTTTCTCGCATGGCTGACTTGGGCGTGGTTGGTCTGTGATGATCACTTCGTTTGGGACTTTGCTCCCGTGATTTCGAAGATTTAAATTCCTCAAACGACAAGGATGGCGAGATGGCGTCTTTTAGCTTTTGATTGAATTCTTTGAAATTCTTCTGCATTTTAAAGTCAAAACGTTGATCTTCTTCGAGAGCCCGCATACGCGCCTCCAACTCATCAGTTGTCGGTGGCTCCCGCCGTGATGGCGAGTTGAGCGGTTTTACGCTGTAAGTGGGTGTTTTGGGCCGTTGCTCGTCTGGGACTTTTTGTCGTTTACGGCCATCGAACACTGGCGACTGAGTACGAGACTTTGGCGATGAGGCAGGAGTCCGGCGTTTTTCATCCAAAACTCTCATTCTGTGTTCAAGTTCTCCGGTGGTCGGTATCTCGCTGTCATCGGGGCTTGGATCTAACAACATTTCGAGCGGATGTATGGGTTGTTTTCTAGTTTCCGATTTCTTTTTGGATTTGTTATTCAAACTCTCCTTTGATTTGGAACGTTTTAAGTCTAAAGCACGATAACGATATTCCAACTCCTCGGTGGGGGGTATTCCCGAACAGTCGTCTTCATAGTTTTGGCGCACTGGTGATGTGTATGGACTGCGTCTACTCGACCGTGTTGGTGATGTGTATGGGCTATGCTTACTCGCATGAGTAGGTGACGTATATGGGCTCCGACGACTCTGAGCACGAGAAGGTGAGGTGTAGGGACTACTTTTGCTTGCTCGTGTTGGGGACGAATGTGGAGTTCGACGACTTTGAGTACGAGTGGGTGATGTATATGGAGTTTTATCTTTCGCCCGAGATGGTGATGTATACGGTGACTTTGTCCTGGAACTTGGAGAACTGCGAGCATCTTCATTTCGTTGGCTCTTTTGAGTACTAGCACCAGCCGTCTCTGGTTCATCATCTAAACCCTTTCCCTCACAGAGCTCTAAAAATTTGGAGAGATCCTTTTCATGAGAAAGCGAGTATTGCAGTTTGATTTTCCGTTCAATTTCATTCAGGCGATGCTCAACATCAATTTTTTCCACATCTTCCAGCTGTTTGATTTGACGTTCTAGAGATCGAAATCTGGCTTCCAGTTCTTTTGTCGATGGTAAATATGCCGTTTTACGCTTAAGATGACGTTTGACCGGATCAGGTCCCCAATCGTATTCGATTTCTTGACCTTTTTCTTCCTTGGCTTCCTGATCGGTGCTGGTGAATTTCTCGATTTCCTTTGTTAAATCCGATATGGCTTTAGATTCTTCTGAGGGTTTTTCGTCTTCAGCTGGTTGACTATCGGCGTGCTTTAATTTGCCGTCTTCTGACTTTATTAAATTTCGATCGCTGAGCTGCTTTTCTAAAGCTTGAAATAACCCTTCCAGTTCCTCGGTGTTGGCTCGTGTCAGACGTCGCACCTTCACCGCCTTCGGCTCATTGTCAAGCAGGAGCACAAGAGTTTTCTTGTCTGGATCAACTGGTCCTACTTCTGTGGTGTTTATTACTACGTTTTGCGGAAGCTCCTGAGAGGTGACCAGTTCTGTTGTTTCCACTGCTTTAGTTGGACTCTGAGACATCTCAGCAGTTACGTTCTTTACAGTTTCCACAGTTTTGTTTTTTTTGGCTTGCTTTGTGTCTTGTTGACTCCCTGTCGTATCTGCTTGATTCTCCTTTGGTGATATTGCTGGTTGTTGTACTTCTTCCAAACTAGTTTCCTTGTGATTTGTTTTGTTACTATCGGTTACTTCTTCGTTTGCCAGTGTGCGCTCGTACTTAGTGAGTTCATTCTTTTCTTCCTTCTTTTCCTTTGATATTTCTTCCTTTTTCACTTTGTCATCGGCTTCTGCTTTGGCTTTAACTTTTAACTCGGGATCTTTGGTAACTGTTTTGAGCTCTTCCTTGATGAGTTGCTGCTGTAACTCTTCGGCTAAAGTATGCGTATGTGGTTCTTCAGTGGGAACATAATATTTCACTTCATTTTTGTCACCTTGAATTAGAATCGTTTTGTCTTCTACCTTTTCTTCCATATTATTATCTGTCTGAGCTTCCATCTTTTCCTGTGCCTGAGCTTCCACCTTATCCTTTGTCTGTGAGGCCAACTCTTCCCCTGCCTTATCTTCTGCCTTAGTTTCCAATGTATTTTTCACTTTGTCTTCCAAATTCTCTTTCAGCTTCTCTTCTTTTTCAGCACTAACAGCACTTCTGGCCTTGGAAGCTTTCAACTGCTCTTCCAGCATTTCTAAGCGTTTTTCTATCTCTTCCGTGGTCATTAAGATTTCCGTCTCCTTCTGCTTTTTTTCGATCTCTTTGTTTAACAACATTTTAATATTAATGCTTATATTGATGGGTTTGCGTGTTTCCATCTCATCCAACTCGCCACTGTACCTCACTAGCTCTTTGCCGGTAGCATCAATTGTTTCGGTGCTCAGTCTGCGTGGCGTTTCGCTTTCTGCGGTCGAATCTTGTCTCCGTCCTCGCATGGCTTCCAACATTTTTAGGCTATTCTCGCTCAATTGTTTCTCGAGTGCTTGCACGCGTTTCTCCAAATCGGTATCAAAGTGTGATTTGCTATGGGACGTGCTGGGTCTGTCGTCGCTGGCTTCAGCTCTGGCCTGCAATGCAACAAAGTGTTTTATCGATGCTACTTCGGAATCACTTGCACAGCGCTGCTTGCAAAATTTTTTGCTCAATTGTTTCTCTAAGAATTGCAAACGATTCTCAAGATCCGCTCTTGATGGTAAATCGGAAAAACGACGAACCATTTGCCGTGGTTGCACTATCCAGGGTTCGTAATTTCTCGATCTATAGAAAGCGGTGTCTGCATGTGTTTCCGACGTCTCATCGACCTTTGGTGATGTGGTCGCCTTTCGCGCGGTTGGTGCTTTGCGGTTGGGATTGATATCACTTGGCTTCAGGTTTTCATCATTTGGTTGCGTTTTGATTTTGCTTTGGAATTCCTCAATCACAGCGCGTTGATGTTGTTGGCTAGAAATATCGATGGTGGTAACTTCTGTTGTGGGCATTGGAGGAGCCTCTGGAATGTGGCTAATAGTATGTGATCTCCTAGATACTGGTGAGTTCAAGCTGATAGTTTTTGTCTTATTTGCAGGAGAAACCGCAAGAGGTGATATTCTGTGTGGCTCTACGTCTTTGGGAGGTGTGACTGTAGGCGTAACAGTGGGCGTACTGGGAGTTTGCTTTTGTGTCTGTTCTTTAGCTGAGGATTGTTTAACCGCATAAGTTTTGTTTGTTCCTGCACTTGATTTTAATTGTAGCGCTTCATATCGACTTTCCAAATCTTCAGTTGATGGTGGTTCCGAGCTTACTTTCTTCCCACTGGTTTCTTTTTCCTTTGAATCAACTCTTTCGGTTGTGTTGGGCTCTTTTGCAGCACTTGCTTGGTTAACATCGTCAATTTCGGTGATCTCTTCTATCACTTCTTTTTCAATTCTTTGCAAAGCTTCTTCAACGGTTTCAGTTTTGGTCATAACTTTCGAGCTCATTCGTCGTTTCAAAGATTCGTAACGTTTTTCCAAATCTTCTGTAGAAGGGGGTTCGGAAGCGCGTCTTTTCGAAAGATCGCCTTCTTTAGGTACATCTTTTGGCGCAAAATTTCGCTGTTCACTTTCAGCTGCTTCTGCTTGTTTAGCGTGAGTTGACTTGGGCTGAACCACATCTGTGGAAGGTGGAGTTTCTTTTTCAGCGTGGTTTTTGTCTTTAAGAGTATCCGGTTTAGGGGTGGTTGCTTCTGATAACTTTTCACTAATTTTCTTACATTTTTCCTCAAATGATTTAATGGACTTTTCACCAACTTTTCCGTCCGATGTTTTGAGTTTTTCATCAACACTTGTTTCACCGTTGCCACCATTTTTCTTTTCTGCTTTGATTATCTTCCCTTCCTCTTGTTTTGCTTGTTTTGAAGTACTCTCTAAACTCGCCGTGCTCAATTGTTTCTCTAATGCCCTGAAACGTTTTTCCAACTCTTCCGTAGATGGGGGTGATTTTCTCCCAGTTTTCTCTGGTTCCTGTTCACAGCTTTTATCTTTTTTATGGTTTAACCTGTCGTCTTCTTTCTTTGAACCCACTTCCGAGCTTTTAATTTGTGATTTTTTGACAACTTCAGTTCTTATTGCTTCTTCTTTAGCTTCTTCTTCAGCTTCTTTTTCCGCTTTTCCTTTAGCTTCTTTTTTAGCGTCTTCTTTCGCTTCTTCTTTAGCTTCTTTAGATTCTTTGCTAGTCTCTTCTTCACCTTCTTCTTTAGTTTCTTTTTTAACCACCTTAGCTTCTTTTTTAGCGTTTTCTTCTGAACCCCCAGCTTCGGTTTCAAGTCCTCCTTTTTTTCCGTTTCCTTCAGATTTAACTCCCTCACCAGCTTTTTTAAGCTTTTCTTCGCGGAGGTCAGGCGGTTCTTTTACGGTTTTCGTAGGACTGCTCTTTTGCACGCTCTTCTTTCTTTCCAGAGCATTGAAACGATCCTCCAGTTCGGCGGTTGATGGTAGTTTTGTAAGTCGTGGTTTCTCCGCTTTATTTTCACCTTCTTCTGCTGGCTTGTCGTCCAAAGCTTCACTTTTTGTGTCCTCCTTTACCTGCTTCGCGTCTGGTTCTTCTTGTTCCTGATCTTTTGACGACTTTCGCTCTGTAGGACTATTGTTGTCACCTGCATTACCACCTCTCAAATCTATGGAGTTTTTGGACACGGTCTTATCCGAACACACTTGCGGTCCCAAAGGGCTCAAACTATCCTCTAAAATCTTGTTGGGTGAATTGCATTCAGCAATGGGACTACTTAGCATTCCGGAGGGTGCGTGCTTCCCGTTCGGCAATGGTTTAGAGTGACCCACTTTATCCTCACTGAGCTGCCTTTCTAATGTGTTATACCGTTCCTCCAAATCTGCGGTAGATGGTATTTTATTTGTGGTTTCTCTGGTTTCTTTAGGGTCTTCCTTTTTCCCGTTTCCTTTGCTAAAACTTTGCTCAAAGGCTTCAAATCTTTCTTCAATTTCCATTGTAGTTGATCTGGTCAGAGTGAGACGTCTCGGATCTTTTCTCTTCTTGCTGGCACTATTCAGCGAGTGTTTTCTATTTATTTGCACAGGTTTCCTCACAATAGGTTCGCTGTGCTGCTTTATGGTCAAGTCTTCTTTGAAATCTTCGCGGTTTTCGCCGGGTATGTTATCATCTCGGACCTGCCCCTCGACAAGCAAGTGTCTTCCTTCGACACTTGCAATTTTTTCTTGAAGCAATGTTGTTGACACTTCATTTGTGGCTTCTGCTATAAATGCAGCCGATGACTTTTCTGAATAGTTTTCTAACAATTCCATGCGCCGATTGTGTTTGCTGTCCTCTTCTGCTGTGTTCTCCTTTTTCTTTACATGTGGTTCACATTCTTTCGTGTTGTCTGTGTTGGCGGCGACTTCAGTGGTATCACCCGGGTTTAGAAGTGGTTCATCCACGTAGGCATTTCGTATGTTGTCCTCCTCGTTCAGTGAATAGAACAGGTCCAGTTTTGTGGGTCGTTCCACACTGTTCACTCGTTCAAAGTACTCGTTTATTACGCCATCATCACTAACGTCGAACTTTTTAGGCGCTCCATCGCCGTCACCGTCGCCACTGCCCAAGGAGTTGGTGGAATCTAAGAATAAAGGTTTCGGCGTTGGCAACGGGCTAATTGTGGAATTGTTGAGAAAAGTGGATATATCGGGCATGGGTGAAAGTTGACTTGTGCTCGTGATGACGGGCAATTCTATTACGTCGGTCTGCACGTGTAAGGGACCTAATTTTGTGGTGGCTAAGTCGCCTGCAATGGGCGAATAGTTGGTTTCAGCCCACTCTAAGTCTTTGACACGCTTGTAGCCAACACGATCACTCTCTGTGGCGCTGTCCTCCTCCTCCTTCACCATTTCCTCATAGAGCTCCGGCTTCTTAAGGCTATCCTCTGGTGAATCTGACGTCATTAGCATGAACGGAATTTCAGCGCTTGAAGGTGCCCAAGATTTCGGTCGTTTACGTTCTGTGCTGGGGGTCTCATGAGACTCACATAACATGTGCAGTTTCTTAGAGGCGGCGTCCTTTTGTTTGCGTGACGATTTAGATTTGCGTTTTGGGCTCCTTTCAATGGAAGAGGAATGTGTTTTATCACCCGCTGAAACTGGGTCATCTTCATCGCAGAGACTTGTGTCTGTGCTGGATTCCTCACCGTCGCTTTCTTCGCTGTACGACGAGGAATCACTTTTGCCAATACGCGACCGTAATTTGTGGGATTTAGTGCCATCTCCACTCTCACGTATCATTGCACGATCGGCTTTTATCTCTTTCCAAGTTAGGCTGTCTCTGCGGCGTTTGCTCAAGTCGGTATCACGCCAGTGCAGCGTCTCTCCACGCCTAAGTTGCTTTTCCGGAGGTTTTGTGTGCAAAATTGTAGGAAGCGAAGGCTTCCTGGCGGGTGGAATAGCGCCAGGTGGTGGCCCGATGCGTTTGCCTTTGTTGGTGAGAATGGCCGAGCGACCTATGAGCAGTTGATTGATGGGCACAGTTTGATTAGGATGGCTGACCGTTGAAGAGGTGCTTTGACGAGCCGTGGAACAGGCAGTGGTCAATATAATGTGCGCCTGCTGTTGCCGTTCGCGCAGCCGGTCATACTGTTTCTTCAGCAGTGAAATGTCCAAAGCGAGACGATCCTTATTCTCCGTGGTTTGCTTATTTGTCGCGCTGTGGCCGTGCGATCCCCGACGACCCCAAGGCAGACCCCACACTGTAGCTACCGCTAGACGTGACTCCTCGTCGGATTCCAGTTCCTCCTCGTCATAGTAAAGTCTGTAAGAGGAATTCATTTAGTTATATGGCTTCAGCAGATGTTTGCTATAAAGGATACTTACTGTAGTCCTTGCTTGTGCCGCAAGGGTGCTATGTTATACAAGTGCTTGTCGCGTAGCTTCTGAATATCCGGTATGGGACCGAGCTGCACAACCTTCTCAATCAGCCCATTCGAGTCTATGAGGTGTCCGTTCAAGAGCTCGCTGGAGAATGAGCCCATTTTGCAGTAGAAATCGTCTGCCGTGCGAGTTTGCAGCACGCGCCTACGAACAAATAAGAGGTGCACAAGGTTAAACTGAGGCAGTCGTTTCGTAAACTTTGCACATTATTCTACAGCTACATAGAACACACACTCCCATATAAACACAGGCATACATACTCCCTTGCATCATCGGATTACATCATCCTTTGGAAGCCTGATGCACATTTTGTGCACAATCTTCCTTATGTCACTCCGATAACCTTGGAAATAATGCACACGAATTCGAGTTCGCCAACAACCCTGACACACATTAATCTAAGTACACACAAAAACCAAATTGCAAAGTAATGTTCTGCCAAAACTCACTCCTCTAACAGGCTCCATAGCACCAGAGCGGTGCGCAGCAGCACATCGCTCCCCTCAATCAGCACCAGATCCCAGACGCGCAGCACACAGGTCATGGGCAGGCAAGTGCAGAACATGGTGAGAAACCATTGCATCGTGAAGACATTTGTGAGCGGAGGTTCGTAGGCATTCTCAATGGGACCTTGTAACTTTAGCAAGTGCTTCGCCAAGCGTGGCAATTTCGTTTGCATCAGCTCACGAAAGACACCCATGTCCGCCTGCAGGCCACCCATGGAGCCGCAAAAGTAGCCAGTCGGCAGCATACCTTCCACCAGGTAAATCATGACCTTAATTGATTCGGATTCCTCTTTATCCATCACTTGCAGAATTAGAGCGCCCAGCATGTTGAAACCCTGCGGCAATCAGAATAAATTCCAGTTAAACACTCTTAATGAGCAGCACGAAGGATGGCTGGAAGGTAGATAGCGGTTGTTTAAGCAACACTTACCTGACAGTAACCAACTTCCGGATTGTAGCGTGCATAACCCAGTAGGATGCGCTTCAATTTAGCCTGATTTGTGGAGCCTGCCGGACCGGTGCATAAATTTGAGCCCGTACGATGAAGGTCCTTAAAGAAGGAAGAGCATAAATACAGGAATAAAATGTGGGAATATGAGAGGAGATGGTTTGGTGGGTGTTACAAAATGAATGAAGACAATAACTGGCATATTTAAGAAACTTTAAAGATAGATCAGAGATAATTTTGGAACATCAAATAACACTAGATTAATGAAGGTGACTAGATACCTGGATATCTCTACCTTATATTATGTCTTTACTTTTCTATTTACTACTAAACTTCCAGGTAAGTACAGTGGAGCGACCAACTTGGCTCCTTGGCACCACAGGTTCTACTTCTATTTCTTCGGAGGTCGGGTAGATTTAAAGCAGACTAAAAGGGAACCTTAAGTGCAGTACAATGGATATATACTCTGTCTGAGTGCTGCGCTTACTAGATTGTTCCGACAACAAAAAAAAAAAGTGCAGTGGAGGCTTAAGACTAGTCTGTCTACATCCCGGCGCTTAGGGACACTCACTTTGCTAGAAGGAAAACCACAATACCTTGAGTAACAAATAGTATGAATCCACGGTTTGGATGTCTGGATGGCTGGTGGTGTCAGTCCGTCTCAACTCCTACATGAATCAAGGAGAGTAATCCGATGGTCTTCTTGTCGATCTTGTAAGTGCCACTATCACTAATCTGAGAACAGGTTTTGGAATCAAAAATTACCTAAAGAAAAACCCCGAGGTATCAGTTCGACAACTGGATGGATCGTATAAAAAATGTGGATATGTCCGAAGAAAGTAAACCTCAGCTGTCTTTATCGGAGAGATTAGGTTGTAAGTCTTTCAATACTAGACATTCCATACATAATTATACTTTCCTAGGTCCTGTTTCAGTGTTTCCGCAATGAAATCCTATTAGACTTGCATGCCAATCCCGCTTGTTTCAGCAGTGCATCTCTAAGCCTTGCGTCTTTCACAAAATTTTTGAATTAAAATTCGACCAAGGTTAGGCTACACTGACTGGCAGTGAAGGCCACACATAGACCTGGAAGGTCCTTTGCGGCGCCAGATGGATAATTATTTAAAAGTTATAGTATATGTATGTCGTTAAACAGAGATATGCTTTTAGCGAATTTTGGGAGCAAAGCTTTTCCTAGTGCTGAGATCTCGTCTAGTCTCTCAAACCAGACGACTATTCGACCAAAGTGAGACTTATGAGGACACCTTCAGTTTTTAAGGAAGAATTATATTGATGTGATAGTAAATTGGGCGATAACACAAATACAGTTCGTCCCCGATATGGAGGATGTATATTCAGATCAGTCGAATTGATAGTTGATCTGGTTATCTTTGATGAAAACTTGAGAGACTGTGAGTAAAAATTCTTCTGTGGGCCAGGATCCTAATTAGCCTCTCCATCTTTAAATAGCTTCCTGGTGTGGGACTCTGTCATAATCTTAAGGACTCTCCTATGCAGTAACTGGTTTGTCTGAAAGCTTAAAGTACTTTTCTTACAGACATAGTCCCAGTACTACCCCAAAGAAATTTGATCGCCATTTGGCAGGTCTGTATACTGTAACTGGTCGAGAAGATGTGAAAGCAAATGGGAACTACTTGAAGTGGAAAGGTAAGATTCTTATTAATAATCCCGCGTAATCCTTCTCTAATTTGAAGAATTAGGGAATTATGGGTTATCTAATATAGTAAATATATGGATACGGTCGTGAGTTGTGAGTCGTGAGTATTAGAGAACCTTGAAGCATATGGTTTACTCACAACTGGGAATACTTTGCATGTGGTCTTAGAAAAAAACGGTATGTTTGAACCTCGAATCATTGGCTCTGAATTTCTGTTAGTTAATTAGTATGACGACTCACGCCCGCTGCAATTTTGGTTCCACTTACTCTGGAGAACTTTGACTTTTTGCTCAGAACTCTCGACCGTCGTTAATATACGACTATTCGGCCCTTACCAGGGTACTTTCGGGTACTTTTTCCACATCCTATTTTAAAAAACGATTCAAATTTCTAAAAATTCCTCCTGACGTCTATGGCATTACATTCTTTTAGCTCACTATTTGTCTATGAGACATTTTTATGTTCACTCACGTAAGTAATGAAATTTTTATTCTATTTTTTTTTTCAACTCCGGATACTACTTCGGTAATTGTAATACATACTACTCAGTTTCTCGGCTTACCTTAACAATCTGTATGCCCAGTTCCTCGTCATCTTCACGCCACTTCTCGCAGAAGCATTTCTCCTCCTCCTGGGCCCAATCGACGTTTTTCGATTTGAGGTACTTATCCGCCAGCGACAGCCACAACTATAAATAAATATTTCCGCTCAATTAAGTTACGTCGAAAGCTGTTAAAATCTGCGTTTGCTCCCCCTCTGCGTTTGTTACCTTGCGTCGAAATTCCGGTGGCATGCCGCCAGGTAACCGTGCCACCAATTTCATGGCATGCAACCATTGATTATAGTCGGATGCGGTATCATCGGACATGGCCGCAGCGGCTGTCGCGTCCTCAATGCTCTTCGAGGTGTCGGCTGGGGAGTAACGTTGCTGATCACGGTGGTTGCTGGCGGTGCTGCTGCTTCTGGAGGCGGCGTGCATACTGGTGCTGAGGGTGTTGGTGTGATTGTTGGTGTGGATGCTGGTGGTGGGTGACGTTTGCATATACGTGGCTTTTGGTGGCGGCGGTGAGAGGCTAAATCGCATCTTCGGCTGAGCGTCGTCTGAAATGTTTGGAAGTGGCAGCCACGAGCGTGGCGACAACGGTGTGGATTAGCGCAACTTGTGGCACACTTTGGGGGCGTATATGTAATGTTATTAATTGACAGTTCGATTAAGACTTACAATATCCGTGCAGTATGCAAACTTTAAAGTATAGTTTTGTTTATTTTTATTTAGCATTTTACACAGGTAAAAAGAAGTTTCGAGAAAAAGAAAAAAAAAGTAAAATACAAATATTTGTTTTAGATAAAACGAAGTACACAATTACAATAAGGAAATCGAGTAGATTGAGTGATGATGCTGCTCTGCGACATGTTGTTGCCGGCACTTCTGTGAGGCCATAAATGGCCCGCAGTGTACAACAACATGTCCGCATTAGTTGCTGATTATTCGAATGACATAGCGAAATGATATGCAATTGGGCATTTTTGAGGAGTTAGTGAAAGAGAAACGAAAGGAAATCATATAAACGAACACGTAGAAGAGAAAAGCATTTAATGTTAAGTCATGCGTACATACTAAGCCAGCAGAGAGAATCACATACCTCATAATTTGTTTTTATGTATATTTATATTAGTATTTCAGTGATGTGTCCTTTGAGAGTGTGTGAGTATGTTGGAGATTCAATTTGTGAAAAGGATGACAAGTGTCGTTGGGCTGTGCGCTATAAAGACATACGTGCCATACAAGAACGACAACAACAACAAGAACACAAACAATAAACATAAACGAGTTTTTATGTGCATTTTCTTTGACCTGTTGATAATAAAGTTATGAGCAGGCATGAACAAAGCGAGGCTCGACTTTTGCTGTGCATCTGACCGTGACATTTGTGTCTTGCTAATGAGCTTATATGTATTTACAGACCAGTTTCCAAAGGACTCGCCTGAATGTCTGAATGCATGCTTTTATTCTGTGTAAAATTTAAAAGAGTTTGCTGCAGGATTCGAAACATTGTGAGGGGAAATTCAGTAGGCAAGGGAACATAAAATATTAGCTACATACTGGTATGTGAGTTGAGCGTGTACCAGGCCGTAAATAGCTTTATTAAATATAAAAATTTAAAATCACTAGTCACACAAATAGGTCTACCAAACGAGTGCTAGAAGAACACAAATATTCATGTTGCTAAAATGAAAAGTTGAATGTTTGCTATCCAAGTCAAGAGAGTAACTATAATTATACCACAATCTTCTAGTTAAGGTGCAGAGTGACATAAAGCAGAAACGGCAGAGACTGAATCCAGTATATTAGCAACAGAAACCACAAAATTTAACGACAGAAAATGTGCGTTTGGCGACAGAACAGAAACAAATGAGTTATTTCTATTCTGTTTCCAAACGCTCATTTTTTGTCTTTAACTCAGCACCTGTAGGCGGATTTATAAGTATCCGGATATAAACACTTAAGTATCCGGATATAAACACTTAAGTATCCGTATATTGGCACGTATTATAAGTATCCGGATATAGACACTTAAGTATACGAAGATAGACACTTAAGTATCCGGATATTGGCATGTATTATAAGTATCCGGATATAGACACTTAAGTATCCGGATATAGACACTTAAGTATATGAATATAGACTCTTAAGTATCCGGATATTGGCACGTATTATAAGTATCCGGAAATAGAAGTAGGCATCCATATCTACGTATCGTGATGAAAAGGACATTTCTAATAATGAATATGAAATATAAAGGAACATTCAAATTATTCGTACATCCAAGGTATTTATGATGCTCTGCTTTTCCTTTTCATTCCCGCTGTTACTTCAACAATTATGTGGTCCCTTTCCTTCATACGCCACTGATATTATAAACCATTAATGGTGCTATCACTTTCTATTATATATGAAGCAATATTATTGCTGTCTCTTTCGCCCTATATAGATTAACATGCTAAAATGACAACGAAAAATGACTTGCGGGCTGTGTTTACTAGAATATAATTAGAATAGAATTAGGATAGGTCGGAGAACCGTCGTAGATGGAGGTATCCAAGCTGTCAGACAATTAATGCCTACTATAAGCCTGGAAGTAGTAGGGGGAAGACAGAGGATTTATAAACGGTAAGTGAAATTAGACCTCTTCAAACTTCTTTGACTCTTTTATGAATCTTAGAAGTCTGTCCAGTGATAAGGAATATACATTGTCCATTCCCAAAACATCTGACCCTAATAAGCGCCTCCTCATTCTGCTAAGGCAGGAGAAAATAATCTGTGCCATCTTGTTATTCCTTCAGACAGGAGACACAGTTCGGCGTCGATGATACCTATGGTCCCCATAGTTAGCCCAACCAATGATCGAAGATGTTCCCATCGTAATGTTAGGAGGAAATATGCAACTGTCCTGTTCGGGCTCTCAAGGAACCACTTGGCCGTTGTGCCGGCAACTGAATCGCGCCTTTGGGTGAATATTATTGACGTGACTCTTGACTCAATTGATGGACCCTGCTAAACTTATACCGATAAATGCTTTGGTCCCATTGGAGTACTTGCGGATGTACAGTTTGCCGGTTCATCAGTTAACTCGTTCCCCCATACACCATAGTGTCCCGGATCCCAAATTAGATCAAGTAAATTCCATCTTGCGGCGGAGTTAAGCTTTGACTCAGATTCTTGGATAAGTTTTGCAGTGGTTAACGCATTTTCTAGGGCCTTCAGTGCAGCCTGACTATCACTGAAGATGCTAATCTGTTTACCGCGCCATTTCTTTTAAATTATCCAGTTCGCTATTTTCAGTGTAGCAAACACTTGATTGGAATATCGATTGGAATAACATTGCCTTATTTCCCATAGCCGTGAAGCGTCGGACAGTTTCATTTTCAGTTTTGGAGCTGTCAGTGAAGCAAGTTTTCGCCAGGCCCTCTGAGTAGACTAATTGAGAATTATCTGCTTCAGTTATAATACTGTTTTTAAGTTTATGAAATTGTTTTTATTAAACAAAACCACCTAGTCAACTAGTTCTGAACTAGTTCTGAACTAGTTCTTTGTAAATAATCCTACTCTAGCGGTTTTCTTGATGTCTCTCAAGCCTTCGACAAGGTTTGACACGATGGCTTGAAGTATTAGCTAAGACGGCTCATTCCGGTGCACCTACATAAGATCATAGCATCTTACCCTGGAAATAGTCTTTTTGTTCAACACGGAAATGAATACTTTGAATTTAAGGAAATCGCCGCCGAAGTCACTCAATGAAGTCTTTTGGACCTATCTTGTTACAGAACACTCGGCCAGAAACTTGATAAACTTGATAAAGTAGCTTAGATGTAGTAAAAATGAAGAAGGGTGTGTTTGGTCAGTTTAACCCTGAGTACATGGGGTCTCATAGTCTCTTTGAAGATTTTCACGTGCCAATGAAAAACATTCATTAAGTTCCTTGTTACTTGGCACAATCCAGTGAAACGAACTATATCTTTAGAATATATTTAAGGTAATTTTTTTTTATCATCGCAAGAGAACTTATTTTTTAAGTAACTATGGACTAGTGGAGAGCCTATTATTATTCTAGCGATAAGATTGTGCTCTCAAATTCAGATTCTGCTTAAGACGTATCCTAAGGCCCAAGATATGGTATCCTAATGCTTTCTCTATTTTGTTGTTATTCGAGGCCAAGATTTGGTCTCTCAAAATTGTCTGTATCTTGTTCCTTGTACTCAAGATATTGTCTCCTACTGCCTTCTGTACCTTGTTGTTCTTCGAGCCCAATATATGGCCTCCTAATGCTTTATGAATCTTGGTCTTCTAACCCAAGATACTTTCTAATGTTTTCTGTATCTTATTCTTCGAACCTAAGATATGGTCTTCTAATGGTTTCTCTATATTGTTGTTCTCCGAACCCCAAATATAGTATCCTAATGTATTCTGTGTCATGTTGTTCTTCGAGCCCAAGATATGGCCTCCTAATGCTTCATGAATCTTGGTCTCCTAACCCACGGCTTCCTAATGCTTTCTGCATCGTTTTCTTCGAACCCAAGATATGGTTCTTAATGCTTTCTGTTTCTTGTTTTTCGAGCCCAAGATACGATCCCCTAATGCTTGCTATATCTTGTTGTTCTTCGAATCCAAGATATGATCTCCTAATACTTTCTGTATCTTGTTGTTCTTCGAGCCCCAAATAAAGTATCCTAATTTCTTTCTGTATCTTGGTGTTCTTCGAGCGCACGATATGGTCTTCTAAAGCTTTCCCTATTTTGTTGTTCTTCGATGCCAAAGTTTGGTCTACTAACGCTCCCTGTATCTTGTTTTTCTCCGAACCCCAAATATAGTATCCTAATGCTTTTTATATTTTATTGGTCTTCAAGCCCAAGGTTTGGTCCCCTGATGCTTTTTGTGCTTTGTTCTTTGAACAGAAGATAATATCTCCTTCTGCATTCTGTATGCTGTTGTTCTTCGACGCCACGATATGGTCTCTTAATGCTTTCTGTGTCTTGTTCTTCGAGCCCAAGATATGGCCTCCTAATACTTTATGAATCTTAGTCTTCGAACTCAAGATATAGTCTTCTAATGGTTTTTGTATTTTGTTCTTTGAAGACTGTATGTTGTTTTTCTTCGACCCCACGATATGGTCTCCTAATGCTTCCAGTATCTTGTTGTTCCTCGTGTGGAAGGTCTTAGTTCATAGTACCCATGGTTTCAAATCCCTTTGTATACGCAGAGAACTATAAAGTTAGACAATAATTATAAGAACAAATTTTGGCCAGAGGTTTATCTTCAGAATTGGTTTGATTAAGGATGCTTGCCACAAATTACACGCTTGTTACTAGCTCTGCCACAACGAGATGGGGCACAAAACAAAAGTTGCCATAAAGTTTGCTTGGTTGTTAACCGCATAACAAGCGAAAATTGCTCTATTTAAAATGCCAACGCACTTCGGGGAACTATTAACGAAGCGTGTATGTAAACACGCCAAACTAAGCAAGGATGCGGAAGAGCAAACAAAGCTGCCGGGTAAATATCACACAAGGAAATGATGCTGAAATGTCACGAGGAGGGGGCGTGGGCGGTGTTGTGAATTGGAGTGCACTGAGGAGTAAGGAACTGCAGGCTGCATTGTTACATGCCACTTGCTTGCATACGAGTACAAACACGCCCACTCTGTCTTCCATTGTTTGCTGGCACTACCGAGCGAGACTATTGAAGCGAAGAAAGTGGCAAAAGTGAAAACTGCTGAGAGCAGCGAAATGACTTTTCAGCTTTGCTACTCGTATCTTAGAAATTGGTATAATAAAAGGGTACGCCATTCCGTGGTGATTGGAAAAATGTACAACTGAGCTGGTGCTGGGGCTGATGCTGCTGCTGCTGTTGACTGTTGACTGTTGCCTGCTTGTCTGTCCTCCAGTGGAGCAGTGTATAAATAGCATGGGTGTAATTTCAGCAGGCATCTTTTAAATTGAGAAATAAAAGAAAAGAGGAAATAAGCTGCTGTGAAATGTGCGCCCAGTGACCTTCATGGTGTCTCTACGCACATATTGCCGGACATAGCATGACACGCACATTTTAAATGAGCTGTCAAGTGAATGAATCCTCTTCACCAGGGTCAGATTATTTTTAGTCACTAGTCAGTAATATACAAACAAGACTAAGAGAGGACACAACTTCATCATCATCATCATCAGAGGCATCTGCATTGCCACTCGTCCACGGACCTTGACTTCTATTGTACCTTCTAAGCACGGTAAATAATCTCCACCCAATTTCTTGCACTGCCAATTTATATGCGAGAGTGTACATCCTTATTTATTATACACGACCTACGTTTGGGGAATCGTCCACATCGTGCTCATGACATTTAAGTAAAGCAAAGAAAAAGTATGAAGAAAAATGCCAAGGCAGTCGGTATCCTGCTGCCAATTTAAATTATTATCCTGCGGACATAAACATTTGTGTACGCGTAGCATCTGCCAAGGAAAACTTGCCTGCAGGATGACTGCCACAAGCAGACTTGCCGACGCTTAACGCGGGAACAATTGCAAAAATTCTGAAATTGATGCCCCACGGCGGCGCGTAATCCCCAAGGAGGGTTTGCGCTTAAGTGGAGGCAGTTGCATGGATACGTTAGGTGCGAGTACATTTGCTGCTGTTTTGCATCGAGTATTTGCCACTTGTACACAGTTTTTATCGCTGTTGTTGTCTTCCTCACTGACATTTTCTTTGAGTCGTCGCCTGCCTAACTACCAATGATTTGATTACGAAGAAAAACTTGAGACCGCGTAAACCCTCTCACTCAAACGCTTATAGCAAACTTTTCCGCCAGGATACGCCGCGTCAGAGCAACTGTTTCGAAGTTTGTTCAACAAATGCCTCTGTGTGTATGAGGGGGTAACAATAAAAGATGGTTATTGAGTTAGGCCAAGTACACAAACTCACAGTAAGCCTAATCAGCTTAGCTTGTTACTGAATTATACGCAATTCGCGCTGTAAGGGAGCGCGCGTCTCCTGGGTGCGAATGCGGCAAATAGAAGTTAAGTAATGTGTAAGAATGACTGGAAAATTAGCATCTTTTATTTGCATAAATAAGCATATGATTCCGTAAGAAAAGGATACTCTGAATCACACTTGACATAGGTTCACTTCGTCAAAGACACTCATGTTAGCTTGCACTTATTTCTGTGTTATCTTTCGACACTTGCCAGCTAAACAGGAGCAGGATATTGCTTCCTATTTAGCATGATATTCCTTGTGGGCCTAATGGAACCACATTTGCTTAGTTTAAACAAAAATTATACGTGTTTTCCCAGTGCTGTTTCGTCTTCCTATTTAATATTTGCTTAAGGACTTTTTGCGTGCGTGACTCTGCCGTTGGTTAACTAAACTTTTGATAGACTCTCTGGTTGCGGAATGTGATTTTCTCCTGAGTGGTATTTTCGCTTGATTTGGTGTGTTTTCATTGGGTGTGGGCAAAAGCAATTTCCACACGTGTCTGCCTGATTGCCTGACTGGCTTATGTTAGCGCGGCGCATATCCTTGACATCCTTAACGATGATGCGGCAGCTGCTCTATGCTTATGCAATAATTTTTGTTTCTCCTCTGGCCATTTGCGTTGTTGTTTCGTTTATATTTCATTTCATTTTTTTATGTGCGTCGTTTTGTGGGGCCATGATCATAAATGTTAGGAGGCGTGTCTCCCCTGTGTTTGGATGTGACTGTGTGTGAGTCTGTGAGTGTGTTTGGAAGGACACTTGCAGAAATTAGTTTTATAGCAAGTACAAACATGCGTAGGCATTCTTACGGGCAGAGCCATCGGTCGCAGTCAGCGTGTGGAGTGTTAAAAATTTATTACCTATAATAAGAATTTTATATCCTTATAAGAGTAGAGCAAAATATAAGTGTGAGTGTAGGGGCTCAACAAGGTTTCAGTGCTTGCTTCATAGGCAAACACTTCATTAGAAATTTAATTGCACATGTGCTTATTTAGGTTTTAATAACTCTGTAGAACTGGCGTAACTCAAATATAACAACAGGACTCTAATATATACACTCCGCAGGATATTCCAATGGCTACGCACAGTGTAGGTCATTGCAGTTATGGCAGGACTCTTAACATATATACTCCGCAGGAGTACACAGGTACAGTGTAGGCCAATACAGTGATGGGCATCAGATGTATTTTAGACAAGACTACAACAACAATAAACATTAACAACAACTTCAACAATCTGCAAACACTCAATCAGAAATGTAAGACAAAAACCATGTAAAGGAGTTCATAGTCGGTCGTAACGACTCTTACGAATACACTACACAATAATTTAGTACTCATTCTCGCACACCGTTGAAGACATAATTAATTCTACTGTAGGCCAGCTTCGGTTAGTTTAGGGTGGCTCTAAAAGGAAGCCCATTTAGGCCAAGAATTAGCCCGTTGTAGTACCACAGAGACATGGGTTTCTTAAACTGAAACACACCCCGGGGACTGAACGGGGAAACAGTGCGATTCTCTGATGAAGCGAGCGATCTTACTGTAGGATGTCCTCCGCTTCGTCCATCGACTCGCAGCTGCATCATTCATTCAGTCATTGGAGGGTAGGTTAAGCCTCTGGGCATGTCTGCTAATGACACAATGGCCTGACAGGACAGCAAATCCACTGTATGATAGCCTCCGCCTCGTCCATCGACTCGCAGCTGCATCATTCATTCAGTCATTGGAGGGTAGGTTAAGCCTCTGGGCATGTCTGCTAATGACACAATGGCCTCACACAACAGCAACTGTTGTGACAAGAGAGCCGCGTCTCAGCTGCAGTAATTGGGTTACTCTATTCGGGCTCAGCGAGGTCCAGGTTTCTCTGGAGATCCTGCAGTTCTGTTCCTCAGACTAGAGCCTGTTAGCTACATGCCTGTATACCTGCCTGATAAGAAGCTTTACAGAAGAGAGTGGCACACTCACATTTTGTGATGTTTCTTGTTGTGTGGTGCCCCTTCTCGCCAGTTGGTCTGCCTCACAATTGCCAACACTACGTCTGAACCCCGATTCGCTCTGAGAGGGTCTTTAGAGCAGACCGGCACATTACCACAAGCTTAGAAGGAGTGCAGACCTCAGAAACAGACTTTATAGATGCTTGGCCATGAGAGAATATATGAATATCGGAGCTATTGGTGACGTTGTCTGTCAACAGTCGTTGGGCCGCTATCAGAATCGTCATGACCTCCGCCCGGAACACGCCTTAGTGGTCCGGCAGGCGGAAAGAGAGATTAATCCCCAGATTGTCGCAGTACACACCACAGCCCACTCTGTCGTTCAGTGTCGAGCCGTCAGTGAATATTTCTGTTGTGTTGGGAATGGAGAGGTGGCCTTCAGACCATTCATCTCTGCCAGGAATGGAGAGGTGGCCTTCAGACCATTCATCTCTGCCAGGAATGGAGAGGTGGCCTTCAGACCATTCATCTTTGCCAGGAATGTGTACGGTGAACTTGTGTTCAAAGCGTGGTGGGTGGGCATAGTCAATGCCTTCCGGGTTGAGAGGATCATGCAAGAGATTGTTGGCATGACCCAAGTCGGTCCTGGACCATTTGCTGACAGCGTTCTGCCATAACTCAGCAAGGTTCGCAGACTGCCTTCATAAGAGATGCGAAGGGATACAGTTGAGGATTGTGAATAGCGCTTTCGTGGGAGTTGCACAGATAGCCCCAATGACTAGAATGGAGGAGACTCTACTCACCTTTTTGAGAGGTTTCTGGTTAGTCAGGCCATTAACTGCTGTCCACCATACTACTGGTTGGTTGGTTTCAGTGGCTAATCCAAGTCAGTCCTCACATGGATCACAATTATCGCCTTAGCGGCGTTTTGACTCCACGACCGCCTCATGCAGCCCGAAAATTATAAAGGGTTTTTCGCGCTCAACACCTCTTTTGCTGAAGTAAATGGCACTGTAAGCTCTCCGAGCTCGCTCCACTATTTTAACAATCTACAATAGTTCGGAGTCGAGCATCAGCCCTAGGTACTTGACCTGACTACTTGGAGTGAGTGTAATGCAGCCCAGCTATTTTGTACCTCCTTGTAAATTGGACGAGCTTACTCTTGCTAGCATTGGCCCTCATACCACAAGTCGCACTCCATGAGGAGAGCATGTCTTCATTCTCTCAAGGAGATATGGTCTAAGATATAATAGTAATAGAAATAAAATTAAGTGCTTGTATGTGAAGAAACCCATAATCCTAGAGATGTGCCATAAATGCTCTGTACAAGGATGCCGTCGCTTCCCTAACTTCTTATATAAAATTGTCTCTCATAATTTTAACTATTGCAGTGACAGTTCCTGATCCACAATACCCTCAACACAACTTTCTGAACAAATTCATAAACACCATTTGGAACTTTAAGGAGAATTAAAGCATATGTCCAAAAGGAGACTACCGTCTAGAGGCTTTCTCTGACACTCAGCACACTCAACAGGAAAAGGAACGTGACTACTAGCATCTCTTCCCAACTTGAACTTGTGCTTGTATACCTGCTAAGGATAAATTATCTGCTTAAAGCAAAATTCATCCAGAATAGCTGAAGCACCCTCGAGCTCCAAATGAACTTAACTGCAATTTACGGTCGCACATACGACACGTCTATTAGTGTACTGGCTCCGTGACTTTCAAGAAATTAATGAAATAAAAATTTGCTTCTATTTTTAGTGCTCGCATACAAGGAGCTGGTGAAATAAAAGCGTCTGAAGTGGCGTAGTCGTCAGCAGAATATGCCAAAAAGTCAATTTTAATCAAGCCAAGTTACGAGCCAGTCAAGCGCATGACACAAATTGGGTACAATTACCTTTGGATGTAGTTAAAGGATAACGACCTAAAGCAGCGCAACTGATGCTGTGCAAATTAAAATCTAAAGAAGCAAAACAAAAAAAAAAAATAGACAAAAAAAAGGGGATTGGGAATGAGATGAGATTTCACGCAGAGCGAGACACAAACGAAACAAGTACTAAACTGGTGTATACGATTTGTAAAGGAGCTACTTTGCGAATTTAAGCGGATTAGTTTAAACTACATATTTCTAAGCATACTTTTGGGTAAATAGGGGAATACCAATCCCTGTGATCAGTACTTCCAATTGTACATAAAAATAGGAATAACAGCTTCTTCCGAAGGATATTCCTATTTTTTTGTCAAAAGCAAAAAACAAATTAAAGAAAGGAAACAAAAAATAGTTTTTGAAATAGGTGTGAAACGGGTGCTTCAAAGTTTATCTTTTGAATCCTTCGAATATGTCCTTCAGTGTGCTATATAGATAGTTTTAGATATAGTTTTGGTCATAATTTGTTCAAATAAAATGGGTTCAGGATATACGCGTATTAAATGTGAGTTTGTTTGCTTTAACAATTAATCTTGAATACCCTGCCAACAAAATACGGTTGTGATATATTTAATACTACCATGATGCCGATCTCCGGGGTCTGGTGGTAAGCATGCTATACTCACATTTGGAGGGTCGTGCGTTTCTTGCCGGGCATGCTTTCAAAAATGCTTCTTTCTAAATATTGAAACATAAATGATTGCATACTTTTAGGATCCCGTTTACAGCTTGAGAATAAATGCAGTTCACTACGTGAGAGGTGTATATAAGTCAAGACACAATCTATCTGAAAAAAGCCTACTCAAGAACCCTCTTTCGAAGTGTAGATAAGATTCGAGAATGTTCCAGAAACTTATTTTATTGTGTAGATAATATCCGAGAGATAAGATTCGATAAGTGTAGATAAGATTCGAGAATGTTCCAGAAACTTCTTTTATAGTGTACATAATATCCGAGAGATAAGATTCGATAAGTGTAGATAAGATTTGAGAATGTTCCAGAAACATCTTTTATAGTGTACATAATATCCGAGAGATAAGATTCGATAAGTGTAGATAAGATGCGAGAATGTTCCAGAAACTTCTTTTATAGTGTAGGGAATATTGTAGAATTTTCTACTTCAACCATAAGAAAGGTATATAAGCCACAACACAATTAAAGTAGAGAGGCAGGTGAGCACAAATCGTAACAGTATGTACATCGTGCATTTCATTTATAGCAGTTACAGTATTAAGAAGTATTAAAGTAATTAAATGAATTATTAAATAAAGTGCAATGTAATAAAGTAAACTTTAAGCCTAATATTAATTGTGTAAATAGCAATAATTAAATAAAGTTAATTATTTTAATTTAACCAGCGGCAGTTTGATTACTACAGAATCCAGTGGTAGGAATCCGGTTATGGAGAATTAGAGTAAATTGTCAGGAGGACAATTTCGTAACAGAATAAATGATTAAGAGGGCAATTTCGTAACAATATTTTACTCTTCGAGTCGAAGGCTTAGTTGCTAGTACTCATTCCCTCAACCACTTGCAGACCTAATGAATTATGGTGCGAGGTATAATATAATATATAATATTTATATTTATATTTATAATAATAATACTTGGATAATAAAACTAATTGCAACCGAGGCATCCCCAAAAGTATGCAACATTTTTGTCTCGAATTTTATTTATAATTTTTGAGATGTATCTTTAAATGTTTCAATTTTTCACCATAAACTGTGCAAGAATAAATAAAGTTTGCATTTTAGAACTCGGAAAATTTAAAACTTTCGTTTAAATCAAACCGCAATTAAATCTCTCCACGCGTTTTGTCGCTACACTACTTAAAATTTTGGTTATAATTAAATTTCCCACCGTGATCTGTATTAAGTTTCGCTTTTAATGGCTCTTAAACCCCCATGGAATTGATTGCATTTTGTAAAATTACCAATTCTGAAAATTAATGAAAATACATAAATTGATTCTATTTTTGTATCCTCTCCGAATGACGTCCAAAAAGTGTGCGCTACGCTTGGCTGAACTTTAACCTACGCAAAAGAGAAACGTCAAAGTTCATTAAGATAATGATTAAGCAGAATATTTCACCTGCACAGCTAGTATGAACTTTAAAATTAAATTCCCTGTGACAGTATAGTGAAGTTCATGGAAGAGCTCACTCATTGACACTCACACATGTACACCACATGAGCACACACTCACACAAACCCACACAGATATGTGTGTTTTTATGTTTTCTAATGGACTGTGTAAATATGCATTTCATGTACGTTTTTCTTTACATGCTCGAAACCCACACGGAAAATTGCGGAGTAATCAATTATGAAGATGAAATGGAATAATTTCAGTTAACAATGGGAGGGAAATTCAGGGAAGAATAGAACGTATGATGGCCCCCTCTTATGCCACGACATAAGCGCAGTTTAGAACATATTTAATATGTAGTTCGGATTACTTGGTTTTTAATAATTGAAAGTAATGAGTGTAAATTATATATATATTCTTTTATAGAATGTGGATCTGTCATACAAGGTGCATTTCACAGTGAAGAGGACTTTCTATAAATAGGTATTACTATTGGCAAGCTAACTCTCAACCACTCTCCGCATTCGCCTGATTTGGCACTATGCGACTTTTATCTTTAAAAATGCATTTACCGATGAAAGGAAAGCATTTTGTGGACGTAGAAGCCATTGCAAAGGCTTGCGCCGACATGCTGAAGGATCCGAAGATGTAAAACACACATTCGACATTGTTTTAGACTATCCAATTCGTTATATTGAGCCAGAAGAGAAGTATTTTGAATGAAGCATATCATTTTTCCCAGCGTTTTGTGGACGTAGAAGCCATTCAACACTCTTGTACCGACATGCTGAAGGACATTCTAGCCTACGATTTAAGACACTCAATCTGCTCTTAGATCGTTCAAATTGAGTTTGAAGGGAACTATTTTGAAGTTGAGTTCTATAGTTCCTGTTTACTTTGGAAGGCATCTTGTATATAATTTAATAAATAAATATATAATTAAAAGTAGGTGGGTAGGAGTGGCCGCCTAGTTTGCCAAATGCATACTTGAGCACACCTAAGGCCCATTGTGATCGTACGGTGTGGCGCCGTTCAAGCACTGACTGAAAAGTTCTCTTACTTGGGATGGTGATAGTCAGCGTAAGGACTGGGCCGGGAAAGGCACGACTCCCCCATTATGTTGCAGGAGACCTTCCTGATAGTATGATGAACCTTGCTAAGTTCCTAATATTAAAGGATGACAGCTCTGTCAGACTTGTAAGAAATGTTGTACCAAAGGTGCGATTTCTTCTTCCGACCAAGGGTGGGCAGTGACATGAGAGGTGGAGAATCGTCTCATCCTCCTCGTCGCAACCTCAGAATTAAACAAAAAAGTAACTGTCACAAAAACCATGCATTTAATACTGGAAACGAATCTTATTTAGATTAGGTTAAGTTAAGTTTTCGTGGGAGTCAGTCTTCTGACCAACTCACTCAGACCAGTATGGGCCCATTGCGATACCACCGCCTAAAACAGTACCGCTACTTTTAGTCGTCAAACTATTGTGAAGGCCCAATAAAGCGCAGGATTGGTTTGACCCTCCCGCCGGACACTTCCGTAAGAGAGCTGAAAGCGTGTTTGCCTAAAGAGCCCGCTCTGCTTCGGGCTAGAGCCTTTTCTTCTATACGAGTATATATAAAAATGGAAGTTTCTATGTCTGTCCTTTATAGAATCGTAAACTATGCATTTGATCATGTGATAATCTTCAGCAAAGTTGTTGTGCATGAGCCCACGGAGGTTTCTCAGTTGGTACCGGTCCAATTGGACAAAGGGGCGTGGTAACTCCCATACAAATCACAAATTAAAAATCCATTATTTCTGCTCTGGTTAACAGTATGTGAACAATATTTGGTATATAGGTTTAGTGTACATATTCTAACTGGTGCTGCAAATATGGGCGGGATTGGACAAAGGGGAGTGGTACCTCCCATACAAATCAAAATGAATTGAATATTTGTATAATGTCTTTCCTTCAATTTTATTTATTTAAACTACTCATCCGATTTCAAAAATTCTTCGACCAGCTGAATGCTACCCCCCTACAATTCAGGGGTAACGAAGCGCACCGGGTCAGCTAGTTTTTAATAAATGAGGCGTAAAAGATTAAAATCCATTGAAACTATAACTTCAGTTTCCTCATCAATAACGTCGTTTATTAAAATTGATCAAAAATGAAAGTACACGATACAAATGTTGGTCAAGGCGCATTTTGTCTAACGACAAATCAAGGACATGAGACAAACTTAACACAAATCAAGAAAAAAGAATAAACAAATCAAGGATTTCTTTAAGGAACATCAAAAAAACACATTCAGTAAACATATTCGTTCCATAAAAAGGCATGGCATTAAATAAAATACATGGTCATAGATGTTGACTCTAACTTAGGTTAGCTTAGAGTGGCAGCCTTCTTCGGGAAAGCTGACTTAAGCACTTAAAGGCTCATTGAGATACAATTGACTCTAACGTATGTGGAAAATAAAACAAATTTTCAAGAATATAAAATGGAGCTAGCAACACCGTTGCATAAATAAGAAAACAAATATTTGGGAAACACAATTCAAAAGGATAAATAAGAAAATCAAAATTATAAAGAAGCAACTCTCAAGGATAAGCTTCATTTTGAGTGGAGATACATGCTCACCCGATGAGGACTTTGCAGTTTTCTCAAAAGCTCCTTTTACAATAAACATGTTCAACACAGAGTTTAAGACATGGCAATACATTTTAAAACATTTTACGTCATATATTTTTAGAGCCTACAGCAACAAAGCGTCCTTATTCCTATTGCCTCGGTAGACATGCGGGTCCCATTTGGAAACGAACATTTCCTCAATTCATTTTGTCAGTTATTACTACAATTTGCAACAATCAATTTAACGTAACTACGGTAACGCAGAAGGTGCTCAATTTCAGGTGAACAAGTTCACTGGATACCGTCATTTGGTGCCTGAACAACAGGAATTTATTTGAGTTGTTCTACGTAAAGCAACAACAAAACACGTTCGCCAAGAATGATTTCTTTATACCTTCACTCGAAACTTATGATTGAGTGCTTGCCACATTGGGCGAAACTTCAGCTTCACTTTTCTATGAAACCATTCGAAAAGGTAAATTGCCCCACCTATCATTGGCAACTTTCCTCACAGATTTATCATGCGGAATTGGTTGGGAATGGGGGGCGAGGCCTTGTACATCGAAAGTGTAAAAACATAAATTCTTCTTATTCTCGACCACATTCAGCGCCATATAGTGGGTTGAGCTAAGCTATTCATAATATAAAGAGGGAGCCATAACTAAGTTTATATACCTCCCTAAAATCTGACAGCCATGCTGCTAGTGGTATTCTTGAAATTATAGTAGTATAGTTACTAATAATTATATATTTCTTTAAGTAAAAAATACAATATATAAATTTACATATAGTGCAGGGAATAATGTCATTTCAAATTGTGCAAGATGGATTCCAAAGTAAACAGGAATTTTAGGAACAAAAATACGTTTTCCTATTGTAAAACCTATTTATTTTGTTCAAAATAGACCCCTTCCGACTCAATACAGCGATTTGCATGGTCTAAAAGTATGTCGAATGATTATGTTAGATCTTCAGGTAGGATGTCCTTCAGGATGTCGGTACAAACCTTCTGAATGGCTTCTACGTCCACAAAACGCTGGGAGAATCGATCTATTTCATTTAAAATCGTTCCCTTTTGGCTCAATACGGCGATTTGTACGGTCTAAAAGAACGTCGAATGTGTATTTTAGATCGTCGGATTCTTTAGGATGTCGGTACAAGCCTTTTTAATGACTTCTACGTCCGCAAAACGATCAGTAAATGCATTTTTCCGAAAAGGTAAAAGTCGCTCTGTCCCAAATCAGGCGAATATGGGGCGAATGCCAATAGATGGGCTAATTAGAAATACCTATTTGTGAAGCCCTGTTGACATTGGAATGTGCCCTCTACAAATAAAACTACAACTACATTTGCCAGAACAACAACATCAAGAACAGCCCAATGCTAAAGAATCCACCGAAAGTTGCATAAGGCGTATTCTATTCCACTCCATCGAGGATAGGACAGACTTTTGTATGGAAAAAGTTATCGAGTAAATTATGCTCAGATGAAACGAGCGAGTTTTTCTATCCTCGATAGAAAGTGTTTCCAAATTGAAAATTGCTTGAAAACCAACGAGATTAAAAATTACCCATGAAAATTTCCCTGGAATTTTTTTATTTTTCCGTGCTTTTTTTGAAACAGTGCTGCCAAGTATACCACTTGCTGTTTTATTCGCACTACTTGATACGAGCTCGATACAAGATACGAATCCAATACGCCTGTAGATAGATTGATCTTTGCAGACTCGATACGAGCTCGATACAAGATACGAATCGAAGACGCCTGTAGATAGATTGATCTTTGCTGACTTCCTGCACGGTTTTGATGGAATCTGCGGTGATCACGGAGGTCGGATTACCAATATGTTGCTCATCATCATTTATGTCCTCACGATCGTTTTTAAACCGCTTATACCACTCATAAACTCTGCCAAGGGATAAACAATCAACACCATAACGTGGGTTCATCAATTGGAACGTTTCGGTTTAAGTTTTACCAAGTTTAAAACAGAACTGGATCTTATTTCTTTGTTCGATGCTCATTTTTGTACAGATGAAACTTCAGAGGCAATAAGTAAGCTTCTATTAGTCCAAATGTCATGAAGTTTTGATCGTCAATCAGTGAGGGATCTGACGCATGTAACAATATTTGACCTCATCTAACTATTTTTTTAAAGTCCTGTTTACTTTGTCCTGCTCCTTGTAGAACTAAAGCTACCATTGACAGAACAATGATAACAAGAACAACCAAACAAACGCCTTATTGTAATTTAGGAATATAAAATCTATTCTTTTATTTCGGATATTCGAATCTTCATTTATACTAATGACTTCCAAGGGAAACACACTCTTCTAAGACATTCTCTGCTGAAACATGGTCTTCTGAAACATGCTCTTCTGAAACACAGTCTTCTGAAACACAGTGTTTTGAAACACACTCTTCTGAAACACACTCTTCTGAAACATGTTCTTCTGAGACATGCTCTTCTGAAACAAGGCCTTCTGAAACATGTGCATCTGAAACACACTCTTCTGAAACATGCTCTTCTGAGACATGCTCTTCTGAAACACACTCTTCTGAAACACAGTATTCTGAAACATGCTCTTCTGAGACACACTCTTCTGAAACAAGGCCTTCTGAAACATGCTCTTCTGAGGCAGACACTTCTGAGACACACTTTTCTGAAACATGCTCTTCTGAAACAAGGCCTTCTGAAACAAGCTCTTCTGAGACGCACTCTTCTGAGACACACTCTTCTGCAACAAGGCCTTCTGAAGCATGCTCTTCTGAGACGCACTCTTCTGAAACACACTCTTCTGAAACGTGCTATTCTGAAACAAGGCCTTCTGAAGCATGCTCTTCTGAGACGCACTCTTCTGAAACGTGCTATTCTGAAACAAAGCCTTCTGAAACATGCTCTTCTGAGACAAGCTCTTCTGAAACATGTTCTTCTGAAACACACTCTTCTGAAAAATGCTCTTCTATAACATGCTCTTCTGAAACAGTCTCCTCTTAGCCACTCTCTTCTGAAACACTCTCTTCTGAAACACACTCTTCTGAAACGTGCTCTTCTGAAACAAGGCCTTCTGAAACATGCCCTTTTGAGACGCACTCTTCTGAAACACACTCTTCTGAAACGTGCTATTCTGAAACAAGGCCTTCTGAAGCATGCTCTTCTGAGACGCACTCTTCTGAAACACACTCTTCTGAAACGTGCTATTCTGAAACAAGGCCTTCTGAAACAGTCTCTTCTTAGACACACTCTTCTGAGACACACTCTTCTGAAACACACTCTTCTGAAACGTGCTATTCTGAAACAAGGCCTTCTGAAACATGCTCTTCTGAGGCGCACTCTTCTGAGACGCACTCTTCTGAAACATGCTCTTCTGAAACAAGGCCTTCTGAAACATACGCTTCTGAGACGCACTCTTCTGAAACATGCTATTCTGAAACAAGGCCTTTGGAAACATGCTCTTCTGAGGCAGACTCTTCTGAGACACACTCTTCTAAAACACACTCTTCTGAAATACACTCTTCTGAAACTTGTTCTTCTGAAACAGTCTCTTCTTAGACACACTCTTCTGAAACATGTTCCTCTGAAATACAAGCTTCTGAAACATGCTCTTCTATAACAGGTTATTCTGAAACAGTCTCTTCTTAGACACACTCTTCTGAAACATGCTCTTCTGGAACATCCTGTTCTGAAACCTTTTTATGTTAATTTGCAACCCAATAAAGGTAGGACGAAATATAAATGTTCCTTTCGGTCTAAGAGGCCCCCTGAGAGCACTTCTAGATATCTGACGTTCCTACTGGGAATATATTCATAGATACGTAGACTATGTGCTAGGTGCATGTCCATGTTGTATGTGCAATATGTGTATAAAGCAACTGTAACTGTCAAACACACTCGCACACAGAGCCACACAAAACAAAAACAAAGTCCATAAATAGTGCAGGCGCAAGTGGACGAGCTCCGGGGAGAGTACGAGTAAATTGAAACTTTAGTGTTTGGTGTGGATACACAACGAGTGCCTGCATAATGTGCTGGGAATGCGGCATTGAAAAGGTTTATTAGAACAATAACAAAGGCAATAACAACAATGACCATAACAACAGCGACTAGAACAAATACAACAAAAACAACAACTACAACAACTAGAAGAATATGCGTAAGTACTCTTGGCATGCAACAGTTGTGTGCAAAATAATGTCGGGAGATGTGAGCGATTGTGTACTTGTATTGTGTTTAATGTTGAGAAGCAAATATAAACGTCTATAGAAAAGAGAGTAGTGTGTGTAGAGGGGTGTTGGGGGGAGGCAGAGGAAAGTAACAGTTGTGTAGGTGATAAAAGTTATGTGGGTAGAAAATGTACTACAATATATTTAAATTAGCATGTTCACACATAAAATCGCAACGGTACAAATCACGGAAATGAGAGCTCGTAAAAATAAGCGAAAATCATTTATGAGAATTGTGGTGATTTCGAGCAATACAGAATGAGGAGGGAAGAGAGATGTAGAAGAAGAGGAGTGCACACACTGTGTTGTTGTGTAGCTGGGATGCGGCCGGTATTGCGAAAGTTGGTAGACAACCAAATCGGGTAATTTATTGATCGATTGTGGTGAACTTGAGTATTCCTGTATACTGCTGAGAAGTTAGAAGCAAGGGAAGTAAAAGGTAGAGTAAAAGTAAGGGATATAGGGAAGTAGTGAAGATAGATAGGAAAGTAAGGAAAGTGGAACCAAGGGAAGTAGGAAAGTTAGAAGTAAGGAAGTAGGGAAGTAGGGAAACTAGAAGGAGGGGAAGTTTGGAAGTTAGAAGCAAGGGAATTAGAGAAGTAGGTAAGTTAGAAGTAAAGAAGGAGGGAAGTTAGGAGCAATGGAACTAGCGAAGTTAGCAGCAGGAAAGTAGGGAGTTAGAAATAAGGGAAGTAAGGAATTTTGAACCAAAACAGGTAAGGAAATTAGAAATAAGAGAAGTAGGGAAGTTAGAAGCAAGGGAAGTAGCGAGTTAGCAACAAAGGAAGTAAGGAAGTTTGACGCATGGGAAGTAGGGAAGTTAGAAGCAAGGGAAGTTAGGAAGTAAGAAAGTTAGAAGTAATGAAGTAGGGAAGCAGGGAAATAAGAAGCAAGGGAAGTAGGAAAGTTTGAATCAAGGGAAGAAGGGAAGGTGGAACCAAGGGAAGTAGGGAAGGTGGAACCAAGGGAAGTAACGAAGTTAGAAGTAATAGAATTGGGGAAGTAGGGAAGTTAGAAGTAAGGAGGAAGGGAAGTTAGCAGCAAAGGAAGTAGGGAAGTTAGAAGTAAGGGAATAAGGGAAGCTAGTAACAAAACAAATACAAAGTTAGAAGGAAGGGAAGTTAGCCAGTTACAAGCAAGGGAATTATGGAAGTTAGCAGCAAAAGAAGTAGGAAGTTGGGGGCGTTAGAAGCAAGGTAGGGGACTTAGAAGCAAAAGAAGGAGGGAAGTGGGGAACATCTAAATAAGGAAGGAGAGAAGGTAGAAGCAAGGGAAATGGGGAAGTTAGGCGCAAGGGAAGTAGGGTAGTTAGAAACAAAGAGATATTCAGTGTATATCAAGGAGTTAATCATTGCACCAATTGATTGTATAGAGAGGAGTTAGTCGTTGCACTAATTGATTGATATAAAATTCAGCAATTGACCAAAATAGTCTTTGTTTTAATTTTGTGAATCAGGTGTAAAGCTAAATTAGGGTTCATCAAAGGGGTAATTTTTTCACTCAACTTTTCAGTGAAGATAACAATAGACAAAAAGAGGTATCAAATCGCTCTTGAGTGAAAGTTTTGAGTGAAAGTTTTTATTTATAGTTGGCAGTAAGTTTGAGTATAGAGTAATGAAATGTCACTCATTTTTTCGACATAGAAGAGATCGGTCGGGGGTAGTAACCAGAGTTGCGCTGCGATATGAAAATGAGAGCTATTGAGTAATTAGTGTTATTAGGAGCGCCTCCATGCAAAAAGTTTGTTGTTCGAGATTGTGACTCTTATTTCTTTACTCTATGATTTGAAGCACTATTGTTGAATTGAGAATTTGCCACCAAACATAACACAAAACTTTCACTCAAAAGCGATTTGATACTTCTTTTTATCTTATATTATTCTATTCACTAAAGAGCCCCGTTTTTAACTTTCACACTTGATTCACAATTCACTTGATTGTGTAGTATTTTGATCGGTTTGATACCTATTTTTTTTATCTACCCTTTGTGGCTTCACTGAAGAACCCCATTTTTGGCCTGGATTTGATACACGGGTTGGAATGGCCACCTAAGTAAGTGAGTAAGTCTTCATAAGAACAAGTGAAAACTCTCAAAGGGGAACTTCATATTATCCATGGTGGAAATACTTTACATGGTGATGTGGTATCTTCAGAAAGCCTCAAACTGGTACTTTGTTCTGAGAAAAATTCAAAGGCACGGCAGTAACCAGCGATGGGAGTTCGTCTTTAACCCAATCACAATATCCCTTAGGCAGCTCTTGAATTTTCCCATGTTCGATTCTAACTCTAAGGCAGGCGGGTGGTAACAGTGATATTGGGTCGCAAATCCGAATGAAAATAGCGAGTACTTTGTTCGATGTTTTGGTTGTATGTTGGCAGGTTGGGTATGATCAAATGTTACCTTCCAACTGATGCGCTAAACGTAACGAATTAGAGTTCGAAATGAACTGCACACTCGTTAAAATACTCGTTGGTTTGACAGTGTTAAGACTGAGAAGTGAAGTTGCGTTGCCACCATGGAAAGTAATTCCAACCTTGACCTGAGCATTCAACCAACACAGTGTGCAAACTTATGATCATCTTCAGTTATGAGTTGTGTTAAATATTGTAGTTTTTTATGTATTATGCAGGTTTACGTATATATAATGTATATATATGCATAATTATGTACATAGAATCATATAAATTACCTTTAGACACGTTTATGAAAAGAGTAACGTAAAAAAGTAGTTACAGAAGAAAATGTAATTGTTTGTTTTTTTTTTGGGTTGTTTTTGGTTTTTGTTTACATAAAATAGCATTAGAAATTATACAAAAAAATCACATTGATATTAGTAGAATTATGTATTAATTTATAAGGTACTTTTTCGGAAGTGGACATATTTACCCATTGTTCAGCGCGTCTTTGGAAGTCCCTTGCAATCCAGCTGTGTGAGCGCTCAGAGTTTGGTTCACTTCTCTTCACATTTTCACATTTTTAATTGCACTTTTTACATGCATTTCATAATTTTTTTCCATGATATTGTTATGTAATTTTTGTTATTTTTTTTATTTGTTTGGTTTTTCTTAAGATTATGTTTGCTGGATAGGCTCTAAAACCCTGCAACGCAAAATCAGGCTCAGTTGCAAATGTGCGCTCATGTAAGTACTCATGGCATTGAAACTATTTTTGGTTGAATGAGGAGAAAAAGAGAAAATAATACGAACCACCACAGGCCGAGTGATAGAGGAGGCTTGTATTATTTTCATACCAAAGTACGAGTAATATAAGGATTTACTAGTCTAAACTGTTCGTGGTGTTTTAGTTGTTTTTGTTGTTGTGGAGTAGGTGGTGGTGGTGGTATTGTGCTGCTGGTAGGCTTTGTGTATGTGGTGCATCGATATTCTGCCGTTTGTGTGTCTTGACCCACATCCAACGATTGTGTGCCATACAATATATTCTTGTACGCTCAGCGCATGTTACACCACAAGCAAAATGATAATTGTCGTGCTTTAGTAAATGATTAACGCTTATGTGGGAGGACAATTTAAATGATGTATTATATTACACTTGAGTTGTTTCGTATCAAAGCCAGTCAAGTGGAGTCTTCAAAAAATATTCACAACTCTGAACCCTACCAGGAAATTTTTCAAAATTACGATTTCAACACCGACTCCAACACCGACTCCAACACCGACTTCTATTCGAACGGCTACTTCCAACCGAACTTCGACTTCGATTTCACTTCTGACTTTGATTCGAACTGCGACTTTGATTCGAACTGCGACTTCTTTTGAAATCTGACTTTGATTCGAACTGCGACTTCTATTTGAACACCGACTTCTATTTGAACTGCGACTTCGAACCAAAGTCAGACTTCTATTTGAAATCTGACTTCGATTCGAACTCCGACTTCTATTTGATATCTGACTTTGATTCGAGTTCCGACTTCTATTTGAACTCTGACTACTATTTAAACTCAGTCCTCGATTCGAACTCCGACTTCTACTTAACCTCTGACTTTGATTCGAACTCTAGCTTTGATTCGAACACTTACATTGATTCGAACTACGACTCTGGCTCGAACGTCAACTGCGATTCAAACTCCGACTTCTATTTGAAATCTGACTTTGATTCGAACTTGGACTTCTTTATGAACTCTGACTTATATTTGAACTCCGTCTTCGATTCGAACTTCTACTTCACTTCGAAGTCCGACTTCTATTTAACCTCTGAGTTTGATTCAAACTCGGACTTCTATATGAACTCTGACTTCTATTTGAGCTCAGTCTTCAATTCGAACTCAGAATTCCATTTGAATTCCATTCTAATTAACCTCTGAGTTTGATTCGAACTGTGAATTTGATTCGAACTACGACTCGCACTCGAACGTCGACTGCGATTCAAAGTCCGAATTCTATTTGAAATCTGACTTTGATTCGAACTCAGACTTAGATTTGAATTCCAACTTCTATTTGAACCGCGACTTCCAACAAAAGTACGACTTCTATTTGAACTCTGACTTCGATTCGAACGGCGACTCTAAGCTAAGTTGTGATACATCATTAGATATTTCTAAGGATACCGGTGTGACAAATCTATATTAAGTATTTATAACTACTCCACATTGCAGGATAACATTTATAATAACATAACGAGTACTTAGCTAATATTCTTATTCATCGCTATTATAAAAGATATCTCAGTTCGAATATTATTCAAAAATATTTCAAATATTTTACCAGAATCAACAACTTCAACTTGAATTTCGATTTGATGCTTCTTGATTAAAAACGCCTCAAATCCGAATTTGGTGCAAAATAATATCAATTCACAAAAATGTTTCCTTTCAAATTATTTCCTTTTGAAGAGTATGAGTATAAGGTGGTAAACCCAAGAACTTCCCTATAAAACTACACTCTAACATAGCGATTATCTTCCAACTCTATGGTGTGAGTGGCTCAGGGACCTTTTTTTAAAACTTATGATCGAATATTTCTTTACTCAAAATCCTATTTCACCACACAAAATGTATAGGAAAAAGGATGACTTCTTTCATCATGATTTCATGATTTGACGCCAAAGAGTCTGAGTTTGAGGGGGTTCCCAAAGAGCAATTGTAAAATTACATTTCATACGCTAACATTATGAGATTCCTGCACCAAACTAATTTCCCCACTTTCCATCGATTTTATTTGATCGATAACAACCTATCAGCTAAGAAAATTATAGTATCTCACAAAATACAAAGATATCGATCTATCGGATATCGCCCATCTCTACCATATTCATGAACCTTCATCATTAGTTATATACTCATTTAACTGAACAGTGAACTTTTGCCATATTTACTAATTTTTTTTTGCTGGTCTAAGCAATATTCGTAGCACAATTGTGCCTAGCAGGCAAAATTGAGTGGTGCTGGAAATGGTGGATTTGCAGTGGTTCAGTTAATGCGGATGAGCATAAAAGTCACTTGCTTTGCTCTATTAATCCGAATTCAGAGCCAACCAAATCACACTTAAGCCAGGCCAAGTCAACAAGTAATTTTGTTAATATTGTATATAATTGGTCTCCAAATCCATCCGCAGCAATCTTGTCGATACAAATTACACATTGCAAGAAGTTACTAAATGTCTCTTAATTATAACTATAAATAGTACTTAATTAAATCTTTTATAAATTGGATGGTTATAAATAACTGATTGAATCTTTTGTGATACAGCAGCGTACGAAATGATTATGTAAATGAGAGGGTATTGTACTGTTTAATATATATGCGTGTAACTTATATAATATCAATATAAATTAAAGAGCTCATGCCTAACATGAACAAATGAACCAATAATTCTAAGTTACTCGTATTTCTACGGCAAGGTACTATTATACTTAATCCTTAGGATCAGTACAATAGTATTTCCTCAAACTAGCACATGAACAGATAGTGATATAGTGAGAAGGCTCTTATACATTTCTTGTTACCCATAAACCTTGATACCAAATAAACCGTGCTTTCAAATATAATTGTTTTTCATACAAGGGAAACCCCCCAATGTCAATTAAAGTGGAACAAAAATGTTGTGCAAAAGGAAATATGGTCTTTTCGCACAAACTGTGAGCTCTTTTTCTAAAGGTTTTTTTTTAAATCGTGGGGAAATTTTAAATTTATTCGCACATAAGAATCCTGTTCAAAGGTGTTTTCATATGGGAATGGTTGCCCCCGTAAATATGCAATGAAAAATGTGTTTTCTTTATAGTATGAAACTAGCAGTTGACATTTTTACAGACGAATTTGTTGTTCTTGTATCAGATATTTGGAGTTCTATATCAGGGAGTAGTTCATTGAATATTCAGAAACCATAAAGGACACTTCACACACCAATTATATATGGATTTGGTAACAATTGGTAGGCCATTTGCATATTCTTCAGAAATATACTACCGAGTATATTCATAGCTAATTTCTGTTCTATAATATTTTGTAGTAGCTCCGGTCACTGAATTTAATGGATCAATAAGAACTGCAACAAACACCCTACGTGTTGTCCATTCGTTAGCTTCATAGTTTCGATACTTGAGAGTATTTCCGAATAACTGAAAGAATGTCCTTAGGCATTGTGTACTTCCCCGTCAGCATTAAAGCAAATTATGAGTGTTTAATACTTGTAGAGCTCAATCAGACTTGAATCATTTTGCAATGAGGAAATACACATGTAAATTTGTGTATTTAGAACATAACTTTTTAGTTCAATATAAGTTTAATTTGGGTCCAAAATGAGAGAATAATGATATAAAGAAAAATTTAACGGAAGATTATCTGAAAACTATTTTCTGAGTTTTATTTTTTGAGGCAAAGATGAAGACATATTTAACACCATTTTGAGAAGTTTCTGGTTAGTCAGGCCATTAACTGCTGTCCACCATACTATCGACCCCTAGAGAGGAATCGACTTCACCACCGCCTCATTCAGCTCGATAAAAATTATTTCAAGAGTTTTTTAATATTTAGGTAACATATTGAACTCTTTTGCAACCCAATGATTGAAATAGTCAATTGAAAATGTTGGAATCAGTCAACTGAGATATGAAATTTCAATCCAAACTTTTATACTTACTTATGAGTTGAATAAGTAAATTCGGAATGTTTCAATCCAGTTTGAATTATTATATAAACGAGGAACGAAGGATTGTGTAGTGAATTATCTATAGAACAATATTTTATTGGAAAAATTTGACAAGTTGTATAGAGAGAAAGGACAGAGAGAATAAAATGCTGTGATAATGCTACGGTAGAACCGCACGAACTCCTTAATCAATTATTGGCGATGAACGCCGTATCTAACATACTCACAATTGTGAGCAAGGACTTCCATAGAAGTGAACTTGTGAAACTCAATACCAATTACAACTCAATACCAATTACAACTCAATAACAATTACAATAATACACAAGCTATTAAACTGGACAGCAAAAGTCAGTGATATGCAATTAGCTGGTGGCACTATAGTACTCAACCCCACTGAATTACTATAGAAGCATACGTAAGTATAGTTAGATAGATGGATGGAGGACAGAAGTAATTCTTCGATACAGCGGCTTCTTTGGGTCGTAACATGTAAAATACCTCTCACTTATAAATAACTATTGTACACAACATAAATGAAATAAATTAAATTATTTCAATGGATGGCACCAAAAACAATACACTAAAATCTTCACACGCTTTTTCAAACTTCCTTTCGCCTAGAATAGTACCCTGGTTTACTCGAGATAAGAAACTACCGTGACATAAATTTGTGTGCTCATTTCTAATGAATTCAATTACAGATAATTACCAAATTGCAGTGAGTTTTCTTTCCTCAACCAAAAGAAGAACAACAAAAACGCAGGAAGTCTGCTGGCGTGGTAGCAAACGAACGCCGAGCAACCGTGACCTGATTTGCATAACAAAAACTGCACAATTTTTTGTTCAAAAAAACGTTTGTTTGCGTGCGTCGTTGTATGCGGTATAGCGGGCCTATGAGTATTTCTTGGCCCACACATGCATAGAGTATAATTCTTCTTATTTATTTACGCACAAAAATTTTGTACACTTTAACCACAGTTGCGTCTTTGTGTGTCTCCTCTGCATGGATCGATAAATTTTGTTATTCAACATTTTGAGGCACATTCAAGTGCTAGAATTTTTAATTTTCACGGGCAAAGCGCGGACATATTTAATGGGATTTTTTTTTCATTTAGTATCTCGTTTGTTTTGCTCTCTTTTCTAGCCAGCCAACGAAGCAGAACAACGTTCTGTGTAGGCCAATTAAATTGGCTCTGATTTGGACATATTCACATGTTTATGGTCGCAGAGAAATTCGCACATTTTTCGGCTATAATCACAAAAACACTTCCTCCACTCTATGCTACTCTTCTATGCCGTGCCGTGCCGTGCCGTCCTGAGCCATGCCGAGCTTTGGTAGCGAGTTGGTTGCTTGTTGTAACGCATTCTCAAATATCAAGGGTAACGACGAAGTTGTAATGAGCGTGAGTGTTGGTGTGTGTGTACACATCTGAAGAAAAGTACGCCCGCCCTGCCAGCCGCCCACCATGTTTGTGCTGCGTGTGAGTTGTATGTTCGTTCGCTCGGTCGCATTGCTTATCACCCCAACCTCAGCCTCATCCTCAGCCCCAGGCTAAGGCAGTGACTGTGTTCGTTCGTTCGTGTTTGTGTGCGAAAGCGTTGGAATGTGTTGTTGTGACGTCGTCGCAGTGTGTGTATTGTTGTTGTTGTTGCGCTGGTACTGTTGTATCGTTACGTTTGGTGTTGTCTTTTGTCTGTTTTTATTAATATTATTTTTTTATTATTTTGTTTTACCCTCGGCCGTGCCACGTTCTTCCGTTGCGCTTAATGCCTTGCACTGAAAATTGAACTTTTGATTTTTCACCGGATTAATGCACAAGTTAACAGCTGCAGGTCTCGAACTTTACTGCTGGTGCATGGAGTTCTACTGCCTGGCGTAACAAATTTTGCACCATATTTTGACATTTGCGGCGCAGGCGCTTTGCAGCTGTGTTTTTGGTTTGCCTGCACGTCACTGGTAAAAGGTTTGAAATTTCTTAGAACACAAAGCCTGCAGCAGAGAAGTCTGCATTTCCAGTAGGCATACATTTAGTTTAAGGCATGACATGATGGGGTTAATTCGCAACTATATTTACTTTGATTTGGTAATATTATTTGCTACCTTGTCGTGATAATTCCATGTGATCTCGGGTTTAGCTCTTCAGTATGATATATTTTCGACAAACATGTTTGCAACCAAATTTGTTGGAGACCCGGTATGAACTTGTTGTGAATGGTATGAAATATGGACAAATGGCGAGATGGTAATACTGTAGTAATACTGTCCTTGTTAGACGTCAATCAAATTATATTATTATTATTAAATTTTACACCATAATGAGTACTAGCTGCTGAGGCCTTCGACTCGAAGAGAAAAGCAATTATTTTTGAGAACAAGCCCGTGGCAGGATTTGAACCTGAGAGCAGCAATCAAATTATAAGAAATTCATATAAATATACAACTAAAACATTAATTTTAAATAGAATTTCAGTTCCCTCAACCTTATATCTTATAATGCACAAAGAGACCCAACGAACTTTGTCTGTGTGGTGGGTATCTGCTCTTTCATAAAATAGTCGATTTTCAGTTGAACGATTTTTTTATCTCAGCAAAAGTTTTTTCACAAAAGCTACTTCATAAAAGCTTTTTCACAAAAGCTACTTCATAAAAGCTTTTTCACAAAAGCTACTTCATAAAAGCTTTTTCACAAAAGCTTCTATTATATCTAGTTGACTATGGGGAATCTTCGTATCCTCACCGAGTTATTTTAGAAGACCAAATGACCTCAGATACCACCAAATGAAATTTTCTTTATAACATCAATATCTTTGCCTGACTATGTTGAATGGAGATAATGGCACGCCTTATGTATATAATAGTTCCCCTATTTTTATTTAAATGGAGGGAACTTAGGAAACATTTTCAGTTACACGCATTGATAGTGAATTTTAGAATCAATGCATTCTTGATTACTATTATTCTATTATTATTAATATATTATTAAAATATTATTAATATATTATTATTCTACGGGGAAAGCTGAAGCTACCGTGGGGTCACATGTGCCGGATAGTGATTGGTCTACCAGAGTAGGTGAGCTGCGAACAACCAATAAGCAATCTCCGACCAAGAGCGGCAAGCGACGAAAGTGCGACTAAAAGGGTTTGCAAACTCTGAGAAACGATTTTGCAAGACGAGCAGGCACCGTCTAAAGAAGTGATCCCCCACCATTCACAGATAGCTCACAGGAGATACAAGTAAAAGGAAACTGGCACGGTATGACCATTGGACAAACGTTTTGAAACACAAATATGAATTGTCTGCCTTAGACTGGTAGCCGCAGTATTCCGTTAACTCAGTACACCAGAATGACATCTGGTGGAAATGTCTTTCGGGCTAATGCTGAAGCTGCCTCCGTCCTGTGAAAACCCAGGCGGGTCTTCAAGTACGTTCGATGTTGCTTCACCATTCAGTTGGCGGTACAGGCTCAGTTGTGAAACAATCCTAACTAACGCTAATCCAGGCTCTGTGTACAAGTTCCCATGAAGACTTGTGCCAACCCTCGGTGGAACTCCCTGCCTCGCATAGACAACCACAACAATATTTTTAAAACGACTGTATAACGAACGGAGATAGCGACTTGAAGTGGGGACCCTTATAAAATGAACACATCACTGCAAACAACAAAACAACGTGCACAACGATCTCAAATACACCAGCAAGTAAATCCAAGCGATCCAGCAAGAGGGGCCATTTTAGAAGAAGTAGCAACATAATGGGATCGGCAGAAGACGGAGTAACAAACCAGCAACAACCCCAAGCGAACAACACACCGTCAGAGGTTTCGAATAACAAATCACGGACCGTTCCCGCCGCAAACCAAAGGCCTCAGGGTACTAAAGGGAACCAACAAAAACAGGAATTTTCTGAAAATGCCGCACCTTTATTGGCGAAATGTCCAGTTTGCTCAACCAGACTGGAATTCATTCTAAAGATGAGAACAGCAGAGAAGCACTCAAATGTCGGAAAGGCTTGCTGAAAATAAAACAGCCCATGATGATGAGAAGAACATTAGGATGGATGTCAAGACTGGAGTTTCTGAGCTAGCGGCACAGCAAGGAAATCACTACTGCAGGCAACTCCTTGTCACATTAGACGTCAGAAACGCTTTCAACAGCGCTAGGTGGGTGGACATGAGTGAGGCACTCGAAAATCGTTTTCAGATACCAGCTTATCTGAAGAAGATAATACGGAGCTGCCTTAAAGATCGAATGTTGATATATGAGACCAACAATGGCACCTGAAGCAAAACCATCACATCAGGGGCAGCGCAAGGGTTCATCCTCGGACCGGACCTTTGGAATATAAGCTATGATGGCATTTTGCGTACGTATAGAAATGCGAGATGACACTCATCTAGTCGAATACGCAGACGACATTGCGGCTGTCATCACCGCACGCAACTCGGAAGACGCCCAAAGAAAGCTGAACCAGGTCATGATCAGAACGCAGAGGAGGCTTAATTCACACGGTTTAAAGTTGGCCACGGAAAAGACGGAACTGCTATTCCTCACGAGAAAGCACATTCCAATCGAAGCTTGAGAGCTCCGAGACCATCAGGACAAAAAATGTGATAAAGTACCTGGGAATTCAGCTGGACCCAAAGCTCACCTACTGGGCACAAATGCAAAATGCGGTGGCTAAGGCAGCACGGGTAACGGCTTCTCTCAGCAGACTAATGGCAAACATCGAAGGGTCGACATCCAGCAAGAGGAAGATTCTGATGACGCACTCCATTCTGCTGTATGGTAGCGAATTGTGGGCCGATAAGCTGAAGGTGCACGCCCGAAGAAAAGTTTTATCCTCCGTGCAACGAACCGCAGCTCTGCGAATAGCTTCAGCGTACCGTACTGTATCGGAGCCGGTAATTCTGATAATTAGCGGCTTAATCCCTATCGATCTCTTGGCACTCGAACGCAAGCACCTACGAGAAGCCAAGATGGGTAAAAATACCAGAGGAACCGTGCAGGATATAAAGCAACAAACCGTGCTACATTGGCAAGAACGATGGGTAGTCGGAAGATGGCCAGTGAGACTCATACCCGACATAGAGAGCTGGATAGGAGGAACAACCGGAACCCTCAATTTCTACCTCACGCAGTCACTGTCTGGTCACGGATACTTCTGCAAGTATCTACACCAAATGGAGGGCCTGATATATACGGCGACTGCAATTTGGATGATGCAGAGCACACCTTTTTCGAATGCACAAGGTGGAAAACAGAGCGCACCACGCTTGAAATGGAAATCGGGAAAACTTTAGCCACCGAAAACATTGTGGAGGTTGTGCCAAGTAGTAAAGAAAACTGGGACCACGTAGATAAATATGTGGAAAATGTGCTCCGACGTAAAAAGCGGGACCTAGACGCAGGAATAATGTTGAGAGTCCAATAGGGACCAAGTGAGAATCTCCACCTTGAAGGAGGTATAAAAAGTTCTCAGCGAGGGAGGGGGATGTTTTAGTGGATGCAATCCTCACATACCAAATCTGTGACGACAGTTTTGATGATGCGACAGGCATTTTTACCCTCTCTACCAAAAAAAAAAATAAATAAATAAAAATAAAAAAAATTAGCATCATTAAAAAATAATTATTCTTTTATTATTCTGTTATTATTTTGTTATTATTCTATTATTATTTTATTATTTTAATATTATTTTATTATTATTTCATTATTATTTTATTATTATTTTGTTATTATTTTATTTTTATTATTTTGTAACTATTTTATTATTTTTTTATTATTATTGTAGTATTATTTTATTTTATTTTTATTTTTTATTTTATTGTTATTTTAATATTATTATTGTAGTATTATTTTATTATTTTTTTATTTTATCGCTATTTTATTATTATTAAATGGTAGTATTATTTTATTATTTTTTTATTTTATTGTTATTTTATTATTATTATTATTATTATTGTAATATTTTTTTATTTTTTTAATTTTATTTTTAATTTATATATTATTATTGTTGTATTATTTTATTATTTTTTTTATTTTATTGTTATTTTATTATTATTGTAGTATTATTTTATTTTATTTTTATTTTATTGTTATTTTGTTAATATTATTTCCTTATTTCTATTTTATTATAGTTGTTTTATTTATTTTTTATTATTATTTTGTTAATATTTTATTATATTATTATTTTGGTATTTTTTTTATTATTTTATTAATATTTTATTAAAATTACCATAAGCATTTTCTACGTGTTTTAAGAACGCTTAGGGTGGATTAATATTAGCAACTAAAGTTGAAACCATGCAAACCAAGTGATTCCATAGGCTCCATAGTATCCCTGGACTAGCGTGCCAAAGCAGATGGGCGCAAAAATCTTCCAAAAAGAACTTATCACTGAATTCTTCAGTCACCATCCAGACATGTATAATCTTATATACTATACGTATATACTCTGAACCTCTTTACTTCTATCGTCTTTCTTATGTCTCTTATTTCCCCTCAACTACATCCTAAAGACTTACCACATTCGAACTGCAGCAGAGCAGTGACCAAGGCGCACAACATCTCCTGTTGGCGTGTGCAACGATCCCGACTTATTAGGACGCGTTCCAGCACATATCCCATCAGACGCATCTCCACCTTGAGTATGGCGCAGATATCGATTAGTTTGCATATGCTCAATCGCTTCAATTCCTCAGGATGCTGCAGCAGCTCAAAAACGTTGGGCACCATCGCTGAATCCTGATTGGTATGGTTGAGCGAGTGCGTCCGTGCCGCGTAAAGCCTGTGCTGGAGCTGTTGCTGGCCATAGATGTCGCACAGGAGAGCGTCCAACAAATGCTTGACTTCACTGTTGGCCATGTAGAGACTAAGTGGTGAGTGGGTGCGAGCAAAATACGAAGAAAGCGCTTACCTCATTCTTGGGCCGTGCTATTGTGGACTGTCGTATCGGTTAATTTGAATAATTATCAATTTACGTTGAGCAATTTCAATGTGACACAACACTCGGAATGAATTTAAAATGTTTCTCATTAAATTGCTAGGTTGACATTTTATTTGTATTTAAAAAAAAAAAAAAAAAAAGTAACTATAAATAAAATTTCAAAATTCGTACTCAGAGTTATGCAAAAATACCCCAACTGCAAATTTATAATCGAGTCTCCCTCATATTCTGCATGAGCACTCCCTCTATCCTGGCTTTCTGTGATTTTACTGGGGCTCAGTAAAAGGAACGATCCATTTGGGTGTTGAGCGAGTAGTTGCGATACATGCCGGAGCGATGCAAATCGTTGGTGAACTTCTGGGAGAGCGGAAAGTACCGTGTGGGCACGGTGTAGGCGTTTGGCGCATAGTAACCATATTCCGAGTTGTTCGTGCGGTACATCGTATTCTTGTCCGTTTCAACGCCATAACCCTTGAAAGTGTCTGAAACGAGGGGAAGCCAAAATGTCACTTTGATCCCCACATATACTCGTGGCTAAGGACACTTACAAGGACATTTTACTGTTTCCCGTTTATGCAGTTCCTCATATAATTTGGCCGTCTGCACAACTGGCTTTCGCTTCAGAAACTTCTGGTATTCCACCTCAGGATTGAAGGTCTCAATGGAATCACAATAATTTTCACACATGTCTTTGAATCCTTCTTGGAGTGTGTATTCCACAAAATAATTAAAGTGCAAAGAAAAATGTTCTGTGTGTGGACAGTTTGGAATTTAAAATTGAAATATTTCTGATTTTTTCATTGCTCAAATTTGTAATTGAATAAACAGTTTTTCCGTTGCCCTGGCAATCAGTTTCCACAGCCAACTTGCACGCTTCTTTCCTGAACTCTACGCTCTGTGGGATCATTCTCCAATTGCACCACTGCTTTTCGCCTTCATTTTTGACATTAGTGTTGCTCAATCGAGCGCATGCGCTGCTCAACTGTTTTATTGATTGATTTCTGTCAAGCAGCCACCAAGTTCTCGCCCGTCTCCTGCGTGTACTTGTGCTGAATTTTTATCCGTCTCTCATTCAACATAAATTAATTTATTTAAGCTAACTGAATATTCTGTGACAATGTGCAAATTATCGAATTTCGTCAATTTTATCATCTGCATAGCGACGTTCAGTCAGACCTTTGACTCCGGTTGTGCCATGAAACGTGGCCCGCATCATCCGCGCAGCGAACAAATGAAGACACGCAAAGTGGACCAACACTTGACGCACGAGGAGCAGTATGTGAAATTGTTTAGTTCGTTCGATATTAGTCTATATTTATTTTTACATACAGCCACATCGAGGACGATTTAAAGGACATGGGCATTAATGTAAATCCCGACGAAATGACGGAGGAGGAGAAGAACTTTTATTATTTTAAGGTGAGAATGGAGGTGGCTTTCGATGTGATTTTATTTTGTTTTTTTGTTTTGTTAAGAAAACCCCTTTGATTTCTGACAAGGAGTCACCAAGACCACCTCCTTCGTGTACTTGAGCCCAATTTTTATCCATCTCTCATTCAACATAAATCAATTCATTTCTTTTGTCTCAAAGGCTAATTGGGTATTCTGTGAAAATGTGCAAATTACTTCAGAACACTCAAACAAGAGCAAGGCTGTGATATTAATGCATTTAAAAGGAAATCCACACCAGAGGAATTATAATTATAGAATAGTAGAAGGGTAGGCCGGAGAACCGTGAAAGCAGGAGGTCTCCAAGCACTCAGGCAGTGATGCCCATTGAACTATAATTATGCTGAACTATTTAGGGCAAAGTTTATGACCAACCTATGACTAAGGCCGCAAAGAACGTTGACGTTGGCAGCTAGCGAAGAAGGAGAAGTAAAATTCAATGAAATACTCTACTCAGTGAGCAAGACTTATTAATGCTTATACACAAAGAGAGCCAGTGACATATCCCGACAGAGGTGATGAGAAAGCACATTTTGAGGGTCTATACATATGCTCAATTATTGATTTATTCTTCTGTTGTTTTAAGTCGTTCTTCTATGATTTGAGATGAGTTTGTAGCCCACATTGAGCTCCCTTGCATGCTTGTAGTTTTCACAATACCGCTTCCCGTTTAGGTCCTGAACAATTTCCTGTAGCACGGGGACACATTCGTTTAGCATACTCGTGAGAAAAGCAGAGTTTTTTTATTAGATTCTCGCTGATTACTATGAGACTAGGCTGATTTCTTTATGTAGTTGGAGTCTCGAAAAGAAAATCCCGTCATTATACCCCATCACACTAGAATATAGCATACTTTTAGGGTGTTCAATTGTTGTGTATGGCAAGATGAAGAGGCAATATAAAATTTGCTTCCATTAAAACCGCAAATTTATTAGGTGACAAGGACAAAAATTGACCTACAAAATTTTATAATGTAGTCAGTTTCCCTCTTCCGTTCTTCAAATATTGCTTCAACTAAAATTTTCCAGTATTACTCTTAACATAACTCACCTCAAGTAAACTCGATGTAGGATTTATTATAAATCCACTTGACAGTAGAGCTGTTTTGTTCATCAGTTACATCGCTGTTCAGTGAAAGAATCAGTGAAATGATGGTCTACAAAATGAATGATTCATTTTAGAAATGCTCGGATCATCAACCAGTGCAGTACTAGCAAAGTCTTCCCATCCCACTGACGCTCAGATTGAAAGCCAACTAGTAAGAGAGATTATTAAGAGATTTTCTGTACAATTTTTGCTGGTTAGGTGTAGATGAACTGAAAGAACTTGCTTGAATCATATAACCATCTCTCGCTACCATGCTACAACCAACACTTGTGGCTCTAGTATATTATCTTATAGGCAAAGATGGGAGTGTTATACAAGTTAGGCCGTGCTTATTCTATTTTCAACAAAATACCTTCGATTTTTTTGTGCAAGTTATTTTTATTCCAAATAGTCTCCATTCAACTCAATGAAACGAATAATCGGTGCAATGACTCTTTAGAGTCATCAGAGGAAATATTTTTAGAACCTGTGAATCGATAGAACATCATCAAGAATTGTTCCTTTCATGTCCAATTTCATCTTAGGGAAAAGAAAAGGGTCACATGGTGACAGATCAGACGAATATGGTCAATGAGGCAAATAGATGTATCAGCCAAAAACTCATTCAGTGTGAAGGTCTCGTGAATCGGTTTATTATCGTGGAATATCTGCTTGTCTCCTGAGTATGCAGGTCGTACCCGTACAATCCTTGCCCATAACCCTTCCAAAGCTTCTAAATAGTATCCTCCGTCGACCGTCTGACCTTCAGGGACGAATTCTTTGGGGAACCCTTCGAATCATCAAAGGTAATCAACATTGTCTTGATTCTGAACTTTTGAAAGCGAATGTTAAGGGTTTGGGATCTCGTTTCGACCTGCAATTCGATACTCTGATGGTTTGTTTCAGGATCATACCTAGAACACCACGTTTCGTCACCAGTTACAATAGATTCCAAGAAGTTTTTATTCTTTTTGTCTATTTTAGTCATGTCTTTCGATTGTGTTAGACGAGCTTCTTTTTGATCGTCTGTTAATTAATGTGGAATAAAACGAGCATAACCCTTTTTTCTTCAAATCTTCACGCACAATTTTCCAAATCGTATCTTTACTTGTATTACATTCTTTAGTCTACCTTCTTAAAATCAAATTGTCATCTACATCAATGATTTCACGTCTGTTTGGACCAAATCTGCATGATTTTGGTCTTGTGGACGCCCAGGACTTTCATCGTCTTCCAAGTTGTCATTACTTTTAAATCTTCAGCACAACACATAATCTCTTGCTCTACTCATACACTCATGACCATAAACTTGTGTTTCTAAATTTTAAGTGTATTGATTCCTCTAAAATTATGCTATATTATCTAATGACCCCTAACAGCAGGCTTGTTTTATATGAATTTCACCCTGCCTTACTATGAAGTTGTATCTGGTGTATTGAAGGGCTATCTTGGTGTATTGAGGGGTTATCTTGGTATATTGAAGTCTTAGCTTGGTGTATTGAATGGTTATCTTGGTATATTGAATGGTTATCTTGGTGTATTGAATGGTTATCTTGGTGTATTGAAGGGTTATCTTGGTATATTGAATGGTTATCTTGGTGTATTGAATGGTTATCTTGGTGTATTGAATGGTTATCTTGGTGTATTGAAGGGTTATCTTGGTGTATTGAAAGGTTATCTTGGTATATTAAAGGATTATATTGGTGTATTGAAGGGTTATCTTGGTATATTGAATGGTTATCTTGGTATATTGAATGGTTATCTTGGTGTATTGAATGGTTATCTTGGTGTATTGAAGGGTTATCTTGGTATATTGAATGGTTATCTTGGTGTATTGAATGGTTATCTTGGTGTATTGAATGGTTATCTTGGTGTATTGAATGGTTATCTTGGTGTATTGAATGGTTATCTTGGTGTATTGAAGGGTTATCTTGGTGTATTGAAAGGTTATCTTGGTATATTAAAGGATTATATTGGTGTATTGAAGGGTTATCTTGGTATATTGAATGGTTATCTTGGTATATTGAATGGTTATCTTGGTGTATTGAATGGTTATCTTGGTGTATTGAATGGTTATCTTGGTGTATTGAAGGGTTATCTTGGTGTATTGAAAGGTTATCTTGGTATATTAAAGGATTATATTGGTGTATTGAAGGGTTATCTTGGTATATTGAATGGTTATCTTGGTATATTGAATGGTTATCTTGGTGTATTGAATGGTTATCTTGGTGTATTGAAGGGTTATCTTGGTATATTGAATGGTTATCTTGGTGTATTGAATGGTTATCTTGGTGTATTGAATGGTTATCTTGGTGTATTGAATGGTTATCTTGGTGTATTGAATGGTTATCTTGGTGTATTGAATGGTTATCTTGGTGTATTGAATGGTTATCTTGGTGTATTGAAGGGTTATCTTGGTATATTGAATGGTTATCTTGGTGTATTGAATGGTTATCTTGGTGTATTGAATGGTTATCTTGGTGTATTGAATGGTTATCTTGGTGTATTGAATGGTTATCTTGGTGTATTGAAGGGTTATCTTGGTGTATTGAAAGGTTATCTTGGTATATTAAAGGATTATATTGGTGTATTGAAGGGTTATCTTGGTATATTGAATGGTTATCTTGGTATATTGAATGGTTATCTTGGTGTATTGAATGGTTATCTTGGTGTATTGAATGGTTATCTTGGTGTATTGAAGGGTTATCTTGGTGTATTGAAAGGTTATCTTGGTATATTAAAGGATTATATTGGTGTATTGAAGGGTTATCTTGGTATATTGAATGGTTATCTTGGTATATTGAATGGTTATCTTGGTGTATTGAATGGTTATCTTGGTGTATTGAAGGGTTATCTTGGTATATTGAATGGTTATCTTGGTGTATTGAATGGTTATCTTGGTGTATTGAATGGTTATCTTGGTGTATTGAATGGTTATCTTGGTGTATTGAATGGTTATCTTGGTGTATTGAAGGGTTATCTTGGTATATTGAATGGTTATCTTGGTGTATTGAATGGTTATCTTGGTGTATTGAATGGTTATCTTGGTGTATTGAATGGTTATCTTGGTGTATTGAATGGTTATCTTGGTGTATTGAAGGGTTATCTTGGTGTATTGAAAGGTTATTTTGGTATATTAAAGGATTATCTTGGTGTATTTAAGGGTTATCAAAGCAATTATATTAGTTTGCTTCCCAGCTCTTTCAGAGTGGTGTTCCTCATATTGATTTAAACACACACCATGGCGAACCATGTTGCAAGATTTTATTTTAAAAAAGTCTTTAGGGTTGTTTCAAATCGTTTTCCTATGATCTTCGAGAATATTTTGAAGCTTGATTATGCATCTGCAGTTATTACAACTGCGATTCCGATAAGCGTAGAAAGAATCAACAAATTCAAAATGATTTTTGGTTCATTTCCAATAATTTTGTATGCGAAATTATCTGTACCCACAAAAGTAGGCTTCGAATTTAGATTACACCACAATTTCCACAAGATTTGAGCACATAATAAGTGGCCCACTTTTAGGGTACATAATTATATGAATATTACACGATACGAACGTATTCTTGCTTTTACTGAATTCTTCTTCTTTTATGGTGCTACAACCGATGATCGTTCTAGGCCGCTTCAATAAAGCTTCCCCAGTCGCCTCTACTATGCGAGCGCTTGCGCCAGTACGCTGAGAGGGTGTATTCTTCGGCACATGGAGGTGGAACGAGCAGAAGAGGACGACCTCATTTCCGTTGGAAAGAACAAGTGTTGGGGAACTTATCTGCGCTTGGCCTTTCCTTGGCGTAGCCAAGTTCCCTAGCACTTGGTGTTTCCAACGGAGATTAGGTCGTTCTCTTCTGTGCGTTCTACAACAATGTGCCGAAGAATACACACTCTTAGCTGGAGCGTCCTCACCCATTCGCTCAACATGACCAAGCTAGTGGAGGTGCTGGATTTTTATGCACTTGACTATGTCAGTGTCGGTACACAGCTCATTGCCATTGTCCACGTCTCAGCGCCTCACATTAAGACGGGAAGTAGGGGGGGACCTATAGAGCATTATTTTAGATCGTCGAGAGAGGAGTCTGCTTCTCAATTGCATAAATGAGCCCATAATAGCACATGTTGGTTATTCTTCGCTTGATCTCGAGGCTGACATTATTGTTGGTGTTAATGCTGGATCCTAGATAAACGAAATCCTTGACGACTTCGAATGTATAATTGTCAACATTGTCCAAGATGTCGTGACTCTTTCTTTGCTGACACAAGGTATTTCGTTCTGTCCTCGTTCACCACTAGACCCACTTGATGAGACTGTCGAATAATGTCAATATTAACAGCACGACACTCTTATAAAATATAGTGCCACAGATGTATCATTTTCTCCAGTATGAGGTTGGAAAAGTCTCACGATAGGGAGTCACCTTGCCTGAAACCTCGTCTGTTATCGAATGGTGCGGAGAGGTCTGTTCCAATTTTCAGTGCGCTGGTGGTCATTTTGCAAAGTCGAATGGGCTTTGAAGGGATGCCAAACCCTGACATTGTGGCGTACAGTTCCTTTTACTGAATTAAAGCTTCAATTTCCATATAAAGCAGCGAATTATGTTTGAGCTTACAATACTCCTTGGTTGTCATTACTTCAGACTTTATTGCACTCATTTTGAAATATTCTCATTTCCAGATTCACGACAGTGACAACAATAATGCTTTGGACGGCTTGGAAATGTTGCACGCTGCTATGCATCAGGATGAGAACTTTAAAAAATTGGATCGCGACATCTATTTGCAGAATGCCACCGAGGAGCTGAATCACATCATCGGTAAATGTGAAAGTTCTGGCGAAGTGTTATTTTAATTTGAGAAAAGATTTTACCTATTCCAGAGGTTATTGATGAATTCCTGCTGATCGCCGATGCGAACAAGGACGGCTTTCTGCACTATCCCGAATATGTGAAGGCAATAACGGCTGCAACTGACCCGTAATCGTTGTGAGCCCAGCACAGACAGCGAAAATAGTTAAAAGTGTGGTAATACTATCGATTTAGTTACATATACACATGCACACACACGCACGCACGTAAACACACACAAAAATCATGCACTTTAATTTCATCAATTGCCAAATTCTTTCATTTTGTGAGCGTGTGTTTCCGTTTTGTTTTTAGAGTAGGTACTTAATAGTCCTTTACTTAACGCATCAAAGTAACGAATTAAGACTGTAAATAAACTTACTACATTTATAAAGAATATACTAGCCAACTAAATAAATATTGTTCATTTATTCTGTTGATTTATTTAACACTATTTAATAAAAAAAGAAACTTATGGGAAAAAATCAACACTTGTCTTCTATTATAGCAGACTGTCACACTTTGTGGTCGAGTTACAGGCCACCCCACGAAAGCCGTCGTAGGCGGCCTTCTCCACAAGCAATATTAAGTCATTGTAGCGTGGATTACCAACGGGAGTTCTGCAATGGAAGGGTACAATTAGATATCATGCATCATAAAAGCTCTCTTTGTACTCACCCCTCAAACATTTCGATGCCTTGCAACAGAGCCTTCGCCGCTTTGGCATACTCATAGGCCACAGCTGGACTGGCACAGGCAGCGGCATATAAACAGTCATCGACGCCTGCGCCCTGAGCGGCCAGGAAACCGGTCATCAGATAGCCTTCACCTGTCATAATAAGGATGTGAAAGTCCCATTATTTTTATGTGCAACCCAAACAATCAAACAAGTTACCAATCAAACATGTTCGAGTTCGAACAATCAAATATATTTATGAAGAGCTTTTATCGTATGTTTATGTCAGAGAACGCAGAGAAAGGAAACTTAAACGTCAAACGGCAAAGCAGCGAAATAAAGCAGACGGATGTTGTACACGAATCCACTCAAAATCGTGGTGAATCCACTCAGAATCGTGGTGAATCCACTCAAAATCGTGGTGTGTCCGCTACGGACGCTGGCAGCGAAAAAGACTTTCCTTTCTCTGTGTTCTCTGGTTTATGTACAGAGTGCAGCTTTCTCAGTGATGCAGTGAAAGTTGAAAGGCAACGCAAGCAATACACACAGAAGCAATACAAGAACAAAACTTACCCTTGCGACTGGAATCGTCACTTCTGGCGGTAGAGCGAGCATACCCGTAACCATAGCCAGTCCAGTGTCCAGCCCCCAATAGGCCAGCGGCAAATATTAAAATCTTGAGCAGCACTATTATCAGCAGATTGGTGAGATTGAGACTTAAAACCTGAATAGGGAGGAGAGATGTTAATTAAATATGCTTGCAGAGCTGCCGTGAGTACATTCACGCAAAATGTTGTAAAAATGACAGAGAATCTGACTGAGACCACGAGTAATTGGCATGGAAAGGGCAGCTCAAAAAAGGTTCACGAATGTGTCCACCGCAGCTCTGTCGTACGTGCATAAGGTATTAAATGGCTTTCGGGTGGAATATAGTGTCCTACTTCTATAGCTAGAAAGAATTTGTAAGAGTATTAAATCAAGTGATCATTATAATGCATTGAATCTGTTTGCGCCAATCTCTAAGTAACTTATTAAGGGGGCTCTAAACGTCCAATTGTCGTGACTTTAAATAACTATAAAATTATTGAATTGTCACTGGTGCCTTTAGAAATCTGTATACAGAGAGATACCCTGATTCTGAAGAGAAACTCCCGAATAATATTGTATGCTTTCATGTCGATATAAAGAAAGAGCCACTTATGTTGCGAGTAAGAATTGATTGATCTGAACTGCTTCTACATGCTTCTATAAACTGGGCAGCCTCCTAGATAAAAGTAGCCCAGAGAGAGTGAATGGATTCGTTGACCTCAACAAGCTCCTGAACTACTTGAACTGCGGCAATAATGTAACTGCAAGTATTTCTATCACTCACTAGTTGCAATCCTTCCCAACTATTTAAGACTTGAATAAATAATAAAGGCAGGAGGGAATCTGTGTTAGCCTTGCTTTCAGCCACTCTTCAAATAATTGCAATATTGATGGGGAAGTTTTGAAGCAATTTTAGCTCACTCTGTAGTCAGACTCTTGACGGGGAAGCCTTGACCCATTTTAGCTCACTCTCTGGTCACACTCAAGGAAAATAAACGATTGACAGCTTAGAGTGTACCAAGAAGATGGGAGTCATAGAAGATATACGATTATTTTTTCTTGTTACAAATTGCACTAATGTGGATGATCAAGATCAAAACCAGCCTCTATTTCAGCTGATTAGTTGAGATATATAAGGTCCCGAGTAAATAATCCCCAATTCATGTGGAAGGGAGACAAATTCCAGAGTTTTTGTTGACAAAAACGCGGAGAGTATATTATTTTTCATTCAGATATGTCGCTTCTTTATGAATTATGCTTCATTTCCATGGTATCGTTATACCAAAGAGTATCCATACATAGAGATTGAATCACTCAAAATGTAATGGAAGTGAAGACGATTTCACAAAATTCGGTGAGCGGCATGGGGAAGCGAGATGCAATGCGTGTATTTATGTTTGAGGGGTTTACTAGAAAACCCCTGGAATAAAATTTTTGCAACAATAACTTCGTTCGTCATGCGAACTCTATATATGTATACTCTTTGGTTATACTTCTATGTGAGTGAGTCATGCGAACTCTTTGGTTATACTTCTATGTGAGTGAGTCATGCGAACTCTTTGGTTATACTTCTATGTGAGTGAGTCATGCGAACTCTTTGGTTATACTTCTATGTTAGTGAGTCATGCACACATGGAGTGATGTCATCGAGTTATTATTATGTGTAGGGGATTTAAGCACCGCGACATTTCGATCTTTTGTGCCCATGTCATCGAGTTATTTCACTCATATTTTTTCGTTAGATACGAGTAGCTATGAAAGGATCAGCTTAAGATACTAAGAGAACGAGGATTCACAAATCGGTTGCTTAGCGTAATAATTATGATCATTCATCCACACTTTGCCCATTACACTATCTGCTTGTCTCCAATCTCCTTGGTTTCTACGTACTTGACTGTTTCCCGTCGAACGGTTCAGTAGTTCCTTAGCCATTTGTACCACCACGTGACCCGCCGGACTTGCCATCACATCCTGAGCTCCTTTCAGCCACGTGTACGGTTTCTCGATAACTTCGTTTGCACTGCTATCGGACACATCGTAAGTGATCGTCTCGCAGAACACGGAATTCACGGCGAAGGCGTAAAAGGCGAATAATTGCAAATTCAAAAGCGTTGACATCTTCCCACAATCAATACGAAGCCGACGACTACAGACGAGTGAGGAGGAATGCGAGCGCGCGTGTTATGAAATGGTAGGCGAATTGTTACTAAATCTTGTGGCCGCCAGACGCGTGCTTATATCAGCGCAAATCACAGAATTCCTCCGCAACGCAGGCACATCTGATGGCAAATTGCTCCGTTTAAGAGCACATTGGGCTGTGCGCAGGCGCATGATTATTGCATTATTGCAGCCTACCTGCACTTTTTCTGCGTGTAGTCGCAATTTGCAGGCATCGCTGAGCGTGAAAGTAAAATTAAGTGCAAGTGGCTGCGTTCGAGAGGAAGTGAGAGGGAGAAAGATGAAGGTATGAGGGAAGGAGGAAAGGAAGTTTGAGAGAGAAGACACGCGCATCCAAGTGCAAGTGCCATAGCAACTGCATTCTCAGTTGACTGCCAATGTATTCCTCAATTGACACAGACAAAATTACGCTGAAATTGTACGAAATGTCATTAGCCCGAGCGACGACGCCAATTTCTGCTGCTGAATATAATGAAATAATAATAAAATTCGCAGCCAACAAGCACCTGCGATTTTCCGCTTCAAGGACTTCGGGTAATATGTATGATAAAATGATATTAGCGGATGAGTGTCATTGCTTGGGAACAACATTTGAGGAAATTTCAACTTATCTGTGTGTCGATATTAGGGCAAGAGTCGAATCGGTGGCTGGGGAAGCTGCAAAGTGTGAGAATATTGTACTGGAAGACTGCGTGGAAAAGGCTTCCGACCTCACAGCTAATTGAAGTACACAGATAAATAGGAATTTTTATTATATCTCGTTATAAATGTCTACTGACTATAGAAATAAATGTATTATTATTGTTATTATTCCTCGCACCAGAAGTAATTATGTCTGCAAGGGCTTGAGGGAGTACTACCTGAGTACTAGCAACCCAGAATTCGACTCCAAGAGTAAAATATTTAAACAGAAGCATTTTTGAGACCATGCCCGGAGCAAGATTCAAATACACGACCCCCCAAGTGTGAGTCTAACATGCTTACCACTAGACCATGGAGACCGGAATATACAAATAAATGTAGTAACAGGAATGTAGGGTAAGAAACTTGCGCAATGGTCTCATAGTGGGAAGTGGAAACCACCACCTGATCTATGTATCTTCAGGCCCCAGTATTTACCTAACATCGGCGGGAAATAATAAAAAAATACAAAATTATAGTTTGGTGTGTCGCAGAAATCTGGAATTCTCATCGGTAAAAATCATCTAAGCAGCAACCATCAGAACTCCTCTGTATGTATCAGAGAATACAGAGAAAATAAAGTCTTTTTCGCTGCCAGCGTCCGTAGCGGACACACCACGATTTTGAGTGGATTCACCATGATTTTGAGTAGATTCATATACAACGTCCGTCTGCTTTATTTCGCTGCTTTTCTGTGTGACGTTTAAGTTTATTTTCTCAATATTCTCTGGCAGCAACCATCAGAACTCCTCTTATGTATCCTGATATTTACTCCTCTTTTTATTGTACATATCCGCATCATTATGTTGCGCTGCAAAAATGCAGCGTTGCCACTGAAATGTTTTTATTTGCGAATTCGATGTACCCAATGTATGCCCTTTCAAAATATTCAGTTAAATTCAAAATATATTTTACAAAAATTTACGACTTTTTGCCAAAAAAAATTGAATCTGGCCCTATGTGCAGTGTGCACTTAATTGTAATATTATAATTGGTTATACAGTGTAATTAACTTTGTACATAAGTATAATAAATAATAATACAGAGGTAGTCTTGATTTATTTTATAAATGTATTTCAGTTTAATCAAATGTTGTTCCCGTGTTACATTTTTTGCTTGAATTTGTTACAATATCTTAAAATAGTTTATAAGTACTCGTATTCGATGTTAATTAATTCAGGAGCTACAATTAACAATTCACATTAAATGATTAGTATATACCATTAAGAGATCACGCCTCCAAGTTTCGCCCACTGGTGCTATTTTGCTAACGAAATGTCGGCTGATGTTATTGATGATAATGCAAATTTATTTTCTGCGCCAAGAGATCATATCGCCAATTATGACCTAAGATCTGATAGGTTTGTAGCTTCACACTGAACTTGCGAGGTGAATTTCAAATGTCTTGACTTGGATATAGTCATGTTCGAAGTGTAAGTGCTGGACGGGAAGAGTATTCCAATAATCAGACTATTTCTATTCGAATATAGATATAGGAAAAATGAAAGATCATGATAACCATGGTAAATATTTCTGCTAATGTGGTGAAATTGATATAATGCAAATTGTTCAACACACTTTGTAAATCTCCCATAATTGTGGTGATTTTGTGACACTGCTTGTGGTGGAAACTCAAACTACAGAAGGCAATGACAACAGTGGAATCAAGAAAGTTTCTCACTATTATATTTTGCTATATAAAATACTTTCAGTTTTGCTCGATATAATTCAAAATGTATAAACCGAATTTATGAATAGTTGATCCAACTTTCTGTAGATACCATGCATGGAGAATAACCTCTTACAGGAAATCATTTAGCTATCCGACCATTATAAGTTAAAAATTAGTTTTAAAAATTTTATAAAATATTGTGAGATTTTGGACAATTGTTTACCGTTTATGAGCTGTGTGGAAAAAGCACAATCTTCCACAGAATGATACTGATCAGTTAATGAAAGCCCTGAAACAAATACGATCTTATACATTTTTGGTGTCGTTGTTCCACAGATTTGAGAGACGCCGGCAGAAATGAGTTCTACTCACAGCCAGTGTTACAGTTCTTATTTTGTTATACTCACAATTAATGAATGATTAAAATGGAATTACTATTTGAGCATAATTTTCACTGCAGAGGGTTTCCTTTCAATTGCAACAGAACCCTCCGAGACTAACTTAAATAGTTCGCTGAAACCAATTATCTCCAGTGTGACTGCCTTTCTCTGTAATGAGTGATTGCAATATTATTAAAAACGTTCGAATCGAATATTAACACAAGGCTCTCTCTCACTGTAAAAATATGTTGCCTCCAGACATTGCGGTAAAAGTGCAGTGTCAGCGGTTTGGTGCGCAGCGACATGAATTTATCCAACTCGAGTGTCAGCTTTTCTGTTTGAAATTCTGAGCTATTAATACGAAGTGTATCCAGTTGCAGACTTTCTAGCAACACCTCCGTAATAATATCGTCATTTAGCGCCTTTAAGTTTGTCAATAATCAATTCGCTCAAGTTGGGATGGTTTTTAAGTGAAGGGAAAACTTGAGCGAAGGAGATGCAATGATTATCAATTATCAATATCCGCAAATTTGTATATTTGTTCAGATACAGATGCGCAAGCTTCCATGTTAACTGTTTTGTACTAATTTCGAGAATATCATTTTTCTTGTATTTCATTAGAAAAGAACAAAAACGCACAAGATTGTCATCGTGTTTCGAGTCCGTGATTGTGATCTCTTTTAAGTTTGTGAACAATCCAAAGTTCTCGTTTGCGAGCGCTTTCAATTCGAATGAGTTCAGCACAAGCCTTTCCAAGTTATACAAGTGCAAAAAACCTTTTTTTTTAATACCTGTCGGTATACATTATGCCGCTCGAATGAACAGTTATTTAATATAAGCGATTTAAGATTTACACTTTCCAGTAAAATCGGCAAATGCTCGAGTTCACAAGTATTATACTCGTATTCTGTCAAATCCAGATGTTCCAATTGTGTCCAGAATTCAAAATGGGTAAAAGTGCAACAACCATCAATGGAAGCTGTGCGCAAATTTGGAAACATTTCAGTCAAACTTTTAATGTCTTCATCAGAAAATAAGATGTAGTATTTCCGGCACCGTGAATTGCTAAAATCATGCAACTTCGGATATCGAAATTCTTTCAGAATCTCAAACTTTGGAGAGTTCAAATCGGTTAAATGCAGCTTTCGAATTGAACCACAAATGTGCTTCAAGAAATATCGGAATTCGGAGTCCCCAATCACCTGTTTATGGAAGTTAAAGTGAAGTTCTCTATATCGCAGTTGCCAGGAGTTAGTGATTAGTTGTTTGAAACCGCCGAATGCCTTCATCGATACAAATTGACTTTTCAAATCGAGATATTTAATAATCTGCAGCATACAGTCATCATTGAGCATATCCAAGGTAAGCATCTTGATTGATTTAAAACCAATTTCAAGTACATTACAAATAAAACTTGTGAACTCAGATTTCAAAACTCGAATAGTCTACAAACACAATGTCTTTTTCCCTTAATCTGCACCCAATGTTAATGTACCACTCACAAAATTCTGCCTCTTTAGTCTTTGAATTTGAAATCGTCTCCTCGATATTTTTCTTCTGACTTTTTGATTAATTCCACATTTTATTGCACAAACATAATTTCACTTATAGGAAATATTTCACTTTTGTTGCAGGTCTGCAGTTTATCTTTTACGAGGCTTATCTCTTTTTTTTTAAATTTTAGTTTCAATTTAACTTTCCTTCTCATAATACTCAACTCCCGCTACCAGACTCATCCGACAAAAAAATCAAACTGTACTGACTGAGAGGGGCATCATATAAAAATGATGTGAATATAGTGAATGAACCTAAATTGATTGCAACTGTTTATCCAACTGTACTACTTACAGATCAGCCGACATACTTCGACAGAAGTAATTGTACTGGCAAAAAGATAAATTGTATTCGAATTATTAAGAAATTGCGTAGAGCAACAGATCGCGTTTTTGGGTTGCAGAATATTGTGTTCGATAGGGGGAAGTGGTTAGAAAGGGTTAAAACCATAGGTTAAATTGGTAAAGCACTTGTGGAACTTTTAGTACCTACTGGAAAATTGGCGTGGGGAGTTGTTGGAATTATTCCACGCTAAGAATCTAAAGCAGTAAGAGCACGCGACTCTTAATCTCGGGGTTGTGGGCGTATCTCACGTTGGCGCCCATAAGAAATAAGGTAGCAATAGTTAGCAATTAGGCGAAGGAGAGTTAGTTGTAGGGATCTTATGAATGGTGTAAAAGTACATATAAAAGAACTTACTCCCAAGTCTGCTTCGTTGATGTAAATGTCCAGTAGGAGAGTGGTCTGAGTTAAAAATCTGAAAATAGAATTGATTACTATGTGTTTTGTAAGGTAAAAAAAAATGTTTAGATATATTAGTATGTTAGGCTAAGGCGGAAATTATGGGACGAGCTCCCTTGTCGTCGAGGATGAGGATGCCCGGCGGAGTTTTTTGTTCGGTAGTGTTGCCCCACCCAATGCAGTGTGGCGGGTTGAGGACCACGACCGTTGCTGCGAGCTAGCCGCGGCCACCACACTGCATCATAGTTAGGGATGTTGGTAACAGTATATAAAATTCGACTACTCACGATGAGTTTTTTCTCTTCTGTCGCCAAAAGCTCATTTTCTGTCGTTAAATTTTGTATTTTCTGCGGAAAATGTACTGGATTCTGTTCCTGTTGCCGCTCTTCTGCTTTATGTCAGTCTGCACCTTCAGCAACTGCAGCTTTACTAGTATTGATCTGGTGCCGCAATTTTACAATATAACAGGACACACAATGGAAACTGGGGTAATAAAATATAAAAATAGTTGAAGTTAATTTATTTTTTATAGTTCGTGGTAGTTAGCAAACGTGTGCTCAGCTGGGGAATTATTTATTTTGTTTGGTACTTTTTTATAATATTTAATATTTGTGAGCTGTACGCCATGGGAACTGGAGAGTTCTACAATTTTTTTGTATATCTAATATAAATTTGTATGAAAGCCATTTTATATTTCTCTTCATAAATTTAGAAGCCTCCCCGCACATATTTCATTTGATTCAGTTTAGTTTTTCTGCTATAAGTTATTTAAAGAGGTTTCCCCTCACAGAGCAGTTCAAAATTATATTTCCCGATTTTTTATAGCGTAATAAAATGGGAAATTTCTTCATTTCGGAATTATAAGGCCCGATACACACACACACTATTAGCACTAGTGGCAGTCAGTCAAGCACTCTTCAAATATTCTTTAATGCCTTTTAATAGGAACTATTCACATTACCGGCTACGTGCCAGTCACAGTCTAAGCAAGACCGCCGCGGTTTTTACTTTACCGTAGGTTGAACGACAGTGTGGAATGTAAACGCTTGCTTGTGGATTTCGTTCAGATGAAATTTTACGCGTCCTAGCGTAGGAATCGACTTGATGTGCGAGCGTGTGTGTGTGGAAATACGATCGACGCCATCCACTTCGTTTCACATTTATTTGTTTTTGTTTTCTCTCCTATTCAACTTCGAGCATTTATTAAAATAATAGTTAGCTTCATACTTGATGCAACGACACAGGTGGTGCAGATAAATTTTGAGAGAATGCAGATCTCGCTTCTGTCAAAATAGTCAGCAGGCGGGTTCCGGAGGCATGAGAATATTTGTAGAAACGGGCGAAAAATTTCTTTGACGGCTGAAATTTTAGTTTTATAACGGCTTGAGATAATCCCGCCACTTGGAACTTTGAAACACTTCACATTTTCTTTGCCCCAACTTTTGCGGCATATTACACAAACTTTGCCACTTTTATTATTTTCACTTAATAATAAATAATAAAATTTATAATCAGCATAATTTTATGTTTCGATAATTTCAATAAAGCGCGGCAAATTTTTTGGCGGCACCAGTTTTCATAATTTGACAGAACCGAGACCGAAAGAGAACAACAAAACAGAATAGGCTAGGAAACGTCACTTATCTGCACCACCTGTGTCGTTGCATCAAGGCTTCATACTTGATGCTTGATGCAACGACACAGGTGGTGCAGATAAGTGACGTTTCGTAGCCAATTCTGTTTTGTTGTTCTCTTTCGGTCTCGGTTCTGTCAAATTATGAAAACCGGTGCCGCCAAAAAATTTGCCGTACTTTATTGAAATTATCGAAACATAAAATTTTGCTGTTTGTAAATTTTATTAATTTATTATTAAGTGAAAATAATAAAATGGGTAAATTTTGTGTAATATGCCGCAAAATTTGGGGCAAAGAAAATGTGAAGTGTTTCAAAGTTCCAAGTGACGAGAATATCTCAGCCGTTATAAAACTAAAATTTCAGGCGTCAAAGGAAATTTTCGTCCGTTACTACAAATATTCTCATGCCTCCGGAAGCCGCCTGCTGACTATTTTGACAGAAGCGAGATCTGAATTCTCTCAAAATTTATCTGCACCACCTGTGTCGTTGCATCAAGACTTGATGCAACGACACAGGTGGTGCAGATAAGTGACGTTTCCTAGCCTATTCTGTTTTGTTGTTCTCTTTCGGTCTCGGTTCTGTCAAATTATGAAAACCGGTGCCGCCCAAAAATTTGCCGAGCTTTATTGAAATTAGCGAAACATAAATTTTTGCAGTTGTTTATGAATAAAATTTGCTGTTGTTTATGTTATGAATTTGAGGAAATAATAGATAGTGGGTCTTTTGCTACATTTTTTCCCCACTTAAAAAAAAGTCTTTTTGTTTATATTTATTTTATTGAGCTGGTGGATAAAAAGATAATTATATATATATATATATATATATATATATATATATATATATATATATATATATATATATATATATATATATATATATATATATATATATATATATATATATATATATATATATATATATATATATATATATATATATATATCCTTCTGGAATGCTATTACGCTGGGTAAATTGTTAATTTATATATATTTATTTATTTAGGTATTTTTGGTTTTCCCTCTCGCTACATAATAAACTAAAATGAAAATTTATGAGAATAATAAAATCAGTTCATGAAATTACAAAAATATCTCAGCCGTTATAAAACTAAAATTTCAGCCGTCAAAGAAATTTTTCGACCGTTACTACAAATATTCTCATGCCTCCGGAACCCGCCTGCTCACTATTTTGACAGAGGCGAGATCAGAATTCTCTCAATATTTATCTGCACCACCTGTGTCGTTGCATCAAGGCTTCATATGCATTGTACTTCATATTAATTTTATATATATATATACAAAATATATGTATGCATTTTATAAATTTCAGACGAGCAGTTGGTTGAGCTGGTGCGAAACCATGAAAGACCTTTTGACTTACAGGCGGCGCATTACTGCGACTTCAATAAAAAAAACATTAATTTGGAAAGAAAGTTTTCTACAAGCACATACAGGTAGCATTAGCATCCACATTTGAGAAGTTGTGAATGGATAATGTGAATATGTACATTGCGTTCCTTCTGAAAGTGACTGGCACTAATAGTGTGTACTGGGCCTAAATGTTCCACAAGTCTATCGATACGGGTGAATTTCGCCTCATACAACCAGAAAAGCCGCGGCCGCAAATGCTTACAATTAATTTGTATGAAATTGTGAGATAAACTTATACAATATTATAGTTTACCTTAATTTGATTTTTAAATAAGAATTATATTATCGGAAGATGCATCCCGCACAGTCACAGGAAAATTAGATTGCAAAGAAAACTAAATTAGAGAATTGCCGACTAGAAGTGAATTGAATGCCTGCCGCCGAAGTGCCGAATTCTTCAGTGTTGCCAGCTTGAATTTTGATTGGTGAGATGAAAAATTGGCATTGTCAATCGTACATTGTGTGAATGCGCCAAAATTTATTCCAGTTTCATTTAGCCTCGTTTCACATGAAACGGAACGGCGCGACTTTGCATATCACGGCAATGATAAATATACACAAAACTGCACAACAAAGTCCCAAAACCAAAACCATATTTAAATTTACGGCGCCGCAGTCCGCCTTTATATGAAATTAGTCACCAAGTGCGAAAAAATAATTTTTCCCCAGAGATTAAAAAAGGTCTCCTCCGCTCTTTTTTGTGTTTTATATTGTAATTGGATTTCTTATACACACACTTTGCATTGAGGCAGTAATAATTCAATTTGAACCTTCTGCAGTCTCATATGTAAGTAGGTATAAAAATTTCTTCTGCAAGTGTCACAAAATCGATTTTCCAAAGAAATTAAAAAAGGTCTGTCATGTCCGTTTTTTTCATCCAAAAAAAAAAAAAAAAAATTAAAATGATGAAAGCAGAATTGCCAAAATAAACAACAAAATCGTTGGACGGTTGAAAGTTTCCGCTGGCAACTATGCGAATTGCGCAGTATTCTTTATTCTGATTTGGGTATTTTTGTCTTGTTTTGTTTTGTTTTTCAGCCGCAATCATAGATTGTCTGATCGTGTGAAGCTCTTGGCATGAGCATACACACTTTTCGCCGTTGTTGTGAGTTCTTTGCAGTTTTGTGTATATATATCATGGCCGTGATATGCAAAGTCGCGCCGTTTTGTGTGAAACGAGGCATATGCTGGACAAGAGCCAATGCACACTAGATTATAAGCCCCGTTTCGCATACCGGCGCGGGTTTGGACAACACGGCGATGGTAAATAAACCCAAAACTCACATCAACGGCGACAAGTGAGTGTGCTCATGCCTCGAGCTGCACAGAATCCGGCGATCTATGGTTGCGGCTCAAAAACAACGCAAAACACAACAAAAATTGCTAATCAAAACAAAAAAATACAGCGCAATTCGGATAGTTGCCGGCGGAAATTTCATTTTTTTCTAAAGTAATAGCTGAAAATACCTTATTTTAAATATCTGAGGAAAAATGATTTTGTGCCACTTGTCCACTAATTTTATATAAAGCTGACGAGAGTCGGACTGCGGAGTTGCAATCTTAAATACATATTGCTTTGGTTTTAGGTGTTTGTTGTGGATTTTTATTATGTTTACCATCGCCGTGATATCTAAAACGGCGCCACTGCCATTTCGGGTGAAACGAGCCTAAGGGAAGCAGGAAACGATTAGAATTTCTTGGGGGTAGCTCCAGGCTCCTATTATTTAAAGAATGTTTATGTAAGTTGGTAGAGAAGTTTCCTAGATAGACTAGAGTAATACCAGAGAAAATAAGAAATGAATCTTGGGTTGCCCTACTTATACACACATACACAGAATGCAATTTTTTCACCACCGATCATAAACAAACGGGTGAGTTTTGGAAAAATCACCATTTGGGGTTGTCGTTCTTTAAGATTTTAATACTATTCTCGTTCCAAAAACTACCAAATTTAATATCGTTAAATATGTTTACGATTCATAATTGTGATCATTACTAATTAGGTAAACTTCTCTATATTCTAATAAGATACATTTATTAAAACTTATAGTTGATTCTCATATTAATTTATATTTCTTTAAGTTTGCTTTGCTTCTTCTTTTGAATGAACTTATTCCAACAAAACTACAGAAAATTAAAGAAAATATTTATTAATCAGCATCCTTTCCGAGCTAAATAAAAAGAAATAGTTATTAAACTATGGAACTTTAATTTTAATGTTTAGTAATAAATATAAAACAAAAAGCAACACAATTCTATGCCAATATTAATTAAATTAATAAAATAAATGGCATATAAATATTTATTTTTGTTTCGAAGCAACTACTTTTGAGGACATTTTGATTTCAACTCATAGCTTCTAAATCAAATGAATACAAAATATATTCCAGACTAATCACAATATATTTGTCAAATTATAGAATTCCAAAGCGAAAAGCAGTATAAAAATATATGAATTATGTGGACTTTTGTGCATAAAAAATGATATATAATGCTCCCACGAAAGCATGTCTACATTTAACTATCTATTCAGTATTTTTTTAAATATTGAAACATAAATGATTGCATACTTTTAGGATCCCACCTAGAGTTTGAGAATGAGCACCACCTTATGTATTTAAGCCAAGACACAATCCATGCAGATAAAAACTTCTTTCGAGGTGTAGAGCATGCTCTAGAATATTCTCGAAAATTAAAGCTTACTCAAGAAGCCTCTTTCGAGGTGTAGATACAATTCGAGAATGATCCAGACACATCTTTAATAGTATAGAGAATATTCTAGAATTTTCTACTTCAACCATAAGAAAGGTATATAAGCCACCACACAATTAAAAGTCGACGGAGTTAAAAAGCAACCGTAATAGCCACCACACAATTAAAAGTCGACGCAGTTAAAAAGCAACCGTAATAGAGTGTACATCGCGCATTTTAATCGAAGCAGCAATATTTCTAATTGTGATTAAGAAATAATAAAGTGATTAAATGAATTATTAAGGAAAGTACAAATTGTAATAAAGTAAACTTTAAGTGTGTAAATTGCAATAATTAAATAAAGTTAATTATTTTAATTTAACCAGCGACTGTTTGATTACTACACGATCCAGTGGTAAGAATATTGAGAGTTGGAGTAAATTATCAGGAGGGCAATTTCGTAACAATATGTTGCATTCCGCTGTTTTCTTTTTCTGCAATTCTGCATTTATTTGCGTATTGTGGCCTATTTCGGCTCAATGCGGCAATTCGCTTTGACCGAATTTATGCGAAAGTCAAAGACCAAGTTGAAAGTCAAAGACCAAGTTGAAGGAGATGGTTTACCTACTTAGCATGAACAATGCAATGTTAATCAGCCATTCTGTGGTCATTAGAGCTTTTTTCCCCCACACCTCCGGATCCTCCTTAAACCATCCAGTGGATTTGATAAAAGTAGCCACTTTCGTTAGCTTCATCCGGGAAATGTCCTCAATGCTGTCAAGAAATGCAAATCCAAGAGTGTAGAAGCTTTTTCTGTATAGAGCAATGCATCCACACAGGAGGTGTTCCAAGGTTTCCTCTTCCTAGACATCTCGACAGCTCCTACAAAAGTTATAATGGGGTATCTACAGTCTACTTGCATGTCTACCAATCAAACAGTGACCCCAATTACAAATTTAATAATTTCAACAGCAGTTTTCAACGGCCCCGATTCCATTCCGGCCAAGTTTGTCGACTTGTTAGACATAATGATAACTGTCCCTAACATTTGCCACTTCGACAGTGTATCTATCTACTTACAATTTGCATGTTGCTAAAGGCATTGGTAATGGAACTTTATCCGGAAGAATAGTTAATGTTGTCCCCTCCCTAGCAAGCTCATCAGTTGGGCAATTGCCCTCATTATCCCTATGGCCCGGCACCCAGACCAAGTTTATATTGTTACGAAATTGCCCACTTGACAATTTACTCTAACTCTCTGTACTCGGATTCGTACCACTGGATCGTGTAGTAATCAAACAATATTGCAATTTACAGATTAAATATTAGGTTTAAAGTTTACTTTGTTACAATTTGCGCTTTATTTCACAATTCATTAATCACTTTATTTAATAATTAATTTCATCACTTTACACAATTACAACTACTGCTGCTTCGATTAGAATTCACGACGTACACACTGTTACGATCTCTGTTCGACTGCCCTCGACTTTGAATGGTTGAGGTAGAAACTTTTACAATAGTGTAGAAGTTTCTGGATAATTCTAGAATCTTATATTCACTACGAATCTTTTATACACCTTGAGCGAGAACATTCTATACACCACTATCTTACCACGACATAGGGTGGTGCACCCAACTTCAAACTCCAGATGGGATCCTAAAAGTATGCAATCACGTTTCAATATTTTACACGTTCTGAGTTGTAGTGCTACTTTTTATTTATCATAATGGATTAAATAGATGAAAACAAGTAATATAATAATATATCACAATGTTTTTATGAGTCTCCAATGAGCTCAATATAATTACTATGTACAATTTACAAAAGTGTAGATGAACGCTACTGCCACCCGAGCACTTATACACTGTATGATTCTGTGTATGCATAAGTAGGCGCAACCCAAGATTCATTTCTCAATCTCTCTGGTATTACCAAACGACATAAACGTAGTATTACCAAACGTCTCAACAAGAAGAAGAACAAAATATTTGATTTTCTCTTTCAAGTTACGAGTTAAATGAGCGACCATACTACAAATCATAATATGGGCCAAACTACACAATTCTGAATGTTCTGTATGAATGTACATATGTATACTTTAAGCATGCTAAATGCATAACCTTAAAACTATTCACGGTTGGTTCGAAAATGGAGGACGGTGTGGGTCAGGTGTTTAGATATAGACAGCCTTTCAGACGACCTAACGACTACAGTATTTTTCAAGCAGAAGTTTTTGCATCATGTAAAGCCACAGAGCTCGCCTGCGAACTCCACAATAAACTTCAACATAGATAGCCAGGCTGCCATCAAAGCTATAACTGCCAGCTGTGCATCTTCCAGAAATGTTCTGGAATGCAAGGCAGCAATGGATAGACTGGACACTAACCGGAAATTACCAGGGGATAAGAACATACAAGGAAACGAGAGTGGGGATGCAATTGCTAAAAGCGGAATCTTACTACCAAACGAACAATTAAGTAACGTACTGATGCCTCTAAAAATAATCAATAGCCGTATTGAAGAGGACATGGTGAGAAATGTAGAAGAAAGGTGGAGTACTACCACATGTAAAATCACAAAGCTCATGTGTAAACCGTACCAAATCGATAGTGACACTTCCGAGGAAGGATTACAGAACGGTAGTAGGAATACGGGCAGGACACTTTCAAACGGCGGCATACGCTAAATGGATGGGACTCACAAACAACAATGAATCCAGGAAAATAATAATAATAAAATACGTTAGATAATTTCTCTAAGAAGGTCAATGTGAAATTTCCATTATAATCGGTTCATAAAAACAGGTGAAATAAAGGTTTTAAAATTTTAGTATGAACAACATAAAAATAACTTGTGTCTTCAATGTTTTGAAGATCGAAGTTGTCGCCGAAAAGCTTTTGTATTTCATTGAGGCTAGAAGCCTATTTTATAATTATAATTATTAAATTGGGGACTAATTTAACCCAAACATCCTGTGTTCTAAAACACTTGGGCCAATTTTATAAAGGTAGGCCTCGATTTTCAATGTGTATAATTTTATCAGAAAATGTATTTCCCTTTATTTCCCCTGTAATTTAATAACAAACAGGCACGTAAGCCAAAAGGAAGATAAAACTAAAATGGCTTCAAAAATTGCATATGGAAAAGTCGGCGAACAAAAGAAGGCAAGTACCATAAATCCATTATTTTTTCCCATAAAAATAAAATTAATAAGAGGTTAAGCCGCCTTTACAATTAAGAGCCTCTTGTAGGCGCTTTGGTATAGAATCCACCATTTTTCTGCTTTCTTCGGAGGTGCCTTTTCTCAATTCTTGGACCATGATTTTTTTCAGCATTTCTTTCGAAGTTATCGAATGCTGTCGAATCCTGCGCTCTAACAAATCCCATACATGCTCGATAGGATTCAAATTTGACGATTAAGATGGTACTTTAAGCTGTTTCGGGACATTTTACAACAGCCAGTGCCGGTCTGTTAGGGCAGACGGGCGGCCGGAATGTGGGCGGGAGACATAAGATTCACTTGTTTGAAGTTGTTAATAACTCGCTGCACTGAGGAAGGTATTCTGCCGATGGTTGCTACTATTTGGCGAAAAGTTTTTCCTTCTCGCCACGGCTTAACTATAATTTGTCTTTCTCCAACTCCAATTTCCTTTCTGTTTTGTTCCATGGCGGCGTTATAAGTTTGTTGCTCTTAAAATTGTTCGGAATGCAACTAAAAATTATTATTTTGTAATTATTAAGGCCCACCCAAATTAACTACCAACGGTCACTCATACAAACTTCGGGGAAGTACCGATTTCTTCTTTGTATGCACACTTTTGCGACTCTGTAAATGAGATTTGTGCTCAATAACTTTCCCTAAATCGTGAACTAAAGCGATAATGTATTTGAAATTTATATGAAAATCAAGCTATTAAATTGCATTTTGGATGTGTCTTTAGGCGTGGACCTCCAATTTTTAATACCTATATTACCTTACAAAGATTTGGGGATTGTGTGTACGCAGACTTTTGCCGCAGTATTTACACTACATCAGTGGGAAATAATAAAAAAATGCAAAATTAGAGTTTGGTGTGAGACAGAAATCTGGAATTCTCTTCGGTAAAAGCCATCTGTCATCTAAGCAACAACAATCAGAACTGCTCTGTATGTATCCCGATATTTATTCCTCTTTATGTTGTACATATCCTCATCATTATGTGCCAAACCCGAGTGGAAAGATGTTTGTCAACCTGAGAACTCATGGTGGCATTACTTCAAAGGGAAATTCACTTAACAGAGTCATATTCCACCAAACAATGTTGGGCCATCCTCCATTTACAGCTGATTCTTACACCAGTTTCTTCACGGCATAAGAGTGACATTGACTGTGACCCATTTGACTAAGTTTCAATTCAACTAAAATTGATTTCATTTAAAGAGTGTAGAAGGATACATTAAAGGCTTATGGATCTCAGTAATTTCTTGCCCACCAAGATTCAATATAGATGAGGGACCATATAAGGTTTTTATTAGTACTCTCCATACTTAATTTATAGCTGCCGGAGATTTAAATGCTAAGCACACCCATTGAGGGTCACGGTTAATAACTCCCAAAGGCAGAAACTTATTTTCAGCGACAAATGTACATGGCCTTGAAGTCTCGTCCAACGGTAAACCCACATATTAGCCCTCAGATAGACGGAAGACTCCAGACCTTATTGACCCTTAAGGGTGTAAAAAATACACAATCTTTTGTGCAATCTCCACTCGAGTTATCCTCACTCATGATAATGCTCACTCACCCATGATAATAAGTCTAAAGTCCTGACATTCTCAACAGAAAGCCAGGGAAGGTCGTTCGACTATGAGCTTACAGAATGAGGCTCAAATGTAAAATGTTTATAAGTTCACATCTCATATGAAGACGTCCCTGAAGTCAGAAGGGGAATTAGATTCTGCTATTATGTGGCTCACGGAACTACCGTCCCAAGAAGTGAAATTAGCTACACCCAAAAAAAAATTTAAATCGGAACCAAGAATTTCTTTCGTAGACATTTAACGAAATTTTATTTGCGGTGCACAGCCAGTGTTACAGTCTTTATCTTATTATATTTACAATTAACGAATGATTAAAATGGGCATTCTATTTGAATGAAATTTTCAATTTAGGTGGATAGCTTCTTGCAGGACCCTCCGAGACTAACTTAAATAGTTCGCTGAAACCAATTATCTCCAGTGTGACTGCCTTTCTCTGTAATGAGTGATTGCAATATTATTAAAAACGTTGGAATCGAATATTCAACACAAGGCTCTCTCTCACTCTAAAAATATGTTGCCTCCAGACATTGTGGTGAAAGTGCAGTGTTACCGGTTTGGTGCGCAGCGACATGAATTTATCCAACTCGAGTGTCAGCTTTTCTGTTTGAAATGTGGAATTATGAATACGAAGTGTCTCCAGGTGGAGATTTTCTAGCAACACCTCCGTAATAATATCGTCATTTAGCGCCTTTAAGTTTGTCAATAATCAATTCGCTCAAGTTGGGATGGTTTTTAAGTGAAGGGAAAACTTGAGCGAAGGAGATGCAATGATTATCAATTATCAATATCCGCAAATTTGTATATTTGTTCCGATACAGATGCGCAAGCTTCCATGTTAACTGTTTTGTACTAATTTCGAGAATATCATTTTTCTTGTATTTCATTAGAAAAGAACAAAAACGCACAAGATTGTCATTGTGTTTCGAGTCCGTGATTGTGATCTCTTTTAAGTTTGTGAACAATCCAAAGTTGTCGTTTGCGAGTCCTTCCAATTCGAATGAGTTCAGCACAAGACTTTCCAAGTTATACAAATGCAAAAAACATCTCTCCAATACCTGTGAGTATTCATTATGCTTCTTCAATCTATATATATTTAATATAAGCGATTTAAGTTTTAAACTTTGAAGTTAAATCGGCAAATCGCCGAGATCAAGGCGGCAAATTTTGCTAAAATCCAGATGTTCCAATTGTGTCCACAACGTAAAATTGCTTGAATAACTATTGACGCAGATTGTTCTCAAATTTGGAAACATTTCAGTCAAACTTTTAACGTCTTCATTAGTAAATATGGCCGAGTTTTGCCAGGACATTGAATGGCTAAAATCGAGCAACTTCGGATATCGAAATTCTTTCAAAATCTCAAAGCTTGGAGAGTTGAAAAAATATAAATGCAGCTTCCGAACTGAACCACAAATATGCTTCAAGAAATATCGGAATTCGGTGTCCCCAAGCACCTGAAAACAAAAGTTCAGCTCCAGTTCTCTATACTGCAGTTGCCAGGAGTAAGTGATTATTTGCCTGAAACAGCCGAAAGCCTCCATCAATGCAAATTGATTCCGCAAATGGAGATACTTAAGAATCTGCAGCATACAGTCATCAGTGAGCATATCCAGGGTAAGCATCTTGATTGATCTGAAAGCAATTTCCAGTAAATTAGAAATAAAACTGGAGAACTCAGGTTTCGAAACTCGAATAGTTTACAAACACAATTTTTTTATATATAATAGGATTATTTAAATTTTACACATCCAAAAAACAATTCTGTGGAATGAGTATTTCGATCATCAGCAATCATCTGTTCTGTTCTGAGGGAGTATCTCCTCATACTTGACATGACTTCGACCCCAAACCAGGAAATTTGAAGAATCATATTTTAAAGAGTACATTTCCTGTACTAAAATTAGAATGCGTTACACTTTTGTTGCGGCAGTTGAGTGGTAACATGGGCTTTGGATGGAAAATCTAAACGAAAAAAGCAAATTTTCTAAAATAATCCCTGAATAGCAAGAAATGGTGGGCTTGCTTAATATCTTTGGTGGTATTTTGGCCGATGGAATTGGCAAAATGTCAACCTCCAAGTGCCACGCCTATTCTGACGAGCTAAATTCCTAACGGGCGAGCAAATCGTACTCGTTGCGAATACTGAGTAGAGACGTTGCATACAGTGCCATAAAAGAGAAACGGCAACAGAAACAGAATTTTCTAGTCCATTTTCAACAGAAACTACAAAATTCGACTACTCACGATGAGTTGTTTCTGTTCTGTTGCCAAACGCTCATTTTCTGTCGATAAATGTTGCATTTTCTGTTGGAAATGTCCTGGATTCTGTTTCTGTTGCCGTTTCTGCTCCTTAAGCATCTGCAGCTTTACTAGTATTGATCTGGTGCTGTAATTTTACCACATAACAGGGGCCACAACGGAGACTGGGGTTAAAAAATATAGAATCAGTTAACGTCTATTTCTTTTTTTTTATAAATTTGTGTTAGTTAGCAATCGGGTGTTCAGCTGGGCTTTTATTTGCTTTGGTTTATTCTTTATTCACTTGTTATATTTATAATATGTAATATTTTTGGACTGAAAGCCCTGGCAGCTAGTGCTCCTCCATTTTTTTGTATAATATCCAATATAAATTTGTACGACTGCATTTTACTCTTCATCACCGCCCTCTGTGGTCTAGTGGCAAGCATGCTAGGCTAATATTTAGAGGGTCGTAGGTTCAAAACCTACCTCGGGCTTCGTCTCAAAAAAGATTTTTCCAAAATAAGTCTTTTTCTTTTAAAGTTGAAAGTCTCAGTAGCTAATGATCATTCCCCAACCCCTTGCAGTCAGAATTAATAATGGTGTAAGATATAATAATTATAATAATTGAAGGACCAAATACAATAGCGCGAGAACGCAGGTGAGAGTGGGAGCTAGTCTAGGATGAAATGTCAAAAAGAATTTGTGCAAAAGCATGGTATGTGGCAACCAGACAATGCTGGCAACCACTGATGCACGAGAGAGAAATAGAAAGTACTCTTGTATTAATTAAATTTAAAAAAAAAAAACACCAACTACAATTATTATTTTAATAAAATTTGTTGCAGAAATTTCCAAGTTGGATATTTTTGTACTACAAATAAAAAAAGTTAATAATAGATTGAAAGCAATAAAAAAGTACTGGTACCAAAATAAATGTACTTCGTACGCGCCATATAAAAAGGTACCCTAAATGGTACGAAAGCAACATACAATAATGCGTCATGCGATAGAGCGAGGCGGGGCATTTCTAAGAAATTATAACTTCCTCTCGTGCGAGACAATTTTCAAAGTATTCACCTGTGTTGTAATGTTTATTTGTTTATTTCTGATGTGCTGTTTGTGGCTGCGCGCTTATTTTATTTAATAAAAAATTGCCAAACATTTAGTTTTCAATGGTTCTTCAGCACTTTTGCTTTTGCGTAAATGTGGCCGGCATTTTCTTTATTGTATATTAGAATGCGAGAGAGTGCAGAACGAGATGTCGCGCTTGACTCGCTCTCCCTCTCGTGTTATTGTGTTTGGGCCTTTAAGGCTCAGTTACCCAAACATAACAAAACATACCATAGCACAGTTGAATGATCCGCTGAATACCGAAATATGACCACAAATCTGCTGTTTTCTTTTTTGCTCATGCAATTTTCTGAGTTGAAATTGTGCAAATTTAATACCGAACGTAATTAAATATATTTTAATATAAATATAATTAATTTAATTTAATTTTGTTCTCTTCACCAAAAAACATCAACGCAATAACAAAATCTACACAGAAACCAGCTCTCTCTGGGTTTTTAAATAATTGAGCACGAAATGAGCATAATATTAAATGTCAATAGCATACAAAAATAAAAGAAACAAAAATTGCGCAAAGCGGTGACAAACATTTTTCGATCTGCGCATTACGTCACAGTAGCCTGCTTGCAAAGCGAAATGTCAAACTAGAATTCCTTTTGTAAACAAAAAAATAAATATTACTATAATATATTAAAAATAGTAACATTTTTCGGCGAAATAAATATAACAATATATTACAAATATATTGATGCAAATATTTAATTTAAATTACAATTATTTATATTGGAATCCCGACCATCATAAATACTCAATTTAATAAATAAGCTGTGCAAAGAAAAGTGAAGTGTATTTTTCAATTAGTTTATTATGAAGAATAATAAAAGTAATAATAATAATAATATTAGTATAATAGTAATAATAATATAAATTTTACAATTTTTTTTTCTTTTGTAGGCGTTTTCTTCAATTTCTTTATTTTATATCCTTATTTTAAAAAACATTCTCGCCCGGAAAAAAATGTTTATACATTAATATTCCAATCGATGTCGGAGGCTTACTCAGTATGTTCTTGAAAACAATTATTTGCAATGAGTAAACCGTCTCCGTTAAATGCTTCAAAAATATTTTGTAATGCACATATATATGCCATCATATTTTCTGTTAGTTTTGATAATCCCCTATATTTAAACCCACGTGTGCAAAGCATCCGCCCTTGACTTGAATTGCAGTGTGGTAAGATATTTAAGACCATCGTTCGCCAGGCCTTCCAACGCAGTCTGTTCCTTTCAAAAGTCGGTTTGAAAATTGAAGGCACAGCGCCGCTTCGAAGAATTGTACAATTTCAGCAATACGCAATTGAATGCATTATTGAAATAAATTATTTGGTCCCATTCGATATTTCAATATATTTGTTAAATCATCACTCGTGAAATGCTCCATGCAAATAAAGGTGCTTCTCGGATTGAAAACTTTTTTCGCTGGCAAAAGCTTATCCACTTTTTCAAAACAACCGCATCGGCCGGAAAGGAAAAAAAACTGCATTCCGATGCCGTTTTTGCAATCTGCCAATGCACTTTTCATTTTTAAAAAATGTGTATTTATTTAATTATTTATTAAGAATACACAATCCGGATTATTTATTACTACTGCGAAGACACCGCCAATCAACTAAATCTCACACTAAAAAAGAAAATAATAATGGACCTGGGCAGTCTAATTTTCTTCTTGCATAGCATAGATACCAAATATCAACATATTTCTCTGCTATACTGTGCTGTGCTATGCTATGCCAAATTTTCAGTAATCAGATACACACCCTTCGTATTTAACAGATTTCCATGTGACAGCCAACTGTGCTATGATATGCTGTGCTATGTTTGGGCATCTGAGCCTTTACTCTTCATAACTTTAGGAGCCCCTCAGGCAACCAGAAAAGCCCGGGCCCCAAATGCTGTCAATTAGTTTTTATAAAATTTTAAAATAAACTAATACAATATTACCTTGATTTGATGTTTAAATAAGAATTATATTATCGGAAGATGCAGCAGTCACAGGAAAATTAGATTACAAAGAAAACTAAATTAGAGAATTGCCGACTAGAAGTGAATTGAATGCCGAAGTGCCGAATTGTTCAGTGCTGCCAGCTTCAATTTGGATTGGTGAGATGAAAAATTGGCATTGTCAATCGTACATTGTGTGAATGCGCCAAAATTTATTTCACTTTCTTTTAAAGTTTTTGTTCATTGTTTATTTATTTAATTATTATTATTGTTATATTTTACTATGATATATATTATATTATATATAATTACTATTATTATGTTTGCAAGGGTTTGGGGGAATGAGAAATTTAAACGTCAAACGACAAAGCAGCGATATAAAGCAGACGGACGTTGTACATGAATCCACTCAAAATCGTGGTGTGTCCGCTACGGACGCTTGCAACAAAAAAGACTATATTTTCTCTGTATTCTCTGCCAGCAACTAAGACCTGCGCCTCCTGAAAGCATTAATAATACAGTTCTGCGCCAGGTGAATTTACTTATATGGTGACTGCAAGGTAAATTTCGTAACGCCGAAATTGTCAGACATAAGCAATGTGCGATTACATAGTGTCTCCACTAGCTATAATTCATGGCAATGTTCAATCAATGCACACTCGAATATAAGGGAAGCGGGAAATGATTCAATTTTCCTGACGATAGCTCCAAGTAAGTTCCTTTTATTTAAAGCATAATCTGTGTTGCGTTTATGTAAGTTGGTAGAGAAGTTTCCTAGGTAGACTAGAGTAATACCAGAGAAAATGAGAATTGAATATCGGGCTGCGCCTATTAATGCATCCATACACAGAATACAATAGTATTGCAGGCAATTTTTTCACCATCGGCCATAAAGAAACTGGTGAGGTTTGGAAAAATCACTATTTGGGGTTGTCGTTCGTTAACATTTGAATACTATTCTCGAAATTCCATATCATGAAATTGGAGTAAAAAAGCAACAGAGGTACTTCTTAATAGTAAAAGGAGATAATAATATGATACAGAATAATATTAAGAACAATTTTTATGTGACAATGTTTGTATTATTTTATTTCGTCACACATCTAAAAATAAATTGATTGATTTTAATAAATGTAATGTACGATATGTACAGTGAATCAAAAAAGTTTAGGCACAACTCCATTTACAAAGATATGTTAATAACTTTTTTTCTACTTAGCTAACAAAAATAATTAGGAATAAATTTTTGATAAGGAACATTTTATTAGATATATAAGCTAAAGTTATTTGAATTTCATTTTTGTCTTAGGTGCAATCTTATAAAAATTAAAAAAATGATTGGTTTTTAAATGAAAAAAGTTTAGGCACACATTTGAAAAATGGCAATATAAGCACGAAGAACACCTTGGTTAGACCTCCATTGGCTTAAATAACTACTTGTAAGCGTCTACACATACTTCCAACTAAGTTGGATGTCTCCTTGGGTGCTAAGTTTGCCCATTCGGTACGTATGACGTCCTTAAGCGAATTCTTTGATGTTATTTGATGATTCCGTATTTCTTTTCCAATAAGTGCCAAATGTGTTCAATGGGATTCATATCTGGCGACTGTGGAGGTATTTTAAATTGTTTGCAATGGTATATTAGCCATTCCTGCACAAGAAAATATGTATGCTTCGGGTCGTTATCATGTTGGAACATAAATGGTTTCCCATTCAACCCCAACATCTCAACACTGGGAACTAAATTTTCCTCTAAAATGTTCTTATACAAGTGCTTCTCCATTTTCTCATCAATAAAGACGAAAATTGAATAATTTTGACGCCAAAATATTATATAATTCGCTTTCAGTGGGATTTGTATTATTCCCACCCTTTTGACGAAGAACTGCAAATGTGTTTTTCAAATTGACGCTTAGTCATAACAAAAAAAACTCTGAGTCAGGTTTCAAAACTTCGTTAACGGGGTCTAGTAAAGCTTGCAAAGTATGCTGTATTCCTTGCAAAAAATAGACTCGTTTGGTCCTATCTGCCAGTGAAACTTGCTTAATGTAATCCAAAAAAAGAAACATAGTTGTAGCTCTCATTTTGTAATTGAATTGCTGATCTGTATCTATTACCAGAATACAAAGAGCAGCTATTTAAGCAGTCGAAAATTTCATCAACTCTTTCAATGAAATTCGCAGTTGACAAAGCCACTTCTTTGCTCCTTCTTTTGAAGTCTGAAATGTCAGCTGCAGTTCTAAGTGCAGCTTGAACTGTTCTGTTGAACACCTGCGTAGCGAATTGAACCCTCATTTTTTCGAATGATTGGGATAAATGTGTTGCCTTGTTAGTTTTGGACACATCTTCGTGCCATGATTTTGTTCACGTTCCCACAATTCGCGTAACACATCGAAACTCACTAAGCCGTCAGGAGTATTTAAATCACATTTGAGGAGACTATTCCGTAATGATTTAATAAGGTGACGGAAATCATACTTGCACTACGTTCTGTTGTCATTCAATTCGAGATAGGGTTTTTCTCTTGTTGCTCCAAGTATTGCGTAACCTCTTCTATTCGAAGGTCCTTGGTCGCATGTAATTGCGCGAACTTTAACCCCAAGGTCATTTATCATACGTAAAATTTCGATTACGGTATTTAGTTAAACACTCGCCCGATAAACCGTTTTCAGAAAAAAGTAGTTGACATTTAAGGACCAATTGGAATACATGCCTTTAATAAGAAACGCACCGACATGTTTTGCAAGAGTGGAATACCTGGAGAAGCCGTTATTTTCGAATGCGTCGACGAGATCCAACTTTTCGTTATATCTAAGCCCTGTTGTGATTGCCATTTGATCCATCAACAGTATTGCGTTTTCCTTGTCTATTTGCTTCAAATGCATGATCTTCTTTTGTCAAGGCACTGTTTTTAAAACCAGGCTGAAGCGATTTTATTGGGGCCCAGCAATAAATTGTTGAAGCATGCGGCAAGTTTACATTTAATTTATTTTGGAGGAGCAGACTGTGAAATGTAGAATATATTTTGAGCTAGTATTCTTACGTCTACGGAATGCTCCCTTGGCCGGGAACACAACAATAACTTGCAAAATGTTTTTGTATGCTCTGATATATTTTGTTGGGATTCGGTTGAGATTCTTAAATCTGCAGCTGAATTTCTTAATTTCTTTTCTTGTTTCATTAATTTGGCTTTTCGTAGTCCAACTGTCTTACGCAGATATCGGTTGCTGATTAAAAGGGTCGCATATTTTGTTCTATAAAAATCTGTCAGTCTGACATATTTGCACAGTTTCTACAACTATCTTCCACAGCATTTTCTGACCGACCTCTCATACCGCGTGGCTCTTCAAAAGACTCTGTGTCTGTCATCCGCTGGTTCAGGAAAAAATGCTGGAACTGCATTGCGTTTGAAACCTTTTTGCCAATATCACTTCCATGAAAGTGTTGTGGACACATGAAAACCTTGTTTTCATAATCACTTTCAACAATATCACATTTTTCCCTCCACATTTGACCCATTGCTACATCAATAGATGGAAATTTCAAATTTCCATCAAGAATCATAGAACAGAAGATTGCGCCAATGCTGGTACGAAAATTCCTCTCTCTGCGCATGTCCTCATAAGGCGCACGCGACATGAGAGAACAGCCAAACTGCAAGTTGCGATGCAATTTTAAGATACAATTTAATATGGAAAATAATATCCAAAAGATAAAACTAAGGCGCATCTCTAAGATACAATTAAATCTTAAAAATGCGATCATTCCGCTGAGTGCGAATGAAATTGATGACAATTGGAATATTGCATCAACATGAATAAAAGAAGATCATTGAAATTGGGCGCATTGATAAGCATAATCAGAGAATTGTAAACATAAATGAAATATAATGAAATGCGCATTAGAAATATGTTTTAGAAGCAAGCCACTGAGCTCGAAGTTTCAGTTTTTCGTAGTTTTACCGTAATAAGCGGTTTTCATAGTTTGACGCAGCAGAAGACTTCTCGGACTAAAACATAGTTTTTAAGTCCTGCCAGGAGTCTTCGATATGAACGACGCAAACATTTTTAAGGACTAACATTGGAGGAGCACTGATAGCAGTGCATTCAATTGGTAAAAAAAAAAAAAAAAACTGAAACGTGCTGCTCAGTCTCCGCAACGAGGACAATCAGTTCGCTCATTAGAAATTTAGCTCGTCAGTATAGGCGTGGCACTTGGAGGTTGACATCTTGCCAATTCCATCGGCCAAAATACCACCAAAGATATTAAGCAAGCCCAGCATTTCTTGCTACTCAGGGATTATTTTAGAAAATTTGCTTTTTTCGTTTAGATTTTCCATCCAAAGCCCATGTTACCACTCAACTGCCGCAACAAAAGTGTAACGCATTCTAATTTTAGTACAGGAAATGTACTCTTTAAAATATGATTCTTCAAATTTCCTGGTTTGGGGTCGAAGTCATGTCAAGTATGAGGAGATACTCCCTCAGAGATCGAACAAATGATCGCTGATGATCGAAATACTCATTCCACAGAATCCTTTTTTGGATGTGTAAAATTGAAATAATCCTTTTATATATATTGAAATAATCCTTTTATATATAATTGTGTTTGTAAATTATTCGAGTTTCGAAACCTGAGTTCTCCAGTTTTATTTCTAATTTACTTGAAATTGCTTTCAGATCAATCAAGATGCTTACCCTGGATATGCTCACTGATGACTGTATGCTGCAGATTCCGAAGTATCTCCGTTTGAGGAACCAATTTGCATTGATGGAGGCTTTCGGCTGTTTCAGGCAAATAATCACTTACTCCTGGCAACTGCAGTATAGAGAACTGGAGTTGCGCTTCCGTTTGCAGGATGTTGGGGACAACGAATTCCGATATTTCTTGAAGCATATTTGTGGTTCAATTCGGAAGCTGCATATAACCAGTTTCGACTCTTCAAAGATATTTGAGATTTTGAGAGAGTTTCGATATCCGAAGTTGCACGATTTTAGCCATTCACGGTTCGGAATGGAATTTTCTAATAAAGACATTAAAACTATGACGGAAATGTTTCCGAATTTGCGCGCAATCTCCGTCAAGAGTTCTTTTGCATTAAGGAATTTTATGTTGTGGACACAATTGGAACATCTGGATTTGAGAAAAAATGAGGTACAAAATCTCGACGATTTGCCAATTTTACTTCAAAGTTTAGAACTTAAATCACTTATATTAAATATCAATAGATTGAAGAAGCATAATGAATACTCACAGGTATTGGAGAGATGTTTTTTGCACTTGTATAACTTGGAAAGGCTTGTGCTGAACTCATTCGAATTGGAAGGACTCGCAAACGACAACTTTGGATTGTTCACAAACTTAAAAGAGATCACAATCACGGACTCGAAACACAATGACAATCTTGTGCGTTTTTGTTCTTTTCTAATGAAATACAAGAAAAATGATATTCTCGAAATTAGTACAAAACAGTTAACATGGAAGCTTGCGCATCTGTATCTGAACAAATATACAAATTTGCGGATATTGATAATTGATAATCATTGCATCTCCTTCGCTCAAGTTTTCCCTTCACTTAAAAACCATCCCAACTTGAGCGAATTGATTATTGACAACTTAAAGGCGCTAAATGACGATATTATTACGGAGGTGTTGCTAGAAAATCTCTAACTGGAGACAGTTCGAATCCATAATTCCACATTTCAAAACGAAACGCTGACACTCGAGTTGGATAAATTCATGCCGCTGCGCACCAAACCGCTGACACTGCACTTTTACCGCAATGTCTGGAGGCAACATATTTTTACAGTGAGAGAGAGCCTTGTGTTAATATTCGATTCGAACGTTTTTAATAATATTGCAATCACTCATTACAGAGAAAGGCAGTCACACTGGAGATAATTGGTTTCAGCGAACTATTTAAGTTAGTCTCGGAGGGTTCTGTTGCAATTGAAAGGAAACCCTCTGCAGTGAAAATTATGCTCAAATAGTAATTCCATTTTAATCATTCATTAATTGTGAGTATAACAAAATAAGAACTGTAACACTGGCTGTGAGTAGAACTCATTTCTGCCGGCGTCTCTCAAATCTGTGGAACAACGACACCAAAAATGTATAAGATCGTATTTGTTTCAGGGCTTTCATTAACTGATCAGTATCATTCTGTGGAAGATTGTGCTTTTTCCACACAGCTCATAAACGGTAAACAATTGTCCAAAATCTCACAATATTTTATAAAATTTTTAAAACTAATTTTTAACTTATAATGGTCGGATAGCTAAATGATTTCCTGTAAGAGGTTATTCTCCATGCATGGTATCTACAGAAAGTTGGATCAACTATTCATAAATTCGGTTTATACATTTTGAATTATATCGAGCAAAACTGAAAGTATTTTATATAGCAAAATATAATAGTGAGAAACTTTCTTTATTCCACTGTTGTCATTGCCTTCTGTAGTTTGAGTTTCCACCACAAGCAGTGTCACAAAATCACCACAATTATGGGAGATTTACAAAGTGTGTTGAACAATTTTCATTATACCAATTTCACCACATTAGCAGAAATATTTACCATGGTTGTTATCATGATCTTTCATTTTTCCTATATCTTTATATTCGAATAGAAATAGTCTGATTATTGGATATACTCTTCCCGTCCAGCACTTACACTTCTAACATGACTATATCCAAGTCAAGACATTTGAAATTCACCTCGCAAGTTCAGTGTGAAGCTACAAACCTGTCAGATCTTAGGTCATAATTGGCGATATGATCTCTTGGCGCAGAAAATAAATTTGCATTATCATCAATAACATCAGCCGACATTTCGTTAGCAAAATAGCACCAGTGGGCGAAACTTGGAGGCGTGATCTCTTAATGGTATATACTAATCATTTAATGTGAATTGTTAATTGTAGCTCCTGAATTAATTAACATCGAATACGAGTACTTATAAACTATTTTAAGATATTGTAACAAATTCAAGCAAAAAATGTAACACGGGAACAACATTTGATTAAACTGAAATACATTTATAAAATAAATCAAGACTACCTCTGTATTATTATTTATTATACTTATGTACAAAGTTAATTACACTGTACGAGTATAACCAATTATAATAATACAGTGCAGACTCTTGAGTACTGGCCTTACCAAGGCATTTGACTCAGCCTCATTAAACAATTTATTTTCAGAATATAAAGTAATATTTTGTTTATGTTCCACATACACTGTTTAATAAATATATAGAAAATTAATTAATTATTTCACACTGAACTTTTTTGTTTTGCTCGAAATATTTATTTTGGAATGTTCTAAAACTAAATTAGAACTCACAACAAGTTTTCATAATGGATATTTTAGGCACTAAATCACTTTTTATATATTCATTCATCCATTTCCGACCTCTCAATGACAGTGCTTTGAGGTGTTTGTGTGCATGAAAAGAAGTATGCGCAATCCTTAAATAGGAATGGGAGAAAAAACTTAAAATCTGATTGGATATTAAGCGCTGCACGTCCTTCCTCTTCAGTCGGATCTGACCTTTTCTAGCTTAGCTAAGTAGCTTTTGGCAAAGATCTCTGCTCGGGACGTGAAAAAATCTCTAAGGTAACTTGAGTTTTTTATGTACCAAGGAGCGATAGTAATAATCCGCAGGATTTTTAACTGTGCTCTTTCGTTTTTCCACATTTGATGGTGTCCCTGAGTTAGATACCATATGGGTTTAATTATAGAGCAGTACCTTATAGTCCAGTTTGAACTTGGTCAGCCGATTTCGGAGCCTTTGGCGCTTATTTGCTACGTCCAGGTAAGTGAGCGATCGAGGTGCATTCAAAGGTACTTTGTTTCTGGGATAGGCTTGGAGTTTATCTTTACTGGGGGACAAGTACTCTTGCATAGAGTGATTGTGATGTGTACACATTTGGTCTCATTGACTTTTATTCTCCAAGAGTCAAGCTATTCTTGTAGGATATTTACATGTTTGTGGAGGAGCTTTGATGTAATTTGCGGGTGGCTTGAGTGGGGATATAGTATGTCAATGAGCTCAGTACACAGTGATGTCGAGGAATACTGCCGAACAGTATAACGGAGAACTTGTTCGACAGTAATGTCACGGAAGCCACGGAAGTCTGGTATGATATTTTTCTACTTAATTGCATTTCTTACTCGCCTTACTATCAATTTCTCAAAGGACTTTGAGAAAATAGATAGTAAGCTAATGGGTCTGTAAGAAGAGACATTTTTTTTACCAGCTTTGGGACTCATGGTAGTTTGCGAAACTTCCCTTGACTGAGGAAAATAGCCAGTGCTAATTATCGCATTAAATATATGAAGGAGACGCATTTCAGCTGTTGTTGGCAGTTCTTTTATCATTAGACCTGTTATCAAGTCGCGTCCTGGAGATTTTGTGGCATTGAGATCCCTGATAACGTTTAGTAAGCTCTTTTTTCTTCATATTTCTCGATATTTCTGTAATGCTTGGGATGGCACTGACTGGTGGCAACGGGTTGAGAGCAGCAACCTTAGGGAGTTCCAATTGCTTTAAGTGATTTGCAAACGTAGTTCCTTAGTTTGCATCGCTCTTGTACATTCGCCGTTGGGAAGTAGTATTGGGGACTCTGGTAGTGTAGGACAGAGAGTCTCAACGTATTGATTAAACGCACAGGATTTCTTATTTAAAAGACTACGAAGCTTTTTTGTACAATCTGAGAGTTCTTTTCGCAGAGATGGGGATCTCCTATTCTGCCATTCTTGTCTGGGAGATCTTTTTCGGAGAGAAGTCCTTGAACTTCTTGGGGGTACATTATTTTCAAGTTGCATCCTTAATCCGGGGTGTAACTACTTTCACTGCTTGGGACGGGAGTTTCGTGAGCTTGATAATAGCAGAAACTAATTTTCCTTCTGATTTCAGGGACGTCTTCATATGAGATGTGTGAAGATGAAATTTGCCCACTGACAAATTTCACTCACACAAAAATATAAAACAACAGTAGGCGACAAAAAATATATAAAGTAAAAAAAAAGCGCGGAATCATTCATTCGTTCTTCAAACGCTTCCAAGTTCAAACGTCTAGTCACGCGGTACTCTCCTCAAACTACTTCAAATCACGTGTGTTCCGACACTCACCTCAGGTCCTTTTCAACTCACGCGTGTTCCGGTACTTACCTCAAGTCACGCGCGTTCCGGCGCTCACCTCAGGTCCTTTTCAACTCACGCGTGTTCCGGTACTCACCTCAAACTTCTTCATTGACTTTCGATGCTAAGTTGTGTGGTGGTAAACCACCGATTGACAAAGAATGCAAGAATTCGGCAGGATAATTGTAAACTTCTGAATCTTTGTCACAAATATTTTGATCGTAGCTATAATAAACTCTTCGTTCACCAAACAAACGCTTCAAAATATCAGAATTGATTAAATAACAATCATTATTTTTGGAGCTAAATAACTGATTTAAACATCCGATCTGTTAAAATGTTCTCAGAGACCTTACCCAAAATATCAGTTATTATATTTGCCTCGTCACCGATCAAATGCTGTGAAGTTTGTATAATATATTCACCAAATTGAGGAAATTGTGGTGCTACTCCATTCCCAATCGATTTTAAAAGTTCAACAAACCGAACTTCAACAGACTATGCTCTCATATTTTGCGTCAATGAAGCACGGTGAAATAAAGGAAATGGACCCCAACTTGTGATACAATTTTCAATCACAGTTGATCGTGAACCATGCGGTACAACAGTCCAAATCTGTCGAAAATCACAACACAACCAAATGGTGTTGTCTCCGAATAACTTATTTGTATCCAATTCATTTCTATATATCGATACATTTCAGTATTAAAAGTGGACAAATCGAGATTTCATCAATGATAATCAAAGAGGCCAAATTTGCATAGCGACGATGACTGCTATTTACAGGAATACTACAAACTGAAGTTTCAACAACCGGAATAGGGAATGTAAACACATTGGGAAGTGCTCTGCTCCCTTGAGAGAGTCTTGAATCAATTCCTCTGAATGCAGTTACAATAACACGCAAATTCAGTGAATTCATTCAATGGATTATTGCAGTTTGTGTGAATGTTTGCGTGAGCTGTAAAAAAAAATTAGATCCGATATAATGGTGCTGTACCTCACGTACGAAGCGATCAATAATACTGCGCTGTTCAGCATTGGCACTTTCATAACATTCATTAAATAAAAACTGTTCCTCTGGATCAAATGCATCAATATCACCTCCACCGAAAACGAATATTGGCACAGGTGACCCAAGAGCTTGACAGGATGTATTATAGCCATACAAAATATCTTCAATTTCAAGTAATGCTCGATTAAATGAAATCGTTTCGTCATAATCTCTTAAAAAATCTTCAGCAAGGAACTGCTTCAACTCATTCCATAATCCCAGAGCATTTGCTGGAACATTCAATGCACAAATGACAGCAAATGAATCGCGCATTTGCTTTCGCTTTATTCAAACAATCACGCCACTCATTATCATTTGATGCAATATCACGCGCATGGCAAACTTCAATAAAAGCCTGATAAACGACATTATTATATGTAAGTCATGACATCTTCACACAATTTCGGACCATGGAAGCAGTCGGAAATGAGAAAGTTCAATATGTTTCTGAGACACCACACACGTATTTGCGTGATATAATTTTATCACCACCACCTCTGCCACTATTTCTGTTAGCCCCTCACGTCACCAAAAAATCAAAATGAATTTATTGCAATTTTGGGAAATAAAGTTCGCCACCATATCTTCAGTCAAGTAAAAAGGGCAAAGTATTATTCGATTATATTCGACAGCACTCCAGACATTTCTCATGAAGATCGAACAAGCCAGGTATTAAGATCCGTGGTGATTAAAAATCAGGAAGTACAAGTAGTGGAATAGATTTCATTGAAACAAAAGATAAAACTGCTAAAGGGATTTCAAAGATGATTTTGAGCAAGCTTGAAGTTGATGGTGTCGTTATAAACAACTGACAACAACGTGTTGTCTCCATTTTTATGGTAAAATTGTTGTTGACGAACTACTGCAATTATTAACAAATGATGGGTTGGACGTACAGGGATATGTGGACGACATAGTCGTACTTATCAGAGGAGAATTTGAAGACACAATTTCAGAGCTACTCCAGAGTGCACTGACCCTGATATCAAATTGGTGCAGGGGGGTCGGACTCTAGTTTAACAGATCTGAACTCGTTCAGTTAGTTCAGTTCAGTGAAACAGATCAGTTAGTTCGTTCGGTCGTTCACTACCCAAGCCTACAATAAAAGTCTCAATTGTCAGTCAGAGAACTTTTAGTTTTCAACGCGAATAGCTCTGAGACACTGTTGATACTCGTCTGACACATGTAACTGTGTTTAGTTTTGTGACTGAGCCAGAATAGAGGGGTCAACTGTCAAAATAGCTGCGAGGAAAGTAACGGGCCTGCGGAAAGTAGCGTGACCTTGTGTACATACATATAGACCGTGATACATACATACTCGTATAGACCGTGATAGTATATTCCCCTTGACCGTGATACATACATACTCGTATAGACCGTGATAGTATATTCCCCTTGGCCCTATAAATATTCTGTGCTTGTCAGCTTTTTTTATGTATTGGGAATTCCTCTGGAATTGTTTGGAAATATTATAATACTAGAAATATTTTCGTTTCTTCCTCAACTTCTCCAAAAGCAAACAACAGAAAGTGCCTTTCATTTTAAAAATGTAATAGTTTTATTTACCAACTCATTATTGTTTATTTTTATAATCATACTCATATATTTATATCAATCATATTTATATATATATGTATATATATTCAATACGTAATTACATACAACACATACATAATAAATATTTTGTTTAGTTTGGTATAATTTGTAATAAGTTTTATATTTAATTTAATTATGAATAATGCTGCATGAGTTTTTTTCTAAATTTATTTATAAACTTTTTCGAAATTCAGCAGTTTCCCGTGTGAGGTGTATTCTTATGATATTTTGTGTTTTGTTGTTGTTTTATGATATTAAATTTTTTATGATGTGGTGTGATATTTTTTGCGGTGTACGAGTATGTGGTTGTTTGGTTTTTTTTTCTTTAATTTTTATTCAATTTTTTTTATGACTTAAATATGTTTTATTTTTTGGGGGTTTTTTTTTTAATAATATCAATTCATTTTTATATTATTTTGTGTTTTTTGTAATGAAATTTGTGTGGAAACAAACATTATTTTATTGATTGAATATTAGTTTTTAGGTTTCTATTTACTTTCATTCTTTTTTATGGAATGATTATTACCATTTTATTTTTTTTCATGATTTTAATATTATTTAAAATGAATTTTGTAAGAAATGAACATTAAAATATTTAAAATGAAATGAACATTTACTATAAATTTTGACTGAAATGAACTTTCAATATGTATTTTGTAAGAAATGAACATTAAAATATTTAATATGAATTTTAATTGAAATGAACATTTACTATGAATTTTGATCGAAATGAACATTTACTATAAATTTTGATCAAAATGAACATTTAATATAAATTTTGATAGAAATTAACTTTTAATATGAATTTAATAGGAAATGAACATTAAAATATTTAATAATAATTTTGATTGAAATGAACTTTTAATATAAATTTTGATTGAAATGAACATTTACTATAAATTTTGACTGAAATGAACTTTCAATATGTATTTTGTAAGAAATGAACATTAAAATATTTAATATGAATTTTAATTGAAATGAACATTTACTATGAATTTTGATCGAAATGAACATTTACTATAAATTTTGATCGAAATGAACATTTAATATAAATTTTGATAGAAATGAACTTTCAATATGAATTTTATAGTAAATTAACATTAAAATATTTAATATGAATTTTGATTGAAATGAACTTTTAATATAAATTTTGATTGAAATTAACTTTTAATATGAATTTTATAAGAAATGAACATTAAAATATTTAATATGAATTTTAATTGAAATGAACATTTACTAGGAAGTTTGATTGAAATGAACATGAACTTTTAATATGAATTTTATAGGAAATGAACATTCAATATCTAATATAAAATTTGATCGAAATGAACATTTAATATTTTATATGAATGAATTGATAAACGAATGTTTCTTCTTTCTGTTTTTCACGTTGATTTTAATGAAAATTCTTTTTGTTTTTGTTTTTTTTCAATGAGATCAAAGTTTATGCTTTCAAATTTTTGTATAATTTAATTTTTTTTCAATGCATTTAATGTTTTTTTTACCTTATTTTCGTAGCAATTTGTTTTAATAATATCGTAATTCCATGTTTGCAATGACGGATATTTTTGTCTTTCTTTTTAAACATGGTTTTCTCTTTAAAAATGTTTTTCTTTTTAAACATGGTTTTCTCTTTAAAAATGTTTTTCTTTTTAAACATGGTTTTCTCTTTAAATATGTTTTTCTTTTTAAACTTGTTTTTCTCTTTAAAGATATTTTTATTTTTAAACATTTTTTATTTATAAACACTTAAATTTTGAACGTCACTGAACGCATTTTGAGTGATAATGAGTTATTTAATTATAAACTTTCCGTTTAACGTTGAATATGTCTTCAAAGTAAGTATGATAGTTAAAGAACAGTTATGAAAGAAGCATCAAATTTCGAATCGAATAATATATGCAAACTTTAAGGGAGTTGGAGTAAGTTGTAGATGACTAGAACAATGTCAGGGGAATATCATTTATATACGTTGGAATATCGTTGATTAACAATACTCAAGGGGGTTATCAATAGTAAGGGAAGAGACAAACAAACACAGAGTGTTGGATAAATATTCATTTATGATACAATAACATTTAAGTATAATTTAATGATAAAACACAACCAAAACTTCATGGAACAATAAGGAATGCGTTGATATTCATATGATCAATTTAATATACTCGTTTGTATATATTTAGGTTATTCGGCTCATTTTATAAGCTTTGGTTTCTATGGTATTCTAAAGCGTTTTCCTGAAATAATTGGGTAATTGTAGCGGTCTGTCTTCACGTTCTTTGTAAGTGTGCGTTCAAGAAATGTATATTTTTCTACATAAAATTATCACTGTCGCTATAACAAAGCAAATAAAAAACCAAAACTTTTGTCTATAATATAAATAATTATGCTTCTTTATGTTGTTTATTGATAATTCATCAAAATCAATCAGGCCTCTATAAATGTCTGCTAAAGAATTGTGTGCTTTGTTCGTTGTTGTTCGGTGTTGTGATTGCTAAATTACTTTGGTACAACTAATATTGTAAACTGCTATAACTTTTCTCTAAGTGCCATAATTACTAAATTGCACATTTATACATATATAGTAATAGTAATAAGCCATAATTAAGGCAAATAAACACAACAATTTAAATTAACATTCTTTGCTAGTATTGACAATTTGTTGTTTGCTTTGTTTTGCATTTAACATTTATTTACTAATTATTTAGCGGTGTGGACTCAAATTTGCTATAATAGAATTTTACTATAATTACTAATAAATTGTTTAAACAATATTGAGATACGTGTTTAGTTTAGTGACTTTGACTTGAATTGTAAGGAAAGTTTTCTTTTTCATAGCTCACATTCGTGTGTGATTACAATCGTAAATCTATAATAATAATAATAATATATTTATGTTAATCTTTAATAGGTAATTTTCATTAATTTTGTTATATTTTGCGTTTCTTTTTGTTTCTGTTAATATTGTCTTTTATGTTTCTTCTACAAATTGTATTGCAATTCGTAAGTTGTGTGGTGTTTTCTTTTTCTTTGATGTTTCATAGTGTCTCATGTTGGAATAACGATTTTTTTTCATAATTTTTCTTTATGAATTATTATATTTGCTTTTTTTAAATAAATTTTAATAATATTTTCTTATTTATTATTTTATGTTTTTATAATATTTTTCTTTATGATATATTTGTTTTTTTTAAATAAATGTTTAATAATATTTCCTTATTTATTATTTTTATGTTTTTATAATATCCTTTTTTATGAATTTTTTTTTTTTTTAAATAAATTTTTAATAATATTTTCATTTTGTTATTTTTATGTTTTTATAATATCTTTTTTATGGTATATGTATATATATATATATTTTTTTTTTTTAAATAATTTTTATTAATTATTTCTTACTCATTTTTTATGTTTTTATTATGTCTTTTTTGTGGCATATTTTTATTTTGATAATTTTTTAATAATATTTTTTCAATAATTTTATTTAATAATACATATTTTAATTTTGGTTTTTTAATATTGATTTTTCAATCATTTTTTTTTCATTCAAATAATAATTTATATTTCTTCAATAATTATTCTGTTTAAATAACACATATTTTCATTTGTTTTTTCAATCATTTTTTTTCAACAATATTTTTTTCAATAATATTTCTTTCAATAATATATTTTTAAATAATATTTTTTTTCAATATTTTTTTTAAATAATATTTTTTTTTCTTTATAATATTTTCTCAACAATTTTTTTTTTAATAATAAATATTTAGAATTTTGCTTTTTTTAAATAATTTTTTTTAAAGAAATTTTTTTTGCTAAATAATATTTTATAATATTTTTTCAATAATTGTTTGTTTAAAGAATATTTTATAATACTATTTCAATCATAATTTTTTATTAAGTAATATTTTTTTTCAAATAATTTCTTGTTTAAATTATATTTTATAATATTTTTTCAATAATAATATTTTATTAAATAAAATTTTTTCAATAATAATTTTTTTACAATCATATTTTTTAAATAATTTTTTGTAATATTTTTTGATAATAATTTTTTATTAAATAATATTTTTTTCAATAAGTTCTTGGTTAAATAATATATTATAATATTTTTTCAATAGTAATTTTTTATTAAATAAAATTTTTTTAATAATTATTTATTTAAAAATAATACTTTTTTCAATCATTTTTTGTTTAAAGAATATTTTGTTATAATTTTTCAGAAATAATTTTTTATTAAATAATATTTTGGTAAAAAAAATTTCATGCTTAAATAATATTTTATAATATTCCTTCAATAAAAATTTTTTATCAAATAAAATTTTTCTTAATAATATTTTTCAATGATTATTTTTTTAAAATAATATTTTTTGCAATAATTTTTTTTTTAATATTTTGTAATTATTAAAAAAAAATAATTTCTTGTTTAAGTAATATTTAAAAATATTTAAAAGAAAAATTTTTTGGAATAATTATCTTTTTTAAATTTTTTGAATTATGTTTTTTTTCAATAATTTTTTGTTTAAAGAAAATTTTGTAATAATTTTGTAATAATTTTTTATTAGATATTTTTTTCCAATAATTTTTTTCTAAATAATATTTTTTATTTGTTTCTAATATTTTCAAAATCAACTTTTTTAATTATAAATATTTAAATTTTGCTTTTTTTAAATATTTGTTTGAAGACATTTTTGTTCAAATAATAGTTCATAATATTTTTTTTTAATTTTTGGTTTAAATAATATTTTATATTATTTTTCAATAATTTTTGGTTTAAATAATATTTTATAATATTTTTCAGTTATTTTTGGTTTAAATAATATTTTATAATATTTTTCAATAATTTTTGGTTTAAATAATATTTTTCAGTTATTTTTGGTTTAAATAATATTTTATAATATTTTTCAATAATTTTTGGTTTAAATAATATTTTATATTTTTCAATAATTTTTGGTTTAAATAATATTTTATAATATTATTTCAATTTATAATATTATTTCAATTATTCAAAATAAAATATATTTTAATTTGTTGTTTCAATAAAAATTTTTTTAAATAATATTTTATAATATTATTTCAATAATATTTTTAATAATAATTATATTCCATCAGTAACTATTTTTCTTAATAATACACAATTAAATTTATTTTTTCAAAAATTTTTTTTTAAATAATATTTGAAAATTTTTTTTTTTAAATAATATTTAAAATTTCTTTATAATATTTTGTTCAATAATTTTCTTTTTATTAATATTTAAAATGTTGTTCATAATATTTTTTCAGTAGCATAATTTAACATTTAATAACTTTTTAATTATTATTTATGTGTATGTATGAATTTCAATAGTTTCTTTAGCAACATATATTTTTATGTATATATATTTGTTTTTTGTATGTAATTTTTCCTTTTCAATATTCGTCAAAAATTGCAAAATTTTTCAAAAATTCCATTTCAGTATTTGAAACAGTCAAGTCTGGCGCTCATGTGGATTAATATTTCCATAGTTTTATTGTAGTACAGTTGGTGGTTGTATGTTTTGTTGTTGTTTGTTTGTTTTGTTTCTAATGTAGGTTCGCATGCTATCATATTTCAACAATATTTTGTTGTTGTTTTTTAGAATAATATATGAATATTCAAGTTATTAAGCAATAGTTATGCTCTAAAATTAAATGAAACACATACAGAAGAACTCCTACTTAGTTGTCTAAAGATTCATTTATAAAGTTTTTAGATATTCAAGTGAAATGATACTTCGTTCAACTGGTAAAATAACAATTTTGCCCCATATTTTAGGTGTCTGTTTTATATATATATATATATATATATATATATATATATGTATATAGTATCTATATAATATTTGTTATTCATATATATTTAAATTGCTTGGTATATTTAACATTTAATTGTGTGCTGTAACATTTTTTTTTCTTTTTGGGTTTTTGTTATTGTTTTAACTATATAAATTTGCATATGCATTTTAACATCATTTGTAGAATTAACAAAACAATTGTAGTTAAATTGTTGCATGAAATGTTTCAAGAAACCAGGAAACTTTGGAGGCGAAAAATATGCATGAGTTGCTTTCAGGGTTACACAAGGAATTACGAGTACATAATTATTTAATTCAATTATTCATATATATATTTATTTTTATATTTCTTTTACTTGTATGATATTTTTACCACATCTCTCTCATCACTTCAAGTCCATTTCGTCATCGTCCTCGGCGCTCTTCTCCCAACGATTTGTGCCGCCCGTGTTGTCGTACTTTTTGGTCGGCGATTCGCTGTAATCGGAGAAAGCGGCATTCTGTATGCCTTCGTAGATTCGGTACGTAGTGCTGGTGCCAATTCCGGCCGTGCCACTGCCGACAGCGCCGCTACTGCGATCCGAGGTGACGCTCATGCTCTTCGACGCACCAAAACGATCGTTCTTGTAATTCGATGGTCCACCGAAGATCAGGTCGGCATCGGAGAGTGAACCGCCCGCACGTGTGAGTTTGCCATTGCCATGGGTGGGTGTGGGTTTAGTGTCGCCGAAAATTATGTCCAAATCGGAGCCGGTATTCGAGCCTGCAAATAGTTGTATTTTAGTTTCAAGTTGTGCGGTGTTTGGAGGTGAGTACCCGTAAATGTGTTTTTGAAATGATAAATGCATTTTCTTTGTGATTATAGTGCAAATTACTTTCAAATCTTTACCAATTACATAGTTTAGTCGTACAAGTATACCATAAATAATTAGCAGCTCTACTATACTTGGCCAATTACACTGACTGTGGAGAACATGACAATGAAATGAGTTATCAAAAAGTTTCGTTTGAAAAGTTTCTTCATTTAATGATGAGAGTGATATTCGCAATTTTGATTTATAATGAGGTCGATTTATGTGTGAGTGTGGCCATAGCGGTACTATACAAAGTGTTCTAAACTCAGGGAAACACTTTTGTCCTGTTTTTTCTTTTGGAACAGAAATGATAAGAGCTGCTTGCTATTAGGAGTGCATCTCTGTGGCCTCTGAGTCAAGATCACTTGCATTGTTCCGCTATGAAAAGATTTTGATGAGGTGGTTCATGTTGTCTGTGATGATTAATGGCCTACACTAATGAGGGTGTTCGAGGAAGAGTTGTATTGGACTAACATACATTTTATTATTACTTTTTATTATTAAATAATCTCAACTCTATTAAGAGCTAGTAGTAAAGTTAACCTTCGATTGAACGCTAAGAATAAGAAATTCCTGAACACATTCCAGCTATGTCCAGCAAAGCTGTTGATTATCCTTAATGGGAACCCACAAAAAATATTTGAATAATTGTCTAAAGTAGCGTTGACTACTTCTACCACGAACTGATCCACATCAATAGCGAGATTTGTACAATTTGCCGACCTTAATAACCGAGTGGCAAATATGCCAATCCACTTGGGGGTCAATAGGTGCATATCCTGCTTATGGCTTGGCATCGACATTCTTCCTTCTATATCTTTTGCTGTTCGTATACAAAAGTCTTAGTGTCTGGTAGCTAAATACTTCTATATATATTCAATTGTTGTATCAGGTAAAATAGCAATTATAATAAAATTGTATAGGCCGGCCTCTGAGGTCTATTGGTAAACATGCTAGACGCACCCTCGACGGTCGTGAGCTCGAATCATGCCCCGGGCATGGTCTGAAATATACTTCTTTCGAAATATTTATCCGTAGGTTCGTAGAAACAAGTCTCCAAGAAAGTGATGGCCATTGTACTATTATCCATCAATTTTTTGTACGAATTGATCATTTTCACGTATGAAGCAATTTGTTATATATAAAATTTAAATAAACAGATAAAAAATAAAGATTGCATTTATATTTATCAATGATTTCGTATGAAATACAATTGATATGTTATATAAAATAGTTCTTAGCAGAATATTTAGGGACACACAAAGTTGCCAACCCTTGACAAACTATTCCCTTGGACAAACTACGTCATCTAACATAAAAATCATGCGCATGTCGTAATCTCTATTTCTATCATTCTTGTATCAATTCTATTGGTCTACTATAAATTCTAGAATGATCTCTTACAGTTCATGGGATAACTACAGACTTACTCCTATGAGTAGGTAGGAGTGGTCGCCTAGTTTGCTAAATGCACACTTGAGCACACATAATGGCCTATTATGATACCATGGTGTGGCGCCGTTCAAGCACTGACTAAAAAGTTCCCTTACTTGGGATGGTGATAGTCCGCGCAAGGACAGGTCTACTATAAATTCTAGAATGATCTCTTACAGTTCGTGGGATAACTACAGACTTACTCCTATGAGTAGGTAGGAGTGGTCGCCTAGTTTGCCAAATGCACACTTGAGCACACATAATGGCCTATTATGATACCATGGTGTGGCGCCGTTCAAGCACTGACTAAAAAGTTCCCTTACTTGGGATGGTGATAGTCTGCGCCGCATATCAATAAGTCAGCATATAAAATAAGTTTATTGTCATTATAAACTTAATAGTATTCTTACGTAAATTAATTTATGGCTCACATTACCGTGTGTCTCGGAATATCAAAAAAATTTTGTGATATCCACTGATATGATCTGAAAAATCTTCCTTTCTAAATCTTTTTCTCTTCGAAGTCGCAGTCCTTAGTTGCTAATACACATAATCTTAACTCCTTAACCTCAGACATAATTAGTTATGGTCCAAGGCATTATAATAATAATAATAAAATTTGATAAAATATACGACTATATCTTGAGCCTACTCAAGTAGTCCCTATCTATCTTAAGCCTACTCAAGTAGTCACCCTAATTAGACAATGCTCAGTGAAAGTGAGTAATCCCTCTTTAGGAGGGAAAATCCTCTTAGTAATATAGGACCAAATTCGCAAAAGAAAGTTTTTAAATTCATATGAATATCGTTGAATATATCCTCCTGAATCTATATCCCGCACTTATCTGGTACGAGTTCGTACAAGATCTGCTCTTATGGAGTCGTTGCTAGTGTCAAAGTGTATGCGGTAATCAATTAATTATTTGTTGTTGTCTATATATTGAATTAAGCCGAATTAAACACGAGCTGGTCTGTTGCTGAAATACGATCCATATCGCATTTGATGTTGCTCGTTCTCTCTCACTCTCTCTCTGTGTGTGTGTCGCTCATTTTTTTTGTGGTTACAAAAGCAATTTGCTAATCCAATTCCGGTGTCTTTTGATAACGCATCACTTGCATGCAAACACATACAAACATACGAGTACAATAGTTATGCATTATACATATTTATGTATATATATATAATTTTTTGTTTTGTTGGCTACAATAATGATATTATTTACCAAAATGTGAAATCAAAATACATGTACATAGAAAAATGCAAACAGGATTTTGAATACAAAAGCGTTGCTGGCGGTTTCAACTGAGTACGTTGGGTTGCATTGTAATTGTAATTTGTGAGTGTGTGGGTGCCCAAAGCCAAATTAGAAATGCGGTGATTGATTGCGTTTGTACTGTAGCAGTAGTAGCTGAGTTGTTGTAGCTGAGTTATTGTTTTTGTTTTTGTTGTAATAATTGAGAGTAAAAATTGCAATAAATTGAGCAGCACGAATACACGCACACTGATTGGGATGCAATATTTTTGTTTTTGTTTTTCTATTACTTTTGCATTATATAAAAATTGCGTTTTGTTTTTGTTATTTACGAGTATTTGTATTTGTATTTGTATTTGTGAAGTTGACGTCAAAGAGCAAAAACTTACGAAACTGCGGCTGCGGGTGTGGTAGTGGTACTTTTTGTATGAACGTGTAGGAGAGACCCAGAGTTCAATCAGTTTCTCAGATTCAGACTCACATGGAATGTTGAACGAATCGAGCGTAGCCTGGCAGGACTCAGGCCCTTCACTTGGGAATGAGGACAGTCGCAACAAAATTGGCGTTGCCGTTTGCTTTGGCTAAGTAGCTAAGTAGGCGTTGCATCAGGGGTGTACGGATTAGACAGTGTTGGATGGGAGGAGAGGAGCACACAAGTAAGTAAGTAAGTAAGTAAGTAAGTAAGTAAGTAAACGGATGAGTATTCATATTTTGGCTGGCTTAATCGCTATTTAGACGCTACTTAACACTAGTTCGGTAATATGAGTAAATGCAGAGTTGGAACTTCTGGTAGTCGATTTGGTAGTTGGTCTTTTTTTGTTGCGCTGTTTTTGTGTGATTGATTGATTGAAATGGGTTCAAGTTATGCTAAATGAGTAAACTGGGCTTGGATGAGAATGAGCATTAGTTGAGCTGAGTTTGAGGGTATATGTTTAGGTCTTCCTCAGCGTGAGGCTGACCAGTAGGACGCCGACGGCAAGATAATTACCATTGCTCTCGGAGCGCCCGTACGAGGGTCGTGTGTACGACGGCAGATCGGTTGGGTTATTGTAGCCGTTCGAGGCCGGACTGGAGTGCGATGCATAGCCGGAGGTGTCGCCGGCGGGTGGCAATGTGGTGGTAACGGCGGCCGGTGCACTGTAGACGCTCGCCGAACGTACGCCCATATTCGACTTCCAATCGTGGCCTATATTGGTGGTGGCACCAATGGGTGCGTTACTACTGGGACTGCCCACCGCACCGACTGTGGCCGTCGTGGTGGCTGTGGTCTCCATGCGCGTAATTGTGTCGATGGAAGTGGAGCTGCCATAGTTGTAGCTAGGAAGCTGGTCCTTGATGGATGTGGTCGAGCTCTTGTAGGTCGAACTGGAGTTGGTAGTGATGTTGGCCGGTGGTGGTGGAGGCGGTCCTGCTGGCGGTTGCGCCGACTTGATGACGTTGCCATTGCGATTGATGCGCGATGAAATCGACGACGACGAAATTGATGACGATGAAGTGGTCGATGCTGTGGAGGCGCCGCCAATGGTGGTGCTGGTAGCGGACGTCTTGATGGTGCCCTTGTCGAAGGGATTGACGCGTTCCTGTGAATCGAAATTGGTGACCGGTTTGTATTTATTCTCCTGCTCGAACGTGTCTAAAACGCTGGAAGATGGCTTGCTGCTGTAGCTGGCCGCCGAATTGCTGCTGACACTGCCCGCTGTGAGTGTGGAAGTCGAGGACGTGTCAGAGCGTGTATCGAGCGACTGCTTCTCAGCCACTGGCTTCGGTATTGGCTGTGTGGATATAACATCAGCGGCCATGGAAGCGGTGGAAGCAGACTTGCCGGAGGCGAACGAGAATTGTTTGCCGAGGAACGAGCCGCCTACGCTGCTAAAGGCGCTGCCACTGCCACTACCGCCAGCGCCAGCGCCGCTGCTGCTCGTCTCGCTCGCCGTTCTCCCGCGTTTTTTGTTCGCTAATTCCTACATGTCACCAAATATCCCTGCAAATGTCTTACGCAAATTCTTCATGGTGTCCTCCGCATCCTCGACGACCGAGGTTTGCGTTTGCGGAGGACGTTGCGAGGTCCTGGACGCCGACGAAATGCTTGAGGCTTGCGAGGTCTGCGAGTCGCGACGCACAACACCACCACCACCTCCGACACTAGCAGTAGAGCCTTGTAGAGCCTGCTCCTCGGGCAATTCGGAGATGCTGCTGCGACTACTCAACCGGCCAATAGAGCCAACGGCCGGCGAAGTGCGCTCTGGTATGGGTGGAGGACCGCCCATTGGTGCGGGACGTGGTCCAGACGGAGCCGGCGGTGTGGGCGCCCCATCATCAGTGGGACTCTCTGCGCGTGAGGACACGGACGAGCGAGATGGTATCCTGCCGTGACCAGTTTGGGCCATGCCGGGACGACAGACGTTCTGCAAATGATATGAGAAAAGGTATGAAAGTATTTTCTATTAAAGACGGTGTGTTCCCAATTTACCTGCATGCGAGCTGACACCAAGTCCGCAATCTGCCGACGATCCTCCTCCTGACTATCGCCAATCAAAGCAAAAGTGCTGTCGCAGGCACTAATAATGTGCTCACGTCCATCCTTGCTGACCACAACGGAAATACCGCAGACCTCCATGCCGCCAAAGAGTTCAGAGATCTACAAAGGAGCAACCAAGCAAATAATTGGTTCAGTTTAAGTTATGCCGGAACATGAATCTAATGGAAAACATTCCACTTAAGTCACTAAGGAAATACGTAATACAAGTACTGGAGAAATGAGAGCGACAGCTGCATTTGCGTGGGCATGGTTTTAATTAGAACGAGTGTGATTAGAAGCAGACGACGCAGTGGGACGGACGCACATGAATGAGCAGTGCTGTTTACATGCTTAGCCAGTGCTTGAATGGGCAGAGGCGGATTAGCCACATGAACTAAAATGGTTCTAGCCTAGGGCGGCATCATATTCTATATATTCTATGAAAAATATTAACGAACTACGTTTTACTGATGAAATCCGTTTTCCTTCCATTATTAAGGGATTGAGAGAAAACGTTGCCCATAAGGGCGACAAATGTTGAAGCGCCTAGCTTTCTTTGGGCGTCGAAATCCACCTCTGTGAGTGAGGACCAACCCACCCACTTAGAGCAAGAGCAGAGCGCTGCTCGTTCAGTTATCAGTCAGCTTCATATAATTACCACAAATGTTGCAAGTTGCTGTACAACAACAACGACGAACCTAACAGCGGCAACAACTACAACAACAAAGCAATGTTAATTTTTAATGCATTTCGCATGTAAATTAGCAAAATTTGCAAATTATTTTGTTAATACTGCATCAGCATCAGAATCAGAATCAGCATATTGGCCCGACAGTGAGTTATGCAGCCGGTGCCTTCGAGCTCAGGTATGTGGACTGGCATTCATGCAATTAGACCGGTAATTACCTTAAATGTTTAAGTTATGCGTTATGGCAAATGTTGCCACTTGCGGCAATTGTTGCCTCAACTACACTCAAACAAATTTTGAAGGTTGAAATCGGTTCACATACTTTCACCTTCCTCGATAGATAAAATTCTTAAACTGATGCATTTTTTATGTTTTCCTTTCAGCATTTAACCAAGCGTTATATTTTTAATGAGCAGGAAGTGGAGGAGCCTTCTAGAAATGCAGTTGTGGGGGTGCCACATTTCAGCACACTGGAAGGTTATCCTTGAAGCTTATACATGAGAGCGCCATACTTGGTGCTTGGATGACGTATAATTCCTGCATCTGTCTCTGCATATGCTAAGCCTGCAGTTGGTTCAGTCAAGAATTTCTCACAACTGATAGTGTGGGTGCTCTTTACCCAGATGCATAGATGATCTTTTCTTATATATAATGTGATGTTTCATAATTAGCTTCCCACTGACAGTACACGAAAAAGATGAAGCTCACAAGCAATGATGGGTGGAGGAAATGCATCTCCTAGGTGTCTGTCTATCGATCCCTAGAGCAAGCTTAAATTACTTGGGTGCTCCGTGGTTTGAGGGACTAGAAGAGGTGTCAATTGAGAATAGCCCCACTTATAAGGGTAGCTAAAAATGGCTCCCTATACAATGATCTCCTAAATGGACACTCATCTGGTATTGCTAAGGACCGAACAGGTCTATGCGTGGCCTATGCTAGTCTAACTTAATCTTACCTACTTTCCCACTGATCTTACAAATGGTTCTTTTTAGTCATACTTCGATACAAATCACTCAAGCGACTTAATTGATTTCCTTTTGTGAAGGAGATTTTTACATGGTTAAGTTTTCAAGTTTCTTTCCAACTGATTTTACACACATTTTTTTCTTTTGATACCCTGATGATCTGCACTCACCCGAATTAAACACTTTCCTTTGATTAAGGAGGTTTCTACTGACAGTTTGAAATGGTTATCGCCAATGTATATAATCGTTATTATAAAACTGTGTTTCTCTTATTGAAGATTATGTTTAGAATATGCCTTTATCTCTCGTTTTCTACATTACTTAAGTTGGTGAGGGAAACTTTTCATAGTATACCTCACGCTAAATGCAGTCCCGTTATTCCACTTAAGAAAGCTAAATATAGAGGAACAAGTAAGGACACTCACATAGTAAAGTTATTCATAAGGATACCAGAACTCGCCCATTTTTAGAACAAAAAAAACCTGTAGACATCTTTAAGATATTTACATAAATTGTTAGGGAAAGTAACTGACCAAGAGTTTTCCATTTATGAAAAGATTTTACATTATTTTACAACTATATCGCGTTAGTTGAGAAATAAGGAAAGAAAACATCGATTGAGCTATTGCGAGTAAAAGGAAATTAGTAGAAATTATGATCCCAGATCATAGGATCTATCGATTGCTTTACCAAAGAATAAAGAAAGAGATCAAAATGTATGGGAAGTTTGTGAGAATATCACAGGAATATAACACCAGAAGATCTCTGTGTAAAATAAAGAGACATTGCCTTATTCAACGTTACCTGGAAAAATGTAAACATTTCAGTCAACGAGGTGTCTCACAAGTGAAACCATTAAAAATGAACGACTGGGATCATTTTCTTCGGACCTACTCCCCATAATAAAACTTTAAAAATATTTCCGAAGTTTTACCACCAGACTGGATACTTCCTCTAATAACCCTTGAAAAAAGGATTCCAAAGTTTTCCATCAGGTAGGAAGGTAAACTGGCTGACGACCTCGGGTCGCCTCAATTAGCAATAGTGCCGTTTTGTTGCCATGTCCTCGCGAGCCTAAAGAAAATGGTGATATACTTTTGTACATTCTGGAGTTGCTGAAAAATTTGGATAGGGCTGAAAGTTCTAGGCTAGAGCAATACCCTAGAATCTCCAGAAAAGGACTTCCGAGACATTTGAGTCTCAAGCGAGCGAGGGCTGGGCAATCACAAAGAAAGTGTACGACTGTTTCTTTCTCTTGTGGGTATTTACAACTCCTGCAATGAGCCTTGAACAGAATGCCCATTTTTTCAGCGCTTATAGTCCAATGACCTGTGCAGACAGCTATACGGTTGCTAATTCTATGTCTTGGTTTATTGAGAAGGTGGTAAGTTCTTTTTGCACTGTAATCAGGCCACATCATTCGAGAAATGGCACATGTCGCAGTGTTTTTCCACCTCATGCGAGCCTTGCGGAGGAAGGGATTATAAATATTTGCCTTAACAACAGTTAGGGGAACGCCCACGTCCATCAGACTACTGGAAATACCTTAAAGTTAGTGGAACTTACGGACAGTTCTTGTAAGTTAATGGAAGTTTACAGATTTGATTAGAAGTTGTAGAAATTTAGGAAAAGGGTTCGGAAGTTTCCTGTCAGACAAATGAAGAAACATCAGGGAGATTACCTGTTGGACATAATAAATGATTTGGTGAAGGTTAATTATAACTTGGTGATTAACAGCTTGGTCTTTGGGTACATCACGACACTCGTGAGGAGTTATTCGATCATGAGTCCAATAATTGCACCCCTGCCTAATTTTGAAGTACTAAATCGTTGGTTCACAGAGAGCAGGCGGAAATTGAGTAGTGGTGGTATCAGAATAGAACGTAGTCGACCTAATATAGCTCTCTTGAGCCTAATCTTTTGTTTTGTCATAATATTTATATTAGAAAAGCTTCAATTTATTATGGCTAATCCTATTATAAATCACCCTGTATTGGTAATAAAATGTACTGAAGTAATCGTACACTGAGTGCGAACAATTTATGATGATAGTAAACGAATTTGATTGATGTAAACAATTTGCCCGGCCAATTTCCGACAACAACAATAAATATAACAATAACAACAACAACAACAACAATAAAGACAACAACTTTTACTCACCTCATCCACCCAACTTTTGTACTTCTCGGTTAGAGTGATTTGCTCAAGCATGGCTGAACCCTGATTAGTTTTCCAATTGCCAGAAATGGATTTGCGCCTGCAACGAAAAATTAAGTTAAAACATAAATCACCACAATAACCGTTACAACAACAACAACAACATCGGTAACAACAATCAGCGGCATTTCTGCGAAATATTTCAATAACTTTCAAAATGATTATTCAAGGGTCTTTGACTCTGCTGCTGCACTGGCTGCCGGTGCTGATGTGGTTGTTCTTGCTGCTGTCGCTGCTGCTGGTGGTGGTCTTTGTGGCTGTGGCTATGACTGCGGCTATGACTGCGACTGTGATTGCAGCTGCGACTGCGGCTGCGGCTTTGGTTGTTGTCTGTCAGTCAGGCTCAATTGGCGCATTGACGAACCGCAACGTACTCCGCACTCACAGTTCAAGTGCTTTAGTAATGAACTTATAAACGCCTGAACTCTGTCAGGCAGCCGAAATAAAGAGGTGCACCGAGTGCACAACTGCGACTATCAAAAGCGGTGCACATTGAATGTATCTGCAAGATACTTGTACTTAATGCATGTGCGGCATTAAGAGAATGCTTTTTGCAATACACATCAAGGTCAGCTGGTTTAATCTGCACGCATCTCGGCGGCTTGATAACGATGTCGTGCTGACGTATTGCCAGTTAACAACTTAAGTGGCCCGGCGTCATCCGCCAGATCTACACACGGCGCACTCGCATCTGTGCGGTGTCTTACTTACATGAACGCTTTGTAATTGTTGCCAATCTTCTGGATGTGCACATCGAACTTGGTGTCAATGTAGGGCTCGATGGTGCAATAGCAGTGCGCATCGTTGCCCGAACCGCTGACAAGGCCGGCAGCATCCTGTAGAGCGCTCTGATTCTCCAAGCGAGCGGTGGCCACGCCGCCATGACAGTGGCCCGCCTTCAAGACGCACGGAAACTTCATCCAAGTGAACTGCAAAGAACAAGCGAAAAACAGTTTAATTACAAAGTCAAACAGGAAATGCACGAAATTAATATTATTCTTTATATATTAATTTTTTTTGTTTATAATTTTTGCGTTTTTATTGAATTTGTGTTTATTAATATTTTGGCTGTGGGCCAAACTGTGGGGCAGTTTATTGAGTGTGGCAAGTGCAGAGGGAAATTAAACAAATTTAATATTCTTTCCTGCGAATTCTTTCTGCTCACCACTAAATCCATTTGTAAACATGAATCTGCCGCCAGTATTGATATTTACGAGATTTATTTTTAAAACTCATTTCTCAATTGTTAGTCATTTGTTTGGTTTTTGTAAATAGGCGACCTTGGCATTGAGATTCTTTGGAATTGTGGCTGGTTTACAGAAGTGGCGTGGGATCCTGCTGAATTTTAACAACACTTTTAAATGCGATAATCGTGAGGATTACACGAAAGACTGCTGAAAGTTCTCAAAAGACTTTTTGGATGGCAAGAAATTCTACTGAAATAATGATTAATCTAATGACATGATCGGACCGTCTTGCAGAATTTGGTCTGGTACTACAACATGTTGTCCAACATGTGTTACTGCTTGATGCCAACTTGGCAGCTTTTCAATAGAACGCAAAGAAATGAATGGACTAATGACGATTTAGACTTTATTTTATTTTATATCGGGTCTAAGGTGGGTTAAAAAGCTTTCAACATATTCACAAAATGTTTAAATCTAAAATAAAAATCTTTAATTCTTGAAAATTCCTTCTTTCCCTTCTTCCAATTATACAATTATATAATTATATAAACAAATTTATATTGTTAATCGAATTTCGACCTGCGGATGATATTTAATAATTAGTTTTTTTAATGAGTTTTAGATTTAAATGACAAATAATTTGTTGTTTTAAAAAAAAAGTGTTTGTCTTTATTAAAATTTTCCGACATTTCGGTCCAAGTTCAAGGCAATTTTTGGATCTGTCACTTAATTTTAAATTACAGACTAAAAATTGTGTTAAAAAAACAACAAATTATTTGTCATTCAGACCTAAAACACGTTAAAAAACTAATAATTAAATATCATCTGTAGACCGACAATCGATTAACAATATTGTTACGAAAGCAACACGCTATCTGATTGGTTGATGGTTTTAGGGTGAGCGTCGTTTTCAACCCCTAAAAATGCTCACGCAGGAAGGCATGCGAAGCTGCGTTCGGTGGCTGGTTGAGGTGCTCGTGAGGAAGAAGTACTCGTATATAAGCGACTGCACAATTGACATCGGGATGAGTAAACATGTGAAAGTGATCAAGTGAACATCGTAGTAGCAGCAGTAGTAAAACAGCGAGCATAGCCGAAAGTGAACATTGTAGTAGCTGCTAGTGACAGTGGCATAGTGATCATAGCCGAAACCTGAGTGACAGCAAGCAGCGTGAGCGTCGTGTTAGCAATGAGAGTTAACAAGTGATCGTCGCAGAACGGACATCAGTGAGTTGGACGAATACTCATAAAGCCAATTGTGCTAACTGAAGAGGGAATTGTTTGCTTATTACACAATCCAGCGATACGAATCCAAGTATTGAGCTTGGCAAAATTGTCAGAAAGGCAATTACGTAAGAATATATACGAGGTGTGATCAAAAGATAACCGTTATTTTCATCTTTTCGTGAGTTACGTATGTTCGATGTTCGCATTTTTTTTTATGTTGGTACACATGTCTGTTATATATGTTGGCAATACCAACCATTTTGGATTGTCAGTTTGTTTGACAGATAAAAAGGTTAGTCGTGTTTTGGTGTGCTCTTCGATTTTGTACTATTCGAAAAAAATGGATCAAAGAAACTGTATTCAGTTTTGTGTAAAAAATGAAATTAAATGCGCAAGGACATTTGAAATGTTGACTGAGGCCTTTGCCGAGTCTACTATGAGCAGAAGACAAGTTCAATTGTAGTATAACCGGTTTAAGGAAGGCCGAGAAGATGTCAATGACGATGCTCGTCCTGGTCGCCCGAGCATGTCAACAACCGATGAAAACATTGACGCAGTGAAGAAAATGATTTTGGATAATCGTCGAATCACTATCAGAGAGGTTGCTGATGATGTTGGCATATCGTTCGGCTCATGCCAAGCAATTTTTACGGATGTTTTAGGCATGAAACGTGCGGCAGCGAAGATTGTTCCAAAATTGCTAAATTGCTCAGGAGCTGTTTTTGGCCAAAAACAAAGCCGTTATCATGCCTCAACCACCGTATTCACCGGACTTGGCCCCCGCTGACTTTTTCCTCTTTCCAAAACTGAAGACACCGATGAGAGGAAAGCGTTTTGTTACGATTGAGGAGATAAAAGAAAAATCGAAAAGGAGCTGTTGGCGATACCAAAAAAGCGTTTCAGAAGTGTTTCGAGGATTGGAAAAAATGCTGGAGAAATGCTGTATTATACATATCTGAGGGGAATTACTTTGAAGGGCACAAGATAGTTGTTGATGAATAAATAAATACTTTATTTTCTGATCACACAATAACGGTTCTTTTTTGATCACACCTCGTATATCTTTATATAGACTTGGAAGTAAGGAAAGAAGGAATTTTTATGAATGGAAGGCCACGATTTCAGTTAGATTTATTTTGCTGCACTGTACTTAGCCCTTGGTAAGACACTTTCTATGAATAATAGCACCATGGTGGGTTTCATGTTCCATACCTTATGTGGAAACACTAAGAAGCTTTTAAGATGGTTGATCTGTGGAAGCACTAGGAAGTATTCGAGAAAGATTATATGATTGAAAATTATTCATATTTTTATTATTGTCATTATATTATATATTATATTATTACATTATTCATATATAATGTATACTTGTGTTTCATTGTCCATTCCTGGTAACCGGCAATCATTAGTGTCGGTGACGCCTAAAATTATGTGGTATCTGAGGCTACAATGTGACCAATAATATTCCAATAGAACAATCAGATCCTCCCTATATAAACTTAAAACCTTTTGTGATGTATCTTTCACTTTGATAAGGAATATCTTCACTTAATGCGGGCCTTCCGTATCATTCGGGTAGGAAGTGATTTTCGAATACTTGTATATGCTCAACATTTCAGCTGTATACCTTTTAGACTACTCCAAGAAGAGTTCAGAACAAATAAACCCTTGTTCAATGAGGATTTTCAGAGGAGGAATCCCTTTCAAAACTAACTCAAAGCATTGGTTAGGAAAGCTCTTGTGACATCCATTCAGTCAAGATGAAGAGAAATCACAGAATTTGCCAACGATATCTTGGCCATCCATTCATAGTTTATACCATTTAATATGAGAACATTTTTGTGGGCTTAGCAACAATTCAATTTCATTGTTTCTATTTTCCTAATAGCATTACAAACCCTTGCATGTGTCCATGCATTTTACTCGTAACTTCCCTCGTTTACTAGTAACTTCCCTCCTACGTCATGAGAATTTCCAGCAGGCAATCAGTCGCATGTGCTACAAAGGTTATTGAATTTATATTTCCTTTGAGCACACAAAATCCAACAAATGTATCTCAGAAGCAACATTTCTTCCTAATCCTTAATCGATATCTACTCCAATGTTAATAGCCTTAGTATATATTATTTTGCTGAGGCGTAGCAAGGGTCAATGAAGTCACTATGTAATGAAATCAATTCGAATTTCATATTGCCAGTAATCGCATAAGGAGATTATTTTTATTAGAAAATTTTAGTTGGAACTAATCAGAGAATTTAATTAACTGACAACATCAAATGACCATTTCCAAGTCGTAATAAAGTGTATTTCCAGTTACGAACTTCGTTTAATATAACATCCAAAGCTCTGATACACTGCTATTAAAATGCGATAGATATATGTATGTAAATAGAATAAAATTGGGGCCGGGTAACCACCGTAGAAGGAGGACTTCAAGCACTCAGGCAAGTGCTGTCCACTGTATTATAAGCCAGGCAGTAGTAGAGGTACTTAGATATCTGAGATTTTGTGTTGTAAACCGAAAACAAGTACCACACTGTCCACATGTGACTGTACTTAGGTAGGTTGGTTGAGCAGTTGCCAAGAAGACACACTTAAGCCCTGATTAAACCTTTGTGATACCGCTTGAGACACAAGTCCCATTCCCTCTCATAAGTCCAGCCATTTGCAGCTTTTTATTAAACAGTTGATGGAGGTTATTTTCTTGTTTGGAGTATCTCCCAGAGAGTTCAGAAAGTAACCAACCAGAAAAGTGAGTCTTCCTTTGGACAGCGGTGGGCACGCACATATCAGGTGTTCAATGGATTTGCTCCTCCTCATTCATGCAATTGCTGCAGAAGCCATTTGAGGCCTTGAGTACCCAGGGTTCAGTGTCCCGGCCAGTTATGACAGACCCTATACTTTGTCTATTTAGAGATATTAGATCTTTTGAGCTCTTAACATTTATTTCAGGAGGGTTAGTCTAGCTATTTTGAATTCAACTCCTTGATACCAGCACCTGCCCGCTGCGTCTAAGGATATTGTATTAGTAGCTTACATATAACAATGGGGATACCCGAGGTATGATCTAGGTGGCTGAATAGGTATTGTAGTGCCAGCTGGATCGGAAGGTAGTCAAGTACCAGCTGCATCACTGTGAAAGCTTCAGTTAGCCCAAAATCAATCGTAGAGTAGGTAGGTTGGGCAGCCGCATCACCAATTAACCAGTGATGCCACTGTTGGGTCCGTTGTGAGCCGCGTTGGGTCCGTTGTGAGCAGCGTTGGGTCCGTTGTGAGCCGCGTTGGGTCCGTTGTGAGCCGCGTTGGGTCCGTTGTGAGCCGTGGATGCGAGGCATGGCTACGCTTCCCCCTCCAGATTGAACCAACCTGAGCCTTTTATAAAGCGAAGAAGGTTGTTGAGACGTGACTGGTATATATTTCCACCGTTGAAAGCTCTCATGAGTATGTATGCCCACTCGACATCTTCCAGCAAATCACATTGAGAAGGAGAACTTTTTGTAGAGCTATTCCGGTTCTAAGAATTTTCTGTTTCGAGTGATGATTACCGTCTAATTTCTGCCTCTTGATCATCGGAAACAACATATTAGCGAAATGATTTAAACGTTGTTCCAGTCACAGAACGAGAGAAGAGAACATCTCATAGCGAGAAGTGTTGGTGTTTTACTCAGAATTAAACCAGTATAAAAAGCTGAAGTCGGGGTAGACCGACTTCGATATATCCTTTACCCTTGCATGTGCGAGCGAGTTAAACCGGTTTATTCTTATATTAACGAGATTTTATTCATATATCATCATTAGGAGCATATCTAGGGTAATTTTCAGTAGGGTACCCATAGTTCATTATAATGGAGGAACACGTGACTTTTATCTGATCTCCCTATTTCTTGTGAATATCTTCGCAGTGCCAATATACTTATTCATATAAAATTTAGTCCAAGAATTTGCTCCTAAGTTTTAAGCAAGCCTCTCTAATTTATACCAGAAATCTCTAATAGATCTTAAGTTACGAATATGTGGTAATAGTGGGCGTGGTAGTAATTATATACCGCCCACATTTGTGATTAGTATACCTCACATCTACTTACATAAGCCTCGCAAATCTCTCCCATAATAGATCTGTAGTTATGAATATATGCTAATAGTGGGCGTGGTAGTAATTATATACCGCCCACCTTTTGCATAGTGATTAGTAGAACCCACAGCTACTTAACTGCCAAATAGCGTCACTATTCCATCAATTAGGCCGTAGTTATAATCATTTTAAAAAAGGTTAGCAAAGTTGCATATATGGGAGGCAGGCGTGGTTTTTGAAAAGAGGCTCATATAGCAATCTGGCCCTGTGTTTAGGTCTAGACTACACTTTTGCAAAGTTTCAGTAAGATATCTCCAATGGTCTCGAAGAAGAGTGGCCACAGACGGACGGAGAATATCAAAATTGCTCAGAAAGTGATTCTCAGCATTTGGGCATATTTGTATATGTCCAAATCTGACACGCCTCCTTTGGTAGCTGATAAATCGCTCAGCCGCACCAACTTACTATACCCTTTTTCCCCTCTGAAAAAGAGTATAAAATTCTCTCCTATTGGGCTGTGGTATATTTTGTAGATAATCAAATTAATATCTCGTAATGAGATGGTATCATTTTAATTTTAAATACAATTCTAATGGAATCCGTTGCAAGTTTGTCACAATTTTTCACTACAACTCATTACGATATATTTAATAAAGCTCAGAGGATTCTTTAGAATTGATACATTTGCAGTTCCACCCCCGCCACAGCGTTTACACTGATTGAAGTCTGAGTAAATGATGTCATAATTTACAGTGCGAATCTGTTTCTCATGGAACGTGATAAAACGATGACGACGGCATAAAAATTGTCACACTGGCACTATCAGCCGCAAAATATTACGGCCACCCACACACATGCCACTAACAGATGAGTCCACGGCTGAATGGAGCTCAGAGCACAGAGCACAGAGTGGCTCACAAGCACATTGCAACCACACACCACCGCAGCGCAGAGCACCGTACCAGATTGTTTTTGTTGTCTTTGTTGTCTTGAGTAGGGCAAATGTGGAGCAGTATGCAAAGTAAACGCATCCAATGCAATGCATCATTTGTGCCGCCCGTCGCTGCAATTGCAATTTCCATTGAAACGGCAAAGCAAACAATATCGGATGCTCGGATACTCAGACGCCCGTACTCCGCGTACTTGGCGAGCGGGCGGACTGGCTGGCTAACTGGCTGGCTGGCTTAGGTAGGCAGGCAGGCGCATTCATAGAATTCCGTTGAATTGTGTCTGTTTTCTTTTAGCTCTGCTGTTGTTGTTGTTGTTGTTGTTGTTTGTGTGCTAGCCGCTCTTTACTCAGCTCACTCAAAATACACACTCTGACGCATCGCATAATCGCCTGCTCGTATTCGTGTTTGCTCTGCCCGTGCTGAGGTTGCTGGCGCTTTTCCGCTGCCCACTTTTAATACCGCAAGCGAAACTCATGACACGCGCTCGTGCGTTGCGCTCGTACTGGGAATTTGTGGACAATTGGCCATACACGTGTGAGCAGTTCATAGTTTTCACTCACTCCCAGCTCCATCATGCTCTGGGAGTGTGGTAGGGGAGAATTTCATTAAGCTGCGCTAGCCACAAGAGCCACTGAAGCACCAATAGTACCACTTCATGGCTGAGCGACAGGAACTCCTTCGTGCGCTTGTCTCTGTTGCAGGAATTTGAAATATTGCGGCTTGTTTAAGATAGATGCCAGCACTGCTCTGGCTGTGTGAACTGAACTAGACAAACACAGAATTTTCCATGTCCTCACATTGGAAGAGGGTGGATGCAGTTACAGTGGGACAATGCAAGAAAAGCTTCGGACACATTCAATTGGAAGTGAAAAATGTGTTGAAATGTGATCTAAAATTTTTAAGCAATGCTACACACAACGAGTTTTGAGCATTTTGATCATTCCGATGCAGATTCTGATCGGATCGATTCTTTTTATGTCTATATTTTACAGTACACTTAAAGAAATTATTGTAATTGTAAAGAAGATCAATCCCAGATTTAAGCAGTGTGATTATTTTGGCTTAGATCGATACTTTTTATATTTATATTATCATTACATCTTGCACCATATTTTTAGAGTACACTTAAAGAAATTATTGTGAATATTCAATTCGTAAATTTAAAAAAAATGTACCCAATTGGCTTCAAGAATAATAAATATCATTTAAATTATTTAAATTAAAATAATGGCACAAACAATTATACAATAATAAATAAAAATTAATCAATTAAATTAACATTTTTTTGTTAGTAAATAATTAAATTTTATGTAAAATTTTTAAATCTTCCCTATTACAATTATCGTTAACTTTTTTTATTAAAAATATCGTTAGCGATTCTTGTTACAATTCTCTTTAACGATTCTTATTACCATTATCGTTAACGATTTTTATTACAATTATCGTTAACGTTCCTAATTAAAATTATCCGTAACGATTCTTGTTACAATTATCGTTAACGATACGAAAAATCAAAATTTTTCGAAACTTAAACGAATTTTTGTTTCGGAAGGAATTTTAAGAAAGCCCATGGGATAGTATACGATTGATAATGACTTCATTTACGATAATTTTCTTCGTGAAATCTTCACCAGGTTGATGATTTAGGCAATAATTTTCGGAATTTCTGGCAATCGGCACTTATACAGCATTCTGGATATCCGACTTATAAAAACTTATTCAATTAATCATTAAACCTGATATATACAGGCTGAACATACATTTCTCTCTTTCTCGGTTTCCCTAGTTTTCTTCTATTCTTATAACATATGTTGCCTTTTTTAGTTCATTGTATCTATTCTACTGTTATTGATACTTTAATTCATCAAATTTATTGTTTCTTCTGTCCCCTACTAGATGTACTTTCACCGTCATGATGTTTATAACTGGAAATTAAAGCCAAACCTTAATTATAAAGCTGTTAAGAGATTCCTCAATTGTGTTTTCCATACACTACAGACTCATGTGCTGAAAACTAGGCGAAGCAAGTATCGTTATTAACAAATAAATATAATTTTGATTCGTATCAAGTACAAAATACCAGCAAATTAATTATTCAGAAAACTTAGTGGCCAGTTAAGGTAATTTTAAGCTATCTCTATTTTAGTTACTACATAGATTCAAAACAACAAACAAATGATATAACTTCAGAGCACACCAGTTTTTTCGCTTATCTGGTTGTGTGGTCATTTTGTTAAGAAGTAACTTTAGGAAACACTAAAAAGACACATTCACCACAGACATATTTACATAATTCGAGGTATATCCAAGATTTATCAACAAAATTTTTATAATGGTATAAAATTGGTATACAAAATTTTTTCTTTTATTTGAGATTAACGGTCGTGCCCTTCATCATTTAAAACTATACAATAAGAAAAACGTGCTTACCAAATGTAATGATTTAGTTTTCAGTTATATGCATCCAATATCGTCGTGGTAAACTCGCTAATCCTTTATAACTGAGTGTGATTTCATAAATTATATTGGATATGAAAGTATTTCTGTACGAATCTGTTGGCTGACAAGTGCACATTGTTGGTACAAATATGGTTATGCCACCGTAATAATTGTAAGAAGGAGAATTATTTAAAACATTTTGGCGGATTTTGAAGCTATTTCGGACACGCCACTTGTTTTCATCAGAGGTCTTTCAATGAAAGACAATTTTTCCCCAAGTAGATAGAATGTCTCAGAAAGCAACAGTACACCAGTTATGAACCCCTTCACAGGAATCGAACCTGGGCCTTCATTATATTAGGGTATAGGGTGAAATTTGTGACCACACTGGGGAACAAAGCATACTATTTGCTATCTTTATGCAACTAAAATTATATTTCTATAAAAATCTTATACAAAGTACTCGCATAATATAAATTAATTTTGTAATTGAAGAAAAGCGAACTTTGTCAGGGAAAAAATATAAAATTGTGTCACTGTACCCTCCCACCTAAGCAGAGTTTTATGCACTCAAGTAGAGCACACGACACTCTCAAACACACACTCAGTCTCACACAATCATCTGCACACAAGTGTATCCCCAAGCTACACACAATTAATTACACTGAAAATGAGAAAAGATCGACATATCGAAAGCAGCGCCGAAAGCATGCGTATTTGGCGCACGTTCCACTTCAAAAGCAATTCTCAAATTTATTGCACACGATTTCTGGATGGTCTTGTTCGATCGAACGGTTGCCTACAAACAAGTCCAGTCGCGCACTACACTCACTACACTCTGAGCCGTGGGTTTGAGCACGATGTTGTACCCACAACTTGTTAAAGCTGTTTCTGTACAGGAAATAACAACAACTGCGTTCTGTTTGGTCAGTTTTTGTTGTTGTTCTCCATATATTGAAAGTTTCAAATAGTTGTAAGTAGAATATAGTGTAAGCCAACACCACCAGTGAGCAGAACTGTAGCAGACGCCAATTCAAAGCTATGCGGGTGTATGTTCCCGCACAGATAAAGTGGAAGACTGCCTGCTTGATTTGTTGCACTGTTGCGTTCGCTGCTATTGTTGGCAGTGACAAAACGACTGAAAACATCTCAAAGTGCCGGAGAGTGAGTTGCAGCAGTGAGGCCCGAGCGAACGATCGATTGTGGAGGAAATTAATTGCGGCAAAAGTTAGCGCCAAATAAATTGTGAAAATGCAGCGTGATAATCGATGGAGTTGAGTGAGCCCTGCACTTTTGAGCGCATTCAATGAGTCTCGACTGCTGCACAGACGATCTTTCCACTCTCAAGCACTCACACGGGGAGTGCTATTGCTCAGTTGGTTGCCGATCAGCATCTTTGAGATATTTTTTCGTGTGTTTTCATATTTTTTAAAAAGGCGAAACGGTTCGTTTTGTGATTTAGTCGAAATTCTGCTTGCGATACGAGTGAGCATCGGAATTGCTGGTACGGACAACGGTGAATTTCTTGTGTGAAAAGTGACCATAGGCCGCGTAACAAATTTGACGTGTTTGTTAAATTTCAAACATTCGAAAATTTATATATAATTTTTTTCGGTTCTTAAAAATTTTTCTAAAGTGACCTCAAAAATTAAATAAAAATATTTGTCAATATTTTATTATTTTTTTTCTTTGGTTGAAAATTAACAATCGCAACAAGTGTGCGGGAGTGTGTTTGTGTAGCGCGCATTGCGTTTGCGGACTCGCGTTTCAAAGCGTGTACCTGTGTCTTTTGTCACCTTTGCGTATTTTGGGATTTGTGGCGCACAGTTGCGTAGAGGGTAAGTTTGCACCGTCATGGGGGAGCACGTTCCTATTGTGCAGGGTGTGTGAAAATGTCACTGAGTTGGGTATGTTTGCCGTCGTCCACTTTTTTTATTTTGTTTCCTTTTTATATTTGTTTTTGTGATTTTCCCTTACGTTCGTTTACTATTTTTAACTTCTGCGGCTGCTCTTATTTTTCCTTTTAAATGTTTTATTTTAATTTTTTTCTTAATTTTTTTGTATTTATTTTTATTATTCATGTGACGCGAATCGTACGCACAACGTCAACACAGCCAGCGACACATTTTTATTACAACATCTTCTGTTTTTATAGTTTTCTACTTGGAAAATGTTCCTCTGCATCTTGCTTATATTTTTCCTCTTAATTTTGTTTATACATTTATAAATGTTTTTTATATATTTTTTAATGTCATCAATTTGTAAACAGAGTGTTTGTTTCGCTGCACTGTTTTTATTTCTTTAGTTTTGTTCGCCGTTTTAGCTAATTCGTTGAAACTTTGTATTTACTTTTCTGTCTCTTGACTGGGGACACGGCTGTGCAAGTGTGTCTCTGAGCTATAAACTTTTGTGTAGCATGCGATTTTTTCCTCCTCATTTATGTAATTTGTCATGGAAAACTGTCAGCCGAGATTCTTCTGTGATTTATTTCAATGTTACTCATACGCTTCATATGCCTCGTTCATCATGTGGTTATTAAATTCGTCGTACCTATTTTAGGCACGCAGGGAAGCAGAGATTATGCCATACATATAAATGATTTATTCTTTACTTCTGAAAAAATATACTTTGTAGTCTTTGAAAAATGAGGGAAAATCAATTCCGCAGTTGGGGTTGACGGTTGGGAAAGAATGAATAGATTTTAATGTCATTTAAAGTTGGTGGCAAGTACCGAGAATACTCCAAAGCCCAAGGCAATAAAAAGAAATTCCCCTTCATAACGGTATAAAATCCCCATCTACATTTCATTTCTGTGAGGTATAATAAACTTTTTTAGAGAATGTTTGATAGATTGATTGAATGATTTCTTATGCTGAACAATTTTTTATTTAAAAAGAATTTCCAAAGATTATTAGAGCGAAATTAAAATTTAAAAACAAATTTAAAACAATTTAAAAATAATACAAATTATAATTTTTAATTGAAGATTATTAAAGAAAAATTAAATTTTAAAAACAATTTAAAACAATTTATCAAATAAGAAAAATTACATTTTAAAAACAAATTATAAATATAATTTTTGAAAAAATTTTTTTACTTTTCTAGAAAGAAAAATTAAATTTTGAAAATAAATCTAAAACTATTTATCAAAAAAGAAAAATGAAACTTTAAAAACAAATTTAAAATATTTTAAAGATAATATTAAATAAAAAAAATGTTTATGTTAAAAATAAATTTAAAACAATTTACATTTTTAATTTTTTTTCCTTTTTTTGTTGTTTTAAACAAAAGTTTTGTTAAAAAAATTTATAATTATAGTTAGTATTATGTTATAAATTGTTTTAATTATAACAATTTTTTTTTTTAACGAAAATAACTATTTTTGTTTAAATAAAAAAATATATATAACAAATTATTAGTCATTCAGACATTAAATTCTTCTAATAAATAAATTTCACCCAGAGATCGACATTATATAATATTTTAATTATTAATATTATTTAATATTATTATTAATTATTTGAAAAGAGAATATTTATTAAAAAATTGTATGCAAAATAAATTGTTCAACAAGCATTAATAATGTTTAAAATATTCTACATGTTAATTGGAAAAAGAACATGCAAATAAAATTGCATTTAATTATTATTCATTACCATTGCAACTTGCTCTAAGTACTTAGCATGACTCACTGTCTTATTACTGTCTTGTTACTAATAGTTAAATATTAATAATAATAATGCCCCCCAAGTCAGTCGTTTCTGTTAGAAATGCATTAGGAGCACTCGGGTGCTTATAAAAAATAATAAACCTATTTATTTATTGCTGTACAAGGGGCACATATGGACCAAACACCAGAGCAATGCTGTACTCATTCTCTTGCCCTGTGCTAACTACAGTACACAACTTTACTACTTACTACTTCATATAGAATTCAGTGTAATTGGTCCACAGTACATATGTACTTAAACTCTCTTTGATACCATTTGGTTTCCATAGCTAGGATACTCTCTCAACTCCATAGTATTACATGTCTGAAGACTGTACTACAAGTCAAGATACGATTTGGAAAATTGCACATAATGATTTGAAGAAAATAAGTTTATGCTCGCTTTGTTCCACCTGAGTTAACAGACGATCAAAAAGAAGCTCGTGTAACGCATTCGAAAGCTCGTGTAACACAGTTTAAAACAGGCAAAAAGAATAAAAACTTCTTGGAATATATTGTAACTGGTGATGAAACGTGGTGTTTTATGTATGTCCCTAAAAAAAAGCCTCAGATTATGGAATGAAAGTCGAAAGGAGATCCAAAACTAAAAATAAAAGAGTTTTCAAAAGTGAAGAATCAACGGAATGTAGATTATATTGTCACTGGTGATGGAACGTCGTATTTTAGGTATGATCCTCTTAAAAAGCCTCAGAGTATGGAATGGAAGTCGAAAGGAGATCCGAAACCAAAGAAAGGAGTCAAGAATCAACACAATGTTGATTACTTTTTATGATTCGAAGAGTTTAATCCACCAAAAATTCGTCGCTGAAGGTCAGTGGGTCAACGGTGGATACTATTTAGAAGTTTTGAAATGATTATGGGTAGAGATTGTACGTGTACAACCTGAATAAGTGCAAGACAAGCAGTTGTTTTTGTTGCATGATAATACACCGCTTTACAAGACCATCACAGTTAATGATTTGCTGGATGAAAAATACATTTTTCTCATGGACCATTCTCTATATTCGCCTGATCTGACACCAAGTGACTATTTTCTTTTCGCTAAACTGAAATTGGCCATGAAAAGAACAATTCATGATATTCCATTGATTCAAGCGGCTGTGAAATAGATACTGAAAAACATTTCTTCTGATGACTATAAAAAGTCATTGCACCGATTAGAAGACCGCTCTATTCGTTGTATGGAGACTATTAAGGGGAGACTATTTTGAATAAAAATAACTTTCGTTAGAAAATCTAATGTATTTTATTAATCTAATGTATTTTATTAATCTAATTGTGTTGTATTAATCTAAAGGTCGTTATTTAAAAGGCATATCATGTACACTGATCTATGTCACTGTAGGCAACGAGAGACTTTGCGCCAGAAATGCACTGCTTTTAATCAAGAAAACTTTTAAGAAACTGAATGAAACAAGTTTATTAAGTACAATTGAGTGGCGTTAATAAAACGTGGTAATCACTTCGGTGAAGGTGCTCATGGAAATTAAGGTTGTTCAGCTATGTACTCAATACAATTATATTATTACATTATTTGTCTAAAAAGTTTCAAAATATTCTATTCTATATACTAATTATCAATTATTTTTTAATTTACTTGATCATCACTGAATATTGAATGCATTTATACAGCATATACATCATCATAATGATCGACCTCATGTTCCAAGAGGAAGATCCCTTCGATTTTACTTATTGTAGGGTCTTCATGCGACTCAGAGCATAATGATGGTGATAATAATGCATCGTCATAATGGTAGACCCCATCTTCCATGACGAAGAACCCTTCGATTTTACTTATGATAGGGTCTTCCTCCGACTCAGAGCATCCCCATCCATATGATATTTATTAAACTAACAAACATTTAAAAATTTTGCGTTTCTCAAATTACAACAAGGATCAAGTTCTGAAGTTACTTTAGAGCATGGCTTCCGGCTTCTATTATATTAAAGGTTTCGAAAGTGATATCAATTTTTCGTTCTTCTATCATTTGGATCTAATTTTGCACTTAATCTAACGCAAGTGCTAGTTTCTTTGGTATAGAGATGGAATCATTGAAACGTTTGACTCTAAACGGGCACGGTATGCTTATCCTTAGGATATTATTTGATATTTTATTCAACACATAATTATTCACTTATTAATTATGGTGATAATAACTTGCAAGGAGCTGTTTTATGTTTCCATTTTCAATTCACAGTGAATCGAGAACTCTTCCTTTAAGAAAAAATCGTGGATATACTGAATATATTTCTATTCATTGGACTCCTCAAAACAAGTCTCAAGTTTACAATCGATGAAAAACTTCCGTACTCTACATCTTATTTCGTTTTCTATATTGAAATCCAATACATAAATGCTCATCAGCAAAATGGAACTCTGCATATTGATTTGGCAGATGTGCCTATATAAATCCACATACAAACACAACCTTGTAAATAAAACTTGGGGGAAATTTTGTTTGCTCTTCCATGGCACATGGAAAGCACACAAAGTCCACATGAGTGGGCTTTGTTCAGAATCAGGGTGGAAATAATTAAATTTTAATTGTCACATGGCGCTATTCGATACGATAATTCGGTGATTAGGTATCGATTTACAATCAAAATTTTTACTCTCAACAATTAAGCAAATTGAATTCATTATCACAATGATTTACTTCTTAAATTCAATAACAACATTCATGAAGTGGTAACGAAATGTTCTGGAAATTAAATTTTATCACTATCAGCATATTTAGTTATGTGTTTAGGGTGTGCTTCTATGAGGTACTAGCAAGTAATCCCTTCGACTCGAAAATAAACAAGAGAGAGAGAGAGAGAGAATTATTTCCAGACTATGCCTTGGGTAGGAATGTCGAACTCTCGATCAAAGTATGGAAAGACCGATAGAGCTATTTCGTTTCATTAATTAGTTGACGATATGGTGCTTTTTCCTCTGATATTTCTGAGCTCCTTTTCTGTACTCTACATGAGGCATTTCCTGGATATGTGATTAGAGAGATAGATAGCAAATAAAACACAAACCAAGTGAACACACAATTTGCAGCATAAGGCAAATTCGTATGAAGGGTACCTACAATATTTCAGAGCTGGAATCTACACAACGAAAAGTTATGCAGGGCATGACAGGAAAAGGACATACTAGTAAGTTTTTTTGTAGTTGTAAAGTGGGATTGGTGATGTGGAGGGCGCAGGGGTACATACAAACACTTACAATTAATAGATTTAAGGTTTAAGTGACTGTTAAGGACACTGATACTTGGCTAGAAGGCCCATTGTGATAAAATATTCAAGTGATAAAAGAAACAAAAGCCTCATGCCAAGTTCCCAGAAGACATCAGACAAATCAGAGCTCTTTACAGAGAGCTATATGCCCTTGGGGCGCCTTTGTTAATCATTTGAAATAATTCGATTCCACGTGGATAAAGTATTAGGCCAGCTGAGCATCTAGATCCTATTTCTCATGATTACTAGAATCCTATTTCTCATGACTACTAGAATCCTATTTCTCATGCTTACTATGATTACCATGATTGATCAGCATCTGATAAGCCCGCACTTTACTTGGAGGTCATGCGAGTTTAGAGTCACCTTTTGGCTCAACTTAAAAGCTTTAAGAAACCCAAGGTTAGACTAGGTGAGCCTAACTGACTGAATAGTCCAGGCATAGACCTGCTAGGTCCTTGGCGATGCCAGATAAGTGTTAATTAGGACTCCCGCAAGTAGAGAATATAGAATAGGGAGGCGTTTTTTGCTAGACGTAAAAGAGGAGCGTTTTCCAGGGTTGAAATTTTGTTTAGTCCCCCAAACCAGGGGGGCCCCAAGTAGTACTCTAGCTATTGATAGTCAGAACCTTAGGAGATGCTCCAAGGTTTCAGTGAAGTCTGTTTCCACGCATTTCCTACGCCCTTCTTTGCTTGTGAATCTCATCTTTTTGGCGCGTACTGCCGTTAGGCAGTGGCCTGTCACTATACTTATCATCAATCTAAGAAACCCAAGCTCTTTTTTCAGGCATGAGTGGCCAAAAGCCTAGGAACCTAAAATAAAAGTGTCCTTCTGTCTTTTGTTTCGAGATCATAGGAGTCTGTTAAGTTTGAAAAAGTAGATTAAGTTCATAAAAATAATAAATATATATAAATAATATTAATTTCGTCTGAAGTCCACCACCGTTAACATAAAACACAGTACAACAATAAATTATATGCAGGAACTCTGTTTAGAAAATCCTGGCCAACGCCACTGACTCAGATTTAATTGCAGATAGGTGAGCAATCAATCAAAAAGCAATCAATCATTCTAATAGCATGCACAATGTTCATTAAGCCTTTAATGACACCATCCGAATAAATAAAACAGCCAAACACTGCTCTGCTACGTCGGCTGGAGACACAATCTGCCTGCCACTAGTTTTTTATATGGACTTGTATGGGCTTATGCTTGCATTAGGTTGAGCCAGTTGCTGAGAAATGACTAAATAGAGCTCTTAAGAGCGACATTAAATCAAATTGCAATGCGATACAACTCAATTAAATAATACGCAGTCGAAGTCGCGATTGCATTCGCAATTGAATTTGAATTTATTTATGAAATTTGTTCTAACAAGCGCCGTCGCCGTATTTGGACACAATTAAAAACCACACCAAACAAACGCGGATTCAATAAAAACAATGACCAAAAATTGATTTATGGAAATAAAATAATACAAAGTTATACAAAACAAAACATAATAAATAAAATTGACAAGAAATCTGAAGCAAAACAAATGCAAAGCGAAATAATTTTGAAGAGGCCTCTGATTCATTGAGACGGTCCGCCATATGCGCCTTTGATACGCTCGCCAGCGACTCAAGTGGCCGCCGGCGCAACTAAAAACTAAAATTTTTATAAATAATAAAAAAAGAAAGATGAATAAAACTTGCCTCAAATGCATTCAGAGATGAATTATTTGAGTTATGAGTCTGCATGTGCATTCATCAAATACGCACGCATTACTCAGCGGTTTAAATTTGGCGATCAACTCACAAGGTGCGAGTATACATGAAAATATACATGAAAATATCCATAAAATAAATTTAAATAAATACATAATATTAAAAAAAAAAACAATAAAAGAGAAAATCACGAAAAAAGCAACTCAAACGACTCAAAAAGAGGAAATTTATATTTTATTATTTTTGGCAATTGCTGAAATTGTTGAATTTGTTGGCTGCCAAAATGGCTCAGTCGGCAGCTGTCACCCTGGAACGCGGTTAGTAGGTTGTATAATAGGCGTGTTCTCGTGCATATGTGCTCCGAGTGCTACAGTTTAAGTGAAGCGACAACAACTGCAGGCGCTCTGCTCTGTCAATTTCTTGTATGCCTCCAGCTCCGTGCCTTCACACAATTATGGGCAATTTTGTAGCAAAAATTACGCTGCCAGCATACGTAATTGTGGCAGGTAGTCATCCAACCAGCTAGCCAGTCAGCAAGAAAGCGAGCCAGCATGTGTACGGGCACGTAAGTTCCATGTCCTTGACTGATTTATCTGCTGACAAATATTTTTCCACAAGATTTGCACTTTAAGACACAGTTTTAGTGGAGCAATTTTAAACCTTTTTTTAAGATCATTAGGGAAAGATTTACAGGGGTTTAAAGACTCACGGCTAATTTGTAGTTGACAAAGTCATTGAGGAATATTGAAGAAATATATTTATTATACTTCAATCAATCAATCAATCAATGAGATGGTATGTCCGGCATGTGACATACCAACTTTTCTCCATCACTGAACTGACATATTCGTGAATCATGAATTCAGCAATTTAAGTAAGAGGAGGAAAATTCAACTGGAAATATAGTGCGCAGAATAATAGGAAGAAAATAAACTTTATGCAAGACTGGAAATGTAATGCCAGATTTTAATCTCACTGAACCACCCCTGTGACCATCGCACATGTCGGTTTGATTTTCATTAAGTGGTTCCTTTAATGCCGAACTTTGCTCTTGAGAGTCGTGTAAATAATCAAGAGAATCTATTATATCAAACATATTTTCATTCAGATGCCTGAAGATGCCGATACACAGTGACTCTCAAGAATTCCGAACTTTGTTCTTAAGACTTGTGTAAATAATCATGAGAATCTATTATAAGAAAATATATTTTCATTCAGTTGCCTGAAGATGCCGATACACAAAGAAAGCGTGACTCTCAAGAATTCCGAACTTTGTTCTGGAGAGTTGTGAAAATAATCATGAGAATCTATTATATAAAATTATATCTTCATTCTCAAAGGTTCTCATGTTCCATTGCTTATTTCAGGACCATGGAGTTAGAAATAAGTTCACAAGATATCTTACAAAAGAGGACAGTGTCACTTGTCATGTAAGTAATTTAAAATACCGTTCAGGAAGGTCTTATACCAGGCTGAAGGAGAAGTCGATTGGAACACTTCCACCACTATACGAGACTGTAATTTCAGGGAGAATGAACTCCCATATAAGAAGTGAAGAAACATACGTTAAACCTATTGTAACCCTGAAAACCCATTCATAAACGTTGAAAGATCAGATTATAAAGAGATTTGCAGCTCTGAATAAGTCTGAGAGCTTTGGGAATCTTTGGTAGTATGGACATAGAAATAAATATGGACGTGTCAATATGAAAGATAGTCTCATACTTTATGAGTTTCTAGGACTCTGAACTGGTCTACTCGTGCAAACTCTTGAGTTTCATTTATACGTCTGAAAAGCTCTACTAGTATGAAACTTTAGTAATTCCACTACCGAGAATATTCAAGGACTCTGAACTGGTCTACTCGTTTAAGCCTTTGATTTCAATTAATCCTCTTGGGAAGGTTTGCTTGTATGCCTAGTGCAAGCTTACTAATTTCACTACCAGGACTCTGAACTGGTCTATTCGTTTAAGCCTTTGATTTCAATTGATCTTCTTGAGAAGCTTTGCTTGAATGCCTAGGGCAACCTTGGTAATTCTGCTACCAGGACTACTCTAGAACTCTGAACTGGTCTACTCGCTTAAACACTTGATTTTAATTTATTGTCTTGAGCTTTGCTTGTATGCCTAGTGCAACCTTAGTAATTCCACTACCAGGAGTACTCTAGGACTCTGAACTGGTCTACTTGTTTAAGCCTTTGATTTCTAGAGAAGCTTTGCTTGAATGCCTAGGGCAACATTAGTAATGCTACTAACAATAGTACCAGGTGAATCAAGTCGAAAGATCCCTCAATTTAATGTCTATGATATCAAACAAGGACCTTTCACGCGACTTTGCATGTTTGCTTTATTCAGAAGTAACACAGTAAACAATGGCAGGAAACACAATTATTATTCGACCTACAAATCGAAAAGAACAAAATTTCGGAAGATACACTTTGAGACCATGCCCTGGGCTCGTTTCGAATACGCGACTTCACAACTGTGAACCTGATTTGCTCCACCACAGGGGCTGGTGTAAAAAATTAAATTTATAAGGGTATCTACTGGAGTCGTAGAGAATTGGCTTGGTCGAACTTGCCAATAAAGGAGTTGAGATCAGTTTTACTGGCCCGGAACCTGTTCTTCCCATACACTTTGCTACCTACACTATTATTGATTGGGTTGCCTGTGCACAGAATCGCGAATGGGGGGCTGTAAGAGGCAGCAGTTGAGCAAAAGCTATGCTATCTGTTATTTCCGATAGAACGTCAAGGATTCTTCTGTCCCTTGGTAGGAGAGACTGCAGTCTTTTTGGTAGGACTGATTACGACTCATTTTGCCTGGAATAAACATATACAAACAATAGGTATAGCAGTAGGAGGCAGCAGATGGGTAAAGGCTATGCTACCTGTTATTTCCGATAGAACGTCGAGGTTTCTATTGTCACTTGGTAGGAGAGACTGCAGACTTTTGGTAGGACTGATTACGTTACATGAAGTAACTACTACGACCATAATAGACAATGATGTACCTAGTAGACAGTGCACTTTGCCAGGCTTGTGGAGAGGAAGATGAGATAGTGGACCACTTTTTGTGTGTATGAGCGCAGCTTTCGCTAGAATCAGGTTCGAGGTATTTGGCACTGACGTCCTAAGTGGAGCAAACTTTAACTACTTAGGGACACAGGAGTTACCGGGGTTTCTTCACAAATCCAAAGATGGATTCAAAGAAATATAAAAATGTGACGTCAAATATAGTGGATGAGTGAATGGATGAGTAGTGGTCTGAGTGCAATATAAGACCAGTTGTTCCGACAAAAAATGGTTGGTATTTTGTTCTACTACGTTCTTTTAAAATCTGCTTCGTGGTAGATTTCTGTGAACTGCCGACTGCTGGAAAGTTTTTATAGTATTCCTTTCAAATATGGGCTCCCACATATTTCAGCAAGTTGTGGCTGAAAGTAGTTTAGGAATTAGAGTAGTAAAATAACTTCTACTTGAGAGCCTTATATAGTTTAACCCACATTTCTTGAAAGCTCAATTCCACCTTATTTTAGGTTGAGTTGTTGTATTCCTGCATTTCCACTGACTTTTGTTTTTGAATTCAACCATAAAGTGCGCTCGTACACTGAGCTCTGCTCACGTAGGTGGCACATGTTTCCATTACAATGTCTCAAGTGTTCAATATTTTATGGCATTATCTCGAATGCTCTGCTCTTAATGTATATGAAGTCCCCGAGGCTCGTCAACACTTTTTTGTTTTTAAATGGAGTAAATGGCCCGATCTGGTGGTGTGAGTAAGCAAATGTCACACATATCGAGAGACAAAAGTGAAGTCGTTCAGAGCCCACATTGACAGTGTAATGCAGCAGCTCACAATGACACAATGAAGCATGACCTTGCATATGTAGTCTTAATATGTGACAGAGGCGGATTCATGAGGATTTATGGAGAAGGAAATCATATTTTTTACTAATATAAAATATACAAAGAAGAAGGTAATGGAGATTATTATTTGTTAAGATGAGTTCTTTGGATTAGCTGAGGCGCTTTTGCAGACTTAGTTGGGAAGTGTGGAAAATAAGGAAGGTAACTAAGGAAGGAGTAGTTAGGAATATAATAAATTATTTTCACTATTTGGTAATTGTGGTTTCATTATTAGTTGCACTACTTTCGTTGTGGCCCTACATATGTTTATTGAACTATTTTATAGCGATGGAACACACTTTTGTTCTATTTCTTAATTAGTCAGGAGATATGTAGGGTTATAGTACTTACATAAGGTGGATAGTAATACATATTTTGTGTTTAAAAAAGAATTTGTTGTGGATATCTTTATTTCATATGATTGTTTCCCCCTCGAGTAAAGCATCGATTTCTAGTAACTTGCTTTTGCCTGATTATGCAGCACCTTATGTAGCTATCATATATGAAGAAATACGAATTATGGCTCTGAACATGACTATAAAAATGGCTGTAAATTAACCAGGGACTAGTACAACAAATATAAGAGAGTTACTGTTGTTGTTCTTATATATAAACCAACAACAGTGGCTCTGAACAGTACTAAAAACGTGGCTGTGAATTAACCAGGGACTAGAAGAAGAAATATAAGAGAGTTACTGTCAGAAAGAAGTTTTGTATATGAAGAAACATATGAGACGTAATCAGTCCAACCAGAAGTCTGCAGTCTCTCCTACCAATTGACAGAAGAATCCTTGACGTTCTATCGGAAATAACAGGTAGCATAGCCTTTGTCCATCTGCTGCCTCCTACTGCTATACCTATTGTTTGTATATGTTTATTCCACGCAAAATGAGACGTAATCAGTCCAACCAGAAGTCTGCAGTCTCTCCTACCAATTGACAGAAGAATCCTTGACGTTCTATTGGAAATAATAGGTAGCATAGCCTTTGTCCATCTGCTGCTTCTTACAGCCCCCATGGCTATGAAGATGGCTCAAAATGCTACTGTGAATCAATCAGGGACTAGTAGTTATAATATAAGACAGTTTTCGAAACACCTCGAGGATTCCAGCATGATTAAAAGTCAAGTTATCATATTAGAAGAATCATCAATCATGGTGATGAAGATGTTTCAATTATTTTATCTGCCAACTAACCAAAGGACTAGTACAAAAATTGTCATTGTTCCTTCACCGCTCTGAGGAGATTAAATATTCAGAGAGTTTCCACAACACACTCGATTACTCCAGATTGATTAAAAAAGTAATTAGGCAAGAAACAAAATTTAAACAAAGCGATGGAAGACTGATATTCGGACTTGCATCCTCCTCTTTCTAGTTTAGGAAATAAACCATCATTCAGTTTGAAAAGAAATTCCGATGGTCTAGTTCAGTGTTGGCTGTCGACAACCAGCTACGTGCATACGCTCCTTGTATGTGGCCTCTAACTGGCACATGTCCAACAGGACCCCCACATCGCAGTCATGTTGAGTGCTGTCTGTGGCGGTAGTGACACCACCAAACGAAGACGAACTTTAAGCCAACGGGGTTCGGTGGCATCGAAGTTTGTTGTTTAATTTTTAGTCTGCTTCAGCAACATCACCAGAACAGCGGGGGCTCCACCACCACCAGTAGCACCATCAAAGCACCATCGCTACCATCAGCAGCATCACTACCATCAGCAACGGCATCACTACCACCACCAGCAGCAACCGCAACCGTAGTGGCAAAGTCAGTGGCGGGAAAAGTTAACAAACACTTGCGGAAAAGTTTTTTGGCATCCTGATAATTGCATGGAAACTTTACACTAACGACGCCAGTTTTGTCATTGGCAACTTTCTAGGCGAAGTACGCCCAAGCATCCCCTTGCCGCCTGCTATTTGTACTAATTTTAATGAACGCACCAGCAGCAGCAACAACAACAACAACAACAACAAGAACAACAACAACAAGAACAACAGCAACAATTTAATTATTGAAAATATTTCAGGCCGCATAATTAAAGTCAAACAAACGACAAGTCAGCAGATTCGCCTTCGACAGAAAGCCACATCGGGGCGCATGTTTATTTAATTCACGAATTCATCAGTGTGGGTTTAAGGATTTCTTCTGTGTTTTTGTTCTCTTTTTATGTATTTATTTATATTTTTTGTTTGCACATTTCGTGAGTCGTGTTGTTGTTGTGCGGTGAGCTTCATTCCATCTTTGTTTTGAATTTCGCCAAAATTATTTATTTGCATTCATTTGCTTGAATTCGTTTCATCGTTTTGAAGTGCTTTTTTGCTGTAATGAGCGTAATTTGATATTGTGTTGCTTTATTTTGTTCCCTTTTGTGTGGCTGATAAGCGGAAAGGTTCGTCGGTTGGCATTCCCCACCAGCCAATATCGAAGACCTTCAGCATGCGCAAAATATGTGCGGTTTTTCCAACGATTTCACAACGCTCGAAGGGGGCGAGGGGGTACGGGCGATTGACTTGAGTGAGACTTATTAAATATTCAGCAGCCTGAAGTGGTTTGTGGCATTGTGTCAGACGTAGTTAGCGTATTTTTAGAATCACACAGAAAGATGTTGCAGGAGGTAGCTAGAAATTCTATACCAATTGGCATAAATCAGTGGTAAAAGCAATTGTGATATCGCAGGTGGCTGGAGTGGCTGTACAGAGATAGCATGCAGCTAGAGATAGCATGGAAAAGTTTGTGCTTTTGATAACTGATTCGATTTTTTATTTGTTATTTATTTCGTAACTTTTTCTGCAAATTTACAGAATAGACACACGGGCAATTAATCAAAATAAACAACTTTTTGGGTTGGCAAAAAGGAAGAACAAAGTTTTACTTAAGAGACAATTCATAAAGGTTTATAATATTTATGGCAATAATTGAAGGTGGGGCGTGAGAAGAGTGTGTTTCGTAAAAAGACCCTTTATTTTATTTAAAATTATTGAATATATTTGTTTAAGATTTTCGTGCAGAAACATTTAAACTTTGTTATTTATACTCGTAAGTACTCATGTAAAGACTACGAATTACTTTCGTTACTTTGAATACTCATAACTATTCTAAGTTGACTATTGACTATTGACTATTGACTATTGACTATTGACTATTTTAAGTTGACTATGAAAACTATTGCACGGACCCTGCCACATGTAAATGGTTTAAGTCATACCTCACTTGAGATAAGCTGCTCGTATCTCTAAAATGCTCTTCAACAACACTGTTGCAGTCATAAAAGTAAATGCCACCTTCAGCGTTGCTTGCGAAAATCTAAAAATTTGCTGTTTATTTACAAGCTTCGTAAATTACTAAATATGAGGATCTGGAAATAGCGTGACACTTTTATTCATAGTTGTGACTAATGTACACTATCTGACGATTTGATAACATCTGAACTCAATCGACTTTAAGCAAATCCGATGTACGCATTTCAATTTCAGTTTGGAGAGATTTTGAACTATGATCTAAGGTGAGATTGAAGGAGAGATCGAGGGAGAGATCGAGGTGAGATTGAGGATGAGATGGAGGATGAGATCGAGGATGAGATCGAGGATGAGGTCGGGGATGAGATCGAGGGTGAGATCGAGGGTAAGATCGAGGGTGAGATCGAGGGTGAGATCGAGGGTGTGATCGAAGGTGAGATCGAGGGTGAGATTGAGGATGAGAACGAGGGTGAGATCGAGGGTGAGATGGTGGTGAGATCGAGGATGACTTCGAGGGTGAGATCGAGGGTGAGATCGAGGGTAAGATCGAGGGTGAGATCGAGGGTGAGATCGAGGATGAGATCGAGGGTGAGATCGAGGCGGAGATTGAGGGTGAGATCGAGGATGAGATCGAGTATGACATCGAGGGTGAGATTGAGGGTGAGATCGAGGGTGAGATCGAGGAGGAGATCGAGGGTGAGATCGAGGATGACATCGAGGATGACATCGAGGAATAGATCCAGAGTGAGATGGAGGATGAGATCGAGTAGGAAATCGAGGATGACATCGAGGTTGAGATTGAGGGTGAGATCGAGCAGGAGATCGAGGGTGAGATCGAGGATGAGTACGAGGGTTAGATCGAGGGTGAGATCGTGGTGAGATCGAGGATGACTTCGAGGGTGAGATCGAGGGTGACATCGAGGAGACGATCGAGTAGGCGATCGAGGGTAAGATCGAGGGTGAGATCGAGGGGGAGATCGATGGTGTGAACGAAGGTGAGATCGAGGGTGACATCGAGGAGGAGTTCGACAATTGAGGATAAGATCGAGACTGAGATAAGGAAATCGAGGAGGAGATCGTTTTTAATAAGTTGCTAGAGAGGGGTTAGAGAGAAGGGATACGGGATCATCATGCTGAAAGATATAATATCTTAAGTGGTTCACGTCTAGACACACACGGAGGTAATAGGATACTGTTAGGAGATTGGATAATGCAGTTGCATATGGACTTGGGTTCAATATTCATCAGGTGTCCGTGAGAAATATTTAAATGACCTAATCTGAGTCTTAGTACTATTATGCTGTCCAGTCTACTGATTGTGTCTGTGGTATGAGGTAAATAATCGACAAGAGAAATTCGTTTTCGGTTTATGTCTTTATACCAGTTCAAGGTAACGTTCCAAATCTGCTTATTTTTATCGGTGTGGTATATTTTCAGGAAGTGTTTGATGTCGGAAAAGTTGTAGGTAGGAGTAGAAGTCACAGGAGCAATGCAAGCGTATTTAACAGCGTGATCCGCGAATTCATTACCTTGTATTTGAATATGGCCCGGAACCCAAATTAGGGTAATTTTTGGGCGTTTTGCGATCAAAATATGGCTCTAATGTGTGTAGCAAAGAATTCATTGTTCTATGAATTGGATATGGCGTGAAGTTCGAGAGGGAGATCGAAGAGAACAACGAGGATGAGACCAAGGAGGAGATTGAGGAAAGTTTCCAAGAAGTTGTTTGTAACTGACCTTGAAAAATAATCCTATGCAAGATAGAAGTAGGATCCTCGTCACTAACAATAAAAAATGCTATATATATTAGAGAAACCTTTGAGCTGTCTTTAGGGTAAGTTCACGTTTTGCTGTGATAGGAAACAGGAAGAAGGAAAGATATGAAAATCCGCAAAAAGGCATATACTCGTATGTGTACTACATGTTCGCAGCATATTTGCTTCGAATAAAAATTGCGATTATTATGATGTCAGCTCTAGAACATCTCCTTTGTATGTGTTCTGTGTTTTCAAAAACGCGCTTAAAATGCTTAGGACACCCACAATTTGGGAGATTGGAAGACATCTCAGGAATGGAGCTGACAGCACTGCTTAAATTCGCCAAAAAGGGTTGACATCCTACGAGATGTCTACTGAAAATCTGCATAAAGGTCAGACCTCATCTGGTATCTCTAGGGACGTGTCGGTCTATGCGTGGCTTTATGACAGCCAGGTTAACCTAACCTAACCTAACTTATGATATCAACAACCGCGGAATTTATGCATGTATGTCCATTGTGTGTGTCACCACGCCCGTAGCAACTCACAAGCATCTTCGGATACTGTACCTGCACTTTTTAGTTGTCAACGCAAAGTACGGGTCACAAAAATCGTTCATGTTTCAGTAGAAAGTCTATTTTGAACTTTCTTCAAAAGAACCAAAGGAGTTTATTGCCAGTCATGCTACCGAAATGCGTCCTTCAACATATTTGTCCCCTCCTAAGAGTCTAGCACTCAATTCTCCGAAACCCTTGGAGACATAATTAGAAGAAGCGTAGGCCAGAGACCCGCCGAAGAGGGAGGTCTCCAAGCACTCAGGCATTGATGCCTATTGTACTCTATGCAGGCATAACTATTGATGGTGTAAGATATGAACTTATTATAATACACCAATATGAGTAATTTATTGTTAAGATCACATCTAGCTAGATATAGTTCCATGTTATTCAGGATACTAAAATTCCATATAATTTAAAATCTTTCTCAATTCTTATCGAATTAGTGAGAGACAAAACTGACTGATGGACCACGGGTGTAGTGCATTGCTAATAGTCGCATACGACCGATTACAAAATTATTTATTCGTTGTTATTTGTGTGACAATTTCAATCTGCTGAATTCATAAAATAACTAATAAAATAAGAAATAAAAAAAAAAATGGAAAGAAGGAAACAATAAAAAATGAAACAACTTTTTTTGGCGTTGCAAAATAAAACAAAATTAAGCCAAAAATTTAATGGTTATGAAAGCAGAATTGAGCAGCAAATAAAAAGACATAAAGAAAAATTTTTTGAATTAAAAAAAAAAAACATTTTTCATTGGAATAAAAATTGCAAACCGCAGAAAACATTAACGAAGGCGGTACAAAATTGTGAAATAAACAAATTATTTTTGTGATAAATTTTATTTTGTCTCAATAATTGAAAAAAAAAACTTGTTTGATACAAAATAATATAACAGAAAAAATGTTGAAATAAAAAAATTATTTATTATTCTATTATAATTATTTATTATTCTATTATAATTATTATTTTGTCTCAATAATTGAAAAAAAAACTTGTTTGATACAAAATAATATAACAGAAAAAATGTTGAAATAAAGAAATTATTTATTATTCTATTATAATTATTCTTATTTTCTTTCAACACATTTTTTAATATGAATAACAAAAAAATATAGTGAAATAAAATATGATATAACAAAAAAATATAGTGAAATAAAATATTTATTTATTATTTATTATATGTGATAAAACTTTTTTTCTTTCAACGAACTTTTTAATACAAAATGATATAATACGAAAAAATTGTAAAACAAAAAATTTATTTACTTTTTATTATATGTGATAAGCTCAGGTGAACCCACATACTGGCCAACAGATAGGAAGAAGATACCAGATCTAATCGACTTCAGTATAACAAAAAACATAAAGTGTAACCAATTAAAAATTAAAGCTTGTTTTGAACTTTCTTCAGACCACTCTCCGATAATACTTGACTACACAACTGACATCAAACCCATAGAACCAATAGCTAAGATTTTTAACCACAAAACAAACTGGAATGAGTATAGACAGCATATTGAAAATAAACTGAATATGTCTATCACACTAAAAACACAATTAGACATTGAACGTGCAATTATTCACTTCAACGATGTGGTCCTAAACGCAGGAATCAAATCAAGCCAACAGCATTAATTTAGAAGAAATAAACCTACAACGGATATTTTCATAAGAAAGCAAATTATTGAGAAGAGAAAGCTGAGAAAGAGGTGGCAGCTAACTAGATCGCCTGAGGATAAACACAATTTAAATATAGCCTGCAAAAAACTCAAGAAAGTATTAACTAAAATACAAAATATAGAAGTTGAAAATTACCTAAAAAACTTGACGCCTACCCAGGATACGAACTACTCATTATGGAAATGCACAAAGAAATTAAAAACTCAGATAAGGTATCAGCCACCACTACGGAAAGATGACAACTCATGGGCTACTACCAATGAAGAAAAAGCAACTGCATTGGCTAAATACTTTGAAAAAGTCCTATCAAATGACGAAGATAAATATATTGAAACACACAATGACTTAAATATAGACATTACAACCAAAATTAAGAAAACAAACACAACAGAAATAATTAATTGCATTAAAAAACGAATAAACCACAAAAAAGCACCAGGATACGATATTGTAGGGTATGTTGAGAAGTTAGGCTGGCAGGATTGCCATGTAGGATATGTTGATTGTTGGTCACGCAGGATCGGCATTCAATTCATTTGCAGATTCTATACAATGCATAGATGCAAAAGAGCACTATAAAGAAGAAATGCCTAACACGAAGCGGAAAGACGCCCTCAGTAAAGGTTTTGACCGGCAGAGTGTGCCGTTGGCCAAGCTATTGTTTGTGCTGTTCTAAGTCTTTCCTGACTTAGAGCACGAGAGATAAAAGAATAAACTAATGCGAGTAGCAGTTTCAGTTGTCTTCAGATTAACTCTGGTTTATTTGGTGGCTCGCTGGCCATTTTATATTATTGAATTCTTATTGTTTTCTTATTCTAACTAACATAAAATATATCTATCTTATTTCTACTAGTTACAAATCATATTCCCGAAATTAGTCTCAAGTATCGGATTACCGATATTATTCATTGACAAATCATCGTCTTTGTTTATATTAATAATTTTGAGTGCAAGTGCAGGGCTAAAGTCACCGCACTGTCCAATATGCATACGCTGCAATATAGGCAGCGTGTGTTATTGCACCACCAAAATGGTAGTCTAGCGTATTTGGGTATTGAGTGCAATTGCGTACGTTGCGCTATTGTCAGTTTGTTTGCATATGCGACTTGTTGCTGTGCTTATGACGATGTGTGGTCGTCAGTGTATGCTTGTGTGGTACACTACAATATGTTGACAGGAAACGCTCTCGCTGAGCTACCTACTATAGGTTATAACTACTTAAGGAATGTTATCAACTCAATGTTCCGACTACAATTTTTTCCCAAAGTATGGAAAGTTGCTGAAATTATTGCACTACCGAAGCAGGGAAAACATGCTACAACTGCTTCGTCGTATAGACCAATTAGCCTACTTCCCATAATCTCTAAAGTTGCTGAAAAACTATTACATGATAGACTTAGCCAGATCCTTGACAATAAAAACATTATACCAAATCATCAATTCTGCTTCAGAAAACGACATTCAACAATTCAACAGATACACCGTATAACAAACAAAATTGAAACAGACATAGAATATGAGCGGTACTGCGTTGCTGTATTCTTAGACGTTGCAAAAGCATTTGACAAAGTATGGCATAAAGGACTGCTGCATAAACTGAAGACGATACTGCCACTTGACTACTATTTGATTGTTGAAAGTTATCTTAGTGATCGTTACTTTTACGTCAAATATAATGAAGAGTGTTCGTCTATTCATCTTACAACAGCTGGAGTTCCTCAAGGAAGTGTTTTAGGACCACTGCTATATGTCATATTTACGTCAGATATACCACTTCCAAAAGAACTGAATACCACAATTGCTACCTTTGCTGACGACACAATCCTCTTAGCATCTGACAAAAATTTAAATACTGCGACTGCAAATCTGCAGATATACACAGAGAATGTTAAGGAATGGTTTGATAAATGGTGCTTGAAAATTAATGAAGATAAGACTGTACAAATAATTTTTACAATAAAACAAAATTTAACCCAATACCTATTAAAATAAACAATAAAGTTATAAAAATAGGGTCTACAACTAAATATCTTGGTATACACATGGACTCAAAGCTTAATTGGCACTACCACATCACAAATAAAAGAAAAATTTAGGCAACTATATTGGTTAATGGGTAAGCAATCTACACTCACAACTAACAACAATTTGCTGCTATACAAGTGTACTATAAAGCCAATTTGGACGTACGGACTCCAAATATGGGGAACGGCAAAGCGGTCACACATACAAAAAATTCAAAGACAGCAATCTAGAATATTAAGAGTTATCATAAAGTCTGGTTGGTACACAACAAATGAAGATATACACCGTAAACTAAATATGACAAGAATTGACGAAGAAATAAAAAATATATCCACAAAACACTACGATACACTGCATGGGCATAATAACGAAGAAATAAACGAGTTGCTACATCTAGAAGAAACCACCATGCGCCGTTTAAAGAGAACTCGACCAAACGACCTACTGAACTAGGAACTCCAGACTACACATATTACTAATAGTAATATAAATGTAAATGTAAATAATTATTATAAACGTAATTTTGATCATAAATTGTTATAATATAATTATAGTGAATTATTATAATTAATGTAAATAATTTTTGTTGTATCACAAACAAATTGTCAAATCATGTACTAGGTGTCAATATAATGGTGACAGATGTATGAAATAACACTGTTCAAGTTTTTGACACGAAATTTCTGGTACAAACGTGAAAACCATATGGTTGTGTTTGGATGAGCCCCCTGACTACTACTCCTTCGATGAAAGTGCCAACTTGGCTCATGGGGAAAATTTTATGGCGTTTTGTTTGAATTTCGGTCAATTAGTGAATTTTTTACCATTTAAGCCCATTTAAGTCGCTATTCTTGTATTCAAAATTTCTTTCGTTATTTTTATACGGCTCGCAATTACTAGTTCTACCATTAGAACGCACATTTCAACTGAGAGAATCAAATTTTTTCGCCTATTTTCATGATTTTTGCCCATTTTTCATCGATTTTCCCCATTTATTGCTGTTTTTATGCGCTTTTTTGAAATTCTTGGGCAAACTTTTCGACATAGTTCTTACAGTTTTTCCTTTTTACAATATACTATGCAATATTATTGCCATTTCAAGCAACTCAACACACTTTTTAAATACAGAAACCATCCTTTTTACGCTTTTTCGGATGATTTTCGCGTTTTTTATTGATTTAAATATATTTTTGAATACATTTTTTCGGTATAAAAATGAATGGAAATGCGTGTTTCTCCGTATTAATGTAATTAATTTTAAATTGGCAATTGAAATATAGAATTATTCAATGGAATATCATTCGTTATCCTCCAATTCCATTAACAAATTCCAGCAAAGATCTGCCAAAAGTGAATCCACTGTACCGTATAAAAATAACGAAAGAAATTTTGAATACAGGAATAGCGACTTAAATGGGCTTAAATGGTAAAAAATTCACTAATTGACCGAAATTCACACAAAACGCCATAAAATTTTCCCCATGAGTCAAGTTGGCACTTTCATCGATGGATTAGTACTCAGGGGGCTCATCCAAACACAACCATATGGTTTTCACGTTTGTACCATTTTACAACTTGAACAGTGTAATCGGAAATAAAAAGAAAAAAAAATATATATATGAAAAATTTTATTTTCTTTCAAAAATTTTTTTTAATACAAATTTATATAACAAAATAATGTATTTATTATTTGTTAAATGAATTCAATTTTAATTGACCACTAATTCTATTTCCTCTCAATAAATATCCAAATATTTTGATATAAAATAAAATAAAAAATTTTGTCAAATAAAAAATTTATTTTAGTGATAAATTTTATTTTCTCTTAAAATAAAACAAATTTTTTGATACAAAAATTGTTGATAAAAAAATTGTTTTTTTTATGTGAATACTATACATAATTATCTCTCACTTATCTCCAAATATTTCGTTATAAAAATAGAATTTGAGAGTTAAAATTCTTGATCATGTGTGAATTCGCCGTCATAGATCACCAATTTCCTTGATTATTTGACGAATAACTGAACAAAGAGAAGTAGAAATAGACCAAAATCCACAATAATTTAAATAATGAAACTTGGTTCTGTTATAAAAGAATCAATAATAATAGACTACAGTAATTTTCTTCACATAAGAAACTTAATTTCGAGCGACTTAATACCGGGTTTTCTGAATACATCAATAGATTTGGCAAGAGACACCTTTGAACAAATATTTGAAAATGTTTAAAAAAAATATATAAAAATATATATAAAAATGTATTAAAAAAAAAAAATAATAAATAAAAAATGTACACATATAAGAAATTAACTAAATTACATATTTGACATTAAGAGAAACGATGAGGTGGACTATGGTTGGCTGTGAGGTATTCTGGGATATTCTGCCGAAATATTTATTAAGAATGGGAGAATTAAAATTAACTTCCTACCGATATATATATTCAAATCTGTAGAAGAAAATAACAGTGTTAGGGAATTGCATATTCCATCGAGATATTTAGCTAAGTCTGAATTGCCACGTACAGTTTTCTCTCTCCTTGTTACTTCTTCAAGGTTTTCAAAGCAGCAGAAATGACTTCCATTCACTCACAAATTGCCATCTGACATTCTTTGCTTATAATCTCCCTTTGAGCAAATATTTTAGATTCATACAATTTGTATGGGAACAAATACCTGTGTTAATGTCCTTAGAACTACGAGTAACGAAAAAACTTTATAAAAAAGTCAAGAATAATATTGCAGAATAGAGTAATTTTCTTGCATAAGAATCTTATTTTCAATCGGTTTTCTGAATATATAAGTAGATATAGCAAGAGACACTTTTGAGCAAATATAGAAAATTACAAAAAAAAAAATATAAAAAAATATATCAAAAATATTAAAAATATATATAAATAAAAAATATGAAAAAATATACATAAAAAAGAAAATATTTTGTTTCGCAAAAACCAATAAATGTAAAATTACTCGTAGGAATAAAATAAACAAAATTTATTGAAATCTGTTTAAAAATTTTAGAAAAAAAAATTCTCTAAGATTGCTATGAAGTATTTTATGATTTTTTCGAATGTTACTTATAATTGCCAATAAATTTTGGGTTCAAAAGGTTATTATTATTATTGTTAAGGGGGATCTTGCACTCCGACCTTAGAGATCTATTGTGCCCCCTTCACAGATTCGGAGTATTTCTTTGAGTCTGCAGAACAGTTCATATTTGAAGAACAATATGAAGGTGCTAAGCAAGAATAGGGTGATAAAATTGATCGTGTCATATGTGAAGTTCAATTTCATGATATTGGCCCCCAAATGTATTTTGTTTGATCGTTCATGCAAATTTGTGGCAATACTTTTGTCCAAACGACCCTTATTCGTGGATTAAATGTACCCAATCTTACATTAGAGCTACTGCCTTCAGTGGTATTGCTGCTGCTCTTGTTGGTGGTAAAACGTTACGCAGTGCTTTTAAGTTGCCAGTATCAATTTAAGAAAGTTCAGTACCAAACATTTCCGTAAATAGTGATTATGCCAGGTATATATATATAATGACATCTTCCTTAATTATTATTGACGCAATTTTTTTGCGCCCTGTTTTAATATTGAAAGCCATAAATAAGTTTTTGCGGGATTGTGTACAGAAGATCAAAATAAAAATAAACTGTATTGTTATCTGGAGATTTTCGGCAAATATTGCCAGTTGTCCCACATGGTACACGTTCCACTTTAATTGAAAATTGTGTTACTGTTTGGAACGAGTTTGCTTCGTGCCATCGTGTGACACTCATCCAAAATATGAGAGCCAGACCAGATGGAATCGAATTTATTGAATTTTTTAAAAGTATCGGTAATGGCGAGGCGAGAGAATTCCCAGAGTTTGCTCGAAATGTGATCGAAATACTGCAAGACTTAGATGGAAATCGAAGTAATTGATAATATACGAGTACTTGGGAATATTGCGGAAAGTATTTTATCAGAACGCATTTTGAGTTCCTTTGTTTAGCACCAATGTAGATTTTGCTTTCATAAACCGAGATATTCTCAAACGAATGCCAGGGGAAGAAAAAATGTATTATAGCTACGTCAAAATAATTTGCGATAATGACACGGAAGTCAATAATTATCCAGAGGATTTTTTAAATTCCTTGAATGTCAGTGGCCTACCACCACATAAATTGACGTTGAAAGTCAATTGCACTGTTCTCTTGATGAGAAAAATGTAAATGCAAAGGAAGCTTTGGTTAATGGTGCAAGAATGCATATAAGGGTATTGTATAATAATGCTATCGATTGTGAGGTGTTGACTGGGATAACACGAGGTAAACGCATTCTTATCCCCCGCATTTACTTGACTTATTCTGGAAGTTTGCTGCCGTTCGATTTCCAACGACCGTAATATCCAATTATCCCTGGTTTCGCCTGATTGTTAGTAAATCGCAAGCCCAAGCATTCGATAAAGTTGGCATTATGTTGAAAAATCCAGTATTCATGCATGGGTGTGGCTACAAGCAGAGTTGATCAATCTTTGAAATGAGTTAGGTTAAAGGGTCCTATAAGCGAATTTTATTGTGATTTTCACGGCGAATTGTCCAAGGCTTTTACTTCCTGAATGAATGAGGAGAAGTTACCCTTTCCTAAGTCACAAAATGGTTTCAGGCCTAGCGGAGAGGCTGCTCTCTTCCTGGCAAGTTTGTCTTCATTTCCTTAGCAGAAACTCCAACTTGAACTGGAACCCATAGAACCTCTATGTACATATAATTATTGTTATCCGTTTAAACAATAATGTTGTTGCTGTAGTTACTAGGGAACTTCTCTTCATGCACAGGCAACTATTCATTCATGCACATCCTCGCAATACCTCCTGCTAAGGAATTAATTTACATGCTTGCAAATGCAAAAGAATTACTTGAAGTCTGCCTCTCTACCCAGAACTGCATGTGACGGTTGTGTCCTTCAACTTCACATGATTTAAATCAGGCTATCTTAAGCTGATTATAATAAGACTAGAGGAGCACTTGCACAATCAAGCAACACAATCAGTTTTAATCTCCTGCTCTTCGATATGGAGCTGGCGAGTCTCTCCGGGATGCTTTACAACAGTTTTGCACAGAATGACTTCAGGCAGTAAAGCAATTTTCTGGCAGACCTTGCCATCACATTAATTTCCGTCTGTGTCAATACTTAAAATGTAGATTGTCGACATTGTTGTTCATGTTGTTGCTGTTCATATTGTTGTTGCTGTTGTTGTTGTTGTTGTTGTTGGTCAACTATGTAACATTTGCAGCACTAAAACCGTGACAACTGCAGATGACAGCTGTCAAAAGTAAGCAAAAATGTCGTGAAACTTTTTAATGAATTCCCCGTTTGCTTTTCATATTTTATTTTTAAATTTTAATTTGATTCTCGTTCATATGAAAGAAATATTATGAGTGTGTTTAACACATGAAATATCTTCATTTCGCCGCTCATTCGTTGGCCGGCTGCATTCATGGCAGTGGCTGCGAGCGCAAACCACAATTTGAAAACCCATTTTCTGCTGTGATAAGCCGCGGCACGTGCTTCTGTTGGTTTTATTTTGCACAGCTTCTTTTTGCTGCAATTACTCGTACTTCCACGCACTCACACGCACGCAATTGTAATTAATTGCCTGCACACACACACATACACATTTCTGCACATGTAATGAATGGGTCGTCGTGGGTGTATGGGGAGGGAGGTTTAAGCGATCATAGTTGTGTGCTTGTGTGGGTTGCTGGCTGCGCAAATGCGTTCTTAAGCTTATTAGCTTACATTTGTGCAGCTCAGATTCAGTTAACTGGATTTGCTGAGCACTCTCCTGGAGACGGCATACTTGGTTGTTATAGATTAGAAGGATTACCCCGGAATGGTTGCGGATTATGTGAGAATGGATACATTTAGTGGGGTGTGTAATGCCAATTGATAACTGTGTTGGGAGCTAGAGAATCAGTATCAAAATTTGAGACTACTCGAAAGCTATGGAAGGGTACTGAGAATTGTCTCTGGATACTTGTAATTCAGCATGATTAAATTCATTGAAATCCTTTAAAGATTCCTGGTATAAATGTGTTAGGACCTGGTGACATTTGCCAACTACGAATATCAAATTGACTTCTCCGCAGCAACGATGGGGTAAGGAAACTTGCCTCTGGATATTTGTAATTCAGCAGAATGGAATTTACTGAAATGCCTGAAAAATTCCCTGTGGATATTCGGAAACCAAGGTCCTGCAGTTTTGATTGTTATGAGATTCATTTAGTCGCAAAAGAAACTCCTCAATTCTTTTGCGACTAAAATCGAGGTTCCAGTAATTTTCCAACTTATTTTAAAGTCTGCACAGAAAAGTGACAATGAAGTAGTTTAGTTTGTTTCAACTTCTGAATGAGTCAATCAATATTTTGGGATCATTATGCAATATTCTTTGAAGACAGTCACAACTATTTGGCAGTTGCTGAGGCCTGTTCAGTTCTTCGATACGATTTTCAAGCAATCTTTAGATTACCTCATCGAACATCCACTTCGACAGCTTTTGTGATCCACCAGCAATGCCACAAGCACGAAAATGTTCGTACCACAGGGAACATTTTTATTTATTTTATTTGGTACACTTGCCGCTGAAGGGGGCGTTCACTTCCATTAATTATTCTATTTCACAATCGAATATTTTACTCAAAGTTGACACAATTTTATAATCGAATATTCTACTCAAAGTTTGAACCATTTCATAATCCAATATTCTACTCAAAGTTGATAGAATTTTACAATCGAATATTCTACTCTAAGTTGACAGAATTTTACAATCGAATATTCTACTCTAAGTGTACTCAATTTTACAATCGAATATTCTACTCAAAGTTGATAGAATTTTACAATCGAATATTCTACTCAAAGTTGTTAGAATTTTACAATCGAATATTCTACTCAGAGTTGACACAATTTTACAATCGAATATTCTACTCAAACTTGAGACAATTTGACGATCGAATATTCTACTCAAAGTTGATACAATCTTACAATCGAATATTCTACTCAACGCTTACACAATTTTACAATTGAATATTCTACTCAAAGTTGACACAATTGTACAATCGAATATTCTACTTAAAGTTTATAGAATTTAACAATCGAATATTCTACTCTAAGTGGACACAATTTTACAATCGAATATTCTACTCAAAGTTGTTAGAATTTTACAATCGAATATTCTACTCAGAGTTGACACAATTTTACAATCGAATATTCTACTCAAACTTGAGACAATTTGACGATCGAATATTCTACTCAAAGTTGATACAATCTTACAATCGAATATTCTACTCAACGCTTACACAATTTTACAATCGAATATTCTACTCAAAGTTGACACAATTGTACAATCGAATATTCTACTTAAAGTTTATAGAATTTAACAATCGAATATTCTACTCTAAGTGGACACAATTTTACAATCGAATATTCTACTCAAAGTTGACCCAAATTTACAATCGTATATTCTATTCAATCGTATATTCTACACAATTTTACAATTGAATATTCTACGCAAGTTTGGCACAATTTTACAATCGAATATTTTATTGAAAGTTGACACAATTGTACAATCGAATATTCTACTCAAAGTGGACCCAAATTTACAATCGTATATTCTATTCAATCGTATATTCTACACAATTTTACAATTGAATATTCTACGCAAGTTTGGCACAATTTTACAATCGAATATTTTATTGAAAGTTGACACAATTGTACAATCGAATATTCTACTCAAAGTTGATAGAATTTTACAATCGAATATTCTACTCTAAGTGGACACAATTTTACAATCGAATATTCAACTCCAAGTTGACACAATTTAACAATCGTATATTCCACTCAAAGTTGGTATAATTTCTACAACACCGGATTACTTTGAAGAATACTGTTCTAGTGTCCTGTTCTACCGTATTTCGTACGATGGGAATTTTACACTATACAACTGAATACGTACGTACGTATAAGTTCGTGAGTGTTGTCAGTGATGTAGTGAGGGTTGTCAGTGACTTAGTAAATGACAAAGAAACTAACAGGCGCCCACATACATAGTAATCAGGCTGTTTCTACCCTCAGTTTAATTCAATTCTGTAATCAAGTTGACTCTAGAGAATGTTCCTATTGAATAAGTAAATAATGTATTCATGTGATTGAACTTGTACTGCATTCTCACTGTGGCATAGCGGAGTCATTTATATTGATCGTCCTTCTTATATTATTGTTCCGATTAAAAACGAAAACATTTGTGGTTTCAAATTGTGTGAGGCTTGTTGGTGGAGTTATAATCAACATACAGAGAATATGCTCCAAGGAGTATATTTATACCCTTCTCCCCAAGGATAACAGTCACATGTAAATATCTATCCAGTGAAATAACATTTTTATAAATTTAGTCGGCACAGTATCTGAACGCCAATTGTGATAACAAAGTGGTCGCGTTCGGCACAGAATTACAATGCCAACTGCTCCCATATCCACACACATCCCCGGTACACATGTCAGGTACATGAACACGTACACTCGTTCAGCATTGATGCTTCATCTGCTGTGCTCCGCTGCAGTCAGTTGGCAGGAATACTTTGCAATCTGCTCACGCATTGCTGAGCATGTTTAGTGGCCAATTTTCATTTCGTTTGCGCTGACATACGCCGGATTATAGTGGAAATTTTTCAAATTATTCAAATTTATGAAAATCGTTCGCGTAATGCGTGCTCCATCGCTGTGTGTGTGTGTGTGTCGCAATTTAATCATCAGGAATTTTAATTGAAATTGTTATGATCCTTTTTTGTTGTGGCATTTGTTTAATTATTTTATTTTATTTTTGCGCGAATTTTTTTAATGTGTCTACAGTTGGGAAAAAGGTCTGCTTAAATAAGCGTAGAATTGCGTGCGGAACGTGACAAAAGTCGATGTGCAATTTTTTGGTGGACATTTAATTTTTTTATTTTCTGTTTATGGCTCACAAAATGTTTCAGCATTTGTGTTACTTTTGGCTTAATCATTGTTGTGGAATGAAATTTTAATTATATTTGAATGAAGTGTAATTATAATTAAATGATTACTGATTAAGTGATTAGTATAAATAACAACACAGACAAATCCAAGAGGATTATATGAGAATTGCACAATTTGCAGTACGGAAAGTTGAACAATTCGACAGCGAGGAGAAGGGAGGATCATTTACAATTAAAACCTGGTTATATATTTATATTTTAGCAAACATGTTGCAATTATTGAGCAGTGTTATAGGAAATAATTAGGCACTTTAATTGCAATTCACTTTGTTACATTATTTGAGTGATGAATATCAGGTCTGAGGAATATTGTAGATATTCTGAGGAAATTGTCATTCCAACATTCTTGGGTAAACATGAATTAATATTGAATTTATATAACATCTTCCCACACTAACTTTAGGAATGATCACTGGAATCACTCCTGTACACCGAGTGTTTTAGAGGACATCAGCCAGCGCGGCCCTAAGGCTACCTAATTTAGCCCATCTTAAGGAAGGTACCCTAACGGGGCACGCAAAGATTCGAGACACCGTCTCGAATTCTCCGTGCCTCTTGGTCTTTGACAAGATGGACAGAAAATTAGACTTCTCCAAACACTTCAAAGTGGTCATCAGCCTGGAGAAACAATTAAGTAATAATAAAACAGAACTCACAGTATACAGATGGTTCCAAAATGTAAGATGGCAGTGCTGGAGCGGGAATTGTAGCGCCAAATTTTCAAAAAGCAATTGCAATGAGAAAAACAGTTTCCATTTTTCAGGCGGATGTCCACGCCTTAGAGTTATGTGCTAGAGAACGTCAACGCAGGGGTACACGCAGCACCAAAATATGCATACTCTCAGATAGCCAGGCAGCTCTAAAATCATTAATAAACTTCTCATTCCAATCAAAGCTGGTCTGGGAATGCTCTAAACTCCTCAATACCGTAGCAGCGAGAAACTATGTTACGATAATGTGGGACATGACGCATAAAAAGGCAACGTAACGGCAGATTCTTTGGCAAAAAGGGGCTCAGGCACTCCCTTCATATATCCAGAACCCTTCCGTGGGGTAAACAGCAGCTTCATATATCCAGAACCCTTCCGTGGTGTAAACAGCAGCTTCATAAATAACTTGTTGTACGAACAGGACAAACGAGGTCTGCTGAACTACTGGAGAGCCCAAAAAGGCATTCGGCAGTCGAGACTACTCATTGGCCCTGAACACATCAGGGTAGATGCTGCTTGAAACCTCAGCAGAAATGACATTAAACTCTATGCTGAACTTTTAATAGGACACTGTAGACTCAATTATATCTGACCCCTTACTATGTCTGTCAACTTTCTATATCTGTCAACTTATTATATCCGTCTACATTCTTACTAGAGTGTAATAGTAATATTATACCTCCGTATATAGCGAGAAGAATTGTTAGTTCCTTTATAGTTTTCAGGATTCTTCAGTAAAACTACAAAGATAAGAGACACTGCCAGGCGCTATAAAGTTCCTCGGTTTGAGAATTAAGAGCAAATAACAAATTGCTTAGCAGAAGAAATCTCCGAGATACACACCTGCGGATTACCATTTGAAGACTAGGGTCGATGTAGTTTAGTAAGTAGTGCCTGCCTAGTAGGGACTCTTATGCTATGATCGCCCAATTGTGATACTGTATGGATGTAAATAATGGAATGGAAAATTCTCTAAAATTCTGCTTTGATACAAGGACAAGTCAAAACATTCAAAAATATTTTCTGCAAATTGCGTATATTCAGGTGCCCATCTCTCCCTGAGAATTGTCAGTATCAGTATCAAATGATCTCATAGACATGCCTATAGGCACCGGTTTCTCACTTTCAGTGTGTTCTTGATTGCCCGTTTCTGCCTGCGAATTGTCAGTATCAGTATCAAATGAGATATGAGTACCGGTTTCCCACTTTCAGTGTTACCCTGATTACTCGTCTCTGTCTGCGGATTGTCGGTATCAGTATCAAATGAGATCTGGGTACCTCACTTTCAGTGTGTCCTTGATTGCCCGTCTCTGCCTGCTAATTGCCGGTATCAGTATCAAATGAGATATGGATACCGGCTTTTCACTTTCAGTGTGTCGTTGATTGTACGTCTCTGCCTGCGAATTGTCAGCATGAGTATCAAATGAGATCTGGGTATCGTACTCTAGTGGTAAACATGCTACACTCATACCCGTGGGGTCGCGGGTTCGAGCAAGTTCTCCTTTCTAAATCTTTTTCTTTCGGGTTGAACTTCTTAGTTGCTGTTACTCATTAGAGCATCCCTTGTATACATAATTCATTATTTAAAGTGTAAGGTATCATAGCAATAATTCATCGCTGCCAGTATAGAGCGTCGCAGGCTATCTGAGACACAAATTTGTCTATGGGCATTCTTGTATCTGTTGCTCCCTCCACTAGTTGCGCATCGCTGCTTATTCAGAATGCCAGAATTTAGCACACGCTTTCAAAGTCCCGATTACTTGGAGTATGATAGAGTCTCAAAATCATCTCTCTCACTGCCCCTGAAGAACCTAAAGAATAAACCTGCAATGGGTCCAATTACCTCAAACTAAGTTCACTCCATACCAAGAAGTCCATAAGAAACTTTCCCTCCTTAAATGCTTTAAAATTAATTACCGCAGAGAAATATATTCCGCAACACGTTAAGGAAAAATAATGCAATATTTGGCCAACGAAATTGCTTGTCCAAAGTGCTTGTCCCATTGACATTGTCGTCGTCATTAATCATAATAATATTGGAAATAAATTTCTATCATTTCGTTTATTTTTCCGCCTACCCACAAGGGCCGGGCCGCCCAAAAAATAACAACATAGCGCAGCAATTTTTCCCAGAAATTCCCATGAAAAACACAATTAATGTAAATATGGAAAACCGCAGCATGTAAATAATTGCGGCGCCTCCGCCTCCACTTCCGCCGGAGCGGACCAATTCACATCCAGCAACATGGCAACAAGAAATGCGCGACTAAACGCATTCAACTCAATCGTAGCGTGTGCGCATTTATTGTAAACGCTTCATTAAACAAATCAACAGGAATGTTTTTTCTTTTTCAGTTTTCCTTTTCTTTTCTTTTCAGTTTTTTTTTTCCTTTATAAATATTTGTAAATCTAAGAAAAGATGACATGACAGCAATACAAATTTTGGGGCGGTGGTCCCGTGGCTCTTGCGGTGTCTGTTGCAGTCAGTGTCACGCTTGATTGAATTAAGTTGTCAGCATCGGCGCTTAGCGTCAGCACAGTTAAGCGTTTTATGCCGCGCTAATGTTCACAAAATGTCGCTGGGCGCAAATTGCGTTTGCTTGCGAGACAATACGTTACCAGCTGGGCTGGACTGGGTTGGCCGGGGGGTTTATAAACAGCCGTCTTGTCGAAGTGAGAATGCGCTACGTTTAAGACTACCATCAATGTTGCTAATATTAGCAACGAAAAGAGTGTATTTCTGCCATCCTGACGTTAACTAAGTCGAATGTACTTATCAGCGAAAATACTGTTAGGAAAATTAGTTTTTTCTATTAGTACGTATCACTGGATTGTGTGCAGCGATACGACAATTGGATTGTGACCAGCGATACAAGCAATTTGATTGTGTTAAGGAATACAATCAATTGGATTGTGTTAAAGGACACAAATAATTGGATACCAGAAATGTTGTTTGGTTACTCCTCTTTAAGAGGAGAGTTCTATTTCACAGCAATTCATATTCCTAATAGTTAACACAGTTGAATTAAAGATAAGAGTTCCAGAAGTTCCATCCTTACTTTCCATTAATTTTGTTTATTTATTCAGGTAAATAATCTTTATTTACCCAGAACGAGTATATAAACCATGGTTATTGCTTCCTAATTAGTCTTGATAAAAACAATATTCAGAGCCAATCTTTATACAGAAGCTACGGATATAATTTACCAACTTCCCTTATCTACATTATTCTATCGACTAGAGACTCTTCACCTTGGGTACCAGTTGCGGATATTTGTATATATCGTAGTTATTCTATCGACTAGAAATTTTTCACTTCCGAGACCAGCTGCAGATATTGGTACGCCCTATCGTAATCATTCTATCGACTAGAAACTCTTCACTTCGGAGACCAGTTGCAAATATTGGTACGGCTTATCTATATTATGCTGTCGACTAGAAACTCTTCACTTCGGAGACCAGTTGCAAATATTGGTACGGACTGTTGAGAAATTTCCCTGTCTCCACCATATATTTTCAAGGTCCGAGAGGAAATAAAAGTTATGTTCTTCTAGTCCATCTACCATATCTTCCTCGAAATACTTCCTTGGTAGTACGACTATAAAACTGAAAAGAAAATTCTTCTGATAACTTTCGGCGGCTTCTTTACGATCATTCTTGTTTCCCTCGGCCGTTAGCTTCCTGGACAACTGAACCAGTCCCTAGTTAAGGGTTGACAATTCCCAATGGGTTTCGCAGACATAAACTCATGTGATTGCTTCCGGAGGTAGAATCTTGAATTAAATGAAATGGATTCCACATTGGGTATTCCGCCACTTGTGTTGTTTGATAAAGAATGAAGAAAGTCTTTTATTTCAAATGAAATTGTAAGAGATAAATTCTCGAAAATAGTAGTTTTGGTATAAATCATGTACAATTAAATGGGTGTTACGGTTTTCCTTCCAACAAGATATCAATTATTAAGTATATATTATTATATACTCATTAATTGCTCTTCGTAGTTTTAAGGTAGCTATAACGATGCTATGAGGAAGAGCTCAAGGCCCAGATATATTGATAAAGGGACACTCAACAGGTTATAGAATTGGAACCGAATGTCCTTTCGTTCAAAAATAATGTGTTTTATTACATAAGAGCTTAAGTAATGATTTGTTTATAAATATAATATTCATGAATATTTCTACATCTTTCACACTTATGGAAATATTCCGAAATGTGATAAATCGATCTATATACGATCGATCTATATATCTATATATATTATATAATGAACATTTTCAACTTTCGCCTTAAACTTATTACCATCCAACTCTTGATCAACCACTGTTCACACGAAACCCTCCACTTCAAGGTCTTATTCGCTTAAACTTTCTCTTTCAGCCTCTTTCAAGTCACAACTGAATTGATCTGTCGATCTGCATTACTTTTGATTCACTTTGACTACTTTAGAGATCGATTCCTCATATTTTTATATGTTTTTCATTAGGGTATGAAAGAGATAGTTTCCTCTTAAAGAGGAATAACCAAACAACATTTCTGGTATCCAATTGTTTTATAAGAGAAAGCCTCACTATTACTTATGGAATTACCCTGAAAGAGATAGCAACATCAGCCCACTTCGCCTGTTCTACATGTTATTTGTTTGTAACGTTTAGTCATGGCGGTAGTGCACTTCGACCAATTCGATCTTTTGTGCGAAGTCATGTTTAGTCATGAATACTGAGATATCCATTTCTTCACAATATGACAATGGTACATCTGAAAAATTTGTATTTCATCTATATAATAACCACCTTATTTTAGGGAGCCAAAATTATTTTGTATTACACGAGGCGAACTCCAGTTAAGTTTATTACTATATTTACCGGGACTTTTGTATTATTTGTATTATTTTAGATTTTAAATCATTTCATTGAATGAGAGGCCATATCGCACACGCTGACTGCCTTCCGAACATGTGTCTATATAAAAATCCGACAACAATAACAACAAATGAACAAATAGCTGAGTTGTTGTTGACGTTAGTGCTGCCCAGAAACCAGACACAAATATACAGGAAATAAATTGCGTTCGATTTGTATAATTTCTGATAATACTTTTGATTGAAAAGAAGAGGAGGAGAGAGGGTGGTTCAACCCACACTTGGAATTTTTGGAGAGGTTCTCATTCGAATAGGAACTTTCAGAGCTTCAGTGAGCAAAGTGAAATGACTGAAATGAAGGCTCACACGATTTTCAAATCGCGACAGTCATCTTATAGACGGCACCTCAATCACCAATCACACCTAACCTATTCCTTTGCAAGCCAATGAAGGCTCAACAAATCGAATGAAGATACAACAATGTTATTGAAAGTACTCTGATTATGGGGAAGCAGTGCAAGAAACCATTCAAAACTTGTGATTGATCATTATGGAAAAAATGCTTTCATTCAAGTTATTGCAGGTGATTAGCCGAAGAAGCAGAAAGGTATTCTTCCATTCTTCCATTGAAAAGTTTGTTTGTGCCATGTTGATGCTGATTACGATACTGCTCCGTCGTGTTTTAATTAAATTGAAATTTATATTTATATGCATATACATACAAATAAATGATTGATTGTGATACGGCCCCTAATTGCATCTTTTGAAAGGTGTTGGTGCGTCGCTCTTTAACTGAATACGCGCCCTGTCAACCTTGCCGGGCGCGCGGCTGTCAGCGATTGCGGTTCCAATTGCGAACACGAAAGAAAAAAACGTTGTTGATTATCTGAGCTCACGTTTTTTTATCAGCTGTCATAAAGACGGCTTTATTGTCGTTGGCTGTGCTTGCTGCCAATGTTGTTGTTTGTTGTTTGATGTTGTTGCTTTGCTAATGATTACATTTGCATATTAATGACAATTAATACCCGCATGAGTGGTTATGCAGTGCACTACAAAGTGCCTTTCATTTTGCAAATTAATACTTTAAAATTTAATAACATTTTCCACTGGAAAAAGTCTCTAAAAAAATAAATAAAAATAAATAAAAATATTAAGTTCTATTTTCACCGCAATCAAAACTCAAAACAAATTTTCCCTCATAATAATTGGGACCGCTTTTTCCTCCAAAACCAATTTACTTGCAACACAATTTCATTGGCTTTCATTGCCTTTCACATTCACTGCTGCCATTAGGACGGCGTCTCCAATGGATATTGGACCAAGCACTGTGCGGGCATATGCAAATGTGGCCGGCGTCGATTTTTCTGGGTTAAAGATCACAGCATGAGTTTCAACATCATTTTGATCTGGTTATCCGCGTTTTCCATAACTTCATTAAAATCACCCAATGGCGTGCTTTTGTCGTGCGCTTCGCATTTCTCATCTGGAAGCTATTCACTTCAATCACACAATGACGTCTCACAGAGAGCACTCGCAATCAGATTTTCTTTAAGGCCATTATTGAAGCGATCAGACAATTGGCTGTGGATCGTTCGTGGCGATCGTGACTTTGAGATATTTCCCTTGATTTTGTTTGATTTTATTCATTGAAATTCTATTCAGCGTGAGGGAAATACTCGTACAAAAGAAATATCAATTGGAAATATTTGCGGAAAATTAAGGAATGTTGGCATAGTACAACATAATACAGGTCATTTAAAGGTTTCCAATTGTACTCGTACAGATCACCAACTACGTAAGGCAAAAGGAAAATATATAAATACAATTAACAAGGAACTGAAAGATTTCTATACAATTACGGAGGATTATACTCAGAGGGATTTTGTCTGTTGAATGGGAGTTTTGAGTTCAAAAGCAATTCTTTAGTAGGGAGTTACTTTCTAACTAATGGAATAGTTTCTGTGGATCACGAAGATTAATTCTTCAGTGAGGAGTTACCTTCTAACTAATAGGATAGCTTCTCTGGATCTCTAAGATTAATTCTTCAGAAAGGAGTTACTTTCTAACTAACAGGATAGCTTCTCTGGGTCTTGAAGATTAACTCTTCAGTAAGGAGTTACTTTCCAACTAATAGGATAGCTTCTCTGGGTCTTGAAGATTAACTCTTCAGTAAGGAGTTACTTTCCAACTAATAGGATAGCTTCTCTGGATCACGAAGATTAATTCTTCAGTAAGGAGTTAATTTCTAACTAATAGGATAGCTTCTCTGGATCACGAAGATTAATTCTTCAGTGAGGAGTTACCTTCTAACTAATAGGATAGCTTCTCTGGATCTCGAAGATTAATTCTTCAGTAATGAGTTACTTGCTAACTAATAGGATAGCTTCTATGGATCACGAAGATTAATTCTTCAGTGAGGAGTTACTTGCTAACTAATAGGATAGCTTCTCTGGATCACGAAGATTATGGATGTACTTGCTTGAGTTTATGATATCTGGAACAATACTTCATTTTAAAACATATATAAAATTTTTTTTGTTGAAACCAGACCAAAAAGTACAGTTCGCAGCTCAGGTACTCAGGCACTCAGGCACTCAGTTACTCAGGTACTCACTAGAATATAACGTCAAATATAGTACAATTGGTGTCTTATGGTCTGAGTGACTGATCTGACAAATTGTTCAGACAATAACAAACTACAAAAAATAATACATTAATAGGGTAACAGATTTTCATGAGAGAATTAAACTGAATCTCAACCATTTTTTGACATTAGATTTCATCATCTAAAGCCGCTACCGTGGTAATTAAGTTTAGAAATCAAGGAAGTGTATAATGAAGTATTGTATACAAAGTCCACTTGGGTATTGAATTGACTGAACAAAATGACAGAAGCACCGCGCGGGATCGAGAACTCCATGCTAACTAAATGGAAATTGGCCACCCAGCTCCAACATGATTTGTGGGATAGTTGGTCCGTGAATACCTCAATCAACTACAATAAAAACATAAATGGAAATGCCAATCACAAAATAGCATAGGACAAATGGTTATCATCAACCATATTTCTAACGAATTTGTAGAAGAGAGGGGTTCTAATTGTTTGTGCTTTTTATTTCCCGCCTGCCATAAGCCTGACAGACCGCCTATAGATGAGACTAACCTCATGATTTAAGTATATAGGGGCATCACAGTATGTCTTTTAAGTCAAAAACCCTTTAAATCAATCCAATATATTACGGAGTCCCTAATAATTTGTAAGCGAATCAGTTGTATGTGATTAGAGCTTTATATGAGCTCCTCGAAATTTAACTCTAGTAAAAAATCAGTAGGGGGGTTACCGAAAATTTCTACCTTGAAAACATCTGATCAAATTTTCCATAGAGAAAAGTCAAAATTGGTTTCTATACATTTACCATTCTGAATCATTGACATATATTATGACATAATCATGCTTGGACACAATGGAAACAATGCGAAAAGTGATCGAAGCATCCATTAAATAACTGGATCGTCTCTGTGAAATAGTTTCATTGAAGCATTTTAAGAAAGTGATTTCCAATACCCAAGACTTCTCTAACGCTCCAAATCAATTTCTTAAGAATCTTTAAATTAAGTCACCAATTGTTCATATTCTCCAAAAATTTGCTTGCATATTTTTTCGAGAAACTCTGTTACCCATATTCACCAAACACGTTGTTCCTCATACGAGTATTCACCAGAAACTTTGTTGCCCATATTCACCAAAGACTTTGTTCCTCATACGAATATTTACCGAACCTTTGTTGCCCATATTCACCAAACACGTTGTTCCTCATACGAGTTTGTTGCTCTTATTCACCAAAAATTTTGTTGTCTATATTCCCCACAAACTTTGCTGCCCATATTCACCAAAGACTTTGTTGGCTATATTCACCAGAAATTTTGCTTTCCATAGGTTAGGTTAGGTCTTGATGATACGAAGTGCGGCTCTGTCTAGAAGAAGAGGAAACCACAGAACATATACTGTGACACCGCATTGCGTTGGGAAGAACTAGAATGAACATATTCCACCGCGACCAGCTGGCTCTGGAAGAAATAATGAATGCTCCTGTTATGGACATTCTCAAATTCATCCATAAATCTGAAAACATAATGAAAGAACATGACTTTCAACTGCTTCCTTTCTTTAGAGAAGGAAAATCTAGGTAGAAAAGAACCTGATAACTTTAATTGCGACGCTTTGACATCACGAAACGGACGAAATGCTATGGCATTATGGAAGAAACGCCGGTACTAATCCTATAAGGCATAGTAGATCGGACAGTTGTGATCACATGGATCATTAATGACAAATGTAGTATGGCCCAAAAGATCTTTAAGGTCGCAGTGTTGGCCATGGGGCAAACTAGTAAAACTAAATTATTATTATTAGGTTAGGTTTTCATGGCAGTCTACAGAGCAACTCAATCAGACTACTATGGATCCATTGCGATACCACCGCGTAACACTGTATCTCTAATTTTACTCGTGAAACCATTTTGAAGCCCTAATAAAGCTCAGCCCATAGTCATCAAAATATATATGTACCTCGGATATAGTTTTATAGTACGAATCAGTGAGAAATGTGTAGGGGAAAAATGCCTACAGCGAATAAACTTGTCAAAAAATTCACTGCGTAGACTTTGTTTGAAGAGCTACGAAACATTCCTGATGCTTTATTTTACCACAAATTCATCAAGAAACTGAAATCAGGTAAACGAGATAACGAGTGCTTGAATGTGTTAAAAATCAGAGAGCAAAGTACGCGTCGGCAGAAACAAAGTCAAGGAACTGGCAGAATGAAATTCAGACAACAATCATACAAATTTGTGAATGAATTCTGCGAAAGAATTTGAGCTTGGGAGATGATAAGACTAAGGAATAATGTTAACTTATGTGCTGAAGGTGTAATTAGGCTGGATACTTAGTCCACTTTTCACATACAAAAGTAGGTGAAATTATGACAAAGTCTCGGGTCGTTCCAATGAGCACCAGTGCCCTTTTGATGCTATATCTTCGACAACAATAACAACAAATGCAAAAATAGTTGAGTTGTTGTTGACGTTAGTGTTGCCCAGAAACCAGACACAAATATACAGGAAATAAATTGCGGTTGATTTGAATAATTTCTGATAATACTTTTGATTGAAAAGAAGAGGAGGAGAGAGGGTGGTTCAACCCACACTTGGAGTTTTTGGAGAGGTTCTCATTCGAATAGGAACTTTCAGAGCTTCAGTGAGCAAAGTGAAATGACTTAAATGAAGGCTCACACGATTTTCAAATCGCGACAGTCATCTTATAGACGCCACCTCAATCACCAATCACACCTAACCTATTCCTTTGCAAGCCAATGAAGGCTCAACAAATCGAATGAAGATACAACAATGTTATTGAAAGTAGTATAATTCCGGGAAAGGAGTGCAACCATTCAAAACTTGGGATTGAACATTATGGAAAAAATGCTTTCAATCAAGTTATTGCAGGTGATTAGCCGAAGAAGCAGAAAGGTATTCTTCCATTCTTCGACAGCTTCAAAATGGTAATACCCTATGGATTTATATGTTTTGTTAGGTTTGAAAGTTCTAAGCTGGAGCAATGTTTTAGACTCTCTAGAAAAGGTCTTCCGAAATATTTGAGTTTCAAGCGACCGAGGGCTGGGCTATCATAAAGAAAATGGACAACTGTTTCTCTCTCGAGGGCCTATGCAGCTCCAGCATAGAGCATTGAACGTAATGCCCATTTTTTCGCCGTGCCTGACGATAGTCCAATGACACGTGCAAGCAGCTTTGAGGTCGCTAATGCTGTGTTTCGGTTTTTTAAGAACATGATTCGTTCTTCTAGCACTGTAATTAGGCCAAAGGTCTGGTAATGGTCAAAGGTCATATTCGAAATAGCGCATGTTCCCTCAGCTTTGGAGAAGAAGTGATTATGTATATATCCAACTTCCTTACATAAAGTAGAATAACAAACGAGGGAAATTTCTGGCAACAAAAAATAATTAAAAAATAAATAAATAAATAAGAAATCTAAACAAAAATCAAATAAGAAACTAGTCTAAACATATGAAGCCTTGACAAATTCATTGGCGGAGCAAATAAAGAATGAAGTAAAGCGAAAAATAATATCACTCTGTGAGTGTGTGGGTGGTGGGTTGTTTGTGTAATGTCACCAGTGCCGGAAAATGAAAACCGAGACGACCTGCAGATACATCACCGTCAATAGCAAGGAAACTGAAATCGAGCAGCAGCGAAATGAAATGGAAATTTATTGATACACTTCAAGTGGTGTTGATAATAAAACGGAACGCAATGCAGCACAACAGAACACAACAACGCTCAGCGAAACCGAAGCAAACAAACAACAAACAAACAAACAAACTACAACCAAAAGACGGGAAACACGTTGGATGCATAACCAACGCATGCATTGATACGCTCGCCACTCATGGTAGACAGACACGCATTAAAGCGTATTGGAAGCGTTAATTAAAAGCAAAACAAAAACAAATTTTGAAAAGAAACATTAATAAAAAAACTGTTTGCCATTAAACGTTTTGCTTTTAATTTCAAAAACCCCATATGGGAGGAGGAGGGGAGCGCATATCAGGACCGCATGGCAAATGCAGCCGTAATTAGCACTCATTAAGTGCACATTACGCTATCAACATTGTTGCCACATAAAGCTGAAACGCATGCCAACATGTGGCAGGCTGCAGCAGTGGCCTTTCCTCGCAACTCCTTCGGGAGAGTTCATAAATTTCATTTGGCGCTGAGTAGAAAGATCAATTTCTTCTTTTTATTATAAACACTTCGCAGCACGCATATTGGCAGGAGGCCGAGGCCAAGGCACATGCCCAGGCAAAGGCCCATGCCCTAGCAAAGGCACAGGCCCATGCCCTAGCATAGGCATAGGCCCATGCTCTAGCACAGGCACCGACACAGTTATAGGCACATGTATCGACACCGTCATAGACACAAGCGCAGTGGCTAGTGTGAGGGCCCAAATGGCCTTTTAAAGCGACTCCATCGGTAGCAATTACCAGGCGCTTAGAGGGCTTTGGCTGTGCACGAGCGTGTGCAGATTCTCGCATGCTGCTTGCATCTCCACGTCAATCTGTTTACTCAGTTGTGCGACACTGTGTGACACGATTTTATGGCCGCTCTAAAGTTGCTGATTGCACATTAAAATGCCAAAATAGCTTCGTCGTCATGGAACGATATGAGAGTTGTTTAACATTTTATGGTCACAGGGATTTATTAAGTTTAAATGTCGTAGACTTGGGCGTTTATTAAGCCATCAGGAGGTGTTTTTTACTACTGTGGAAAGATCGCTCAGATATTATTTTTAAAGCGTTTTAATCAGTTGAAATATTTGCATACAATTTTGTCATTAGGAAATATGGAGTCGGCCCTTGGAAAGCTCTTCAATAGACAGAGTATGAGTATTTAATTCCGAATATGTGGTTTTTTTTATTGTTTTTTTAATATATTTACTTAATATTTTATATGTCAAATGTTATTTAATGAACTCTCTGATTATTTATACAATATTTATTTACTCAGTGATGTTGATATTAAGGGAAAGTTGCTACTTAAGTTGTGCAGATGAGGAACAACCAGATTTTATTTTGTATTTCTTTTTATATATTTTTTAATTTAATTTATATTTTTTATTTTTTTATATATCTTTTTTTTAATTTTATATTTTTGATTGCTTTTCATATATATTTTATATATTTTTTATATACTCGTATATATTTTATTTTATTCCTGCACCATAATGTCTCTAAAGGTTCCAAAAAAAGACACCAGCGTTTGAAACTTCCGACTCTAAGCAAAAAATATATAAATCTTCATAGAGAGAATCATTTTCTAACCATGCCTAACTAAAATTTGAACCCTCGACCCGTCGACTAACATGCTTTCTAGTAGACCACCGAGCATGATTATAGTTGGATTATACATAGTTATTCCTAGATTCTATAATTCAGTTAGAAAATGAAATTTTGATGTTAGCTGAGGGACATTTCATAGGATTGAAGGCGTATTCATATTTAGGCAACGATGGCGAGTCTCTCGAGGACCATAACAATGGCTCTGAAATATCTTTGTACCCAAGAAATCCGTCTATATCTCATCGTATGACAGCTGAGACCCCATTTTATCTATCCGTACCAGTTGTGATTATCACCGAGGAGAAAATATAATTATATTATAATTATAGTTCGTGATAGATTCTGTAGATCAGCCACAACTTTACATATTTTTGTTAGCTGGCAGCTATTTCATAGACTTAAAGGAGTATTCGCCTTAGGCAACGAAGGCGAGAATCATGAAATTGGCTATGATATTTCATACTGACTGTCTGACCAATCCTTCAGAATATATGTGCTGTCCTGTTCTCCCTCCAGGCAGGAGATGCAGTTCGGATTCTCCATAATGCCTATGGTCGCCATATGATGACCACATGGAGTATGCCTTGTGATTACCCCACTAATGAGGGAAGATCTTTCCTTCGTAATGCCAGAAGGAAATTCGCAACTCTACTGTTTAGGCTTTCTAGGAAGCACTTGGTTGTTTTTCAGGCAACTAAACTGCACCATCGGTCCTTGTGAATATTATTCACATGGCTCCTGATCCAATCCATACACCCTGCTAAACTTACACCGATAAATGGCTCTGGTCCCATTGGAGTGCTCGCAGTTCAACAGTTTGTCAATTCATCAACTAATTCGTTCCCGTGAACACCATAGTGTCCCGGAACCCAAATAAGTTCAAACAAATTCCACCTTGCGATGGTGTCAAGTCTTGACTTACATTCTTGGATAATTTTTGAACACCACAGTGTCCCGGAACCAAAATAAGTTCAAACAAATTCCATCTTGCGATGGAGTCAAGTCTTGACTTACATTCTTTGACAATTTTTGAAGTGGTTTACGCGTTTTCTAGGGTCTTCAGTGCAGCCTGACTGTCACTACAGACTCTAATTTCCTTACTGAGCCTTTTCTTCTCAATTACTTGTTCCGCTACCTTCAGTATAGCAAACACTTTCGATTGGAATACCGTTGCCATACTTGCCATAGCCGAAAAGCAACTGACATTTTCATTCAGATGCCAGCCAGCCCCAGATCCCTTTTCAGTACCATAACACTGAGTCTGTAATATCTTTGTACTTATCAGTCCATCGACTTATAAACTCGTATCTAAATATAATTCATTCCAAGGTAGTTTGTGACAGCTGAAACCTCATTTTTTCTTGGTTCCCAGCCGATGGGTTTATTAAGTAACTCATCCATGGCTTACAATATTATACACAAAATCTCTTAGAATCATTTATTTCATTTTGGAATGATGTACTCTAATAAATGTATGTTAAAAACATTTAAAATAAATGAACAACAAAGCTGGTGACAAAAACGTAGTTTAACGTAATTAAGTTCACTCTCATAAACTGGCCACCACCCGCATTTACACCATGACTCCTATATTTAGAGATTTTTTGTGACCATTTCTCTGTCAAATGCTGTCATTTTTTTAAACAAAAATCTCATTTCAATTTAAAAATAGCTGACGTCACAGCGAACTTTTTCACGTATGCAAATTGGAATATCTTTAAATAAATCTGACAATTATCTCAAAGAATCGCAGCAGCGAAATAGTTCAAAAGAAATATATTTAAAGATATTTTTGTTGACCCAATCCAAACACGCTTTGGCCTTTCAAGCAGTTATTTGCTGTTTACCTTCCATTTTTCATGCAAACTTTTACGAGCTAAACAAATAAATATGGTTTTAATGGCAAGAAGCGTGCCAGCTTCACACCGAATTCCGCTGTGGTGGCTTTTAATTAAAAGTGGCCACCCTAACGCCCCATTCATAAACAACAAACTCGCATCACTCGCCCACACGGAGCTGGTTTGTGATGGAGACGGTTTGCCGCGCAACTTAATGCGGCTACTGCAGCAGACTTGCGCAACATTTGGAGGATGCAGTTGGTAGACAAGGAACGCGGGTGGCGTAGGGTAACAGTAACATCGAAACCAACACAAAACAGCACAGACCACCAACACCACCACAGACCAACACCACCAACACCACTAACACCACCACAGACCAACACCACCAACACCACCAATACCACGACCAGCAGAACCATCAGAGCCAGAGCTTCAATTTTAATTTACGTTGAAAATTATTTACAAGTGTACGGAACGAGTGAGAAATGCAAAAAACAGCAAAATTACAACTTTTTTTGTTAGTAATGAAGCACTTGTTCGAGTGTGGGCTGCAGAAAAGGATAAGGAAGAGTACTGGTGATATCCATGGGTACATCTGCATACATGAATATATTACGTGAATTATGAAAAAATGTGTTGTGTATTTTATTAAATTTGTTTACATGACTTTAAGGATATTTCTGGGACATAAATTTTCATCACATGAATTTGCATGACTTTTAGGAAGTTTATTGGAATAATCAATTTACGTAACAGTTGAGGATTTAGCAGGAATTTATGGTGTACTTATTCCCCTGTAGATTCATAGATACGGATCAGAGTGGTATGAAGGAGGCAGCTATTGTCACATGAAACATTGTAGATCAACATTAAAAAGGATATAATAGTATTTTTGCTCTGCAAATGTTCTCGAACCTTTGAGTTTTTTGTATGATATTGATTTCTTACTCATCATGCATAAAAATACGGCCTCATATCGCTTTGAGTATATGGAACTCATTCCGTCAAACGACCTCTCTTAATGAATTACCCAATACTGAGCTGATATGACATTGGCGTCGTAGACATGTAAACAAATAGTCACAATATATGAAAGAGATAGTTATATGTACACCTTAACTGTGAATGATCGTCGTTTCTTTCTAGTTGAACAGACTGTACAAGACAGATTTGGAACTGTATCAAAATAGTTCCTATATAATGACGGCTCTAAAAGTGCAGAGCTGAGCGGAGTATAGTAGCGCAGAGCAAGTTTAGAAGGATCTTGAAAGCTTTTGGAACAAAATAAAGGAGATTAGAGGAAAATTCCGTTGAACGCAGAAATTGCCAAAGATAGTAGATCAGCTGACTACTTTGTACAATTTTACATAAACAGATGATAAAACTTTGATTAAATAAATTAAATTAACCCTTTGTACATTGCTTTGATTCAGGATATAAATGTTATTTTGGAATTTAAATACTTTGTACTGTGCCCATAGTCAAATGACCCGTGCAGACTGCTATAAGATTGCTCTTCCAGGGTATTGCTCTTCCACATATGCACTCGCATCTAAATATTATTCATTCTATTGTAGTTTATGACCTCTCAAACCTCATTGTAATTATCCGTACTAGTTTTGTTCTTCACCGAGGAGGAAGCATGATTATATTATGATTATAGTAGTTCCTAGGCGGTCACTCCTACCTACCTACCTACCTACCTACTGTTCTTCTGCATCATAATGTGCCAATGTATGGTCTAAGTGTGTCTACTGGCCGGGTGTTCGTGCTCTTGACAACCCCATTTAAACTATTTTTCTTCTGCAGATTTTTTTTACAAGAACCACAACACAAAATATGATTTTTGGCATTTCATGCTCAACTACTCTAACTTGCTCGAGGCAAAAGCGGGAACAGAAAGGAACCAAATTTCTCAACTTCAACTTAAGAAAGGTTTTTCCTTCAATTACAGTTTTTTCTGTTCTTTTCTGCTCTAGTTTCAGATAAAGCAGTCATTATATGGACCTAATATCTTGAATACTTGTCTGTATCTTTTTTGTATATCATTTTCCCTATTTGAAAACATCTGTTTTCAATTAACGCCAGTTGCACAAAAGCCAACAGTACGATTCAAAGAGTGATCGAGATTCGGGATGAGTTTCGAAGCGACTGCTTGCTAACAGAGACTTTCAAGTCAACGGTAATTTGAACAGCGACCAAAGTCATTGACTAAACTCAGTAATTTAGATAGAGCATGTAGTCAAGTGACAAAATTAACTGGGATTTGTATATAAATCAAATAAATCATATAAAGAGCCATATATTTTGAAATATGAAGTAAACGACTTGAGACCACCGAAAGAACTTTCTGCAATGCCACCAGAATTAGATGTATTATGCACCCCTTTATTATATTTTATATAATACTGGTTTTCTAATAGATACAAGGATAGAATATGGAATCGAATTATGCCTTGTCAGCGATTTTCTAGTGGTCGTGTTCTATTTACCCCCACTTTTGCAACTGAATCCTTTGTTTTCTTTGCGTTGATCGATTTGGAAATTTGGCAATGAGCTGTTTCCTTGATCCGTTTTCTTCGTTGCAGTATCTTCCTGTGTTTTAGGCATTCTGAGTTCTTTTTCTAATACAGATTGACTTTACCATCGTTGCTTCTTTGCACACTTAAAGCAAGTTGTTGTTCCCTGACAAGGGTCATAATATTTCCAGAGTATATCCTACTCAGTATCTCTATCAGCCAGTTATTTGGGTATTCTTTATTCTCACCTACCAAAACCAATTTTCGAGCTTGATTATACTAGGCAATTTCAGCATTGAACACATTAAATTCAGCCGCGACTTCTAAACCGTTGAAAATAGTAGATGGTTTCGTCTGTTTGTTTAAGCCTACTGATCAACTCTCGCATAACTTCAAAGTCATTTTGAGTTTGTTTCAAACTGCCTTATTATTGGAGTAGTTTTAGTATCCTAATACCAATATCAATCCCTGACCTGTTGCCACGGGCTTCCATACTGCTTCTGGGGGTGATTCACCTAAAAAATTAAATCCGCCACATCTAGGTGAGTCTGTTCACCCTCCAAGGGTGAAGACCCATCTCTCAACTTTAAAGCTTGACTCGCTCTAATTATATTGCCACTTGTTATATAGTTATGTGTGGTTTTGTGAAGTTTATCAGAGCTTCCAAGAGGATTATTGGTATTTTGTCCCCTATTCACCCCAAAACACAATAATCTCTGCACTTTCGCAAGCTTATTTGAAGTTGTGTCTGAAGAATATTCCTGCAGCATATTATTGAATCATATTTAATGACTTGGAGGATAAATTGTTTGTAAACCTAGAGAGATATTTTTCTTCTTAAACCCCATGAAATGCTTAAGATTTGTTTTGTGGACCACTACGGTCTTGTGGCTTCTTTGATTATATGAGTAGAGGTTCTCTGGGAAGTTTTTCTATACAGAATAATATCGTGTAAGATTCGCCTCTTCCTTTTGAGTTACCTTGGTCTGTTTTATATACCTCATTGTTATTAACAGATTATTTAAGAAGGGTGTGGCTGCATTCCTTTCGTTACTTAGTAATATTTCCTCTCTGGGATATCAACCACACGTGATATCTTGGGTATATTTCATTTGATCAGCGATTGCCTCATCAGGAAACAGGTTTGGGAAAAACCTTCTGCAGCCAACTTTTGAAGCTGGAGGGTACACTTATAAGAAGTATAATTTTATTAGCCAGAGCCAGTATACTTCTTGTGCATGCCAGTATACTTCTTGTGGGTCTTATGGTTCGCTGATGCGGGAAGTAGAATAGAACAGAGTTCCCCGATGTAACACAATGATCCTCAAGCCTAAAGTGGTCTCTCTATATAAAAGTGGTCTCTATGGACAGCCATAATAACCAACTGACCATCCAAACATGTTTTAGTTTCCTAATATATTATATAGAATTAAGCAAACCTAGTTGCAGATGCTAATAAACCCGACTTGACGCATATCACAGACTGTGGGATATTTAAAGGGTCTTAGAGAGACTATGCATAACACGTCGTGGTGCCGTTCAAGCACTGACTAAACATTCTCTTACTTAAAGATGGTGGACTGTGAAGTCTCACGGGACTTATGGCATAGGTAGAGATCAGGGTTCTCTTAGGGCTCAACTAACCTGCAGTAAGAGTGCTTACGGGAGTCATTTCTGGGCTCTGTGCTATCGCACCAATGCTTCAACGTTGGCGTATTCAGTCGAGCGGGCTATGCAGGAGTTGCCATGATGAAGAAGAGGTAGAATCGATTTATTACTTTTTATGTCAATGTCCAAGACTACCGTTGAAACCACTTCAATGTTTGGGGTCTTGCTTCTTCACAAACTTGACAGAGATAACGAAGGTAGACTTATCGGATCCCCTCACTTTCATCTGGAAAACAAAATAGAGATGGTACTTCCAATGTATACGGAAATCGAGGGTAAGGACGAGTGTGCCTCCTCTTGGCATTTTTGAAGGCAGTCGCAATGAACATAGATGTCTTCGAGTGGAAGTGGGGATAACGTGTCCGCACGCGCTTTCGCAAGATAACTTAACCTAAAGATGGTGGAAGTCAGCGCAAGGACAGCTCCGGGAAAGGCACGACTCCATCATTATGTCGCAGGAAACCATATTGATAATGTGAATGATATTCGTAAAAGAAACGGGACTCTAAAACATGAAACTGAACTTTTTTCTCTCGGCTAAAGTATGAGACTGAACATTTTTCCCCTCTCTGCCTATGGTTAAAAATCATTTCTATTACTGTTCTGCCTGTTTTCCAACTATTCCGCATGGTTTTCTACAGATATATAAACTGTAAATTATCCCCCAACGACCCATTTGATCGGACTCAGTCACGTCTCTTAGCGCCGACAATTCCAAAAGAAATTTAAAGTGCTGCTTCCTGCACCAAACAGCAAAGAAAAAAATCCATTAAACTACTCAACTAGGTAAGTGAAGGAAAATATTTTTGCAATTAAATGTAAAAAGTGAAATAATGTAAATGGAATTTTTGAAATGCAATTCTAGCAGAAAAATCCAAATAAATATAGCTATGCACCAACACATATGCAGCAAGCCCCACGCAAACACAAACACACGCACACCCGCCCAATCACGCTCTCATGGGCAATTAAATAATAAAAACAAATTGCATAAATGGAAAATTCATTGGAAAACAGGAAGGGCGACGGAAAATGCCACTGAAAATTCACAAAAATTTCAATAGAATTATTGAGGAAAAATGTTTCAAACAACAGAACAGCGGCAGCAACACAAACAACAGAACAGCGGTGGCAGAAACAAAACAGCGGCGTTTCAAGCAGAGGTAGTCAGTCATGAAGGGAGGCAGTCTCGGGAGATGAAATTGAATTAAAAGCATTTTGCGGAGAGACACAAAAGCAGCAACAGCTAGAGGAAAATACGTGTGGCAGTGTGTGTGTGTTTGTTTGTATGCGTATGTGTATGAGCGTGTGTTTGAACGCGTGTGTGTTGTTATTGCGGCCGGCACAAGTGTTGCATCTTGCAGCTATGCGGCTATTGCAATTATGCTCGTCCGTATGAAGGAGCACGCGTGTGTTTGGGAGTGCGGGCAGGAACATTATTCAAGCGGTTTTGCGGTAAAGTGCTTGGAATTTAATGAATGTGTTTGGGCCATGTGCAGCAGAGGGAGTGTGGCGGGGAGCGATTATAACGAATTCAATTAAAGCGAGCGTTCCATATTTATGTGTGCTGAAAATGACCGCAATTATGGGCCAATCGTGTATTTGGGTGTACGGTAAATGCAGCAGTTAACGTCAAAGCAAAATTGACAAGCGCTCCTTGACACACACACAAACACACTTGAACACACTTAAACTGCACAAACCGCAAGCATGGGCCATAAACATTTCCAAAGATAAACACTACGAGCATTTTATTAGGTCTAGAAAAAAAACCGAAGCAGCAAAAATTACCATGCCACAAAAAACAGCTACAAAAGCAATGACAAACAGTCAAGAGCGATTATTTGTAATGTGAAAAAAGTCAGCAACAAAAAAGAATAATTTCTTTTTGTTTTTCCTGAAGTCGCTTGCTTGCAGCTTTTGTGCTGTCAGCATATGCGCTGACATTAATTACAAGTGAAACATTTGCCATTAGACGCAGTTGAACTAAATTTGCGGTGTTTCGGTCGTTTTTCTATATTCGAATTTCAAACGGAAAAATTGCTCCAGCGAGACACGAAAATACAAAAGGAGTTATGCGGAGAAACGTGTCCGCTACATTTAACGCCAGTTAGTATCAAAGCAGTACCGAAAAATTGCTTTACGACACTGCAATAGCAGAAACAGAGGCCTGGTTAGCAGCAGAGTTAGCAGCACTGGCAGCAGTAGAGGCCTAGGCAGACGCAGCGCTACAGGCACTGATAGCAGCAGTAAAGGCCTAGGCAGAGGCAGAGGCAGCAGTAGAGGCAGCAGTAGAGGCCTAGGCAGAGGCAGAGATAGAGGCAGTGGTAGCAGTAGAGGCCTAGGCAGAGGCAGTAGCAGAAGCAGAGGCAGAACCAGAGGCAGTGACAGCAGTAAAGGCCTAGGCAGACGCAGCACCACAGGCACTGATAGCAGCAGTAGAGGCCTAGGCAGAGGCAGAGGCAGAGGCAGTGACAGCAGTAGAGGCCTGGGCAGTCATTGCGCCTCTACAAAGACGCTGCCTTAAAACAATTTTGTAGAATGCAACTTCAGCGCAGGCACCAATTGCCGCAAGCGTCACATATCAATTCACACATTTTCATTTTTCACACAACTGGACCGACACATGGAGACATGATGTGTTTGTGTGTTTGCGTGTGTTTGTGTGTGTTTGTGTGCACTGTGCAACAGCATACAAATGACAATTGAAACACAATCGACAGTTGTGTGGCCAATTAGCTGAGATTTAAGAGATTTTACACAAACAACCCACCCAGTAGACAATTGAAGAAAGCCTCCATGAAATGCCGCGCGAGACTCCACAATACCCAAAGTGAGAATCAGAAGATGAATGAAGATTACAAGAATGAACTTAGATTACATCGACTTTTAAATCCCTAAGTCCATAAGAACTTTAAAAGGCTCAATTATTATAATGTAATTTTTATATTATTATTATATTATTTTAATATCCTTGACATTATATTAATATCCTTGACACAAATTATATTGCCATAATGGTAAATTTTGATTGCAGTATAGTTGATGTCGCTCCTGTAAGGAATCGCTCGAGTTAGGAGGCGTTGGAAGGGGTTTGCTAGCGCCTTATAATCGTAGCATAAGTCGCTAACGAACTCCTTCCAACTCTTCATACCTCGAGCGATGCTTCTTTCTCGTTCCATGGTGTTCAATGTTGGCTTTCTGCTAGGATTGTTCTCATCCATGTTTGTGTTGCACTGTCTCAGCACCTGCTGCCTTATGGTTTCCACTGAAATGCCATTTTTGCTATGTCGTCGACTTCTTTTCGCAAAAAGTGCCCTATCCAGTTTCTTCACTTGATCTCCGCGTTCACCAGTTCGCTGTTGGGGAGAGCTAGCAAATCCTATTTGGAGATGATAGCTGGCTAGTAGATGTAGCATATGAACCTTAGACATATGTTAACGAATATCTGGAGCTTATTACAGATAACGTTTGAAACCATCCTAGTTTCCAATCCACACAACAGCACTGGATTTACTTTTCAGCTCCAAATCCGTAGCCTAGTTTTCAGGCACAATTTGCGCTATCGGCAGGAAGGTGCTCTATGGAAGGCTGCTCTAGCTTTGTTTATTCAACCAGCAACGTCAGTTGTGACCTCAAAATCTTCTTTGCAAACTTTAGCTACCAAGATAGCATAACTCTTCAACGTCTTCTACACAGACAACGTTGCTACCACTGCACAGTGTAAGTGATGTTTCCACTGTGAAGTTGCACGGGCCTTATGGCCTAGGTTAGTCATGAAGAGAACAAAGGGCTCAACAAACCTGCAGGGAGTCATTACCGGGCATATTTAAAGGGTATTGTAGAGACTATGCATAGATAGGTAGGTAGTTAGGAGTGGCAGCCGAGTTTACCAAAAGCACACTTGAGCACACCTAATGGCCCGATACCACGTTGTGGCGCCGTTCAAGCACTGACTAAGAAATCTTTCACTTAAAGATGGTGGACTGGGAAGTCTCGCGGGCCTTATGGCCTAGGTTAGTCATGAAGAGATCGACGGTTCTCTTAAAGCTCAACAAACCTGCATGCTTCAACGTTGGCGTATTCCATCGAGTGGGCTATGCAGGAGTTGCTATAATGAATAAGCGATAGTATCGATTCATCACTTTTTATGTCAATGTCCAAGACTACAATTGTAACAACTTCAATGCTTGGGGTCGCGCTTCTTCACAAGCTTCACAGAGATAACGAAGGTGGCTTATCGTATCTCCTTACTTTCATATGCAAAACCAAATGGTTTAATAGGGATGGTACTTCCAATGTATAAGGAAATCGAGGGTAAGGACAAGTATGCCTACTCTTGGCATTTTTGAAGGCAGTCACATTGGACATAGATGTCTTCGAGTGGAAGTGGGGATAACGTATCCTCCCACGCCTTCGCAACCTACCCTAACCTTCCACTCTCATCAGCTTGGTATTTTTCATGTTGATGTTCAGACCGCCTGCCAAAGCGTTTTCTGTGAGGCGATACAGTTTATCCTTAGCTCCTTGCAAAGTGTGTGACATAAAACAGATGTCATTTGTATACTTAGTTTCTAGTTTCTAGTCAACTAGATTATATACTAGTTTCTAGTCATCTAGATCGCTTAGTTTCTGGTGCGGTCGCCATTCTGGAGCGTCGATGTTTTTGTTCTTCAGTATGGTGTGCAGTAATAAGGCCTTTGTTGAGCCTTGTGGAGAGAAACACTTGACAATATTTTGAAATATGTTCCCTAAATATGAGAAATCATTTCAAGATATGAAATTTTACATCTTGTCAGTATTTCTTAGGACAATGAGAGAGCAAATCATTATCTATGTATAGAAGCGAAGAGGAAGTTCTATTTAATACTCTTTGCTGGTCTTACAGAATTGTTGTGGAAGTCTTTAAATTCCATGATAGTTCAAATATATGTAGGAAAGATTCCATTTTGATATATCATCTCTTAAAAGTTTTCACATATTATGTTTTTTTTTTGTTGCCATAAAAAAGGCAGAATATATTTTGGTAGAGTTATAATTATTTATTTTTTGACACACATTATGTTCTAATACTGTTATATTCATATTGTAGTAATTGTGTATATTGGTAGATTTCTTATCTCCTAAAAATTATCATTTATTTTGCTTCTTTTTATTGCCATTTCCTACAGGGTATCATACCAACATACTAAGTCTTCGTTTATGCTGCCATATTTCCAGAAAATATACGTCAATACTTGCGCAGAGTCTCAGATGCAAATTGCAGTTAACGTTGTGTCAATTATTTTATTAGGCATGGCAATAAAATAACGCTTAGCAGATAAGGTCGATGTTACACCAGCAGCATTTGCTGAAATTTATAGCAAAATGTTGACCAATTATAGTGCAGAACAATATTTTTCTTTAAGTTCATTAATTTTTTTAAAATCTATTTAATTAGTTGCTAATTTAATATATCTATTTTAATAACTGATATACAGTTATATATTAAAAGACTTTGTCTTTTTGTATATCTTTAAACAATAAATTGAAATAAATTGAAAATAATGGATATTCTTTCGAAGAAGCGAAAGAATTTCATTCGTAGTACTCTCAATTCTCCATTCGGTAAATTGGGGACAACTTTAGGAGAGTTTAGATTAGGTTTAGTTTAGGTTTTCGTGGCAGTCAGTCTACAGACCAACTCATTCAGACCACTAGGGGTCCATTGCGATACCACCTCATAACACTGTATCTCTACTTTACTCGTCAAACCATTTTGAAGCCCTAATAAAGCGCAGGATTTGTGTGACCTTCGCGCCGGACACTTCCGTCAGAGAGCTGATAGCGTATTTGCCTAAGCAACCCACTCTGCTTCTGGCTAGAACCGGGCATCTACAGAATAGATGTTCCACAGTCTGCTCCACCTCTTCATCCCTACAGCTTCTGCAGTATTCATGAGAGAATACTCCCAACCTGAGACCATGTCTGCCGAACATCCAATGACCGGTTATACAAGCCACGACCTTACAGATATCTTCTCTCGCCAGGCCAAGGAAGTCTCTAGGTTTGTTCCTGTCAAGTTTCGGCCACATTAGCCTAGTCGTTAAGTGTCTTCGTCGGCCCAATACCTATTGGCCTCACGCACTACGCTATCAACATTAGTTTACAGGTGGCAATTAGTATTCCAACCTTCTATCTGTCCGTATACAGTGGTCTTAGGAGAGTTTATAAGTTGTACATTAAAAATATATATAGAACTCAATTGGTTGGCTTTGGACTCTTTCATTTTCCCATTTATTATGGCACTTCTATTATGGACCTTACTTATTGAGTTTATTTAAATAACTGAACCTTCCAAGTTCAGTAGTGAAAATGCATTTTCCCATCACCCTTTCCCTTTATTGGTATTTTTCCTAGTTTACAACATTCGTAAAGAGATTTGAGATGATGGAGAGTCAGATTTCTTCCTTTGTCCCTGTTATATATCTTGTGTCGGCCTCTGCAGTACGCATGCTGGACTCGCACTCAGGGAAAGGGTTTGAATACTGCCCCTCAGTAGTTAGTTCCCTCAAGCCTTTGCGTGCATAATTCCTTACGGTGTAAGGTGTAATAATGATATTAATAATAATAATAATGATAATATAGTAAAAAATAACTATAAGATCTTTGAAAATGTTTTCAATAATTCCCCTTCTGACTCTCATTACGGAGGCAAAACCATACTTGCACCTACACTGTGGAGTTGTCTGTCAACAGATTCGTATAGAAATACTGTCATAATAATATTATTATTATTATTCCTTACACCATAATTAATTAAGAGTGCAAGGTGTTGGGGGAATGAGTACTAGCTACAGAGGCCTTCGACTCGAAGAGAAAACGATTTTATAGAAAGAAGCATTTTGGAGACCAAGCCCGTGGCAGGATTTGAACCTGCGACCTTCATGGTATGAGTCTAGCTTGCTTACCACTAGACCACAGCTTCATAATAATAATAAAGTGAAACGTGATTGCATACTTTTAGGATCACATCTGGAGTTTGAGAATGACTGCATCACCCTGTGTATATAAGTCAAAACACGATCTATTCGAATAAAAGCTTACTCAAGAATACTCTGTCGATGGTGGAAAATGCTCTAGTATGTTCTCGAAAAGTTTATTCAAGAACCCCTTTCGAAGTGTGTATATAAGATTCTAGAATGATCCAGAAACTTCTTGAATAATGTAGAATTTTCTACTTCAAACCATTCGAAAGCTATAAAAGCCTCATACTATTAAAGTGAGACGCAGTTGAGCAGAGATCGTAACAGTCTGTACATCGTGCATTTCAGTATTATGAAGTAAGAAAGTGATGAAATGAATTATTAAATAAATTGCAAATTGTAACAAAGAAAACTTTAAGCGTGTAAATAGCAATAATTAAATAAAGTTAGTTATTTTAATTTAACCTGGGATTGTTTCATTACTACACAATCCAGTGGTACGAATTCGAGTATAGAGAGTTAGAGTAAATTGTCAGGAGGGCAATTTCGTAACAGAATAAATTGTCAAGAGGACAATTTCGTAACAATATATATATCTTGCTTCGACCTTGACCTGTTTTCACTCATCCACCACTTCTCTCACGTACTCGGAAATCTGTTCATTTTCAGCGCCTTTGATGTTCGACCGGCCTAAGTATTCACTCATGTTTAATTGTTGCTCGCTTTATGGTCCTTTTTGGTTGCGGGCCCTTTAGCAATTATTCGTTTTGCCGTGCGGCTTTGAGTGTTGCCCTGGCAGGCAGTGAGCCCAGCGCGGCCAGGCGCTCGAGTGTCTAATTGCTACGCTTTTGTGTCACAACACTGACATTTGACACTCACAACTGAGGGCAAGCGGCTGGCTCGTGGGGCCACACACGCCTCTACACCATTACATAATCAGTTATTAAATGTATGCATATAATGTAAATTTGTACAATTTGTGTGCAACACGTTGTTTAGCTTTGTAAAACATTTATTTTTATGCACGCCGCGGTCAGCGGGCTCATGCACGCGGTCATTTGTCAGAGACGTACTGATTGAATTTCATCACGGGGCAGTAAGCGAGACCAGCAGCAAATGTCGGCGTTTTCGGGTGCGGATACACCGCTTTGCTACAAATAACTACGTTAGCCGATTTACATATGGGATATTTCGGTGGCTAGCTATGGTGGTGCCATCAGCTCATTGCCTATTCCTACCTTGGTAGGTGTGGGCAGAAAATTTTGTGACATAAGCACTAAACGAAATCTGAAATTATAATGAAAAGAAAACTAAATCTGGGAAAATCCAGCAGCGTGTGGCACAACTCATTGGCACGCAGCATCTTCAAATATGCGTAGCAAGCAAGCGGTGCTGCTGCTGTGGCTGCTTAAGTGCGTCTCTTGAAGCTGTCAAAGACACACGCACATAATTTGATTTAGGAGGCTGCCTAAATTTAGATGTTAATCCTTTACACGAACTAAAAAATAGATAAAATTATGAGCGTCTAATTTTAGCACTTGAGCTGCTTCACAATGATTTACAATAATTAACATTTAATTTATGTGCATAAATGTAGCCACAGCAGGGATTAGAGTACGCTCAAGTCACCCTACATACCGCTACGGGTATTTATAGTCATCTGCTTTGAATTCATAGAGGTCTGTGGTAGTACTAAGATTGAAGAACTCTGGTGCGTTGTGGGGTGCATTTTTCTCTGGTCCCTGTTTTTTTTTCTACTGCCTGCATTTTGTTGTACTCCCTGCATTTTGTTGTACTCCCTGCATTTTGATGTACTCCCTGTTTTTGTCTCTACTCCCTGCCTTTTTCTCTGCTGCCTGCATTTTTTCTGCTGCCTGTATTTTGCCCTGCTCCCTGAATTTTTCTCTACTCCCTGCTTTTTGCTGTACTCCTTTCATTTTGCCTTCCACCCTGCATTTTGCCCTGCTCCCTGCATTTTCCTCTACTCCCTGCTTTTTGCTGTACTCCTTTCATTTTGCCTTCCACCCTGCATTTTGCCCTGCTCCCTGCATTTTCCTCTACTTCCTGCTTTTTGCTGTACTCCCTTCATTTTGCCTTGCACCCTGCATTTTGCCCTGCTCCCTGAATTTTTCTCTGCTCCCTCCCTTTTTCTCTACTGCCTGCATTTTCCTGTACTCCCTGCACTTTTCTCTACTCCCTGCTTTTTGCTGTAATCCCTTCATTTTTCTTTATTCCCTGCATTTTTCTCGACTCCCTGTTTTTTTCTCTGCTCCCTGCCTTTTTCTATACTTCCTGCATTTTGCTCTACTCCGTGCATTTTTCTCTGCACCCTGCACTTTTCTCAAAGCCCGCCCTGTCATTATGTGGTACAAGTGTGCGACATGGGAAACAATAAAAAACAGCTCTCGGTTCCTTCACTTCGATTGCAGTAAATAAAAAAATATTTTGAACTTAATAAATACTCGTAAAACAGGCACATGGCTTGTACGCCACACACGCACACACACAAATTGAGCACTGGACTTGTAAAGAAGCGCACACAAGCCACAGACACGAGTTGCCGCGGGGCACAGTAATCTGTCGCTATAGAAGAGTGGATTGAAATACTCGCGGAGGAGTTATGTAATTTTCTGGAAATTCATTATTGCAATAGTGAACTTCAGTTAGCTGAATCCTTAGAGGATATGAATTTCTACCTATGGATAGTGGTCTATATAAACAATTCAATTTGGTTCACCGATTCGAAATTAGATATGAAATTTTATTACCGTCTACTTTACTCACAATTACCTCTGACGATATTTATCTACATAGAAAAGTACTATTATTATTATTATTATACCTCGCAGCATAATTAGTTATGTCTACAAGGGATTCTGGGAATGAGTTCTAAGGCCTTCGGCTCCAAGAGAAAAGATGTAGAAAGACGGATTTATCAGACCATGCCCGGGGCGGTATTCGAACCCATGATCCACGGTGTGAAAAGTAAATTGTTTTATTAGAAATATTACATGTTACAATTTCATAAAAATATTCCCCTCTTTCAAACATCAAAAATTCATTGAAGCAGTAGTTAAGCAACATTAATTCGCTGTAAAACCTTCAGAAGGTATACTTTTCCACTTTTCAATCAGTCATAAGACTGCTGCCTAATTCACAACCGAACCTACACTGGGAAGGGGTAGGGGGACTTCGCCGAGCCAGAAGACTGATAAGGCCATTCACTTATAATGAAGAATTGCTCAATATGTGCAAAGCAGACATAGGGAAAATAGATTTCATTACTTCCTGAAATATCACCTGACTAAAATCCACATTCTTGATAATACGGATTTCCGGCTCTGTCTAGAAGAAGAGAAAACCACAGCACACACACTGTGCAACATTGCATTGGGAAGAACCAGAATGAACATATTCCACCGCGACCAGCTGGCTCTGGAAGAAATAAAGAATGCTCCTGTTGTGGACATCCCCAAATTCATCCATAAAGCGGAAAAGATAATGAAAGAACACGACTTTCAACTACTTCCTTTCTTTAGAGAAGGAACATATAGGTAGAAAAGAACCTGATGACTTTAATTGTGACGCTTTGACATCACCAAACGGACGAAATGCTATGGCATTACGGAAGAAACGCCGGTACTAAACCTATAAGGCATAGTAGATCGGACAGTTGTGATCACATGGATCATTAATGACAAATGTAGTATGACACAAAAGATCTTTTAGGTCGCAGTGTCGGCCATGGGGCAAACTACTAAAACTAAATTATTATTATTATTATTTGTCAATATCGCCCTCGATTATATCCGACATCATTTTATTTGTATGCAATAAGTTTTATACATTATCTTAGGAAGTGTACGTCTCTCTTACATATCTTCAGGTGAATATGCTGCAAACAGGGGATTATCAGTTGAAATCCCTCCCAGAATAAATTCACCCCATCGTTCTCTACCTTAAATCCCTTAGTTAATAAACTCCAGTTCATCTTGATTACTATAATTTGCCAATATCCGATACTCAAGATTAATTTGATGTGACGTAATAATATTTCTGGATTTGGGGTACATAATATATCTGATAGTCCATTTATGCTAGTCTTCGTCTGCTTTACTAGTTTTACTTTGTTCGTGGAACGTGTATTTCCTTTAATTTAGCCCCCTATTTGTTTAGTTATTGTGATATAAAACCGTGCATTTCCTTAGACTAGACGAAGTACTGTGTGGCTGCCTGTCAACATGACAATTGACACCCACCGCAAGTCTGTAATACAAATCGAGGCAAAGTCTTTTATTGTGGCCGTATGTAAGTCAGCAGCGTATTGTGTGGAGCAGATACAATTCATCGAGCAGGCTGGCAGGCTGGCAGGCAGGCGGACTGGCAGCCAGCTTCCACTGAGTGCGCAGCTCAGCAATTCGTTTGACGTGCAGTTTTATTAATTGCCGAATCAGATAAACTGAATTTGTGTTTGTATGCCAGCGTATCTTTATGTTTGTTACATGGAAGTAATTCGACAACGAAATAATGGGGCGGCCTAGGGCAGAGCATAGACGAGTTCTGTTACGTATGCACGCCTAGGATGATTGAGAATGGCATTTTCATTTGTGATTTATTTGGTACGACACTTGAATGATTCCCAGAAATTCAAACAATAATCAATTAAAATTGATTTAGATTGGAGGCGACCTCAACAGCAGCATCTGCGGTCTCTGAGTAACTGCGTGTTTAAATGTCAATTAGTGCGGAAACTGCACAGACAACTTAACAAGAAAGAAAATGAAGATGGAATGGATTGATAATGTGTTTGCAATGCTGGGATATTGTTCTACCCATCAGCAGTGTAGAGCCTGCGGCAATAGAAGTGGTTAATCTAGTGATTTGAGGCTATTTGCTGTAGAATGAAGCAAAGGAGCATAATTAAACGAAAAGGAAGATAGAATGTGATTTTCAGAGAAAGATTTTCATTTATTATTTATATATAGTATTTTTCAAGAAAATTACTCTCCAATTTTACAAATAAAGACTGGATTTTGAGTTACTTGACACAATTCAGTGATATGAACAAGAATTAATTTTCGTGAAAACATGTGTATTTCATAATAAGATGCTTGATTAGTGATTATATAGCCTTCTTGTGATATATTTATATTTATACACAGTTTCCATCAAATTTTCACAGTTCGTGGCTAAAGGAAATTCATACCAAGAGAAAATTAGTTGCTGGATAGGGTGTAACATAAACATAATTGAACAATAGGCTGATATATGTACGTATATATACGAGTATATACGCATGTACATAATTTATCAACCTATAATCGTAATAACAATACAAGTATGTATTTATTCACTCTTAAAGCTCTTCATGAGCCACTCATAATCCTTCTTTTGAAAATATCATGCATCAAATTCGAATAGAATAAATAATAATAAAATTAAGTGATAAGCGTAAATAAGAGGGGAGCGCTCTTCAATTCCTTAATAAACACAAAGAATCTTGTGCTTTGTCAATTGAAGTGCCAAACTCTACTCTCAACACATACAATAGCTACGCAAGTAGGTATCCATGCAACTGGCAGCTCAAGGAGCTCAAATGAAAAGGATTTCCAAATATATGCACGTATCTGTTGACAATTTGAAAAGGTCCTTATTCCCATAATAAACTTTCGCACATGCAACATAAACCAGCTCAAGGGGATGTTAGAGTACACAGAATTTGCTTTTAACAGCTTTGAATATTTGTGTGCGATAATAATCCTAATAAAATCACTGGGAAACAGAAATACATAATTCCTTTTTTATATGTATCCTTTTCTTTGCAGAGCTTTACAAGTTTTCCATCAGCACCGGTCCACAGAGAAACCAATAACAACAACACTAACACCACAGCACCATCAGCATCACCATGGACATTCGCAAGCATTTGGCCTTATTGGCGCTGGCATTCTTCACACTCTTGGCCCTGCACAGCAGCCCGACAGAGGCGTGCTCCTGCATGCCCAGCCATCCACAGGACCACTTCTGCCGAGCCGATTATGGTAAGAAGCAAAAAGGTTTGGACTAGGGTCGAAGCAAATTTCCAATGCAATTAAATGGAATGACGCAAAAATAAACTATTACACCGAAGCATACATAAATAGTGCAGTGAGTAAATAGCCAGAAAAAACAATCACTTGGCGTTGGAGAAGGAACTGCCAAAAGGAGCAGTGACAGGCGGCTTCCTTGTCTGCTTGGAGTAGCGACTCTCAAGAAGACGAGCAGAATCACCTAATAATGTCAGCTTTTAAGTGGAATGGCAATAGAACTGCTTGTCGCCGGACATCCTGCCATCCAGACGATGCTTGGCGGCCCTTGGGGGCACTTGGTGGGTGTATTATGTGTGTTTTTGCGACGCTTGCACTGACGGTCTCTTAACTCAATTGTGTGGGATTGCATTTAAGTGTAACGGAAATTGCTGTAACCGAAGTTTTTATTCTCTTATGACAGACCCCGACATTGTCCTTTGTACTCACACAGACATTTCTCTAATTTTATTTACAGTTATTATTGTACGCGTGCTGCGTAAATCGCATCGTTTGGTGGCTAACAAAGTGGCTTACAAAGTGGAGATTAAAAAGTCGTATAAGGTGCGTAACGAGGACTCAATTTGTGAGAGTCGATGCTAAGTGCCTTTCTATGCTATTTTTTGCAGATGAATCCCGAGGCTCATAAAATGCTCAAGCATGGACGCATACTCACCGCCAATTCGGACGGCATGTGCGGCGTTAATTTGGAAATTGGCAAATTGTATGTGATTGCGGGAACTGCCCCAAATCTGAACACCTGCCACTACGTTAAGGAGTATCTGCACATGTCGGTCATAGAGCGTCGTGGTTTTGCCGGCGTCTATCGCAAGGGTTGCAAGTGTACTGTAAGTGGGAGAGTGTGATAAGAGTGGAGGTGTTTCTAAAATTTTGTTCATTGCTTATTGTCCCACAGGTTAAGCCCTGCTTCGGCAATCAGTGCCTGCAGAATCGCGAGACCAGCACCGCCTGCAAGTGGTCGCCTTTCGCCAAGTGTGAGACGGAATTCAGCGCCTGCATGCCGTCGACATATCGCACGCCCGAAGGCATTATCGCCAAGTGCCACTGGCGAAGAACACCGGCGTACAAGGCTTGCATGGCAGATCCATAGAGCGGTGCGGAGATGAGCGCCTTGCTTGACTCGCTCTCTCTCTCTCTCTTTGCAGCACGAAGCATAGCAAAATAGTTTATGAATTCTCACATGCCACACACAATTTTGTTTTTATTATTTTGTTATATTTTTTTCTTTAATTTTAATTATTTTAATTTTATTAATTATTTCTGACGCATTTTCTAGATTATTTTGAGTTTTGCTTTTTGTTTAATTAGAGCTTTAATATATTAAATGTTATTTGTATTTTGTATTTATTAAAACGTAGTCTTAAACACAAGTGAGTCTCTTATTGAATCGTTTATTTGCACTTACCAGTTCACGTGGATTCGGGAAGAAAGTCTGCTCGATCAATGGGAATGCCTCCTTGCCCAGACGTCGTTGCAATTGCAGCAAATGAGAGAAGACCCAGGGCTTATCCTTTTAAAATATATATTTATTTATATATTGTATTCGAATTTAGTTCGTTTTTGTAGTGAATTAAAGTCTGTATTTCTCTCACCTGGAATTGATAAATCGAATGCAGTGAATTGATACTTGGCACTCCGCCGTATTTCAAACCGAGTAGGGTCGACCGGAAGTCGCTGGAGCCATCGCGCGGCGGCTGACGTATCAAAACAAAATCAGGGCGGAATGAACGAGAAACCTGTGGAAAAATTATTTCAGATTTTAGTAAAATAGCTTTCTTTTTATTGGTAATTGAAACATAAGTAAATTATATTAAAATATATATAATAATGGTGTAGATGCTGAGGTGATTTGTTTATAAAACCTTGAATGGAATTGATGAACATTTAATGGTAGTGATTTCTTTGAATTTATAATTAGCTATTATTGTTAATAATAACTTGATTAATACTAAAACTTTTGACTAATAGTATTGACTTGATTAATACAAATATTTTTGACCCTGCCCACCCTACTGCTGTGAAATTTGAGTTTCATCCATCACTCCAATTTCGATTCACTACAATTAAAAAGAGGGGTTCTTTGCACACGCTACTTTGCCTACAACTTGGCACAAGGACCTTGTTAAGATGTAAAAAGCAGTGATTTTCTGAGTTTGCCAAAACAAACAATCCAATTGTTTTTTTTTAGCATAAAATGGACTAAAAACGAAAACCAAGCATAGTGATAAGTAAATAGTACATCGAGGCTGGTCCTTATTATATATTATTTTTACTAACTAAACACAAAAACCACATATGGAGGTGGTAAATAATATATCGAGGCTGGTCTATAGATTATATTGCTATTTATGCTGACCGCCAAGTAATCAACCAAAGGGGTTACACAATTTCGCATCTCAATTATAGTCGCATTTCGATCAATCACCTGCCGCCGTTGGTACTACTGCTTGGCTCACCTCACTTAAGCCAAAAATTATACACATAAATAGGTATGAAACCACTGTGAAGTGACGGTTTTATATTATATTTAGTGGCAAATCCTCTGAATTCAAAATTCATTTATGGTACCCTGAAGTTGCTACCAAATACAACTCAAAACTTTCACTACAGAAACGATTTGATACCTCTTCTCTGTATGCCTACTTTTTGCTTCAACGGTTAATTTTTACCCAAACAACTCACTCACCAAGTAATTCAATTTATTGGTTGCAATTATACAACATTTATGGTTGCCATCATACAAAGCAAATATGAGACCGGTTCAGATCGAACATACACCAACAAATCTATCATTGAAGCTATCAACTCGAACATAAGTGAGCTGCCAACAAGTTCGAGAAGAGTTGGATTACATATGTTCGTAGTGAATAGACCTACAAATTAGGCACCTTCTAAAGCTGTATCACCAAAATTTTACATATGACTGAAGCGATTTTCTAAGTGCGTTGAGGGAGCAGAGTCTCTTAAAGGAGAAAAGGCAACAGAAACAGAATCCAGTACATTTGCGACAAAAACAAAATCAACAAACGAATTTGTAATATATCAGATATCGAATTTAACGACAGAAACGTCAGCAGAAACATAGTCGAGTACATTTGGAGCAGAATCAAAATTAACAAAACTATTTGGAATAGATTAGCTACTGAGTTTAACGACAGAAACGGCAACAGAAACATAATCTAGTACATTTGCAACAGAAACAGAATCCAGTACATTTGCAACCGCAGCAGAATCCAGTACATTTGCAACAGAAACAAAATGAACAAACGAATTTGTAATATATTAATATATGTTGGACACTAATAAAAATTGAATGAAAAATAGTTGTCAACATGTTACAATAATTTTGTTGCTACTTTATTGTGTTTTTGTTTTTTATTTTATTTTTTGGGTTAGGAAATTCAATGGTATCTTATTTTGTAGTTTGTTCCCGAAGCTTAACTGTAGTTTGTTCCCGAAGCTTAACAAAACGCTGTATGCATACCTTTTCATTATACTCTTCCAATTCCTTTTCCAAATCCGCGCAGTAATTTATTCACCTTTGTTACGTCCCCATGGTCATCATACCTGGCACAGACACCCTGGCTAGCTCACTCCTTTTTTGTTCTTTGGTGGGTTCCCAACCCGCTGTGCCAGATCGTGGGGCAAACATGATGACCATGGGGACGTAACAGAATGGCGCCCAATATAAAAAAATTAGAAAGAAAATTTTTGTTTTAGGATAAGTAGTGCATGAAAGAAAAAAATAGCTGTCGTCAAGGGTTTACCGTTGTCTGGTTCATGGCGGCTTGGGGCAAGAGTGATTGAGCTCTAATAGCGCGATGAGTAAGGGCAGGGGTAATTTGTGCTGTCGACAGGTATAGGTGGTAGTGCTTCGAAATGATCGTTGATAAAGATGGCTTGGGTAATTAAAGACATATCCAATAGCATCGGCACCAGTGATCATGGAAAGGCACAGGCTTGGTATGAATGCGGACGGGAGAAGAAAGTGTGATCGTTATTCTAGGCACGGTAATGGGTTCAAGTGACTTGGTGATGGCGTTGCACCCACTCAATTGCACTTGCCGATTATGAGGTGTAGGAAGGGGAAGCAGTCCACATGCAGGATTCCCTCTCAAGAGGCAAACTGTTGGTGGCTTGTGACATGAAATTCATTCATAATAGCATCAAGAGGGGGCCTAGCGAGAGAGAAACTGAAAGAAAGTGTTTGTAGAGAATGAATGTTTGTGAAATTTAGGATAAAACCACTCACCTACCACAATTCCAACGAGTTATTGTAAAGTACTGATTGGTCACCGATCTCAACAAATCCTAACCCTCCTCTTAAGATTAATTGAAAAGGAAAAATAATAATTATACTGGTATTTAGTTTTTGTTTATGTTTAATAATTGTTTCTTTTTATTGTTGTTATCGTTATAATTATTAAGTCGTAAGTTTATTTTAGGTAAATAGGTAGTGGAAAAAGGAATGCACTTGAGAAGTGGAAAGAGAAACGAAAGGGAAGAAAACACAAAAAGTAGAGAGATGCCACTAGAACACTCACCCCCAAGAGGGGAGGAAGAAGTAGAGGGAGGGCAACGAAGTAGAACTGGGGCAGTACCCAAGAGATCTGTGGAGGTAGAGGCGAAAGTGCAGAATGAGTTTCCAAGTGAATATAGGTCGGCTATAAATCTGATGCTCCTGGAGAGCCACAACACCTATAGAATGGCGTTGGACGTCGAGTCCAATAGAATAATGGAAACGGTTAGAGCCAATCACCTTGAGCTGATGAGAATGATAAATGAGATTGTTAGACCCCAGCAAACGATGCAAGAACAAATAGGTGGGCCTCATACGAGAAGCCAAGCTTTGTCAGCGAATGACAGCCAGCCTGTAGAGAGAAGGGGTAGAGAGCCAAGAACAAGGGGGGGCATATCAGACCCAGCATCTGCAGGAAACATGTTTCCAGGACGGGAGGATAGTAGAAGGGATTCGAATGGTCAAAGGGAGGTGACACAGAGAGAAGTGAAGATAGATAAATGGGGCATAGTATTTGACGGTAAGACCGAGGGGCTGTCAGTAGAAGAATTTATTTTCCGCCTGGAACATTTGCAAGCCCAGTATGGGGTGCCTTGGTCAGCGGTTTTAAGAGATTTTTACCAACTGCTAAGAGGATCTGCATTGGAATGGTACTGGTTGTGTGTGAGGACCATCGACGTAAGCGGTTGGCCGCGTTAAGAAATGCGCTAATACGACAATTTCGGTCCCATCAAAGTGAGTTTGAACTGTTGCGAGAGTTGACGGAGCGGAAACAGCAGCCAGGAGAAAGCCTGGAGTCCTTTTTCTTTGATGTGCTTAAGATGAGAGCACGGATGGAGCACCCTATTTCGGAGTTTGACGTCATTAAATTGCTAAAAAGGAACATCCGGGATGCCGTTGGGAGAATTGTTTACCCTATAGCCTGCTATAGCGTAGAGCAGCTGAAGTACGAGTGTCACGAGGCAGAACGATTCTTCCTGAAGAGAGAGATCAGAGTTGTGCAACCACTCGTCAGATATGGGGCGGGCCGAAGCGTGAACGAGTTGAACACAGCGGATGATGAAGAAGTCGGGCAGGTTAGTCGAGAGGTCCTACCGCGGCAAGGTGCTGGTACGAGTCATAAGGAAGAAGGACTGCCAAATAGGTCTCAGACGGGGTGCTGGAACTGCAAGCAGGCGGGCCATACCTTTAGAGAGTGTACCTCCAAGCAACGGAGGCTATTTTGCTACCGATGTGGGGCGGATAATGTGGTGACTCCAGAATGTCCGAAATGTAAGCTGGGAAACGGGGGAAGGAGCATGAGGCCAGCGGGAAGGTTGTGCTCCCGGCAGGTTCCCGCGGAGCAGTAGATAGTGATAAGTTAGATAGTAATAAGGGTGTAGGGGGAAGTGAAGGATTAGTAGTAGATTTGGAGATAGCAGATAAGGTGCGGGAACAGTGTGAAGCACAGGTGAAGGGTTTAAGAGAAGGCCAATTAAGAGGGATCTCTCGGAAAGTGGAAAAAGCTAGGTTAAGGTATAAGTTAAGAGTTCTTAAAAAACGGCATGTAGTTGAGGCTGTGGGGCGCAGTATTCAGGAGGAGAGAAGACCGTTCGCCGAGATTGAAATTCAAGGTAGAAAGTTGCGTGGGTTACTGGATACAGGGGCGTCGGTTAGTATCCTAGGGAAAAATTGTAGGGAATTAATTAGTGAATTGGGATTGAAAGTGCAAAAGTATTTCACGCTGGTAAGCACAGCTGGAGGGCATAAGCAGCAAGTGCGTGGGCGAATCATAGTACCAGTGCGGTTCAAAGGAGAAGTAAAAAGTGTATTATTTTACCTATGTCCCACATTGCAGCAAGAGGTATATTTAGGAGTGGATTTCTGGCAAGATTTTGGGTTAGCTCCGGAAATTGTTGGGGTAAGTGAAGTGGGCACAGAGTCGAGAGAAAAGGACTCTAGTGATGAGGTTAATGTCGCAGGGCGCCATGATTTAACTGAGACTCAGCAGGAGCAACTGGAGAAAACGAAGCAGGAATTCAGGGCGTACGAAGAGTGTGGGCTAGGCAGAACTTCTTTGGAGAAACACAGTATACGGTTGGTGCAAGGTGCTGAGGCAATAAAAGATCGGTATTATCCCGTATCGCCAGCAGTGCAAGAGTTGTTGTATGCTGAGGTGGATCAGATGCTAGCGCTGGGTGTTATTGAACAAAGTGAGAGTCCCTGGAGCAGCCGAGTTACTTTAGTGAGGAAGCCGGGGAAGAATCGCTTGTGTTTAGATGCACGTAAATTGAATGAGCGCACGGTGAAGGACGCGTACCCTATACAGAATATTGAAGGTATATTGAGCCGTATAGACGAGGCCGTGTTCATCAGTAGCATAGATCTCAAATTCGCATTCTGGCAGATTGAGTTGGAGGAGGGTAGTAAAGCTTTTACAGCCTTTACTATACCCGGAAGACCTCTGTACCAGTACAGGGTAATGCCATTTGGGCTATGTAATGCGGCACAGAGGCTATGCAGGCTGATGGACAAGGTTATTCCGCAGCGGCTCAGAGAAAATGTATTTGTCTATCTGGACGATTTGTTGATTATATCACCGGATTTCGAAACACATATGTATTTGCTGGGGGAAGTGGCGAAATGTCTCTCCAGCGCGAACCTTACAGTGGGGCTGAAGAAGTCAAAGTTTTGCTGTAAGGAGTTGAAATATCTGGGGTTTGTGATAGGTCATGGAGTGTTGAAGACGGATCCGGAGAAGGTGTCGGCAATAAGAAGGATTCCGGTGCCGAAGACACCCAGACAGGTACGTAGCTTTTTGGGGACGGCCGGTTGGTATAGGCGATTCGTGGCCAATTTTGCTGATATGTCCGCGCCTTTGACGGACACTCTTAGGAAAGGCGTGAGATTTGTCATGACTCCGGAAGCAAGTGTCGCGTTTGTAAGGTTAAAGCAGGCTCTCACCACGGCTCCGGTACTAGCGCACCCAGATTTTAAGAAGAGGTTTTACATTCAATGCGATGCCTCAAATTATGGAGTCGGGGCGGTGCTGTTTCAGAAAGATGAAGCTGAGAACGAACGGCCAATAGCCTATTATTCATGTAAAATGAACCGTTGTCAACTTAATTATAGTGTAACGGAGAAAGAGTGTTTAGCAGCTATTCTAGCGGTGAGACGATTCAGAGCCTATGTGGAGCTGATGCCTTTTACCGTGATCACGGATCACGCTAGCTTGAAGTGGCTCATGTCATTAAAAGACTTGAGTGGGAGGTTAGCCAGGTGGTCTCTTCAGCTTCAGGCATATGACTTTCAAATTGAGCACCGAAAGGGGAGTGAAAATGTAGTAGCTGATACGCTATCCCGATTGATGGAGGAAGTGACTCTCAATATTCCTGATATGGACACCACTGAATACGATTCGCCAGAGTATGTTCAGCGAAAGCAGACTATTGAAGAGAATGTAGGAAGGTTCCCGGATCTGCAAGTACATGAAGGGAAGATATATAAACGTACTATTGCTAATGAGGAAGAGGGCAGGGGTCCCAGTTGGAAGCTATGGGTGCCCGAAGCATTAACTTCAACAGTTGTAGCACAAGCCCATGAGCCTGAGTTGTCAGCTCACGGGGGAGTCGCTAAAACATTGCACCGGGTAAGACAATTTTATTATTGGCCTGGTATGGCGGTGCAGGTGCGGAATTACGTGAGGGATTGTAGGGTCTGCAAGGAGACGAAGCATAGCAATCAGGTTTCTAGACCTTTTATGGGAAAGGAAGTCAGCACCGAACGGCCATTCCAACGGCTTTATATAGATTTTTTAGGAAAATATCCACGCTCCAGGGCGGGTCATGCATACGTGTTTGTGGTAATGGACCATTTTACGAAATTCGTGTTCTTAAAAGCTATGGGTAAGGCCACGGCGATGAATGTAGTAAGGTTTTTAATTGAAGAAATTTTTCATAAATTCGGTGTACCCGAAACGATACATTCAGATAATGGAAAGCAGTTTGAGAGTCAGGAATTTACTAAAGTGATGGAGTCCTATGCTATTAAGCATTTGAAGACGGGGTTTTATGCCCCACAATCTAATGCAGCAGAACGTGTGAATCAGTCAGTTCTGGCAGCGATAAGGGCTTACCTGAAGGAGGACCACCGCGATTGGGATTTATTCCTGAGTGAGATCGAGTGTGCGTTGCGCAGTGCGGTACATCAAGCGATAGGGGTTACGCCGTACTTTGCATTGTTCGGTCAGCAGATGTTTACCAGTGGCGCGGACTATGCATTGGCGCGACAGCTCAATGCGCTGGAGGATCGTGATTTGCACATATTACCACCTGAGGACAGACTGGAGTTAGTCCGCGAGAGTATCAGGTCTCATATGCATAAAGCATATGAGAAAGGCGCCAGGTATTATAATCAACGGGCGAGGCTGATTAAATTTGTAATAGGGCAGGAAGTGTACAAACGGAACTTCGTACTTAGCGACTTTAGGAAGAACATAAATGCAAAATTCTGTAAGAAATTTGTAAAATGTCGGGTGAGCAAAGTTTTGGGAGGTAATTTGTATGGGATAGAAGACTTGCGGGGTAAGGCGTTGGGGGTATTCCATGCGAAAGATTTGAAACAGTAAGAGCACCAGACTCGTAGTCTCGGGGTTGTGGGTGTAGCTCACGTTGGTCGCCAGTAAAGAGGTAAGCGATTGAAGGGCAAATGTTGGGAGCTGTAAACTTCCGGTGAAATTCTGGATTTGAAAGAGTGAAAGAGATTAGGAAAGTTTTAGGAGTCTAATGTTTTTAGGTTAAGATACTTGGCCTAGCTATGGCCTAGACAAAGGTCCGGGCGAGGAATTCGGCTGGCTCTGTCAAATGCTGGTTAGCTCCAGGGCAGTAATTGTAAATATGGGCGTTTCATGGTGCAGCTGTCCGTTTTTCATGCGGATTAGTGTGGGATTTTGTTTGCTCTAATCCACGTGTGTTGTTACGATCAGCTGGCTGCTACCTTATTTGGTGCATCAGATGACTGTTCGGCTTAGTGTCTGCATACTCCGGTTGGTAATCTTTATGTAAATATATATATATGTATGTATATATATATGTATGTATGTATATGGGAGAGATTTTATATCATCACTTTTTGTTTATTTTTTTTTGGTATGAGAGGATTAGACAGCTTTTGCGTTGAAAGCTCAGGTTGAGTGGAGGGGAACTTTTAATACGCGAGAGCTGGTCTAATATGGGTGCATGTGTGGGTGGATCGAGTGTTAGTGTGGGGTAAATACGTGAGTGCGAGTTGGTAAGGAAAAGGAGAAGAAAAAGAAAAGTGATGATGAAAGGTTAGTAGCTGTCCTTGAATTGGTTGGTTGACCCACAAAGCACAGCTGTTGCCAGGGGGTATGCTTAGTGGGTGGGACAGAGACGGACGGACAGGTTGTGGATAGGATAGTGAAAAGTAGGCTGTCAGAGGGAGAGAGCTGGGAGTTGAAGTACCGGAGGAAACTGATTTTGGAAGTCAGTAAGTAATGCGGAAAATTTTTAGAAAAGAGTTAGATTCTGCATGGCAAGAAGTAAAGTAAAATTCACGGTCGTTGTCGTTCGAGTCGTCTATCTTCATCTAAATCAAGTGCAATTTTTTTTTTGTGAGAATTTCTGTGCGAGTGTCGTGTTGAAAACGCTGGAATACGATATTTTAATAAATTAAATATATAGAATTATTAAATTAAAAAGAAATGGTATTGAAGTTGTTTAATGCTGCATAAAAAAAGGTAGTTTCGATTTCCTTTCATTGTCGACGAATTAGAAAAGGAAGTGAATGGATACGGATCGAACGCCGAAGACCAGACTCCTCCTACCCAGAGCGGCAAAAATAAAGATAAGTCCAGCGTATTAAGATGAGCATAAGTTCCTAAATATAAGTATTTATTTACGTCTTTATTTAAGTTTTCTTTTTGTTGGATGTAAAGCATAAAGTTTTTATTTGTTCTGTTAATGAGTAGAATCTATGAATTAATTTAAGGCGTTAGGAAAGTGTGATACGGTCTCAACAGAGCGTAGCGGTGGCGCGCTCGGTAAGAATAGCCTACATTGGTCGAGGGAGCTCCTAAGAGTAGATAGAGGTAGAGCGAAAGCGGGGTTTGAGTTAGGCCTTGTTGCCTGAATTAGGCAGCCTATACGCAGCTTAGTGGAGGCCGTAGTAATTGTCTGTGTATGTGTGTGTTTGTATAAAAAATAAATAAATTATGGTAGGCTAAGGAGGAGACAGGAGGGGGAGGATGAGGAGAGGCTGATCGGGACGGAGGAATCCGGTGGAGAGGTGAGTGGTATCAAAAATAAATAATAAACGTAGAATAGGTTTAGAGTAGAACTTCATGTTTGCCCCACGATCTGGCACAGCGGGTTGGGAACCCACCAAAGAACAAAAAAGGAGTGAGCTAGCCAGGGTGTCTGTGCCAGGTATGATGACCATGGGGACGTAACACCTTTTCAATAAATATAGTAACAACATTCTCGATCGTTTGCGTCTCAAATGAAATGCAATTTAACATAATTTCTTGTAAATTCTGCTTTTAAATCTAAGTCTGTTTTTCTATTTTATGTGGCTGCACGAGCAATGAAAATAGAAACAGAATTTCCTCCACAAATAATAAATTTCTGTTCCGCTTCTGTTTCTGTTGCCGCTTCTGTTTTATGTCACTCTGCATCTTTATTGAATAGTTGCACTACTATGTGGCATCAACACTTTGTAGCTAAAATCCCTCAGCGATATTTTAAATTCTAGGAGCATTCGATGCTTCGTTCATTTGTTTGTAGACCCTTACCTACACTGTAACAACCACAAATGAAATTGACTTTACATGCTCGTATTTGCTCCTGAGAAAATGGTTCCCTATTTGCCCTGTGAACTTTTCGTTCAAGATATCTCAGTCACTCTCATGTTCTCTCATATGCAGTTTTTAATGGAGAAATTAAAGGTCACCATCACTAGTGTGTATCGTACAGAAAATTATATAAAAAGGGTGCATACGTACAGAAAATTATATAAAAAGGGCGGTTGGGATGGTGACATTTTTCGTATCTAGCTTGCAACCTAATTTAAAAGGATTGAAGGGAGCTGGGTATTCCCTTCCCATGCAATTCTATACCTTTACACCCAGGTTGTAACATACTACCAAACAAATTAAGCAGGATAAACGTTTTATTTCCAAGCAAATTGGGTATTACAATTTGTCCGTAACCACCTCGCAAGCTACCACCTACAACAATAAGCTAAGTAAGTATTTCCTTCTCCTTGTTATGCAGTTTTTTCTTCCTTGCTTTAGGTTTGGATTTTTCAACTCAAAATGTGATCAGCTCTCATACGCTGAGGGTAAAGCATATTCTTTATCTGTCTATACTAGGGTTGCAAGTTTTTGCTGAGGAAGCTTCATACAACTTCCTGCTGAGGAGGCTTCAAATCAAAGAAAGCTTCAAACACAACTTTGGGTCGTCGAACTTACTTACAACGTACTTCATTTTCAACTGACAATTCTCTTGCTGTATATAAAAATATGCCGAAATATAAAATTATTTTGGATGAATATTTCTTTTATTATTTAAAATATTTCTCTTCAGTCTGATATGAAGAACATGTCAGCTCGCCCTTCTAAATGCAGGAATTGTATGCATTGGCGGTATTATATAATATTTCTAGACTTGAAGGTGAGTTATTATGACCTTCTTGTAGCAAATGACAATATTCAGGGCTAGGACATCGGACAGAAAAATGCAACGTTTCCCTCTTCTTTTAGTTTATTTCATGTAACTATTTCTCAACCATCAGAGATATTTATGTCTCAATGAACCGTGAATACTTATTCATATATTCGAAATATTCTTCAAAAAATAAACCACACATAAAAAATAATTAAAGGTATAATGCAAAAATTCAAAGAATCAAAACTTTCTTCGTTCTTCAAAGAGCTGCTTTCACCCAAATCACCGCTACCGCACTCACTGTAACCGCATTTCCTCTAAGCAAGTCACTTTTCCTTTTTCTATGAATACTTTTTTTCCTTTTGTTCCACTTCAGATATCCAACTGTGCGTTGAGTTTACAAGTGAACCATTAAAAGTGGAGAATGAAGGAGCCTTCGAGGGAATCAAGGCACTTCCATTTACCGTTGATATGGTAATGAAGGCTAATTTAATAATGTTTTGCGTTAAGTTAGCAGCCATTATGCTGGAAACTATGGAGTCATTTCTTATGCATGCAGAAGTGCTCAAATACAATTCGCCCCCGTTGCCGAACAGTGAACAATAATAATGGCAACGTTTAGAAATTCAAATGCTTCGAGTGCCCCGAGCATTCGTATGCAGAACGCACATGAGCTGAACATAATTTCTGTTAAGATATTCGCATTCATTGAATGTGACCTTCAAGGCACTTTCACGAGTGTATGAGTGTGTGTCTCAAGCTAAGGGGGTGGATGGCAGAGAACACTCCCTGTGTAAAGAAAAAAGGAAAATACCCAAAACCTACAAGAACGAATAGCAATGAACCATGAGGGTGGTGAGGGGAGGGTGTTAGGTAGCAATTAAACAGTTACGCAAACATGAACTAAGTAAATACTTACCCTGGTGCCGCCTCTGTAGACAGCCATCGAGACGATAGGACCCGTGTCAGCGCTGGCGGTGAGAGCAATATCCTGCATGAAGAATCCGAAGCAAAGCGAGCAAATAAAAATAAAAAGGAAATTAGAAAAATTTCATTAAAATAAACTTCCGCTTCTAATTAAAGTAAATTTGTATAGTAGAGCCGCCCTTTTTGCAGGACTCTTGCTAATCTAGTAAACCAGAAGGTTTGCGACAAACACACTCACCCGAAATTCCGCCTGCTCCACGCGTATATCAAAGTCTCCGTGCAGCCGCTTGCCGCGGAAATACTTGGACCAATCCGTGTTCTGATCATCGAGCACCAGCAGCGTGAAATATTTATCCTTATTGAAGGCTGGCGCACGTGTGGCACTCTGCACAGCGGCACCTGTTGGAGGCGAAGAAGGATTTCGTTTGTGTGGCATTAATATTTGCAGTAGTTGCGCGTGGAGGCGAGAAATGGTTAATGAACCCGATAAACGTGTACAATCGTGGAGGAGACTTTTTGCCGGCGGCGTTCATTCGTTTGGATTTTCAGCCCAATTAGCTTGATGAGAAGTCTTCCATCATTAATTAATTAACTTTTGAAGCACACGGCAAAAGGAAAGGTGGCCATTTGATGGGTAGTTACCAGAAATAATTCATGACTAGGTGTCAAAAACGAGCAGGACTAAAAAACAAATTGCCTGCGAAAATGTTTGTGGGCCGTTTAATTGTTGTTCGCGTAATTGCAAGCATGCCAAGAGTCGACTTAACCTGGTTTGGGCAGGTGGGAAAATTACTTTGACCTTTCTTAAGTGTTTGTGGCACGCTTTCCATCCGGTGGATTTTCTTCATAACGCTCATACCACACCAAAAAGTCCCCTCCTACAAGCATTCGCTTAAATATTTGAATTAATAAAATGTGTACCCAAAATCGAGGCGCCCTGATCTCGTGCGGCTCCAGTCAAACTCTGCACGCGCTGCAACAAACTCTCACGCGACTTCTGCGGACTGGTCGGGGCGCTTACACCGCGTGGCGGTGCGGCAGCGGCCGTCTTCCCCCCACCAAAACTCAGCGACAGCTCGGGAGCAGCACCCTTGGGCTGTGGCGGCACCACTCCCGGTGCGGGCGGTGGCGGCATACTTGGCGGCCCGCCCGCAACGGGCTTCGTCGGCTGGTCCTGTATAGGACGGGCGGCCGGTGGCAAATCATTGGGATCGACATCGTCGGCCTCGGAAGACAAGTCTCCCGAGCTGAATCTACGTGTGAGGAGTGAGTGGTGGGCGAGTTGGTAGTGGTGTTGTTGGTGTTGGAAGTGATGGTCGAGTTCGAAGTGGTGTTAGTGGTGTTGGAAGTGATGTTCGAGTTGGTTGTCGTGATGGTGGTGTTTTTGTTGGTGTTGTTGATGGTCAATGCAACAGGGGTGTGAAGTTGTGTGGGTGGGTGCAATGGTGTGCATGTATCGAGGAGTTTTGTTATAAATTGTTGATGATGTTTTTATTTTTTTCATTTTTTTTTAGCAGAGAATACCAGAGAATATTCGAGAGTAAAGTAACCAAACAAAGAGGAATACAAGAGCAGAGAAAATAGAAAAACATATGAAATTTCAAAATTAGTTCAATCGCATGATGGCGTTTCGCTTGCTTTTAAGGCTTTTACCTTCTCTTCAGGAAATTAACATTGGAAGTAAAGCTTGTTTTGAACGATGAGAAATTCAGGGTGCTGGTTTTAGGTTCCTGCAAAGGCACAGAGAGCAAAAGAGTAGTGGTGAGCAAGTGACAGAACGGTGGGGGTACCTTCAACTTAACAAGATGCGTGCGTGTTTGCAGATTATTATTTATATTATCATCATTCATCATAAGGTGCATTCAGTTTAAGTTTACATAAGCAAATTGTGAGACAAATAAAGCGTTTAAATTAAATATATATTATTGCATTTGTGAACTTAACACGCCTATGCAGTCCATACAAGAATTTTGCTTTGATATTTATAATTATTTTATAAAATATGTGCAAAATTATTTCAGTGCGCTATTTTTAGTGTAGGAAAATATTTGTATTATTATTTATTTAAGTTTGTATGCTTTAAATATTAAGTTGCATATATAATGGAGCCATTCGCTTTGTTTTTCTTTCTCAGTCCAACACTTTTAATTGCCTCAGTCTAGTTGAGCTCTTGAGTACGAGTGTGGGCCTCATATTACCCACTCAGCAAAACTTTGAATTCTTCTCGTTCTATTGTGGCAGGTCATAATCCAGCCAAAGTTTCTATGCAGACATAATTCACTAAGAGAGGCACCTGAATGCATATGTTCACAGGCGGCAAAGTGCAACCTTTGCTCAGCATATGAGTGCGGTTTAATTGAAAAGTCATACATGAGGACTGTTGTGAAACTTTTCATTGGGTTGTGGCATTCATTTCACTTTCTTTGAACGCTTCGACTTTAATTAGTTGGCTTATGCAACGCACTTGAGGCAGAAAATTAATGTTTAAACATACTTCAAAGCAATTTTCTAATTAATTTATAACGAATGCTTCAGTGCTGCTATGGAAGTGGTATTGACATATTTTTCAATTAAATGCTGCCACTACAAAAGTTTAAGTAGTGGGCTTTTAATTACAGGGGGACCACAAATAAGTGTATACCATCTTTGGTGGAGTATTTTGTTTATTATAGACTTCACAACACTAATAACACTAGTTCACAAATTTCGATGTTATTTTGCTACAGTAGAATATAATATAATTGGTTTAGGCCGGGGAACCGCCGTAGAAGAAAGTCTCCTAATATGCAGGCAAGTGATATTACTCATTGTACTATAAGCCTGGAAGTAGAAGAGACATAGAGGATTTGTGAAAGGGAGGGGAAGGGAAGTTACACTTTCTCAAACTTTTTTGAATCTCAGAAGTCTGTCCAGGAATAAGGAATGGACACTATCCATTCCCATTATATCTGGTTCTAATAAGCACCTCTTCAATCTGGCTAAGACAGAGGAAACACAGAGAAAATACTCTGTGCCGCTTTCGCCTTCTTTCTCCAGATGGCAGTTCGAACTCTCGCTGACGCCTGTCATATGATGGATCCATGGATTGTGCCCTAGATTAGCCCAATCGAAGCTCTTTCCATCCTACTTTTTGAAGGATTTTTCTGCAAAGAGCTAGAATCATTTTCTATAGTATTTAGGCCTCCCAGGAATCTGCTGCCAAAAAAATTTTGGTTGATGGTTTCTGAGATATGGGGTAATCATTTATTATGAACTTATACAAAAAACTTTGCATTATATTGGGTGAAAACTAAATATTTATATGAAATAATCTCTTCTCTTGTATATGGTCAGATTGGCAGGCATATAGGCGGGTAGCTAACAGACTCTGGTCTGAGGAACAAACCTGCAGTAGAACCATGGAAACCTTGATTTCACTTAGCCCTAAAAAAATAGCGACTAAGACGCCTCAATAGATTCAGTCCCGAGATTGGCTGGAATATAGTCGGGAAATAATCTCTGGTTTGACAAGCAAACCTGCAGTATCACCAGTGAAGCCTGGGTTTCACTTAGCCCTAAAAAAATAGCGACTAAGACGCCTCAATAGATTCAGTCCCGAGATTGGCTGGAATATAGATGGCATATAGAGATGGGTAACAGGCTTTGGTACCACCAGAGGAACCGGGGCTCTGTTTGGCCCGAAAAGAACAGCGCAATTACTGCAACTACCTCATCCGTGGTATCACAATGGGCCATTATGTGTGCCTGAGTGTGCTGCTCTTTCCACCTACGTACCTACCTACTGCAACTAAGATGGGACTCTCTGTATCATTGGCAGATGTGCTGAGATGTTTACCTCTGTCTACCCTTCAAAGACTTTTGCCGCAGCTGCGGGTCGTCGGATGACATCTCCCACACTTAATGTACTACTGCCCTGCTAACGCGAGGAGGAGATTTTGATTTCTGGGGGCACCTTTTCTCTTGCTGAACTATCCTCCATGAGTTAATGAACGCTAGCTAGCTTCGTCAGTAAATCGCACTGCTTTCTCATTTCAGTTCTGTTGGGGAGTTGCAGTTTAAAAGTTCTTCAATCCACCTCTATAAAGTCAAAGCTGGTCAAGGATTGCAGCAAGGTGTTGACAAAGCTAAGTCATCATGCTGACAATACTCTCATCTTGATTCACGGGCATGGGAACATTGGGGGAAATGAAAAAGCTGATGAGTTGGCTCGGTGCCTCTCTTGACTCGCTGGAAGTACCAGTACCGGTCCCTCTGGGCTCATGAGGAGAGACGCGTGCAATGTCTTCGGCTAGTAAATAGAAGGTGGAGGCTGCTAACATCCTATCAAATCTCACGAGCGACATGGGTAGAAAATGCGAGTTGATTAATAGGAATCGCCCAGATATGGCGAAGCTCACGGCAGTTTACACTGAGTACTGGTGCGTGGGCATTCATGCAGAGAAACTGTGTATCCCTTTCAACAACCACTGCGGAAGCTGTGGGGACTTAAACCAGGGAGAAGCGCTCTTCCATTAACTTTGCGAATGTCCGGCCTTGGCAAAGTTAAGGTATAGATTTTTGGGGGCGTTCTTTCTTGATAAAATCTATCGGTCTGTTCGGAGGTCAGTCCGAAGTAATTACTACGTTACCTAAACTCTACGGGGTGAGTTTATTATCTACCATAATCCCGTTACTCGGTGAGGAAGTGGTATTAAAACGTCGCTACAGCGCTAATTGTGAGACGTATCGGGCAGATGCGTATCAACCACTTTAACAAACCAACCAACCCAGGGATCCACGTCTCTGTGGTAGCACAACCGGCCATTGCGTGGCCTAGGTGAGCTCCTTTTAGAGCCTTTGTAACCTAACATAACCTATATTCGGATCGTTTTCGCCTATTAATGTCCAACAATAGACTCCGAGTATATTGTTGTTATACAGAAAAACAACATTTTTACTGTCTTCTAGATATAAATCAAGCTATTTTGACAGTATTGCCAGCATCGAAATATATCAGCAACGATCGGACCCCGATTTTTTGTACGCCACTTTAATTTTTATGAGGTCAAAATAGTTTAGACCAGAGGTCGCCAAAGTGGCCTATATAGACACCCAGGGGTCTATTTAACAAAAGCGGGGGTCGATCTGAGCCAGGGGGTCGATCTGAGCCAGGGGGTCGATCCGAATCTAATAGAGTTTTATTTTAATTAACAGAAAATTACTTTTTTGGGGGTCGATGGAGATTTCGAGAAAGTTTGGCGGCCCATTGTTTAGACAATTATATCAGCAATATATCAGGCCTTTGTAACAAAAATCTTGTAAACTATTGTAAGGATAAGCAAACATAAATCTTTCGCCTTAGGGAGCCTTTTCTTAACTAGTTTGTATACACTTATTTCTGGGCACCTGGTATACGAACTATATAGGAACTATTCTAGACAATTGAGTTAAAAATTATCACTATTTCAGGGAAATCTTGGAACGGTTTTCCCCAGGATGGATGTCAATCAGAGAGTGTTTCGGTGTACTATTCTATCGCGTATTCATTAGGAACAGCAACTCAAAGAGTGAACTAAGTTTTTATGGTGGTGTATGGTCACATCGGAGGTCTACGGATGACTTCATATGTTAGTCACAGAACGACAGTGGTATCTTCTTTTATAGATTTATTTTAAGAATAGCTGAAATTTTTATATTATTATTATTGAATTTATATTAGAATACTTGAAACTAATCGATTGGAACAATTTATAGTTGTGTTAGTGTTCCAAATTCATACAAATCCTTAGCAAACACTTTTTCTCTAGATTGGGTTTTATTATTGTGCTGCGTAGGTCATTAATTTTTATAGCTGCATAAATATGCTCAATATATATCTGTTTATATATCATGCTTGCAAATTTATATGCCAATAAAATATCGATGGATTTTGTTAGGAAAAACGGAATATTAATGAAACAGTGCTGGATCGAAGTGCTCAGTGAAAATGGAAATGAAGAGCAGACTTGCTCAATAGAAATGACTGTGAGGAGCAGAGAAGAAAGAAGGAGTCGTTAATGGTGCACAAAAGTTCAAGCCAACTGCAAAAAGGAGTTTAGAGTTCTTGACAGCTACTTTCAGGATTAAAAATTAAGTAGATTTTTCGCTTTAGTTTAAATTAAGAATAATTTCGTTACTTTTGAATATATTTCTTTTGTACATATTGCTTTTTTATGTATTTCTTTTTTTGTATATTCCTTTTTTATGTATTCATTTTTTTGTGTATTCCTTTTTTGGTGTATTCCTTTTTTGAAGTTCTAAACTTCAAATGAAAATTTTCGCTTTGAAAGATGGTAAAAATCCCAAAATAATTTTTTGATTTTATTTATATTTTTGCCGAATCATTTCGCTCTGCCAGGACAGAGCTGGGATGGTTCTACGCTAAAATTTCTTTAAAATTTCATATGCCTTCCTTTTAAATTGATTAGTAAAAGTTTTTCGTTTTAGTTTAAAAATTGTACAATAATGAAAAGTTTGCTTTATGCTGAATGGACAATTATGTACGAGTATGTGGAAATATTCATGAGTGGCGAACGTTGAACATGTTTACCTGGAGTGTTGTTATGTACAGCTGAGTACATAGAATGAGTTACGCATTATGTCAAATGTATGTTATAAAGTTAGTTAAGCTATTATAATATATTAATTAGACTATATTATTATGTTGTAAGTGCAAGTAAGATTATTGTTATTTCAAAGGAAAATTTGTAAAACAAAATCTAATTTAAATAAAACAATTAATTAATAATAAATTAAATCATTTATAAATGTATAAAATAAAAAAAAGTAATTCAAATGAAGAGAATCATCCAAGCTTTATTTTATAAAAGTAATGCCACATATTTATGGAGGTGGTTAAACTAAGGGTACAACAAAAAACACAACCAGGGATTGTAACATCTGACAAGTGATCGTATATACAGGCTAGGACCAACCGTACTTCCTCTGGACCTCAAAAGCTTTGGTTTCCCCGGGAGAGAAAGGCTCATACTTTCCTCGGAGTCCAAAAGCGTTTGTTTCCCGGGAAGCGACTGAGAGAGCCATACAAATAAACTGCACCCAATGGCTGGGTGGCATCGTTTATGATTAAAAATCGGGTGGTATCTGATCGCCTTCCAACCTATAACTTTCTTTATTGATTAATGTAGACATCTTTGGAAAATGCTTTCGCTTAAGTCAGTCTTCCGATAGTCCGGGAATTTCACCTCTCGCTTAGTAATACTAATGTCCCCAGACTGCTTCTATTAATCATTATCTCTTGATCTAAAAACCAATGGAAATAGAAGATATATATATAGAAGAATAGAGATCTTATTTCATTATTTCAAGCACAGAATATTCAGGCATTAGGAGCTTAATTTAAGCACTCTAATTTGTTCAAATTAATTGTACCGGTCCACAACAACACCCGATGAAGAGCATTGAAGTAGGTTTAAATAGGAGGCATATGTAAAAAATACAAGTACTTAATACATATAAAAACTCCTTCGGTAATACGCTTACATACATAAACTATAGTACCACAATTATAGACCGAAATGCCTAATCTATAATCGAATAACTATTCATGTGAACATCTTCTTTTGTATGAGAAAATTTTCTAAGAATCGTTAAATAGATGAAAGAGATTTCCAGGTGGAGTTATATTTGATTTGCTTTAAATATGTATATAGCGATATGTCATCTCGATGCATCATCAGCCTCAAATGTATTGAAAAAAACTGGTTTATATGCTACGAGACATATGATCACGGATCAAACATTTCGACCCTAGGTCTATACTGCAGTCTGAAATCAAACTAAGCAATGCATATGTCACAGAACCATTCAATAGCTTTGCGATACCGATCTCGCCCGAGGTGCAGAGGTGAAGATGGAGCTTTCACCCTGGCATCATGCAAATTGCATAGATTTGTTACGAAAAAGAGACACAGGCATATTATTTCACTTATCCGAGGAGCTAATGTCAAATTCAGCTTCATAGCCTCCATAGTATTGGTGTGAATATTTACCAAAATAGAACGATCAAAGAACTTGGTATCAAAAATGTTCAGTGAATTGTATAGTTATAAGATCTTTGGAAGCCACCTGAATATATTGAAACATACATAATTGCACACTTTTGGGATCCCATTTAAAGTGGAGATGAAGTTCAGTTCCTACGAGAGTGGTGTACTCGTATATAAATCAACACACCATGAAAGTCGAGAGGCAGTTGAATTTTAATCGTAACAGTGTGTACATCGTGCATTTCACTTGTAGCAGTTACAGTTATTAAGAAGTAATGAATTATTAAATAAAGTGCAAACTGTAATAAAGTAAACTTTAAGCCTAATATTAAATGTGTAAATTACAATAATTAAATAAAGTTAATTATTTTAATTTAACCAGCGACTGTTTGATTACTACACAATCCAGTGGTAAGAATCCGAGTATTGAGAATTAGAGTAAATTGTCAGGAGGGCAATCTCGTAACAGGACAAATTGTCAGGAGGGCAATCTCGTAACAGTACAAATTGTCAGGAGGGCAATCTCGTAACAATATGATAAATTCACTTATCAATTGCAAATGAATTTACTCGTAGTTTCTGCAATTTGCATATTTTTGGTACTTTTCCTGGCACCTGAAAGTATGCTGTGTTTTGCTTGGGAAATGCACATACAAAATTTATGTGTAATTGGTATGTAAATGGGCAGCACATTTTCAGGCGCTTCTAAAAATAGAAATACAGAAATGCAAGAGAAATAGTTATAGCATTCACGAAATGGAGTGGGAAATTGAGAGTCAGATGACTTCTCGGGATAAAATTTCTTCGGAGATTTGTGAGATAAGTGAGATTTGAAGTGATCTGGAATACATTAGCTTGAAGGATATACGGACGCAGCATGCTAGTCTAAGTGTATATGAATATGTCTATGAAGATGGTGCTTCTGGAGTAATGTGGGCTTTAAAGTGATTGGTAGATTCACACTTGGTTCTTTGAAGGTACTTGCTGGATATAGCTTTAGCTATTTTGCAGTTTGCTGGCACGTTTTCCTCTGCCAAGTTTCGCTTAAGTACGTGTAAAAATTATATTCAAATCTGAAAAATGTCTATATAGTCGTCACTTCATTGACTTTGACTTACATTAAAAAAACCTGAGCATTTGTCGCAGAAAAATTGCGGTTTTAATAGGACAATGCAACGATTCAAATGCGAGCAATTGAACAGGGGAAAAGCGGCAAAAGGGGAGTTCGAATTGTTGGCCCATCTTCAGATTACCAAGCACCGAACATTTACTTCAAAACCTGAAAAAATTGAGAGACAGAGATATGGAGAGGATTGTAGTCATGTAGGATGACTGTCCTATATGATGTAATTAGAAACTTTGAATGGTTTTAATTGGAAACTTTGCAGGATTCTATCATTGGGTTGTTACAGACAAATATTTGATTGGCTTTACTAGCCTCGAAGTGTATCGTTAAGATTGGATATATATATATATATATATATATATATATATATATATATATATATATATATATATATATATATATATATATATATATATATATATATATATATATATATATATATATATATATATATATATATATATATATATATATATATATATATATATATATATATATATTGCGCGAAGTGTATCGTTAAGATTCGATATATAATTTAACAACGCGCTTAAATTTTCATTTTCTTATCTTAATACTATTTTTCTTAATATTTACTATCCTCCTACTTAAAATTCCCAATAACTGCCAACGACCCCAGAGTCAATTCCATTTATTTGTTTGAACCTTAGCTAAAAGTATCAATGTCAGCATGCATTCTCCGCGGTGTTGACAGTTCGCACATACGGATTCTGAATAACTGACGCTGCAAGTGTGGCGTAACATGGCCTGGCAGGCGATGATAGCATTTAGAAGCACGCCTGATAGGTGCCTGACGTCCTGGCACGCATATCAATGCCACTACACTGCCGCATACAAAGTGCCACATACAATTTTCCACTATAGCAGAATATAAAAATGTAAGCAAATTATATTCCCAGCAGGACGCTCGCACACACACACAAAGACACACACCCACACACACCAGTTCCCAATCGAACGAGCAAACAAACCAAGAGCAGGCGGTGGGTGGTGGGGGGGATAGCTAAAAAGGCAACCAAAAATAAACTCCTACTCGCATATGATTGCATACTTTCAGGAGCGCCGAAAGAACATGAATAATACTTACAAAAGTAAACACTTAACTTAGGGATAACAACGGAAACGACGGACCGCACTGGCAGTCAGCGGAACGTCAGAGAACGAACGCAAGCGAGCAGAAAAGCAAACAGCATGTTAAGATAAATTGCGACAGGTTGTTCGCAGTGCCACTCGCTCCAGCTGCTGCTCCTGCTCCCCCAGTTGGCGTCATTGTCATTCAAATACTCGCACCACTTGGCAGGCATGTTGTATCTTTTGTGTACGACGAGTATGTAGCCTGCAGGATATACGCGGTGTAAGTTTACAGGAGAGTGCTCACCATGCTCTACGTAAGAGCCTTCCTAAAGCCGGTTAGCGTAAAAAGATTGCCAGCGTAAACACAGCATTTAGAATAATTTATCTCTTTATTGTCAGGCCTTAAGAAAATTATTTTCAAGCGGATATGTTAAGGCAGCCATTTACGGGTATATTGGCAGAAATCCAATGCAAGGAGCATGAATTGACAATAATAGAAGACCTAATCATGATATTATTATGAGTGGTTTAAAGGGATATGCGGCTGCTGAGTACAAAAATTGAAATGTCAGAGCGCGGACATATTTGGAACGATACTAAGATACAAGGAATGCGAGAGGCAGAGCTGGAGTAACAGCAGAGGAGTTTTGGCAATTTATTTATAAATCGCTGCCACAGCAAATCAGTGCCACAGCAATTCAGTGCCACAGCAAATCAGTGGCAGAGCAAATCAGTGCCACAGCAAATCAGTTTAGACAGACAGGAAAGGAAACCTAACATAAATATAATAATGAGGTAAACATTCAGTGAAAAATTATATTAGAAATCCCTGCCGTTTGTTGAAGGATACCATTTTGCTGTAGCTTTTGATACCCAGGTAAGTTCCTTATTCCTTTTTAACATTTTTATGCAGTCATCCTCTGGAATATTAGCAAAAAAAGTTTCACAATGAAGCAATGCTCTTAAATAGGGGAAGTTTAATATTAAAAAATCAATGCTCTATTCAAGGTATACATGGAAAACTTGGCCAATTTCAGCATTAATATAATCAAATTTCCAATCTCTCAAAAAATCCTTCACAGATTCCTTACAAAGTATTCAGTGCATAAGATGGCAACAACAACGCCAACAAGGAGTAAAAATGTGCTTACCCAAAAGCAAATGGAGGCGAAAATCTGAATTTCATTATTAAATGTTCATAGCAACTTGAACAATGGTCCTAGATTATCTGATATTACCATGGAATCTGACTATGCCCATAACTGAAATGGCAAGCTCCAAGTGTGCTTCATTTGTTCGTGGATTGAGCTGTCAAACAATTACAGAACTCTCATCTGTATTACTGAGAACTTTTGTTCTGTAATGAGGCTAATTTGTATCTTAACGGATAACATGAATAAACGAAGTCACCACGTACACGCTTACACAGCGCAGAGAGGGGCCACCAACAAGCAGTTCATATTTTGGCCACGTATTTCTGTCGAGCACAATTTACTGACCCTTGAATTGCCATGTTTGCAATTTAAATGAAGAATTTAATAGGATTTAAAATTTGTGACTAAAATTGCGTTTATAAAATACTTAAAAACTAAATTTATACAGTACTTATACAGCAAGTCAGGACTGCTCCTTTCGAACTGAAAGCGCACACACCTGTGAGAGTTCTGAAAATACAACTTCGTTGTATCGCCGTTGTATATTCAGCAATTGTTACAAATGCAACTGATTGTTATTCAAGGAACTTACAAGTTGTACTATGACCAACGTTGCATGGATCAGATCGCTCGGAGGTTGACAATTGTTACGAAGAGTTCTTTGCATATTTGAGCGGAACCCCTACTGAGGGGTTCATTAGAAGAAGAAAACTACACCACAGTTTGTGAATTGTATGTAGGCAAAATCATATTCGCTTTGAAATAGAGCACTTCTTTTGAAGTGAAATTGTATCAGCGCTTCTTGGTCCTGCGGGCTTGTTTACAAAGTACGATTTCTAATAATTCGACTACAAATTTTAATCGATTTTCAAGGTATGAGTTTGTAAGGGGAATAAGATAACATAATATTGTGGTTATTGGCACAAAAATATCCATGAACATGTTCGTTGGAGACGATTTGGTCTCCAAGATATTGCGATATAATGCCAACCAAATATTTTCTTTATTTTCAATACATGAAGTCATTGATTTATGCTCATAAATAAGCAACAATTTCAGTTGTAGATATCCTTATAACCTAAGTCATACGAGGTGTGATAAAAAAATAACCGTTATTTTCATCTTTTCGTGAGTTACGTATGTTCGATGTTCACATTTTTTTTTTATGTTGGTACACATGTCTGTTATATATGTTGGCAATTTGGATTGTCAGTTTGTTTTTGACAGATAAAAAGGTTAGTCGTGTTTTGGTGTGCTCTTCGATTTTGTACTATTCGAAAAAATGCATCAAAGAAACTGTATTCAGTTTTGTGTAAAAAAAGAAATTAAATGCGCAAGGACATTTGAAATGTTGACTGTGGCCTTTGGCGAGTCTACTATGAGCAGAACACAAGTTCAATTGTAGTATAACCGGTGTAAGGAAGGCCGAGAAGATGTCAATGACGATGCTCGTCCTGGTCGCCCGAGCACGTCAACAACCGATGAAAACATTGACGCAGTGAAGAAAATGATTTTGGATAATCGTCGAATCACTATCAGAGAGGTTGCTGATGATGTTGGCATATCGTTCGGCTCATGCCAAGCAATTTTTACGGATGTTTTAGGCATGAAACGTGCGGCAGCGAAGATTGTTCCAAAATTGCTAAATTTTGAGCAAAAACAACGTCGCATGGACATCGCTCAGGAGCTGTTTTTGGCCAAAAACAAAGCCGTGATCATGGCTCAACCACCGTATTCACCGGACTTGGCCCCCGCTGACTTTTTCCTCTTTCCAAAACTGAAGACACCGATGAAAGGAAAGCGTTTTGCTACGATTGAGGAGATAAAAGAAAAATCGAAACAGGAGCTGTTGGCGATACCAAAAAAAGCGTTTCAGAAGTGTTTCGAGGATTGGAAAAAACGCTGGCATAAGTAAGTAAGTGAGGGGAACTTTAAAGGGCACAAGATAGTTGTTGATGAATAAACAAATACTTTATTTTTTGATCACACCTCGTATGTAGTTAAAATAATACCGCATTTGCCAAAATATATTTGTATCTCATACTGGATTAAGAAAGATGAATTAATCCCTATATTATGAATGGTAGACGCCTTTCCAAACCTGAAACCAAGATTGAGAAGCAATTCAAAGACTTCGTTCAATCATATTTGATTCGTCAGTGGGGAGATGGTAATATTATTGATTCAAATATGTGAACGAAGGAACAGAATGTGGTAAAATGAAAGTAAAGCCTCAACATGTATGAAAAGCACATGCCCACTTTACTTGACTATTTTAGTGGTAAGTTGGGCAAGTGGGCGTGATAAACTGTTGTCTTCTAGTCGCCGCTACAAAAGTTAAAATTAATTAAGAGGGAATTGGAAGCTCCTTATATTAACGCAGACAACCACCAAGGAATGTGGTTCTATACTGACGTCTCCAAGCTGGAAGGAAGGGCTTGGGTGGCATACTATGCGAAAGCCTCCAACTTACTGAAAGCTTTCGACTTCGGACTCTGCCAGGCGGAGGTGCTGGTAATATTTAAAGCCTTATCTCTGCTGAAGCAATATAATTTGTTAGACAAATATGCTAAAATCTTCACTGACATCCATACTGCAATTAAGGCTCTAGACAAGGCATCCAAGTACTCGAACGTGTTCTCTCTTTGTCTACCTCTGCTCAATGAAGTGGCGTACATCACAACTCCCTGACGTGGGTATCAGATCATTGTGACATAAGAGACAACTCGGCACGACATTAATTGACATCAGTTACACCCACATAGCGGGAGTACCCCTCGCTACATGCAACCCTTACATTACTTCCAGTTTCATCGAAAATACTAGCAAAGGATGGCGGGAGGGAAGTACCTGTAATACGACTAGACATCTGTGGCTCTCTTTTAATCTCAGACACACTAAAGCGTAGTTCTGGCTCTCTTATAATATCAGACACACTAAAGAGTACTTCTGGCTCTCTTTTAATCTCAGACACACTAAAGAGTAGTTCTGGCTCTCTTTTAGTCTCAGACACACTAAAGAGTAGTTCTGGCTCTCTTTTAATCTCAGACACACTATAGAGTTCACTTCCTTGAACAGGCAACGTATTAACTCTATTGTAGCAGTTTAGACATCACACTGTCTATTTGACCGCCATGCCACCAGCTTGGGCGTCGGTGGGTGGGACTGCTGTCGCAGCTACCAATAAGAGTATGAAGAAGATACGGCTATCCATCTACTTTGTCACTGTCCAGCCCTCTTGGGGTGCAGGTGGAAAACTGTAGCGTATTCCCCCTTTAATGACCTGGACGTTCTCCAATCAAGCAATATAAAAGACTTCGTTCTACCTTCAAGATGGCTGGAGTAAGACTCTACACAGCTTCTGAGAGAGTACACTTTTTATCCCCTGTCTTGTGGCATCACAATCGGCCTATGTATAGTCCAAGGGTGTCTTCTAACGAGGGTTCATGACCTTGACAGCCGCTTAAACCCTACCTTTTTTTAACCCAAATATTCGTTGGGGCAACTCAAATCTTTTTAAACTTCCGTGCTGCCAAGTTCAGGGGTAGTAAGTGTCGGGCTTATCTGAATGTACCCCACGAGATATAAAATGCAACCATCAAAGAAACCAGTTTCATTTTCTAATTGTGCTCTCTGTGAACCTCAGTTCCAGATCAACCGCCTCTGGAATTCGTATGATGTAACCCCCCACTTACGAGTATCTTAAACTAATGGACTCTCAACCAAAGTTGTGGAAACGGGGTCGCATCCTATGTCATGTCAGTGGTTGATGACACCACACCCCTGCCACCATCAGCCATTGGGCTGCTACATGAAGCTATTCGTGTCCGCCCATATCGCCGCAATAAAGCGTTAATTGTCAGCTTGTAAAATATTCGCAGTGCTTAAGCGGTGCAATTGCGTGTCGGTTGACAATGGCACCATAAAAAACCGAAAAACAACATAAACACAACAACAAAAATAGGCATAAAAAGAGGAGAACGGAAGCAGAACAGAAATCAATAAACTAAAAATAAAAGGGAAAAAAGAGGAACTCATCAGCACGCATTTAATGTGGCACATTAAAGCAAACGAGTGGCATACAACACGGCAAGAAAACGAAAATGAAAATGAGAATCAAACTGAAAATCAGACTGTGTCGATTAAAGCGGCCAAATTAGATTGTGAGGGCTTACCGGTGGCGGGGCGCAGATTCGCCCACACCCAGCAGTTGCTATTGCACTAATATTGACAGATGAACGCGAGTTCACCGAACAGTTGCGCGCTGCTCAGTTGCAAGGTGGCGCACGTGTCGTTCCTTTATCCGTGTGCTCTGCAGCAGGGGCTCAACAGCGGCGCGCGGTGGGTCTGCGGGGCGACGGTCGTTTAACAAATGAGCGCGCCTTTCGAAAACCGTACACCGTCTTGTGTTGCGTTTTGTGTATTGCTGCGGCTTTGCAAGGATAAAATGATTGCCGCTTCACTGAGCGTTCGCTGTTCCGGTTCCGTTATTGATATGCTCTGCTGTCGCTCCTGCTGTGCTCGCTCCTTCGGTGGTGCGTCTGCGGAGTGTCGTTTGTCAAATTACTCTGCAAATGGCAAGATAAAATATTAATTCAAAGGCAAGAAAATTGACTTGTTAAGTTAATGAAATGCTTTATGAAAGAGAAATGCTTTGTCGTAATCTGGAGAAATATTGTTGTATGAACTCGCTTCCAAGCGAATGTTACTCATACGCCGCGTGGGAACCACAAATGTGTGTTTAAAGACTTTTCAACAATCGGTACTTTTCTGGCAGTGCGATGTGGTTGCTCAAATCTTCAGAATTTTTATTTTATTTTTACTGCAACAATTTTTTTACAACTTATTTTTATGTCCTGCCGTTTGCCAGTGGTGGCTCTGCATTTGGCTTTAATATGAAATAAAATAAAAAATAAAAAAGAGAGACATCATTTTATTGGGTTTGAGCGCTTGTCGTCTCTGTGCTGTCGTTGTTTGCTTTGCGCTTTTTCATACCATTCTTCTTTGGGAAGAGCGATAACAAGTTTTTATGATTCCGACTCGGTTCAATGCACTCCACATCGACAAACTGGGACACAAAAGGACAGCTCTCTAGAATGCTGCTGTCGGTTTGTTATTTGATTTCTGACTGCAAAGCTCACAGCCCAGAGAGCGCAGAGTGGAGCCAACAGGGAGCACTTCATATTTTGACCACGTATTTCTGTCCAGCACAATTTACTGACCCTTGAATTGCCATGTTTGCAATTTAAATGAAGAATTTAATAGGATTTAAAATTTGTGACTAAAAGTCCGTTCATAAAATACTTAAAAACTAAATTTATACAGTACTTATACAGCAAGTCAGGACTGCTCCTTTCGAACTGAAAGGGCACACGCCTGTGAGAGTTCTGAAAATACAACTTCGTTGTATCGCCGTTGTATATTCAGCAAATGTTACAAATACAACTGATTGTTATTCAAGGAAATTACAAGTTGTACTGTGAGCTACGTTGCATTGAGCAGGTGGCTCGAGGTTGACAATTATTAAGAAGGACCCTTTGCATATGCATGACTAAATGAGTTTTTGATTATTCTGCATATTCCACAGACTTAAAATTTCCCCCTAAAAGCTCTTATAAAGTTTTTCTGGAGTATGTTTACAGGCAATTTTGGGACTTTGCATAAGTTATTAGCATTAAGAGATTATAAGGGTCTAATAAGCATTTTATAAGAGCTTATAATATTTTTTTATACTCCTTCAAATAGTTCGAAGATACATAAGAAGGATTATAAACCTTTATAAAGTATTTCTGAAGAGTGTTTACAGGAAATTTTGTTACTTTGCATAAGCTCGTAGCGTTAAGGGCTTAAAAGGGCTTTATAAATGTTTTATAAGCATTTTATAAAACCTTATCATATTGATTTATGCTCCTTCGCACAGTTCGAGGGTACAAAAGAAACCTTATAAGCCCTTATAGAGAATTTCTGGCTAGTATTTACAGGAAATATTCGTACTTTGCATAACTTAGTTGTGTAAAGGGCGTATAAGGGCTTCATAAAGGTCTTTCTAACATCTAATCATATTTTGTATACACCTTGAAACAGTTCGAAGATACATAGGAAACATTATAACCCATTATATTGTTACTCTGGAGTGTATTTACTCTAAATTTGGGGGCTTTACATAATTAAGGGCTTGTATGGGCTTTATAAGGGTTTTATAAAAGCTTATAATATTTATTTATATAATCAAATAGTTCAAAAATACATAAGAAGCATTTTTTTCTCTTATAAAGTTTTCCTGGAGTGTGTTTACAGGCAATTGTGGACTTTGTATAAGTTAGTAGCGTTAAGGGCTTTATAAATGTTTTATAAGCATTTTATAAAAGCTTATAATATTGATTTATACTCCTTCAAACAGTTCGAAGATACATAAGAAGCATTATAAACCTTTATAAACTTTTCTTAGAGTGTGTTTAAGGGCAATTTTGGTAAATACTTTGTCTAACTTAGTAGAGTTAAGGCCTTATAAGGGCTTTATAAGGGTTTTATAAGAAATTGTAATCTTTTTTATACACCTTCGTACAGTTTCAAGAAGCATAAGAAATATTATAAGCCCTTATTAAGCTTTTCTGGAGAGTGTTTGAAGACAATTGTGACACTTTACATAAAACCAGTAGAAAGTATGCCAAGAAGATGAAGATCTACTCTTGACGCTACAGGCGATTTCTCAGTGGTACTGACAAATTGCGTCGTAGCTCTGAATATCTACTTCAATGTAAAGGAGAAATTAAATAAATATATTTTATACTTTCCAAGTCGTCGTTTCTCTCTTGTTGAACAGACTGTTAGCATTTCTAAATGCATCGCTGGAAATTTCTAGAATATTATACAATACAATCCATTTATCACGAAGCTAAACGATAGCGATATCGGCGCAGTCGACATATCCATCTACTCAGACAGCCAAGCCGTCATTAAATCACTGTTTGGCTCTACGGCTACCTCAGGGCTTGTTCATGAAAGTCGAACAACTCTAAATGAGCTCTTAAGATACTTTCGGCTGCATCTTGTCTGGGTTCCCGGACATAGCAACATCCCGGGCAACTGCGAGGCGGACGAGCTTGCCCAGGTAGGCACGCTACTGCACGAAATTCAGTCCTCCGTAAATATCGGTATCCCAAGCTCGATGTCAAACGGAAATACCTGGCTGACGCCTACAAATCCTGGGTTGACGAGGAATCCTGTCACTAGACTAACATGGGCAAGAATGGACAAAAACAGAACCAATCAACTTCTTCGACTTGATCGCGTATCACTGTCGACAACTCTGTCGGTTTTGACCGTCCACTGCATACTGGGAAAGCACGCAGAAAGTCATTGCCTACCCTCAAACGATTTTTGTCGAGGTTGTGGTTTCGAGGAGGAGGACGAAACGGTTCTCCACCTCTTATGTTACTGCCCATCCTTGAGCAGAAGAAGAAACCGCACCTTTGGTGCCCCATTTATTACAAGACTGACGGAGTTGTCATCCTTTAATATTAGGGACATAGCAAGGCTCATCAAACTATCAGGATGGTTTCATGCAATATAATGGGGGATTCGTGACTCGTGTGCTTGCGCTGACTATCACCATCCCAAGTAAGAGAACTTTTTAGTCAGTGCTTGACGGCACCACACCGTGGTATCACAATGGGCCATTAGGTGTGCTCAAGTGTGCCTTTGGCAAACTAGGCGGCCACTCCTACCTACCTATACAATACAATACAATAGAGTACATTTGTCCATAAAGACTATATTGATGTTTCATAGTTACTATAATATTTGAACATTGAGTATATAGTTTTGTTATATTGTTACAAACCTTGTATAGTATTTTTATAAAACTTGCAGTAAATCAACACAAAAATGTAGTTTGTTCTCTTTATAAAACTTTTTCTAGTGTCTCAATCTCCCAAACAACTTTTCTGAATTTGTTAATGTTTCATTACAATTTTAGTTAATTTAAATTTATAATTTCGACTATCTTATCTGTGTGCCACCTGGATAAGTCAGTGATATATTCAACTGTAGGCCCAACTGTCCTAACGCTTTGGTCCATTGAACCCGGTTCCTTTCTGATTATCACTTTTTATACTCATACTTGAGAAAAGTTAGATCGACATGAACATTATAAACATGAAGCAATATGTTTGCAAATTATGTTTCAAAATCAAAACTGCTGTTTTTTTATTAATTTCCAGGCTCAGTAAGATCTTAATAGGGCCTTCTAATATCCTATATAAAAAGTTAGAACGAACTATTATAAATGGTTGCTGTGTAAACAATTCATTGTAAGGTCGATATAGTAATAATAAGGCTATCATGTAGTTTCATTACAGTGGTTAGGTAGGTACATAGGTAAGTCCGCCGCCCGAGGGTCGCAGTTAGGCCATCATTGACCCCTTTCAAAGATCCAGCCATTTGGAGCTTTCAATGAAGCAGTTGATGGAGCTAATCTCTTTATTTGAGATATCTCCCAAAGAGTCCAGAAAGTAGTCACCTAGGAAGTGCGCCTCCTTCTGGACAATGCTGGACACGTGCATAACAGGTGTACAGTGGACTCTTCCTTCTCCTCGTCCATGCAACTCCTGCAGCAGTCGTTAGAGGCAATCCAATTACAGTGGTTAAAGCTTTTTACAAATTTAAAGCACTAAAGAACTAACTCCATTTGTTCCCTCGTTTTCAATGTTTTAAAGTCTGAGGCATTATATCTAGGATATAGTACTATAACCACGATAACAAACAATGCTGTCACTTGACTGCTTTTTTATTATTTTCATTATTATTATTAGGCTTTCGAGCAACTAATGAAGAGAAACAATGTAGAAAGAAGAGATTATACCCTGGATTCTTTTCGAACCTGAAGCCCTACTAATGAGAGACACTAGCCTGCTTACCACCAGATCATAGAGTCCACAAGTGTGTTTCAATTGGTTGTAACATAGGTTATCTGAGCTCTATAAAGCAGTTCCCTTCTACAATGTTGCATTAACAGCACTTGAACTTAAGAATTTATATGATGAGAGTTTTGAACACAGTTCTGTGGCACCATGTTACGAGCATAATGTCGCCTTCTATGGTGCTAAAGTTTTATATATGTATCTTTTCTTTTTCCCCCCTCTTATAGTGAGATTTGTGTGCCACTTGCGTGCCATCGCCATTAAGAATTGTAGCTCAGACAGTTATCGCTTCGCACAGGAAACAGCAATCAAAAGCAGATTCTTTCAGCATTACTTATTTAATTTATGTTCATGGCTGCGTTCCACTCACTTTAAAAGGTAATGCCAAAGAATTTTATGCAAATCGTTTTGATTACACACGCTATGAATGAGGGAATCAGCACCAGACTTACTCACACTTTGCCAGATTGCACTTACTTTATAACAAGTTTAAATACAATATCCTGAATGGAGGTCGATGCTGCACACGAGTCCCCCAGTCTGAGTGTGCAGCTTAAATTGCAGTTCTCAAAATTATTGCATATGTTAATTTGAAGGAATGCAAATTTGAATTTTTTATGTATTGGTGTAACTAAATAGACTTCCATATCCTTCCATATCCAGCCATTTCACACAACCACTCAAAAATTGATTAGCTACGAACGAAAGACGGAACAAAGTGATGGCACTGATTTTACTGCACACCGCTCCTTACCGCTTTGATTATAAGCACCTGACAACTGCGGTTGTATGGCATCCTTATTTCTTGTTTAATGTTTCGCCTCTAATCACACTGCCACCCCCCACGTGACTACGAGAATTTTCACAGCGTAAGGGTATGACCAGAGGCTTTCACTCATTACAACTTAAGAACCGTCAAAAGGAACATCATCCACCATTTGACATACGAATATTTGTTACTCCATGATTAGAGTTTGTGGCATTACAGAGCGATGATACTCGTATTTGGCCAATTGTCCGCATTCGCCATGATTGCTGACCATATTCATAAATTTCGACTATAAACAAGAAATAGAGGGGGGAGACTGTCACATTGTGGTCTGCCTCTTGCCCCAAAGCCACACAATTTAATTGGCATCTGCTGCATGAGCTGCAATACACCGCACAGCAATCTATTTAATGAGGAAGCTAATTTATCTTGAAATTATGTGCATGTTTCTCTAAGCAGAAGAGCAGCTCGTGGAGGTGGAGGAGCTGGTGAAGCTGGGGTAGATGGGGGAGCTGGTGAAGCTGGGGTAGATGGGGGAGCTGGTGAAGCTGGGGTAGATGGGGGAGCTGGTGAAGCTGGGGTAGATGGGGGAGCTGGTGAAGCTGTGGTAGATGGGGCAGCTGATGAAGCTGGGGTGGATGGAGGAGCTGATGTAGCTGGCGTAGATGCAGGCGCTCGTGCACTTGCAGTAGCTTGAGTAGCTGGCGTAACTCTCATAATCTGCAACTCTTAGCTTGCCAAGTGATTGATTGCCGGCCAACATCATATTCCTTCTTACTCCCAGCTTTTTTGCAGAGACCGCATGCAACGAAACGTGTCGATGTCCTGCCGCCTGTAATGTCGACGGTGGGGAGCGCCAACCCCCATAGTCTGCTTTAAACTCTTAACTACTCGTAGGTAAATGGTGGGCTTTACATTCTGTGCGGAGGCACACGCAAAACACAAAAGCACCCAAGCTGCAACGCAATCAGATTTAATCAAAAATGTATCTGATAATTAAGCGCTGTGTTTACAAATCATTTAATATGCAGCGCGGAATTTGACAATAAAAAAAACGCATGTCGGACACGTCAGGCAAGACAAAAGACCAGACACGAACCCGGTTAATGAAGAGGTGCAAATGGCACTTAACACGTGGAATTACAGCAATTTATCACACAGTAAGCAGAGCACGCAATTTGCATTTAATGAGCTTTAAAATACTGGCAGCATCAATTTTTTATTCATACTCCTCGTTCACACTGCGCTGCCTTTGCGTGCCGCGTGAAGATGTGCTCGCCTGCCCGGCCACAACAGCTGCCCGCGGGCAAACTTCTGAATGTGACTACCGTGCGGCGGTCCCAGGGCGAAAACCAAAACACAGATGGCTTAAAAGTATTAACAAAATCCACTCTTAATAAATGCGCCAATCTAATTAGACGAGACTTGGCCGCCCCGCTTCCCTCTTGATAGCCTTACAATAAATCTACTTACTCAAAGAAAGTTGGAAAGAAGCAAGACAGATAGAGGACATAAAGAGAGAGAAGGGGATGTTGCAGAAATGAGTAGGAAAATTTGTGTTTCTTAGCTGAATTTAAAAAGATGGATTTAGGAAATCTGTTTTTCTGCTACAGAGGGTTGAAGAGCAAGTTCATTAGGCAAGGATGTGCTTTTAGTCCTTCAAAGTTTGTAAAGCGACTTTCAAGTGTTGTTTCACCACTTGCGAGTGCTTGAAGGAATACTTTAGGCTATTCGCCAAAATGCGCTGAATAAATCAATGACGGGAGATTGTGTGTTGGATAACAATTTATTTATTTAATTAGATTATAATAAATTATTTATTATATTAGATTATCAATTATGTATTTATTTATTTAATTAGATTATAATAAATTATTTATTATATTAGATTATCAATTATGTATTTATTTATTTATGTATTTATCCATTATCAGATTATCAATTATATATTTATCTATTTACTTGAATCAAAGGCCAACAGGACATCGAGTAATTATGGAGCAAGGCCTGAAAAGTTTCTTGTATCGGAACTTTCTGGAGAGGGAAAGAGACAAATATAAGTTTCATATAAGAAACGCACCAAACTTCATTATGTTGAATGTAAAAATTCATGTCATTCTACGATTTAGTTCCGAGCGTCTTCCTTATCCTTGTTCTAATACGGAAGTAACTGCGGAAATGTAAAAATTAATACAATTTCTAATACGGTCGTGATCCACTTTTCTCACTTGGAAGAGAATACAGGGAGAGAGATGAATGATTGATATCTTCCCACCTTGCTAGAGACTTGGCCTTCCTGAAATCGATCGTTCAAGAGAGGTGGGACAAGCGTGTCAATTTCACCACGCTCAGGATGATGTCTTCTCAGTTTAAAAGGTAATATTAATTTATGCATTTTATGCATATTTATGCATTTAATTATATGCAGGAATCGGCAGTTGACTGTAGGTCTATGACTTTTAAAGAGGTGGGTCAAGAACCGGCAGCTTAGTGTGGGTGAATGAGTCTTAAAGAGGTGGGACAAGCGTTTAGGATACACCACAGGACCACTTCCCTTCTCCTTATAAGGCAGTGCCACAGAGTTTTAAGCAAAGCCTTTTGATTAAATGCAGGAAACGTCAGCTGATTATGGATTTCTTATAGAGGTCAGACAAGCATTTAGGACACTCCACAGGACTACTTCCTTTCACTGTAAAAGGTAGTGTAAGAGAATTTTATGCAAAGTTTTTGATTATATGCAGGAATTTTAACCGACTTTGAGAAAATGAATCTTAGAGATGTGGGACAAGCGTTTAGGAGACACCACAGGACATATTTTTTCAGTTTAAAAGATAATGTCTGTGATTTTTTGGCAAAGCCTTTTGATATGATATGCAGGAAACGGCAGCTCACTGTGGCTCACTTATAGAGATCAGACAAAAGTTTAGGATATACCACAGGACCACTCTGACCATTCAGTTTACAAAGTAATGGCAAAGAGTTTTGTCCAAACGCTCTCAATGTGGGAATCAGCAGCTGACTGTAGGTGAATGACTTTTAGAGACACCACAAAGCGTTGATAAATGCCCAATTTCAGGGCGGCCAAAGACAAGCCCAAAATACTGGACCCAATTCAAGATATTCTAATAGCTGCCATCGATTAAAAGTGACTAAAACACTCCCTCTATATATTACTGCCTCTACTGCCCTAGTGCCTCAAAAGCTTTAAAGTAATGGGATGTTATATTTTGCTTGAAGAATTGGACTTAAATAACCTTTCACCAGCATGAGTGCCACACACAATCGCCCTCGGATTCGCATATCCCATCAATCTCTGGATATGATTAGGAAGAATTATCTTGATTTTATATTATGCTTTGTAATATTGGATATGACTGGGTTTACAATGTACAAAACAAACAAGACTTAGGTCAAAACCATTGAACATAATGAGAAAAACTGTCTACAAAGAAGGGGAAGGCTAGTGATGTGAAATCTCTGGAGTCACAACTCGTTCTCACGTACTAATATATCAGAAAATAGGGGTTAAGAACAAACTTTGAAAGGGGCTGAGGAGGTCCTAAGGTAGCAGTGAAATAGTACTCAAAACTACAATTTCAAGAACCATAGGAACAGGTGATGAATATTGATGGGATACTTGGAAAAGAGAAGACTGATTAAAATATCCCTTCTTAACCAGCTGAAAAAAGCGTTTGCAGAAAACCGTCCGGTTTAGCCAGTAAATAATTTTTGCTCCACCGATTACAAAGCCCTTAGCTCCCCCGTGGAACTATCAGAATTAATTATTATTACAAAGCACGGTCTCCTTTAGTACTTGGGTACTTTAAGGATTCAATTAGTTGAGTTTGTAAGTGATCGAAAACCCACTCAATTCGCCTGATGTGGCTCCTCCGTAAGTTCATCTGTTTTCATAATTCGAATACAAAATCTTGAAGCGTTATCATTCCAATGATATCATGATAAATGCCACAAATGGCAATAGCCATTTTGAAGACATTTTGGGTGATCAAAGAATGAAATATTGATGACGCTATTCGCTTAGGGGGTGAATTTGTAGTCATTTAAAACACTTCTATTCAATCAACTAATTGATGATTGATTGATATTGATTTGCCATCTGATACAACTCAACAATTTAAACATTAAGAAATAATAAGTCAGCATATTCAAATTTGCTACTTCAAGCTTTCCTTGATTACGATTCGATTGTAATGGGAATTCAACAATGACTTTGCTCTACCACAGATTTAACTATGCCGGTAGGAATAGTGGAATAATGCCTTGAAAATGATTCGATTTTGGTTAAATTCAGCTGTAATGGGAACACTCTGACTCCGATATACCAAAGATTCCCATGCCGGTAGGAATGGTGGAGCGAAGCCAGGTGATGGTTTAGTAGATGACGCGAAAACAAACTTGATAAAATTATAGAAGAGCTTGTATCTCCAAAATTGCTACCCACTATCTGAGGATTTTCATTCAGTAATATGTTAAACTTATTGTAAATTGAAATAATATGAAAATAAATGATTCAAAGAATCATAAATAAGTTGGAACTATAAAAATTGGGTTTTCTAATGAAGAATCATCGATGTTCCTCACTTAGGTTTGCTAATGAAGAAAACAAGTTTCTTCCCACTTAGTTAGTTAGTTAGTTACTGAAGTTCTCCATAAATAAATCACTTAGGCCTGAGACCCATTTTGCTAACACGAGGAGCTCTGTCTTTTCCACTACCCGCATCAGTGAACCATTTACTGGCTCTGGCAAATAGAAGTATGCTTCGTATTGAGATCTCCTTCAACTACAGGTACTTTCCCTCATAGTGGAAGCGTCTCTTCTCCAGAGCTGGGCATTTGCATAAAAGATTGTCCACACTTTCTTTTTTCTCCTCTTTTCCGCAGCTTCTACAGAAGTCGTTATGAGGGAATCCAAGTCTATATTCATATTTTCCAAAGAGGCAGTGTTCGGTTACAATTTAATATTCCTATAAACGGTTTGTTTAACGGTATCACACTTCCATAGATCTCCTTGAAGCGATTTTAGTCCAGATTTGCCTTGCAGTGTTGCCAGTCGGCTCTCGTAGGGTCGCCTCAATTGGCAATTTTGCCGTTTTGTTGCCATGTCCTCGCGGTCCTAAATAAAATGGTTATATAATTTTGCACATTTACAACCATCCGGAGTTGCTGAAAAATTTGGATAGATCGGAAAGTTCTAAGCTAGAGCAATGCCCTAGTCTCTCCAGAAAAAGACTTCCGAGATATTTGAGTCTCAAGCGAGCGAGTGCTGGGCATTCACAAGGAAAGTGTACGACGGTGTCTTTCTCCTGTGGTCTTTACAGCTCCTGCAATGAGCATTGAATGGAATGCCCATTTGTTCAGCGTGTGTGCCAATAGTCCAATGACCTGTGCAGACGGCTCTCGTAGCCATCTAGCATTTACTTTCCTCAGGTATTCTGTTTTTAGTAGCAATTTGCAAGTGGGTACTGGTATAACTGTCTCTTGTGGTGTACTTATGTTATGTAGCTCGATGGCTGCTCTGGCTAGTTCATCTGATACACAATTTCCTTCGATATTTCTGTGACCACGGACTTAGCACAGATGTATATCATATTGTTCTGAATTCTTGTTGAGAGATGTTTTATAATATAGGGTAGTTTTTGAGTGTGGATGTGCACTTAGTACTGCTTCTATCGCGGACTGGGTTTCAGTATATATAATGATATCCTTATAGGGTAGAGTATTCACTTTAAGCCAGGCGACTGTCCGCCTGATTGCTTTTAATTTAGTTTGGAAGACACTGCAATGGTCGGTGCTGCCGTTCCGATAGGCGGAGGTTCAACTATTTGCAATAAACTCCTCTCCCGACTGACTTAATATTTTGTAACTAGGTTTGCTTCATTATGTTTTATATATCTATATACCGAAATGGAACGGAAATTTAGGAATTCCCTTTCTTCTAGTCGAATTTTGTAGTAACTAGCTTTGTTTTATACTGGTAGCAATCTTTTGTTGTACTTTAAATCGAAAGAAAATGGAACCGCACTTTATTCAACTTCCTTCCTATCGTCAATTTTGAGGCTGAAATCACGCTTCCGCTGCTTATGAAAAGCTCATTATATGCTAGGAAGGGCAAATGGCATTCTGGTGTTTTCATATCGCTTACATATCCAGCCCCGCCTAATGACAAAGTGCGAGGATGCCAACGCACCCACCGAAGCGCTCGGTTCACAGTTCACGCTTTTAATTTGTATGCACAGCTGCATAAACACTCGCGTCCTTAGTTTGCACCTTGTTTGGTACGTTCTGCGAAATTGTTATTGAAATTGAAAGTTCCGCTCCCTGGCAAGTGTGCTGCTTCCTTCCATGTGACGCACTGACACCGTGCCGCACTTCTAATTTTCCGCTTGCTCTTTTGTGTTTACTCGGGCTTTGCTGTTTACACGGAAACATCAGCCAGTCAGTCAGAAGGTCATGTTGGGCACATAATTCAACTTAGGTTTTTGTTGTTGTTTCTCCTATTTGACTCTCTCTCCTCCTCTGTCTCTCTCTCTGAAACTAAAGCTTATAAATTATTCACCGAGATTTACGCAAACAAGCTTAGTTTGGAAATTGATTTTAACCTGCTTCCTGCGAGCAATCTATAACTGCTGAGCGAGCAAGGATCAAGCGGACCTTGGCAACGTAGTCCAACGCAAACAAACTAAATCCGAGGGCTTCACAGTGCGACTCCGTTCGGTGCCAAACTAAATGTGAACGCACTTAACTACACATTAAATCGACGGTGTGGGAAGAGCGCGGGCGGCACATTAATTTAATTTGTGGCTCAAACATCAGAACGGAAATAAGACGCACACACACGCACACACAGATCCGCACATCGATGGTAAAATAAATTAAATTGAAAAACCGGAACCAGAACCCAAACTACCATTCGCCTCCATTGATGTACGTCAGCACCGCACAGAGCAGAACAGAGCGGAGAAAAAGCTAAAAGGCGGATATAAAAGAAATGTCGACTGAATGTCTGCCAAAAATGCGTCAGGACCAAAAGTTTTGTGTAATAAAAAGCGGACCAAAGTGAAGCCAAGCCACCACACAAGCCTTTTGTGTGTTTGTTGATTTCTATTTGAATGCGAGCACGTATGTGAATGAGCGAGGGAGGCCATACAAGTCTAAGACAGGTTAAAGGGGAGGGCGGGTAAGCAATCATGTCAGGAAGGCAGGAAAGCAGGAAGGAAGGAACTACTCTGTGTATGTTTGCGCAAATGCAGTTGCACAAACACAATATGAGTGCGGGGTGGGGCCTTTCAGGAGCATCATAAAAACACAACTACAGAAAAACACTAAAACAGCATTAAAAATAATGGAACAAAAAAGCGAATATCATTGTTCAGAAGAGCTGGCAGAGTGTGTGTGTGTGTGTGGAGCGCATTCGTCATTCTGCGAGTTGTCCGTCATCATCAGCATACCCAACGTCATGGACTCTGGCATTTAGCCTTTGACATTTCCCACCGAACAAAAGCGCTCAAATGTCAGAGTTGGTGGCGACCTCCTCCTCCTTCATCCTTCATCATCATCCTTTGCTGGCATTTCCCACCACCAATACCGTCAGCTGCGAACATGCATACTCGCAAAAAGTGTCATATTTCAATTAACATTGTTATTTGCTCGCATTATGTGGCATATATTTGTGGAGGACATCAAATTGCTGCAATTGCCACTCCATGACTTGGCGTTTTAGTTTCGCACAAAAATATAGTTTCGTCACTATCCTTCTCGTGCTCAACAATTCACTTCTCTCGACTGCCTTTCACTTCCCTTTACTTCACGCCATTCAATTCATCTCAAAGAATATTTCATTTCCATTTTAGCCTTTCATACGAAAAACTGACTGCAGCATTTTCACGGAAATTCATTTGCTCCACACCTACCTGGCCTCCCCTACCAGCTGCATGGCTGCCTAGCGCCGCCCGTACGAAATGTGTTCTGCACTATGTCTCCTTATGGAATCCTGAGCTACCACACCTGCTGCTCCCCTCACTCACACACACACACACACAGCACACACACACACGTAGCACACACACACAGAGGCACACTCTTCTTTCCTGTCATTTCTTTTCCGTTTTTATGACATACGCTGCCACGTAGTTCCTCTGCAGCAGTTTCTCATAACGTAAGTGCTGGGCGACTGGAATGTAGCCAAGCATTCTTGGAGCCTGCCGCACAACGCCTCCAGGCGTAACCTATTTTCGTGACTGCCCGCTTTTGTGGGGTTTTAACAGTCTGTATTTATTTTTAGTTTTTTTTTTTTTGTGTCATTTTCGTAGGCCCATCCGTAGTCCTTCCGCTGTAGCTGAGCCCCTTTTGTTGCTAATGCGCGCGAGTTTGGTGCGTGTGAGTCTCCGCGTGTGTGCATTGAAATTAATTAAGGTGTGCAAGGAAATGGAGTGAATTTATTGGGCCAAGTAGTATCTCGACCATAAAAATGCGAAGAACTTTTCCGTTCGATGTGAATAATTTTCATTTTTTACTCGTCTTTCTGAGTAAGTCATTAAATTGTAAAGTTTAAGTTCTGCACAATTGCCGCCTTGGCTCGGTGTCCGTCGCCTGCATGCGGCGGAGCAATTGACTGTTATGCTTATTGAGTTGGAATTGATTGCATGAATGCAATAACCGAGCTTAAATGGATTAACAGCTCCTGGCGGAAAGAAATTAAAATGCAAACATGAGAAATGGGCCGAGGTACTCATATATGTACCACAAGGACTATTTGCTTGACTGTTTTTACAACAGGATGTCATGAAAGTCACAATATTTTCCAATTCCTCGTGAATTTTCAATGGTAGAAAATGGAAAATTTCATAAAAATTAGTTGTGACATAATAAGAATATTTCACTATGTCATATTGGTGCCATTTTCGGGTCATTTTAAAGAGACTTTCTCAAAAAAGTGGAGAAGAGAAGGCAGATAAGAACAAATCAGCAGGGTTGGCCGGCAGTCAATTAATGATTAATGGTATGATATTTCAAGCTCGCTAGTCTTTGGTTAAAATAACTGGAGAAGACAAGGCAGATAAAAGAGACACGAGCAAGGTTGGTCAGCATTCATTTAATGATTATATGCAATTTCCATCGCTGTGGTCACTGTTCTCAATTCTATTAGAATTTTGTTTGACCGAAAACCGCCGTAGTTAGAAGTCTCCCAACACTCAGGCAAGTGGTGCCTATTGTAGTTTTATCTCTCAATTCTATTGGTCTACTATAAATTCTAGCATGATCTCCTACAATAGATATCATATCTACATAGATGGATCCAAGCTATAGGGAAGAGTGGCAGGTGGTGTATTCTCAGATGAACTGGACGTTAATGTGTCCTTTAGGCTTCCCGATCTTTCAAGCGTATTTCAGGCTGAGGCCGCGGCTTTAGAGGAAGCACGATATTGGCTTAAAAAGAAGAAGATATCTGGCCAAAATATTTGCATTCTGCATCTGACAGCCACGCGGCTTTGCGCTCCCTGGATGTGACTATTGTAATGATGATGGCAGGAGCGCCAATGTATTATGTAAGTATATAGACTGGTGAACGGAAGAGTTTGCCTTGGTCACCACTAACAACTGTGCAATTGTGTCACCGCACCATTTTGAGAAATCAATACAGTAGTGTTAAGTCTTCAAACTTGAATCTGAATTGAATTACATCAAAAGACTCAAAGAGCTGCTGCAAATCTATACACTAGATAGCTAAGCAAACTCGCCTACATCTGAGCTGAGTTCCCGGGCACAGGGATATTCTAGGTAATTGCAAGGCGAATGAACTCGCCCGACCCGGATTCAGCCAGCTGGATCAAACCTCGGTATTCCCATTGCTAAATGCAAGCTACTAATTAATACAGGAGTTGCATGGATGAGGAAGAATTCCTCGAACACCTGATAACTAAGTGGCTAGCGCTGTACAAAAGGAGATACACTTTTCTGGGTGACTACATTTTAGACTCTCTGAGAGATATTCCAAACCTCCATCAACTGTTTCATAAAAAGCTACAAATGGCTGGACTTGTGAAAGGGAATAGGACTTGTGTCACATGCGATATCACAAAGGGTCAATCAAGGCGTAAGTTTGCCTTTTTGCCGACCGCTCAACCTACCTACCTAAGTATATTCACATGTGGACGGGGTATGGACCTATTTTAGGTTTAAAACAAAATCTCAGATATATAAGCATTTAACATCACCCCTACTACTGCCAGGCTTATAATAATGTGAACAGCACTTGCATGAGTGCTTGGAGTCCTCCTTCTACGCTGATTATCCGTCCCCAATTTAAGTAGAAATAATACAGCTACCATCATAAGTGTCCAAACAGGACGCAGGACCCTGGGTATTCATGGCAGAATGTTGGGAATTGCACAAATGACTTTTGAATGAATTGCATGAATGAGGAGGAGCAAGAAACCATCGAATATTTACGTGTACAGCCTGTCCAAATGGAAATGCATTCTCCTGGGTGACTTCTTTCTGGACTATCTGGGAGACACTTCAAATAAGAAAATAAGCTCCATCAACAGCTTCATAAAAAGCTCCAAATGACTGGACTTCTGAAAGGGAATGGGACCTGAGTCTCATGCGGTATCACAAAGGGTCAATCATGGCCAAATAGTGCCTTTTTGGTGTGATCGCTCAACCATCACCCTACATACTCCACTTACTCTCTTGTTGATCATAACCTTTCTATAGCAGGACTCCGCTTGCGATAATGCTGTGGATGAATGAATGAATGAATGACATTCATGCTGTGGATAGTAATCTTGAAGCACATTCAAATTGTCACTGATGCCATCATTGATGACTCATAGATAATTGAAGCGTTATAGAGAGAAAGAGACAACACCACTATAATTACTGACACGGCTTCTATTGATAGCTCATCTGCGTATTTTTATAATGTTTGTCTTAATGGTTTGACTCCTTGGGAGATTGCAGTCAAAGAAAGAGTAAGTGGAAAATGTGGTGCGGTTTCCTCGATGATTAGAAATCAAATCAGTTATGCGACGAGATGCTCCAAGAAAACGATGGCATACTCAGAGCATACTCCTTCTCAAAAATAAGTGGGAAAATGCTCCATAGTCATGTCAATTTTTAGCTATTCATGTTGAGCTGACATTTTCTGTGAAGATGAGTTTCAACACATAAGTATGAGCTAAGTTCGGATCATAAAATATGCATTCTCCACATTCGTTTATATTCCTCAAATGAACATATCTCAGGAACCAATGAATACAATAAGTGTATGTAAATTCGAGATAGAGCACCCATATAACCTGTAACAGGTTTGCTGAAAATCGGACAACCAATACTGGATGTATTGGTAGTCCCTTTTCAGCTAACCTGCAACAGGCTGCATGGGTGCTCTATCTCGACTTGACATACACTTATTCTTTTCATTGGTTCTTTACATTAAACAATTTCATTCGTCTATATAAATTTATTTGGTTTGTAAATTACACTTCTTCAGAACTATGCTAAGCGTTCTCAATGAAAAATATGATATTTTTAATATTTCTGCTTTTAAAATAAACACTTTCCTCCTTCTGTAATACAAATTACTTGAATTCTTCCGAGGGACAACCTGCTATAAACATTATTTAAATGGTCTGTAAAGGTTTGTGCAATTGTTCCATAGAACTTATATCAAAGAACATAGGTAGGCAGGTAGGTAAGGCGGCCGCCCGAAGGGCGCACTTAGGCCAACATTGACCCTTTGTGGTACCGCATGAGACATCAGGTCCCATCCCTTTCAAAGGTCCAGCCATTTGGAGCTTTTAATGAAGCAGTTGATGGAGCTAAGAACATAACACATTAGTCCTTCAAGGAGAGAAAATGTTCTATTAATTACTTTTCTCAAGGTAATAATAGTTTCAGACGAATTTGTGATATTTGGAAAAGGCATCGAAGAACAGAAACATGTTCGCGTTTCCTTATAGAGAATAATTCTAACTATACTTAATAAAATAGTACATCAACGGCAACACAAAGGTGTGTAGTGTGTTTGTTGTATTTGGTAAGGCCGACTATAAATATTCTGATATATCTTCCATTATTATTCCACCTTACACTAGTATGAATTCTGTCTACAAGGGTTTGGGGGAGTACTGAGGGTCTTCACTCGAAGAGAAAAAGGTTTAGAAAGAAGCACTTTTGAGATTGTGGATTCAAACCCGACCAGACGATACTCGAGCTGAGTCTAGCATGCTTACAACTACATAACGGAGGAGGGCAGCTTATATATTTATATAGTTTTATATATCTAGTATAAATGATGGCTTCGGCGATTTTGTATTAGTTCTTGTTCTTCTTACACTTTGCTCAACAAAGTAAAATTATGGTATCAAGTCTTGAATGGCTTAGAATAGGACTAAGCTTAAATAGTTAGAACATAATAAACAATTTATTTAGTTTATATAAAACATTCGTCCTGAAAACAAAAAGGATAGAAGGGATTTTGGGAAACCGTGTCTGCGTGTGATTCGAACCAGAGATTTCTAAAAAACTATTGATTTCTTGAATATTGCCAGATACTCTGACTCCCATCTGTCCTCTAGGATGAAGAAGATGTGGATTCTTAGTTGAGGAAAGTAATCCAACTTTACATTTCTTTTCCAGAACTGGTCCTATATCCTGAAAACTATCACACAAACTAAGATAAGGAAAGTAATCCAACTTTATATTTCTTTTCCAGAACTGGTCCTATCCACTAAAAGCTATCACACTAACTAAGATGAGGAAGCCAATCCGACTTTACATTTCTTTTATAGAACTGGTTCTATCCACTAAAAGCTACCACACTAACTAAGACGAGGAAGCCAATCCGACTTTACATTTCTTTTCCAGAATTAGTCCCATCCATTGAAAACTAGGATACTAACTAAGATGAGGGAACTAATCCATCTTTATATTTCTTTTTCAGAACTGGTTCTATCCACTAAAAGCTATCACACTGACTAAGATGAGGAAACTAATCCAACTTTATATTTCTTTTCCCGAATTGGTTCTATCCTCTGAAACCTAGGATCCTAACTAAGGTGTGGAAAGTGATCCAACTTTATATTTATTTTCCAAAACGGCTCTCATCCATTGAAAACTATAATACTAATCGTGTTTATTGGTATACGAAGGACCGCCTTTGATACTTCGGAGTAATTTTACATGAATGGGTATGTCAGAATAGAAAAAGAGAGAAGGAGTGGATCAAAAAAGCATGGAAAATTGTTTAAATTATGTTAACAAAACTCTCTGATTTTTGAATAAATAATCTCAGTACAACTTAGAAATCGTTGGTTATTAAAATATTCAAAAAAATGACCTCCTGATGAGGTCTGTTGCGAATCCCGACTATCTGTGTACCCACAAATTTTTCAGTTACAAATTTTAATGGTGATCTGATTTTCTACGATAACTGAAAATTTTCAGGATACTCTTCGATGGCTACATTACTACATAATGTACCACTTTGTTCATTACCATTTTTAGGAAAATTTGTTTTGTTAATAGTTCGAATCACTGGATTGCGTTAAGTAGTACAAAAACTTCGATCTAACAATTTAGTTTTAATAAAAGTATTTTAATTGAACAGCAATTCACTTAAGAAAATAGTTGACTAAAGTAATATCAATACAACAGTTTCACAAGTTTCACATTTTATAATTCTAAAATCACAATTTTAGATAATAGATCACTTTAAAACTGCTGCTTTCAATGCACAACTCAATTGATCTGTTATTTAACGTCGCCTTCTTATACTCTCAATCTACCTTCCAGAGTGTTGTCCGTTGAAGCAATTGAACACCATCGAGTAGGTCACAACTCCTGAGAGAAAGATGGTACATCATTGAAGCACTATAACTAGCGACTAACAGCTCTACCAAGAACTAAATAGCAACATCAGCGAATATAGAATATACGAGCTATAATTTCAGTGTAACAGTGTAGCAATATGAGTATTCATGTTTATTCATGAATACGTAAATTCGCACCCTAATTGTAGTAATGCAGTTGAAATGTGACATTTTTGTCCTAAAGTTCGACACATTTTACTGATACCATTATCTAAGTGGATGGCACTCATATAAAGTTAGAAAAGTACAATAAATCAAAGCTTAGACACATTCACACACACACACAGCAACCCACTCCCAACCCCAGACACAAGCACATATGCAACATTTTTGCAATTGTGTGCCCACATTTGAAAGGGCACAGCTTTACATTGTATGCAGTTTCATTTCCATTTGTTGGTTTAGCAGAGCGCCGTCATAAAAGTTCAGGCGACAAAAAATGCATTTCCGTACAACAACAACTGCAATAAAAACGGCACAGACCGACAGAGCCACCAAGCCACACAGAGACCCACATAGCCCATGATGCACACCCGGAAAGCATGCAACAAACCCGGTGCTGGCGCCAACCATTGCCCAAACATAAGGTCGAAGACTTTCGGGTGAATCCCGTTGGCGCTCCACTTACAACTTGCTGCACTGTATTGCGAGTCGCCTAAAAGGACACTTCAAATACACAGAAAACACACATTTGCGTCTGGGCAAAAGAAAAGGGAGGAAAAAAACGGGGGAAAACTAAACGAAAGGAAAGGAAGCTAAAGTGAAATTCCACTGTTTGACGCTGCAAAAGCGCAACCGAGTGCATTGCCTTGCGAACGCATGCAGGCTGCCCACTCGCTTTCACGCCCACTGCCTGCGAATACGGTTTTGCGGGCTAGGATATTGTGGTTGTTGTTATTGTTGTTGTTGTTGCTGTTATTACGAATGTGTTACAACTTCATTCGCGTTCACTTCCCAACAAAATTCACGAGATGCGAGTAATTTTTCATTTTCATTTCTCATTTTTGTCGTTGCAGGATTTTCGGGATGCAAAATAACGGAAATTCCTTGGCACTAGTGCAGTGCAGGAGCATGGATGTGTGCGTGCATGTGTCAGTGTGTAAATGTGTGGAGTTGAGCTGTGATAAATGTGTGCTAAATGGTTGTTAGCATATTTGAAATATGAGCTTAAATCCATTAAATTTACGAAATTAGATTTAGCAATCAATATCAGCGCACATTATTTGAATTTACTACATAGGATTAGGATTTTTGTGGAAGCTGCTGGAATAACCGCAGTGGTCCTTTGCTGCCCCACGGAACCATTCGAATTAATTATTATTATTAGTTGGAATAAAGTTACATGAAGGATCCCCTACTTAAATGTGTCCGATCGGGAAGTGAGGGAAATACAACAAAATGTGAGAATTACGGTCGAATGCATTCCAAAGAATATTTTGAAATATTATTATACGAGGGGTAATATTTATATTTCGGGAATAGCAAACAATAACAAACATTTTTAAATGAAAATGACTTCATTGTTTTTCAAAATATTCCCCTTGATGATCGATACACTTTTGCATTCGTTCAAACCATTTGTCATAGCAGTTTTTCCATTCCTCTTGAGACACCTCCAAAACATGGTTTTGAGCGCTACAACTGCTTCTTTGGCGCTCGTAAATCGTTGACCACGCAGTTTTTCCTTTGATATTCGAGAGCAAGAAGAAGTCATTGGGTGCCAAATCTGGACTGTACGGAGGATGAGTCATCAATTCGATGTTTTGACTCCTCAAAAATTCACCTGTTTGACGAGATGAGTGAGAGCTCGCATTGTCATGATGGAGATTGATTCTTCTTTGGCTGTTGGTGTTACGAATTTCTCCGAAGACTTCCGGCAAACAAATGGTCGTGTGCCACTCAGAAGTGACCGTCCTACGTTGCTCAAGCGGAACAGTGGCCACATGACCCATTCGTCCGAAGAAACAGGCGACCATTTGCTTCGCTGTGCTTGTTCCACGAACAACTTTTGTTAGATTTGGCTCGTCTTGGAATACCCACACGGTCGGTTGTTGTTTTGTTTCCGGCTCATACGCATATATCCATGAATCGTCACCTGTCACGATTTTATACACGTCTTTTGAAGCACCACGGTCGAACTTTTTAATCATTTCCTTACACCAATTGACACGAGCCTTTTTTTGAGCGATTGTCAAATTATGTGGGATCCAACGCGAAAATTTTCATGCAATATTGAATGTCCAGAATGAATGTGCAATTTAACTCCACCTGCCAAAGTGGAAGGGAGCTCCGCCCATACAAAAACTCTAAACTATTTTCCTAGCAAAAGAGTTCAGCTTCTCGCAGTTTGACAACTTAGTCAAATCAAAGTTGAAGAATCAGTCTTCTCAGCCAGTCGGAAACAATGTTCTCTCTAATTTTTCACTAACTGCGCGGTGCCAAAGTGTGTGTGAGCAAAAATGTTCAAATCGTATGTAACAGTGTGTGTGGAGGAGGCGAGAGAGTCGTCCTGTGCCTGTTTGGATTTTTGTCATTTTTAGATGCAATTCTTTTATAAGATGATATAAAAAAAATTTTGTGAAAAAGCCCATGGTGCGCGGAATGCATAAAAGGCTGCTCAACTTTTGAAAAATAGGGCGAGGCTGCGCAACCCGCGCAGCTTAGAGGGAACTTTGGTCGAAAAGTGAACTTATTTTATTAAACTATATAGCAAATCTCGATAAACAAGATAGCTCGCTTCATTAGAGCATTACACAGTTTTCCCACTCAGACCCAGGTGTTTCAGTCTCTGTGGGCCAACGTGAGCTTCCTTTTGCTTGCAGCCTAGCCTAACCCAGCCTATATAGCAAATCCACCTACAAATTTATTTAAATATATATAGGAATTATGAGAAAATATCCCGTCAAATAAGCTTGATACATTTTTTAAGTATTTCCAGATATATAGAGCCGAAAGAATCTATCCTCCACCCATCCGAACTATCCCTTCTCTTAGTCGAAAGAGAAAGTTTGGACTGAGACGCATCGAGCGCTTCTGTATTTAACGAGTTAGACTACCCAAATGGTGTCAATATGAATTTATTCTATCAAATCCACCTGCATGTAATGTAAGATCTACAAGGAATTGCGAAAAGGATGACACTTAAAATATGATGAAGAGATATTTTTAATGTATTTCCACTTATATAGAAGAGAAACATAAAGATAATATATCATCCACTATCCATCCCCCGAGTTGCCCTGATCACAGTAGTAAATTTATCTAGGGAGCCACCTTCTTGACAACCGACTGGGCGTGTGAATGACAATCATGAAATCTGCTACTACCACAATGGATGGTGGAAACGTGCCTCCTTCCCGGGGCTACAACTTTAGTCTGTCTCATAGTGAGTATGCTTACACGCCAATATCACTGGAGTCATCGAACCATGCTAAAAAATTTGTAGTAATAGATACATAGAGATGGGCTCATGGTGGAATTGCTGCGGGAGGTGATACAGTGTACTGCCTAACTGCATTTAATTTCCAATTGTCACTTTTGGCAAACACAAAAGTAAATATCTACCTTATAGAAGTATGGCTACAAAAATAGAGAATGAAAGTCTTCTCAAGTTACTTTCTCACTCAGACAGAACACGTGTCCTCCGATACTGTTTAATAATCAACTACAGTCAACAGATACTGAGTACCTTAGTATTCATTTAGATCATCAAATGACCTGGCAGAACCATATCTTTCAGAAGAAAACATTTGGACCTAAAGCCAGCTTTCAATTTAGTATAAACTTCTTATTTATAAAGTTATACTGAACCTTTTATAGACCCATAGCATCCAGTTATGGTGATCTGCGTCAAAATCCAATACTGCTGATCTGCTGTCCAATACTGCTGATACCAATCACAAATTCTACGACTGAGAGCAAACGCCTCTTGGTATGTCACAAACCAACTTTCACATCAAGATATATCGATACCGAATATAAGTGAAGAGATACTATAATATAACTCAAGATATAGCGAACGCTTTTCAAGTCACCCGCAAACACAGACTTGCTTCAGTCCTTCTCGATAATAACCCAATCAATCGAAGACTTAAAAGACGATATACTTTAGAAACAGCTGTCTGTATATCTTAATTGAAATTTAAGTCCAATAATAATAATAATTTTAATTAAAATTTATTATTATTATTATTATTATATCTTACACCATAATTAATTTAATTAAAATTAAATTTTGAAAAATATTATATAAAAAGAAGATTATTGCAAAAAAGCATATCAAGACACTTGCAAAAGTTTGGTGCACTGATGAGGGTATTTTTTGATAACTCAGAAATGAATTGAGTCATTTTCCTATTTGTATCAGCGGTAGAGTCACTTCACTGTTTGAAAGCCCAACTAACGCGATCGGGAGATAGTGGCATGTACCGTCTTCTCTATCTAGAAATTTCCTTTTAGACTATGACAGAATTTCCCACACTTGTGTTGAATAAGAAGGAAATGTTTGGGTATTAAACCAAGTGAGAAACCAATTGAGTTGTTATATTTGACGACAGTATTTACGGATAGGAGGTCCTGTGTAGTGGATAATGTTTTAGTCAGTCAATATGAGGAATGATATTGCACAGACTTACGTTGATATCTCTTAATATTTCAGCCTTGCAGCGAATGGAAAAAACATATTATTTCAGTGAATAAATCTGCCTGTTCAGCAGCAATGAAGACTTAAAATAACCTTTAAGTGGATTTGGAATAGTTTTCAAGTCACAATTCAATTCAATTTCAATTCAATTTCAATTTATTTATCTGCCTCTTCCCTTTTAATAAGAAGTGAAGAAGCAAAATTCGAGTAAGGCTGAATTCTGATCAGAGTAAATTAAACACTCCTAAGTGGAAGAAGGAAATATGCTTAACTTCTGAACAGAGTAGAGTGACAGCCTTCTTCGGGGTAGGTTGCTTAATCACTTAAAGACTCGATGTGATAACAGAGTAAAGTTTCACACTCCTATCTGGTTTTTTTGAAGGAAATGCTCTAAAATTCTGGTAGATAAATTATGCAAGCCTTACACAAAGAAAGAAACCGTTGTATCTATCAAATTCTTCTACTAATATACTAGCAACATGCCCTGTTTTATCAAGTCAAGGACTGTAAGAGGCAGATGTCCATTAAAGATAGAAGAGTTCCCTAATCTTTCTGTAGGACATATTATTATTATTATTAACAGGCTAAAAAAACACCGCGACCTAAGAGATCTATTGTGCAGCCTCGTACCCAACTAAAACAATGCTAGACTATTTAAAAATCTCATCACTGCTGTGGGCTTAATTTTAACAAGGTGATTTGGAGATATGAGCCCACTGCCTAGGTAGTTATGTCTGCGTCTTGCCACCGCTGGGCAAGTGCATAGAATATGTTCTGCTATTTCCTGCTCCTATTGACAGAGTCGAGGAATCATCTTCTACCACGCCTATTTTTTTCAGAAGGTAATTGAGTCTACAGTGTCCTGTTAAAAGTTCAGTATAGAGTTTGATGTCATTTCTGCTGAGGTTTAATGAGGCATCTACCCTGATGTGTTCAGGATCAATGAGTAGTCTCAACTGCCGCATGCCTTTTTGAGCTCTCCAGTAGTTTAGCAGACCTCGCTTTTCCTGTTCGCACAACAAGTTATTTGTGTGTAGGACATAAGGATTTATTTTATTGTCTTAGATAAGAGTACAAGGACTGTATGAGGCAGATCTCTATTAAAGATAGAAGAAATCTAATCATTCTGTAATATAAGGATTTATCTTATTCTCTTACATAAGAGTGAGTAAAAGGACTGTTTGAGCAGATCTATATTAAAGATAGAAGAGTTCTCTAATCATTTTGTGGGACATAACAATTTCTTTTCTTGTTATTAACATAATCTGTGCACCAATTTGTTTATATCTGTTAAATTTTGCTTTCCTCTCTCTAGGAATGCAGCCTGATTTTGTTACAGTCTATTGTTTCAGTTACTCCTATATATTATAGTTACTCCTATATAGTTTCTAGTTAAGAAGTAAATAATTTATATGCAATTCACAAAGAGGACCTCATTAATTATCTGCTTATCCTACATCAACAAAGATGAGCCTACGTTTAAACAACAGAGCTCCTGCCTTATCTTATTCTTACCTCAGGCCAATGAAATTCCAAATTCTAAAAGTCAAAGTCATCGTGCAGAGAAGTTGAAGTCACAAGGAGTGTGGTACAAATCTCGGTGATGATGTCAGTGAGCAAAGTAATCTTCTTTTGAAACAATGTGTGCCCACATACAGAGCCACTTTTTATGATATCCCCGCAGCTCTGCTGGAGAATGTTTGCGCAAATATGTACAAGTACATAAAAAGCAGGAGTATAAAAATTGAATTCTCCGCAACAGCAGGAATTTGTGAAGCAAGCTGCAAGCCATTAGACAGCACCTCCAAAGCTTTAATACTTCAGCTCGTACCCAACAACTGCAACAAAGTTTCGGCAAACCCAAAAAGACAACTTCTCGAGGAAAACCGAAAAGTTTGTGTCAAAAGTTTCGTATACTGCAGTGATGTCCTTTTGCAAATCACATTTGGGTTTTGCTCTGACAATTGTGTGTGTGTGGGAGGACTGGGAGAGGATAAGTAGGAGCACGACACCCACTGCCCAAATTACTGAATGAGATTTTTGAAATTTTTTTATTCTATTATGAAAGGATGCGTCAAAGTAAAGTTTCACGGTTTCAGTAAGGAGTTAGTTATAAATTTCCACACACCCTACAATTATGCAATATTATATAAAATATCGTCCTGGTGTTAATGTTGGCATGCTTCCAAATGTTGGTGGATTTGTAAAGGAGTTCCCACACTTTATAAATGACAATTATATAAGTTTAAAGCTACTCACCCTGTATGCTGGTTGCGTTAGTAGGTGACTAGGTTAGTTTCTTCACGTCTTGTACGGCTTAAAGCGTTAATCGCCTTTTCGAAATAACGTTAATCCGTGCGGCGTAGCGAGCGTTGGTTGGCAAATCTAAAACGACTGCGACAACGGCAACGGCAACGACGGCGACAACGATGTTTGTTTTAATTCAAGAATTCTCTCTTTCGATTTAGAGGAGCCGAACCAGCCAGCGACATTTCTTATCATGCATTAACTTTACACTTACACTTGCTTCGACGCTCACAAACACGCGCACACACTTCTCTGATACAGAATTTTTGCCGTGTTTCGATTTTTTCCCTGACACTCTGTCTCGTTAGCCAAATTTTCTTGGTTTCTTGCTCTGTGTTTTTTTTTCTTTGGTGTGTGTTTTTTCTATAAACTTGTGCTCCTTAAACACGCTGACAAAGCTACTTGAATGCCTTAGTTACGCTGGTACAATGTGCCTAAAGCAGTTCTCGCCCTTTAATTTATTATTATGGGAATAAACTTTTAATGGATTTTGGCAAATTTCTGTTAGAAGATTTCTTAAACAACTTTTGTGGGAGCGTTACACTGGCCTGCAGAAGATTGAACTGTCTACGACGGTGATGAAATTTTCACTGAGCGTAAAGCGTAAAACGTTTTACGTTTGTTTGCCCCCAACTCCCAATATGCATAGAGAAATTGCGATGCATGCTCTCCAGCAAAGCTGTGTGCTCTCAACTTAGGAGGGTTGTTTACTGTTACAGCGGCAGTTAGTACCCATTATATAGAAGGAAAACCGATTACTCGCTGAGGCAAGCAGTAGAAGTGAGTCAGCAGCTGAGGCCGACTGAGCGTATGAGCGACATGAACCCAAATGGACTGAAGAAAATTCTCTGTTTGGTTTCGAGAAATCAAAAGCAAAAGTAAGATTTTTCAGAGCAATTTGCTTCCAATCGTCTTACTCTGTTTGTAGTGATATTCCAGCCACTAACTATTTGAAAATTTCTGTAGTGTCATATGATTAACCATCCAATTTCTCCTTACTTCACTTGAGTAACCAAAATTATCGTCCGTTATCATCCCACAAAATAATTCCTCTTTCGCCACAAAATGATTACTCACTCATACCCATGTGTGAATGGACACTCCTCTGACTACTACCTTTCTTTGCACATACAGCTTAGCTTCAGCGCATGTCCTTTTTATATATTTTTCTCGCGTATCGATTCAAAGGCGCTTTTTTTCTCCTGTTGTTCTTTTGTGATTTTTTTATCATTGAGAAAGCTGTAGCAAACGCATTTAAAGGCAGTGGCCGCTCAGATGAGCCAATGTGAAGAAAGTAATGCGTGTATCTATCTACAAGTATCTGTGTCCCAACAGGCGTCAGTCGGCAAAGTCGTGTGCCTGCTCATGGTAGGCGTCAGGGAGGGGCGGAGGGGCGATGGTGTTGTACTTAAGCTTAAGCAAAATCGAAGCGTGTAAAAGTTGCCGCTGCCGCTGCCGCTGGTGGGACTGCTCACGGGCGGGTATCAGTGAAGCCACTGTGACTAGTGCACCGTTTGTGGCGGGCGGTTCACGCACATTTGGGGGTTGCTTCTCACTTGGTACGACGATTTTACGAGTAGCATTGTTATTGTTGCTTCCAGGGGGGCTTGGGGCGAAAATCAATTTCTCTCATTTAATATTTGTAACACGTTTTGCTGTTGTTGTGTGTGCGAGGCATACAAAAATGTTCGACAGTGTTTCAGGTTGCGGTTGCAGTTGGATGTTGTTTCTTGTTTGAGGGTGTTTGAAGCAAACAAAATTTAATATTGAGAGTGATAAAAATTAATGACGGTGAAAAGATTTCGAAAGAGTTTAAAGCAAACAAAATTTACTACTAAATATGATAAAAAGTTATGACGGTTCAAATGATTTCAAATGATTTTTGTATTTTAATATAATAAAATCAAAATACAATTTTGATTATATTACTCGTATATTTCCTTTCTGGAAGGTGTGTATTAAACCATGCATTGAAATTCTCATTCAGTTCATAACTGTAGACTGAGCCTCTATAGACTAACTTCTTCTGTGCAATTGCATGTCAGTGATATACCGCCTGCTTCCACTATTAGTTTATGCCATCTTCCCTAATCAAACAGAGTACTCTCACCAAGATGAAGTGAATTCACTGCGGGGGGGAAATTACTAGTAAATCACCGATTAAGAGATTCTTCTAGAAACTGTAGAAATGCCTTTCTTTCAAACTTTTATATTTGGTCGTATATGTTGATTATATGAAATGTATTCAATTCAATAAACCGCATGGACTAATATGTGTATGAATATGTGGGACTTGCAAAGACAAATTTAACGGGTCCGCCATCTAACGTTTTTTCTGTCAACTAGTGCTTATTTCGTGAATGGTAAGACTTAGCTCATGTCTGATTTGACAGATAATTAGTTTTATCCTTCCGCTGAACGAATATGGTTGTGTATGCGCTTGAACAATGCTGGGAAATATTGCGACATTACTTTGAAAATCATGGTAATGTTGCAGAATGTGTGCGAAAATTGCGTACGGATTTTGGAAGAAAAGAAGCACCGTCAGCTCCGTATGTTCGTTATCTTGTGAAAAAGTGAAAGAAACTGGCATCCTCATCGATAAATCAAAGCGTGGAAAGCCAAAAACAGTGCGTACACCCGAGAATATTGCTGGTGTGGCAGAAAGTGTGCGTGAAGCGCCATCAACATCAATTTTATCGTCGTTCTCAACAATTGAACATTTCGGCGACATCATTGAGACGAATTTTGCATAAAGACCTTGGTATGACGCCATACAAAGTCCAATTGGTTCAGGAGTTGAAGCCAACTGACCATCCAATGCTTTTTCGCTTCGCTAAGTGGACCTGCGATCGACTTACAGAAGATGCCGATTTTGCCAACAAAATCATCTTTTCAGATGAAGCTCATTTTGATCTTGGCGGGTATGTAAACAAGCAAAATTGTCGCATTTGGGGCACAGAAAACCCGCACGCATACATTGAAAAGCCGATGCACCCAAAACGAGTCACTGTTTGTTGCGGATTTTGGTCCAGAGGCATAATTGGGCCATTTTTCTTCGAAAATGAGCAAGGAGTGGCCGTTACAGTCAATGGCGATCGTTATCGGGCCATGTTAAACGAATTTTTGTTCACAAAAATTGAAGAGGAGGATATTGGCAACATTTGGTTTCAACAGGACGGCGCTACGTGCCACACAGCCGAAGCTACACTCGATGTTTTGCGTCCTGTTTCAAAAAAAAAAAAGTTATTATTATAAAGAAGTGAAAGAAACCGAAAAAACCACATCAAAGTCGGTCAAAAATCAATGCCATGTTCACTATTTTCTTTGATTATCCTGGTATAGTACATTCTGCATTCCTTCCGCAAGATGAAACAGTCAAGAAAGGAATATTATTTGGTAGTTATGAAGAATTTGCGCGAGAGTATTCGTCTTTGGATGCCAGTTTTACAAAAGGACAACAGTTGGTTTCTGCATCACAATAATGCACCATCAAACAAGGGTAACATATTTGACTAAAAACTCATCGAACGCCTCCGTATTCTCCAGATTTGGCTCCGTGTGATCCATTCTTGTTTCCAAAGCTGAAATTGTTACTTCATGGAACACGTTTTGAGTCGCTCATAGCCATAAAGTAAACTTAGAACAAAGAACTAAATGCATCTATCGGCTTATAAGAAGTTTATGGATATATTGCGTCAATCGTTGCCATCAGTGTATTGCTTCAGAAGAAGAGCCCACTTTGAAGGCGATGAAATAAATTTTGATGGCTCAATGAATGTGTTGTGTTGTATTAATGAATTCCAGCTCAATAATTGACAGAATGTATTATTTGAAGAAAATTCTGTATAAAAGCATTTTTAATGGATGATTGGTGGTGTAGTTGTGACTTAAACAAAACCTTTCATATTTCAACATAACCTCCTGTTAGCTCAATACACTTCATACAACGTTTCTCCAACTTATTGATGCCCTCCAAATAATACGACTTCTCAAGGCCCTCAAAATAGATGTTTGATTCATCGATTACCTCTTCATTCGATTCAAATCTCTTACGGCCGAGCCATGTCTTCATTTTTGGAAACAGAAAATAGTCGCAGGGGGTTAAATTGGCATAATATGCTGGATGAGGGAGCAATTCGTAGCCTAATTCATGCAATTTTCCTGGTGGGAGAGAACTTTTTTCCTCGCCAAATACGGTCGTTTTTATATCGTAAGATTGTTAGGTGAATTAATCATTCACACAGTGGAGAAATGTCTGGCAATTAGATTATGATTTAAGGCTATTGTCAAGAAGTAAAGTATTAATTATCATAAATCTTTGTCTTAAGAAATGACACCAAAAAACTAGGGCTAGCTTATCAATACATCTCGAAAGATAATCGTAAAGGAGGATTGTATTGTGATGCATATATATTGATATATGCAAATATATTGATTGATTCCTACACAAAAATTTTATATATAGGGTGTTTTTTTAGACATGTGGTTTTTCAAGCAGAAATAAAACGCATGTTATTTAATGTTATGGCAAAGAATTTAGCTTGATTATTAAGATAAGGGTTTGCCATAATGTTTTAAAAATGATTTCGGGCAAGTGGCCGCCGTGGCTCCCTCGAATAAATTCCAGCCGAGAGGCCCAATTTTCGACCACTCCGCCAATGGGGTCCGTACATCAGCAATAATGGTCTCAAGTGACATTAATTTAATTGTACACAAAAATTGTTTCATTTATTAAGCATCAATAGTTAGGGAGGCGTGTCGCCAACACAACACACAATCACACAACACCTTAGAGAAGGGCATATAAACTAGATTCCCATTTTGTGGATAGCCAAAAAGGCTCTATAATTACCATCAACTCTAAGCTGGTCAGACAGTGTAGGGAGGAACTTAGGGCGCTAGGTCTTCATGCTGTAATCACAATCATCTGGGTTCCAAGCCATAGCAATATCGATGGAAATGAGAAGGCTGATGAATTGACATGTGGGGGCCTCTATCGACCTAACCCATGCGGAACCATTACCTGTTTCGTTGGGTGCGATCAAGAGGGGTATCTCCCTAATTCGAGTTGGTCAATAGCACAGACAGTAAATTGTGCTTTATTATCACTTTCAATTAATATTAATATAACTAATATTAATATAATATTAATTTGAGACCAACAATTAGCTTTGATTTTCCTTACACTCATATAGGCGACAATATGAAAATCGGGTTCGTACGTTCATTCGCTCAGGTGGCTGGTCCACGGCATCCTCACCTGAATCACAATTAGTGCCTTAGCACCGTTTTAACCCTCCTAATCGCTGGAAAAAGATGGGTTGTTAGCTAGATCCACTTTGTGGAATTTAAGTATTTTAAAAGGCCCTTCGGTTTTGCAGCCGAGAGGTCACAAAGTCCCGCTAGAAAATAGTTTCCTAGGGCTCCATTTCTTGTGGCTGCCATAGCTGGGCATCTGCAAAGAAAGTGATTTATTGTTTCCCTCTCGTCCGGGTTTCTACAACTTCTGCAATGGATATTGAAAAGTCTCTGCATTTCCTCTGCATGAGTACCTACTAGCGTGACCTGTAAAGGCAGCTGTGAATCGGCTGGTCGCTGTTTATAGGATCCTCTTGACCTAGCTATATTGTAGACTGGCCAGGTCGCCCGGGTTGTATTGCACATTGTAAGTGGCCTCCATCTTCTGCCCGCCAAGGAGAGACAGTGCGGTGAACTGTATAATTTATATCTAGTTCACGAAGATGAACTATACGCTTTAATTTAAATTGCTTTTCAAGATCAAAGTAAGTAAAATGTGATAAACACTCTTCTCGGGACTGTTTTGAAGTGAAAACCGTCAACTTAAATTCCCGCTTTATCACTACTGTATTTGACGAAAAAAAGTATATCTTCTTTTACTTTGATCTTAAAGACGATCCACTTTTCTTCGTAAAATACAGCAGTGATAAAGCGGGAATTTTAGTTGAAGGTCTCACTTCAATACAGTCCCGAGAAGAGTGTTTACAGAAACTTATCAATCAACCACCACAACAATTGACTATAAGGAGCTTTCATATTAAAAGAGTCAAAAGTTTCCTGTAAACCGATTCATGGGTTCATGTCTTTGCTAAACTATGCAAGCCTACTTTCAAATGCAAAAATTCAAAACAAATTTTATTTGTTTTTTAATAAATCTTTTATTCTAATTTTTTTGTTTAATAAATATTTAGTTTTTTTCAATAAATATTTTATTACCTTTTTTGTTTATTTAAACTCAATTATTATTATTCATCAAATCAAAAAAGAAGTTATTTCCTTTAAAATATGTGTTTTCTCCCCCGTCAAATTCGTTACGTATGCAACCATGTATTTAGGCCTTTAAAAGTTGGACTTGTCGCTGAATACGGCCAACTGCAATTCAGCGCCACTACCAATTCAAGCCAGCTGAAGTTATCTAAGCACCACAAAACTGGCTTAAAAGAGAATACGAAAGCGGAGCCTAAAGAAGATCACGCCAAAAATAAGCAACAACAAACCGAACAGACAAACAGAGTGTCGGAGCGAATGAGCAACAGGTAAAAGAGATACAACGATAACAACAACAACCACAATAGCAACAACAACAGCGCCAAATATTGTGTTACCTCAACTTGGTCAATAGAAAAGCGGCAGTAATCAGTTTAAACGAAACAGTCGAGTGGAACAGACATAAAACGCGGCAGAAAGATTCAAAGCGAAAAGTGCCCAAGTTGAACAAAAGTTTGCATGATTTGCGTGTGAAGGTAGCGGAATTTATTAAGAATCAATTAAAAATCAATTTCAACTCAGTGCAAAATTACTTAACTCACACTGTGAACGCCTCTGCTAGCAGTGCGTGTGCAGGGGTGCAACGGATATTCACCGTCAATGCCAAAAAAATAAGAATACAAAAAAACAAACAAAAAAACACAAAAAAGCGTTGCATGCAACTGCAAAAGGCGCACGAACACGCGCTGAACATACCCCTTGAGACACTTTTTGCTCAAACAAATAGAAAAAAAACAATCCAATTTTATGTTTTATTCAATGAACGATTGAATTAGGAATACAAAAAAAAAGAGCAAACACATTCATAAAAAATTATAAAAAATTCATTTAACTAGAATCGAGTTTTCGTGTGGCCCTGCTCAGCTTCTCAAATGTGGGCGGCGGAGTGCGGCGCTGAAAGGTGCTCTTGCCAAATACGCGGTGCTCTTCAGCGGAGCTGCTCTTAATTTGGGGCTGTTACGTGTTGGGACTCTTTTTTGCGCACACGCATGTGATGACAGGCAAAGGGACAGACAGAGAGTAAGAGGCACGGACAGACAGACGGATTGCTGGACAGACTGATGGACGGACATACATACGGACGGAGAGTAGAACGGACCGATGGACGGACACTGAGAATTTCAGTTATTTTGATTTTGTTATTTTTAATCACAATTTTTTTGTTAATAATATTTTTGTCATTTCCAATTTTAATATAATTTACGCGCATATTGTTTCTGGTTTCGTTGTTGTCAACAATTGCCTTCGTGTTTAATTGTATATTACTTGTTGTTTTGTATTTATTGTTAATAAAATCAACGTTCAGCTTTCAGGAAAGCGGTCAATCGAAACTGGTACATTTTGGGGTGTTGTGCTGATGTGACTCCATGCCAGTCACAATGGCAATGAGCAGGGAAATGGGTGACACAGTCTGTGACGCAAAGCGAGATGTTAATTCTGTTATTTTAATATTATATAAAATTTATTATTATATAATGTTTTGTGTCATTTAATGAAATTTTCTGTTATGAGTGAGTTTTTTATGGTTTTACAGCCTTTGAAATTATTTTGATTGTTGATTTAGAGCAGCGTTTTCAAACCGGTGGTCCTAAATGACAAAGGGACCGTAGTGGAGTTATAGGATGCTTCTATATATAATCCATATTAATTAACAAAGGAACCGTAGTAAAGTTCTGGGCCGCTTCTCTATATAAACCATATAAATTAAGAAAGGGACCGCGGGTAGTTCTGAGGCGGCTTTATATATAAACCATATTAATTGAGGAAAGGACAGCGGCAGAGTTGTGGGGCGGCTCTATATAGAAACCATATTAAAGGGCAAAGGGCAAAGAAACCGTAGTACAGTTCTGGGATGCTTCTTTATATAAACTATATCAATTGAAAAAAGAACCGTGGCAATATTCTGGGACGTTTCTATATATAAACCATATTAATTAATAAAAGGCTTGTCGCCACGTTCTAGGCCGGTTCTAAATATAAACCATATTGATTGACAAACCGACCGTAGTAAAGTTCTGTGGAGCTTCTATATATAAACTATATTAATTGAGGATGGGTCCGCGGTAGAGTTCTGAGGCGCCTCTATATATAAACCATATAATTTGAGGAAGGGGCCGCGGTAGAGTTGTGGAGAGGCTCTATATACTCACCATATTAATTCATAAAGCGATCATGGTAAAGTTCTGGGCTGTTCTATATACATATACACTATATATCCCAAAAAAGGACAAAAAGTTGTATTAAGTGTGATTGGAGCTGTGCTATGGACATATAAATATATTCTTCATCAATGTATTTTTCTGAGTCGATTAATCCCTTATTAAGTCTGTCGATCCATCTTATATGGATACCGTTAAAGTTAGTTCAATAATTTCCTTAATAAGTGCCGTATCTGAATTACAACAGAGCCACATTGATATAGGGGAACAACAATGGACAGGACACTTTAATCTGGTATATATAAAGAAATCTACAAATCTCATGGAGAGTCACTGTAATTGGGCTCCTATTTTCTTTATACATATAAGCAAAGTTTTACAGTAGTGTAGATTTAGTTGATGGTGGTATTCTTATTACTCCGTGGATAGTTCAGAACTTAAGTAAGCAGGTTTAACTTCAGGATAAAGTAAAGACTGAATATTTTGAATCCCTCAAGTAAAGAGTGAATTTTTAAAAGCCCCTGTATATTTTTTTTAATTATACCTTCCATCATAATTAACTAAGTTTGCAAGTGATTGGGGGGAAAGAGTACCAGTACACAAGGACTTCGACTCGATAGCAAAAGATTTAGAAAGAAACAATTTTGGGGTCATGACCGAGGCAGGATTCGTATGTGACCCCGTAATGTGAGTCTAGCATTCTTCCAAATAGACTACAGAGGACGGATATATATTTATATAATCAAATGTCCTTTTTATATAAGAAATATTCGCTATATTACCCCACAATCTGGCAGCTAAGAAACTCGTATATAGCAGAAATTGTTTAGTGTCTTGGGTAAAATTGTGTCAATACAAATAATTTCTTATTCATACTAGGTACACCTCCTCTTAGTGTGCCTTCTGACTCGCAATTTGTAGTTCCAAAAGAAATCTTTTATAAGGCCTGTTTAAGAAATACTACAAACAGATGAACTTTTCCGAGAAATCAGGAATATTTTCCGAAAATAAAATTTCCTCAGAGAAAATAATATAATCCAATTTTTTATTAATATTAATATTCCAATTTTTTATTAATTAATAGTTTCCCAAAATTACCAACATTATTTTAGTCCTTCAGAAAAATTAGAAAAACTCGGCCGAGATATGAAGAATATATTCTTCAAGAAGAAATTATAGGTCAGTTCCTACCGATGCCATCCGACTTGCAATTTATAGATGCAAAATAAATCTTTGATAAACCCCTTTAAGAAATACTACATTTAAACAGATGAACTTTTCCGAGAAATCAGGAACATATACCTGAAACAAATTAACCCAAAAAAAAATGAATACATAAATGATATTCCAGTTCCCACCAGTACCGTCTTTCTCATTATTTATAGTTCCCAAATTACCAATAATGTCATTTCAATGACATCTTCAAAAAGTATTAAAATTCCCGATCGAAAAATTAAGAATATATTCTAGAAATTAAGTCTCTCAAGAAGAAATGATAGTACAGATCCCACCGATATCATCAGACTCGCAATTTATACATCCAAAATATAATAACTCTAATAACACTTGATACATATATATAATTTTTCACAAGCCCTCTGTAAAAAATAATAGAAATAATTGGTCGAACTTTTCCGAGAAATCATGAATATATTCCACAAATAAAATATCTTCAAGGAAAATAATACAAATGATAGAACAATGCCAGTTCCTAGTACCGGCCGGGCCGACAATTTATAATCCCAAAATTACCAACGAAATCTTTGTCGTTAAGAAAGATTAGAAAAATCCGATCGAGTTATTAGGAATATAGTTTAGAAGTAAAATCTCTTCCAGAAGAAATGATAATATAGTTTCTAGTTCCTGGTGCCTCCCGTCTCGCAATTTATAGTCCCAAAATATCCAAAGAATTCTCTGATATGGTGCTTTTAAGAGGGACTACCATGGAATGGAAGGGTTTGGCCATCGCCCTTAGGCACTGGGACCACATAGATCTATTGTGCCAGAGGGACTACCATACAAGTAAATGGGTGAAATTTTCCTATAAATTAAAAAATATCCACAAATAAAAGAGTAGAAAATATAATAATAAATAAATAAATAGAATATCTCGGTTACTCGTCAACATAGGACTCTCGCTTTGTTCTGTACTCAAAATAACCAAAAGAAAATAAATATGGCAGGGAATTGTCCATAGGTTCAGTGTTGAGCCAGACTTGAACATAAAGAGAATGACAGCTTCATCATAAGAGTATTCGGCAGTATTACATCAATAGTTCCATTTTCTGTACTATCAAATATAGGGAAGAATAAAGGGTCCAGTTCTAGCCTAGGCGTATATAATAGATAGATAGATTTTAGAATTGGGGTAGGCCGGAGAACTGCTACAGAAGGAGCCCTCCAAACAATCAGGCATTGATGCACATTGTACTGTAAGCATACTATAATGGTTACTATATATTTCAGAACTTTTGTCCACATAAAGCGTTGATATTTGTAGGAAAATTGTATGAGAGAGATACTCCGACAAACTAATTATGAGATTCCAGTATATATTCAGTCAAGAGCCAATATTATTACGCCTAAAACCAACCAAATCACTCACGAGTTTGATACATCATGCTCCAGTCGATCTAGGATTAGTTCTAGTAAGCTATTATTCTACAGTATTGGACAAATGATTCAATTTTCAGTACTATCAAATATAGGGAAAGACAAAGGGTCTAGGTTTAGCCCAAGCTTCTATAATAGATACATAGAATTTAGAAGTGGGGTAGGCCGGAGAACCGCTACAGAAGGAGCCCTCCAAGCACTCAGGCATTGATGCACATTTTACTCTAAGCAGTCTATGATGGTTACTACATATTTCTGAATTATTGTCTACATAAACACGTTGACGAAGGAAGATTGTCTGAGAGAGAAACACTCCAAGAAACTAACTTTGAGATTCCAGTATATATTCAGTCAAGTGCCCATAGTGTTACGCACATACCCAACCACATCCCTCACGTGGTTGATACACCATGTTCCAGTTGATCTAAGATTACTTCTAGTAAGCTAAGTAGTCAAGTCACTACTTAGCAAAGACAGGGTTCTTGGTCAGATTGAGAATATGGTTACTTGGAACAAGTCGGGGACCACTGATTTTAAACTCAGCGAAAGGAGATTTTAATGTTTTCATCTTACTCCCTATTTTACCTCTTTGTCTCTCTCTCTCTCTCTCTCTCTCTTCTTCTTCTTCTTATTTATGTTCTTACTAGTTTTTTTTATATATTTTTTCGCTTTGTAAAAATATTACGCAAATTTGTTAAATACACAAACTTCAACACTCACGTAATTGCAAATGAATCCATTCACGAGCAATTCACTTCGCTTATGCCACTGAACTCCAACTGAACTCATTCTTCACAGTTTAAAGTAAAAGTAAAACAATAATTTATGAACAAATAATTCTGTGAACATTAATTTAAATCAAAACAAATACTTGCGTTCACGCTTGAGAGCACTATGATGTGTGTTTATGAGAGTTTTTGTTCGAAGATTTTGTGTGGGTAGTTCAACACGGTAAACTGCCCACAACAAACCACAGTCTGCCAAATTTCCTCGATACGAGTAAAAAATTGTTAAGTGGCCAGGTTTGGCGTTACGTCAAGCCTAGTAGCGAGTGTAATTGATAGATTCAATTATCACTACAGTGCAAAGTTTGCAAATTTTATATACAGGATGACCGATGATCAAGGTTAGATTACGTTAGAGGGAGCTGTCTGCCTTAGCCGATACATTTAAACCCAAAGAAATCTCTTGTAGTACCCCTAAAACAATAATAACTAATTCCTAGGGTTCTGCAGGGGAGCAAAGGGCCTCAAAGCCTAAACCAAACCAATGATTCTTGTTTAAGTCATGACGTGCTCCTGATAGGCTGTAATCATCGAAATGATGCAAATAAATAAGGACAAGTAGCTCATGGGATCGTTGGAATTTAGGAGTAATTGGGAGTCAACAGTAATTGGGAGTCATGATGGTTAGAAGTTAGGAGTAATTGGAAGTCAATTCGTAAGTGAATTATTGTGTAAATTTATGTGTTACAATAATCCGTATGCGTACTCCTCATAGCTTCACTTCCACTGTTGATAGCAGTCTTCGATTTACATGGTTGTCTAATGTAGCCCAGTATACTCAGGGACTGATTGCAAAGACAGTATTCCAGTGTAGTATACGAGGAACCGTTGACAAGGGTGTTAGATTTACATGGTTCTCTAGCGCAGACCACCGGCTAGCCTCCATACATCAGTATCCTGAGAGACAGATCACGAAGACATTATTCAACTGTATCATACGAGGAACCACTGACAACAGTCGTAGATTTACATGCTTGTCCACCGCCCAGTCTCAGTATACTTAGGGACTGATCACGAAGACATTATTCCACGGTATTACATGAGAAACCATTGCCAAACAGGCTTAGATTTACATGCTTATCCAATGAAGGTTACCGACCAGCCTGAGTATACTTAGGGAATGATGACGAAGACATTATTCCATTGTATTATACAAGGAACCATTGACAACATTCGTAGATTTAGATGCTTGTCTAATGAAGGCTGCCGACTAGCCTGAGTATACTTAGGGTGTGATCACGAAGACATTGTTCCAGTGTATTATATGAGGAAATATTGACAAACAGTCTTAGATTCATATGCTTGTCAACCGACCAGCCTGAGTATACTTAGGGAATGATGACGAAGACATTATTCCACTGAGTTATAGAAAGAACCATTGAGAATGCTGTTATATTTACATGCTTGTCTAATGAGGGTTACCGACCAGCCTGAGTATCCTCAGGTACACATCACGAAGACATTATACCAGTGCACTATACGAGGTTTCATGTCCAATTTCTGTCACAAAGCTCTTTTACAGGGGGACAGAGCCTATTTAGCTTCACCTTTCCCTTTGTGGTTCACAAATAATTCAGATTCCTATCTAGCCCAATACTTAAATATATGTCTTTGTCTGCTTAGGATTCTGTTGATCCAACTCAATTTTAAGGAGGTTAACTACCAACTCAAGGAAATGAGACGAGATTTTTAAGCACTTATTTGGGTGCTTTCAGAAGGTCACTTCCATCCCCATAAGTGTCAAAATTACAACCAAGATTTACCACTCTGACCTGGCAGTTCGGGAAAGATTCATAAAATTCCCCCTGAGGGTAATGTAGTAATTAATTCCTATGGTTCCTCGGGGGGGATATAGTCCGCCCTGCTTATGTGCTCTATGAAGATACATTGAACCTGCTGCCGTTCTCAGACATTTTCAAATATTTCTGCTTATGAAAAATTGAAATAATATCTTATTCAAGGAAGCAAGCATACATACTTTATTGCTATCATAATTAACTCTGACACAACATTATTGGCTTGGAAAATACCAAGAAAGATTATCTTTGTGTACTTTCTATAATGTCCGGTAACCAAGGTGTGCAGAAATTATCGGTACAAATCTAACTAAAACCAAGCGTGATTGTCGTTCATTCTATTTTTTAAAGCCTGTCCAAGGTCTCCATAAGAAAAGATGTTCAACTTATATATTTAACGATCTTGCTTAAGTTATGTTCAACACCAATTCGTGGACTAGTTCCATTTGAACGTTTCCACTTTAAACTATTCGGGATGTTAACGCTAGACCACACAGAAATCCGTGATATTTCATACGAACTCCTTGAAGGAAGTATACGAAATTGGTTTTGTAGCTGCCTTGCCACGGCACACATTGATATGCATTTCACACTCATAATACAGGAACTCAGTACATGGAATTATTCAAACCTTTTGTTCATTCTCAGTTTCTTTTCATTTCTTAATGTACCAGAAATATTTTCACTTCGATTTCAGCGAGTGGTTCGAAGACTATGACAGATCTCTGATATACTCCTATAAAAAAGATCTCAAATGACCGTTTCATAGTTTATTCCAATACTTATGAAAGTACAGTAAAGGTTTTTCGATACTGAGAAATCCGATTTAATTATAGATAAATAGAATCTGGTTCACAAGATCCACAGCAAATTGTGGAATAAGTGTCCAACTAAAGAAATTCTGAGTTTGGAAAGTTGTTGAATTTAGAATAGCACACTTTCCAGGCTAATCAGACAAGCCCACTCACACAGCCAGCGTAATCCGCAGATCTTTCACAACGATTGTAACGAAAATGACTTTATTCCAATACACACATACTCACACACACATACAGCCTCACATACTCACGCGCTGCACGTACTGAGATGTGAGTCAAACGAAAGGAATTCACGTTTGCGTCTCCAGAGAACAATATGAACAACTTTAGCAGCTTCTGGCGGCACTCACTTGACATTCAGAACACAGCGTCACACTTCCCAATTAAAATATGAAATTGTGCATGAGTAATGGCCACAATTCTTAGAAAACAATACACACACAAATGCGTATTCGTGTGTAGATATGAAAAGTAGGAAGACTCATTCATGTTCAGCTGCTGAAACTAAACCTCGATTTTGAATTTTTTATTGCTTTTTTTGTGTTTACTTGAAAATTGCATTGCAAATTATTATTTGCAATTTTGCGTTGTTAAACGTTCAACTGGGAAGTTGCACAAATCATTTTGAGAGAAATTTTTAATGCAAACTGCGTGACTAGCAAACGAAAATTTAAGAAAAAACACAACAAAAAAAATGTTTGAAAAAAATACAAACATAAAAGAAGCAATTTCTAATAATATTAACAAAGCTTAATACAATTATTTCCCCAACAATTTAGAGTGTAAAGTCAATTATAAAAAACGGCAAAAGTGATTGCAAGAACGCAGCCAGCGCACCGACTCAGCCCGACGGCCAAAGCCAAAGCCAAAGCCACAGCGACAGCGTCCAAGGCAAGGCAGCATCATCATCATCCATCTCGCATTCCAAACCATAACAACCCAAACACACGGCCACAAAAAGTTCTGAGCTAGCGGGCAAAAAATAAACACTCACACACACACACACACGCACACACTCACACAAGAGTGAAGTATAAAGACGAAAGACTTAAGCGACGAACGTGATGGCGACGACGCACGTGAAGGAGCCACAAATCGCATTGGGCAGCTGGAGGCCAGCAATGCTGCTCTTAATCTTCGTTGCGCTGCTGGTGACCAGAGTAAGTGTGATCTTCTTTTTCCCTCATTTTGCTTGCTTTTGTTTTTCCTTTTATTAACAACACACACACACAAAAAGAGAAAAACCCATTCGAACAGAGGAAAAAAGCATAAAAAATTGTGTCTTATTTCTTTCTTTATTTGGCTTTAATTGTTTGGCTAATTTATGTGCTGAGGCAAAAAGCTCGCATAAGAATTGTTTAGAAATTGTTAAGGAATGTTATTTATGTGAGGTGTTTCTTCGTCGTCTTCTTCCTCCAGTTTTTAATATGACAGTCTCAGTTATTAAATTAGAAATTCCTTGGAAAATTCATTCATTATTTTAATCAGTTTTCAAAGAATTCTCAAATTAGACATTTGAGCCGGAATACGGCGGAAGAAGGGAATCAACAAACTGTAAATATGATTTAAGAACTGGGGATGAAACTGGCCGTTGTATGGTCAAGTGATAAATGTTGTCAAGGGCCCTGCTATGGGAAAAAAATTATACGACTTTAATACTAATAATAAATTTGTGTGACAATTCTTGCTTGGCAACAGTCTGTGCGGTTAACTGGGAACATTTGGAAGAAACTTTATTTTTAGATAGATAGAAGTGGGGTTGACCGGCGAACCCCCGAAGAAGAAGGTCTACAAGCACTCAGGCATTGATGCCCATTTCAATATAACTATAAACCTGGAAATATTTTTGGGAAGGGGGAGACAGAGGATTGTGAAAGGGAAGTTACACCTTTTCAAACTTTATGAATCTCAGAAGTCTGTACAGGAATAAGGAATGTACGTCATCCATTCCCAAAACATGTGACCCTAATATGCGTCTCCTTATTCTGGCAAAGGCAGGACAAGCGCAGAGAAAATGCTCTTTTACATTCAGTTCTTCCTCCAGACAGAATTTTATTGTTAGTATTGAATGTGTATATTATATAGTATACAGTATGTATATGGTATATAGTATGTATATATAATATACTGATAGAATATACTGACAACTATATATAGTATATTTAAATATTGTATTCATATTACATATTATATAGTGTATATATAGATATTGGCATAGTTTCAAAGCTTCTGGAAACTCTTCAATGTAATTAAACAGCGAGTGCTCCTTGTAGTCTCAATCGACAGACTTGAACCAAATATATTATCATTATCAGCAGCAGATATGATTCATTGAAAGTCCACGGAACATGGGTGTAGAATTTCGTACCGTTGAAGGTAAAAGACTTTCAACTGATATCGTATCGAAATGTCGGCAAGCACAGATGATTCACAAGTATATCATCAACAGTATGAGTATCATCAAAGTTTATCCACTGAGCCGGTATATTGGAATATTAACAACTTCACATTTTATCATTAGAAAAACACTTACAGGAAGAACCCGCTGTTAACTTAAACCACCAGAATTGTCTCTGAATTATCATTGCACTAAGTCTGATTCTTGAAACAATGTCAAAAGACATTGGACTCTGTTTGTTAAAATGATTACTAATTTACACCAAAAGTGTAATGAAGATCAGGGGTAGATTCATATAATTCAAAAGCTATCATGATTCCCCAGTATATCATCACCTTTATGAATATCATTAAAGTTCAGTTGCAGAGCCGGTATATTGGAATAATAGCAACTTCACATTTTATCATTAGAAAAACACTTTCGGGATGAGGTTAGCACTTTCTGTCTCATAACTGTGATAACCAGAACATCCAGGATAAACCCGCTAATAACTGACACCACCAGAATTTTCTCAGAATTATCACTGGATTAAGTCTAATTCGTGAAACAATGTCAGAAGACATTTGACTCTGTTGAAATGATTACTAATCTACATCAAAAGTGTAATGAAGATCAGGGGTTCACAAGATATCATGATTCACAAGTACATCATCACCGGTATGAGTATCATTAAAGTTCAGTTGTTGAGGCAGTATATTGTAATATTAGAAGTTTCACATTTTTTCAATACAAAAACACTTTCGGGATAACTCAGCAGGTTGGCAATTTCTGTCTCGTAACTGAGATAGCCAGAATATCACTCGACTGCGTGTATATTCATTGAAACAGTGTTGGGAGACATTATACTCTGTTTGTTAAAATCATTACTAATCTGATTCAAAAGTGTCATAAATATCAGGCAGCAGTTTCAGGAAAATAGTTCGTGGAAAGTTAAAGGGAGGAATTTTTGATGAAACTTAATTTAAATATATATTACTGAGGCAGATTTTGTCATACATATCATGATATTCCTTTAATTTTCTGATATCTTGCAAGATCATTCTTTGGTCCATTTCACCTTCAAAGAATTCAATATATTTAATATGGAACTCATCCGAGAACTGTGAACAGTTGTTGAACGTTCAATACAATATCACAATGTATCGTGACACGTCTATCCTAGTAACATGTTATTCACACGTATCATCAATAAAATTATAATAGAGTATACATTACCGTCTATGATTTCCTCTCTTCTACCAATGTGAAATATAGACCTATCATCAATAAAATTATAATAAAACAAACATTACTTTCTATGATTTCCTCTCTTGTCATTATTTAAGAAAGGTATAAAAGAAGATTTATAAAAACTAATCACGGATGCAAAGAAAAAGTATTGTTTTTTTTTTATTTAATATTATTTTTTATTTTATTATTTAATATTATATTTTATTTTATTATTTATTTTTATACAATAACAAAATTAACCAAAATTAAGTCTTCGGAATACTTCTTACTAGGGCCATCAAGCGATAGTGAACCAGTTTTCCTCAAAGATCATATTCACGACTGGTTGGAGGTTCGATATCACATGTTCGAGTGATCGCTTGGTCACTATCGTAGTATGTTCGATGTTCGTTGCGACCACAATGTTTTGTATGATTGCCACCGCAGATGTGGCAGAGCAAATATGTCGCTCTGTATTTGATGTGTTTTGTTGTTGCATTGAAGTTTGATTGAAACTGCGGTGAATCATAAAATTCGCATATGGTAAAAAATGATTACATTGAAAAAAAGTCGGTGTAAAGAATATGAGGAGGTTTTGAAGAATATGAGGGGGACGCTAATAACACAATGTACAGAATGCATGAATACAATTTTGTTCAGGTCGTTTAGTACAACTGTCAAATAATCCGTATGAGTAGTCGTCATCGTTTCACTTTAACAGTCTTAGATTTTTATGATATTTTCATGTGGGCTGCCAAGTCCATACATGAGTATTCTGATGGACTGATCACAAAAACATTATCAAAGCACATTATACGAGGATTTATATCCAATATTTATCACACAGCCCCTTTTACAGGATTGAGCCACACTAGCTTCTTTCACCACTCCCTGTGTGGAAGTATAGATTCTATACAAGAGAACACTGAAATATCTGCCTTTGTCCGCAAACGATAATGGGGTATTATTTAGGGTTGGTGAAGTTGTGTGCTATGATTGTTGAAGATATGAGTTAACTTCTGTTGAATGTATGAGTTAACTTCTGTAGAAGGTATGAGTTAACTTCCAATCCACCATACTCAAGAGACCAGATTTTTAGTGCACTTCTTTGGATCCTTTCAGAAGGTCACTGAACATAACAATACACTCAGAACTGACAGTTTCAGAGATTATAGATACAATTTTCCTTGAGAGTAATATGCTCTAAGGTCGTTTGGCACGACTGTCATAATACTTCAACCAGATAACAATACACTCAGAACTGGTAGTTCAAAAGAAGATTCATAAAATATCCCTTGAAAATAATATGCTCTAAGCACATCTGTCATAATGTATAAACACTTATAACGATGATTTTATAAAAAACTGTAAGTAGCTGATGTATTTAAGAGAAATAAGCCACAGACCATCCCTAACAAAAGCAGCTATCCGATCTTAGAGCGAGCGCACAGTCTTGATTGATGATCCCGATACTCGATTCTAGTAATCAACGATTCTTTATCGCCCGATTGCACATTTCTGTTTGTATCATTAAACTCACAGAAATTCGTCTTTATAATATATATCTGTTTAACTTTTTCAATACATGTTATTATTACTTTAGAAATCTGCAAAAAATTTAATTTTGTTATAAGCTTGATACGATTTTTTCACATATTCAGGAGTGTTTCTATCATGCATTGATGTTAGCATTAATATTAGGGACCCACCAAAGGAAACAAACATCTTCAGGAGGTTTTGTATCAATGTATAAGTGAAGTTATCAATTATAGTAGAGAAACATCCAAGGGAACAAACATCTTCAGGAGGTTTTGTATCGATGCATTAGCGAAGTTATCAATTATAGTAGAAACCCATCCAAGGGATTATACACAAACGATAGTTCAATTAATTTAAGTAGTGGAGGGAATAAAAGCGTGAACTCAGATTATCCAACGAATATTGATCATAAATTCACTACAGAAGTTTTAGGTGCTTCTTTCGAACAAAGTATGCAAAGTGAACATCTTCATCATCACCACAGTGGAGCTTGCAAACAATTCCTAATAAATTCATTTTCTCTTTTCATATTTTAATCTTAAAGAGATAAATGGAGATTAAAAGTTACCTTGGGTCTTGTAAGCTCATGGAAGAGATTAACTGCATAAAAAGCCAACGATTAACCACAAAATTTAATAAAGAAATAATCTCTCTGTATGGCGAGATATACGAATGAAACGAAAACTGAGCAAAGCGGTACAATGAACAACGCAGTCATAAAAAAGAGCCTAGTTTTTTATGTAATATTAACAACAACACCACCACCAACACTATCACTATCTCGATTGCGGTAAACGAAAAGCACTTAAATGTGGATTTGGGTAGAAAAAATATCGGTCAGTGGCACTCGAGTAACGCGGATGGAGATGCGAAAGAGCGGCAACGGAAATGTTGACCACCGTTGCAGATGTTGTGTGAACAATTGTCCACGGACGAACGGTCCGAAATGGAGATGGTCATGCCCACTTATGAACACCGAGCTGCACTCTCTGTCTCTCCTACCCGTTTCGCCACTGCCTCTTGTTTATTTATTCATTAATTTTTTTGTTATGTTTTTGCCCTGCCATGCCTAAGTTCATTACCTCGTAATATGCCTTAAATTTTTCTCTCATTCCCCGTGAAAATGTTGCCTGCATTTCTGGTTTGTTTTCCGTTGTTGTTTCGTGCCAAGTGGAAAACGCAAAAATTTGTGGCTGGCTGGCATATGTTTCACGCCGCCACAGACGCCACGCCATGTCGAGGCATGCCAAAAGCGATGTCATGCCACCAGTTAACCTCTTTTATGGCCAACTGGTTAGGGGAAAGCCGGGAGGGGGTCGAACAATGCATCGTAAAACGCTGCTGATGGCAGGGCAATGATGGCGGTGGAGAGAGAGAGCGAGGTAAGCATGAAAAGTGAAAATGTTTGTAAATGAATTTTTTCACTTTTTCGGGGAACGAAGGTTTCACACGTCTGCTTACAATGTTTACGGTGACTTTAATTACACTTCAGGTAAAAGTTTGTACACTTAATAATTCGGTTTAATTGCAGCAAATGTAATTTTAAGTACTTCAGAAATTTTCTTTTCTTTTAGAACGACTTTAATGGTGAATGAAATCAAATGCTTTGATGACAATCATTGTTCCAAAAGCATTTTACTGTGGTCGTTTATATGCAGAAATATATACATATTTATATATATAATATTCATTCCCAACTTTAGTTCTCAATCTGATATTCAAAGAAATTATGTTTGTAAACCTATTGGAAAGAACTTAAAGGACCTAAAGTGGCAATATATTGAGATCGATGACATTCTACATTCTTCATACTATTTTACAATCCATCTGTATTTATATACAAAATATTCTTTCCCAACTTTGGTTCCCAGTCTGATATTCTCAGAAATGTTGTTTGTAGACATATTGGAAAGAACTTAAAGGACGTAAAGTGACACTATATTGAGATCACTGACATTCTACATTCTTAAAACTATGGACAACCCATCTCTATATCCAGAAATATACATATACAAAATATTCATTCCCAACTTTGGTTCCCAATCTGATATGCTCAGAAATGTTGTTTGTAGACATATTGGAAAGAATTTAAAGGACGTAAAGTGACACTATATTGAGATCACTGACATTCTACATTCCTCATACTATTTTACAACCCATCTCTGTTCTATCTCGCCTATAATTAGCTGATATTCGGTTTTTGTTCATATTGTTCCTGTCCTCACTGAGTTCCCATGCCTTTGTTGGCCTTTCTGTAACTCTCTTGGGGATCTAAAAGTATATTCTACTTTATTATTATTATTAGTATATCTTACGACATATTTAATTATGACTGTAGGGGGTTGAGGAATAAGTACTAGCTACTGAAGCTTTCGACTCGAAGAGATCAAGATAACAAGGTTTTTTGAGACCAAGCCCAGGGCAGGATTTGAACCTGCGACCCTCTGAGTGTGAGTCTAGCATACTTATCACTAAACCACAGAGGGCGGCTATATATATTCTTCTTGTATTCTCTATTCGTTTCTACTTATCTTCGCGCTCTAAAGTATATTCTAAGAACATGCATGGTTTACTCTATATAGTATCGTACTTCATATATCATTGGGGTGTTAAAATTATTCTTATGCTATGCTTTAAATTCGCAATATTAAACATTTTGTCATTCAAATCTATTTGACAAGATTCTAATTAATATGCCATCTCTGGAGGAGTCAATAGGAATTACTCCTCTATTATCCAAAGACAATTGATTAAGTTATTTCAAGGAAATCCAGTATAATCGCACATTGGATTACTTATAATATTATTGTTTTTATTTCTGAAGCAATACATTGTTTCGCTGTATAATTAGAAGTTGGAAGACATTTCTTATAATTTAAAATTGTTCATAGATGTGTGATGCCCTGATGCCTCTTTTGAAGGAATATCTGTAGTAGTCCAACAGAAAGAAATAGCTCTTATAGAGGAGGCTTAGCTTTCCTCATAGGTCTCTCAGTTATTCTAAACTTTATAACCACAAGTTTGCTGATTAAATATAACGAATTTCCTTTCAACTAGACAACCGTCGTAGCAGATGAACTCCAAGCACTGTTCACAATATGATTACTAGACGGGCCTAATGCCTATACCACTTCTCACTCACACCTTTATTGTTCATCAGTGTTTCTAGGAAAGCTTATCTCGAAAATTACCAAAACGAAATATGCACCGGCACTTGGCATACCTTTAAATATTCACCAACGTTTCTACGAACCCTCAAAACAGTTGTGTAACTCAATTATTACAATTATTCAATTATATAGAATATTAGAAATGGCACAGCTGTGTTTTATCGCACTGTATCGCATTCTGTTGGGGTTGTGACTAATTGTTTCGTAATAGTTTAAACTGTAATTTGAGCCAGTTTTTTAATTGTTGGTGGCAAATAATTGTTAATTTAAGTCACATATTCAATAATTGGCAAACAGACCCGATATACTCGTTAAACGTGTCAGCTTGAGAACAGGCACCTTTCTGGGTCCCTCCAAGAGCTGCCAGGTATCGATAACCGTCTTCAATTTGGAACTATAGTGTATGACATTATATATATAGAAAGACGCTGAAGGATGCTCGAATCTCTCACTTCAGGTACTATAAGATACTGTGAGTTATTAATTCGGACTCTTTAGAAGCTGAAGGGTACTCGAATGTCTCAGTTCAGATACTATAAGATACTGTGAGTATTAATAGAAACTCTAAAAACGCCAAAGCATACTCGAAATTCTCATTTCAGATATTATAAGATATTGTGAGATATTAGTTCGAACTCTTTAGAGGCTGAAGGATACTCATATGTCGCATTTCAGATACTATAAGATACTGTGAGGTATTAATAGATTATCTAAAGACGCCAAAAAATACTCGAATGTCTCGATTCAGATACTATAGAGACTCTTTAGACCCTGAAGGACACTCGAAATTCTCACTTTAGATATTATACGATACTGTGAGATATGAATTCAGTCTCTTTAGTACTCGAATTTCGTATCTCAGATATTTTAGTACATTGTCAGATACAATTCGGACTCTTTTAGATGAAGGATACTAGAATTGTAGATATCAAATATACTGTGATATATTAAATCGGACTCTTTAGACGATGACGGATACAAGTAACTCTCATTTTATAAGATACTGTGAAATATTAGTTTCAACTCTTTAGTCGCTGAAGGATACTCGAATTTCTTAACTCAGACATTATAAGATACTGTGAGATATTAATAGAGACCCTTTAGACGCTGAAGGATACTCGAGTGTCCCATTTCATAGTATAAGATACTGTGAGATATGAAGTCGAAGTCTACACGCTGAAGTACACTCGAATATTTTAACTTAGACATTATAAGATACTATTAGGTATTAATGCGTACTCTTTAGACTACTTAGTAACTCTCGAGGATGAATACTAAGTTTATAATGAAAGTCATTATAGGTATTATAGTTATCATATGCCAAATTTTAAAGGGTTCTGGGCGCTTTATTAGAATATACGATTATTTAATGGTTTAGACTTTTGGTGTTTCCGAATCAGATGAGTCATTGTAATGATTTGTATAACAGTTGTCAAGGATACTAAACTATATTTGTTATGCATACTTTTAATGTTTTATAGGAACAATTTCATATTGATGTGCTACTTCTCCTGACCTCCTGCCACAAACTCCATCATTATTTGCAGTAAGAGACAGTGTGCTGTTTCTGAAGTGTTTATCTCGACCTACAATATCTTAGGTATCGGAAATAATCAGCAAATTCTTAACTTGTTTTCTGCACTTAATTACTGTGTCGTACTGTCGCCAGAATTCGCTGCTAGAAAATGCACCTGTCTGTCTACTGATTACATGCTGTAATCGAGCATAGTTTCCGTTCTACATATTTGCTGTCGGGCAATGTGATTTCTATTATTATTTCTATAACACTGAGTGAGACTTTGTATATTGCTTAGTCATCAAATACCTGCAAATAGTAAGAACATTCGCATTACATGGTTGATTGGCACTACAAATAATCAAGTGAAGGTCCTGAATTCACAAACAAGTTGTTTCAAGCTTTAAACAATATTATAAAAAAAAGTATCCACAAGCACTCCTACTAAGCGTCCAACATCGATCAAGAGTAGGAATTAACGAATTGCATTACAATCACAGCTGTATTCAAGTATATTCCATTCAAATTCCAAACCGCCACTCCGCCTTCTGTGCGGTTAGCAGATCACCTTACAAACAGTTGGCTATTAATCTCGGCTTATCCAAAGCGAACAGACTTGGCTCTGACTCATAAGGTGTGTCTTGGATTAAATTATTTCTTTATAAATTATACCTAGAGATAGCGACATTATCAGCGAATATACAGCGGAGAAATCGCAGATCTATAATAAGAAGGCTTACAAGGACATGGTCCTCTGTATAAACAAGACAATCACACAATTAATATGACTGTAAGACAAAATTCTGTCGAGACTTAATCTCTAAATAGTGACATAAACAAGATGAACACCCTATTCTTTTGTTAGCCGATCATCAACCATTAAGCATAAATGATAATTTTAAAAAAGTTTTTCGTAGAATTATAAACCCAGAAGTCCTTAACTAAGAACAGAAGTCCTTAAATAAAGTATAAAATTTACAGCTTAGAACTAATTTCCATTGAAATATGAACCCAGAAGTCCTCAACTGAGTCGTATAAGATCAAAATCTTTGGCGTAGAAGTAATTTCCTTGGAATATGAACCTGGAATTTTTGTGCTTAGAAACATTTTCAGTAGAATTATGTGTGGTTGTACTATAGCCAATTATTATTTCAGGAATTGTCGTTCAAGTGTGGTCAATTACGAGTACTTTTGACAAATTCAATCCCTAATAATCTCTTATTAGTGATCATCATCAATTGTCGTTCAAGTGTGGTCAATTACGAGTACTTTTGACCAATTCAATCCCTTCTAATCCCTTATTAGTGATCTTCATCAATGGGATGAAGCCAAAAATATTGATTCTCGACTGTCATAAATCGTTCTGTGTCGGTCCGGTCAAAAATTTCACAAACTTCGCAACCCAAATTGTCCCAAAAAAACCGTTTAAAATTGAGGTCGTTGTCTTGCGTCTTGTTGGCTGGTTGAATTTAATGACACCGCAATTTCATTACTATAAATGAACAACAACAACAACAAATTTACTACACATACTCACATATAATGAGAGGTTGAAGTAACCCACAATTTGGTAGGAAGCAAAAATGCTTCGGAGCAGTTTGCTTTGCAATCACGCTTGCGTAGTTGGAGTCGAAGATGCTGCTGCCTGCAGCCGTCCGCCCGCTTTGCCGATCTCTGCTAATCAGCGCCGGTTGCGGACACTTTCGATTTCATGAGAAGCCATCGTCGCCTGCCGGTGGCATAAGGCAAACCTAGAGAATCTCAGCTCAGCGGCGGTGTGAGTGAGGGTCACTGCTGGGAGCGGAATGCTGACAAGTCACCGCCTCCACTAGAAAAGGCAATTTTGACGAATTTTAGCGGAAAATTAGCATGGAACGAATTTGTGTGAAAAGATGACGCAATGCTGCTGAGTGGCGAAGCGAGCGCAGATGGCAGCTACGGCTGCGACAGGTCTCCGAAGCGCATGGGTGGGGTATGAGCGCTGAAAGATCACTTTTTAAGCACTTTTAAAGTGGATTTCAGTCGAGAGATGAGTGCGTGTGTGCGTGTGCTGACGTTAAAGAAATATTTGAACAATAAAAAATTTGCATAGGCGTAGGAAGAGCAGAACGGTTAATTTGGTTTAATTGTAGTATGAGGTGCGAATACAACATTTTTTTACACACACAATTTTTTAAATATATTTTTTTTAATATATATTTTTTAAATAAATTTTTTAATATATTTTTTTAATTTATTTTTATTTAATATATATTTTTTTAGTATATTTTTCTTAATATATCTTTTTTAATATATATTTTTAATATATATTTTTTAATACAAATTTTTTTAATATATTTTTCTAATATATTTTTATTTAATATATATTTTTTAATATATTTTTTTAAATATATTTTTTTAATATATATTTTTTTATATATTTTTTTTAATATATTTTTTTATTCTATTTTTTTAATATATTTTTTAATTATATATTTTTAATAAATTTTTTTAATATATTTTGAACAACATTTTTTTAACATATTTTTTAATATATTTTTTAATATTTTTTTTATTATATTTTTTAAATATATTTTTCTAATATATTTTTTAAATATTTTTTTAATATATTTTTTTAATATATATTGTTTTATTATATTTTTTTATTTTTTTAACATATTTTTTTTTAATATTTTGTAATATATTTTTTTAATTTATTTGGTTTTATATTTTTTAATATAAATTTTTTTAATATATTTTTTTAAATATATTTTTTTCAATATTTGTTTTAAATTTTTTTATTAATTTTAAAATATTTTTTTGTTTACCTTCTTTTGTCTTATTGTTAATATATATCCTTTTTATATAATTTTTTTTATATGTTTCCGAATTTTCGATCATATTCCAATTTTTTCTAAATTTTTTCTTCCAAATTTTTTTACCGTTTAAAATAATTTTTAATTCTTATTTAATTTTTATTTCATTATATTTTTTTTTTTTTGTTTGTTTATATTTTGACAGTTTCCTTCTTGCTTAATTTTTAATTACTTTTACTTTATTTTTCTCCTTTTTTCAAACTTATATTCATACTATTAGTACAATAAATGTTTTTTTTAATTTATCCTATTATTTTTTTGTAATATCAGATCACAATTTTTTTTAATATATATTTTTTATCATATTTTTATATATTTTTTAAATATTTTTTAAATATTTTTTTATATATTTTTTATAGTATTTTCTTTATATTTTTTTAAATATTATTTTTAAATATTTTAGTTGAAAATCTTGCTTTTAATATATTTTTTAAACATTTTTTTTTTATTTTTTATAATTTTGTTTTGTATTTTTTTAAATATTTTTTTAAATATTGTTTTTTAATATTTTCTATATTTTTATATTTCTTTAAATAAAATTTTTTTAATTTTTTTTGAAATTATTTTTCATTTTTTATAGCACTTTTTATTATAAGTAATTTTTTTTTTTTTTTTAAATATATTTCCTTAATTTTCTTGTCCATAATTTTTTTTACTTTGGAATCTTTTCACATATTTTTTTTAATGACAACGTTTTAAAAAAAATTGTTTGTATTTATATTTAATTTGTGTTTTATTCTACTTTTCTATTATTTTTTTTTTTTTGTTTTGTTTATATTTTTAAGTTTCTTTATTGTTCATTTTTTTATTACTTTTCCTTTATTTTTCTCCTTTTTCAATTTTTTTTTTTAAATTTCATTCCTTTACTATTGTGTAAATATGTTTTTAATTAGATATTTTTCTCTTCTCATGATTTTAGAAACTATTTTTAATTTTTTCAATTTTTTTTTTAATTTCTTTTCTTATAATCGTCATAATTTTTGAGTTTTCTTTCATTCTTTTTAATATTTACTTTTTTTGTTACTTATTTAATTTTTTTTTTTTTTTGTAAAATTTTGCATTATTATATTTTTCCTATTAATTTATTTTTATATTTTAACTTTGTGTTTTTATTTTATTTTTAATTTTCCATTTTTCATACTATTTGTTTACTGGTAATTTATTAATCATTTTGTTTTCATGAGTACAACACAAATAAAAGAATTCTTTAAAACGTTGTTGTTGTAATAAAATAAATAAATAAATAATATAAAAAAATAAAAAAAAAATATTTCGTATAATGCAAAAAAGTGTTATATTTATTGAATCATAACTCTACAACAATATACTAAGTCCATCCTATTACATCCCCCATCCCTGTACCGAATAGAAAGACTTGCAAGTATTTCTGCACTTCCAAACTGCTCCATCCTAACCTGCTGCGCCTGACAATTGTAACTCGGAAAGTTTTGTGTGGATTTTAGTAATTAACTGAATATGCAATACACGCACGCACCCTGTTTTTCCTTGCATGCTCATACTCACAGAGCAAAATGTTTGCGTCGCATTTATTTGTTCCGTCATCACATGCCACGCCAACAACAAAACTCAGCAAAAACCTTGAGGCAGACGCAAACTTCATTGCACACACATGCACAATTCAAAAAAATCTACTCACCCACACCCAGTAGGAACAGTCACGCTCGTACAGCGTTTATATACTACGATTACCTTCTTCCGCACTCATTTGGATAGATAGTGTCCATATCATCTATTTCAGGGAGGAAGGAGGCATCAATTCTTTCTGTTGTACTGAGTTTTATAGGCTCACAAGATGATGGAGAATTTTTAGGTGGTTCTTATCGGTTCCGTGACAATCTTCCCAAACATTTTTGAAGTGTCGTACGCAGATGTAGGATTTTGCGAACGCAGTCGATGGATTTTATCAGTGACATTTTAATTAGTTAAATTCGTAAAATTTATTGTTTTTTAAATGCTAATAATTTCAATAAATATTTGTTTAGAGTTAAAGGATTCTTTACTCGTAGCTCAAAAATTGTTTTTAGTTTTTTAAGCGCTATTTGAAGATTTGAAAATGAGGAATGTCGGGGAAACAAAGCGACCTCTGCTGGAAAATGAGGAACCACGGACCATATAAATATATATATATATATATATATATATATATATATATATCTATATATATATATATATATATATCTATTCGCAGACCTAATTTTTTTATTATTTTTTTTCAGAAAATCTTAGTTTTATAATTTTTTGTTTCATACTTTTAGTTAATTTTTTATTAGTTAAATCTACAGAATGTTTTTTTTATTTTTTGTTTGTTTTATATTCATTTTTGTTTAAATTTTTGTAAACACTTTCAGGTTTTTTTATATAATTTTTCAATTTTTATAATTTTCTGTTTTGTTTTTTAATTGATGTTTTAATTAAATAAATTTACATCATATTTTTTATTTCATTTTTTTTGTTCGATATTTTTTTTTTTTTTTTTTTTTTGTTATTTGAGAATTTTTATTTTTACATATTTAATTTGTTTTTCTTTATTTTTTTAAATTTTTGTAATTTTTCTCTCAATTTTTTTAATGAATTTTATTTTTTTTCTGTTTTATAATTATTTTTTTTAAATTTATTTATATATTTTAATTTTTTTCAATATTTATAATGTTTTGATCCATATTTTTAATTGATATTTTTATTAAATAGTTCTACAGAATATTAATTTTTATTTTTATGTTTCTTTTATGTTGTTTTTATTATTTTTTTATTTTATTTTTGAAACTTTTTTATTTTTTTATTTTCTTTTATTTTTTGGTTTCTTTTTATTTTTTTAAATTTTATTTAATTTTTAAAATTATTTAACTTATTTTATTTTATTTGAAACAATTTTTTTATTCCTTTTTTCCTTTATTTATTTTTGATTTTTTATGTTCTATTTATTTATTTTTATTTTCGTTCATTTTTTTTAAATTATTTTTATTTTCTTTTTTTATTTGAACTTTCTTTAATTTGTTTTTCATTTTTTTGTTGTTTTCTTAAACAATTAAAATTTTTTTTAATTCTCTTTTATTTTATTTTTATTATTTTTTTAATATTTTTATTTCTGTTATTTTCTTTTATTTATTTCTTATTTAAATTTTATTTTTTGTTAAGAATGTTTTAAGTTTTTGTTTTCAATACAATTAATAATATCCTTGTCTCTATATCTGGGCTCTACTTTCTTTTAACTTCTCATTGTTCCTTTAAACTTGAGAAAATGAATGGTCTTTCTGTCAACTGCATTCTCAATAAGAGATGAGAGAACATTTTCCTTAGATGATATTACATCAGGTCTTCCATTTGTAAAGCCTCAAGCTGCTTCCAACTGGGCAGGTGTGTGAGTGCACTAGTATATATAAGTGAGTGTCTCTCTGCTACAGTATCGCCAATGCGGATAATGACTGTGATGTTATAAGCTTATGTATCTAACGTGCCCGAGTGGCATGCAACATTTAATTTTTTCTTTCCTTATTTTTTTGTTTATCTTTTTGTTTTTGTTTTGTTTACTTTTCCTAGATGAACTTTTACAATGTTTTCATATATTTTTATTTAAAAATTATCTTTTGTTTGTTTTGGGCGCTGTGTTAAAATGTGTGAATTAACCGCGAAATTGCCGCACGTACCTATTCGTAGCTACACCAAAAGCGTGCGGTACTTTGTGGCTGCCACCGCCAGAGACCACCAACACACAAGCCCATCAACACCGAGCACCGACGTCGTTATTTTCACACTCATTAAACAGCAAATGAACTTACAATTTTCCATAAGAGCAACCGTTGAGAAACCGTTAAGCCAAGGAACCAAAACAAACGTTCAGCCAAGAAACTACTACGATGCTTCCCTGGAACACCTTGCAATGTTTTGAAGTGATTTCAGCCCACTAAATTTAATGCTTAATTTTTAAGTAATTCATAATTATGCTAAATGCGTACGTAAAACAACATGAAATTAACTCGCATTGTTCTCCCTTTTTTGTTCTACCCTTGTTCTATTATTATTAATATTTTTATGTGCTTTTTAAGCCGATTTGGCGTGCAGACGGTCGTCATTTAGTTTTCTATCAACGTAGTCGCTACCTACTGACTTTTTATTGAAAACATTTCAATGTCAAATTTATGTATGCTAATTTGTAAATATACTCATGTATGTTTGTGTGTGTGTATGTGTATGTTTTTATTGGTATATAGCTGTATATTTAATATTATATTGCAATATATTTCATATGTAATTTCCAAACCAAATTTATTCACATATGCTAATTTTCTACGCCAAGCTCTGTGGCTATAAAAATAATATTTTCATATGGTTCTTGTTTGAGTTGCTGGCGTTGTTGTTGGTGTCGTTGTTGTTGGTGTTGCTATTTTTTGTATTTTCTTTGTTTGTTGCTTGTAGCATGTCTCTATTGTTGTTGCTGGCTTTGTTGTAGTCTCAGGTTACCCACAGCCTATTACATTACCTGTTTTCGCACGTGCTTTTTTCACAGCCCTTTCATTTTTTTCGCTTTTTTTTCGTTTTGTTTGTCTCTTGTTTTTCTTTTTCACATCTTTACACGATGAACCATTTCCCAGAAATAGTTCTGTAAATACATAGTGCCGACATAGTGTCGATAATAATATTTGTCATATTTAAAATTAACGCCGCACTTGACGGAATGTGCTGTGAATAATCCCAGTCGATTTTTTTCGTGTTTAGCCTTCGACTGATTCGGTGATTTTTATAGAACTTCTTCCATTGCTGAAAGCTTTTAAGACGCACGCTTCGGAATTATTTAACACACTTTGGAATTATATTTGGAATTTGGAATGTGAACACCAACATTTTTATCATCAGTTTTTTTGAATTTACGATCTTAATGGGTGTTTGGCTTACGATCTCAATTTAGCCTTGCTTCAATTAATTTTTCAATATCCGCAATCTCTCGTTAGTTAACAGGCAATCTTAGAGTATTCAGTTAACCGAGATTTGTGGTTTTTTTAAAACTATTTTATCTTCTATTTTATTCACGAACTTCATGGCTTCTGGTGCGGAAGACCAAGTTGCAATTTCCGTAAAGTGGAAAATTATTTCTATAAACAAAACCGGCAAGTAAATGTCAGGTTTCTACTGAGACAGTATTCGTTCACTTTGGTATTATTTTCAAAAAGGATTCTCATACGCACTACCTCATCAAATAAATGGGAGTTAACGGATAATTCCCTATCTTTATCCATCCCTCTTAAACTTATTCTATTGAGCAAGTATTCGTTCTCTTCGGTGTTATTTTGAAATAGTTGTCTCATACTCAAACCTCAGCAACTGAAAGGGATATGTAACCATCCTTTTTAAACTTGTTCTCTTGAGTAAGTATTCGTTCTGTTAGGTGTTATTTTGAAAACGGGGTCTCATACTCAAACCTCTTCAACTGAAACGGAGCAAACTTATAGGAGCCTATTCTTAAACATCTCTCTTACGCTTCAGTGACAATTATATATCACTATAACCGTCACTTTATCAATTCCTTGTGCATTATTTTGTCAGTGGTAGAATAGCCTTCTACCGCTGAATGATTAAAGTCTTCCTCCCCTAATATTGAATAGCAAACTGACATGGCAAGTCCTGGGGTTGTAAACTTCAATATACTACATTGGATGTATACTATAAGGGCCCGGCCAGTCCTGACCTATACAGCTATGGCATAAGCTATAAGAACAACACCGAAGTCAACTCAAATAGTCAACAAAAATACAAAGATTGGCGTGCGTTGTGATAACTGGGCCAATGAGAACCTGCCCAACAGCAGCACTAGAAGTCATGTTGGATCTAAGTCCATTTCATATAGTAGTGCAGAAGGGAGCCAACAAGATAATACCAGTCAGCATCAAGGGAGCCAAGTCACTTACTAGGCTTTATGAAGGGGATAAAACCGAACAAACCCAGACACTGACGACTCCCTCCTGGATTATCTTCTGTACAGGACACATTTAACTTTGAGAAATGCTTTCTGACAAAACTAAGCCACAAAAAGGAATGTAGCGGTTTAAGCACAGCATATTCCTTTAAAGAAAATACATTTATGTGGTACACATATGGGAAAAAACTGGAAGTGATACCAGAGCTGCGGCATTCGGACCCAGAACTAGATACTCAAAACTCATGGGAAACTATCGAAGCATTTTCCCAGCAGGAATTCATGCCATCGAAAGATGCGAACAGATTCACTTGAGCAAGAAAAAAAAAGATGAGACATAGCCATATTATCGGACAGTCAAGCTGCCATTCGAGCACTAAACCTAGGTCCACGAAGGGCGCACAATAGATCTTATAGGTCGCAGTGCAACATCCCCTCTACGATAATAATAATAATAATAATAATAATAGTATGGGACTATCTTAAGAAACTAAATCAGCTACTCAAAGATAACAACGTCAGCTTTTGTCGGGTCCCCGGATACATAGGGATCCAAGGTAACGATCAGCTAGACGAACCTGCCAGGGAAGGAGTTTTCACAAAAATAATAGAACCAGAACTTTTTGTGGGATAGAAAGAGGAATATGGGGAAACATACTCAGGGATTATGAGAACTGTTTAAGACAGAAACTCTTTTTAAGCCACGTAGGCTTAAGGCAGTCTAAACTATTGTTAGGCAACTACAACAGCAAAAGATTTGACGCTTGCATTGGAGTATCCTAGAATAGACTATGAAATTTAACCGGGCTTCTGATTGGACACTGTAGGCTTAAAGAACATCTAAGCAATCTAGGAATTGTAGTGTAGATTCTGTGAGGCGGATACTGAATCATCAGAGCACATAATTGGGATTTCTGGACCATGGATACACAAAAGGATGGAGCATATGGGGTACTTTCAAGTACTAGGTAGCTCAATAGCAGGACTTAGACCAGCCTACATCCGCAAATTTTTGAGGTTCTCAGGGTTGGATGAGAATTTATAGGGATATCCTATTAGCAGACAATGGATATTAGTACAATGGATATTAGCACAATGGATATTTTTGGTCGCAGTACTCCACACACTTAATTGTACAAGACAAATGACTTGGAATTCTATGGAAATAACTTATAATTATTTTTTATATTTTATACCATAATTAAATCAATTTGAGAAGGTTATCAATTATCGTGACAAATAAGGTAGTATATTCATGGAGAATATTGGACGTTTCGGCAACTATATTGAACACAAATTTTCTCCAACCTACCTACCTACTAATTTTCTCCAACCTACCTACCTACTAATTTTCTCCAACCTACCTACCTACTAGTTTTCTCCAACCTACCTACCTAATAGTTATCTCCAACCTACCTACCTACTAACTTTCTCCAACCTACCTACCAAACTACCTTTATATAGAATTCTGTGTAAAGAAGGTTGTGAGAATGATGTTTCTTAATCCATTCTGCAAGTATTTCGGTCACTAACAATTTGTCGGGAATACTCTCTAGAACACTGCTTAGAATCGCTACCCCAAAATTTATTACCAGTTTCTTCCTTTCATTCCCTCACCATATATTTCTTGCTCAATATGCCGGTGAGAACAAAATAGTTCTGGAAATTCCTCGACACATGGCTGGAACCCTTGTTAAAATTACTGCCAACAAAATTTATTACCGATTCGTTCCTTTCATTCCTGTACCAGAAACTCTTTACTAAATATACCGGTGAGAACAAAATAATTCGGAAATTCCTCGACTCATTTCTGAAACACTTTTTGGAATGACTGCCAACAAACTTTATCACCAATTTCTTCCCTCCTTTCCTTTACCACAAACTCTTTACTCAATATACCGGTGAGAACCAAATTTTTTTACTCTGGATTCTATTCTTCAGCTTTCTGTCGACCGCTTCCTGTCGTGCACCAAAACGTTCGTGGCTTAAGTCTTTTGTTAGACCATTAATGCATTTCCTGAATTTTATACTCCAATTAAGAACCGCTAAAAAGTCTGCAATCTTTAAAAAAAAAAAACTAATCTCTGCTCTGAGCAAAGTGAAGCGGAAAATCATTGACTGAGCAAATAAAAATCTATTTAAAATTTTAATAAAAACCCACAAAAAGCCGACCCACTAATGCTAAAATGACTCTATTACCACAAGAACAGCCAACAACAAGAATAACAACAACAACAAAAACAATAAGCGTAAGAAAACTAAAGCGAAGCACAAACGAATGAATGGTTCTCGAGATTGTTACCACAAACCACTCTATTTGTGCTCTAATTAACTGATGCTGTCGCTATTGAAGACCACAATAATGACGATGATAATGATGATGATTATGGCGGTGATAAAGATGATGATTATGCCGGTAATGTTGATAATGATGATGACAGTGATGATGATGATGATGCATCCGTTGCCGTTGAGGATGACGTTATTTTGTGCTGCCACTGGAGCCGGCAAACGATGTGCATCTTAAACATCTTGGCACATGACAGAGCCACCAAAGCGTATTGACCACAATTGAACTGCTTTTGTTCTAGCGGCGTGCGCGTAGTGTCCGCGGCATTGGAAGAAAAGTGTTGGCTCGCTCGGCTGGCGTTTTGCTTTTTTGCTCTTTGCAATTAGGCAGGCAGCGGCAACCAGTTTGTAACGAAAAAGTAACAGCAGCCAAAGCAACAGCCAAGGCAGCAACTGCAGCTACAGTTGCCGTGCAGTTTATTGGCCGTACTATCACAATCAGGCGGCCGAGCCTTGCACGCAACTGACTGGGTTAGTAGTGTCAGTCAGTCAGGATCGCTTCGGTTTGGTTTGGTGTGCGGCGAGTTTGATTTGGTGCGGTTTGGTGACTAAGTGAACGGCTTTGAGGTGGAGGCACCATGTTTGTGTGTCATGAGGAGAGGGGCAAATTTTTCTGTAAATTTTTATTTTATTTATTTCTGCTGAGCTAATAAACAAATAAAATAAAAGAGAACGTATTTGGCGTGCAAATAAACGTTCCAACTGAACTGCGGATGGTGGCCGAATACAACAACAACAACAATAATAACAACAACAATAATAACAACAACAATAACAACAGCTAATGGGAAAAACTGCTCCACTTCAGTGTGACCACCGCTGGTGCGCAATTTTCCAAAGGTTGCTTCTGCGTCGCACATACATTTTTTCCCTAGTCTCGTGTTGTTATTTTGTTGCTTCAGTTCAGTTCAGTTTTTTAGTTTATTTTATTTTATTTTCTATTTTATTTAAATTATTTTTCTATTTAAGCTGCAATTCTAAAATCTTTTTGCAATTCTTTGCGCCTATCGCAGTTCACCCGCAGCGGAAAACTCATTTAAATTTATGCAGTTTGTTTTTTTCCAATCTTTTTATAAACTGTTTTTTTAAGTTTTTTTAAGTTTTTTTCAGTTGTTTATTTTTTCGTGCATATTGGGTCGCAATAATGACGGAGAAAGTTCTTTTTGTTAGAAGCGGCGGCAACGTTTCTGGCTGCAATTGTTTTACGTTTCGTATTCTCCTTTGTTGTTCCGCACTTAACGCGTTCAATATTTGATTAGCTTTCCTGGTGCCCAGTCCTCCATTGTACCACAAATGAATGGGTTAAAAGGTAATAAACAACAACAACAACAACAACAACAACAACAAACACTTGTGTAATTTGTTCCCTCATTTTAATTTGGTGTAATCTCCACGGGTCCATTGTGAATGCCTTTCGCTTCCTCTTGTAATGAGTGTGCAATTTACATAATAACAGCAACAAGGAAATGGGGAAAAGCGGAGCAGTCGCACAAAGGCAGACGCTTCTCTTTGTATGTAGGCCAGTAAAATCAATCACTTTCCAATGAGCCTCAAGCAATTGGCAGCAGGGAGCTTGGGAATACATTCACTACGAGTATGACTCTTATGGGGAAAGATACATTCACTATAAGTGAGACTCCTACGGGGAAAGACGCATTCACCACAAGTACTGCTCCATGGGGAAATACTGCGGCTTCTTCTATCCAAGAGTTATAAATCCAGCCAGCAGAAACTCCGAATTAAGTTAACGAAGATTTGGAGAAAAAACCTATGAGAATGTATCTATGAAATTAGCTGATCATTAGTTTACTTGAGAAATAAGCGTTCCTTTATGCTTCAAAAATGTTTTCAATTTTTTCCACTTTTAAAAAGCTTTCAAAAATTTCAATAAAATACAACTTGAAAAAAGGACCCTAATGAATAAAATGTCAACTTCATTAAGATTAATTCTCTACAATTTATTGACAGACAAATTGCACACGATAGGTACAAATATGCCACAATTGCGTCCGCGGGGTCGCTTCCTTCTATGTTTTTCTGCCTTGCCACCCAGTAGATGCACAGCCTCTGGTTAGTGGCCAGCCCATCCATTGCTGCCTTGCATTGAACAATATTTCTGGATGATACCCAGCAGGGAGTTATAGCTTTAATGGCAACTTGGCTACTTATACAGAAATGTATTTTGGGGTCCATGGTTTCTGGTATGCACGCGAGCTCTGCGGTTTTCCTAGCCGCAAACACTTCCGCCTGAAAGATACTGCAATAATCAGGGAGCTTGAATAGTTGTCTGATATCTAGTTCTCGGCAGCATACATACCTGCTCCAACACTGTCTACCAGTTTCTAGCCATCTGTGAACACTTTGAAGGTTTTGCATTTAGCATTCATGCCTCTGAGCTATCCCTCCTTTTCGATAGTTACTTTTATTCTCTTTCGAAAGCTGTGAATAGAAGGCACATAGTCCGGATTGACCAGGAGAATCCGATCTACAGAACTATGACCAGATCAGATAGAGAACTTTTTAGTGGCCAACAACCTTCTCGCAAATTTTGCTGCAAGTCTTTTCGCCAAGAGGTCAATGGGGGATAACTTGAGTATTGTTTTGAGGGCTGCCGTTTTCGTGGTCCTTAAAGCTGGGTCCCTGATGTGTGAAAGTAAAAATTATATGAGCTAGTAAAAGGACCTCTGATTCAGACTTGTGGTAATGTTTAAAAATATCTTATGAAACTTCAACTTGCTGAAAGGCCTCTGTCGAGGAAAGTTGTTGGCGTTCGAAGAATTTTACACATGCAAAAAGGTTTCTGATGACAACGTGTGTAAATGATAGAAAAATCTCTGAAATTTCAACTAATGAAAGGACATCTGCTGAAGACGTTTGTTGACGCTCGAACAAATCAAATTAAATTTTAACTAGCACAATTTTGTTAATACTAAAATTACTCTGATGGATGAAATTTCAAATAAAATGAAATTTTAACTTTCATAAGGACCTCTGTTGAGGACGTATGGAAACTTTAGTAACATTTAAATTTAACTTTAGTAAAAACAATTTGCGAATCGGACTCTGCTCTTGACAAATAACCACACCACGTTAACGTCTAGTAACTAGTAAAAGGACTTCTGATTAGGAGCTTCAATTAACAAAAAGTATTCTGATCAGGACGAAGTAAACAGTAAAATGTTATATGAAACTTTAAATTAAACAACGACTCTGTGAATGGAATTTCTAATTAAATTAAATGTTGGCTTCCAAAAAATTGAACAAACACTCCGATGAATGGAATTCCTAATTAAATTAAATTTGGCTTCCAAAAAGGGCTCCGAAACTATAGAGAAAATTCTTTGAAATTTCAACTTGTGTCCTCTATAAGGACACTTGTGTAGTGAAAGTCGAAAAAATTAAACGAACTTAACGTTTTGTTAGCAAACGAGGCTCTAGGAGCCAAGTAAAGATAATATAACGCTGCCATCAGCACTGAGAAGATGCTGTAGCAAACAACCAATAATTTGGTAGCAGGTTTGGAGGCTACAATTGGCACCCCCGACACCAGACTTGGAGTGGTAGGTTGATACAATAAGAATCTTAAGTTCAACTTATGAATGGACCCACAACTGGCTCTTTGCTCAGCCGCAGAACCATTGGAATTAATGATAGCGTATCAAAAGTCCTCTGATGAGGACGTTCGAAAAGGATCAAATAAAATTTGAAATAGCAAAAAACTCTGATGAAGATGTGTAAAGCCTTCCCAACATGATTCACTTACAAAAACCTTCCTAAGAAAAATATATAATTAACCTAAGAATAGTACCAAAATGTCCACTTTTTGAAGTGTTGTTCCCTCGAAATAAGTTCAGCATATAATTGGCGTGGGGCAAAACCCATCAAAGAAACGGTACAATTGTGGAATAATTTACAGTCCCGCAGAAAAGATTTACTTTACTACGAGCTAAGGATAATTATCTAAAAGTGACTCTACTACGAGCCAAGGATAATAAACTCAGAGTGACTCTACTACGAGTCAAGGTTAATAATCTCAGAGTGACTCTACTAGGAGCCAAGGTTAATATACTCAGCGGCGTTGACTCTACTAAGAGCCAAGGATAATAAACTCAGCGGAAGTTTTATCTGTGTTTGATTTGGAACTCAAGGGTAGCATAGCTATGAGCGATACCTTTACTGCGAACCAAGGATAATAAGCACAGCGGCGTTAACTCTACTCCGACCCAAAGATAATAATCTCAGATCTCTTTACTTTGCGAACCAAGAACAATAAGCTTGTAGATATCTGATACATATAAATCCATATGAGTAATAGTCAATACTATGATACAAAGAATTATATAAGCGAACTATCACTGAAAAGTCAGCAAGCAATGCACCTGTATTAACTCTCTAATTGTATCCACCTGCATTAAAACTGCGTCACAATTTCGAACACTCGTACTGTGATATCATCACAGAGCAATGCATCGTTTGCCACTCGTATCACTTCACATCTGCCAGCTCAATCACCCCGTTGCCTCAATTGATTTCCAATTCATTTGAAACTGTGTGATTCAAGGCGATGTTCTGTCGAACAGCAGCGCCGTAATCGATGCTGTAATTAGACATAATGGGCAGACTGACATGAACGTATTTTGGGTTATTTAACGCTCGTTTAAATGGTGGCTTACAAGCCAACATTAAATCTGTCGCTCTTGAATGCAGCTATTACCCAACAAGTTCAAGCGAAGCATAAAAGAACTTAAAAAGTGCTTTGGACGAAGCGTTATTTAATAATTCAAAACGGTGTTTAACATGTTTGCCGAACAAGTCTCGTGCTGTGCCTTGAAGTTGTTGGATTCAGAAACGGCACTTATCTTAGAATAGTAAGGACAAAGAAGAGCATTGTTAGTAAACTACTCATAAAGAGAAGAAGTGAACAATTTATTATGTTAGCCACTTTTATGAGTGCGATGATTACGTTTGTCTTTTGAAAAGATGCCCAAATGGAACGTTTGCAGTTAGATAAGTGGCTGGCAGGCACCTTCTTTAGTACTCCTAAGAGCTTTGTGCAAGGCTGAATAATTCAGTAAATCATTTTATGTGGTATTGATACTAGCACTGAATGTACAATACAGTTTCCTCGTGTGTAGCTAATGACTTTACTCATATAAGTAAATATGTTGTAAGACGCAATTTCTCCCCTCGATGTCGAAGTAGCAGCGTTAGAATTTAGTTAACCAATTTATTACCAGTAACAGACTATCTTCTGCCTTAGTGATGCCCAACTAGTTATGGTACCCCAGCTGACTATTTATTTTTCTCTCTTTCGCTCTCTTTATTACTTTTCAAATCTCTTAGTCTTTCTATATATCCATATTTCTCTTTCTCGCTCTTTCCCTCTCTTTTTATCTTTCTGTTTCTCTCTTTTCTCTCTCTATATCTCTTTTCATCGTTTGTTATCTTTCTTTATCTATCAATACTTCTTTTTCTCGCTCTTCACTTCTCTTTATATATCTTTTCTCTCTCTTTATTTCTTTTTATCTTTCATTATCGCTCTTTACATATCTATATTTCTTTTTCTCGCTCTTCACTTCTCTGTTTTGCTACATTTTTCTCTCTTTTCTCTACCCCTCTTATTCTCCTTTTATATTTCATTATATCTCTTTATCTATCTATATTTCTCTTTCTCTTCACTTATTTTTTTATCTTAAATTTTCCTTCTCGTTTAGCCTCTTATTCTTTTTATTTTCTATTTCTTTTCCTGTATTTCTCCAGGTTATCTTCTCCCTTCTTATATATCTCTATTTCCATTTATTTACATTTTTTCTTTTCTCTCTTTTTCTATTTTTTTCCTCTGTCTTTTTCTTTATTTTTCGCTCGCTACCCCCCTCTTTCCTTTTTGTATATTAATTTTTTTTCTCTTTTTCTTTTTCCTCCTTATTATATAATTTTCTCTTTATTATCTCTTTCTCCATCTTATTTTCACAGTTCTTCTCTCTTTCCATTGTCATTTATAAAGCTTTTTTATTTTCACTCTTTTTATTATTTTCTCATTTTCTTTATTTTTCATATCGCTTCTCCAACTGTCTCTTTCTCTATATCTTTCTTTCGCTTTCTCTCTTGTTCCGTAATTTTCTCCATATATTTCTATCTCTCTATACTTCCTTCCCATTTTCACTATACTTACCTCTCTCTTCTGTGTTTGTATTTTTATATCTCTCCATCTTTCTCTATCTATTTCTCTTCTCTTTTCCTCATTATTGCTCTCTTATTGCATATATTCCCTTGTTCCCTTATTCCCTTGTTCCAAATTTTCTCTCTATTTTTCGCTCTTTTTGTCTTCTGATATCTGTTTTATCACTTTTACCCCTCATCCTATATCTCTCTAATTATCTTTCTCCCTCTCTCTCACTATATCTCTTCACTCTGTCATTTTGACATTCTCTTTTTTATCTCTTTGTGTGTATTTTTCTGTCTCTATTTCCCTATTTTTTTCTCGCGTCTTTCTTATTTTCTTCTTATTTTATTCCTCTCTATTTTTTCCCCTCTGTGTAACTCCCATCCCTGTGGCAACACTGCTTTCTCTATTTCTATTTTTATTTCTGTCTTTTTCTATCTATTTCTTCCCTTTTTCCTCACACTATCTCTCTCTTTTTCAATATTTTCCGTAGTTCTTTACATTTTCTCTTTATTTTTAGCTTTTTATGCTTTTTATCTTATTTTCGGTCTCTTTCTCTCGCTCATTGCCTTATGTATCTCTCTTTACCTTTCACTCTCTGTTCCTCTCTCTCTCTCTCTCTCTCTTGCACTATATTTTTTCGCTCTGTAATTTTGTCATTCTCTCTTCTCTTTTTTTCTGTCACTTTCTGTCTTTGTTTCTCTTTTTCTCAGATTTTTCTTTTTTCTCTTTTTTTTTATTCCACTCTATTCATTCTCTCTTTATAACTCCAATTCCCTGCTTGACCATTGCTTTACAATTTCTTCGTATAGAAGAGCTAAATATAAATATCGATAGAAAATGGGAGCTTCATCTTGGGTGACTAAAGTTATGCTTCAGGTGTGAGTTATCGAATACCGATGTTTCAGAAGTTCTCTGACTGCCTCTCCATTGTCCCACTTACGTCATCCTGCTCGCTGTAGTGAATCACTTTATCCGATGTTGTTCCCTCTAGGAAAGGAGTGAAATGGTGTATGGTATTTTTTTCAATCAACAATCTGTGTAAGTTTAGTGACCAGATGCGTGACTATATACCATGTATTTTATACCATTGTTGTTATTTGCGTCTGCTCCAGCCCTTGTCCATGTCCTTTCTGACCCCAATTACGAGCACACATTCTTTTCTAATTCTAATAATTTTCAATTAAATCTCTCTGCAACATTCCGATGGGGAAGGGCTGTGGCAATGGTTCCTGGTTGCTTTGGCTTTCAATCAAAGCAAATGTTCCTTCAGCACACAACACAGCGATTGACCTCCGCAGCAAGCGATGAAAGTGGCAGCAGTCGGAGGAAGAGATGAAGTCAAACTCTGAGCCGCCACAGAGAAAAAGAAAAGCATGAAATGCTGCTTTATCGCAAGAAAATAGCATAAAATTAGCACGTCATTGCATACAATGAGGCTGGAATCTTCTTGACTAGCAGCGGTGTTGGCGCATTTCTGATGGAGATGGATGCACAATAACATATTTAAGCTAGCATTTTCCTGTCGTTGGTGCGGAAAAGCGGATAAGACGCGCAGCATTCGCAGTCGTACGCGCACACTTGAAAACGCCAACGATGATTTTCCATTTTTCTATTCTGAGGTGTTGTGTGCGAATGCAGCCGGTGCAGCTGAGAAGTTGGTGGGAAAAGTTGTTGATTGGAATGAAGTAAAATTGTTCCAGCACAGAGCCACAGCACCATACCTCATAGAATTGAGGAGTTGCAACTGAGACGATGTGAGGCCTGAGTCTGACTTGCGTAGTAACCTAAATTAAACCCATGAATTAGCACCTAGAATAGCTTGAACAGCTTCATGGCAGCGGCGGTGTCAACGCTTGTACCTTCAGTTTGTCTGCAATGGCATGGAGTCAACAGGCGTGAGTGACAACCGAACAAGCAACGCGTAACAAGCTGCCAGCGCACAATTGAAGGCATTTGGGTCTGAGCCATTTTCATATCATTTTCATGCCATATTCCAATGGAGTTTCTCTCAAACTATTTAAAAACACTTTAAATTCATGTGCCGTGGTACGGGGTCGGGGTGACCAGCCAATATCTACGCACACAATAGAATTAGTTAAGTAGATGCTAAGTACGCGGCTACGCAAGGTGCCAATGATTTCAATGCATATAAATTGAGAAATTAATGTTAATTGAGGTTTCTTTATAGTGCAGAACTGTGAGAATTTCTGGTGTCGTTAGGAAGATTTATCAGTTAATAACTTGAGCGGTGCAACAGCCAAAGAGCGACTGACTGATTGAGTCTGCTGCCAAGCCTAATGTTCTAAGTTTGGTCACGTCGAAGCCATCACTAAACTGGGATCAAACAATATTTAGTTGAAGACTGTTCCACCTTTTGCACACATTCACATTGGACCCACTTTGAACTGAAATTTACAGATATATGGTACTATAAATAATTTCGGAGGGTATTTGAAGTTGTCCTGCTCCTGAAAGTAGAGGTTAATATATTTGCTACTCAGATAGTCATACTTCTTCTTAAAGCTCTTTAGGAACCAGCACTTAGGCCCAAAGTACGACTTAAGGATGAATCTAAAGACTCTCAATCAAGCTTCTTCTTGAAGCTCTAGAAGGAACCAACATTTAGGCCCAAAGTAACACTTAAGGGAGAATCTGAAGACTCCCAATCAAGCTGCTTCTTGAAGCCAACATTTAGACCCAAAATAGGACTTAAGGATGAATCCAAAGAATCCCAATCAAGCTTTATCCTGAAGCTCTAGAATGAACCAACATTTAGACCCAAAATAAGACTTAAGGATGAATCCAAGGAACCAAGATTTAAACACAAATGACGGTACGACTTAAGGATGAATCCAAAGAATCCCAATCCAGCTTCTTGAAGCTCTAGAAGGAACCAGCACTTAGGCCCAAAGTACGACTTAAGGATGAATCTAAAGACTCCCAGTCAAGCTTTTTCTTGAAGCTCTAGAAAGAATCAACTTTTGGGCCCAAAATAGGACTTAAGGATGAATCCAAAGAATCGCAACCAAGCTTCTTCATAAAGCTCTTAAAGGAACCAACACTTAGACGCAAAATAGGACTTAAAGATGATTCTGAAGAGTTCCAATCAAGCTTCTTCTTCAAGTTTTTAAAGGAACCTAGATTTAGACTCAAAGTACAGTACCACTTAAACATGACACTGAAGAGTTCCAATCAAGTTTATTCTTAAAGTTTTGAAAAAAACAAGATGGAGACTCAAAGTATGGTACGACTTAAGGATGAATCTGGAGAATACCAATCAAGCTTCTTCTTAAAGCTCTAGAAGGAATCAACATTTAAGACCCAATAGACGACTTAAAGATGATTCTGAAACATCCCCGCCGACAATTCTATCACCAAATAAACCATGGATCAAGTTTGCATTAAGTAAGGACCTGTGACTAGCGAGATGTTATCTGGGCTTATTTAGTAGCTTAGTTTTAACTAAGTTCTTGTTCGCATTATTCCGAGAATTTTATCAAATTTAAATACGTACAAGCTACATGCCGGGACGTAATACTTTTAGGGAACTGGTAAGTGGGATATTGTATATGACAAAAGAACTGCTAAATATTTATATTGTTATTTTGGTGTTCAAGTTCCAATAGCAAGAATGTTTCAAGAAGGGAGCAATAGGAACAACACTTCCCGTATTTTCCCGTGTCTCGTATTGAAGTATAATATCTCAATATTGTTCTTTTGTGGTTTATTAATTGTTTATTATTCCAACATATTCCCCAGTTTGGCATTTATTATATAGAAACCCTTTTTCGGAGAGCTTTGGAATGGTCTCGTTCGCGGGTTTCTTCAGAGTTTCAGTGAGAGGCTTAACAACAATATTCCCTATAGTGGTATTCCATATAGAGATATTGCCTATAGAGATATTCCCTATAGTGATATTCCTTTGGCATTTATTATATGGAAACCCTTTTTGGCATCTATTATATAGAAACCCTTTTTCGGAGAGCTTTGGAATGGTCTCGTTCGCGGGTTTCTTGAGAGTTTCAGTGAGAGGCTTAACAACATATTCCCTATAGTGGTATTCCATATATAGATATTGCCTATAGAGATATTCCCTATAGTGATATTCCTTATAGTGATTTCCATAAAGTCGTTGGAGTTGATGAATTTAGACTTTGAGATCCTGAGAAGTCGTCGAAAATAACCATTTATAATTCTTTAATCATAATGGTTAAAATATCGGTGTTTAGAGTCCAGTAAAAAGTATGGGCGACTTAATTTCCTTTCCTTTACCTAATTATGTGAGTTGACTATAGAAATGATAATGATTGATCGGAGCACCTTTGACTGACAATATTTTTTATTAGTTCTTATCTACAGATATACTCATAAAAGTCTGTTGAGATATTCTAAGCTTATAACGATCTCTATTGCTTCGTTTTGCAGTGTGCACACGCTGAGACTTTTATAGCCTTCTTTTTAAGTGCACTCATTTTAAGTCCCATTTTTTTGTAGATCCACTCCATAATAGGTCTATTATTTTGTCTTCAATAGCAATCTACTTTTGAGCTACTTATGTAGCCGGTGAAATCTTTAAGGCGTTCATAGTAATTCCAATATTTGGTTGATTGTACTCTTTCTTTTCATTGTTATGGACGTGTCTTTCTTTTCATTCTTATGAATGTGGCTTTCTTTTCATTCTTATTGATGTGTCTTTCTTTTCATTCTTAGGGATGTGTCTTTCTTTTCATTCTTATAGATGTGCCTTTCTTTTCATTCTTATTGATGTGTCTATCTTTTCATTCTAATGGATGTGTCTTCCTTTCATACTGACCTCCAAGTAATTAAAAGAAGTCCTTTATACACCGGGAAGTTCTATAAAATGGTATGTTATAAAATTTCAGTTCCCTTTCTTCTCTATTGAGCTCTTAAGAAATTATCCACAGATAATACTGCAGACATTCTTTATAATTGGATAAATGTAGTGACGATTTATATTCATTTAGGCACGTGTGTCTGTCAAGTCTGACATGAACAACCATCTATCTGGAGATGCTAAACTCAACGGATTCTTTGTGGTGTAATTTACCAATGGTTGTACGTATTTCAACTAACCGAATTTTCCTGGAATATTTGTTAACATCGTTTTTTGCAAGTTCTTTAACCTGTGTTTCAATTTCATATTCTTCCACATCCCTATTATTCTGCACCCCAGCAAAGTTGCATATTAAACTGTTCTATTATCTTCTAAAAAGATATCCAGTGGATTTATTAAGACGGACAACAGTAATTCAATGGGGAAAACTAGCTATTAGAAATACAGACATCCTTCAGTGAAATGGAAATATGATGATTCGATGATTCGATGATTCGATATCGAGGACTTCTCTTGTAAATGGTGACTGACTATTAGAAATACTATTTCAATGTTATAGAAATATGTTATTCGTTGGTTCGATATCGAGGAGCCCTCTTCTAAATCATGGCTGGCAATTAGAAATTCTATCTTTCCATGATATAGAAATATGTTATTCGTTGATTGAATATGGAGGACTCCTCTTCTATATCATGATTAGCAATTAGAATAACAGGTATCTTTCAATGAAGTGGAAATATGATATTCTATGATTTGATATGGAGGACTCTTCTTCTAAGCGTGACTGGCAATTAGAAATTATATATTTCCATGATATAGAAATATGATATTCGTGGATTTGATATGGAGGACTCCTCTTCTATATCATGATTAGCAATTAGAATAACAGGTATCTTTCAATGAAGTGGAAATATGATATTCTATGATTTGATATGGAGGACTCTTCTTCTAAGCGTGACTGGCAATTAGAAATTATATATTTCCATGATATAGAAATATGATATTCGTGGATTTGATATGGAGGACTCCTCTTCTAAATCATGACTGACAATTAGAAATGCAGATATCCTACGATGATATTGAAATATTATATTCGATGATTCCATATGGAGGACTCCTCTTCTAAATCGGGACTGGCAATTAGAATCATTCGATGATATTGAAATATGATATTCGTTGATTCGATATAGAGAGCCCTCTTCTAAGTCATGACTGGCAATTGGAAATACAGGTATCCTTCCATGATATATATATATATATGATATTCCTTGATTCGATATGGAGGACTCCTCTTCTAAATCGTGACTGGCAATTAGAATCATTCGATGATATAGAAATATGATATTCGTTGATTCCATATAGAGAAGCCCTTTTTTAAACCTTGACTGGCAATTAAAAATACAGATATCCTTCAATGATATAGAAATATGATATTCGTTTATTCGATACCGAGGACTCCTCTTTTCAAGCATTGCTAAGCCATTAATTTAATTAATCGCTAGACAGCAGCCTGGAAACCTCTGTGATAGTCTGCTATAAGTATATCGCAGTTATTATTGAAACAATCGGGATATTTAAGTCGCCTGGTTAAATATAGTGAGTTAACCAACTGTTGTCGGTACCATTCCTGAGCATATCTGGATAGGTTGAACTCAAGAAACTTCCTGTGCAGTAGTCGTAGTAAAGTGGTAATGAAAAATGTATTTGTTCCAGGGTAAAATACATTTACTTTCAATTCACAGCATAATTTAAGTAACTTACGACTTTAGTTCCCTTAAATTTCTTGTTGATAATTCTCATGCGAAGGCTTAAATTACATTTCCATTGCAGAGAAGTGATTATTCTATAAGCAATAAATAATTAAGACAATCTCCGATAACAACCAAACACTCTTCCAGTCCATTTGATAATAATGTGAACTAAAATGGATTTTGCTTGTCATCGGAGAAGGCGAAATAAGTGAGTCCATAAAAAACCTCGGGTGTGTTGAAAGCATTTCTCTTCTCGAGAAACTAAAGCGACTTTACCCAAACATCTTTTTTTCGAGTTACATTTGTTCCAGGAAAATCTTTGAAACTGGATACCCATACGATGATGTGCACCTCCGCCCATTATTGTTCGGAGCAATTGGGGCCAATCATCCGTTGCTTATAATTAGCAGAGGAGCACTTTAAAAAAATTAAAAGGCCAAAAAGGAGACGGTTAAAATTAATGAATGAAAATGACTGCTGGAGCATAAAAAGGCCGCAAAGAGTACAAAATTCTTGCAGCATCATATTTAAATACCCGTCGATACTGCGCGATCTTCGACGCAAAATGTTGCGTATGCGAACAGCGGCAACACAGGCAACTGGGAAGAAGAGGCCTGCGGCTAGCTTTAAGTTGCATATTGCCACCACAAAAGCAGCCGGTCGAAAATGCTGTTCACCATTAAGGAACAGCACATCCATCAGTGGGTTATCTGGCTGCAAGGGGTCAAGCGGCAATGCAGTAATAAAGCACAATGTCTGTGTCTGGTTTCGCCGCCACATGAAAAATAGCCCAAGAAGCGTGGATAAGTAACGACTCAACAGTTCTCGAGAGTGCCAGAGTCAATTACTCTTACCCCGTATGTGCCCGCGCGTTAATTATTCTGAATTATGCTGGGGCGGCAATTAGAAGTAGAAAGTGCCTGATTTCGCTTTGGAAAAATCAACTAAAAAGATTTCATGGAAATGAAGGCTATTAAAATAATGAATGAGGTACTAGCGACGTCACTAATGATGCACGGCTGTGCTGGTGGTAGGCTAGAGGCGCCTTACAAACAAGAAACGTGAAGTATGTGCCAGATTAGTGCAAAAAAGATCAGTGGAGTAAGGGAGCGTAGGATTGGGGGGTGTTTACAGTGCAGAAAAGTGCAGTGGAGCAAGGGGGCAGTGGTGTGTGCGGGGAGTATATTGAGCGATAAGCATTTAAACACATTTTAAGGCGGGTACCGACTTTTTTGCAATCAGCATAAAAGCGCTGCTGCTCGACGACGTACCTACCAACGAGACAATCGCTGCACAGCTGCAAAACTATAACAGCAACAACTATGGCAATTATAGCAACAACAACAACAACAACAACAACAATAACAACAACAACAGTGGCAAGCAGCAACATATTTCGTTTGCATTCAAATTTCCGCTATTTGGAAAATTGCAGCCAAACTGGCCCACAACTAAATTATATCATAACGTAGCCTTTGACTCAGCTGCAGCGGCGTCCGGTGGAACATTGCGCCTCCGCAACCCCCTCCTCGTCTGTTGTCTGCTGCACTGATTGTAAATTGTCGTCGCAATCGTGGCTGGTTGCGCTGCCAGCGCATAAATTGCATTTGCCCGGCTGTCGCATATTGTTGGCCATATTTATGTTAGTGCTGCCAGGCCGGGCTGTACAGTTCGTTTATGCCTCCGTAGCGGACATTTTAATGCGGTTATGTGAATGCATGCATTTTTCTGCTTGTTGTACTCGTAATAAGAAATCCGTCCGCACTGAAGGCTGCCTGGTTTTTTGTCTTCGTTTTTATTTCTCATTTTCGGTCGGAGCGTTGCACATGCGCAATTCTTGCCGCATGAATGAAGAAAGTATCGCACATAATCAATGTAAACGTACAACATTTTTGTTAACTTGTTTGTTGCTTTTTTTTGTTTTGTTTTGTTAATGGAGAGCATGCTAAAATTACCAAAATGCCTGATACGAAATTTGGCACGAGATCTTTTCACCATTTCGGTTTCGAGTGTGCGGACTTGAAACGTGAAAAGTGCGCTGTGGGGGGTCATGGTAAATTAACTTTATTTTAGATTGAGGGCGATACGCCAGAACTGGGAGGGCTGCTCTTACTTTGTATGTCGAAATGTTAGGATAAGAGTGCATCATAATTCCATTAATATTTATAACATTTCATCATAAGCAGCTTAGCGGAGGCCCCCAGTCAAAACCATGAACGAACGCATTTCATCGACTTGGAGCTACGAGTAATCCAAGGAAATGTGTACTGACCCTTCAAAGTTCAGCTGATTACATCGAAGTTCGCAGTATGAGCGGGAGCGAACACGAAAGATTTAAAGTAGAGCACGATGCAAAAGCAACTACCATGAGCAGTAGATACGAGAATAGTTTAATTTATGGATGCCCATATTAGTAACTCACTTAATCACAGCTTAAACGGCAGGCACAGATCGCATGAGTGGAAACTGTTCGAAGGCAGGCACGCTTTACGAAAGAGCCAGATGGGGGAAATGGAAATTGGGAAAGAATTGCATGCAGATTTAAAATAGGCAGTCACGGGTCAGGGAACATGCAAGTTTCCTCATACACTTTAGTAGAATAATGAAACCATCCAAAGAGCCAAGCCGTGATTGCAGAGGGTTGGATTAGAACTACCCCGATATAAAACGAAGGCGGTACTAATGAGTAGCCGCAAAAAGATTGAGAGCCTATAAATACGGGTAGGAGGGCGTATGATTACGTCACTCCCATATATAAAATACTTGCGAATCCTCCTAGATCACCGGCTCAATTTCAAGGCACACCTGATATCTGCAAGTGATAAAGCCACCAGAGTGGGAACAGCCTTGGCAAGGTTTATGCCAATCATTGGAGGTCCAAGGCTGCATGTAAGCAGACCACTACTACTAATAGCCAGCGTAAATACCTCCATTATAATGTACGCAGCACCCATATGGGATGGCATCAAGCTGCAAAGCGTATATGATAGGTGGTACAACGGCGCATATGCTAAAATCAATGATAATGGATATATATATATATATATATATATGGATTTATATGGATATGGATATGGATATATACACTGATGCAGTCAGAGTCATAGAGAGAGAATGCCCATAGATATTGCCGATTAGCCAACACAAACACGATTCAGCCAAAATTCCGTCTTACAAAACAAAACTTACAAATTGAAAGTCAGGAAAGGTGGTATACATCCACCAAAGGGCGGTGGGCTCACAAGCTGATCCCAAGCATACAAGAATGGAATGCCCGAAGACACTTCAAAGTTAGTTACCACCTAATCAATTCCCATCTGGACACGAATGCTTTCGAACGTAATTGCACAACTACAGACATGCAGAGGACCCTTACTGCCTCTACTGTGCTGGCAACACCATTTATTGGCCCAAAACCCTTCTATGGTGCAGGAAAGGGTAAGCTGTTCAGCCAGCTTACGATCGATGAAGGACACCATTGGCACAAACATTGGGTTAACACACCAGTCCTAAGGGTATCAAAGAGTCTGCTAGGGACATACCACCTAAAAAGATACGATTCACTCAACAATCTTTCTAAGAATAATCTTAGGATGATGACAGGCCTACTCACAGGACACAGCACTGTAAACTCCATTCACATATGGTGAGGATGGGGGTCACCTCGGAGGGCTCCTGCAGATTCTGTATGGAGGCAGAGGAGACGTCTTTGCATGTGTTGACAGAATATCCGGCTCTCATGCAAACCCGCAGGAAATACTTGGGATTCTTCCAGGGCTCTGCCAGTCATGTGAAGCCTCTGGAGCCAAAACTTGTCATCACGTTTATCCAGAGGATAGGACTCAAAGATGTACTTTGAACTTTTGATGGGGGGCACAATAGATCGAAAGGTCGCGGTGCTTTAAATCCCCTACACACAATAACAATAACAATTGTGTTGGCTGATATGAGAATGTCTTGATGGCATGTGGGAAATTATATGAGAGAGAAAGTAAACTCAGCTGGTGTTCTTCGGTACATGCTGTAGACCTGAGATGTAGGTGCAGATATATCGATCAGTATCCTGAAGCATATTAGCTACGACGAGGAGAGCGCGCGAGGCTTAGCGAGCTAAAGGTGTTAAGATGACCAAGAAACGAGAGTGAGGAAAGAAACTCTCGGCAGACCCGTGAAGGAATGCCTTCACTGATTGGATCACGGGGACGCACGGGAGTGAAACATGCACAGCGAAGCGATGAGCATCACTGCACAACCGGTGCCATATATTTAGCTTGGTTTGGCTTTAGACGTCAAAAGAGGTTTTTAAGAATTTGCATTCAGTTTGATGAGATGTCCAGAGATAAGCTTTGAAAAAAGCGGACACAAAATAAAGATTTTATGTGAGTTTTTCGATGAGGCGTTCATTGAGTAAAAAGGTCACTTTGAAGGGTCAAAAATCATACCACTAAAAAAGTTATTGCATGAAAAACTCTTAAAACACAGTACTTTCCTGGACCCAATTGTGTTCTACCACCCTTTTTCACTGAACAATGAATTTGGCAACAAATGTTCACAATTTATAGTTCCAAACGTGACTCTTTACCAGCTACTTTGCCAAACTGCACTAAGTAAAAAGGTCACTTTGAAGGGTCAAAAAGGCTATCAATGAAAAAAGTTATTTCAGTGTAAAGAAATACGCTTAAAAAGCAGTCTGTTCTTTGCTCACGACAAAAACAGGGATTGTCTCTTTCAGGATTTTATAGGAGTTTGATGAGAACATCCTATTAGAGAGGCCATAATGATGTCTGTCCCAAAGACAGACAGTACACAAAATAGTAGGTGGGTAGCTAGGTTGAGCGGTCTCCAATAAGGCGCCCTTAGGCCAAGATTTACCCTTTGTGATACCGTAAGAGGCACAAGTCCCATTCCCTTTCAAAAGTCCAGCCATTTTTTAGAGCGTAAGAATCCCACACTACTGGTGCCTCAATGCGGCCAGTGTCTTGTTGAAGATTTCCACTTCCGCTCCAATATTAGAAAACAAACAAACAAAAAAAGCCATTTAGAGCTTCTTACGAAACAGTTGATTGAGCTCATTTTTTCATTTGAAATGTCTCCCAGGGAGTCCAAAATGTGGTCACCCAGGGACATGTAGTTTATGTTAAACAGCGCTAGAGACGTAAGTTTCAGGTGTTCTATGGATTGTTGCTCTTCCTCATCCATGCAATTCCTGCATAAGTCATTTCAGGCAATTGCCAGCCATGAGTACCCAGGGTCCTATGTCCCGTTACCACATTTATGACGGTACCAATATTTTTTCTATTTAGAGATATTGGATCTTTTGAGTGCTTGATGTTTATTTCAGGCCAGGTTAGTCTAGCTATTTTGCTTCCTACACCTTCAGACCAGCACCTGCCCACTTCGTTTAAGGATATTGTATTAATTAGTAGCTTACTAGAGAAATACCGAGGTTTGACCTGGCTGAATTGGTATTGTAGGGCCTTCTCGGGCGAGTTCATCCACTTTGCAGTTTGTTGTCCAAGAACGGAAAGAGACGGGAAGAGACGAAAAGTGCTTGAAATTTGTTGTTATAAAATTTGGGATATGTAATGGTTATAATATATCTGTATTGTATCTCTGTTTAGTTTGTTATATTTGTATAGTATATCTGTCCGGACCAGTTTAGATTGGCATGCTGGTCTCATATTTATTAGTATGTGACTGCCTGAAGTACCGAAATGAACCACAAAAAGGTATTGATAAAAAGAACCAAAGTTTGCGATAGGTAATGGTGACTCACATTTATTTGTATGTCACTGCCTCCACAACCTTTTCTACCTTTTAAGCAGTACCCAAATGAAGTACAAAGAGGTTTTGATAAATAGAACCAAAGCTCTCATGGGTAATACATTTACTGGCATGTCATTGCCTTCACTGCCTCTTAAGAAGTAGAGAACAGAACATTAATTTCCTGATAGGAAATGATGACTCACATTTAGTCATATTCACTGCCTCCACTGCCTCAACTGCCTCTTACTTGCGTATAGAAAATGAAGTTACTGATAGGTAATGGTGACTTACATTTACGTGTATGTCACTGCCTCCACTACCTCTTCAGAAGTTCCGCATACAAAACGATGTACTAAAAGATCTTCATATATCGAGCCTCTCAACCCATGCATTTGAGTTCCAATTAGTCCTCTATATAGTAGATAGGTATTCATTGAATGTATGTCTTCCACTAATATTTGTCTACTTCTTTCATAACTCTACCGCCGTTTACTGACAGATATTTAAATATGAATTCTATACCTATCATTCTACAAGTACCTCCTTCAGATGGCCTAAAAGCAGTTGGCATTGTTCACCGACAACTTTCGTTCCTCCACTGGAGTCCATTGCAGCTGTTAAACGCAAAAGAGTAATTAAAATACGTGTTCATTTAAATCCAAGTTTTAACTAATTTTATTTAAACATACCGCCCGGCCGACAATATTTCACTTTCATGTGTTGTGGCAAATCACGACCCCATGCTTTGCAGATTTTGATCGCCGAGCGTAGCTTGAAAGTTATTAGAGCGTGTTGCATGTGGAGCAGAATAGATGTTTAATTAAATGCAAAAATCACATTTGTACACTTTGTGCCGCAAACTGTGGCATGGCACACAACACAAGCGCCACATTGCAGCCACTCACTCAGCCAGTCCCTGCGATTTCCCAGTTATGACCCTCAATTGTTTGGTCTGTGGCGCTCATTGAACTCGATCGGTCGATCGCGTCGGTCCGTCGATCGGTCGGTCGCGTTGGTCGCGCGTTCAGCTTCCCTCTTGGCGGGTAGGCAGTGGTACGAGCATTGTTGTTGTTGTTGCCCCTTTGTCGTTGGCGTGCATTTATCGTTTGTGTCGTTGGGTAATTGTTATGAGAACTCATGTTCTCCTTTTTGTTGCACATTTTTATGTGGACTTTTGTTGTCTTGCTTCGTATGCAAATCGGTTGTTTTGCCTTTAATGGCCAATTAATCGTATTTCGCATACGACGAATGGCAAACATATTCGTTGGTGCCTGCTTTCAGCTGCATATGAGAAAAAATCGCCAGTTTCAATTATTAACGTTCTCTGTCCTTATTTACAATAATTGCTAAAAGCTGTGTTGAAATAATATTCGTATGCTACAATTACTACTCGTGTTTTTTAAGCCCATTCGAGCGCAAATTCTTGAGAAGTTTACAAGAGCCGCAACAAAAGCCAATAAAGAAAAATATTGTGAAAATGTGTAACATGGATTTTAACCAGACAATGCGCTGCCAAACAACCATGTCGCGATCCACTTAAGCCCATAACAGTGGCTAAGTTTGTCAGGCAACTGCGTCTCTTTTAGCACATGCGTTTCACGTTCTGCAAAGGCAGCAATTTGTGCCACTTTTTGTGTGAGTTTGTTTTGTCTGTGCCACACGCTTTTTGGCAAGATTTATGCGCAATCAATTGCAATGCGACAACTAAACATCGTTTGACATCATTTTTCTAGTCACTTCTGTTAAGGAAATACTCAGAGCAATTGATATGTTGCTCAAGTCAACTAGAAATGTTGCTGGCAACAATGTTGTAACACTGTTTTATTGCCAAACCAGCACTAGAGGAGAAGGTAATATAAAGTTGCTTAGAGAAATTTGGCAATTCATACAAAAAAACATTTTATTGCTTATTTCTGAGAGTACGTTCAAAATAGTGAAATTCACTTTAAAAATAGTGTATAAATTTTACTTTTTTTAGTTCATGTTTGCCACTGCGACAGTCAATTCTCCACTGAAATACTCTGAAAATTTTATTGATTTATTGCCAAATAAGTACTAGAGGGGATGGTTATATAAAGTTACTTACTGAAATTTGGCAACTAATACAAAAAATGGTTACTTCAGAGAGTACTTTCAAAAAGTAAAATACACATTCAAAATAGTGCAAAAATTTTTCTTTTTTTAGTCCATGTTTAACACTGCAACAGTCAATTCACCACTAAACTACTGTGAATATTTTATTGCTTTATTGCCAAATAAGTACTAGAAGAGAAAGCAATATAAAGTTGCTTACTGAAATTTGGCAACTAATACAAAAATTTGATTGATTGAATATTTCTGTCAGTACTTTAAAAATTGTGAAAATATAGTAATTTAAAAAAAGTAAATTAATTTATATTTAGCTTTTTGACCTTCGTTTGTAGTCCATTAATACTGCGATAACCAAGTCACCACTCAATGACTGTGAATATTCGCCAGGCCTCTCTTATAGCTATTCGCTTTCTCCTGCAGTGAAGTCCATTACGATGAACTAAGTTTTTCATGAGACAACATATGTGAACGCCGCTATCTAATTAGATTTATTTCTTGCTATCTCGCTCTCCCTAATGCAATAAGTTATTAGTGATGATGTCCCTTTCTGTTATAACTCATCCGTTTATTGACAATCATCTCGAAAATTTGATAAAAACGTCATAGAAAAGGGTCTGCGACTATATAAAAATTATGTAGAGCATCAGAGCAGTTCAATAGTGAATTGAAATCAGCAGTGATACGACTGATATAGTATAAAAAATGGAAAATGTAACACTATTATGGAAAATTTCAATTTCTTTAAGGCTGAGGACCTTTCTCTCCTCTCAAGCTGTGTACATAAAGTGCAAAAGAGAGCTAGGGAGTTTCTTCAGAGAACCAAAAATATATATGTTAAGAGTATTGCAATTTCACTTAACAATAACCAATTGGATATGCTCAGCTCAACAGCTATTCATCAAAGAGGGATTAGGTATATATGTATATGTTACTATATAATGCATAGATGTATATCAATAAACGGTATTTAACTTAGAACATATTACTAAGAAAATTTGTACAAACACTGGATTAAGTCAATTAATATAAACATATTTAATAAAATTAATTGACAGTAAAAAGCATCAGTTGTGGTCGATACTTTAATTGACAAAAACAAATTTACTCCCTTCACCCTTTCATATCCAGTCATATTTAGCACTCAATCCACAAGACTTCCACTACTATATTTCCATAGCATTTTTATTGTTCTTTGAATCTACCTGAATTGTGAAGAAAGCTCAGTAAATTCCGTGTCTTTAAGTAGCCACAGATTGCAGTACTAAATACCTCGAACCGGATTCAAGCGAAAGAGGGGCACTTGCAAAAAAAAGTGGTTCACCGTCTTATCTTCCTCTCTACAAGCCTGGCAAAGTCCACTGTTTATCATTTGTTTATGCATAGCTCATGGAATGTGACCCGTCATCATTGTTACTAGAAGTCTGCAGCCTCTCCTACCAAGTGACAGAAGCAGCCTTGAGTATCTAATAGAAATAACTGGTAGTATAGCCTTTGCCCTTCTGCTGCTTCTTACGGCCTCCCCATTCGCGAATCTGGACCCAATCACTAATAGTGGCCCTAATGGCAGCAAAAGGTACGGAAAGAACAGGTTACGGGCCAGTAAAACTGGTATCAGATCCTTTCACCCTCACTTCTTTAACATTCCTACTTCTTTATATTGCCATCTTCTCTTCGATGTTTCTGCTATCTGCCTATCTTTTACCTGCTACTACATTCTTTTGTACTACTCTTGTCATACTCTGCTTTGCGAAATGTTCTCGACTGTACTAGAAGGATACCGATTGGGGCCAGCAGGGTCCCATCATTGTTGATGCCTCATAATATGACAGAAAAAGACGATAACAACACGATAAACTTATCACTAAAGACATATACTCGTTATAGCTAGATTGATATAGCACCTTTAATTTGTTCATTTGAGTCTTACATTTATTCATGTTTACTAATGTATACCTTGTAATGAATGATTGCTATTTCCTCAGAAGGCTGAAGTAGGTATGGGTCGACTGCCAGTTCACCTACAGCCTACAAGAAAGAAGCGTACTATACCCCCATATTTTTGGAGTTAAACAAGATGTGAATTTTGGTTGATTTGCTAAGCTCCTTTTTCATCACTTTGAGGAAGCCTTTATGAAAATGGGCGCGGCAATTTTTATACGAGAACCAAGTTCATATATTCCCCAATTAGTATTCGTATTATAATAATATGGAGAGGTCTGCAAGGGGTTCCCTTCTGTTATTGATTTTACCTTCTAAACATATTCCTTTCTTCTAAACTGTGTAATTGAAATATTTTATCTTCTTTTCTTCTGTTATTGATTTTACCTTCTAAACATATTCCTTTCTTCTAAACTGTGTAATTGAAATATGTTAACTTCTTGTCTTCTGTTATTGATTTTACCTTCTAAACATATTCCTTTCTTCTAAACTGTGTAATTGAAATCTTTTAACTTCTTTTCTTCTGTTATTGATTTTACCTTCTAAATATATTCCTTACTTCTAAACTGTGCAATTCTAATCTTTTATCTTCTTTTCTTGTGTTATTGAGTCTACCTTCTAAACATATTCCTTTCTTCTAAACTGTGTAATTGAAATCTTTCATTTTCCTCCATTCAAGCTTCCCCCACAACTTCTCAACTGGTCTATATTGTTTGTCATGACTAGAAATGTGTGTCACAATGCTGCTCCAAGCTAATGCGAAATAAATCATTTTGCTGTCAAACAAATTCCCCATCGAAATGTTCCTTCGAGCCCTTAACAGCAATTCTAAGCGAACTGACACGCAGACTCTCCTGGTAGTCCACTGAACAGCGTGGTAGACAAGATTTTTGATTTTACCATTGCCCATTTATGCAGATTTTGGTTCGCATTTCTTGTGTTTGGTTTGGTTTTGGGTAAACGGGCAGCGCCACAGGCCTCAACGCCAGCATGACATGGCTTGCCTAATGTCTAAACTAACTTCCCCGTCTATAACATTGTGTGTGTGTGTGTGTGTGTGTGTGCTGTTTGCGTTTCGATATGCGAGTACCTACGGCTGAAGTACAAATTCAATTACCACGATCTTGCCAATTTACTACAACCACCTTTGGCCAGAGTCAAAGTCAAAGAGCAATAAAAAAGTGCAATAAATTATTTTTAGTCGTATTCTGGCATTTTGACCTGAATCGTGCAACAAAGCTCCAGAAAAAAAACTCGGAAACCAAAAAAGCAAGAAGAAAAATTCGTAAAGCAAAGTTTGCTGTTTCTGTCGTTGTTCTTACTGTTTTTTTTTGTTGTAGTTGTTGTTGTTGTTGTAGTTGTTATTGTTGTGTTGTTCTTGCGGTAGTTCCGAGTGCATATTTGGCAATGTGCCGATAAACGGGCTTTTAAATTAATTTACTTGTATTTGTTCGTTGGTGTCTGTCTGCCATGCTGTTCCTTCTGGAAGAGCCAGCGATAATAAAAGCACAGTTACTTCATCAGGCAGCCATTATTACGGCTTGCAGCCCCTTAACCCCCTCCCCCCATGGCGTTCTCTCATGGTAATTGTAAGAATTCTGATACGTCATGGCGTTGGATGCAAATGAAGTGGCCTGGCAGGGAAGTGCGATTGACCTCGCTGTTCGAGTACTCATATTGAAAAGATGCTTTTAATTGAAGCCTACAGAAATGATTGGATCCTACTTGTTGTTGCTGTTCTAGTAGTGGTGGTTGTGGTTGCTGTAGTTCTTTTGTTGGTTGTGGTTGTTGTGGTTGTTGTGTTTCTTGTGGTTATTGTGGTTGTTGTTCTTATTCACTTAGGCAGATGAACCTAATTACATATCTCTATTGGAGGTATCTCTGGGTAATTGCCTTTAGAAATATTTATGCATCAATTGAGTGCTTAATTAAGGCACTCGGACGCAGCTGTATATGGTAGACCCCCAAGTAGTGACCTCAATCACTGCCTTACTCTCTAATTACACATAAGAGGAAATTTTTAATTTAATTTAACAAGAATTTGATTTGAAAACTAATGTGAAATTTTTTGTTCTCTTTTCTAGGCGAACGCTCAAGATGTAACCTCACCGAACGAATTTGCGCCACGCGTCACAGCCACCTGCAAGGCGGGCACGATGAGCATCAAGGTGAAATTTGACGGGCCCTATACGGGTGCCGTGCATGCGCGCGATCAACGCACACCCGCCTGCATGGCCATGGGCGACGGCTCGGACGCGGTGGGCTTCAGCCTGAATCTGTTGGCCAATCAGGGTGCGACCGACTATTGCGGCGTCCTGGTCAGCAACGTGAGTGGTGCCAATGTAAGCTAACCCCATAGTTCCACTAATACTAATTTCCACTAAAACTTTTATTATGGTCCTCAATATCAAGCCGCGACTTTCATTGTTATTTAATATGCAAAACAAATTTATGCTGAGCTCGAGTCGAGAGCGCTTTTATTGTAACGTGCTTTCAATGCAATCGGTTAATTGCTCATTAGCACAGGCGCGCAGGCGCGCAGACGCCAATGAGAATGCAGTGCGCTCTGGGTTGAAAATGCCACAATGCCGCAGACTCTTCAGAATGGTTGGAGTTTATTGCAAGTGGGAACAAATTACGGGCGATAGGGAACTGTTTTACAGCGATTTAACGAAGCGGTTCGTAAGGGAAAGGCTCCTAAGATAGGCTGTAGGAGTGTATAAATATATTTTTATATTTTTGTTTGCGTGTTTTATGATTTTGTGAGGCAATTAAGGACTCGATTGCTGAGGGTTTCCTCTCCCTTACAAATAAGTGTAGTTCAGTACAGGAAATACCCGTCGGTTATTAAACAAGACAGTACGTAAATTGAACCTTCCCTCAATGGCATCTTTAGAAAAGCGCCGACAGAGAGAGAGAATTGAAAAACTTCCTCCGAGTTGTTTGATAAGAAGACTCGGATACTAAAGAATTGGGAACAAACAAAATAGGGCACCACAATGTGAAAGTTGGCACAAAAAAGTAAGGATTGTGACATGTGGAAAGGGCAACTCACTTTCAGACCGACTTTCTCATTCAAGCCTATATACAATTATGGCACAATATAAACGTTTATCGACCGCTTAAATATAAATAAGAAGCTGCGAAGTTTGTAATCGTATCCAAGTTCATCATTTTTTAAGGCTATTAACAGGAACAGTTTCACTGCCACGCCCACAATTTCTATATGTTTACGAATACTTATATAATCAGTCTTATATAATCTATTAATCCCATGAAATGAGCGTAAAATATTATATCTGCCTAAGTCTAAATGTGAAATATCTGAATCGTTACGAAAGTTAGTTCTTTAGAAAAGTTCGAATCGATGAATATTGTTGACTGATAAAACTGCCTGGTTTTGTTATTTAGGACCAATAGTAGGAACAAATTTAGTTAATAAATAGTGGACTATTTTTTCTTTCCTACAACAATTAAACAAGTCTTACATCTAATTTATCTTATCACTACAGCAGTCAACTCACAACTTACCTAAGTATGCACATCAACTGAAATTTAACATAAAAAGGTTTAACACTGACAGGCAATATTTAAAGTATTTCTTTTAAATCAGCTTACCCTTATGTCACCTAGTTCCCTAAACTATCTATGTCAAATGCTGAGCCCATATTCCAATGCTAAGACTGTGTTCTCAAATTTAATTACCCTTAGTTCCTCTTAAGAATCCATCCTTTAAGAATAATGCCTTACACAAAGCCCAAAATTGCTATTACTATTATCGTGTTTGATTTCTTATTTCGCAACAGAATGAGTGGAGAGCAAATTGCAGTAGTTTATAGCGCAACACTTAATGAGTATGCACAACTTTAGCTGACAAACTAAAAGCTTAACTTGCGACCTTCAGCCATCCATCGATTTACATCGTTGTGGTTGCCACAATCTTTTGCCCATCAGTTGAACAATGTATGTAGCGGTTATTTGAAACTTAAAAGCAAACATTTTATATAAACCAAACAATTGTTCAATGAAACGCCACGCAAATGGTTGTTTTCGGGGAATTTGTAAGAAAACGTTCGTTGCTTAAGTCTTTTGTATGCATTATCAAAGACAAAATTAAAAAACATTTAAATTTGTAAACGACGATTGAGTTTATCAATAATGGTATAAAGAGAGATAGAGTGAGAGGGGAACACATAAATAGACAGAGGGAAGGGGGAGAGAGAGAGACGATGAGAGAACATACTTTAAATCGAGCTAATATTTGTGATAAGTGTATCAAGAAGTGGCATTTAGATGCATCTCTATTTACGACTATAGTCAAAAACTTTTCAAATATCTTCGAATTTTTAAATTAAATCCAAACAACATTTGATAAAATGTCACAAAAAAACGATCTCATGTATTCTTCCATGAATGTTAAAAACACATTCTGCAGAGTAATAGAGAATAATAATAATAATAGCTCTGCAGAAATACAAAATATCCCGTGTCTTCCTTTCAAAAACTTTAACGTCGACATATGATGAGTAAATTAAGCCATGTTCGTCTATCCCCAAACTCCTGTGGAGAGTCCCAATCGCCAAAAATTTGTATCCACTCCCCATTTTATTTATCATCAATACTGATCACCCATATGATAAAATAGGACTATACCGAACTATACACCCATTTTTCATACAGCTTTTTCTTATGAAGAACATATCTCAAGAACCAATGAAAATATTAACATAAAGTTTTGTTCGCAGGACCGTGTATAGACCGCTAGCAAAACTGAATGTATTTTAGAATATATTGAGAAAAGACACGCCCATTTTTAAGCATCCTATATACAATTATGCCACAATATAAGCCTGTGTCGTTTTTATTATAAATAAGGATGCTGCGAAGTTTGTAATCGTGTCTAAGTTAATAATTTTGTAAGGCTATCAACAGGAACAGATTCAACGCCCACAATTTCTATATGTTTACGAATACTTATATAATCAGTTTTATATAATCAGTCATAAATATACATTATCTCTCATAATATATATTATCTGGAAACTCCTGCTTCCTCATATTTTATATTGAGATCCGCTCTCATAGAAATATCGATCTTTTCATATAATACTCTCCAGCAATACCGACTCAATTCGCTCGCAGGGACTGATCATTGACACATTATCAGGAATTGATCATTGACACACCACCAGAAACTGATCCTTGACTCACCATTAGGAACTGGTCATTGACACACCATTAGGATCTGATAATGAATCAGTCAACAGGAACTGATCATTAATGACACCAACAGGAATTGATCATTGAGACACCACCAGAAACTAATCATTGAGACACCATTGGGAACTGGTCATTGACACAGCATTGGGAACTGGTCGTTGACACACCATTAGGAACTGATCATGAATCAGTCAACAGGAACTGATCATTAACACACCATTGGGAACTGGTCGTTGACACACCATTAGGAACTGATCATAAATCAGTCAACAGGAACTGACCATTGACACACCATCAGGAACAGCCCCATTTTCCTATAACTCACTCTAATGGAAAACTTCTTAAGAATGAATCTGAGCAGTACGATTGTTTTGGTATCGGTCCGTTGGGTAGCCCGGTCTTTTTGTACGTTTTTGTACGCTTTCTTTCCGTCTACTGCTGTTCAAAAGTTTGGCCCTATGGACAACCGATCATTTTGTATGGATAAACTAAAAGAGGACAAGTCAAATGTGGTGGTCGCTTAGCCTTGGAACTTTCCCATTACTATCCTATCAGCAGTATCCCTGTGAGTGTATCCAAACCAGAGAGTATTGGGCTGTATCATGTGAGTGGTTTACATTATACACATACATGTATAAGTGTATGACAACCGCAGTGCATGCTAGCGAAGAAGGTAGAAAGAGAGAAAGTTCTCTCACAGTTGAATCTCAGTGAGAGCGGGTTGCAGAATAAATTGTGGGTGAAGAAGCTTCTACCAAAGAGTATAGAAACATAGAGATTGATCCACTCAAAATTTTGTGTAATGAAAGTGATGCCGATTTTTAAAAAATCGGTGAGTGGCACCGGGAAGCGAGATGGAAAGAGCGTATTTATGCTCGGGTGGATTTACTAGAAAACCCCTCGAACAAAATTTTTCCAACAATAACTGCGTTCGTCATGAGAGCTCTATATATGCATACTCTTTGCTTCTACTGCTTAAATTGTGAGGATCTTCTTTAGTTCGTTTTTACTCGTATACTTTAACAGATTTTAACGGCTGTTTGTGACAACAAGTTCGAGGCGTGGCACTACTTACGTCACTATGGCACATACCTCAGTATCAATGGCATTGGAAGTGGTTTTAACAATTTTTGGATGGTTTTATTGAAGTGTTCGCCTGTTTCATTGTCGTGTTTCCAACACCTCACCATCAACCCCACTTCAAATTAAACATGTGAAATAATTTTCGAATTACAGGCGAAAAAAAGGCAAAACAACATGAACTGAAATATAATAAAATTGCGATTAAAACACCGTCAAATTAACAACAACAACAGCGGCAGTTTAACAATTAAATTCACAACAAATTAAGCACTCTTTCAAAAGTAAATGAAAATAGGCACAAACAGAGTCAAGAGGTAGGCAGAGCAGCCTCAGCCGCAGCCGCTGTTAACCTGGCCAAGTCAATCAAAGAGGACGCAAAACAAGGCAAAGTCGCAACGACGCAGTGACGCTGACTGGCATATTGGCGGGACGGCACTAAGCTGACTACGCGTTGCCAGACAACAAAACCGATACGTCACACGGAGTGAGCGCTGGGCCCGCACTCGCTGCCGAGTTGGGTGCATAGGAAATTTTAACACGCGCGCAGACGCATATGCAAATAAAGCGCAGCTATAAAAATATAGTTTAAGCCTACGTGCAGTGGAAACGCAATTTATGTACCCACACACACGCAGATGCACAGAGGCAGGGGCACGGAGAATTGGCAAATGCTGTGCAGCATCGTGTGTTAGCATACAAATTACCTGGCTCGCAACATCAGCGACAAATAGTTTAACCAGCCACATTTGGCTGAGTGTGTGTGTCCTAGAATTAATGTTGCTAAGACAACTGCTAGCACCCTGTACGCATTGGAAAATAGTGTCAGCCTTATTTATATGGCTGGCATATGCGAAAGAAGTGGTCCACATAACATTAAATCCCCCTTATCGCTCAGTGTACCCTCAGTGTGGGGGATTTTAGGGTGTGTCGTTCCGTCCTCAACGTCAACGTGGTCGTTATCCAACGGCAGTGCAATTTGTTAAGCCTTTGTTTTTGCTGTCTGTCACGTAAGCCGCCAGTGTCTGGAGTCGCTACCCAAGCCGAGTCGTAGGTGCCTACTTTGATCTTGTATGGTTGAGGCGCACATCGCGTTAACTTGGGCTGTGACAATGTTTTAAATTAATTTTATATGAAGTCGAGATTATTGTTGTTGCTTTTATGGTTGCTGTTATTGTTATTGTTGTGCGCAATGGTACGCTGTGGTATTTGTGTCATAGAATTATCACTCGTGATTCTCAATTAAAGTGCTTGAAATTCCGCTACGCATGCTCATAATTGCCTTTATGCCTTTTTTCTGTTTTTTCTTGTTGCCAGTTTTGACCTTGTACCAAGATGCTTTGGCAGACTCTATATCGTTATTATATACACAAATGTACTTAAATATACATAAATGTCAAACAGAGCCAGTAACCGAGATGCGCTATACTGGCTGTAGTACCCTATTGACCTTAAATAGTGAACTTCAAATTTGGTAGCAAATTATTATAAACAGTTTAGTTGGTTGGAGTCTCGTACGATGGAGGGGAAGGAAATGTTAATTACATGATATATTGTCTCACATACGGTGATGTCCAATCTTTTGTTTACAAGGGGCCACATTCAACGAAAAGTAATATGATTGCAATAATGATTACCCTACAACATAATTAATCATGTGTTCAAAGCATTGGGGGAATAAGTATTGCAAACTTACACCTTCAATTTGAAACGAAAGAAAAGAATGAAGCCTGCATTAGGAGACTGGTTGTGTTCGGCGATCCAACGTGTGTAGGACTCTGGAATCGCACGGATTATTCGACTATCAAACTTACTGCTGAACCTAAGAGGCAGACTTGCCAACTGAGACCTTCGACCTAAAAGGATAGAAAATACAGAAGGCAGCGTTAGGAGCGTCTCTGAACCTAAGAGGCAGACTTCCAAACTGAGACCTTCGACCAAAAACGAAAGAAAATACAGAAGCCAGCGTTGGGAGATTCTCTAACGTGTGTAGGGCTCTGGGATCGCACGGAGTATTGAACTAGAATGCTTACAGCTGAACCTAAGAGGCAGACTTCCCAACTGACACATGCGATTTAAACCAGAAGAAAGGACAGAAACCAGCATTAGTAGACTGTCTCTCTGTGGGATCGCACGGAGTATGGTACTATCAAAGGCCAGAAAGTTTCTTGGGTCGGTCATAAAATACTGTGACGAAAATATCATTCTAACAGTTCAATAACCCAACCTGAAAAACTTCGCATTTCAAACACATAAAGTAAATGTGAGGTCTCTCAACTTTTCCCTCTAATTCTAAAGTCATAGTAGACTTGTCCTATTCTGTTATACATCATAGGCTTTATTAGGCTTCAACTAAGAGTCTTCAGTGAAAATTTTTTGAACTCTTCATAGTCACAAATATTATGGCATTTCATGTGAAGATTCTTAAATTCATGGGAATGATATCCACAGAGGAAGTAACAAAAAAATCTTGATAGTCACTTAGCTCTATTATGAGTACTGCAGTAATAACTATGATTAGAAATAATAGTTATTATATTTAGAAATGATAATTATCAATAATGATCATTAGAATATAGTGCGAAGCTATCGAAACTGTGAATTACTATAAAGAACAGTTAGTTTATAGTTTATTGAAACTGAAAAACAACAACTAAGCAAAAGTTTCTATGTAGCACAATTCAGGGATTCAAACTATATGCATTAACAAATATTTTAAATTTTCTTAAAAATTCGATTGGCAATATAATTGTCAACCATCCCCGTATTCGCCTGATCTGTCGCCGTGCGACTTTCACCTTTTCGGAAAAATCCATTTGCCCATGAAAGGAAAGCGTTTTGTATACGTAGAAGCCATTCAAAAGGCTTGTACCAACATTCTGAAGAACACGACGATATAAAACGCTCATTCAATATGCTTTTAGATTGTCGAAGAAGAAGGTCTCCAAGCAGTCAAGCATTAATCCCCATTGTACTAACACCCTGGAAATATTTGGGGGGTCTGGGAAACAGAGGATTCTGAAAGGGAAGTTACAACTTTTCAAACTTCTTTGATTGACTCTTTTATGAATCTCAGAAGTCTCAGAAGCCAACAATAAGGAACGTACGTTATCCACTCCCAGTACATCTGACCCTAATATACGCCTCCTCATTCTGGCAAAGGCAGAACAATCGCAGGGGGAATGCTCTGTGGCATCCTGTTTATCCTCCAGACAGGAGTCGCAGTTCGGACTCTCGATGATGCCTGTGGTCGCCATATTATGTGGTAGTAGGCTACCAGTAGGACTATTGGACTACTTCTCACACTAATGGACTACTTCTCAGACTAATGGGCTACTTCTCAGACTAATATACTACTTCTCAGGCTAATGGACTACCGTTCACAGCAATGGAGTACTTCTAAAACTAAAGGACTGCTTCTCAGTTTAATGGACTACCTCTCAGACTAATTGACTACTTCTCAGACTAATGGACTACTTCTTAGACTAATGGACTACTTCTCAGACTAATGGATTACTTCTCAGACTAATGGACTACTTCTCAAAATAATGGGCTACTTCTCGGACTTTATATACTACTTATCAGGCTAATGGAGTATTTTTCACACCAATGGTCTACTTCAAAAACTAAAGGACTGCTTCTCAAACCAATGGACTACTTCTCAGACTAATAGACTACCTCTCAGACTAATTGACTACTTCTCAGACTAATGGATTACCTCTCAGACTAATTGACTACTTCTCAGACTAATGTACTACCTCTCAGACTAATGGATTACTTCTATGTCTAATGGACTACTTCTCAGGCTAATGTACTACCTCTCAGACTAATTGACTGCTTCTCAGACTAATAGACTACCTCTCAGACTAATTGACTACTTCTCAGACTAATGGACTACCTCTCAGATTATTTGACTACTTCTTAGACTAATGGACTACTTCGAAAACTAAAGGACTGCTTCTTAGACTAATAGACTACTTCTATGTCTAATGGACTACTTCTCAGACTAATGGGCTACCTCTCAGACTAATTGACTGCTTCTCAGACTAATAGACTACCTCTCAGACTAATTGACTACCTCTCAGATTATTTGACTACTTCTTAGACTAATGGACTACTTCGAAAACTAAAGGACTGCTTCTTAGACTGATGGACTACTTCTCAATCTAATGGACTACTTCTCAGACTAATGGGCTACCTCTCAGACTAATTGACTGCTTCTCAGACTAATAGACTACCTCTCAGACTAATTGACTACTTCTCAGACTAATGGACTACCTCTCAGATTATTTGACTACTTCTTAGACTAATGGACTACTTCGAAAACTAAAGGACTGCTTCTTAGACTAATAGACTACTTCTATGTCTAATGGACTACTTCTCAGACTAATGGGCTACCTCTCAGACTAATTGACTGCTTCTCAGACTAATAGACTACCTCTCAGACTAATTGACTACCTCTCAGATTATTTGACTACTTCTTAGACTAATGGACTTCTTCGAAAACTAAAGGACTGCTTCTTAGACTGATGGACTACTTCTCAATCTAATGGACTACTTCTCAGACTAATGGGCTACCTCTCAGACTAATTGACTGCTTCTCAGACTAATAGACTACCTCTCAGACTAATTGACTACTTCTCAGACTAATTGACTACTTCTCAGACTAATGGACTACCTCTCAGATTATTTGACTACTTCTTAGACTAATGGACTACTTCGAAAACTAAAGGACTGCTTCTTAGACTGATGGACTACTTCTCAATCTAATGGACTACTTCTCAGTCTAATGGACTACATCTCAGACTAATATTCTGTTGTCAGTTCTTCGGCAGAGTTATAGAACATATGATGAATATCCTCTTAATAGTCAGTCAACAATATTTCTTTGAGTTCCCTCATAAACTGTCCAAGCTTGAGATTGCTTTTACGATCCCAGTCAGGTTGAGAGTTGCACACGCCTGCTTCACCAAGAATTTTGGCAGCCTGCTGAAGCGGTGAACCAGCCTAGCTACATATTAAATTCAATTGAAAACTTAAATTCGAACTTTTTCAACTCTTCCTCAAGTCGTCTATCATTTGCAATAACTGCCAGAAATCAATTGGAATCATTTGGCATTGTTTGAAGCGTTCGCTCAGGCATTTTGCTAGCCCCAGTCATTAAATACGTCCATCGTTTGGTAGATAGCCGGCTAAGACAGCCAGTGAGTTGGAATTAAAGTGTTGATGAAAAGTTTGGCTGTGTCTCAACAAGTTTTGCCATTAGCGGCGCTTGTGTAAGATTTTCGCTGAAATTTCCGTAACATTAATTGACGAGAGCGGTGGTGCCGCTGGTGGCCCGCTGAAGAGTTAAACCGCTCGGCAGTCGGTGGTATTTAATTTTTATATCAACTGCAAATGTGAAAAGTTTTTTTGTTTGTTATTGTCTTTTTGTCTATAATTTCACAAATTGACCACCGTGTGTGCAATTTAAATTACATAATTGTAAACAAAAGAAATACAAGCATGAGTGAATTTATGTTATGCTACTCTATTTGCCAATCCATTGATTTATGAGTTAACATGTTGTCTACGGGTGTTAGCTGCCCGCAGTTGCACCGGTGCAGTGGTGGAGCGTTGCGGTTGTGCAGCTGCGCAAATTGTCAGTACCACTTGTGAGGGTCTCCAACTCACACTTACCACTCAGGCGGAGACACAAATGCAGACACAGAAGCAGGCAGAGACTCAAAGGCAGGCACAGACGCCGACGCAAACGCAGACTGAACGCAAGCACAGCAGCAGACAGAGACGCAGGGACAGACGCAGACGCAGTCTGAAATGCAGACGCAGACTGAAATTCAGACACAGATGTAGGCACAGCCACAGAGGCAGCCTCCAACTCAGACACAAACGCTGACATAGACTCAAGCACAGCCTCAAACGCAGTCTCAAGCACAGCCAGTCTCCAGTCTAAGTTGTGGGTTGCATTTCAGTTTGAAATTTATGAATGTCCACATGAAAAGTTATGTTGTCGTGTCCAAGTCTCTCCACTTCTATACAGCAGGGTTTCCATTTTATTTGTTTTGATTTTAGCAACAGGAAATTCCAGCGTCTGAAGTTTCATGCCATTGAACTAAAAATGCTGCTTAGCAACTCAGTATTTCTTTTAAGGGTTTCAGTGTGTGTTCCTTTCATCCCACCTCTTATTCTCTTCTCTTGCACTGGACTGTTATTCAACGTGGTAGACAGAGTTAGCTCCGTCACTCAAGGTTATTAACTCACATCGCCACACCAACGCAACTACAAAGTTTATCACAGTAATCGGATACTTGAAAATCACTTTCTGTGAGGATATTTTTTAAGAACTCTTGCCTGCATTTTAAATTAGAGCAAAACGCATTAAAATAAGGGGCAAAGTTTCCGATTTATTCAGTATATAATTTTATGACTTATAATAATTAAATTGGATTTTGGGCATATATATATATATATATGCCGCAGCCACCTCTTGCAAAGGTCATTAAACAGGACCAACAATTTATCGATTTTTCTCGCAACTGTTGTAGTTTATCAACTGCCCTCATGTTGACTTCCAAAGTCTCATTCATTTCAGTCATTAGACACGCACAATAGTTGACAATTTTTCCGTTCAACTGGAACCTGTATCACCAAAATTTTCTCCTCGTGTTGACTTCCAAATCATCATTCATTTCTGTCCTTAGACAGGTCCAATAAGCAACTACTTTTTGTACTGCAGTCTTGTACCACACAAATTTTCTCCTCATATTGACTTCCAAAGTCTCATTAATGTCTGCCATTACACAGGTTCAGTAATTAACCATTTTGTCCTGCAACTGGAGTCGTACATCATCAATAACTGTCCTTATGTTTAATTTGAAACCTCTTTTCTGTCAGTAATCAGGATCAATAATTGACCATTTTGTCTCGCAACAGTAGTCGTATTTTACCAAAGCCTGTCCTCTTGTTGACTTCCAAAGTCTTATTCATTTATGTCCCTAGACAGGTGCAATAATCGACCTATTTTCTTGCAACTGGATTCGTATATCACCAATAGCAGTCCTGATATTCATTTCCAAAGCCTCATTCAGTGAGTCCATATAAGCAAATCCCTGACTAAATGAACCTGAAAGATCCCCAATAGAGATAATCCAGTGTTGCCAAAACACGCCATGGTTTTGAAGGTTAATTAGCAGACGCATTTATAAAACAAAAATTATCATAGAATTCTTCCTGTAATAAATTGATTTTTTACCATTACACCATATCACTCTCCGAACATTATCCGATACTAATCCGATGTATGGCGAAGCCATTTATTGTCGCAAGAATTCAAATATTATCCTCATCCGTGTCTCGAAGTTTTGGAAATAAAATATCATTCAAGATTGCTCTGAACGCGACGAATATCATTTACAATAACTCTGCATCCATTCTTCTTTTCAAATAAATAATGACAAAGAATGATACGGGCAGCCCACAGGGCGAGCCAAACAAAGCATTTTTCTGAATGTCTCTTGAATAGTCTGAGGCTTCACTGCCTCACTGCCAATATACCAGACATACAGATTTCCATACCCATATAAACTTTCTGATTCTTTATATGCCAGTTTGCCAAACTTCACTAAGTAATAGAGTCACGTTGAAGGGTCGAAAATGATACCGCTGAAAACGGTGTTACTATTGAAAGAAAAACTCTTAAGAAAATATCTGTACGTTAGTGAACTAAATTGTATTCTAGAAGCCTTTTTCCTTGAACACTTAATTTGGAAATAATCGTTCGCAATTGATAATTCTAACGTGACTCTTTACATGCTAGTTTGCCAAACTTCACTAAGTAGAAAAGTCACTTTGAAGGGTCAAAAATGGTACCACTGAAAAAAGCTATTGCAAGAAAAACTTTTAAAGCAAAGTCTGTACTTTCCTGAGTAAAATTGTGTTCTAGAAACCTTTTTCATTGAACATTGAATTCGGCAACAAATGTTCACAATTGATAGCGCCTCTTTACATGCTAGTTTGCCAAACTTCACTGAGGAAAAAGGTCACTTTGAAGGGACAAAAAGGCTATCATTGAAAAAAGGTATTTCTGTCCAAAGAAATACCCTTAAAAAGAAGTCTGTTCTTTCCACACGACAAAAACAGGGAATGTCTCTATCAAGACTTTATAAGAGTTTAATGGGAACATCATATTGTTACTTATTAGAGAGGCCAATATGAAGTCTATCGCAAAGACAGACAGTAGACTATGTGGGTGGGTAAGTTGAGAGGTCACCAAAAGGCACACTGATTGATCATTTGATGATCATGTTGATCACAAGGCCAAGATTGATCATTTGTGATACCGCATGAGACACAAGTCCCAAACCCTTTCAAAAGTGCAGCCATTTGGAAGCAGATGATGGAGCCTATTTTCTTGTTTGGAATGTCTCTCAGTAGATAGTAGTATAGGTAGGTAGGTTAGTAGGTAAAATGGCAAGCGACCTCAGGTCGCCTCAATTAGCAATAGTGCAGTTTTGTTGCCATGTCCTCGCGAGCCTAAAGAAAATGGTTATATAATTTTGTACATTTACAACCATCCGAAGTTGCTGACAAATTTGGATAGATCTGAAAGTTCTAAGCTACAGTAATGCCCTAGACTCTCCAGAAAAGGACTTCCGAGATATTTGAGTCTGAAGCGAGTGAGGGCTGGGCAATCACAAGGAAAGTTTCTTTCTTCTGTGGGTCTTTACAGCTCCTGCAATGAGCATTAAACGGAATGCCCATTTTTGAGCGTGTGTGCCAATAGTCCAATGCCCTGTAAGGTTGCTAATTTTATGTCTTAGTTTATTGAGAAGGTGGTTAGTTCTTTTTGCTTTTTCAGGCCACATCATTCTAGAAATGGCACATGTCGCAGCGTTTTTCCACCTCTTGCGAGCCTTGCGGAGGAAGTGATTATAAATATTTCCCTTAACAACGGTTAGGGGGACCCCAATGCCCATAAAGGAAAATACTTTATCGGTTTCCGATGAGCCTCTTCGTGCTAGCTCATCAGCCCTCTTGTTGCCCTCAATGTTCCTGTGTCCCGGAACCCTGCCAAGGGAGATTATACTATTTCCTGATAGTGATTTAAATTCCTCAACGCCAACCAACTTAGAGCTGGTAAATGGTGACGCTAGCGCCTTTATTGCCGCCTGGCTGTCGGAGTAAATGGATATGTTTCTGATCAGCTTGTGCCCCTGCAGCGCCCTACAAGCCTGCCAAATTGCAAAGACCTCTGCTTGAAAGACACTTGATGTCGATGGCAATTTGAAGGAGAGCAGGAAATTGAGAGGTTCTGAAAATATTCCCAGTATAGTTAGGCAACAACACGAACAGGTCGGTATGTGGGATGATCGATCAAAAAGTTTGATTAGAACCGGATTCAATAATTTGGGATTTATAATCACCTGATTATTGGAACTATCCTAAGTGTTTGACTTGGAAAGCGACGAAAATTAGACAACAACACAAAATGACCGATATGAAGGATGAGCGACTAAAAATTCTTATAGGAAGCAGATCAGGTAATTGGGGTATTCACTAGGAAACTATACTAAGTGTTCAAGTCGGGAAGTAACTATGATATCCTTGAAGAGCACCATAATTAGACAGCAACAGAAAAATTCGGTATGAAGGAAGGATGATCGATCAATAAGTATGTTTAAGACCAGATTAGATAACTAGGTATTTATTATCACATGGTTATTGGAACTACACAAAGTGTTTAAGTAGCGAAGAAATTCGTAAAGACCACCAAAATTAGACAACAACACAAAAAGTTCGAAATGAAAGATGAGCGAATAAACTTTCTTATTAGAACTAGATCAGGTAATTGAGGTATTTACTAGGGAACTATACTAAGTGTTTAGATCGGGAAGTGACGAAGATATCCTTGAAATGCATCAAAACTAGACAACATCACAAAAAGTTCGCTATGAAGAATGATCGGTTGAAAATTCAGATTAAAACTCGATCAGGAAATTAGGGTACTTACATTAATGGAACTATACTTAGTATTTAAGTAGAGAAGTGATGATGATATCTTTGATCAGTTCAACAAATACTATGCAAATAATGATGCTCCGGTTATTGGGTGAATTATACAGAACGTGTTTGGCTCCATTGTTTAAACAAAATTAGTTGAATTAAAATTGTTTGTTCACATGCAAAAACTCTGCCCGCTAATTAAAGATCTGCAGTTGTTCCAGATTCGATTGTTTCTGAATATTTGCTTTTTATATAATAACAATTTTTGCATTGGGCATTTTCAACCAGTTTCAATCCGCTGCTACTGCTTTACTCGCCGCCCATATCACCTCTCACCATATTTGCGTTTGTCTTAAAAATGAGCTCATCGATCGTTAACAGTGTCATAATCGTCGATGCAGAGCGATGCGCGACCATGTTGCACAAGCGCGCTCTGACACAATTCTGTAGTGAAGCGTTTAATTACCCGTCTGTCCAGGCACGGCGACCAGTGCGCTGAGTGAAGATTTGGTAGTGAGCCAGCCAGGTTTGCGAATTATCAAATTAAACAAAAACCGCATTTATAAAGAATAATATTTCTAATTAAACATTAACCATGCAACCAGTAGAAATTAATTGTATTTAGTTAAATTAAAAATAACCGAAACTCACTTTACTGACTTTCAACTTCAACACGAAACATGCCCCGTTCGCTTCTGGCCTTTTTCGGAGAGGCTGAGTGACGAGTTTGGCACTTGAAATCTAAGCGAGTTTCTGAATTTGGCAGTAATAAAAAAAAAAAAATTTCAAATGCTAGAGCCGGCATTGGAAGAGCTATTTTAGCCAAACTTGCCAATGCCCACATTTACTGCTCTTGCCAGCGCCGCAACTTGGTAATTGCCACATCACAATACGGCGGCATGGAGGCACAATAAAAAACATATTGCATTATGCTCGTAAACGTAAACGTAAAGTTTTCCTTAATTATAACAAAACAAATAAAATTGGCCAGTGTAAGAAAGGAATGCCTTAAAAGTCATTATCAAGTCACTGCACAATTGCCATTTGCAGCGAGTGTGCGCTGCGCTGCGCTGTGTGGCAAGCGGTGACGGCCGCGCATGCGCACACATAAAACCCAGGCAACCAGGTACAAAGGTTTTTCCTATTTGAAGCAAAAAGAAAATTGTGAAGGAAAAACCAGCAGCAGCAGCCACAGGAAAAAAGTCAATTGAAAATTGTACTTTCCGTCACACTTGGCGTCGTTTTCCATTTCCTTGTTTATTTAATAATGCGTTTGCCATTAAGGCAGGCAAATGAATGTGAACTGACTGGCAAGAGCAGCTGAAACTATACAAAAACAACAACAACAACAACAAAATTTGAACAGAATAATGGCAAGAAAAGAAAATTACCTTCAGGCCGATGTGAATAGAAAATAACAAAAAATGGAAATAGAAAAATGCATTAAAATTTTAAGATCAACATTCAAGCAATCAACAATTAACATGCCACAAAGCACAGCAGACGTGCACGTACGTCATGCTTTTAATAAGGGAAATCTAGTTTAGTGCATACTAAAATAGCATTTGAATTTAACGCCTAAAGATAGGCAATAAAATTGTACACTGAAAGAAGCTCAATTAACTTTAATGCACTTTAGAAGTACTCTGTAATTGTTTACCTCCTCTTACCACTTACAATACCTTTAGGAAAAACGAGGTGGAGGAAGACTCGACAAAACAACTGTTAACAAAGTTACAAAATCCACAAAAAGTGTTCCGTCAAAGGACCTGATGTAACAATTCCTTCTTAATAATAATCACTTTTTATAATTCAGGACAAACATGTTTCATGTACCAGAACTTCTGATTTCGCCATCATCTAGTGAGAAAACTCAAGCTTCGGAGGATCTGGTATAACATATTTGGCCCGAATCATAAGAGCACAGGTCTCACACTTACTTAGGTGGCCATTACAACCCGTTTTAGAATGACTGGCGACCTTGAGATCTCCTACTCTCACTTTCTTTCTTATTTTCTTTCTTATTTTTTATATGAAAGAGCAAAAAGTGCCTGCTTTCTTTCTTCCGTTGGAGCACCTTCTGGCAGACATTACACTAGCTTCCATGTAACGTGTAAAACAAACACATTCAGCACTTATGTATGTGCTCTCAGTTGTTTTGCTTCATGTAGTAGAAAGGGATGAGTTCAAATCTCTTTGAAAAAATTTGTTTTTTTTTAATTTCTCTTTTTTTTATCAAATAAAATATTCTATTTTCAATTTTAATTTATAAAAGTAATTTTTACTTAAAATATGTGTATATAAATTTTCAAAGTAGTTTTTGATGAATTTTTTAATAAAATGAAAATGCAATTAAATTCAAATTTTTAATCATTTCTTATTAGTTCAATAAAGCATTTAAATAATAATTTAAAAAATTGTTTATAAATAAAATCTCAAAAATTTATGGAAATAAAAATTTCAAACAAATTTTTATAAATAAAATTCAAAAAATTACTTTAAATAAAAATAAAAAAAAATTATAAATAAAACTTGAAATTTGTTTTAAATAAAATTCAAAATTTTATTTTAAATAAACATTAAAAAAAAACTTTGTTTAAACTAAATTTAAAAAATTTATTTTAAATAAAACTTAAAAAAAAATTGTATAAATAAACTTTCAAAAAATAATTTCAAAAAAAAATTTAAAAAAAATTTTTAATAAACTAAATTCCAAAAATATTTTTTAAATAAAAATAATAAAAATATTTTATAAATAAAATTCCAAAAAATTATTTTAAGTAAAAATAAAAAAAAAATTTATAAATAGAATTCCAAAAAATTATTTTAAATAAAAATAAAATAATTTTTTTATAATTTAAATTCAAAAATTTATTTTAAATAAAATTCCAAAATTTATTTTAAATAAAAATAAAAAAAAATTTTATATGACAAAATACAAAAAAATTATTTTAAATAAATTAAAAAAATATATTTTTATAAATAAACTTTAAAAAAATTATTTAAAATAAAAATTTAAAAAAATTGTTTATAAAGAAAATTCAAAAAATGTATTTTAATTAAAAATAAGAAGAAAATTTTTATAACTATATAAAAATTAAAAAAAATTATTTTAAATAAAAATAAAAAAAAATTATTTTAAACAAAAATAAAAAATAAAAAATTATAAACAAAAGTCAAAAAATTTATTTTAAATAATAAAAAGAAAAAAAATTGTTTATAAACAAAATTCCAAAAAATTATATCAATAAAAAAAAAAAATTTTTATTAATAAAGTTTAAATTTATTTTATTCATTAATAAGAAATTATTTGCTTTTATTAAATTGAATTTTATTGCATTCTCATTTATAAAGAAATGCATGAACTTTAAATGAAATGAACTTAAAAATATTATTTTTAATTAAAACCAAATTTTAATTATCAAATTTTTATGATTTAAAAAAAACAATATTTTCTTCTAAATTCTGGAAAATTTTATTCTGATTTTAATTATTTTAATCAATAAATGTTATGATTAAAACAAAAATATTTCTTTTAAAATTTGTTTTAATCCAATATAATTTTTTTATAACTATTTTGATTTTTGATACGACTATTTTTTATTATTCATAATTTAAAAAAATTAAAAAATAATTTTACATTTAAAAACATGAATACAATAAACAATTTTTTAATTATAATTAAAATAAAATGCAAAAAAGTTCAAAAATTAAATTTAAAAAAAAAAAATATTTCTTAAAATTAAAAAAAAAGTTTATATAAATTTAAAAATATGTAATGATACAAAAAAATTGAAATTAAATTGATTTAAAAGCCATTTCTTCAATGCAGAAAAAAATTAATTTTATATTTAAAATTGAGAACAATAAATTAAAATAAAATTGATTTATTCTAAATTTTTTTTTATTATTTTAAAATTTAATTTTTTTTTATTTTGACAAAGAAAAATAATTGTTTGTAATATTTCTGTATTTGTTTTGATTTTCATTAAGAAAATGTATTATTTTATAATTAATTTAAAAATAAATGTTTAAGTCCCATTTTCAAATTCATTAATTATAATAACCTACAAAATTTTTACTACTGAAACAACAAAGACATTTTCTGTCAAGTTGCAAATAGGTCCTCCACATATTCTTCCAGTAATTGAACCACATCGCTAAGTTAAAGAAATGTTTCAAAACAATTTTTGCTCTCATAAAATAAAAGAATAAAAATGGAAAACCGGTTTTGTTAGCTTCAATTTTTATATTATCCTTCTAGTTTTATTTCCACTTGTGCTTTAACGACTTTGTTCTTTAATCTATTTTTCCACGACTTATTACCGAATGCCTTCTCAACAACAAGTGGCAGAAGGTCCTTTGTACGACTTTGAAATGACTCAGAAGGTATTATAGCATGTCTTCCAACAGAGCCTTCAGTCCATTTCCAACTGGATATATCCGCGACATACACAGATACATATATTCCCACACTTACATATATTCCCTCACACACATCCATACATACCCGTACATTTCCTCACCCCCCACATCAGTTGTAACACTCGTAACTTGCATCATTTGCGCTGAGCGCTACGTCCATTAATGCCTCATCTTAATATTTATAGCATAATAATATTTCCGGCAATTCGGTCAATCAGCAAATATGTAAGGTACAAACTCTGTTACTGATTGCCAATTCTTCCATTGCAGCGCACCGAGGAGCGCTCCATACAGCTGGCGGTACGCGTCCACAAGACGCTGGAATTGGCCGATGACAAATTTTATGTGATCACGTGCGGCAAGTCCGGTTTTACGCGGTAAGTTGCAACGCATTTCTAATTTATATGTTTATAAAGGATTTTATTACTTAATTTTAAAGCATAAATTTTAAATTTAAAAATAAATCGTTGGCAGCTTTTAATTGCGCCGCCGCAGTCGTTTAGTTTATAATGCTTGTTATTCAGCATCTGTCGCCGCCTCCCTTGGGCTTCTTCTTGGCAGTGCAGCTCATAAACGTAACTCATGCAGTGCAATTTGCCAATGCAACTAAAACAGCACCAGCGTCAGATTCAAGCGACAATTAAGCCCGATTGAGGCAGAAGAGTGGTCGTTATTTGGTGGTAAGATAGCTGCAAGTGCTGAGCAAAATTAGCACTCCTAATTAAATCATTTAAGACGAGAGTGCTCCGGAATAGCTTCACATATTTTCTCAAGTCCATAAACATAATCACTGCTATCAAGTTTATGGGGTCCGTGTGCAAATGCAGGCTATAAAGCTATTCCACAAGTAGATAACAATCGGCTTAGTCTCTTAATTTGTTGGGGTATTAAAGTAGCCATTTTGGAGTCTAAGAAGGAATCATTTACTCTTCCGACCTCTTCCGCTAATATGAGGAAAAAACTCCACAGATTTGCAGTGAATACATTCATGAGCCTTTTGGGCACTTTTGTGTTAGATCCTAAAAATATGCTCTACTTTATATATCAATTGCCTACCAAGATAGGTAGGTAGATTGAGCGGGTATTTAAAAAGGCACTCTTAGGCCTTGATTGGCCCTTTGTGATACCCCATGAGACACAAATTACATACCATGATCGAGCTTATTTTCTTGTTTAGAAATCTCACAGAGAGTCCAGAATTGCATAGCATACCAAATTTATGTAAACGAGTGTTAGGAGAAAGTGAGATTAGATGTACTTAGACTTGGTCTTCAACAAAGTCTTATTTGTTCTTTCGGAAGATCGTATCCCAGCTGGTTTTTGAATTTTCCCGGTTTGTGCCCTCAAAAGGAGACTAAACAGGCTGCACATTTGTGCAATTTTATTTCATGGATTTTGTACGCAGATGTCACTATTCAAAAAACATTATGCCTCCAACTATCAAAAAGCAGCCATACCAAAGATTTGTGTACTTCTGTCTTGACCGATTATTCCGAGTACTCTGACTCAGATTTTGGCATGTTTTATAATTGGATTTCTCATGTTTCCCTTGTTTATTTATTTCTTGTGTGATTAAATAAAGCAAATTAAATTGTTGTTAATTATACTGTAGAGTAATGGAAAATGCAACAGAATACAATGGCGTGCAAATTAATTAGAAATAATATGTTTTTATTAACAAAATTTATAAGATTATAATTTATAGAATTTCTAATTCCCAGAATTTTAATTCGTAGAATTTTAATTCGTAGAATTTATAATTCCCAGAATTTCAATTCCTCCAATCATACAAGAAAACTTATAATTTACACTCAAAAGTAAATTAGAACAGAGTTAGGAATCATCATGACATCGGAATTACGTTAACAATGTTAAAAAAGGCTATTTGAAATGCCTTTGGGATCGAAAATATTGTTAGGAAAATTTGTTTTTCTAATGCATAGTCCGATCACTGGAATTGGTCAAGTAACTCAAATATAATATTACCACAAAGGGTCCATCAAGGCCTAAGTGTGCCTTTTTGGCGACTGCTCAACTACATAAATTCAATATATTGGCCCATGTGATTTGGTATACGCAGTCAACAATGGCAGGGCATGCATGATAACTCTTAAGCACCTCTTTGGTTTAAGACTATTTTTCTGTGGAGCGTAGAATAGTGACATCTGCGTGTAGCTCTCATATAACATCATGGATCTTGTTTAGTCTCCTTTGATATAAATCGGGGAACTTCCTAAACCACCTGGGATATGATCTTTCGAAACATTGCTGAAGACCAAGTCTTCGTAGGCTGGCTACCTTCTGAAATCCTACCTATCTCATTTAATGTTTTTTTTTTGCAATATTACTGACGATTAAGTGTTTGCTAACATACTCCGGCGCAGGACTGAGTAAGGGGGCCACGGGCTTTAATAATTCATTGATAAGCTATTTTGATATATCAGTCAGAAAATTTGAGTGCGTTCCTCAGAAAGTTGTTTCTTGACACGGAAATTTTTGGATTTAAACTGGGAACGCCATCAGTTGTATTTTTCAGACACTTATTGACCCACCCTCGTGTGGAAGCCACTTCAAAGCTCGTAGATAAGCTCCTTTTACAAACCTACCTTCTCAGTAAATAATCGTAGGGAAGTAAAGATAGCAACTCTCCAAATAAAGAGCTTGGGATTGATACCAAAATTATGGTGTATAAGTTTGTAAATTTTTCAACAAATTATTTTAAATTTGTTTTTTTTTAATTTATAATAAAATCGTAGTCTACAAATACATATATGTTCTTGATAAGATGTTCTCACCCCACCCACCTAGTTGCGCAATCGTAGTCGCCTTCCAGTATGTCATGACAGAAAAGAAGATGATGTTGTACCCTAGGAGGAAAATCTGTTCTCTCATGATTGAAACTCTGAGTTAAGTGTTCTTTTCTTCTTCTTGTCCCTAACGAAACATTTGTTCGAATTTTTGTAACAATCTTATTCTGCATTTTTCCTACTTTGCCTACTCAGAATTGTCAAAGTCGCTGCTCAGTGACTCACACCACGCAACATGTTACATTATTTGTTATATACTTTTGTTTAAATACACATTAAAACTACTCACGCCAATTTGGACTTAAGACTTAAGCTGAAATCAGCAACTAAACAGATTATGTGGGTTTCGAGAGACAGAGCGACAGCGTAGTTAGAAAAGCAGTCAAGCAGCCGGTTCAACAAAGTCGCAAACACTGCCAAATCCATAAAAAATAATAACAGCAGAGCAGCAAATAAACGCTTATGACGTGGGCGTTTACACAAAGCATTGAAACATTGTTTGCCAAACAAATAAAACAAGTCACGGTGTGAGGCCTGGGTGAGTCGAGAACTCAAGGACGGCGTTCTAAATGCAGTCGCAGGCCTTTGCGACGTCTAATTGCAGAATAAGCCAAAAATGCGCCCCATTAAAAGGCAATTTTACGCCGCTTTCTTGCGTATGACAAGTAACTGTTTCATTAGCGGCTGTGCCCACCCCTTCGCCCCCAAAGCAAATGACAGTTATTACAGCGAATTATCGGTCATAATGAAGTTTAATTGCGTTGAGTGTAATGACCACGCTCGTTGCTTAAGTCTTTCGATTTGTGTCCTAAGTCTTTGGATTGTTGTGATTGCGCGCTTGTGTGAGTGAGTGCTGGTACAGCAATTGGGTTTCTGCTGTCTGTCTTTATATTATATTAATTATTGTTATGCTCTGTTAAATTGCGAAAATTTGCAGAATTACCTTTACAACAACAACAACAAACATGGCGTCTGAAGCTCGAGCAGTCAATGCACCGCTCCGTGTGCCTCTGAGCGAGCCGTCAGCAAATCTAAGCTATGTTGAATTGCATTGTAATTGGGAATTACGCAATATTTTCAGCACAAAACTGTTTCCAATTATTGCACACGAGCATGTCTGCATACACGTAGTGGCGGTATTTAATTGTGGCCTGCTTGCATGCATGGTTGATGTATTTTAGCAAATTAAATTAGAGCTTAGCTGCGATTAAGCGGTGCATTTTTGTGTCTACTGGAATTGAATTGAACTTTCGTTTCTCTCTGTTTTCGACAGCGATGACAATGCCCACATCGTGCTGAAGTTCCTGGAGAATGACAGACGCGTCCGTGAGACTGTCTACGGACACGAGTACAAAATACGCGCGGAGTTAACCAAACCAAATGGTAAGTCAGGGCGCCAACAACAATTTCATTTCACTTCACTGGTGACCAATATTAAATGCCATTTTTCTTTCAGGTACTTTTGGCATACGTGTTGGCAATTGTTTTGCCTTCGACAAGAAGAACGCCACTATCAAACTGTTGGATGACCGAGGGTAACTAAACTGCAACTCTCATCATGGCTCCAAATTATAATTTAATAATTCTATTTACGCCCACAGTTGTCCTTCGGATCCCAACATTATGAGTCGTTTCGAGCCCAGTTCGGATGGTCACACCGCTGAAGCCACACTCAGATCCATGTTCAAGTTTCCCGAAGGTATTTCAAATTATTTGCTACTCGTATAGAGACGAAAGACATTTATTTAACTGATCACTTTCCATAGGCTCCGAGGTTCACTTGCAATGTGACGTGATTCAGTGCTACGGTCGTTGCATTGACGATGAGGATTGCAGTCAGATCGCATTGGCCGGCGCTGGTTTGACCAAAAACGGTGGCGGCACTCGTAAAGTTGGACCGAATGAGGAGGGTTCTAGTATTGCGGGTACCACGGTATTCGTCTTGGATCCGGCTGAAGCGCGGTGTAAGTTGTTTTCTTTCTTTCATCATCAAAAGCAACCAGAATTTCGGTAATTTGACATTTTCCCAATTTCAGTGATCTCCGGCAACTGCGAAGAGAGTGGCATTCGTCCACCATGGCTGCTCTGGCTTGCCATTACCTTGGGTGTTTTATTCTTGATCATGTTACTGATGAACATATTCCTTTGCACGGCCATGAGCTGCAGTTGTGCGAATACTGAGGTAAGTGCAAAGTTTTTCACATATACTCCTAAACTTACCTTTAAATCTAAGCTTTAAAGAGTCTCTCCATGTGAAAAATTCAATTTCCTAATGTTTTTCGTTCAATAACAAAGTGATTAGCTACAAAGAAATGAAGCTAGAGTACTGTCAGTGGTGTGAAATATGGGGGCAAGGACAAATAGTCACAGAGTTCCTGTGTGAAACTATTTCAACGATAACAAATGGGTTTAAATTATTTACAGGATATTTTTTTCTTTTTGTTATTGTCGGAACAGGTAGGTAGGAGTGGCCACCCAGTTTGCCAAAAGCACACTTGAGCACACATAATGGCTCATTGTGATACCACGGTGTGGTGATGGAACAACTAGTCATATATATCACTCCGTCCACAAGACATCCATATTACTATATTTGACGTTCTATTTTTATTTTTCTTTGAATCAACCTGTTTTGTGAACAAACTTCAGTAGATAGAAAGTGTCCCTAAGTAGCCAAAGTTTGCACTACTTAGGATGCCAGTATCAAATACCTCAAGCCTGATTCTAGCGAAAGAAGGGCATGAATTGAATACTGTAATAGTAGTCCAATTTCATAAAAATATTCACTAAAATCTCCTAAACTTATGCCTGAGACATGGCACTTAAGTTTAAATCGTAATTTTCCATCAACATTTAGTTCAATTTTTGAAGGTCGGCTGGAAGGAGGGGTCTCCTGCAGTACATCTTGGCCTTTTTTATGCTTTGTACCACTGTTATGATCATTGCCATAAAGTTGTCTCACCGGTTTAATAGTTCCATATTTTCATTGATTCAATACAGTTTCAATGATTCACCACAATCCCACCACGGTGACAATATAAAATTTGAAGGAAACTGTTATTCAATATTTTCTTTTAAATCGGCGGAAGTGGACCAACCTAAAAAAACAGCTGTAAACAAAGTGGTTGCCATATTGTGGCCAAACTCTCTCTCCATTAGAATATGATGCAGTGTTACCAGCTCATAAGAAAAAGTTACCCACATATTTTTCGCAGGCTTTTCAAATTGATAATTCCCAATGTTTAGTTGGTATATTATATATTACATTCATATACGAGTACATATGTATGTCCGTTTCTTTTTCTTCGCATATTTATACATAGTTAGTTTTCTTCATAGATTTATATACATCAGTTAAGTCAATTAATTCGGCAACATCTTCTAATCACGTGTCCATATTTTGTCCCATTCACTAAAGTCGATTTGTAAACTTTTCTATCGTTAAGTTTAATATTCTTTTCTCTAAGGTCCTTGTTCATCACATGTTTGGGTATATCACATATTTACAGAGCTTCTCATATATATCACATATTTTTTATATATATTTAAAAGCCTAACCAAATTTGTTAACAACTCCGGCTGGTTGTAATTTTACCAAAGTATATCACTATCTTTCGGCTCGTGAGGATATGGCATCAAAATGGCACTATTGCTAACTGAGCCGACTCTAGGGTTGTCAACCAGTTTACAAATGTATAAAATTATTAATTGTTTATTTTTCATGGAGTAACTCTGTCTTTATTTGAATGGTCATAAAGCATGAAAACATATTTCTATAACAAGTACATGGATAAATCTTTCTCTGTTTCCTCTATTCGACTATAGATCATTGAGAAGGAACCCTCGATTATCGAAGAATACGATCCCTACAGAAGTTGGCATGGCAGCCAGTATGGCTCACGGTACTCGCTGCACGGCCGTGATGCGCACAAAGGTTACACAAGCGGTGGTTCCACGATACATTCAAATAGGTCTGATAGATATTAAGCTGCATTTACAATACAAACTTTCAAAAACATTTTTTTCAAAAATATGCAAACGCAAAAACGAACAAAAATACAATTAAAGCATGCCTTCAAACTGTAATTAATCTATTCTATAATTTTACAAATTTTTACAATTTTTACAATTTTTTACAATTTTTTACAATTTTTGTTCACATTTCAATTAAACGCTACTATCATTTCGAAACAACAACAACAACAGAAAAATTTACACTTTAAAAACAAAATTTTTTCTAAATTTTATATTTAAAATTGCTCAATTTATAACAAATTAACCAATTTTTGAATTTAAACAACTTAACAACAAAATTACCAAATCAACAAAAAAAGATAATGATAAACTAGACAAGAAAAATAGTATAAAAAACCGCCAAAAAGTATAACAATGAAAACTTAACCAACATTTTGTACTGCATTACTAATTCTCAACCAGTGCATCCTTCATCATGATAACTCTTAAACCACATAAAATATATTTAATTTTTCATGCCACATTCTGTAATAAACAAATATATTTGTATGCAATATGTTCTTGAAGGTCAATACCAATTGATAACGATCATTATGCAATTGTACATTCACGTCCCGGCTCTAGGCATTCCGGTATGCAAGGACCACGCGCCCCACGCGGACCGCCCAGTAATATGTAAAGCACAGTAACAGTAACAATAATAATATTAATAATAATAATATAAGCACAGGTTAAGTTCTATTCAAGATTGCGAAAGTGTATATAAGCATGAGAAATCGTTCATCGATTTGAAACAAATTGTGTACTTTTAAGCTAAAATTATAACAATAATAATGAACAGAAAGCAAGAGCAACGCACTCAACTCTACCGCAGCAGACCTTCCGAGAGCTCTTCAGACTGCCTCCCCGCACTTAACACACTCGCGCCAATGCGTGTCAAGTATTAATTTATACAATTTTTTATACGGAAATCTTGAAATCTTCTTAAAAATGCCTCAAAATCAAACAACCCGAACCGCTGTCTAACCTGCAATGTAACCGCTTCGGCTCTAACCATGGTTCTAACGTATTGCCAACACGCTACTGTATTATATTAATTTCTATTATCGACTATGTATGCTTTAAACTTTTCAATTTTAACTAAAAATACTTCCAAAAAGAACAACATTCTTCTTGAAACTTTTTTTAAATTAATAAACTTAAGTCATTAGTGTATAAAGCGCTAAGAAAAATCCTGAATAAGTGAAGAAGTAATATGAACGCTTCTCAGTAAAAACAAATCAAGAAAAGAAGAAAATAACAAAAACAAATTATATTTTTACAAAATTTTTAACTGTTAAAATTATTTTAAAATAATTGTTGAACAATGTAATTATGTATTTAATTGAATTATATTAATAAAAATAGTAAATATACGAAAATCAAATGTGTTTGTTTATTAATTACTTAACGGGTTTCAACATAATTGCAACAGAAACATCAACAATACTCTATTCTGTTGCCACTAACAACAACAAATGGTATATAAACGCAGACTAAAATTGTGAATATATCTTAAAGCTGAAGGTTACGAAAACCTACGCACTTACAGTAGGGAAGTTGCGCAGTTACTTACGATTCTTTAATGTGAGAATACATGAGATATATTACATTTATTTGCCATATTCGTCAGCAGTAGCGATAATGCTCACTTATCTGGTAGATATATATATAATTGAGCTTATAATATGCAGGTTACTGTGTTCGGTAACGCGTTTCCTACATGGTTTTACGCTAAACGAACTTAATAAATGGGAACTTATTTGGTATGAAAACGCTTGCCGCACTGGAATCAGCTGTTTTGTTTATGCGTCCGATAGCCTTTTAAGGTATTATTATTATTATTATATCTTACACCATAATTAATTATGAGTGCAAGGTGTTGGGGGAATGAGTACTAGCTACAGAGGCTTTCGACTCAAAAAGGAAAGGATTTTATAGAAAGAAGCATTTTGGAGACCAAGCCCTTGGCATGATTTGAATCTGCGACCCTCGGGATAAAAGTCCCTTTTAAGGTAAAAAACTAGTAGATAGATAGATATATTTAAGGGTGTTATACACTGCGACCTGAAAGATCTATTGTGATGCCCCTATATATTTCAAAGATGAGGATAGTCTCATCTATAAATCTTCTGTCAGGAATTCATATATTTTGGAGGAATCAAGATAAAAAACTAGTAAGTAAAACAAAAAAAATTAAAATTTTGTCGTAATATAAATAAAAAGAGTAAATTAATGTAAATATTATAAGAAATAAATTAAAATGGTTACACATTAGCTTTTCCATTTTGAATTAAATATACCTTTTCCCAACGTAAAAAAAAGTTAGCTGATATTTTTGTAACCATTTATAACTTCCTCTGTAATTTGCAATATACCTAGCCGCTTTTAGTTTATCCGCATTACTTTCTGACTATAATATCAATAAACGTACTAATAGATATAAAATGGTCACTAAGTTAGCAACGTGCCAGTTCGCTCAATTCTATGTACGAAATTAAAATAATTCTAGAAATTTGTTTAGAAACTAGAAATTCATTTATACAAGTTTCTTATATATATTGTGTAATAATTGTAATAATTGTAATATGATTTTGTGAATTTTATTATTAAGTTCATTATTAGATTTTTATCTAATAAACATTAGTATAAGTTTTTTATCTAATACTAATAACTTATGTAATATTTTACGCTCATACCAACTTTTATAAATACTTTGAATACAAACATTTATTATATTTAGAAACATTCTTTACATATTTTACAGGTAGAAATTTGGAAAATATAACTTCAAATTTTAAAAACTGTAATAGGAACAAATAAAACCCAATTTATTAGAATTTCCAAGCATAAAAACCAGAGATATATATTTACAATTATATTAAAATAAAAGTGTTGCAACTCCACATAGGGCAACATCATATTATATAATCTGTATACGACCTTAGACGCAATTTGAATTAAAATATTAGTTTTATTTCTGTCCAAATTTTTCGATTCTATAAAAACAAATCATTTCAAATTGCAATCACATAGAATGAGAATATTTTTACGCACGCCCTTAATGTAAACTTTCTAGAGCACAAAATTCCAGCAAGCGCCGAACTAAAATTTGGCAACACTGTACAATTAAGTTGGAAGCCTACCCCTGATCGCCTGTTAATTTTCATATTCAAATTTGATTTATTATTATTCAAATAAATATTCAATTATTTTTCGATTACTATTTGTTTTTTATATCAATCAACCCCGAACTAATTACTTAAACGAAAATTAGTGTTTTTATTTTATAAATAAACAATGCAAATAGTTTAAATTTAATCTTGCAATGTGTGAGATTAGTTATATGAGTGGCCATCGGATTGGCCATTTCAATTTGTATTTCATATCCAACAGAAATAGAGTCTTTAGCTTGCTTATGGAATAGCCTGGATATTAATTTTGTTATTAGAAAAAATAATAGACCCACGAAGTAGTAACAAACCTGTGATAGCTGTTAAGGTCACGTTTAACCCATTCCGCTCCTCTGTTCGATTTTTCGAACGGTAAAAATCACCTATTTTGAAAAATATATTTATAAATGAAAAAGGTGGAATATCAGGTAAATTTTGGAATGGATGTTAAGCCTCATCTTTCAGCAAAAGAAAAAATATATCCACCATGACCAACTCCCTCGATATATATTTCTGCAACCCTTACTTTTCGACAGTTTTGAATTAAGTATTAAAAATAATTTCAAAACAAAATTAAGAAAATAATCATGAGGCATTATTGCCAATATATGTATGTAACTATTTTATAAAACATAAAACAATTACATACACATTCGTGACCTCACATATGTGAAAACTTGACTGTTCGAAATAAGCTCCAGTGTTCGAAATGTTCGATCAGGCTTTTGAGGGAAAACGAAAAACGGAAAAAATGCTTGACCAGATTTTTGAAATCAGAGGGTCCTAATTACCTTTAAATTACCTAAAATTGAGTTCGATTCGAGTAAGCCACGATTATACTGACCGACACCATATCTATGCCGACACTCATATTGGTGTAGAGGAAAATGAATTATTTTTAGGCACTTATCCCATAATTAGTATCGGTTTTGCTCCATCAGCCCCAGTTTATAAGAAAGGCGCCAATGTTTGGAAACATATTAGAATTTATTAATTTTTTATTATTATATATTTAGTTATTTTACTACGAAATCATAAACGCCTTCGTGTATATTTGACAGTTCAATAAAATAACTATACCTTTAGAATAAATCGAAGGTAATATTTATATGTATGTATATTGCTCTGTAACTTTTCCACGGATTATCTCAATTAGATATTATAACTTATTTTATAGTATAAAAATCAAAGCCAAATGGCTTCTTTATATCTTGTTTTTCTATTTCTTGAAGTTTGTGAGCTAGTTGGGTTGCAAAATCAAATACAAATTTACTTATGTTGCATATTTTCAGGAGCCATCAAAAGTATGTTTTCGAACTGGTGCAAAAAAGGGAAATCTGGGGATAAACAATCCGATGATCATTAAATTTCCCCCTGCATTTATTGCCACCCAGTTTTATTATTTATGTGAGACCAGATTCTGTGTCCATCTTATTTGCATATTGCCATTGCATCAGGCTTATGATATAATCCAGAGAATGGAGTAAATATTCGGAAGGCGTGAATTGTTTCTTAAATGGATAAATTAAGCCAAATCTAATTGCCACTTCCCCTTATAAGTAAATTTGCACCCTGTGTACTTATGTGAATAAACGATCTGTGAATAACGATCTGTGAATAAACGATCGAAATTGCTCTGTCATCTGAAGTTAACCGATGAGTTTCTTTTAAACGTGTTCTCTCATTACTTCCTCTCCGTAAATGCTATTCACAATTTGGCTTTTGTAAGCTACGTTTTCCTCATGTTTTCGGTAATTATTATGCTATTCATACAAATTGTTTGCTGCTTCAAACAAATTGAAAGAATGTTGTTTCACTTTACAAAGAATCTATACACTATCTCCGTATGCAAATCAAGGAGGGTTCAACTATTTACCTCCTAGAAGTAAAATTTTTAATCCATAGAAAATTTAAGCGCAAATCGCCCATATAGAACTGCCAGCAGCAATGTAAACGAAATTGGCAAAGCAGGCGAGAGAGAAAAAGATGCTCACGAACAGTGCTGCCAATTCGCCAATTTTCCCTCTATATATAGCAGTATTTATATTTAGCTATCGATAACAAATTTTGAAAAAGTATTTATGTGTAATTATATATAACGGCTTCTTTTGGATACCGGTATGCATTTTGTTTCACAAAACACAACGATTGACCATATTTTGTAGCAGTTTGTAGGAGATTGCAGGCTACATCTCGCATTTGTGCGATCAGGGTTAACAACACTGTTCACATGCGAATTTCTCAATCACAATTCTGCAGAACTCTTTCCCTGGTCAGTCTGCAGCTGTTTGTGTTCGTGTTTGGTAATAAGTCTGCGCTCTGTGCGTCGACAAAATTGTGATTTACGCTAGTAGCGTCGTTCGGTAGTGCCACGGTTGTTCTTAGTATAAAATAAGTTAACATTGTAGACCGGGCGTTTGTTTGCTGTGTGTTTGAGTGTCTGCGTGAGTGGTGCGAATTACCTGAACTGGTTAAACGTCTACTATATTTTATAGTCTGTAAATTAGTTAAACTTAAACAAGGGAATTTATTTGGTTAGCATTGATTTGGCAAAAGTAGCGTCATGGGAAAATAAACAAATCTGAAGACCGCGTGACTGGAGTTCGAGGCGTGCGTGTTTTGTTGTTATTGTACTTAACTTCTATTCGCAAAAAGTCACTGTATTTCGCAAAGTAATCGATTTTTGGTACTGAAGTTGGCGACAAATTACCGTACAGAAATTTGAACCGCCTACGAAGCAGTTTTTTGTGTTTTTTTTTTTATTAATCAAAACAATGTGTTAATGCAATAAAAGAGATCATAAAACGTTGCTTTGAATGTTTTGCAGGGCAATTTCTGTGCATAAATTGGTGTGAGTCAGCTTCCACAGTGGCTGGCGAGTTAAGGCCGCCGTCTATGCTGGCGTTGTTGAGTGATTGAGTGGTGTGTGTCCGCGTATAATGTTCTAGCAAAGTAATTTCCGCAATTGCTGTTGGTGTATTTTTAACTCATGCACCACAAATACACTCGTTTGGATTGATGTATGAATTAAAAAACTTTAAATAAAAACAATTTTAAACGCTCACTCTAAAGTTCAGACCTACTCTAAAATTCTCTAAATGGCTTTGCTGCAGTGTAATCAATTAAATCACTTAAATTTGTATGCTTAACGTTAACTTTATACTAAAATTTTATACAGCAAATAATAGAAATAGATAATTTTTTATGTATTTTTACTATACGTGTTTTATATTTTCACGTCTAAATTGTGTTAATTGTAAGTACATGCAGCATTAAGTGAAGAAGTATTAACACGGTGACAGTGTGATCACGAATATTTGCGACACTATTTATTTTTATACACACCGGCCCCAATTGCTGTGATTTATTTATTTCACCTTGTGACGTCACACTTAAGTCAACAACCTTACGCATTAGACATAATTATTGGAAGTAAGTAAGTAGAAATCGTAAAGAGGTTCGAAATTATTACTTGAAAAAATTACAATTTATTAAAAGTATATCTCATTATTTTTATCTCATTTTATAGCTTCATTCGCTTGGGCTGATAATTTTATTATTTCTAATGTTGTTATTGTTATTATTGTGCCTCTTGCCATTCCAAGTGTAGTAAATTATTGTCTGTATGCTGTCAACTGAAACACATTTTTAGTGTATTTGCATATTTTTGTTGTTTGTTTGGATTTTAAGTTATCTGCTTTGCATTGCCATGCTATGAGAATTAAAAGGGTTTGCGCACGGTGTTTTGCTCTTCAACATGGTAAAGCTCTTCTTGTAGGGGGCATATAACAAACACGATTGTGCTTTTGCTTTTATTTTGTTGTTGTTGGTGTTATTATTATTGTTGGCGTTGTTGTTGTTATTATTATTGTTGTTGTTATTTCCAATCCAAACAAAACTTAAAATTTTGTAGCCACATTATTATCGCATACAAACTTCTTTTGTCGGCTTTGTGTTGGCTTTTTTTCTTAATATCGCTCTAATTTTGCCTCAACGTATTTTAAGTGCTTATAAATCTGAAGGATCCCATCAGTGGCGGTGCAAGAAAAATTGCAGTGGAAGCGTTGTTTTAAGAATTGTTTGCAAAAAAGAAATGTTATATGCTGAAAGAAATTTATTTTATTAAATATATTATTATTATTATACCTTGGACTATAATTATGTATGCAAGGGGTGGGGGAAAGAGTACTAGGAGCATTTTTGAGATCATACTTGGGGCAGGATCTAGAAAATATAATATTTTATATTTTAATTAATTCTAATAACAATTTTTGGGTTCATTTTATTCTCACTTTTGATGGAACTAAAGAGAATAACCTACGATAATTCATAATTTACGACAATTCATTCTCTTAGAAATTAGAAAGGGAGAACATCGAATTTGTAAATGAACTTTTCTCGGGACGCAGGGGGAGGAACTTTTTATAAGTCATCTAGGTTAGACTGGCTAGAAGCAGAGCGGGCTCTTTAGCCAAATACGCTTTTAACTCTCTTACAGAAGTGTCCGTCTCGAAGGTAAAACAAATCCTCCGCTTTATTAGGGCTTCGAAATGGTTTGACGAGTAAATCAGAGGTGCGTTGTTACGTGTTGGTATCACAATGGACCCATGGTGGTTGGTCTGTAGACCGGCTACCACGATAACTTAACCTAACCTAGGTCTTAGACAATCTAAATTACTATTGGGCAGCTAGTTATAAGATCAAAAGATTTGAGTTTTGCATTACTTAAAACAGTTTAAGAATACTAACCGGGCTTTTGACCGGTCACTGTAGGCTCACAGGACACATCAGCAGTATAGGAATTGTAGCTAGCCCATTGTGAAGATTCCGCGATGAAGAAGATGAACATATATTAAGGAATTGTGGAACACTAAAGCATGTTTTAAAGAAGATAAATGGGTTCGTACCTAATTCCAGATAAAGAAATAGAATTTCTGAGGGCAACGGGGATGGAAGAAATTTTATAGGGATACCCTTAATAGTAGAGGGCAGGACAATATATCTTTTTGGTCGCAATACCTCTTACACTTCTAAACCACATTAGACATTACACATTATATTCTCGGGACGTGCTTTATAAATTCATTATTTTTTATATATATTTGTGATTATTGTACACTTTCTTTTATTTTTTACTTTATAAAATGAATAAATTCATATTATACACCTTAAAATTGAGGAGCACTTCCTTCCAGGGCATTTAACTCCCTTATACAAGTACTTAGCTTAATATATAGATAGGAGATTACTTTTATATATACACATGAACGTTTGATATGGGAAAATTTTTGCAACTTCCTAAAGAATGCGTAGGTATGGACCCTTCCGAAGTAAATTAAGCTGTATGCTCCCGTCTATCCCCACTTCTTGTAAAATTTATCTCAAGAACAAAAAGAGATAAGAATATCAAATTGTACATAAAGATTATACACAGAGTTGAACTTTACACTTTTTTGGGTAGTTCAAACCGCAAAGTCATCCATTTCCTATAAACCCATTTTGAAAAGAGCATATTTTAAGAACCAAGGGAGTTCTTTTGGATAAATTTACGCATTTTACTTGGTTGTAATAAAGAAATTTAATTTGTTAAATAGCATCTTCATTTTATCTGCATGACCTTTACTTCAGTCATCTGTGTGACCTTTCTGTTTGGTCATGTGTGACCTTTCTTTAAGGTCAACACTAAAATATAACAAATCAATTTTGTTTGCTTACTTACAAATTATATAGAAAAGAGTGTTTATGTTAAAAAACCACGGAAAACATTTTAACATCGTACTCTATTGACGTATGTAATTCTATACCCAAGCCAATGACCACTCTGCGGATGCACTTGACCTGTCTGTTTATTTATCTAACAAGTGTTTGTGAAGCATGAAATTGTTATGAAAATTAGTTTTCGCTAATGGCTCAAATCGCTGAATTGTGTCAGAATAATAACACATGGAGCCGAAGGTCTTATATGCTAATGTTCCTTCCAATGTAAAGATAGGGATTTATCGCTATTTTTACTTTAATAAATATATAAATATCACAAAGAGACTCGTTTGGTTGTTTAGCTTTTGCTGGAGAAATTGATTTTACTTATTTATCAGATTCACTTTTTCTCAGATTTCAACTCAAAATCCGAAACTCACCACTTTTGAGTTCAGTTTAGCAGGTCCTAGAACCTTGAGACCTTTAGCGCCCAAGAGACGCCAACATTATGAATTCATGTGTGAATGTATGAAAGGGATAGTAATATTACTAACCTATATTAACGGTGTCTTATGAGAGTAAGGGACAACGTTATTAATGATTCATATTGTCACGCGAGAAAGATGCGGGCGCATCAGGGCATGTCAAACCTTGCATCTGTACTTTACATGCTACGTTTTGTTTGAACTGGTCATGAGCATATGCGTCACCTTATAATCCTCATGCAAAATGAATGCTTAACCGTGATCAGCTTGGAATCAGTTTGTAGACTGATTTACTGCGGTTGTTTAGTACCTATTCGAAATAACAATGACACAGCGTGTGAAATTTGTCATCACAAATAAGAATCACCAAGAATTCCAGTTTAGCCTTAACTCACACTTTTTATTACCAAACTTATTCCTCTGTCTATAAATGTATAAACAAATATTTAATTACGTTTAAAAAACATTTTGTATATTTCAAAAAATAAACAATTCTCTTCACACTAAGTTATAAAAGCCATTGAGTCGTCTCAAACAATTTTCCTTGATTATTAAAATTTGATACGTTGTTCGGAGTTGAAAGCCAGTTTGCGCAGAAGAGATTAAAAGGAAACTTCACACGTTTATCATATATCAGCGTTGTTATGGATAAATTAACACATTGAAATAAAACTCGCACTTGGCACTCTGTAGAATCAGCGACGGATTTACAATTATGTTTTCTACCTGCTTATGCGAAGCAAAATTTTCCGTTGAGTTTATTTCAGCCCAAGAGATATTTTTCTTTGGCATTCTTGGTATAGACAATTTCTTTGGAGCTCATACCAACAGGTTTGTTAGCGATTAAGGATAAGCTAAGTAGACGCCTTTAACACCCTCACCCAGTCTTCCAACTGTTTGAGTTCAGAGAGGGCGACTTCTTAATGCCAACGCAAAATTTACATTGAAAAGAGAGGGAAGCGGATGTGAGTTTATCTGCCACATACAGTTAACATTTTCTCTCCGAAATTCTGATCATTTTGAATAGTTCCGCTTTCGTGCAAACTACTAAATGAAATATGAAGAGAACTTTGTGGTTTAAACCCAAAAATACTCAAAAAGAACCCCGTCTGAGTGGCAACTGGTTTCTCACTGTAATTGACAGCATAGAAAAATCATTTGAATTGATATCATAATATGAGTAGGTGTTGAAATATTGAGGGCCTTCGTGCTGTAGAACGCACCACCCACGAGTCCGTCGAATGGCAAATACAAAAAAACTTCAAACGAACGATGTAAACAATTGAATTTGTTCATGAACGTTTCATTGAGTGTTTCATAGACTTCTATCGCCGCTCAGCCCCCTTGCATTGGAAGCGAACTTCAAACACAAAAAAGATGCTAAAGCAAACACACATGTAAGCGCTCAAAAAACTTGAATGATGTCATGTTTTTAACACTGACATCGTTGCCAAGTCACAGAGCGTCAAAGCCGGGAATTGAAAGCTTGGTTTCTGCTTATTATTTACTGAGAACGGATGAGGCGGTCGGTCACTCAGCTCTGAGAGGTTCAAAATCTGAGTCTTTATTTTGCATGTTTTCATTGTTTTTCTTTTGTTTATTTCGAGTCGATTAGTGGCGGCTTTGTCGTTGCTCCATTTTCTAAGCCCAATGTTATCTATTTACAATTTTCCCATACGCATGGAATCGTAAATGAGGTCATCTCTCCATTGTAGAGCACTCTTCTATATTGACTTGCGGCAATTGAAATCTAATCTCATTTTAAGAGTGATGTACATATTCACTATTTACACCAGACACTTTTCTGAAAACGTTTCTCCGTCTGCCTGTCTGTGAAAATTTATTTGCACAATCTCAATCAGAGGAAATTTTTTAAGTGCATTTTTATTAATTTCTACACACTTGAGGAGGGGAATCAATTGCCATATAAATACGTACATAATTCTGAATTAATTTTTCCACCAAATGAAAGTCAAGCGATTATTCTCCAGCTGGTCTCACTCATCTTTCCATCTAACCTTCGTTTCTTCATCGTTGTCAGTGCGATTACTTCCTCCAGTGCAGTGCAGTGCAGTTTCTATGTCATTGCGTTTAGTTTGCTCAGTTACAAAGGTTGAGCAGTGAATTTAATTGCTCGTTCATGCACGCTACATCAATTTTTTCTACATACTTTTAATCGTTACCATCGATAATTGAGCGCTTATATAATTGCAGAAATGTGTTCAGTTCAATTTAATTCAGCAGTTCAGTTTAATTCAGCAGCCGTAACCTGAGAAACATGCGAATCTCATCTAGTATTTAGCACATTAAAGCACTTAAATACGTAGTATATTTGTGGCATATTTTTTGCCAAATATTTCATTCACAAAACTGTGAATAATTAGAGTTGAAAAGTTCACCAGCGTGCGTAATCATCATTTTAATTGGTCGCATTCGCGCATATTTTTAGCCCCAACCACTTGGAAATTCTCGTATTAAACGCGAGTGCGGCATCACAAACGCACAAAATTACACAGGCACGGCACTTCCACGTCTAATTAAAAATGGCAAGCTTAAATAACTAACTCGTGGTATCATCCAGTAGAGAAAAGCTTCCTACGGAGACGCTATCTTGCAATTAATAACCCCCTCACCAGGGAGGAGTATACTTATATAAAAAAACAACTATTTATTATAAAATATGTACAATATTTGCATTTATGTATATATTTGCACATATACCAGTATTTGTATTAATTTTTTATTACCGCTTTATAAACTGATTGGCCTCGTAAATAACTCCCACGTGCGCCAATAATATTCGACAGTAGCTTGCAAAGATATGTTATAAAAGGCTTAAATAGCTTTGATTCTGGAATTTGCAGCATTATGAAGTAATTTCCTGCAAATAATTTATCTTAAATTTTTATCATAATTTCATTGAGGTCATTATTACTTTATTAAGATTTAATCGACAATTAATGAAATGGTGAGTGGGTTTCCCACAGTCTGCAATGCCAGACGAGAATCGAGAACAATGCGTAAAGAGTGTAGAGAGAGTGGAAAATAAAATCACTCATTTAGTGCAGCCGGTTAATAGAGGAATAATATAAGTTAAAATTTGGTTGCACAAAAGTCACTATGACTTCAATCATAGAGTAAAGAAATAAGAGTCACAATCTGAAATGCCACTCATTTTTCGACATAGAAGAGATCGGTCGGGGGTAGTAACCAGAGCGGCGCTGCGATATGAAAATGAGAGCTATTGAGTAATTGGCGCTATTAGCAGCGCCTCCACACAAAAATTTTGTTGTTCGAGATTGTGACTCTTATTTCTTTACTCTATGCTTCAATGTAACTTAACTAAACTGTTAGTCACTTAAATTAAGAACATTTATTTTTATATATTCCTCTTATTTATTTATTTACCTTATGAAAACTATATTTTTGCAATATTTATGCAAATCCTGTCCAACTAAAGTTGTGTTGTGTGACGTCTGTGCAACTAGGAACTTTTCCGGTAATTTGGAAAGATGTTTTGCAACTTCTGTGCAACTAAAAATCTTTTCTGCCACCTGTGTGAAACTTCTGTAACTTTGAAATATTGTTTTGCAACTTCTGTGCAACTGAAAATATGTTCTGCAACATGTGTGAAACTTATGTAACCTTTTTCATTTTTCATCTTAAAATTTAGTATGGAACCTTTATAAAATGTAAGAATATGACTTTTACTAAGTAATGCCTTGAGCAATAGGGCGAAAGAAATCTCAGCATCCGCGCATAGTGAATCCCCACATTGAAATTTGAATGTTACATATATTCATGACTATTGAAAATACTATTTCGTCAGTATCAATCTGGAAGGAATACATTTTGGTGGTGCTGTCAACAAACATGGACTTAGCTACTTGGTCGCTACTTTCATGAGCAAATTAATAGGGTGTCGAGTCGGAAATTATTACTACTCAAATATCTGGAGTCTAAAACTTTTAAATTTTAGGATATCATATTTTAAGCGGAAAGAAGAGAATTGTTTCAAGATCAGGCTTAGTCATGCAAATTTTAAAGGTCATCACAAAGGGATGTTTACAGTTTCCCTGCCGTTATAAACATTCATACAATCATTCGAATTTTGTTCGTAACAAATTTTGTAAAATTTTGCATATTCAATTTCCTTATTTCCTAATCGATATTCTGCGATTAACACTTATCTTCCATTAGACGCCGCTAACTTCTAATCCAGTTTTGTTATTTTCATCTTACATAAGAGTCTCATTTGTATGACGCTCATATTCTTATTATTAAAGAATTTATTTTTTATTTATATACATTTTATATATTCTTAGATAAGCTTTTAATTAATTTTCAATACTTATTCAATTCAATTTAACGTTTATTTTTCAGCTACCACCTCTGCACCTGAATGGAGGAGGAGTCATTAACTGAGTACTTAGCAACAAGTTTTGTGAAATAATGCTACATGGGAGGGCAGCGTACTTAATAATTACCACAAAATAACGCAACATGTGTGAATCTACAAGCAAATAAGTTTTAACCAATATAAATTAAGCAAAAAGTCAATTTAATTAAAATAAGCATAAAGTTAGGAACTAAGTTACACCCAGTAAAATGACAATAACGTACACAGCTGAAGTGGCAACCTGTCGCGGATTCGGCTGTTTCCTCAAATTACTTATAAGGTGAGTGAGCGGTGGGTAAGAAACCTTTGATGTAGGTTGCGATGAAGTGTGAAGTGAGTCTCTGTGTAGGGTGCAAATTGCACCAGATATTCTCACATTGTAAATTGAAATAATTAACATCGCGCTATAAACAACTTACTCAGCAATTATATGAAAATATTCCGACTAAGTAGGGAGATGGACTTTCAACCTTGCTTTTAGTTTCAACTGAATTTTAATGCTTACTATTAAAACACACAAGATAACGAATAAATTGAAAGTACGAATATTTCCCCCCCGGTTTCTGTGATACGCTACACGCTGTATATCTTGGCCTTCCAACACTAAGTGCAGACAGAAATTTTAGTAGTTTATTTTTAATATGAGACTACTTTGTTGAAATGTCTGATCAAAATTACACACATTGTGTATGATTTTTTTATGGTAGCGCCGAAGATTGTGTGACGAATGAGACTATTGAATCAGACGTAATATTCGACATAATAGTTGATTACGTAGTATATCTGTGGTATGAACTGCCAAAATTCAGTTGCTTGCAATGGGAAACTGGTCGTAAAATGTGTGCTGAAGTACAGTAAGCTCCCGGTTAATTGATAGTTCTTGACAAAATTTAAAGAATATGAATTTATATATTGAAATCAGAGGTGTTTCCTACTCTCTTTCGAACTACCTCCTTTCCTACTCCCTTTTTGACTACCTCCTTTTCTACTCCCTTTTTGACTACCTATTTTTGTTTGCAGCTGTCGCCTAAGCTCAAACTGTCACACTGAGGAGTTAATTGTAAATAGAGCATCCACTATACCCGTATGTGCGAAAAACCTTTGGAGTTCTTTGACAGTACTGAGATGAAATTTATACCTCTCCCGATTGGCAGCATAAAAATTTGCCTACTAACGCATAATGTAATATATTCTGATATTCATATATATAAGTTAACATATCTGACGAGCAGTCGCCTAAACAGCAAAATACTGACGATTGGTCCGGTCCCACACTGATGATCAGTTTAGCAAAGTGTGCGGGTTAATATCATGATTACATGACAACGACAACGTATCCGTTCTTGTTATTTCAAACTCCTATAGCTCATGATTCAACTACAACAACACCAGCGATAAAATGAAAAATAATTCAACCAACTATCTTATTTAAACATTTAGCTAATTTATATACTCTGATAGACATATATAGACAAAGAGCTCCAAGCACTCAACCAAAAGATGTCCATTGTACTATAAGCCTGGAATTATATTCTAAACTCTTAAAATTCTGACCCACTCATTTCTACCATCAATCAACTCCATTTAATAATTTGTTCATGTAATCGAGGAATCACTGTAGTGAAAAAAACATGAAAAGTCACTAAAAATACTTTTGAATTGACAAATTACATAACAAAAATTGACTGCAAAAATCAAGGATATTGGTCATACAAATGACGCAGTTTATGAGAATGAATTAAATTTCCAGCGTAGGAGATCCATAAATGATTATGCACTTAATATAAACAAAGCAGCATTCGTCTAACCAAGGATGGTAAAACACAACACACGCATGCACACACACAAACCCATATACACACACATATACATACATAATAATAAACTCAATTTGTTTGCATAACTATACAAGAAAGGGAATTGGTGTGGATTACGAGTTTTCACGCCCTGTCCATCCGCCTTCGCTTGCTGTTGGTAGACAGTCAGTCTGCGCGCAAACAGATATTAGTGAAGTGAATGCTCTGTAATCAAGAATTTCAAGTGCAGTCTTAATAAGATAACTTGTTGCGCAAGAGCGACAAATTATATAACTAATTTGACATGTGTGTATGTGTGTGTATTTGTGTGTGGCTGCCTTTGTTCATACAAAGGGCAGACAGGCGTGTGGTGTAAAAACAACCTTTGATGTTGTTGTTGTGGTTCTTGTCTAATCTCGTCAGAGCGTTTGACATATATCACAGGCGCTCAGATATCTAAATAACTATAATGGCAATTGTGAATGGTGAATGGGAGAATGAGAGTGAACTTGCAGACATGTGTATCAGTGTTGGATTGACAATTAACTTGTCAATCAATTGCGATAATGATGGTGTTTTGTTATTTGCCCCAAAACTATTTCAATGGAAAACTCACTCCACATAAAATAGTTCGTAATTTGAATGCAGTGCTCTGTTATGGCTCGAAAGATTTATTTAAACATTTAGCATCCTTAAAAATAAATACAAAAATAAAATATTTTACTTGATTTATTTGACTGTGTTTTTCCTGTTTTTATCACAACATGACATAAAGCTTATTTTTTAAAGATTTCGTAATTAATTATCGCTTGCTTGTGTTTATTTGCCTTTCAATTCAAACGCGGTTTATTTATTCTCTGATATGATATACTGTGATATACTCCAATGCAAACACGATAATCATTTATTTTGTTCTTATTTTGAAGTTGTTATTTCCTCCTTTGCAGTATTTTGTTTGCACTTATCTTCTTGATAATTGACGACAGAAATTGGGATCGTCTTCGCTTCGCTTTAATCAGGGCATACCACGTGAGGGATAAGACAGCAGGACGTGGTGTAATGTTTGTTTATGTGAACCCCGTCGGAAATAGAATAAAATGGAAAATTCTGATGGAGAAGATGGAATATCTTCTCATGGAAAAGATGAAGAATTACACTTTTTACTTCACTTAATGGCGTGAGACTCTGACAAGAAAAATAGCGCCCTATAACGATGTGTATCCTCATTTCTATCGAGAGATCTGGGTCATCAATTCCTGTTTGTTTTTTAAGGGAGTTGAGTGCAATCCGTCTGCATTTGCTGAATGGCTATTTGGTTATGTTGCCCGCGATCTCCAGAACATGCCTAGCACAACTCCCTGGGACTAACTAAAGGTATCAGCATTAGAGATAGATTCGCTAAAAGCGCCTCTCTCTTTTCAGCCAGTGTAACCTAACCTAACCTCACTAAGTCCATTCCATATGACCTCTAAGAAAATCGAATACTGTAAATACAATATTAGTAACTGTGTTTTTAGGAAACGAATGCCAGAAACTAATGCCTCGTAGACCTGCAACATTCACTCAAGTCGTGCACAACATCTTAGTCAGATTCCCGAATTTCTTATCCATACTATGTAAGGCTATTTCTTTGAGGTAGGATCAATATGGTTATCGCCCTCCTTTCCATAACGTAACTTTGCGTACATAAGGTCCACGAATAAGTTCCTATATCGATCATCAGTTGGGAAACGAATGTAAATACTCACCTCCTTATCTACCGAACGTAACGCAACAACCTACCGCAATCATAAAGAATTATTATTAATAATTTCTATTTCCGTGTATTACGCTAAAACAATGAAACTAAACCGAACTCTCCAGCAGATAAAAATGCCAAAATATTGAGCAATCAAATTTTATTGGTTTAATTAGGTGCTAAACCACATAATTTTGGAGTATTGCTATTTTATTTCCAACGTAATTAAGTATGCGACGCCAATTCATAGGACTACCCCCATTTACAAGTATTTCTCTAGCTCGGAATAGTAAAAATACCACCGACATTACAAAATTTTTTATGCATATCTCGGAATAATGATAAACAATTTTTTATGATATTTCATAGAATAAAAGAAAATTATGGTCTATGCACCTATTTTTAAAAATGTTATTCATTTATTTTGTAAGACTACAACCTTGTTTGGAATACATTTACTGTGTGGTGGTCTTAGAACAGAAGACATTCTTAGAATGGACGAGTATACTTCATTATTGAAATTTCAAACTGATTATAGTCTCGCTATGGAAACTGCAAAGTCACCGATTCTACCGATTTCCTAACGCTCTAACTTTGGAATATTCGTACTGTGTGGTGGTCTTGTGAAGCACTTTTAGAACGCACTCTTCTATACTACATTATTTAAATTTTCAGTTATTATTCTAGTTTCCCCAACGAAACTGCAAGGTCACTGATTCTAGCGATTTAATACCATTCTAGCTTCATTTTTCTGGTGTCTGGTCATTCCTATGTTATAGTGAAGTTCCCTTAGTTGGGGTGGGGATGTGTTTAACCAAGTAATCACCAGTATGCACGAAATGCACACAACAATGTAGTTAGCCCTGAATATAGTACAGTGTTCACTCGTTAATTCTAAATTAGTTGAATATTATCTTCGTCCGCAGTTATTTAAAATATTAACCAATACTTATTTTAAGGAAAATTTGATAACAAAATAACTGATTTTGTAACCAAATGAATGAATATTGAAATTTTGGAACTAATCCTGTCAAAAACAAGGTTTACTCTGTGATAATCCTCATAATTTATTATCATTATTATCCTCATAATGTATTATCATTATTATCCTCATAATGTATTATCTTTGTATTCATATATATTCGTTTATGATAAATATTCTTTTGACTATGTTTCCATTTCACTAATAATGAGATTTCCATATTATTTGTTTTTCAGGTGGCGCGGTAGCATCTACAAATTAGTATGGCTGGATCTGTTATCATTTCTTGTTATCTACTATGGCCTAAACATAATGTACCGCTTTTTGCTCAACCCCAGTCAAAAGGAGTAAGTTCTTGGTGAAATTTTGGCGGTGATTTAAACTCAGAGAGATCACTGGAAAGATCCAAATATAATCCAAATACGATGTATTATTTGCTATATTTATACGGTATTTGCTATAATCACACTCTATCACAACTCTGAAGTTAAATCGCTGTGGATAGTTACGCTGTGGTGGCGAACGCCCAAGCGCATCGAGAAATTATAGAAGACGAAGTAACCTCACAGAGCGAATGATCTTAAGTACGTCTGCATTTCATATTCACTCTTTAGCATTCCTTATAGGCAATGGTTATTTTCAAAAGAAATGCACGGCTCTCTGAGGTGGCTTCAGCTTTAAAGTATATTTAAAATTATGCCCAGGTAAAAATCTGAGAAAGGATATTTTAGTTCAAACATCAAAAGTTCAAGTATAGTATATAGATCCAATTAATATTTTTCTATTCAATTTGTTTCATTCCATAAGTTGATGGTTCAGAAATCGCTCCCATGATTCAGAAATCGCTCCCCATGACTCAGAAATCGCTCGCCACAGCTGTCAAACAAGCATACAATCAGCATCAGACGACATAATTAAATTTGTGAATTTCATTGATTTTTGCGCTAATTTGTTAATTTTGAAACATGGTCAAAAGAATCAGGTATGGATCCTATGGTTCCAGATCCCATGGGAATTTCTGGTAACGATATGGGAGACAAACTTGCCAGGAAGACAGCAGTCTCTCCACTTGTGGGCCCGAAACCATTTTTTGGCTTAGGAAAGGGCTACTTCTCCTCATTTATTCAGGAAGTAGAAGAGAAACAAATTATAGTGTACTGGGACAATTTAACGGGACTATCACAATCAAAATCGCTGATAGGGACCTTTAACCTAAAACGTTTCAAAGCTAGTATGGAACTAAATAAGAATAATTTAAGAAGATTACAGGAATGCTAATAGGGCACTGTAGGTTGAATTATCACCTAAACCATTTTGAATTTACTCTAATGGAGTTTCCAGATTTCATAGGGAAGAAGGTGAGACCGCGGAATACATGCTGGGATCATGTCCAGCACTAATGCCCAAACGAAAGAAGCATTTGTGTAAACATGTAATACCGGATGAAGAAATAAGACTCAGCAAAATAGGCTTAATACTCAAATTTATCAAGGAGGCTGGACTCAGAGAGATACTCTGAATCCATGAAGGGGGCACAATCGATCTCTAAGGTCGGAGAGCAAGTTCCCCGCTTAATAATAAGAATAATAATATCTTCATCAACAACGTGAAAGTTGCTCAAATATAAAAATAAATTCTTGAAAATAGAATAAACAAGGAGAAAGCGATATTGACAGTTGTGGCGAGCGACCTTCTTCTCTCATGTTTCCCACCTTCCAGATGAATTTATTAATTGTAATTTTAAAAGCTCCTCTCGAAGATCCTTACCTTCTGATTTTGTCATGGCTATACTCCAACTGTGTGCTCAAACATTAATCTCTCCCATTTCATGTTCAGGGTTTTCGAGGGAGTTGTGCAGTACTGCTACAACTACAGTGACCTCATACCGCTGTCGTTTGTGCTTGGTTTCTACGTATCCATCGTAATGACACGCTGGTGGAATCAATACACAAGCATACCCTGGCCGGATCCAATTGCGGTGTTCGTGAGCGCCAATGTGCACGGACAGGATGAGCGTGGACGTGTTATGCGACGTACCATCATGCGATATGTGTGCCTGGGTCTGACTATGGTGTTAATTAATATTTCGCCGCGTGTTAAGAAACGGTTTCCCGATTTGAGTAACCTGGTGGAGGCCGGTCTCTTGAACGATAACGAGAAGGAAATCATACTAAGTATGAACAAAAGTTTCCCGCGACATTCAAAGCACTGGCTGCCGATTGTGTGGGCCACGAGTATTATTACCAGAGCACGCAAGGAGGGCCGCATACGTGATGATTTTGCCGTGAAGACCATTATCGATGAGCTGAACAAGTTTCGTGGTCAGTGTGGTCTGTTGATCTCATTTGATACGATCAGTGTGCCGCTCGTGTATACGCAGGTGGTCACTCTCGCTGTGTACTCCTTCTTTCTGTGCTCCGTAATGGGTCAGCAGTGGACTGAGGGCAAACGACTCGCCGACAGCACTTACGTGAACAAGATTGATTTGTATTTTCCCTTTTTCACAACACTACAATTCTTCTTCTACATGGGTTGGCTCAAAGTGGCCGAGTCTCTAATAAATCCCTTCGGCGAAGATGATGACGACTTTGAGGTGGGTACAGTGGATGGTTTCCTTGTGATAAATTTTCTCATTCAATTAAGTTGTTATTCTTCTACAGGTGAACTGGATGGTCGATCGTAATCTGCAAGTTTCCTACTTAATTGTCGATGAAATGCATCACGAACATCCTCAACTGATCAAGGATCAGTACTGGGACGAGGTCTTTCCCAATGAACTGCCATACACAATTGCCACAGAACGTTTCCGCGAGGAGCATCCCGAGCCATCGACGGCCAAGATTGAAGTGTCGAAAACTGGAGCTATGCCGACTGTGTTGTCCAGTGTGCGCATCGACGAAATGGTTGGTAAAGAGGCACCCAAAGATGGGGGCCCCACACAAACACAAATGCAGACAGTCAATTATAAATTCCCCGAAAGTACTCAAGAAGAGGAGGTTAGAATCAAAAATTTTGCCAGGCGCATACAAGAGATTGGCTTAAATTTGACACTCTCCAGTTGAAAAGTTTCTAATCCTTCTATGTTATTATTACCATCCTAGATTGAATTGGCATTACATAAGGTGATTGGTATGATTTTATGCACACACTCACTGAAATGGATTCGCTGTGCTAAATTTATTAAAATTCTTTACGAAAATATTGCAATAATTGAAATTGGTGAATGGTAGCTATGAACTCAAGTACAAAATTCATGGTAGCTTCTTTAAATTTATGATCGTTGTGTGTATTTAAGTGATAACCCAAACGAACCGACCGACAAAGGCTACTTAAGGCGGCCTGGAATTTCAAAATTCTTTAGCTTAAGTCTACTAACTAACTTTTGATTCTAATTTTTACTTCTGCCGCTTCTTACATACTTATATGTGCCCGGTCAAAGCTGAGCTTGAGTACAGGACACAATCAAAATTTTGTCTTGACCTCGACCAAGTTGAAGAACACTTTAATTCCATTGGAACGCTATAAGCGACTTTCAAGTGTGTCACCGTACTCAAGGCAGTTGCATGACCAAAATTTTTGTTTTGCACGATTGCACGCGTTGCACTCATTCCTCCTCATTCCAGGAATGCACAACATTTGCATTGCATTGCACTCCATTCTTCAGTTTATAACCGCTATCATTGCACGGAGCAAAACTGCACTCATTTGTAAACCTTGCGAAATGCTTACATCATCAGAGCTTATATTTAAAATTTTATTGCTTCAGGCCGACGATGCCAGCGGCATCCACTTCACCGCCGGCAGTGGCAAAATCCGCCCCGGCTCTACTCCCAGTTTGGTCAGCGTTAGCGGCACCTTGTCGCGCGTCAATACGGTCGCTTCGGCGCTAAAACGTTTCCTCAGTCGCGATGATGGCCGTCCCGGTTCGATTACGCCGAACGATGACGTCCAGAAGCCGCGCTTCCCGGGCAGCGCCAGTTCGGCCAGCTTAGCGGCCGCCGCTAATACCAAGCATGCTGGCAGTTTGCGCATCACCGAAGTCATCGAGGAAGTCGACGAACAGGCCACAATCACCTCACAGCGTGCCAATGATGTGCGCCCGAGTGTGCGCGACATATTCACACCCGACAGCAATGTTGCCACCGCGGTAAATACACCGGCGCGTTCCGCACCTATGGACATACCCATACGCAATGCGTCCTACAAGCGTGCTCAGTCGACCATCGATCACCCGAACCTCTTCCCGCCCGGCGGTGTCGAAGCTTTACTCAGCACTTCGGCCCCGACGGCCGGCAGTCCGCCTCTGATGGCTACGGTGCCGAATTCGCCAACGGGCGACAGCACCAAATCGTTGTATGAAAGGCCCAACAAGGAGAAGGAGGGCAGTCGCGAGACAGGTGAGTTTTACGCGATATGGAATCTCCGCCGCCTTATGATCTCAAGCACACAATTCTCTTCTTTTCGATGCAATAGAGCGTACCGATGGTCAACAGGTTTTCAGATGGTTTTTGTCACCCGGTAAAGTTTTGTTAGCCGTTTTCTTCTTAGCTGCTTGCTTTTAGTTTGTATTGGCATGTTGTTGTCTCTTTTATAAATTGTTTTTAAATTCGTTTTTCAACTAACCCCAGTCCAGATGCGTAGCCCGCCGCAGAGCTCTTTGATTATGTGTAGTACTAACATCCGTAAATTCCTCCAAAACTGTTTGATTGTGAATTTGGAAAAAAAAACTTGATTTTCTTTTTAGTTTCAAAGATGGAAAAAGCACTTTATTCAAAATTAGCACAATTTTCTTATCCTGCTGTATTTTCAGTTATGTTATGAGTATAAGAATTCCGCGAGAGAGAGAGAGAAAGTTATGCACTTGGAGAGAGTAGCAAAGGTGGTGTTAGATTTGAGCGCTAAAAGACGTACCTGAATTGGTACAAAGGTGCCAACTTGACGGTGGTGTTGCTGTATTTGGATGAGTAACTAATAGTTACACTGTGAAGCGGTACAATGAGTCTCTTCAAATAAGGTACAATTAACAGCGAGGAACATCCCAGCAGGAAAGCATTCATCCTCAGAGTACTCCCGGTAATCTCAAGGGGAAGTTTTTATTGCTCCCCGGAGTATTCACATTGACAGAGGAGTACAGAACGAAAAGCATAAAAACTTTTCTCTCTGGGAAAACTCCACTTGGAGCATTGGGGGACTGGTCCTCCCTTCCTTAACAAAAGAGGTTTACAATCGTATATGCATGGCAAAATAACAGCTCCTGGTATACTTGCAAGGTGAGATCTTCCGAAATTTTTCCTGCGATTGGATGCATTGTATTCGACTATGGAGAAATACAATCATACTTCATAGCATCAGTCCATCATCTCACTCGCACAGCAGTGCGACAAAGCAATTTTGTAAGACAAACACTTGGTACGAGCAAATCCGCACAGTGTTGCCAAACTAATCACTTCATTTGGTTTTCTTAAAATATTTTTGGACAATCCTTCAATCTTTCAATCAAGTGAAGTGGTTATGAGGTTTTCTTTCATTTTCTTTAAATTGTCATATAAATTAATTAAAATGCTTTTTATTTGATTCCGATCTTACTCCCTTTATTGCAAAATTCTAATCATGCTATCACTCGTTTTCGTTGTTAGCAACCTGTCTCCATACGTGGGGATAAGCGGTAGTTTTCCCAATGTCAATCTATACTCTCTTTGAGCGTGTCTTTCGGTCTATTCTGAGTGCGCCGCTCACATACGACCATGTATTGACATTCATTATAGTGTTGGACAGCCGATTTATTTGTGTGTCACCGCCACTTTAACCTATATATTCGGTGGTCGTGATCGATTTCCATACTTAAATGTGATGAAAAATGTCAGCCCGATATCTCAATTATACTGTGTTTTATTTAAATACAAAATTATTATGTCCTTTTTGAAAAACTCGTTATATAACTAACATTCTGTTACACTAAAAATGGGCGTGATTCGTTTTGGGACACCCTGACTGACTCATCTTCAATCTCTCGAATGAGGTGAAGTGGTTGGCACATTTGTATGAGGTTTTGTTTTACTCACTCGTGATGTGTTGATCTTTTGAAGTACAACAAAACTCGTCATCATTTCCCCAAGCGGAGAACAATATTACCTCGGAAAAATTCAGTATGCCTTTGAACAACCAACTTCAATCCTTGGAAGGAAATAAGAATTCCTTTCAGATAGTTTCGAGCTAATCCTAAGAGCATGGTCTCATATATTTATTGATGAGTAATTTTAGAATTGGAAGTAGCATTTCGTACGCAGGCCTTGGCCAAGGTCTTCACTGTCTTATGTTGGATGAAGGTGAGAGTAGATTTGTGTAGTTAACCCCCGAAGTTTGTCATGTATTCATTTATGGCAGGCATGGTTCTAGAAGTAATTTGGTAATTAGAGTGTCAGTAGAGATGTTAAAATCCGTAATGTTGTATGTATCCTAAGTAATAAACCACAATCTTTCATATAGTTCATATGCAGCCCTATTCCGATTACAAACTCCCGTGGAATTTTATGTCCTTCCCATGCATATAGAGACAAAATTCCACTGGAGTTTTAGTATCTATAAATAGGGCTGATTTTTGTTAAAGTATTTAAGTAAATTTTGTGTACTCCTTTGATTGGATAAAATTTCAAATAGTCGTAAAGTAAAATTATTTGTTTTCTTTTTGGTATGTGAAAAATGTTGTTCCTTTAAATATTATCTTTTTAGTCTAAGGTGTATGTATGTATATTGTGAATCCCTTTAATTATATAGAAAAAAAAGAACATTTTGACACTTTCAATTAATCAACCTTTAAATATTCCAGTCGAAGACGTGGATGTTAGGTCTACAACGGAAGATATTAATGCTCAGGCTAAGAAAGAGGGCGACGACTTCGATAAGTTGAAGGCGGCTCGGGAAAAGGAACGTCATGAGAGACAAAAACAGAAATTTGCTCGAACTATAAGCACTGCCCCCGGCATGGAGGGAGTACCCATGATGGCTGCCACCTTGATGCCCACACCTGCTGCTGCGGCTGCTGGGCCGGCGCCCACGCTGTCCAATGCTGGCTCCACGGCGGATATGCTATCCACAACGGATTAAAACTCGAAATCTTTGGTGGGTCAGTGGACGGCACACGTAATTAAATAAAGCGGGTTCACTCGTACCGTATTAGTTCTGGATGTGACACTTGTTTGTTGCATTGTCTCGGGCGCACTCGATCAGTTCATATTTGTAAATTTGTATTAATTTGTTTCATTTGGGGTTTTCAATTAAGTATTAACGTGAGAGTGTGTAAACTCGTTAAAATTGCAAATTTTACATACGATTGCCTTGGCGCACATTGTAGATTAGTGCTTTAGATGCTTTTTTGTTTAGAAAAATGCTCATAAAAACGATTGTGTTACATTTTAAATGTGTATTTAGATAGTAAAGAGCTGCATTGTGAACACTGGTCAAACTGAATGGTCACTTATATACAATCTATCCTGAAAGTGGGTCTCGACTCTCCACCCACATGGGTCTGATTTCGAATACAGACAGACTGCTAGCGTGCTTTCTTTTTTAAACTTTAGAGGATCAATATTGATCCACAATTTGCATTAACTTATTAAGAACTAAATGGCGAAAAGTATTTATGTATAGTTTATTTTTTTATTAGCAAAGTTGTATATTTAAGCATAAATTGATATTATGTCCGGATGTAAGTTTAATATTTTTACACTTTGTCACAAATGTTTATAAAACTCAGAACGTTTAATATGTATGTATAAAAGTTAGCTTAAGTGTTGGTACTTGGGCATATGCTGGGACCAACCGGAAATGCATGATTCCTAGGCAAGCGTTGTACTAAAAGTTGATCACTAAATGTCCTATTTTATTTATGAATTTAATATAAGTTTAGTAGTATTGTACATTAAATTAACTATACTATCAATTGTATGAAATTAAATTTAAATTATAACAGAAATCTCACAGATTACATACAATAATTAAACACAGAGTTAATTAATTAAGTCATTTTAATCAAATTTAACTAAAGTGTACATAAGTATTTATTTTAAAATAGGTACTGGCACAAGACACAATAATTTTAAAAACCTATTTAATACAACCTTAGAAAGTATATATTATTCTTAATTATAATATTATCGAACTAAAATAAAAATAAAGAAAAATCCCCGAGCAATATGCGGCAAGTGGTTACAACTCCAGAATATTTCAATTTAAATAATTAGAAAAAATTAAATTAAACAAAACTTGCACAAGCAACTGATCTGTCAAGTCGCTAAGAAACTGAGTTGAAACTAATTTATGGATATATTCGGCATGATGCTATAAACATTCATAGCAAGAAACCCTTAGGAAACTGTATGAGCCTCGCTTCACGATGTGTTAAAGAAGCCACTATGATAGTACTAAAAGCTCGGTATGAATACAGCTTCACGCAGTCTTAAAGAGCCATAATTCATACACCACTATGCAATTATTAAAGTCCCAGTAAGAGTCGACCTTCACGCAGTCTCAAAGAGGCTGCTACTTTCATATACCAATATGAAAGTAATAAAAACCCACTACGAGTCTAGCTTCACGCAGTCTTAAGGAAGCCATAATTTATACTCCACTATGAAAGTACTAAGAACCCGGTATTAGTCTAGTTTCAGGCAGTCTTAAGGAAGCCACAATTCATATACCACTATGAAAGATCGAAAATTCACAAATTCTAAAGTCCTTTTTTAATATGTTTTGAGCCGACCTCTGTGGCCTAGTAGTAAGTATGCTAGACTCAAAGTCAGAGGGTCGCAGGGTCAAATCCTGCCCCGGGTTTGGTCTCAAAAATACTTCATTCTAAAAAATCTCGTTCTTCAATACTTCATGCTAAAGGCCTCAATAGCAAGTACTCATACCCTTAAACCCTTGCAGTCATAATTAATTATGGTGTAAGATATAATAATAATATGGTTTGCATTGTGGCTACCTTCACATTTGTTGGTTGAAGCATTTTTCAAAGTGTTTCACTGCATATTTTGAAGCCCGATTCATCGGTTCCTTGGTTTTATTTAGAAAAGTTTCTTAAGTGCAATTGTAGCTAGATTCTTAATTGGTTACGTAATGCTATGAGAATGCCTGTGAACAATTCAATTTGTCTATCGTTTGTTCAATTTACAACAATCAATGAATTGTTCGTATCTATGATGGTACAGAAGAGTCTTGTTTGCGGGGAATACTAAATGCTGAACAGTTTTGTTCAATGCTGCCTTATTCATTCCGCCCAAAAGAGTTCATTTTCCGTCATTGCACATAAAACAACAGCAAGAATCCCCTACACGGAAGTTGCTGGTGTACTTAATCGGCGCATAAACGAACTAAAAACGGTTGTGAGAAATTAATGAGTGTATCATCATTTGCTTCATATGTTCTCTTCAAAACGGATTCGTAGCGGCTGGTGGAAATATGTGAAGAAGCCACTCTATTTTTGGGAATATAAAAACTGAAAATCTGCTTAGAAGGAAACGGTGATGGTACCATTATGTAGAGTGAACTTTTTGATGCTTGAGGGCCTCTGCCTCGTCTCTTGCAGAAAGTGGTTCAAAGAAAGAAAACTTGTTTTGGATCAGAATGCCTTTGGATTCAAAGTGAATAATAATGATATAATGGTTCCTTAATGTTTTTTTAGTGCTTCGATGCTTTGCCAGACATTAGGTCTGGAACAATTTGGTCCGGTTATAAAAAGCTTAATCTGCTTAAGATTGTTTCTTAAATTGCTACGAAACAACTGTGAAGCTAATAAATAATCATAATAGTTGTTTACCTACACAAAACTATCCAAAAGAAGATACACTTTCCTTTGTGACTACTTTCTGGACTCTGGGAGACATTCCAAACAAGAAAATAAGCTCCACCAACAGCGTCATAGAAAGTTCCAAATGTTTGGGCTTGTGAAAGGGACACGATCTCATACAGTATCAGGAAGGGTCAATCATGGGCTAAATGTGTATTTTTGGCAGCCGCTCAGCCTACACAAAACACCAATTTCCTTTGTTGTAAAGCAGGCAGAATTGAAGCCATCTACATGGAGCCACATTGTAAATAAGTGTTTCTTGGGTAGTACTGTGTGCAAGTCTTTGATGGAATGAGTACTAGAAACTTAGGTTTACGACTCAAACAATAAGAATATATGGAAATAAGTGTATGAAGACAATAGCGTGTTAAAACTACCATAAACGCGAAATACTGGTATATTTAAAATAAAGTGCCTCAGTCACCGTCCTTGAATTTGATAGAATATTGATGAAAATATACTCTAAGCTTTCTTCGTACACTACAAAACTCGATAAATAATCGGTTAACAATCGATTATTTTTGGGATCACAGAAACAAAATAAATTTCGCCGCATGGTTCCTAGTGTAACGAGTCACCCAGCTGATCAAAAAGAACAACAAAATCAATTCAAAAATTTCTCTTGTGAAAACTGAATTAACTACTTCAGAAATGAAAATATAATTAAATAAATAAACCCAAAAAAAATCGATATGGTGCCAATTTAAACCAACGAAACAAAAAACAATTATATAAATGGATAGTCACTTCGACAGCGAAAATTATTGGAATCGCTCAACAAGCAAAGCATTCAGTTTTGATGACGATGACAATGACTTGGGCGGAGCCTTCAGCAGCGGTGCCGGTGGTGGTCTAGTCCGGAGTGACACGGATAACATTCTAAATGACGATGCCTATTCTGAGGCCAGCTTTGACGACAGCGCGGCGGCAGGGGCAGCACTCAATTTATCTATAAAAACTGTGATATCGGAGGAGGCGTTAAAAATTATACTACAGGAGCAGTCTTTGGACGACCGATTAATAACAAAAGGAGTAACACCGGAAGAGGAACTCAAGTTGTTGCGCAGGTGTGATAGCAAAGAGCGACAACACATTTTCGTATTCATTTAATAATCTTTGAATACATTTCACAGGCAAATTCAGACAACTCTGTACAATCCGTCTCCTGAAGCAACCGCCTACAAGCTACTGCTAGGCAAAAATGTGCAACTGGAGGTGTTCAAATCGCTACAGGAAAAGGAACAATTGTTGGATGCAGTGCTGCAGAATGGTGGCGGCGACGCAGTCATTGGTGTGTTACTGTTTCTTAGAAAATCCCTAAACCGGCAAATTTTCCATAAAATATTGCAAGAGCGACCAAAGGCCCTGCAGCACTACATTAGCTACCTCAAGCAACGACAGGGGCACGAAGTAGTGGAACTGCTGCAGCTGTTTGGCAAGCAACAGGAAGCTGCTCTACTGCAGTTCAAAATGGTAGCAACGTACAATGACACACAAGTGCGTAAGCAAAAGTTACAACAACTCCTGCAGCACTACAACAGCGATGTCGGTGTTGTCAGCGTGTATCAGCAGCTGTTCCAAGCTTCACTGCAACTGCTCGAGTTCATCGAAAAGGAGCGTAGCTCGTTGGGCAGTACCATCAATATAAATTCCGCGCCACTTGAAGTGCTCTTTGCGCTCTTTCGCAGGCACAACACTTGGAAGGAACAGGATCTGGTGAACACCATCGGAACTGCACCGCTGTGTTTCTGCACCGAACAATTCATTTCTTCGGCCCAATTCGATTGGACGGCATTGAATGAGCGTGCCAGAGCTCAGGCTTATGCGGATTTGGAAATCATATTCAAGCGAGCGCCCAGTTGGCCTTCGCTGAGACAAAAACAATTCCACATAAATGTCCCCTTGGAGTTGGCCACTTGGCGTTTGTACGAACTGAAGGCTCCTACAACGGTCTTGTATTTCTTTCTATCGAAAATGGGAAATTCTGGCGAGAAGCTGGAACTGGCTCAGCGCGTTAAGTGTACAAAAGCAGCAATTGACGCACTGGTTGGCCTGAAGGACCTGAATCAGTTGATGCAAATGAAAGATGCACTACCCGACCGGTCGGAGGAACAGTTCTATTGTGAGAAAGCTTTAAAGGGTTTGCAAAGCAAACGCTGGTCTACCGATAACATTAAAATTAAACTTTAAACTGCAAAGATGTGTAAATACTTTGTTTGTTCTTTTATTTATAATGGTAGTAGAGAAGCGTTTAAGTGGACTCAATCATGTTAAAGTGCGTGTATGCTTTTTCTATTCGTTTACTTCATGTATACGGACGAACGAAGTGGCATTATGCCTTACGAATAATCTTTGATGTACTGGGATGCTCTTCTAGTGTGTGATGTATCACGGCTACGATTCTGAAAGCCGTTTGGACTCGTACATCAAATAATTTGCCTTTATCTCAATTCCCGATTGATCTGATATATACATACATATGTATATGCATATGTATATTCCCGAACTATCTGATATATAAATACATACATATATGCATATATTCCCGAAAGAAATTATATAATGTACATACATATGTATATATTGCCAATTTATGTACATTTCTCTATTTCCCAATTGATCTGATATATATACATTTATCCATATATTATCTATTGATATGGCACGTGCATTTACTGTTTCCACCCATTAAACCAAATAGCTGTGCACTCACATACCATTCAATATATTTGAGCATCGGGCGCTCAGAAATATGAGGCTGGTGTTTGAAACAATTGCTTAGCATGTACCTGAACACAGTAGTTAGTACACAATCCTCATGATAAGCAGGTAATTCTTCCCTGTGTAAATTTCGGATATTCTTTTTCGGTACATTAGGTACGTTCTTGTACGTGGAAATCGAAAAAATTTGAGCAAAATTCAAATCTCCATGTGCAAATATATAAATACAATGAAATTGTAATATTTGTGTTTGACGTATTCACATAAACCAATATCGATATGGAGAAGTAGGGTAGAAAACGGGCCTACATTATATTAACGCATATATGTTTGGCTCCAATATGTATATGTAGATTGATGCCATAGAAGGAAATTTTATGCATATATACGCGTATTTGACGTTGTTGCAACTTATTGCAATAGAATATTCCACCAGCTAAAATCAATTTATTTTTAAAAATATAAATTTTGATTTTAAGGAAATTCTTCGTATTATATGTAAATTTAATATTTTGTAAGTTATCACAGAACAACGGGGCGCACTTAATATAAGCAAATGATTCTGACATCTACTAAACATTTGGTTCAGGTAACTGCTAAATAGTTGGTTCATGTCAATGCTTCTAATTTGGTTCGTGCTGTTGCTTGCCATTTGGTTCGTGCCGTTGCTTTCCATTTGGTTCGAACAGTTGCTTTCCATTGGGTTCGCATATGAGCTAGGCATTTTGTTCAGACACCTGCTTGTCTTTTCTGCGCGCCTGGTGTCTGAGAAGACAAAAACTGCAAAAACTCGTGTTCCCAAATGAAATATTTTAGAGGAACTGACTTTTTTCCAAGTGCCCATAAACCCGTTGAATTGATTTTGTTGGTTTTGCAAACTTTAATACAGGATAGATAACTCACCTTATAGTGTAAAGGTAAAATATGCGATAATTTTCTAGCATCAATCACACTTGAATCTTTTTTTTATTGGTTTTTTGTTTATTATTTTAGAAACTAATAAAAAAATTGATATTTTTAATAATATTCCACTAAGAAAATTGTGGATAATAAATAACTTATTTGTTGATCTGTTAATTTTTCTTAATAGTTTTTAGTCAGCAAATGTGAACTGTGGGGAGGAAGAACATACTCAGAGTCGTTTTCACCATTTTAATATACACCACGTTGCTTACTCACCTCAATAGAGTTTTTTGCTGTAGTTTTCAATTGAAATGAACAAATAAATAAATAGTTAATAAAATTATCAAATAAATATATTAAAAATAAGGAATAAATGGATTTTCAAATTAGCCAATAAATGAATTAATATTAAAGTTAACAAATAAATAAATGGATATTAAAATTAACAAATAAATGGATATTAAAATTAACAAATAAATGGATATTAAAATTAACAATAAATGGATATTAAAATTGACAAATAAATGGATGTTAAAATTAACAAATAAATGGATATTAAAATTAACAATAAATAGATATTAATATTAAAGTTGAAATTTTTAATAATATTTAATACTTACTGCTTTCCTAATAGGATGGGAAGGTGTCCCCACAGACATTTCGTTCAACAACTCTCTTGTGGTTGCTTCCCCATAGTAAAAAATACTGCATCCATACACAAACGTTATTAAAGCTGAAGCAGAGCTTGGGAGAAAGGAAGTCCACTCCTGCAGTAAGGCTAGTTTTATAGCTGAGGGATCACTGATGAAAAAATCCATCTATGAGCCCTTGAATTGGGATTAATCTGATATTTGCATTTATGGAAAAAGCTGACAGTGCCATTCAGGAATATCCATAAAACCATGATTGACAGAGTGCACCTTACTTGAGGACGAAAATATGAACCCTTCAAGGGAAATTCATTGATTTTACATTCACACTTTGATTTATTTGAGGGTGTTATACACCGCGACCTGAAATATCTATTGTGATGCCCCTATTTATTTAATAGATAAGAATGGCGTCATCTATAGATCTTCTGTCAGGTTATTTTCAGACAGGAATTCATGTATTTTGAAGGAATCAAGGTGAGAGATCTTGGTCATATCTAAGATATATTCTCCAAAACACCTGAATTTTATGTGCCAAAGGTCCGCAGTCTGTGATTAGGAGCAGTGAAGTTTCGTCACTTTCTCCCCAGAATCCACAAATGGCATCGCAAGACAGACCCAACTTATTCATGTGATAGTTGAGTCTGCAGTGTCAGCCTAAAACGTCAGTGATGATCCTTGATTTACTCCGAGGCATGCTTATTAACTCTTTAGCTCTTTTAGGATTAAACTCCCCAGTAGAGTTTTGGACTGTCTTAATCCCGGAAGGTGTTTCCAGGTTTGTGCATTCACACTTAAGAGTCAACACATATTTACGAGCCTTTTTAATACCCTTTTGAGGCCATCGAAAATATGCCCTCCATTTCACCATAGAGTAAAGAAATAAGAGTCACATCAAAGAGGATACATAAATAGAGATTGAATCACTCAAAATTTTGTGAAATGGAAGTGAAGGCGATTTCACAAAAGTCGGTGAGCTGCAAGGAGAAGCAAGATGCAATGCATGTATTTTTGTTTGAGGGGATTACTAGAACACCCCTCGAACAAAATGTTTGCAACAATTACTTCGTTCGTCGTGCGAATATACTTTTTAGTCACATTCCCGAACAACAAACTTTTTGTACGGTGGTGCTAATAGCGCCAATTACTCAATAGCTCTCATTTTCATATCCCAGCGCCATTCTGGTTACTACCCTCAACCGATCTCTTGTATGTCGAAAAATAAGTGACATTTCAGATTGTGACTTATTATTTTATTCTATGATTTCAAACATTGCTCTGACGTAATTTAGTACGAAAATTCGTATGAAAAGTGTAGCATATTTTCAGGTGCCTCAAAACAGCCTCAGGAATGTGTTCAGCCGCACCGCTCCTCTCAGTTTCACTTCGTCCAATGAATGAGATTTGAAACGGATTTGAAGAATAGTTGTTTATGCAATGAGTTTATTAGGAAAACATTGACACAATTTAATATATTCGTATATAATTTATGTATGTATATGTATTTATAATAAGTAATCTTTATATATTTAATTATTTATAATATTTGTGTATATATGTAACTGATATAACTAATGAAGATCACAAAGCTATAAATATATAAAAACTGCTATTTTTTCTTTTATTAATTTGTTTCTCTTTTGTTATTTGAAATATAAAAAATTTAAAGCATTTGTTTTTGTTTGTTAGTGTAAAAAGCAAAAGAAAAGTGTAGTTTGTTTTTTTCCTTTTTTTTTGTTTTTTAATATGAATCTAGCTAAAGTTTGGTGTTAAATATTATTTAATTAATACTTGATAAAGGAATAAAATAAAAAAAATAATCGTTAAGCAGGTCGGTCAAGAGACGGAACAGTGTTTGAGAATTGCTTGCTGGATGTACAAAATACAATACGAATAGTTTTAAATCAGTCGTTAATGTTGGGAAATTAAAAAGTAAGAAAAAGTAAACACGACATCATTTGTATCTTTATATATTTATGCAATTTCAGTGGGCACTTATTTAGGAGACAGATGCACCTATCTACGGCGAGATAATACATCGAGCATGCCCTTAAATCTCATTTAATTTCTTTGTTTTGATTTCTTGTTTGTTTGTTTTTCGTTTCGATTAAGTTTAAACACGAAATTTACAAACTTGAATTAGGCTATTTTGATTAAAAATTTAATATCGTTTACTTAAGATGTGCAGACCCCACCCCGCAGAGTGGCATGAGTGGCGGCACAGGAAAACACAGATGGCAGGTTGCAGAGATCCGCTCCGTTTCCGCTTACACTGTGTGCTCTCCTGGCTTCATTTGCAGTTTCGTTTAGCGCGGGTTTGGGGCTGTTTCGCGATCTCGGTCTCGGTCGGGCTTTCAATGTACAACAAATAACTTAAATAATTAAAAAACGCAATAAGGTACAATAAAAGTAAAACATAAAATTAATGTAAAAATAATCAATCGCAATTGTGTATATAAAAAAAGGATAGTCGAATCGAATCGAAGAAAAGCAAAATTACACGTTAAGTTAACTAAAAATAAAACGTAAAATGTAAACTAATGTGAACTAAGAATAAATGAAAAACACACGCAACTAATTGCTGCAGTGCTTCAGCAGCCTCTGACAAACTATTGTCTTGAATTTAACACTTAAACTATCGAATATCATGTCGGTATCTTCCATCTTGTGCTCCTGGTCGTTCTGGTTGGTGTCGCCCTGCGCTATCAGACTCTTGAACTTCTGGTTGAGATTCTGCTCGAGCACCGTGTTGTTGTTGTTGAAGTACAGCACGTACGCCAATTCGAGCAGATAGAAATCCAAATCGGCCAGAAAGAAACGCTCGCACTCGAGCATGTCGAACTTGTGCGCCAGAAAATGCAATAACAGGTAGTAAATGAGGAACTTCAGGTCCTGACGCCGCACCGGCACCAGCCCGGTGTCCTTGGAGAAGTACTCGAATATCTTGAGCGACTTGTGCGCATTGTGGCAATCATGCAGGCACAGCGAGAACGCGTCGATGAATTTGAAATTAAGCAACAGCGAACGTATGCGGTATTCCAGGCGCTCCTTCGAAAATTCTCGCACTTTATCGGGATTGTAGAGGCCGTGGAACACGTACAGGCAGTAGTGTATGTATTGGCGCAGCTGGTGCAATTCGGCGTCCTCCTTGGTGTCTGTTGCACTATCTGTGCTGTCGGCGGTTGCTATCAGGCGTATGTGTGGTACTTGATCGGCGGCAATCTTGTCTCCCGCCTGACGTAGAGCCGCATTGGTAGCTGCACTGGCATCTGCGTTGTCGGTGGTCGATAGTGGCAGGTAACTGTGCTCGTCGGCGCTGTCCGGGCAAAAGGGTGTGTCGCCGCCGTAGCAAGGATCATTCTCCACAGTCGCCACCGACGATGGATTCAGCGAGGACGCGTCATTGTGGCTTAGATTCTCCAGACTGGAGATCAAATCATCAGAATCTTGACCGGTCATGGCGTTCTCGCTGCTGTCGGCTTGTGTGGTGGATTTGTACTGTTGTGAATCGGATGGACGCTCGAAGTGGGCGTCGGAAAAATCGATGCCGCACTCTTGCACAAAAGCTCGTTTAAATTTGGGTATACTCTTCAGGTAGCGCACAGGCTCAATGTCCAGCCGGATGCGCGGTCGCGGCAAGTTGATTTCGACCGGCACTTCCACGCACTGACTCTCGAAGCGCATCAGGCGCTTCGTGGTGGGGAGAGCAACCACGCGTTGCTTCATTTTGTCAATGCTGGGCCCGAGGTCACGACCACACTGCAATCAAGTAAATAGGCATAAGAGGGGTAATGACAATGATTGAAAAGATTGCTAACCTGTCCGTTTGAGTTGCCTCCAAACGCTTTGACCACGTAATCCGTGGTCATGACCAAAGTGAAATCGGCGCCGCAGTCCACATACATGGGCCGCTCAATGGTGTCGATGGGCGACGGTTTATTAACAGCACGGCGCTCCTTGTCCCCGGTGCCCAGCTGATGTTCCAGATTCTTCCCCCATGTATACAAAGTACAGGTGGATGAGATCAGCGCAAAGTGAAACAGGCCACTTGAGACCTGAACAAAGTTTATTCCAATCAAATCGAATCGAATTTAGTTCCATACTAAGAAGAAAATATATATATATACCTGCAATATCTGGCCCGCAATTTCCGACGTGTCGACCAAATGTGGCGTCATATGCTCATTGGGATCCGTTTCGGTTGAGGCCTGCTTCTGCTGCGACAAGTCGATCTTCTTCTCTTCCAGCACTTCATCAGGTGGCGCCTGCTGATTGACAGATGTCAGCGGTACCGCTTGCATAGGTTTGCTGATCTCCACAACCTCTTCCATCATATCGTCGACAATTTCTATGGTCACTTTTGTGTTTGTGCGCACTACTTCGGCGGTGATCGGCGAAGTGGTTATAACTTTCGTCATTGTGATTGAGCTGCCGGCTGAGTTCGTATCCATGGGGGTGGGTTCCTCATTACAAGCGTCGTTTGTTGCCAGCCCCTCATCCATATTTGAGTCGGCCAATGAGGGATCTAAACACGTTAGATTGATGACGCTGCATACCGTATTCAGTTCATGGTGATCTGCTACACTTTCGTCAATTTCATGTTCAGCTGCTTCTCTTTCTGTGGCTGTTGACGCCACTGTCGCTTCTGGCGTTTCCTCGGCACTAGCTGCTTCGGGATTTGAGACATCCGACAGTGAATCCTCAAATCGTTTACTCATCTCCCGTCGCTGATGCTCTTCATTCTTTTGTTTCGCCATTGCACGCCGCTTAATCTGATTGGCCAAACGCAAAGCTTGCGGCGAGGAGCCCCACGTGTACATGCAATCATTTTCATCAACTGCTAACTGCAAAAGAAATGAGTTCATTTGAATTACGCTGGAAATATAATGCATTAAGTGTGCCTCAGAGCCGAGGTATGCAACCACCACTCTGTATAAAACTGATGCACTTCTGCTGCATTGCAACTGGACTTACATTGGTAAAAAATTTGGTATGTATCAGTCTTATCTTTGCAGAAGTCACTTCCAGTTTCTGTGGTTTTAAGGATTTTACTAGACTAGTGCCGCACTTTTCATCATCCGAATCGGAACTAATTCCAAGTTGACCGAAATGATTCGAACCGAACACATACAGTTCATTGGTGTGACCCTGATTCTGTTGCTTCTGGCATAGCACCAAACTGTGAGCATGGCCCAAGGACACTTGTACTACTTTCTACAGGAAAACAATTGCAATATATTTTTGTATAAGTCGTCAATAATATTCACAAATACGTACCTTATTTTTAAAGAACGCCACCAGTTTCGGTTCGGCCACATTCTCCGTATCACCATGACCAAGTTGACCATAAACACCCCAGCTGTGGAGGAAAAAATATTATTAAATTGATAACTGAGCGGCAATTCAGTAGAATTGTGATATAATCAACTTTAATGTGGGGTTCCAGGCAGTGTTTTGAGGACATTCATGTGCGAGATGTGATCAGCAAACTTTAATTTGTATGAATAACTCATTTTACTAACATATGAGGTGGTACAACCACCACCACTTCAAATGAACGCTACTACTTAAGCCGAAAGCAAAATATTTTTTTGTACTGATTTTCTATGAATAATCCATACTCCAATATGAGGTGGCACAAAGAAGAACCATTTCAAATGATCCCTACTACTAAATCCGAAGGGGAAAATATTCATTTGTATTGAATTTGTATGAATAACTCATTTTTCCCATATGTGGCGGTACAAAGCACCACTTCAAATTTTTGTTACTTCATTTTAGTGACATTCATTTTAGTGAGGGGACAATTGAGAGATTTGAACTATCGCATAAAAAGTAATCGAATGACATAAACAATCGAATAAATAGTAATCGAATGATATCAACAATCGAATAAATAGTAATCGATTGAATTGCACCTTCGAATAAATACTAGCCGAGTAATTTGAAAGATAAATACTAATCGAGATTTCAACAATAGAAAAAATAGTAATCGTGTGATTTGAACAATCAAATAAATAGTAATCGAGTTATTCCAACAATCAAAAAAATAGTAATCTATTGACATCAAAGATCGAATAAATATTAATCGAGGGAATTTAACAATCGAATAAATATTGAGTGAACTGAACAATCAAATAAATAGTAATCAAGTAATTAACAATCGAATGATCCTGGAATTGAAGCTGATCTTCAAGTAACAAAATGTTTTATTAAAAATAAAATACAAATAAATTGTTGACGTATTACAACAAAGAAAGGAAATAAATATTCCATATTGTTGTTGTTGAGATCATAATCAGGGAACAGTTATTAGAGTGATTTGTTTTTATTCCAAAGGACATGGAGCTATTATTCCAATTGACTTCTGTGTTCATCCGAAACAAATGAACGACTAATGAAAAAAATAGTAAGTTTTACAGAACTATGAAATGAATGAATAATTGATAAGAAAGGAATAACTGGATTGTTCCCGTTACTTAACTTAATTAAGTTAATTTGAAGTGCACTCGCAGAGAGCAAAGCTACTTAATTCAATCATAAATTTCTTGTAAATGGAAGCACAGTTCAGAGTTTCGATATATCAGAGATTCATTTGGTTAGGGACCTCTACAATGACGGTAGGTACAGGGTTAGATTATTCTCCACAATTATTTCATACAATTTGTTGAATATCTATCTGGTAGTAAAAACTGCTTTCCATGGAAGGATATTCATAGAAGTTGGTGGGTGGTACGAAATTGATCTCGGTTCTACCTGAAATTTTCTAATTCCACTAGCGAGTGTTCGTCTTATCTTCTATTCTATCCTATATTATCACAACCCAATAGAGTGCAGACCGGCAGTTCAATAGTTAGCAGCTAATTTCAATGGCTTACCCCCAAGTATACAAAAATCCATCGGCAATAGCGGCATTATGATATTGCCCTGCTTCCAGAATAGTAATATTTTTGCCATCGAATGCCTTCACCAGCATTGGTTGCAGTGATATTTGCATATGTTTGCCGATACCCAATTGACATAAATTATTGTTCCCCATTGCATACAACTGGAAAGGAATATAATAATTGTTTAGCTAGAGACGGTCGATAGTTACTTAGTATATGCAGAGAGACAAACCCCATTATTAGTTAGCATTAAAGTATGTTGTCGGCCGCACTTGACAGCATGCACCTCCAAATACAGTTGCGCTAGTAACTCTAAGCTCTTCACAGCATGAGGCGGTTCCGGTGGATCTGTTATAATTAAAGGAAAACAAAATTAATTAATTCACAATTTTGAATACGAATATTCTCATACAATCTCAAACAATTTTAATAGGAATATTTCTATTATTTCTCTCCTGCAATTTGAAGAGGAATATTCTCATACAATCTCCTGCAATTTGAAGAGGAATATTCTCATATAATCTCTTGCAATTTGTATAGGAATATTCTCATATAATCTCCTGCAATTTGTATAGGAATATTCTCATATAATCTCTTGCAATTTGTATAGGAATATTCTCATACAATCTCCTGCAATTCGAAGAGGAATATTCTCATACAACTGCAATTTGAATAGAAATATTCTCATACAATCTCAAACAATTTTAATAGGAATATTTCTATTATTTCTCTCCTGCAATTTGAAGAGGAATATTCTCATACAATCTCCTGCAATTCGAAGAGGAATATTCTCATTCAATCTCATACAATTTTAATAGGAATATTTCTCATATGATCCTACTCTGAATGAATAATTTTGTCCACTTCCTCCGAAGTTGATATTCAGAGGACTGATATATAAATACAGAGATAAATTGTTCGGGAGTATTTCTTGACACAAAAACAATTGGACTTACCGGAAGACTTGTTAACACTAAAATTACAAGGCACTCCATTTGAACCCCAAAAGTAGGCAACACCGTCCACCACACAAGCGCAATGTGCACAACCGGCTGAGATTGGTTTGAATCTTGAAGTCTCGATAGCAAACTGGCGAAAATTGACAATTCAATTAAACAAATCGATTCTGTATATACACTATATTCCAATATTTACTTGATTGTCTTCGTAAGTGATGCGAAATGAGGATAATGCGTTGACGATGTGGTCGCGATTTGAACGTTGAGATTCCATGTGTATAAGTACAGCTAAATACGTTTCAATAAGATTTTTACAAACTTCAAATAAATATGTATTATTGTCATTAAAAATTAAATGTTCTATGCCAACGCAGGAGGTGTGCGACACAATTGGTCGTAATATAGCGGAAAAGGGATTTATTTGCAGCTCCAAGCGCTATAATTGATTGAAGAAACATAATTGTAAAAAAACTATATATTTTATATATGTGCAACATCACCTGTAAGACACACGGCCGTATGTTGTCCATCTTCTCTTGTATGAAGCAAAAATAGTCCATCGAAACGCTAGGCAGGTAGGCGACACTCTCCGCAAAGATGGACTCACTCAAATTGTAAAGACACACATTCATCTCTGTGTACCAACCTAATGTAAAAATATTTATTGGTTCTTATATAGAAGTTAACTTGGAAGCAATTACCAAATTCCTGACCTACTACACTGGTTAAGGCCAGAAAGGTGTCTATGCACACGCCACGTATTTTTGCCAGAATCAACGCCGACGAGAACAATCCACTCTGGCAGAGCACTATGCTGGTCATGTTGGTGTGATATTTGGAATTGGTAACCAGAAAATTCCTGAAATGTTAAGGGGTTTTTCACATTTTTATATCAAATCAATGTGGATATTTGTCAGCACTCACCAGAGCGGCAAATAATTCTTATCGTTGACGGCTTTCTCCGCTAGAGTAATCAACAGTAAATTGGCCAAATGAAATTGTGACGAGGGTGACATTTGTAAATTGCTTATGGATTCATCCACGCCATATACATAATCACTGCAAGCGGCGCCCACGTTCACCACTCCCTCGTACGAGGCGGGTGTGGGTGGCAATATCATGCGCACATCTTCTGAATGACGATACGTAATGTCTTCCAGAATAGACTTTAAAATAGGATTGCAAAAGTAGCGGGATTTAAGCACATAAGTAAGTCGCAAGGCCATCGCGCAGAGATGCATGAGGGCGCACGTCTGACCGAACATGGCCAGTTTGAGGGCGGTGCGTATGGGTTTAATGCGAGCATTATTGTAGGTAAGCAGCGCTTGAGTGACTTTCTTGCGACGCAGCAAAATGTCACCGGCAAACTCAATGCACGTCTCATAGTTGAGATCGAAGATGTTGCAGAATTCGCGACACTTTATCCAATCGCCCTCCAAAGCGGCATCCAGAAACACAGCGAACGGTTCCTTTCTGGAAAACACAATATACAGAAGTTGTTAAGCTTGTGTTCTAAGCGAAAGAAGCGAGTGATCCAAAAATAAAATCATACTTTAATTGTATGTAGTAAACATTTTGATTGGTTACCACATAGCAGGGATCATAGTTCAGTTTCGGAAACTCGCTCTGCATGATTTCCATTTGACGCAACGAATATTCCGATTGCAGGTCGACGGTCTCATAAAATTGCACATAGTCCATGGGTGAGCGTATTTCTTTGTACTCGAACGCTTTCGATTTCTCCTCTTTTGATATGACTTCAGTGGGTTCGTTGGAGCGATACGTATTCATTTGATACAAATTCAAAACGGTTTCGTTTTCAAAACGAAACAGTCCCAACAGAGCGGAAGGATTGAAATTCTAATAAATAAATTTGAAATCAATTATTTTGTATCTGAGAAAGGTGCTGTTTCATATGCTTGCGTACATTTTCGCCGCCCGACGCCACCGCACTGCTTATCACGCCCACCGCATTAATGGCGTTGCTCGGCGACATACAACTGTTTGAGGACACGCCGCTGGTGGTGGCACTCGTGTCCACACTCTCATCGGGATTGATATCTTGCAGGAGCTTGTCATCGTCATCGATCAAATCGACCACTTCGTTCTGCTTCTGAGCGGCGGATTTCTCTTCTTTCTCAACGTCGATATCACGGTTTTCCTTCTCGGTGTTCGTCTCCTTGGCCGGCTCCTTAAGGTCGACATATTGTATTGAATACAGCATGTTCGAGCTTATCAGGATGTCAAAGCAACTCTTGGGCAACTTATAGAAAAATAAAGGCTTCAAACTGATGTCGATGCTGTGCACTGTTAAACTATTGGATTGGCAGTGCAGGGCGCTGAGCAAATAAGTACTGCGTAGATTTTGTATGGTATAAAAGGATCCCCTCGAATTGCCCAGTATTTCGGGAGTGAGTGAAGGCGAGTCCAAAATGGCACCGAAGGGACCAAGAGTATTTTCAGGCAGATCTGTAAATAAAGGCAAGATGTAGAATCAAAATAGGTATTCAAGGAAAATTTGTTAAAAGAATATGACCATGTTTTTGGAGATTTCTGGGAGTAATTTCGAAAAAAATGGATTGACTCTAAAATCTAAGATGACAACAAGGAAAAGGAATGTGGCTGTGGATGAAGAAATTATAAACTCACCAGGATTCGCTCGCAATCTATTTAATAAGACTACAAACATTTTTATAACTGATAATATATAATTAAATAAATAGAAAGAGGGGGAAAGATTTTAGAAAGGAAAGATTGGATAAAACATGTTTTAGAGGAAGCGTAATTTCAAAATTAGTTGCACTTTCAAAAGTTTGTTATTTGGTTTAATTACAGCGGACAATTCATGACTTTACTCACACTCACATTCTTCTAATTTCTGACGATTATCGGATAAACGCATTTTAATTGCATTCAATTTTTTCGAACCCAAGCTCTTCAGCGAAGCCAAGCGAGCGCGTGCAGCTGGTAAGATACCTGAACGTGCGTCCAAATCGGGCAGCTGCTGCTGTTGGAAGCGTACCCCCGGTGATGCGCCGGCAGTCGTCGTCAACGGTGCACTGTCCACATGTCGACTAATGGCTACGGAGTACGGTGGCGGCGGTGGCAGCTGGCTGGTGCAGACGTAACCAGCTGGCGCGTTGGGCGGCATCGAGGCAGCATTTGATACTGTAGGAACTTCATCGGTTTTTGCGAATATTTCCTCGTCCACCTGACTGTTGTCTGAAGCGGGATCTGAGCAATTGCTGTTTGTTTTAATGGGCATCACAATTTGCCAATCACCGTCACGCGATTGCGATGAGGATGGTGAAATATCCCCGGGGTAAATGTACTTGATGACTCTCTGCTCCAGCAGCAGTTTGTATTGCTGTTTCAAAGAGGATGTTATCTGTAAACATAAACCAATTTTTTAGTTAATAAAATCTAAAATCAAATTCACTTATTTTGCTTTAAAAATTTTACCAGCAGCATCACGCTCTCAAATGTGTAGTCCTTCAGTAAGATCAGTTTCACCACAGAACCATTTTCAATTGCTGTGCTGGCGACAAACGGACAATTGGGACTGAGGCCCACGAAGCAAATCGAACCGTCCGAGTAGCCAATAATGGCACGATTCACACCATCGATGGTTTGCCACCAAATCACAGACAGCGGGTATGGACAGGTGTTTGATGCCATGAAGGAAGTGGACATGACGTGGCTGTTCCCAGTTTTGTCTTCGCTTTGAATTGTGGGTTCATTGTTATTAGCCACCAGCATGCTTTCTGGCACATCATGACTAAATGCTTCCACATTGGAGCTGAGCGACATCGGCTTAGGTGCTGCCTTGACACTGCTGCCCTCTGTAATAGGGGGTTGCGGCTTTTCCATAGTGGGAGCTTCTCCTATTTGTACTTTTGCGAAGCTCTCTAGCACTTTCTGTTTACGCTCTGGCGATGGTGTTTTTTGCTCGTTATCATCTTTCATCATCTTGTTTGTTGTGGTGGTGTTGGTGGTGACTTCTGCATTTCGGATTGTAGGATTGTGGTTGGGGCATTTTTTTGAATTGGGGCACTCGTGGGGGCCCACGAATGGTATTATGTATGAGGTAACTTTCTTTTGGCTAAAGGGCTTCTTTGGGTGCATAGAAGTTGGAGGTCTTATGGTAGATTTATCCACAACGGCCAGAGCGGGCACAATGTGTAGGGTATTGTCGAAACCTGTGTGGAAGTAGAAAAGGCACTAGTATAGTAAAAATATACAGGCAATTACAAACAACATTCAAAATTATAAAAATTTTCCTATACAAATATATATAACAATTGAGACCGTAATCAAAATGATACCAAGAGTCAATCGTTCAGCAATTGCAAAAGCCAGCAAGACATGCTGTCTAGCGGTGATGGCAACGACTATAATTATCAACGCTCGTACGTAATTCTCTGCCCCATTCAGTCCGCACCACCCTTAGTTCAATGCACGCAACTACCTTGGCGCAAATAACCGCAAAAATCAATTGATAAACACACGAAGCAAGCAAAACAAAAATTAAAAATAAAATCAATAAATTGGAAAAGAACATTAAATGAGCAGCACACTTCCGTGATGGGCTCATGCCCTCCACACCCCCAAGCAACCCCTACTTAAGATAAGACTTACATAGAACCAGCAGCCAAGTACCCGAAGGATCGAAGCACACATCGTGTATGACGCGATTGCTGTGACGGAACCAGGAAATCAGCTTGAGCACCTCTTGGCCACCTTCGTGCGTGTAGCGCAGCACAATGTCATTGTCTTCCGACACCAGACAGAGGAACTGTTTGCGGGCATCAAAACAGGAGATCGTGGATAATTTACAGTTGAGATGGCTAATTATCGGACGCAACTCGAAGATGTTCCACTGCTGCAGTGAAGAGGGCGAAGAGGACATTGCGACGCAGCCAGCAGGTTCATATAATTGGACTGAACTACGGGTGGCTGCTGATTGTGATTACAGTACCGTTGATCGCGGTATCGGTCGTGGTCGTGGCGGCAGCAATCTCGGAGGGAAGTGAACACACTTTCGTTTTTTGCGTTTTTTTCTTCTTTTTTTTTGCAAGTACGAAACAACTGCAAAAGAAATATGCAAAATGTGTAATTAGTAATTATTTCATATGTTCGTGTGCGCACAAATTACAAGCTCCCTTAGCTAATTTGTCACTTGCACGCGCTCGGATTGGATTGGATTTCGTCCATCACACAAAATTGCTCAATGCAAAATGTTTCCTTGAAATCGCTGCGCAAGTGAGCTACCAGCTCCCCCCCAACACCCCACACACAAACATACTTTTTACATCGATAGACAAGACCCAGCGCTGGGTGTCCGCTGCGTATTTCGTGATTTGTATCCACTTCAACACGATTTTTACATTTTTGATTATTTTTGTTGCTTAGAAATTTGTTTAAACTACTTTTCTGTAATGAATGTACGCTCGCTGTTCACAGCTACCAATAATTTTTTAGAAAATTTTCTAGTTTTACTATAAAAATGTTCGTTCTCTTCGAAAAAAAAATTCCTTATTACGAAATGTCAAGTGCGAGAACGGCTGCGTTCAAACACGACTCGCACATGCAATGCCTCCCAGTAACGGCGAAAGTTGAATCATGCGCTTTGCGTACCCGAGCTACATTGTGTGCGGAGGCTGTGGTGTCAAATGAAATTGGTGTGAAGTTACGTAATCTTCAACAAGAACAACATAAACGTAGCCTTGAGTGACAGAGACTTTAACTAAATGCCATAGTTCTCTGGTTTATTACTTTTGAAATAACTTGTTTATAGCATCGTTTTTGCTCTCATACAGTGTTTGTTTCATTGCCACTGTAACGTAACACAAATACTGAGTCAATTTTAATTATAATAGATTTATATTTATTAATAATAATTGTATAACTATTATATATAGACACCCTCACTCAGGTGGCCACAAGGCTGCAACAAGTGTACAACAACAATAATTTCATGAAATTATATTGTCAGTTGAGTTGTTAATTAGGTGAGAACAGCTGATCACTAAAAACACCTAAACAAATTAACGAAAGTGAAAATGAGCAAGAAGAAGAGTGACTTTCTCTTGCACCACCTTATAAGTGAGTCCTCGGCGCAAGTGTCATCGAACCCCACAGCTGTGTCAATTTAGCTTTGACATCTTTTAATCATAAAATGTAAGCACAAAACATGTTTCCAAGTGTATGAAGAACCTGTTGGAGTTACAATACTCCAGAGAGCTTTGTTGAAATAAGTATTGTATGCATGCAAAGTTTATTTTTGTTATATGGTGACTGTGAGAAAAAACTTTTTTGCACCATTTTCCCGACGTAGCTGTCAAAATTAAATTTATTGAAAAATGCGATCAACACAAATATGCAAACAATTGCAAAAAGAGTTTTGATTTGAGTGAATAAGAGCTTTTTAATTGTTATTTTTGTGAAGTTTGAACATTATAAAGAAATTATGAGTCTATTTATCTATTAAATATATTTTATATAAATTGTGTACCACTTTAAGCAGCTCTTATGTATTCCTCCATTCCTCTCAATTTCGTTTATTTTTAACAGTACCTAATCGCCCATTGATTATGTTTGACAAAACCGGAGGTACGAAATTCACCTTCCAGTCACCATAAACGTAAATTCATCTTGGTATGTATGTGACAGTGACATTAAAATATATTCTTCAACTTTGAAAGCTAACAATAAAAGTAATATATGTAGATGTGTGACAATGAGACTTTCAAATTGGATACCAAATGATTTCTTTCGGTCGATTTCGCTCTTTGGGCTTAAAACAAATAATTGAAAATAATATTTATACATAAATTAAAATATATATATACATATATATATATATATATATATATATATATATATATAAATATATATATATATATATATATATATATATATATATATATATACATATATATATATATATATATATATATATATATATATATATATATATATATATATATATTCCGATTATATAATTTATGAAAGATATATTATTACTAATATATTATTATATATTATTAATATATATATATATATATATATATATATATATATATATATATATATATATATATATATATATATATATATATATATATATATATATATATATATATATATATGTATTAATAATATATAATAATATATTAGTAATAATATATCTTTCATAAATTATATAATCGGAATAAAAGCTCATTGGATTAATTTAAGATTCAGTCTGAAATAATTTTTTATATTATCTTTATTTATGAAATAAATTGCTATATTATTTTTATTGTCATATCTTCACTCAGACAAATTTAATAGCAAAATGGGAATTAATTCCTGAAAGCTTGCAGGCCTCCTTGTTCGGCGGTTCTCTGGGCTAACCCACTTCTAAGACAAATTTAAGGTTCAATCTTAAATAAATTTTGTTATTATTTTCATTTAAATGAGTTACTGGGAGATTGCAAATAAAAGTTAAAATAGAAAAGAAAATGTCTCTCAACAAATTTTATATTGAGCTGTACTATATCTAATCTCTGAGTAGGGCTGACCAAAAATTATTGGAGAGGTTTAGATTTGGATAATAATTAAAAATCACGCTGGCTAATACATAAAAATCCCTTATTTAAAAAATAATATATAAAAGACTGCTATAACCGTTAATAAAGCAACTACTGCAAAAAAGTTACAAAAAAATTAAGAGAAAAAGTTGAACATTTTAAAAATTTGAATGTAGTAAAAGAAGTCAGAAATGTGTGATGAAATTTCTTAAAATTAATGGGTGCATTCTGGCACCCCATCGGATACCCAACCGATCAGAATTCTCCGAATTTTTTTCAATCAGCTGACTGAGCGGACGCAATTTTTTTGAGCGGAAATTTTCTTCGCTACCGTACTCAACACTTAGCACAGCTGTTTTTAGAACAGATGTTTACGTATAAAGTGACAAATTTGTGTAGCGGCCCATTCTAAAACAAAGTGCGCTGTTTCACTCACCCGATAGGCAACCGATAGGTCCCCAGAATGCAGCCAATGATTGAATCTCAACTTTTACAAACAAAATAGTAGCGGTTACAAAATTCACCTGTTGAAATTTTTTTGCTGTTTTACAACCCTAAAAATCAGCTGTTCAGAAGTTAAAACACAGGCGTCACTAGCAGCTGTGTTGGACTGAGCAAAACAAAGTAGCGCTTTCTGCCAGTAGATGGCGCCACCAAAAAATTTAAACAAGTGTGTTTTAACGGCTGAAATTCACTTGCCTGGTGATTAAATTAAACTTTATTTATTTCTTAGCAAAGTGAAATGAATATGAGTTAGGTTAATGCTTAAAGACAACAGTTTATTGAATTCTTATATACTTACTTAACGATAGGGAGCATAAAATAAGTGTTGTGCATATTATTCGTTGTGAAATATCACTTAACATTCTATGAGAAATATAACCAAGTGATTAAAAGGTGATTTTATACCAGCACCTGAATTCACCCTGAGTGATTATAATAAGAGTGTGGTGAAAATAGTATTACTACAAATCAATTCTATTGAACACACCTCACTTCCGTTACAATTTGACACGTAAGCTAAGAACTCCATTACGGGCTCCTTTAACTTTTTCTTAACTGCCACTTTCCTTTGCACAATCTCAGGTGTCCATATATGAAGGTAGCTGGGGCAAAACCGCAAACAGGCGCATAGGTGCAAATCGATTATCGCAGAAATCTCTCGGAACATTTAAGCGGGCATTTCCCGCCAAACGAGCTGCAAACTTGTGACCTGCTATTTTAGCGCAGCTCACATTTAGATCGCAATCAAGACGAATTTTCACCGCCTCTCCGAGTGAGAAAACACATTCGCGGCACAGCGAAGAAGAGCACACAGTAAACCGAACCACAGGCAAAGCGAAGAATACGTCGTAGCCCACAAGGAGAACGCAATGTGCACGGGCCTCAAGCTGGCCGAGCGAACACGTCATGCCCACTCCATTGCAACGCATGCGTTGGCACAAATGCATCACGTTTCATATATTTTAATAACTAACATTAGGCTGATTAACCTACGAATGGACGAGATGGATAGAATGGATGGAATGGACGTCAGGCAATACATGAGCACAGCAAATATGAGTGAAAAGACGTTGGGCCGCAAACGAAGACGAAGACGCAGAGGAAGACGAACAGTATGTGTAACACGTCCTTGTCGAAAGTTGGCAGAGGTTTGGTGGGCACATGTGGGCATGCATGTTCTTGCGTCGGAAAGGGACGTCGTCAACGAAACCAGGTTAACAAGAAAATTGTATTTGTAAGCCTGCCTGCAGTGCAGCAATACCTGCCGCTACACATGCTGCACTTGAACCAGCTAACAAGCTCTGCATGGATGGATGGATAGATGGATGGATGGTTAGCTGGATGGATGGCTGGTTGGTTGGTTGGTTGGTTGGGCAGTATTTGCTTGCATGCGGATATGCTGTACTCGTATAAGCCGTGCCAGTGTAGCCAGTTTTAATTGCTAAATCGCGTTCCGCGCAATTCAACCGCTCTTTATTTGAGGGGTGAAGGAGAGGAAGTGGGGGTTAGGCAGTAAAACCTCTTGGCATGCATGCATATGGTTTTTGATACTAACTGCGGCAAGCAGTAAAGTCCAAACATGTACATCGGTTCGGTCGTTCATTGTGTACTTGTACATGGGAGGCGTTGATCTTTTAACTGGGTTTTCGTTAGAACGGATACGCTGCATGCCATTCTGGAATGTGTGATATACTTGCTCGGGGTTTGCTGTAGCCACACGAAGTTGAAGGGAACACTACGTACTGTGCCTCCAGGTGGTTGGTGATGGAAGTACGGGTATACGAGTATCTGCATCACAGCTCAGGACACAATTGCACATAAAGCAGTTGGGTCTTGTTTTGTTTAGGGAAGCAAAGAGAGAGAGAGATAAGTAACGATTTTAGCACTCGTTATTTAATACGCTAAAATAAGCATTGTTTATGAAGTTTCGATCTAAAATTATCGATAAATAGCATTTGTGGTTAGGGAAAATGGGACTGAGCGCATATCAGAGGTGTCTGGCGAAGCTTTATTGCGGCGGCGAAGTCCGATCTATTGGTTGTAGCGCCATCAAGGAAGAAGAAGAACGGAAATGGGAACATATTTGTAGCTAAATACGATTTAAGGATAATTTAATTATATTACACTCTTTGATTCTGAAAGATATTTTTGAATAATCTTCCGAAAAAGGGCTTCTAACCAGTCTTAAATATTATCAATATTTTACAGGGTATGAAATTGCCCTCAGTCTTGGATCAAATTTTATACAAATCGGAGACACTGTTATCGATAACGATTTTTCCGATACCAAGTATAGGGTTTATGTAAAAATATCGGCTTCAAAACTATCGGTATTCTATCATTTAAAAGTATCATTCATATCCGACTAAAAGTATCGATATAGCTTAGTGGTAAATCGGATGTTAGCATTGAATCCTGATAATGTGTAGTTTCTAAATAGTTTCTAAATTCCAAGTAAAGTACTTCCATTAAGTTATCGACTTCAAAAGCTTCGGAACACTAACGTAACCATATCGGTTAGTGGCGAATCGGATGCCATCATGCTGATAATGTGCTTTCCTTTATTTCAAGTAATGATTTTGCCTTCAAGTATCGATGACAGTATCGATAGCGAATTTTTCGGAAAGCAAGTAAAGTGTTTATATAAAATTATCGGCTCCAAAAGTATCGGAATTCCATAATTTGAAAGTATGGAATTCCAGACACTTGATACTGCTGGAATATCACTAACAAAGTTATCGATATCGTTTAGTGATAAATTAGATGTTGTCATTGATTGGGATGATCTGCTTTCCTTAAGACTAAGAAAAGTTCGTAAAGTATCGACTTCAGATGTATCGGAAATATGTCCTCTAAACAAATCGTGGCTACTGATGGAATATAATGAACAAAGTTATCGATATCGTTTAGTGACAAATTGGACTCATAGGATCATTGACTGCTGATAATTTGGTTTCCTTAAATCCCAGTAAACTTCTTGCCTTAATGTTCGATGACAGTATCGATACCGATTAGTTAAGTATCGAATAGTTGAGCATCACTAGTCTCGGTGCTGTTTTTTAGTCAGCACAACTGCCAAAGTTTTTGTTAACTACCGCTGAGTTCGACCAGACTCCCTTCATATGTCGCCTGACCCAGTGAGTGAAAGACTCCTCTAAATCGGTAGAGCTGCTCGTAAATACGTTGCCTCCATTAGGGTCAATAATGAACCCTACAGTTGGCTGCTTAATGCACCTCCCTTAGCAGCAGTTCCTACAAACTTCTTCAGTTCAAACTTTCCTTAATACCTGTGTGTCTGCATTTGGAGTCAGGTGTTCCTCCTTTTCTTGCACTATATAAGTGTCCCCACCTCCCCTCTCTGCCGACGTATTAAATTCGTGCAACATCGCTTATTGGAAATGGGATGAACGCAATTTGCTATTATTACAAGAATTTTATGGCTGCCCTTTTAAATGAGATTCATGAGATTCTGCAGGTACTTTGCTTTTCCATCGTCATCGCCGTCTCCGTCGTTGCCGTTGCCGTCGCCGTCGACACCGCCTCCCTACTCTAACATCCTTGCTGTGTGTAACGTACGTGAGTGCGTGCATTCGCAACGTTAAGGCTCGGTACCGAAAAAAGAGGGAGGATTTCCCGCTTTAGCAAGAAATGAGGCACTGACTTGGTCATGCTTAGAGTACCACTTGGAGTGCTGGAGTGGTGATGAGGTTTATGCTATGTTGTTGTTGGTTGGTCGGCCGGCCACTCTGTCGGTTGGTTGGTTAGTGCAGTGCTATAAAATGCGATTGGAATTTGCAGCAACACCAACAGTCACAGCAACAACAACAACACCAACATTCATAGCAGCAACAACGGCAACAACAACAATGACGTCGACAGCAATAAGCGTGTTCACGTCCTACGATAATCGCAATTCAGCCTGTCAGGTAAACAATGCTGTGAATTTGATTAAAATCAGCTGCGCGCTGTTGTTGCTGCTGCTGCCACTGCCGCTGTTGGTGTTGTTGTTGCCTTTGTCGCGGTTGCGGTTGTATAATGCTGGCATTATTGGTGGTAGGCTTTTCTCCGTGCTGTTCCGTTCCGTTCGCCACAAGAATGGCCAACATGTTCTGATGGCGATGTTGGCGATGTTGGCGTTTCGCAGTCTCTGGTGTGGCTTATTGAAATCTTGTTTGTTGTGCCTCAGGTGATTGCGCACTAATTGCGAAACGCCGTATTCGGTGCCATTCATGTTTTCCTATTGTTGTTGTTGTTGTTGCAGTTGTTGTTCATGTTACCGGAGTTGCTGTTGTCGTTGTTTAATAAATTGTTATGGTTTATTAAAAAGGCATGTCCAATGAGAGTCTAAAACAAGTACGTGTACTCCTAAAGGCAACAACAATGCCACAATGGGCCAGGCTGGCTCATCTCTTCCGCGGGTCATTACTAAGCATTCAAACAGGCTTACATTGGAAGCATGTTATTTAAATAACTCGTATAACACTTATAAAGCCTTTGAAAAGTATTTAAATATGAATGTTTGCCAAAGGAAATGATGGCTGTAAATAACTCTAAGGAGTGAGCACAACTATACTCATATGTGGCCGCCCATCCTGGTATTGGGATGGTGTAGAAAATTCCTTTCTTATAAATATACTCGTACTCGTACATTTGAAATTCCGTGACAGTATTTCAATACTCCAATTTTTGAATACCTCCTTTCTTTCTTTTGATGATCAATAGAGAGATTGTTTTCAATACAGGATATTTATAAGGAATTCCTCATGCTTTTGGCACTTCCAATTTAGGGGAACCATTCGACCAATGCACCTTTTTCATGAGGCGTGGTCACTTAAAAGCAAATTTCAGCTTTTCGCAATTTGTGTGCTTACTCTCCAAGAACCGTTTAAGTATTGCTTGAAGTCCATATGGCCGGGGTTCAGGGATATCGTTGGAAACGAGCGGGTAGATGAGCTGACCGGAAGGGGATCTGATCTTGATGAACATGAAGGTGAGCCGGTTCGTGTCCCAATTGCTTCCATCAGGAGCACTAACTATACGCAAATAATTCTGGGTGAAAGCAAACACCGGATGGAGGAGGATGAAATCCTGCAAGCTCACCACAGCACTCTGGCCAGATTACAACAAAAGCAAATCCACAGATATTATAAGCAAAGGTCGCCGTGATGCAGCTAGGCTTACAGTAGTCATCATAGGCCACTGGTATATTAGGGAATATGCGACAAAAATGGTGCATACCGTTCCAATACCAGCTGCCGAAGCTGTGGAAACCAGGGAAAAGGAAACTGTAGAACACTTCCTCTGTGCCTGCCCGGACCTGGCTAGAAGAAGATTGAAAACACTGGCGAAACCGATGTTCCAAAAGATTGGAGAGACCATGAACTGCAAGATAGGGGAAATTCTCGCGTTCACAAACCTCTTGAACTGGCTATAAAGGCCAGCAGGAACATCATTATTGCAACTAAACCAAAAGAGCGGAGTCAAAACGGCGCACCTGCTCTAATTGGATGGGGGATCATTGCCGCTGTAACCAGACAACCAACCATACTATTGTTCAGGGCTGATCCAGGACATTGTCAAATGTGGCGATGAACACGACCCATTGGTGTTTTTGTGTTGGTTGTTGTTATGTGGTGCCTCTTCTCGCCAATTCGTCAGCCTCACAATTACAGACAATACTCCTGTGACTGGAAACCCACTGGAGATGAAACCCGATTCGCCCCGATAAGGTATTTAGAGCAGATCGGCACATTACCACAAGCTTAGAAGGGGTGTGGACCTCAGAAAGTGACTTTATACCAGATAGGCTGTCAGAGCATATATATATATATATATCGGGGCTATTGATGACGTTGTCTGTCAGCAGTCGTTGCGCCGCTCTCAGAATCTCCATGACCTCCGCCTGGTAAATACTACAGTAGTCCGGTAGGCAGAAAGAGAGAATAATCCCGAGATTGCCGCAGTACACCCCACATCCTACTCTGTCGTTTATTATCGAGCCGTCAGTGAATATTTCAGTTGTGTTGGGAATGGAGACTTGGCCTTCAGACAACTCTTCTCTGCCTGTACGGTGAACTTGTGCTATGGTCTAAAACAAAAATTTGTTCTTTTTTAATATTTGAATAAATGCTTCAACAAATTGGTCTCAAATGTCAAGGATCCCAGCTTAAATCATCAGAGTCCCACAGTGCGAAGCTCAGATAATTGAACAAAGAAGAACATTTGCTCAAATTGCCATTTGTATGGTGCAATCTCTCGTCGTGAATGTTGGTGAAGTGCAAGATGGTGCAGCTTATATAGATTGGATGGAGCAGGAAAAAGAGCGTGGCATTACAATTACATCTGCTGCGACAACATGTTTTTGGAGTGATCTTAGAATCAATATAATAGACATCGTGAGGAATTGGCATTTCGTCGAGAGTGTTGCTTCCCATGATCAAATACTTCATTCCATTCGGATTAGGACGTAGAACCCATTTGTAAGTCCTGTTAATTTGTGGTGAAAGGAGGACCCACACCAGTTAAAAGTAAGTAATCTCCCGATTGAGGACTGTTCCACGAAGCGATTGTATATGGAATCATTATAAAGCATTATTTTTTGATAGGGTTATTTTTAAAGGGATTATTTTTTTGAATTCTGATTTTTCTACTGCCGCAATAGATAAAAATGTAATTTCTCTGAAAATATTACAAAAAAAGTCCCTTTAATGACTTTGCCATTATCTCAGTTCTAATCGGTAGACACTCCTTGTAAATTGCTTCAATTTTCATTTTAGAAAAAAATAAAACAAAAGAAGAGAAAAATATCCTTTATTATCCTTGCGAATGTCTCCATTAACACCTTCCATTTCGAATTTAATGCTTTTGTACGTCTTAGCGAAATCTAATTACGGAATAGGTGCATAGCGAGGCGTTGCAATTTCACCTTCTAACATCGCAGCGAAAAGGATACACCAACAACGAACGGAATATTGCTGCAGGAGGCGGTGCGGAAATTCAAATCGCTGTGACACAATTTACGCTCCCATTTAATTTTGGATACGTGCACGGATATCTGCGAATAGCAGTGCAATGGGGGAGCGACGAATACGCCTGGCGGGCGCGCTTTAGCGACTTTGTAAAACGCTCGAATGCTTGCCAACTGCCGAGTCCCGACTGGCGAGTGCAGTGCACATTAATGAGACCTCACAAACTGAAATTCCCGCGAATTTGCAACAGCCTAAAACTAATTAGCGCGCGTATCTGTCATCACGTGGCAATGTGGCGTTGCACACACACAAACACGGACGCACTCACGAGCACGCAGAGCCAGCACAGCGCTTATATTGAATGCTCTGCAGGATTTGATTTTAGCCGAAGGGTAAAGCCATCACGTCAGCGCACCGATTTCGACAACCTGTGCCAATGTGCAGTCAAGTCAGTGGATAGATGGATGGATGGATGATGACAGAGGAGCCCACTGCTCTTTACACACTGCGTAGAGGGGCGCTATGAATGAGTTGCAGTGATAATGAGCCAGTGAAAGGGGGGAACTGAAGAGGCAGGAATATGCATAGGAGATATTTATGCAGGGGTGAGACATAAATTTTCGAAATTTTACGAAGCTATTTGAGTACTAAACTAACTTTTGCTTATGGGATTATAAAGAGAGGTTATTTGGAATCTATTTTAATGGTGATCCTTTCAAATGGAGAGCCAAGGAAGGGACACTAAAACCTGAACAGTTGAAATACATTTGATTGTTTGAGGGACTAAAATATTTCCAGCTGTTTATAGTCCATGATGATATTGTAAGGCGAGGAATCTGACAGGATTGAAAATGTGAACTTAAGTTGAAGCTGTTACTAGAGAAGTGTACTTAATTACTCTATGAGTTTGTTCTTAATTACTCTATGATTACTTCTAATTCCTCTCAATACTTTCAATTAGAAATATCTTTTTGTTTACTATGAACCTAAGCGTAGGCAGATCTTGGAGGCCACACTGGGTATTTTGTTCAATTTTGGCAGAGTGGCGGTGTTATCAAAAAAGGATTGAATCCATATCTTTTCGGCTGTGTAGTGCCTGTCCTTAAAACTCGTATCTTCAGTAGACAGTGACCTATGATAACCCCTATCAGAAATCCTGCTATGTAAGTACTTCTGTGTAAATTGAGCATAATTCTAGTGCTTCTATATAACGATCCACAACACAGACTAGATCTCAATCAAACGAGAAGTGAGTGAAGCATTTCTACTAGTAGCACTGATCTGCTTCTTTATATTCCACTTTCAGGTATGCAGTGGAAGGCAGTGAGAAGGAAAACATTGACGGATTTGAATTCGTTGATTTGTTCAAAGATTTCTCTCAGAATCGATATGCGATCAGCTCAAGAGAGACCCAAGCCAGATAATTCGGGAGAGAGGTTCCCAGTGGTACCTTGTACCAGGTCCGTTGTTCTGCTTTGCGGTTACTTGGGATGTCACTATAACCTGGCACCCATATAAGGTTCAAATTGTACTGCTCAGCTGTCTCCCACAGGGACTTTTCATAGTCTATTGCGATAAGTGATGATGAAGGGTGGGAAACCCAGTTCCCTAATAGCCGCTTGACTATCGAAGAGTTTTCCATTACATCCAATGTGGATGCTGTTTCTCTCTCAGACCTTAGACAGAACAGTTTCGATAGACTTAACCTCTGCGGATATAAATAAATGCTTTACGAGTATGTGGGGCGAGTTTGAATATACGCCACACCCCTTCACTTTAGAGTCATTGATGAATATCAGATTAAAGGGAATATGGAGGCATTTATCTTTGAAGTTCCAGGGAAACAGAGGAATATACCAATTAATTTCGAAACTAGTTTTTAATAAGAATTGTCTCCCTTATTTCAAATAGTTACATTAGGTTGGGAAAGCGTGTGCGGATACAAAGTATCCGCACTTCCACTGAGGGACATCTACGAGTATGTCCATTGTGACTGCTTTCAAAAATGCCAGAAGGAGGCATACTCGTCCTTACCCGCGATTTCCGTATACATTGGAAGAACCATCCCTATTAAACCATTTGGTTTTCCAGATAAAAGTGAGAAGATCCGATAAATCCACCTTCATTATCTCTGTCAAGATTGTGAAGAAGCGCGACCCCAAACATTGAAGTCGTTTCAATTGTAGTCTTGGACATTGACATAAAAAGTGATGAATCGAGTCTGTTTCTTCTTCATCTTGGCAACTCCTGCATAGCCCGCTCGAGGGTATACGCCAATGTTGAAACATAGGTATGATAGCATAATTCCCGGTAATGACCCCCGTAAGCACTCTTACTGCAGGTTTGTTGAGCCCTAAGAGAACCTTCGTCCTCTTTATGTCTAACCTAGGCCATAAGGCTCGTGGGACTTCACAGTCGTCACGATTAGTCCATAAGTTATTTGTCACTGCAATAGTGAATCTGTTTCGTTATTTCAAATAAGTCCTTGCATAGTCCTAAATCTATTTCATTTTGTTTTAGTTGTCTATTCTCCAGTTTAGGCGGAATCTTGTACAACAGATTTTTCCCACCGAATTTTGTGACCAGTTCATTAATGGTTGAGCCGAAAGGGAATTAACTTTCTCCCTTTGTGACTTTTCTGAGGTTTGCCGTCCACTCTTTGGCGATTCTATTGTTCGAACTGAATATGTAAGGTCACAATGTCGCACCAGCTGTACTACTTCTTGAATGGATGATATTTGTGCTCTTCCGTTTCATTTCTGGAAACCAGATGCGCCCCCTAGGTCTCCTCGGAATCTCTGAAACTGGTATGGGTTGCAACGTGAACCCGTCCCATGTAGAGTGTACCTGCGTCTGAAAAAACGCCACCCAGGCGCCAAGAACACAAACACATTCGACGCGGGAAAGGAAGAGTAGGCACTCTGAATCGAGGAAAGCGGGTATGATGCGGTTTTGGTCCAGAAATCATGGTTAACTTGGGAAACGTGGTATCTGGACTAAAGGGGCAGAACTTTTATACATACTTCCCTTTTATACATACGACAGTTGTTGTGGTGAGCAAGCATATATTCTCTTACTTTCGATCTTATCTCTCTAAAGATAATCTGACTGTTGTGGCGCAAGAGGGCGCCAGCAATTAACCTTTACTCTTTGTGGCATGCTATATGCTACATGAGGCCATATGATATTATACATCACATTATTTTATATATATTATGTCCTGGTCATTTCTAATAGAAGGACGTTTCTTGTGGCTTGCGGGCAAAAACATTGCATGATTCTTTTTAGGATTGTGAACACTTTTAGATTCCAGTTAGTGTCTGTTCCACATGTCGCAGTATAGCAGCGACTTCAAGCAGGCGTTGTAAATAGTGTTCTCTATTTTCCTCGACATTTAGATTGATCTCCAAACATCCCTGAACGTATCCTTAGTGTTTACACCGCTCTCAATATCTTGGTCAGCACAGCGTTTCTTCCAAGGTATACAAAGTAAAGAAACTTAAATGTCAAACGGCAAAGCAGCGAAATAAAGGACACGGACATTGTACACGAATCCACTCAAAACCGTGGTGAATCGACTCAGAATCGTGGTGAATCCACTCAAAATCGTGGTGTGTCCGCTACGGACGCTGGCAGCGAAAAAGAGTTTCTTTTCTCTGTATTCTCTGGTTTCTTCGGCATGATTACAAGTAACCACATTAGTCAATGTTCTCAATGTTGGTGTTGATCGCTGTGATTCTCATTATTTTGGGTTTCTTTGTATTAGTCTGTAGGTGTGCTTGGAGAGCATTTCGGGGTACTCGGAAAGAGCGTAATTTGGGCTTGATGTGCTTGTATATCATTAGTTTCTTGAAAGGTGTCCATGGGTGATCATTTGAAGCTTACTTTTTGGTGATCAATTGAAGTTACTCGAGTATAAGCAGGACAAGCTTCGTGAGAGGTTGGAGAACATTTCCTTGACAAGGATTTTGCTGTCTGTTATTTGAATTTTTTTACTTCATGTTGTCGATGGTGATGTCTGATACCTCTTTGAGTTCAATTTGGTATTGAAATTGTGATGGTGGCCAAAATCTCTTTGAAAGTCATTGATAAGGAAACAAGTGACGGAGTTGAATTCGTTGATTTGTTCAATAATGTTCTCAGAATCCATATGCGCCAGAGAGACCTCTTCGGAAGCAAGTTATTTCGTATCCGAAGGTTCGTGGTGAAAGTCATTCCATGAAGGCAAGCTCGAGACTGTGTAGGATCGCGGCGTCTGGTACTCCTTTGCATTTAATATGATCTTCTTGCCATCGTGACCAAACCGCTTCCGACGTCATGGAGAAAAAATTCAGTGACGGGGTTGAATTTGTTAATTTGTTTGTTCAAAGATTGTTTTCAGAATTCAATGTGCGATCAGCTCAAGAGATACCTCTTTGAGAGCCAGTTATTTCGCATCCGAAGGTTAGTGGTGAAAGTGATTCCAAGAAGACAAGCTCGAGACTGTTTAGGATCGCGGTGTCTGGTACTGCTTTGCATTAAATCACCAAATCCCTTTGGAAGTCATTGACAAGAACATCAGTGAGGGAGTTGTTCCATGATTGTTCTCAGAATCGATATGTTATCAACGCATGCCTCTTCTGAAGGCAATTTATTCGCATCCGAAGGTGTAGGTAATGGTGAAAGCCCTTCCGAGCAGATTAGGTTAGGTTGCGAAGGCGCTTCGTATCCGCACTTCCACTCGGATACATCTATGTCCATTGTGACTGCCTTCAAAATTGCCAAGAGGAAGCATACTCGTCCTTACCCCTCGATTTCCGTAAACATTGGAATTACCATCCCTAATAAACCATTTTGTTCTCCAGATGAAAGTGAGAATATCCGATAAGTCCACCTTCGTTATATCTGTTAAGCTTGTGAAGAAGCGAGACCCCGAGCAGATTAGCTCGAGACTGCTTAGGATGGTGATCAAAAGGTCATTAATTTGAATACAAAGGAGTTTTTCTCAAGTTGAGATGGGAACAGCGATGTTTGCTGCCTCTGCAGGATTTTTATGAAATAGTTCAGTTATGAAATAGTTCAGTCTTATCCACCAACTTCGCTGTTCTTTAACCTGCCTCTACTTTATATTTGGGTATCGTGCAACTTGCACGTAGCTCTGCGTCACAAAATGGCGCCGCTACTGCCACACAGAGACGCCACACAACAATGTTAGTGAGGCTGGCAAATCAAATAAAGTTCGATTTCTTTGGCAGGGAATCAAGTACGAGTTAAAAGTGAAGGAGTTTACTCTTAACAAATCCTTATAATAATATATAATTAATATAAATTTCCACATCCTTTCCACCAACGACTGACTGCATTCCATTTGTCCGCGTTGATTTGAAAGCGCGGGACCAACTTTGCTCGCAGTCGTTTCTCATACTCCCTGCAACATTACAAGTTGTTGTAACTAACAAGCAACTCCTAAATCTACGTAGCACATCCAGCAAGCGAGCTGATTGGATCTCTGGTGATTTTTTCTTGCACTTGCACCAATGCTGCGACTGATGGCTGCGGCGATGCAAGCTGCAAGGTAATAAAATTGGTGCTTAAACGAAGCCACTCACAGCCATTTAGCAATATCAGACATGGCAGCAATACTCCGTGCATTAACAGCAGCACCGGCAACAGCAACAACAGCAACAACACAGGTTGTAAAAAGTTTTTACGACGCTCAGAACAGGCACACATCCAGCCAGCCAGCCAGCCAGTGAGTTAGTCAGCCGAACAGCCATGTGCAATTACCGCGTCTTACTTGTATTCGCTGCGGCTGCGCTCTGGGTATTTGTTAAGTTGGCGCATAAATTGGAAGGGGACCGCCACTCCGCTCTTGTTTCTGGCGCAGCTCTTTACTTGGCTAAAATGGTGTACACGCTGTTGCCGCGGTGGTTTTGCATTTGCAGCCATTTCGCCTGCTTAGCATTCTGCAAGTGGGCTACACCCACTTTTTCATTTCTTCGTTTTTTCTTTCCTGGCCTGTCCAGTGCCAAGGGAGAGAGGAGGCGTTGGCCGATCTGTGCAGATCTTGTGCAGCACTTGATCGCGAAGGTGCAATACGAGTTAACATGCTGGGTGTTTGGTTGTGGCGGCAATGCAGTGGGGTGGGGTGGGAGGTATTGAAGCTGAAGATTATATTTTTATGATTTCGTTATTAATGCTCAAATTTATGCGAGTATTTAGTTTATGGGGTCCTTAATCATGAGCACTTAAAAATCGATTAGTTGGCTAAGAAGTAGTTAGGCAAACTCACTCCAGGAGGTTTTGGAGGAGTTCATACGCAATTGTAAAAGGAGTAGGAATTGATTTTCAAATTTTAATGCAATATTTTGTGCTGGATTGCCAAAGGAGTAGGCATTTATATACAAAAGTTAATGGACTGTTTTCTTCTGGATTCCTCAAAGAATCCTGTTGGAGTAGAATATTTTTTCTGTTGAAGTAGTGGAGGAGAATATAATTTGACTTAAAATATTCAAGTAAATTCTGCGTAAGTCGAAGAATATTGTAGCATCCATGTGCATATTATCAATAGAGACTGTAGAGTGGCCTTCTCTTGGCCGCCGTGATAATGGAAGGAAAGTTGTTTCAATAGTTAATAAAAATCAATAGAAATCAACTCATACACTTCATGTTCAAGATCTGCCACAGTTAATGGAAACTTTGCTTAATACAATTTGAATATAAACATGTTGCAGAGGTCCTCCAGATGTATGTTCTCTATAGGTAGCGTAACTCAGCATTATAAACTTTTCGCTCATAAACTAAATACGAGTAAGTCTGCAAATTTGTTTGTGTCTATTCCAGGCCATGCTTAACTGGAATCGGCACCTTGAATTGATATCAGCAATTATAGGCATATACAAAATCGTTCCCAAGTGACAAGGGAAACATGTTGCTGGTTCACAAATTGGTACATCTCCACCAATGCATGTTTATGCTTCATATTCCGTTCCCACTGTACCATATCCCGGCACAGGATACAAACATGTTGTGAATGAATTCGTCCATGGAAAAAGCACACGTTTAGAGAGAGTACATTCTCTTATGTTCTCCTATTTCAGTTCCTCCACTATTTTCAATTCCTCTTCACCATTTTACACCCACTAAACTGAACCTTGAGGTCTCCAGCAGAGTGTCTCCAAGTATTGAAACATCACATCACTCGGCAAGAGAATTGGAAATGGTTTCTTAACCGGTCTAAAGCCTTAAGTCTTATTCTCTTATTAAGAAAAGCCGAACAATTTCATTACCCAAGATCATGGAAGAATCTGACTCAAGATGACAGTACCCAAGAACTCTTAAGAGAAACCGAACAATTCCATTACTCAAGTTCATGGAAGAATCTCACATTTATAGAGACTGTATTCTCTCACCAATTGCAAGGAAATCAAGTTGATGAGTTCCCAAGTATATAAAAGATATGTCTGACAGAACAACGCAACATGTTTTCATTGCAATTGGTGACAGAATTTTGCCTCAAAGTGTGATTCTTCCACGAATTTGAGTAATGGAATTGTTCGGGTTCTCTTAAGAGATCTTGAGTACTATCTATAGAGTAGAGTAAGGAATAAGTTGAATTAATTTTCCATTATATTTCATACACTTCTATAAAAACACGTTGAATAGTTGACTGAATAGGAATAGGAGACCTCTACCCTAGTAGGATAATGGCAACTGAAATGTCCACTTCTAAACCATCATTATTATTATTATTATTATTATTTATATCTTACACCATAATTAATTAGGAGTGTAAGGTGTTGTTGGGGGAATAAGTACCAGCTACAGAGGCCTTCGAAGAGAAAAGGATTTTATAGAAAGAAGCATTTTGGAGACCAAGCCCGTGGCAGCATTTGAACCTGCGACCCTCGGGGTGTGAGCCTAACATGCTTACCACTAGATCACAGAGGGCGGCTGTCAAAACCATCTAGTTTTCCAGTCCTCCTAATAAAATGTATGTAGAAGAGTGAGGTTCTGCGATTCTACGAGTATTACGATCTACTTCCTGTCGTTATGTCATTGGATTTTGTTTTCCAGTTCTGTGTATCGATGATCATTTAGTGCTGTTCCAATTCAGTTAACAATCCTTTGATTAATTCTGTTTGGTGTTTGTTTTTCTTTGGGTTCTTTCATTCATCATTCAGCTTCTTTTCTTTTAAATACGATTAATGGTCCACATATATGTGCCGCTCATCGTAACCTCTACTTTCACTATATATTCATTATTCATCGGTAATTAAATTTTGTCCTTGTTCCTGTTTTGCAGATATTTTCACTTCTACATACGCTGGTGAATATATTTATAAGATATGAGTACGGTCAAACGGTCTAAACATATTCGTCTAGCGGTCTTAGGATATTTGTCAGCAGTATCCAGTATTCTACTGCAGAGAGTATCAATTCAATCAGGACTTTTATGGTGTAGAATATACGAGTCTATTTTTACGCAGTATTGTTTGAAAAGTGTTGAGTTAAAGAGTTATGCTGTTGGGTTCGTTTCTCTTGCAGTTCCTCCGCTATTTTATGTTCCTCTTCACCATTGAACTGTCACTAAACAGAACCTTGATGACTCTTCCAGAGCAGTCTTGCTCTTAGACTAAAAATGAAAGATGAAGGAGTTTGTGACGCTGTGTTTTTCGTTTATATTAACGGATCGCTTAGAATATGCTAAGGAATGGTTCTTCGAAATTCAATGGTGGAATCACCTATTGTCAATAGAAATCGTTCATGCTTAGGATTATTTATGATACTTCATTAAGTTCAATTCTTTAGGTCATGTTTCAACACAAGGCTTTTGTATAATGAAACGGTATAATCGATAAAATTAAGAGCACAACCTACTGGGAGTGGGAGAATATGTCCAGTAAAAAATAAAGAGTTGTCACATGTAGTTGGCGAACTGCTGAGCACATGGGACAACTCAATACACATTTTCTGCATCCTTACATAACTCGACAGAAAAGACTCTACGTGGTCACTAAAGAGAATATTTAAGGTTGGGTACATCCTTGAATGTAGCACTTATCTTATTTATTTGTTGGAGTGACGACTTGATCGATTCCAACGGAAACCACTTTGATATTCCCATTAGATCATATTCCCATTAGAAAATTTCCGTGGTACTAGAAACACTGGCACTGGAAATGACAAACACCAGTCAGAAATTACACAAAAAAGAAATCGTTTACCGAAGTTAATGTGCCGATATTGGAATGTATAAACAAGGTACCCAAAGTGAGTAACTGCCTCCAGATCCACAGATTTCTGGGATATAGTTTACAGAGATTAGAATGAACCATAGAGTAACTTGTAACATAAAACAGGATAAAATGGACACTATTTAGAGAGGTTGTATATTCTATGAGTATTTTGCAAGGACGAGACATGGTATCCGAAATGGAGAACTTTTGGCATATATCAGATTCCTTAGATAGTGCTTACTGAAGTTCAATGAATTAGATTATAAAGATATGGTACCTGAAATTGGAAACTTTCAGAACACCAACCGAATTGATTACAAATTGTTTATAGAGCTCAATGTTAAAATATTGTAATACATAAACGTGGTACGCAACATGAGTAACTGCCTCCAGAACACCAGAATCCTACGAGATAGTTTTAGGAGGTTCTATGGTTCATATTAAAATGAAACCATTGAAAAAATTGTACCACAAGACAGGATAAGTTACAAATTGTTTAGAGAGGATCTATCTTATATGACTATATTGTAATGACGAAACATGATACCTGAATTGGAGAACTTTCAGCATGGATATGAGTCCTTAGATAGTGTTTACTGAAGTTCTATGTGTTGAAATATAGAGACATAGTACCCGAAATGGGAAACTTTCAGAGTAACAATCGAATTCATTGCAGATTGATAATAGTGCCTCAATATTCCAATATTGCAATGCATAAACATGGTACTCAAAATCCGTAACTACCAGATTCCTTGGAGATAGTTTACGGAGGTTCCATGGTTTATTTTAATATGAATATGAATGAATTATATTAATATGAGTAACAAGTTCACCATAAAACCGGATAAGTTGGGGATTGTCTTCAGAGGTTCTATGTTCTACGAGTGTCTTGTAATGACGAGATGGTACTCGAAATGGAGTACTTTTCAGACTCCTTAGATGATTAATGTAGTTCTATGTATTGTAATCCAGAGACTTGGTACCCGAAATGGGAAACTTTCAGAATACCATCTGAATTGATTGCAGATTGATAATATAGACTCAATGTTCCAATATAGCAATGCATAAACATGATATAGAAAGGACACTGACTTTATAACACTAGATTCTTCGGATATTTTTTATAGAGGTTTGGATATATTCTACAGAGGATCCATTTTAAAATGTAGAAACATGATACTCGAAATGGTAAAATTACGATATAAAACCGGAATAGTTGGATTTTATTCGGATTACCGGAATTACTGGGGATTATGTTGTACGAGTATCTTGGAAGAGACAAGGATCCAGAATTGGCAGACTTTTAGCATTAAATCGTATTCTTTGGATATTTTTTACCGCAGTTCTATGTTCTATATTGGAGTATACAAACAATGTTCTATATTGGAAACAGTGTTCTAAACTGAACACAATGTTCTATTATGGAATATAAAAATACAGTACACGAAATGGGGAACTGCTTGACTGGACTTCTTGGATATCGTTTGGATTGCTTGGATATTGGACTGGATTTCTTGGATATTGTACTGGATTTCTTGGATATAGTTTGCAAAAGTTATATATTGTATCTTGGAAACCTGGTAACATAGAACTAGATTCGTTAAAAATCCTTGGCTGTGTTTCCATATTACAAACTTTATATGAAGAGACATGGTGAAGATAATTATTGATTGGATTGTGAGTAATGTTGTCTCTTCTAAGAGTATATCTTCAGCGGATTAGATCACCTTCCTATAAGCAGATCATAAGCACATTAAAGTATATTTTCCTTTGCCACCCTCTTCCCAATATAGTCCTCGCTTTAGAAATATAGCACAACTAATATCTGTTTACCATCTTTCCGCATGGTGCTGGTGTTCATTTTGGTTCCTACACAAATACCATCGCCCAACCGGAGATCCAGCTGCCATGTCTGGAATTGAAATAGCAATTCTCGGAGGAAATCGCGAAAGCTCCTTCCTTTTTTGTTGTTGTATTAAAACATCAATTACCAAATACATCAGCGTGTAAAGGCTGCATCGAAAACCCGAGGCAGGCAAGGAGAACAGATGCATCTCTGGCAGCGGAAAAATAATACGAACAATTTGCACACGTTGCACGATCATATTAATTTATTAATTTAATGGAAAAATCGTTATTACAAAACGATATGTGGGCGTTTCTAACAATTTTATGCCAGCTCCACAGATCCACAGCTTCACAGCTCCAGCTCCAGCTCCAGCTTCATGTTTAGCGTCAGCTCCGCAACGCCAGCTTCAAAGCGAAAGACGAACGCGCGAAGGAGACTTCACAAGCGACTGCTGGCTGACTGAGCAAAGTGCACACAACCAACAACAATAATAGCAACAACAGCAGCTAAAGCAGCAACAGCAACAACAGCAATAACAACATCAACTAAAGCAGCAACAACAACAGCAACAACAACAGCTACAATAGCAACATCTACAATAACAACAACGTCAGACAGGAATTAAACCACAACGAGGCTTAACCAGCCAGATGGATGTGCCCACTTAAGCCATGCACGATCTTCATTATGTGGCCACTAGAGGGCATTGCGATGTGGTGTGGTGTGCTGTGTGCTGTTCTGTTGCTGTGGTTTGTGTTGCGAAAGAAGATTGGCTGATTTATCGCCGCTGATACTGACGATGCTGATGCTGATGCCTGCCAGTTGGCCGGCGTGTGATGCGCTGCGGCTGCATGCAACAGGCGCATTTCGCGATTTGAGGTGTTTATTAAGGTGTAATGTGATTTTTCATACATCTGTATACAATTCTTTTTCTCCACTCTTTCACTTTGCTTTGGCAAATTTACTTTTGTGCTATTTATTTGGACGCCGATGCGGATCAGTGGTCTGGACCAATGTGGGCAGAGGGTGTGAGAAACTTTCAAGCAGCTTGAAGAGTCAATTTTTTTTTATATAACATTTTTCTATATTATTTTTATATTATATTTTCATTTTATTAAAATATTTTACTTGTTTTTTGTTGTTGTTCTTGCTAAGAAAATAAAGTTCACTCCTCGCCCTGGTTTCAAAGAAAAACCTTTGCCGCACCGCTCCCCACCACAGCAGCATCGCATCGCACAAATAAAATGAAACAGTTTTTCATACATAAATAATGGCCATAAATTGGCAATGGCTAAAAATTCAGTATTTATAGCCAAATGATAAAAATAAGATTTATTAACTTTTTTGCGTTACCGCAACAGCATCCTCCAACTCCTCCTCCTCCCCCCACTGCCGCAGCGGCCGTCGCATGCAGTGCTTGTTGGCCCCAGCAAATCCACGTGTCTGCGCTCATTGCGGCGGCTGATCCGGCAACAAACTGCTCCATGTTCATTTGCTGGTACATGGTGGTTGCGGTGTTTCCTTCGCTGCCTGCCCGCCGCCTTCTCTGCCTGCTGCCTTCTGCCTGCCGCTCTGTGCCGTATGCTATTCACACTTGCAGATGGCGTTGATGGCCTTTTTCCTAGTGTTCCACTTTTTGTGGCTTTTATTTTGCTTTCATTTGCTTAAATTCGCTCTCTCTCTGCTCCAGCGTGTACCTTAGCTGCAAAAAATGATTGCTTGTAAAATATTTCCCTAACGAATTACCACAGTTTGAGCTGGTTTCCTTGGGTGTATATGTATGTGTGTGTGTGTGTAAGTCATGTGCTTGTGTTCCAAGGAAAATGGCGAAATTTGTTGGTTTAATTCCTGTAAAATTTATAACTTCCATTGTCGTTTGCAGTTGGCTTGTGTGGTATTTCTCTATTTGAATGTCTCTCCTTTTTCCCCAGGCATCCTCAGGGCACAGTGTGCTCAAATGTTGAAATGGAGTGACTGAATTATATCATTTTAAAACCAGGGTACCAACAGAAACCCATATGAGGGGCTTTCAAATAGGCAACACTTTGAAAGAGCAACATGTAGCAGCGTGTCTGAGGAAGTTGTTCCAGATGTGTGCCAAAGTTTTGTATGGAAAGCAACCACAAAACTGGAAAACTGACATTGCTCGAGCCATTGTAGATCTATAGATTATTATTATTCTTTTTTATCTGACACCATAGTGTGAGGATGAAATTCGTCCATTGACAAAGTTCACCCACACAAAATGGTTGTTCAAAATATAAAATAAATCAAAGTAGGCGAGTCGGATTTTGATTCGTTTGTTTCTTCTTTTTGTATGAAACCAATTCTCAATCACGTTAAACTTTCAGTAGGTTAAACATCTTTCAGAGTGTGGAGTAACAAGCATTAAAAGTAGCAACAACAAATCGAAACATCAACTAGGAACAATAGCAAAGACCAATAACTGTTGAAATCTTAATAAGGACAACGAATAAGATCAACCAAGTCCACAGGAGACTCAGCCTTAAATAGTCTCAATAGTTCGGCAGGCATGTCCTCAGACTGGGAGTATTCTCTCATGAATACTGCAGAAGCTGTGGGGATGAGGAGGAGGAGGAGACTGTGGAACATCTCTTCTGTAGTTGCCCCGCTCTGGGTAGAACAAGCGCAGGCTCTTTAGGCAAATACGCTTTCAGCTCTCTTACAGAAGTGTCTAGCGCGAAGGTCAAACAAATCCTGCGCTGTATTAGGGCTTCGAAATGGTTCGACGAGTGAATCGGAGGTGCGTTGTTACGCGGTGGTATCACAATGGACCCATGGTGGTCTGAGTGAGCTGGTCCTTAGACCGGCTGCCACGTTAACTTAACCTAAATATTCTCACTGGGACACGCTCACTCCACGGCAAGAAGGACAACGAAATAGAATCAACCAAGTCCACAGGAGACTCAGCCTTAGTCTAACTGGGACACGCTCACTCCACGGCAAGAAGGACTAATTGCTGTTGACGAACCCTGGACACAGCACCCCGGCTCTGAAAAGTTCGTTACAATAGTTAATAATGACCGCTGGGGTTTGGGAAGTACTAGCTACTGAGGCTTTCAATTCGAAGAGAAAAGGATTTTTTAAGAAAGAAGAGCTTTTGAGAGCAAGCCCGTGGCATGATATGAACCGGCGATCCTCTAAGTATGAGTCTAGTCTGGGGATATCTTCCAGACTTAATTGAACTTGTGAAGCAGTAGTCTACATATAATAAGCTGTAAAACAGCGTTGTGGAATTAAGGAAAGCAATAAAGTTCCAGAAGCCAAAGAACTACAAAAACCACAGATAGTCTGTTTATTGTAATTATATTGGAAATACCTCAAAGTGTAGGTGAGCCGGTCATCGCTGTTATAAAGAATTGTTCAGAAAATTTTTATGGTCTATTCAATCTAAACTAGGTTAAGTTACAGTAGCTGGTCGTGAAGGCCATACACAGACCTGCAAGGTCCTTTGCGGCTCCAGATGTATATCTATTTAAGGGTGGTAATACGTTTTGTTAAAAAGAGGCGTCCCTAGCGAACTTTCAGAGCGAGACCATCACTGCTGCTGAGACATCGTCCAGTCCCTCAAACCATGGCGTTTCCAGGTGGGCTAGGCGAGCTTATGCGATTGCGGGGCATAGGCACGTGGAGTTGCTCCAAAGTTGTTGCCTGCTCCCCAATTTCTTTCAATCGTCGTTATTAGTAAGTCCCATCCTTTCAGCATGTACCGCCGTTAGATAGTGAGCTGTCAGTTTGCCTACAATCAAGCTGCAGTTACTTTTCGGTAGTGTCAGTATGGATTTGTTTTGCTGAGTACCGTACAATTTGCACAGGAGCTCTGCGATTTTACATGTGGGGATACTCCACGTTACTGTCGCTTTCCTCATTATGCCATCATCAACAGTGCTAGTAATCATTTCTAGAGGCATCAGTATTTTGCTTACTGACACATTCGGTAGTGGGATTCCTATTTTAGCAATAGCGTCCAAGCTGTCGTTTCCTTCAATGTTCTTGTGCCCTGTCACCCAGTAGATACACAGCCTCCGGTTACTGGCCAGCCCATCCATTGCTGCCTTACATTGAAGAACTGGATGATACGCAGCAAGAAGTTATAGCTTTAATTGCAGCCTGACTATTTATGTGGAAATTTATAGTGGAGCTCGTAGTTTATGTTATACAGACGAGCTCTTTGTTCTGCCTAGCAGCAAACACTTCCGCCTGAAAGATACTGCAATAATCAGGGAGCCTGTCAGATATCTTGTTCATGGCAGTATACTCCACCTCTAACACCGTCGATCATTTTCCAGCCTCTTCTGTGAACAGATTGAAGATTTTGCATTTAGCATTCATGCCTCTGAGCTATCCTTCCTTTTCGATAGTTACTTTTATTTCGAAAGCTGAGAATAGGAGTCACATAGTCCGTGTTGACCGGGATAATCCGACTTACAGAACTATGACCGAACGAACGGCTAGAGAAGTGATTGGGGGCCAACAACCTTCCCCCATATCTGCTGCAACACTTTTTGAGGTGAATGGGGGGTAATTTGAGTATTGTGTTGAGGGCTGCCGTTTTCGTGGATCGTAAGGTTCCGTTCCTGTTAAAGATATGTGTAAAAGTAAAATTTTTGTGAAATTTGAGCTAGCAAAAGGACTTCTAATTAAGACTTGTGGTAACGTTTAAAAAGTTTATATGAAAGTTCAGCTCTCATGGCCTCTGTCGAGGACAGTTGTTGGCGTTCCAAGAAGTTAAATGAAATTTTCACATGCAAAAAGGCTTCTGATGACAACGTGTGGAAATGATAGAACAAATCTATAAAAATTTCAACTAATGAAAGGACTTCTGATGAGGACATTTGTTGACGTTTGAACAAATTAAATAAAATTTTAACTACAAGGAATTAGTTAATACCAAAATGACTCTGAAGAATGAAATTTTAACTTTGATAGGCACCTCTGATGAGGGCGTATGGAAACTTTAGTAGCATTTGAAAGGAATTTCCTCTTCGTTAGTTACCTTTATTCATTTGTGAAAGCTGAGAAAAGGATTCACTTAGTCCGTGCTGAGCATCGGATACCGACCTACAGAACTATGAAAGAACGATTGGATAGAGAACTGTGTATGAGTCAACAGATTGTTAAAGCTTCATACAGTACAGCAGATTATAGCGATGAGATCGCGGAGCGGTTTCATCAAAGATTTAGAACTAGTGATGATCACCTCCGTGGAGGCTTCTCGAATTTCAGATGGGTTTAATTATAACTTCCTGGGGAAATATTTTACAGCTCAAATGCAGCTCCGATTTCCTATTCACGGTATAGTATATACTATCTATAATCTCATCTTAATCATAATTCAGCATAGTGTGTAATTTGTTCCATGTTTGATTCAATTATAGTTTATCATGCCGCCCTCTGTGGTCTAATGGTAAGCATGCTAGACTCACACCCCGAGGATCGCTGGTTCAAATCCTGAAACGGGCTTGGTCTTCAAAATGCTTCTTTCTACAAAATCCTTTCTTTTCGAGTCGAAGGCCTCTGTAACTAGTACTCATTCCCCCAATACCTTGCACTCATAATTAATTATGGCGTCAGATATAATAATAATAATAATAAATAATGTAGTTTATCATGGTAGTTAGCGGTCCCGATGATTCCTAGGTATTTTACGAATATAGTGACCACTGGAAGAATGTGATGCTCACGTAACATTGGTGGCAGGTAGAATTTTTCTTCTGCATAAAAGTCATCTTGAAGCTCTCCGATTGATTGCTGTTTCCTCACCGAAAGAGTTGAGTTTCAGTCCTTTTGATGAAATTTGAAATACTAGAGGAGCCCCACAGTTCAGTGCCGTATGGGTATGCTCAATTTTCACCTCCTGTTTAGGAGCCAATGGAGGGTATTTGTCTTGAGCTTTAGTTATCGTTTTCGGGCTATGATTTGTTTTCGCCAGGTGAGTAGTATATCTAAATGAATGCCAAGATATTTCACACCGCTTGCTTAAGGAATCATTACACCATTTATAGTTAAGGGGGGGGACGTGTTTCGTGTCTTAAGGTAAACGTTATATGATCGCTTTTCGACCCGTTAATTTGAATTCTCCATTTAAGTAGCCATTCTTCTACAGGTGTGATGGGATCCTTTAGTTCGAGTCAATGTTGGAAACTTTATGTGAATTGAAAATTGGGGTATCATCTGCAAACGTCAGTTCGTTATCTGTTGATAAATCACTCTTGTATAAAAGTGGTCCAAGTATTCTCGCCTGTGGTACTCCAACTAGGATTTTTTCTGTGCCTGTCATAGGTATGTAGGAAGGTAAGGCGGCCCCCCGGTGGGCGCACTTAGGCCAACATTGACCCTTTGTGATACCGCATGAGACATCAGGTCCCATTCCTTTCCAACCTCCAGCCATTTGGAGCTTTTAATTAAGCAGTTGATGGAGCTAATCTTTTTATTTTTGGGATATCTCCCAAAGAGTCCAGAAAGTAGTAGTCTAGGAAAATGCGCCTGCGTTTTTACGTTAGACTTTAAATTTCCGTTCAACGAGTTCTGACTTCAAAATGTTACTATATTGGAGAAGGCGGTAAAGACTTTTGTAGATGAGACTCTCATATCCTACTTTCCCAAACTCTTGTACAACAAAACCAGGAGCAATATTTGTTATACTCCAAAGCATCTCTAATTACTGAAGATATTCTGAGGATCTGCTCGATTGTACTGAGGATCTGCTCTATTGAAATGATCCCTCAATTGGTGTTGAGGGATCATTTCTCTGTTTTCCAACAGCAGAGTAATTTTATGCAGAAGAACTTTTTCGAAGACTTTTAAGAGTGTTGGCAGAAGGTTTATTGGTCTATATGACGCTATTTGTGCTGGATCCTTTCCTGGTTTATTGATAATTATAATAAATGTGGCAACACTGTAAGATAACAGTACTTGGATGAGAGAGAGGTGTCGATGGATTGGCATTTGTCAGTGGTAGATAGTGATCTGAACCGTACGGTCGCTTTATTTTGAGTGAATAAAAGTAAAATTAAATAAACTGCTAAATAAAGGACAATTTCCACAACTTTGGGGAGTAATTAAGTCTTTGGATAGCATTTAATATATGGGTAAATTGAATCTAAGAAGGGTTCTACTGCTACTTTCTTACAATAAGCAATCTAAGCTTGGCTGTATCACGGCCCAAGTGTATGTACTCTTGTTCTAGCTTCTCCTCCACTAAGTCGGTAATAATCCGATGCTTCTACTTTAAGTAATAACTTCTTTATCAATATTTGTTTATAAGATTTCTTATATCCGCGTATGAATTGTCCGAAACAACTCGCTAAATGCCGCTTACTTTGAATTTCGTATAGGATTGCAATACAAACATCTAACGAAGTCGCTATTTTTAACGAGTCGCTTATATAAAATAGCAACTTCGTTAGGTTTTCTAATTGTAATCCTTTAGGAATTTCAATATAAACGATATTTAGCGAGTTGTGGGAGACAATTCGAAAGTTGGATATAAAAAATCTTCTCTCTTTGTTTGGTCCTCTCCAATTCTTTTCGCGGAGAATATGATTTTTCTTTTGTTCATAGAATATGATTTTTTTGTTTGTAAAAATATCCGTCAAATATTGACGGAGTATCTCTGCACAGTCTTTCAGGTCGCAGTGTATAACACCCTTAAATATATCTATCTATCTATCTCTGCACAGTTCTGTACAATTTCTGTCTGGACTAAGCGACTTCGTTGCAGTATGAGTAATTTGGTCGGTGAATCGACAATTACCTTAGATAAGCAAACTTACAGGTAGTCATCACATATTATGTTCTACGGCTACAAAGAAAGAGCTCTGCTTCTTTACTTTCTTTTTCTTCTTCACTAGTCTTTGCGATTGCTACTCCAGTGATAATTTACCACAATAAGCACTGATAACGAACCGCCTCGAAACTGTAAACAAATTATGCATGAAGCGACTACGTTGGTGGTGATCTTTATAATCCCCATACATGCCTCGATATTGTTTTGTTTTCGTTGGCGAGATATCAAATTACGCAATTAACCACCCCCGAGGATTTGCAGTATTGAGCAAAGTGGCGTTATAAACAAACTTTTCGCTTTTGTTTGCTTTTTACGCCCTCTCTCTGCTACTCCACATATTTAGTTTTTTAAACAGGTCACGTGCTAAGGATACCAGGATACGAGCAGACAATGCAGTGACATATCCGGCTGTTGTCAGAGGACCACACGCAGCCTGCAGCAGCCGTGTGGCAAGTGTTAAGCGAGAAATTAGCGCATCACGTGCCAAGCTAGCGACACTGAAACTACGAACATATCGATTGCATTTTCCATAGCTGGGTAAAAGGGAATTCAGGTGGTGTTACTTGCAGCATGTCAAGGCATGTGGAAGAAGTTAGTTCCCTCTATTCAAACCATTTAGATTGTAGCCTACCCTGTGAAAATGCTCGTTGACCCGGGGAGGGAGGGGGTGTTGTTGTATTCGTACATAACTACTTTCAAATTGCATTCAAGTGCTCATTATCAAATCGTAAAAAATTTATTATGAGCCACGAAATTTCGTTGGCCAGCCAAATGTGGTCCCAACACACTCAGCGCTGCCAGCGCCACAGTCACAGTTACATACCCATTCATAGCCACATTCTCAGGCACATTCACAGGCACATTCAGAGCCACAGTTATAGTCACAGCCAACAGCAGAGATAACAGTTTTTTGTGGCCGCTTTTTATAACATTTTTGTGCGCTAATAGGTTTAGTAAAACAAATAGTAAAAATAATCGGGAATATCTATTGGGGGATTTGTAGGTAGCTCCACAGCGCGCCTCCGCCGCTCTATCGCACCAATGCTCATAACAATACTGCCCCTTAACAGCAACAACAGTAATAACAAACACCAGTCAACAGCAACAATATAAAAATATTTGTTGTCATTGTTGTTGTTAATGTTTTTGGTGTTGTTTGCTGCTTCTGGCCGGGCCTGGCCGGGCCTGGCCTGGCCCGGTGTGGTGTGGATTTTAATGTTGTCTCTGGGATTTAGAGTCGTGCGCTCGTAGCGATTGTTTTTTATGATTGGATTTTGTGTAAAAAAGGCTTAAAACACGAAAGAAGCGCCTTATCAGCGCGTTATCGTGGAAAAACTAATTACTGTGCTGTGCGGTCCAGCAGGGGTCCCTCAGCGCCCATACACACTTCGCAAGAGCCGGAGGGAGAGGGCGAGAGAGAGCAGCCATGAAATGGACCTGAGTGTGTCTGTGCGTGTGACAATTTCCATTCGTTTTTAATTGTGTCTGCGGCGAGTCACAGCAGGCCCAGGACGGACGCTAGCTGCAGTTGTGATATGGTCTCCGTGGTGAAAGGGTTTTTAATGACCTTTTTATGACTGCCACATTAATGAGGTGATCGAGCACAGGTCGCTGTTAAGTCATTTTTATGACGTTTCGAATGTAATTATCACGAAAATGTAACCGAACTAATGGTGGAAAAAGGACACAACCCGACGCTCGCATTCCGATTGGCTCTTTGGCGGGCATTTCAGTTTGTAGCGCTTTCCTGGGATTGCGTTGGGAAAGTGCTGGAAAAGGGAGCTTTTCATATACCACAACAAATCTGGGAATATAATGCTAAAGGTTATCAACAGAAAGGGGTTTACACTAAAGGTGTTGGAGTGGAGAAGTGGAGAGGGTGTGAGGAGAAGGAGACTTCTGGTAGGCAGAACAAATATTTCTTATTTATGTAAAGGGTTTTTCAAAAGAAACGCTACAAAAGTAAATCGATAGTGACAGCAAACAACGCCATATTTTTTCCCGCTCTTTTGACATTTCTCTTCAGTAAGGTTTGCCATTTCATCATGCAAAGATATACGAGCCAACAACGAGTCAAAATTATTAAAATTTACTACCGAAATTCGGAGTCAGTCGCCTCAACTTTAAGAGCGCTACGTCCAATTTATGATGAGGCTCATTTCTGGCTGAATGGCTTCGTCAATAAGCAAAATATGCGTTATTGGTTAGACAGCAATCCACACGTACTCCATGAGTCATCATTCCATCCTGAAAAAATTACGGTTTGGTGCGGTTTATGGGCCGGCGGCGTCATTGGGCCGTACTTCTTCCGTGATGATCAAGACCGGCACATTACTGTGAATGCGAATCGCTACCGTTCAATGATAACCGAAAATTTTTGGCCCCAATTGGATAATATGGACTTGGAGGACATGTGGTTCCAACAGGACGGTGCCACAAGCCACAATCAATTTACTGCAAACCAAGTTTGGTGAACGTGTTATCTCACGAAATGGCCCAGTCGATTGGCCGCCTCGGTCGTGCGATTTGACGCCGTTAGATTATTTCCTGTGGGGCTACGTCAAGTCTATGGTCTATGCCAACAAGCCAGCGACGATTGATGAACTTTGTACGAATATCGAACCTGAAATTGCAGCAGTATCGGCCGATTTATGCTTGAAAACCGTTGAAAATTGGGTTCATCGTCTGGACTTCTGCAAGCGTGCCCGTGGTGGCCATGCAAAAGAAATCGAGTTCCATACATAATGGCATCGAACGTACTTTCACAGGAATAAAGAATTTCATTGATATCTAAAACCGGTTTTGTTTTATTTAAAAAAACTTTTGTAGCGCTCTTATTGAAAAACCCGATATTACTTTTCTGTTTATTATATTATTATTATTATTAATATTACTTGAAAAAGAATAAATTTATTATTATTTTACATTGCCAGTGGACCACTAGCTGCCAGGGCCTTCAGCTCTTATTATATTAAATATTCATGTTATTTATATATTAATCTGCTGTGTTGTCTTCTTATATGATAGCTCATCTTCTGAATAAAGGTCGTTCCTATACATTAGACTACCCTAGAGAAGCAAAACGACATGCACCATCGACTCAAAGGCGCCTCCGACAACTCCGTAAGGAGTCACTATGTCTGAATTTGGCGTTCCAATTAAGCTAATCGAAAATGATCCTAAGGAACACCCCCAATTCAGTGAAGATCGGAAAAGACCTGTCTGATCCGTTTATTCCTGAGCGAGGATTTAGACAAGCTGGGTTATCCTTATCATGCGTTTTCTGCAATATAATGCTCGAAAAAATCGTTTGTGATGCAGAGTTAAATCGCACAGATACTACCTATAAGAAGAGTGTCCTGCTACTAGTGAATGTTGATGATGATGATACTGATATCATTAGTCACATCAGCCGCGCTGTGAGTGCTGCATTTTCCACCTTGGAGAGATAAGCAAGGCGGAAAATCGTTTAGCGGTAAACGAAGAAAAAACGAAGTACCTGTTGTCAACATACAAAGAGTTCCAGAGTCTTGGACAACATGCCACTGTTGGCGATCACAATTTTGAAGCTATAAAGGACTTCGTTTATCTGGGAACCAACATCAACACCATGAACGATGTTAGCATGGAGATTAAGTGAAGAATTAGTCTTTCAATGGGCAACTCAAAGGTATACCCCTTTCTCGACGAAGAAAAATCCTGCCTCAATAAATGCCTCATCATTCCGGTCCTGCTGCACGGTGCCGAAACCTGGACGATGAAACTTCTATATGGTGCGTCCTACACCTATCAAAGTTTGCAATATTCAAATGCTTCTAACTTTTTACTGGAGCGTCATAAAACCTTGAAATTGTGTGGCAATAAAGTACTCGTTCCTCTTGTCAATAGTAAAGTACCTATGCTACCCTTGAGTCCAAAATGAAACATTGGTAAAACTTCCAATAGCTCTAACTTATATACGGTGCATCCCACACCTATGGATGAACACGCATTCGAGGGACAAATTCTTCGAGAGATTTAAGCGAAGAGTATCGAATCAGATGGAACGACGAGTTGTATGAGTCATGTGCCAACATTGACAAGTGCAACGCATTTAAAAACACTATCTGAGTCAGCTAGGTCCTGTCGTGCAAATCGAAGAAAGTGCTCCAGCCAAAAAAGTGTTTGAATCAATGTCACAATGTCAGGGTGGGCGTCGCAGAAGGGAAAGACCACCGCTTCGATGGAAGGACCAAGTTCAAGAAGACCTGGCTGCATTCGGTGTTTTCAACTGGTGTCAGCGTGCGCTTAGCAGAGACGACTGGCTAAGGCTCATAACTCGGCAATGATCAACAATGGTGGTCCGCCAATGATGGTCATGATGATGATATACATGACTAAACCTGAATAAACACTAAATTTCGATTACAAGTAGACAACCTTGATGCTGCTGTCTGACTTTCTATACATTTAAAAGACAATAATGATTAAATACATTTTCCTAGCAAACATTTTCGGTTATCGTGCAAAGATGTTTGTGATCCTTCTTATTAGAAGAGGTACTACATTTTGAATTAATTTATTACTCAAGACATGAATGAAAAATCCCTGAAATTGCATTAATGTCCAAATGATTTTCTCATCTATAAATTAGGCCAGATTTGCCTCATATAAATCCTTTGACAAATATATTTCTGTTAAAGTTTTCATAGTTGTATAAAAGAAATGAATGCAAGCAATCGTGAAGAAGCCTTTTCTGTCCTTTTTTTCCGAAGGGAGGGGAAATCTTCAAAAAGACACGAGGGGGTACGCACCACCCAAGAGTGTGAGATTTTTACTCACTAAAACCACCTCCCTAACCTAAAAGTTACGCTAAGCGTCAAAGGCCTGATAGCGATTAAGGAAGGATATTAAACAGATATACAAAGATATACAATGGGTCCTACTCGCGGTTTGAAAGAAAAAGTGTTATTTTCGATTTCCACATATGTTTGAATTGTTAGCTTCGAAAACTAAGCAACTGACAGAAAGGATGTTATTAGCAAATTGTCAGGTAAAGAACATACAATGAAGGATGAATAACCTTTTTTATTCTTTCAAAACGAAAATCTTCTATTCAATTAAACAGATTTCATGTGATGATTAAGTATATTCTTGTGATATTCAGGTAGTCCAGATTTTAACTTATCACATGGAAACTGTTTGCGAAGTATACGGATCCTGGAGCTCTATTGAGTTCTACATAATAAAGCCAACTTGTGCTTCAGATATCATACTAGGAAATTCTCAGGGCAACACATACGATGAAGGATGAATTCCGTATCCCTTTTATACTCTTTCAAAGCGAAATTACTTTATACAATTACATTTTATATTCATTCAAAGCGAAATTACTCTGTGCAATTAAATAGATTCCATGTGATGTTCAGGTAGTCTAGAACTTAACTTATCATATGAAAACTGTCTGTGAAGTATATATATGGTTCCAGGAGCTCTATAGAGTTCCACATAATAAAGCCAACTTGTGCTTTTGAAGTCTACGCATCGAGGAGCCAGTTGAGTTCTATATAATAAAGCCAACTTTTCCTTTTCTACGCATCCAGAAGCCAGTTGAGTATCATATAAAACACTTAACTTGTACTCCGGATATCATACTTGTAACTTCTCTATGATCGTTAAATGACCACCTGCTGATTGTCAGAAGAGGTGTCCTTGGTCAAGGTAGCGCAGAACTAAAAACAACTGAGACTACGTTGTATTTTTTGGAAAGCGAGTAATTAGGTTGGCGAATATAATGAAGGCTAACATGGTTATACCGGCAATTAGAATTAGGCTTATACATTTGCTTAAGATCTGATTAAGATTTTCCTTGATACTCCCTTAACTAAGGGTTGAATTTGCCATTCTAGTAACTAAAAAACTTAATTGTAGCAATGTTTGGTGCTCGATTTTTCGCCTTACTCCATGACCACATTTGTGTCAAATCCTATTAACTATTCGCCAAAATTCCATCAAAATCACACTCGCACATATCTGGCATCTGAAATCAGATACTTGTGGGTATTTTATACACTCTGCCTTATCAGTGCGAATCTGAGCTACGGCAGCTTTAACACCTCAAATCAATTTTGATTTGTTGCGTTTTTTTTACCCTCTTCCCGCTGTAAATGCGGCAATGCTCAGCGCTCAGTCAATCACTGTCATTTCTCCATATTGCAGAAGTCACATTCAATTTCCTTTTAATAAAAAATAAGCAAAAAAAGAATACGCTTTCCTTCACACTTTCCAGGCCAGCAATGAGTGCCGGCGGCGGCAGGTTGCCGCACTCAGCAGCGTTGCTAATGCAAACAACGCAAATAAGCATGCTACTTGCTGACGATTAGCAGCAAACAACAACTTCGTACTCATAAATTTGTATGCGCCTCGATTAATGGGACGTATGCGCAGCATCCAACCCCGGCACACGCAACACTCGTACCTAAGCGGATATTCATTACACGAACCGCAGCGTCTGCATTTGGCCGCCGGTCGCTGAAGTCGGCGAAGTCCTCAAAAGTCAGTTAGTCCCCGTCATTCACCCTCTGGCAGCATTCCTCCTTGGCTGGCAGTGCACGCGTCCACGCTTAGTTAAAGTTTTAGCACCCTTTTCGGTTTGCCTTCGGATATTCGGGCTTACATTTTACATATGTCATTGATATCCCCGTGGGAGTGTTTCCTAAATTGACATCACATTGTATCACAGAATGTTTTAAATATTTTTCAGTGAAGCTGTCAAATCTTCGAGCATTACGCTCACTATTATTGGACAGCAACGTGGGAGCTGTGGAGTGTTTGTATGGGTGGTGGGCACAGTGGGACAAAGAAGATTTAATGTGGGACACATCTATAAGAACACTGATATGTATACTAAGAGATCTAAAAAGGGGGATATTGGTGGACACATTTATAGGAGAACTGATATATTTATATATATACTGAGAGATCGGACCACAAGAATACTGCTGAACACATTTATAGGCAAACTGTTGTATTGATGCTCAGTAAGGAACTAAGTGGAACAATTATTGGCCGAAGAGAAGGAGGTGATATTTAGAAAAGTTGCTAGGATGTATAGGAATTATGGAGCGGAAAGACCTAATCAAGAATTCTCTTTTTTAGTTAGGAAAAAAATAAAATGTTTTTAAAATTTTAATATTTAATCTATTTATAAACATTATTTGTATTTTACTTTGAGGTCTCTATATTTAGACTAGATAGGGTCCAATCTATTGCACTCCTTTTCTGCTTTCTTCACCATCTTTCAATTTTCTTCACTCAGAAGAAAATGAATCTCCTTCGACGTTAATCTCAACATAATTCGTTTTTCATCAACTCGTTCTTCCTATTTGGAGACAGAAAACTATTATAAGAGTCCACATCTGGAGAATACAGATTAATAAGTTAGGAATAAACTATTTTCTTCCTCTTTAGAAGTCAGTGTGTAGGGGTCAAAATATGTAGAGAACGGTTGATGAGACAGGATTAAACTATTTTCTTCCTGCTTGGAAACAAAATTTATGTATAGAGCACCCTATCTGTATAATACGGTTGATGAGACTGGAATTCATAGTGTCAGTCGACGACCTTTCATGTGGCTATTGTAGATTTGTGAGATGGGTGCATTGTGATGGTACCCTTTTCTCTGCAACGAGTATCAAATTGGTTGAAAAGGTCAACTTAGTACTGTTCCGAGATTGTCCTTTTCTTCTCTAAGTACTTTTCGATAACTTCAACTGTGGTAAATGCCAGAGAATGATGGCCCTGACCCATCCGGTTATAAGGACCAGACTGGGGTTTCTTTTCAGAGTTAAAATGCATTATCATGGGGTATTTTTTGTCTTCAACTCAATTTCATTTTGTTTTTTTAACTCCAGAGGTACGTCTTTTTAGTATAATTTTTATTTATAAACTTCATTGGTATTCTTTCTTTCAGGTCGTTATACTTAGTCCAGCGAGTGTTCAATTTTATGAAAGACCTGCAAAATATATTCTACACCATGGTTGTCCCATTATATCCTTTACCCTTAAAAAGTGAAAAGAGTACACTCAGTTTGTGCGGTTGAGGGCTATTCAGGTAGCAGAAGTAGGCGTGTCATGTATGCAAAGAAATTATCAGAATACTTCACCATGGATGCCCTTCACTTTTTATACCCTTTACAAAGGGGTATATACTAAGTTTGAGTAGATTTTCAGTTAGCAGAACTAGGCGTGGCAGGTATGAATATAAGTACACACAAATGATCAGAATCGCCTTGTGATCAATTTTATCCGTCCGTCTTATCTTCCACACCGCTAGAGATATCTTAATGCAACTTTGAAAAGTACAGTCTGGACCAAAAACAGACAACTGGATGGCTAAATGCGCCCAGTTGGACAAAGACCACGCCTACCAAATGGCAACTTTTTTCATCTTTCTTAAAATGATAATATCTTCGGTCCTATTGATGGAATAGTGATGCGTATGTACATGTGGGTCCCACTTACTGCCTAAAATTAAAATTACCCTGGCTTAGCTTGTATTGTTGCTATCGGAATAAAAATTGTCAGAAATCTACATGGGGTCCATACTAGTGTGTGTGTGGAGAGCATAGTGCCACGCCCACAATTAACCAAAAATCATTACTAGGTTCCTATAGAAGATTCTTCAACGAAATTTCACATGAAGGTTCAGCTTACTAGCATTAAAGACCACGCTAAAAATGGGCGGGACATTTTAAGAGCCACGCCTCCTTTTGATGCGTGTTTAAAACTTAGGACCTATGCCAAATTCTTACTTATGGAAGATTCATGGACCAAATAAGTATATTGACGCTAGAAAGCAATTCACAACAAATGGGGGCGATGAGAGAAAAGCCATGCCTCCTTCTATCATAATCAACTGTGGGTACCTTACCAAAAATTTCCCTGGATATGCTTCTAATAATGATATATGGACATAAATTGGTAGCAGTCCTTACTAGTGTGCATCTTAATGATGGGCAGTTTCCCACTACTGCCACACCCACATTTAACCTATTTTCATTTCTATGTCTCTAAGTAAAGAAGGGTTCAGAAATTTCACACAAAAGTTCACAGTGCTAGTATAAAAGACAAGACAAAAAATTAGTGGGACAGTTTGAGAGCCATGCCCTATATTGATACATGCTTAAAACTTATGACCTATGCCAAATTCTTGGACCAAATTTTATATATGAATAAGTGTATTGACGCTGCGAAGCCATTCACCAGAAATGGGGACGATTAGATAAAAGACCCCCTCCATTAAAAGCAACTGTGGGTACTCTACCAAAAATTATCCTAGATCTTCTTCTAAGGATAATACTCGCCTTTGTGTAACTCGCACACACAAGTAAGGGTAAATTTATTTAAGGGTGTTATACACTGCGACCTGAAAGATCTATTGTGATACATGTAAGGGTAACAGGCATTCCAAAGTCGGTCTAAAGGAGCAGAGTGACATAAAGCAAAAACGGCAACAGAAACAGAATAGTGTACATTTTCTGTCGTTAAACTTTATAGTTTCTGTTACAAATGTACTGGATTCTGTTTCTGTAGCCGTTTCTGCAATAAGTCACTCTGTATCTTAACCCGACTCCAGCTTTCTTTACTTGTTTTAATTCAGATTGATATGATGTTTTAGGATTATAAAAAACGAGGGACTTATCTTTCTGCCTCACGGATCGTTCTGGCCTTCGTTGACCTATATTTGCCACTGACTTTTTACTTCCGCTGCAGACTGATGCACCTATGCCCCTCACCTTAGCGAACATGAACCTGTAAGTAACTGATGTGCTCGAAAGTGTTAAGAATTTTTGCTATACGCCCCACTGTCTGCCTGAATTCAAGGGTGCGTTTAAGCGAGCAATATGAATGGCACAAGATGGGTCAGGAAAAATGGGGTTGGTTGCTTTGATTCAACATTTTCACAAATATAAAAATGATTAGAAAAACGTTTTCCAAACTAGCAACTCATAAAGTTGGCTTTCGCCTCGAATGGAAGGAGAGAGGAAGGTGGACGAAGTCAAGTCGCGAAGAGTTATTGAGTTAATCCTCAATGGTGTAAATAATGCGATTAACACAAACGCACGGACATACACACACACACACACGCACACAAGCAAGTGTACAAGAGGGTGACGGTGAACTGAAAGACTGACTGACAATGCCTGAGCACACCGTAGGCAGCAAACGAGTGCAAAGGATTTAGAGCAAGGAGCATTGTTTACGAATCATAAATCACAGCAGCAAATCGTATCAAAACGCTGCCAGGAGCGAGTCAATTTGGGGCGTTATGCAGTTTATAATTTTTTTTGTTATTTTAAATCTTTGTGTGAACATATTTTTAGGCGCTTTGCCTTCGATTATGCTGCATTTGCAACTACAATTGCGGACATTTGCAGAAAAATTGCGAATTTTGTGGTTTGCTTTTTGGCTTTGAGTTACGTGTAATAATTTTTCCTTTGATTCCCTCCCAAACGCTGCCCTCCACTGCGCTCATTGCGAGCATTGTGAGCATTCAATGCGCTGCTCGTGTGCAGTCAGCCGCGGACGCTGCCAGCACATTAAAATGTCTTTAACTGGTGCGGTGCCTTATGCCAATCACTGATTTGGAAATAATTTTATAAACTTTCGGTTTTCCTTTGATTTTGCGGTGGGATATTCTCCCAGCGCCCAACGAGCGAGCAGAGCCTTAGAGAAATTTCACCAATGCAGCCACACACTTTGCACTGTGTGTGTGTGACTGTTGCTAGCTGGAGTCGGAATCATGCCCGTTGTATTGTCTCTGGGTATGGTTGTTGTTGTTCTTGTTGTTGTATGGGTGTACTGTTTCAGTGGGTGCGTCGAGTCGAGTCGAGTGAGTTGCCAAAATGCACAAAATAATCGCATTAAAAGTGACTTTCCGCCTGCGCTTGTGACTTGTGATTAGACGCGTTTACGGCTTTTGACTGCACACCCCCTGTGGGGGTTTGGGTGTTTATTGTTTCTATTCTGTGCTGTTGTTATTGTTGTTGCTGTGTGTGCCGCTTTGTTTAACAGCAACCATAGCTAAAGTCCAGGGTAGGTGGATCAGGTCGATCGCTGTGTGTCATTTTCGTGCACACTCGTGAATATTGTTGTGCATTTATTGTTGATGAATGGCAAAATTTGTGAAGCATGGCAAATTCGTACACTTCAAGAAATTGTGTAGTAGAACAGTTAAGAAAAGAATTCGAAAACATTTTGGTAAAGAATCTTTTTCTTTTTGAATAACCTCTTTTTGAATTAACTTTTGAATAACCAGATCTGATTTCTTTGACAGATTTAACCAGGTTTATATCGTAAGAAAGCTTGAGACACTCTGAGACAAGGTCCTTTGAGCTTCAGTTTCATTGCTTTTTTTTAGTCTAACTATTTCTTATAACTATCCTATGTCAGATGCAATACGATATGTAAGAGTATGTTGGAGGTTCTCCAATTCACGGTGTGTCATGAACAAGACATTAAGATCAAGATTAATTCCTAGATTTTTGGAGGCAATGATCATTCCTATTCGAGCCAATGTGATTTGTTCTTCAGTTTCATTATTTTCTTAATACTGATTCTTCTTAAAATCTACGTTAGCTGCAATGCAATAGGAAATAGTATATTAGAGGCTCTCCAGTTCAAATTACTGATTGAGGTCTTCTTGAGACTAATTTTTACACTTTTGTTGGCAGTTGTCATTCCTCTCTGAGTCAATGTGATTTGTTCTTCAGTTTAATACGTTTTTAATACTGATTTATCCTTCAAACTATTCTAGGTCAGGTGCGGCGTATGAGTATATTGAAGCTCTCCTGTTAATGTGACTGACCTGAGCAAGACATTCAGATCTAGATTACTTAATCGATTTTTATTGGCAGTGATCATTCCCCTCCGAACTAAGGTGATTTGTTATTTAGTTTCATGATTTTCGTGACACTGATTCTTCATGAAAACTAATCTAGGTCCGCTGCAATGCAATACGTAAGAGTACATGTGACTGATTGAGGCCTCTTCACATTTCTTCTTATACTGTTGTTCGCAGTGATCATTCCTCTCCCAATCAAGGTGATTTGTTCTTCAGAGTCATAATGTTCTTAACACTGATTCTTTCTGAAAACTATCCTAGGTCAGTTCTAGTGCAATATGTATGAGTATATTGGAGGTTCTCCTGTTCACGACTGCAGGATTGTGGTTTAGAACACTTCCTGGACGTTTGTTTGGAATGATCATTCAACCTCTACATAAATTTTCCACATTTAGGTTAATATCTGAATGTGGAAATCTTCAGAGGAACGATATAATTCTCACTTATATCTAAGGCAGTGATGGGCAACTGCTAGTAAAGAGCAACCACAGCTGTGATATAATAATCATAGAAAATTCAATAAATTGTGGGATAAAACAGAATATTTGAGGATATATTTAAGGGAACAATTTATTATTATCTCTGATCATTTGTCTATGGTTCCTTAACATAAAAGTGATAGGGCTTTCTATACTTGTCTGTATATATGCTGTATATTTCTCGTTGATCGATCTATTGTGAAATCGAAAATTTGCATATACTAGGGTCCCTTTGTGTTGATGATTGGAAATGTTTCTAATAGAATATAATTCCTTCTCCGGTTGCTTTGAAACTCCTTTGGTCTCAGTTATCATACTTTGTAATTGCAACTGTTCGATAGAGAATATAATTATTTATCAGGATGGGTATCGTAGTCCTCTCTCGGGCGAGTTCATCCGCTTTGCAGCTCCTTGGAGTATCCCTGTGGCCGGATACCAAGCTCAAGAGTTTGCTGAGCTATCGGCAACCTCGGTATTCCCATTGATACTTGTAAGCTACAAATAAAGACAATAAGCTTACAAGGAGCCTGATGCAAAATAGCTGAACAAACCTGGCCTGAAATAAATGTCAAGCATTCAATAGATCTACTGTTTCTAAGAATACAAAATATGGGCGTCCAAACGGGACACTGGACCATGGGTATTCTTGGTAGAATGATGGAAATTACCTCAAATGGCGTTTGCAGGAGTTGCATGGATAAGGAGTAGCAAGACTCCATCGAACACCGGATCTGTACGTGTCCAGCGGTGTCCAAGAAAAGAAACGTTTTATCGGGCGGCTATTTCATGGACTCTCTGTGGACATTTTAAATGACAAAATAAGCTTCATAAACTGATTCATATAAAGCCTCAAATGACTTGAACTTGATTTGAAAGGGCCTTGTGTCTTGTTTCTAGTTGTTGTCACTGTCTGTGATATCTCCGCCGTCATTTCTAACATTCCTAAACTATTGAATGCACTGCTTGAGACCTTACTCCATGTTCCTGGGTAATCACTTTTGGCTGGGGTTTATAAGTTATAAGTAATTCCTAGCAGATTTTAGAGTTTTAACCTTTCGGTAGAGTTTTATATGACAGCTGCTAGTGCCGCTCCACCAAGCTGCCATTCCAGCTGAACTAAGCTACCACTCTTGCTCCAATCAGCTGCCACTCTCTCTGCCACCAAGGTGCCACTTCCTTTCCACTAAGCTGCCATTTTCGCTCCACCAAGCTGCCAATCCATCTCTAGCAAACTGCCACTTCCTCTGCTACCAAGCTGCCACTTTCTCTACCACCAGGCTGCCACTTCCTCTCCACTAAGCTGACATTCTCGCCCCACTAAGATTACATTATCTCCCACCAAGCTGCCACCCCCTCTCAAGCAAGCTGCCACTCCCTCTCCACTAAGCTGCCGCTCCCTGTCCACCAAACTGCCACCAAGCTGCCACTCCATCTCTACCAAACTGTCACTCCCTCTCCACTAACCCGCCGCTCCCTGTCCACCAAGCTGCCACTCCCTCTCCACCAATCTGCCACTCCTTCTGCCACCAAAGCTGCCGCTTCCTCTCCACTAAGCTGCCATTCTCTCCACACCAAGCTTACATTCTCTCTGGCATCAACCTGCCATTCTCGCCCCTTCAAGCTGCCACTTCTTCTCCACTAAGCTGCCATTCTCTCCCCACTAAGCTGCCACTCTCTCTGGCACGAAGCTGCCACTCTCTCTGCCACCAACCTGCCACTCTGTCTGGCCTTGTCTTTCTCGCCCCTCCAACCTGCCACTCTCTCTCTACTCTCTCCGCCACTCCCTCTCCACTAAGCTGCCCCTATTTCTGCCACCGCAAGATGCATTAATGTTTCCCTTTGAGTGTAATCAGCGATTTTTGGTTTTGTTTTCTATGTCACATCAGTGGGTGGCGGCAAAATTTATGATGCTGTCGTCAAATTTTCTTCAGGTTCGGTTGCTCCTTTTGTCTAGCGAAAGTGTTGCCAAGCGTGTAAAGGCATTAAATGGCAGCTTCCTTTTTTGTTTTATACGTGAATATACGTGCGAGGATGCTTGGCAAGTGTGCTACTGCCAGATAATAAAGTAGGAAGTTAATGACTACATTCTTAAAGCATTAAGCATAAAAAGGATATTGGCAGAATGGCTTAACAGGATATAAGCGCAGCGGAGCAAACGAGCAACGCTTAAGCAGGTTCACCTCAACAACAGCAAAAATCAGCAAAAGTTATTGCCAATAATTTGTGCAGCAATTTAAAACCGCCCGTTAAATGGCAAATGGGCAAGCAGCACGGCACCCTCCCATCAAACGCAATGCGCACACCAATAATTCCCACAAAAAATACACGCGCATTTATGCAATAAAATCCTTGCGAATTTGAGCATATAAAAAAATACCAAAAAACAACAACAACTAAAAAAAAATAATAATAATAAAAGGAAAGCAGAAATTTTTACTACAAACATGACAGACCGCGTGCGAGTATTAATAATGTGCATCACACTTTTATAAAGTGTAAAAGAGTTTTTATTTTTTCACGTTCGATAAAATCGCATGATCATAAATTTACACTTTGCACAGCCTCCGCGGCAACGCCTCCTTCCAATCGGCGCAAAAAAATCACACACAAATTCAGAACGCAACAATATCGACACGTACGGCGAACTAGACAGAGAGAGAGAGACACACGGGCAGAGACACTGCAAAAAGCATGAACGCTTGGCCGGGCGGTGGACGGACACCCGGACACATGGACGCTCGCAATTCCACATGCGAATACCGCGCTTCCAAATGACCAAAGGCGCACTGGACTTGGCACAGTCAAAGCGTGAAAAATGTGAACGATTGGTAAATTGTTGTGCAGTTCTCGGTCGGGTTGGTCGTCGTTCTCATGTTGTTGTTGTCGTTGTCGTTGTTGTGGTTTGCGCTGGTGTTGTTGGGAACATTGCTGACCGAGCGATATTTAAAGAATTTGCCGCAATTGTGCAGTTCAAGTTGAAAATTCACTAAAGGCAAAATCAAAATCAAAAACAGAAACAAAAAAGGATTTCTGCCAATTTTTACAAATCGCTGAAATATTTTTGAGCAGCGCGCTTCAATTTAAAATATTGCGTTTGGCTGCAATTTGATTCAGTGCAAGCGGCGGCGGGCGTGTGATACAACACCCGCCTCCCACCAGAGCGGCAGATACGCCAGATGCGTGCGCGGCTGCGGCACGCAAAGCCACAGCACTGCAGCCCAGCACTGCAGCCCAGCACTTCCAGCATATGACTCCGATAACTGCCAAAGGTGTGAAGTTATTTAATTACAGAGCAGCAGCAGCAGAGCGGCAAAGGTCGACCCAGCCCAGTGCCAGCAGAGAGTGTGGCGAGGAAGCAGATCTCGGTCGCCTTCTTCTTCTGCTGCTGGTAGTGGAAAAGTCCTTTGAGTTGCGATGTGCGAGTGCGATTGTGATTTAAATTGGATTGCATTACTTTTTTAGGTGCGTGCCTGTGTGCGTTTCTGCAACGGGAAAAGATTCTTGTGACTGCGATTGTTAAGGCTGAAACACATAAAAAGCAGGCATGCATCAAGCAACTGACGTTTGAGGATGAGAACACGTGGAAAGCTTGCAGAGACTATAGCAATTTGGGGATGTGTGGAAGTTGGTTATATAAGAGAGTTATGGCTGGTTATATTAGAGAGTTACGGGAGTGAGGAAGGCTCAGAACAGTACGCTTCTATGTAGGGGAAATGTGCCTACTTTGTATGTGTCTTGGCTTTTACAAAGTGTGAGATTTGTCCGTAAACTTTTCCTATTCTCTGCTAAAATGTGTGCTCACTCAAATAATCGACGGAGAGATAGAATTTATACTCTGAGCCCGTTCCTTCCTATTTTGTATATCTGCACCTGCTGCTTCTTGTCACTTATAGGAAATGAAGAACTCCTCTGGGAGCTCAGCGAAGTACACAATGCCTAAGGTTACTCCTTCAGTTATTCCGAAAAACTCTCAGGTATAGAAACTATGAAGCTAACGAATGGACGATATGGTGTTTGTTGCAGTTCTTATTGATCCGTTAATTTCAGCGACCGGAGCTACTACAAAGTATTATAGAACAGAGACTAGCTATGAATACACTCAGTAGTATATTTCTGAAGGATATGCAAATGAGTGGCATTTGGCCTACCAATTACTACCAAATTCGTAGATAATTGGTGTGTGAAGTGTCCTTTATGGTTTCTGATATAGAACAGATTTTTTGTGGTTATCTTCCTTGCTGCAAATATAACTTCACTGCTGATGAGTTCGTCCAAAAAGGCAATTACTTTTGTGTTCCAGTTTTTCGGCGTCTAATCTTTTTATTTAGTTTAAGTGATATCTTCGTAGACTATTTATCATCTAACGTTCATGTCTATTTCCGTGTAGCAGAGGGCTAAGCATACAGGAAAGAATCCCAGATATCCCTCTTCGCATACTTTATGAGTACTTGCGTTGTTGGTGTGGAATTGTATTGAAGTGGCTTTGTGGACACTAAAATAATACAACTTTCTATGTTCATGTACCAGCGTCCAAAGATTTGAAAAGGTCCTTGGGTTCATTATACTTGAAACTTAAGCCGAGAGTGAAAAGGGGTATCAAGGGCGCACACATACGAGTAGCTATCTATTCAGATAGTCAAGCTGCATTACAGGCATTATCTTCATATTCTTTACAATCGAAACTAGTGGAAGAATGCTTTAAAAACCTACAAACTTTAGGTGCAATAAATAAGGTTCCAATTTGCTGGGTCTCGGGTCACTCGAGGATCGAAGGCAACGAAACTGCTGACGAACTGGCTAGGGCCGGTTCCGTAGCAAGCCTCATAGGTCCGAAGCCATACTCTGCTAGGTCCATAGCCATACTGTGGTAGGTCCAGAGCCATATTGCGGTAGGTCTAGCGCCATACTGTGGTAGGTCCAGAGCCATACTGTGTTAGGCCTAGAGCCATATTGTGGTAGGTCCAAAGCTATACTGTGGTATCAACTGGGTGGAGGCTAAATCCTGGGTAGATAGCTGGGAACAAAGTCTCAGAATGTCACACTGCGCAACCTCTACACATCCAAACCATACCAATACATAAGACACACCCATCCGCTGCAGTGCAACACTATGACATGTGACAATGAACATATTCCACCGTGACCAGCTGGCTCTGGAAGAAATAAAGAATGCTCCTGTTGTGGACACTCTCAAATTTATCCATAAAGCGGAAAAGATAATGAAAGAACACGACTTTCAACTACTTCCTTTCCTTAGAGAAGGAACATATAGGAAGAAAAGAAACTGATCACTTTAATTGTGATGCTTTGACATCACCAAACGGATGAAATGCTATGGTATTACGGAAGAAATGCCGGTACTAAACCAACCGGGCATAGAAGATCGAACAGTTGGGATCACATGAATCACTAATGACAAATGTAGTATGACACAAAAGATATTTTAGGTCGCAGTGTTGGCCATGGGGCAAACTACAGAAACTAAATTGTTATTATTATTATAAGCCGAGAGTCAAAGCCAGAGAACACAGAGAAAGGAAAGTCTTTTTCGCTGCCAGCGTCCGTAGCGGACACACCACGATTTTGAGTGGATTCACCACGATTCTAAGTCGATTCACCACGATTTTCAGTGGACTCGTGTACAACGTCCGTCTGCTTTATTTCGCTGCTTTGCCGTTTGACGTTTAAGTTTCTTTTCTCTGTGTTCTGTGGTCAAATCGCCTCATCGATCGAATAATTCGTCACACAAAAGCTCCTTTTTGTATGTAATGAAAGCTTTCAAAAAAGCCATAGAAAAATGAGCTTTTTCTTGACGATCACGGATGAGTCGATTCAAACCCTGTCTCAATTATAATGAAAGCAAGTCTCTTCTTCTTGCTTGGAAGTCTCCTTCTGCAGCGGCTCTTTGGCCTACCCAACCTCTATCTATCTAAATATCTCCTGAAATAAAACTATGCCTACGGAGCACTGTAAAACAAGTTTAATTCATTATTTAAGGCGATGATGACAAGAGGTTGTTTTATTTATTTAAGGAATTGAAATATGACGGCATAATTTCCATTTACTCGTCTATTTCAGCCTCTATTGAAAGATTTTATTACCTTTCAATAGTAAGAATATTAATTGGACATTTCACTAGTTCAGTCTCAAAAGTTGTCTAAACGATCAGAGCATACCTATTATAAAAACATCACCAACAAACATCACCAGTGATAGTGGCAGAGTTTGCCTCAGACTTGTAACACTTGTAATTCATTTGGAGTTGTATGTATGGAAAATGTGATTGTTCAATGTCATGATGATTTCTTGTGTTATAGTCCACCAAACTAGTGGCATATTTACGGGGGGTGGTTTTCAATTACCAACCCTTTCCTTCACAGTGTGTATTATGATTTATTATCATTAACTCAATTCCCCGTTCACCACATTTAATTAAGAATGCAAGGGTTAAGAGACAATGAGTTCTATTGAATAAGTTCAACCACTCGGAAAGAATGAATGAAGATATGAATAATGTTTGGGAGACCATGTGCTAGGAGGGATTCGTACATGCGGCTTCGTGACGTTGAGGTTTCCACTAGACCCAGGAGGTTGATTTTATACTTCTCTGATATGGAAAGTCATCACATCAGCCTAAGTGTGTCTTCTCGGCGAGTGTTCGTGCCCTTGACATACACTTAGTATGGAAATATACCATGCATGCTTAGAGAGGAGGGTCTAGAAAAGTGTCCCATCCTCAACTAATTTATATTTTGGTTTAATTGTATATCTTGATGGATCTACGATTTTTGTTCAGCTTCCATCAGAGTTTCATTTTTGCCGAATATTATCATAGCTTTCAAGGGTAAGACCATAAAATCGTTTATTTTTCCATGCTATATTTTAATGACGATTTGATCCTCTACATTGTCGGATTACTACGTAATTAATTTCATTTTCAGCAGTAGGCGGGAAATTTAATCATTCAGGTTGAGAAGAAATGGTCTCTAATATTTCCCCTCTTAATATTGAAGCCTGGGAGTTATTATGACAAATATAATAAATAATTGGGAGAGATTGCGGGTCAGAACAAATCAGTATGGATAGAATCAGTATGGCTCTCGACACTACATAAAACCAGCACATCAGTACTTCTCTTGACTATACTTAAATCCAGCACATTGATAGACTGTTTCAGTCATATATATACATTTCAAACATGCCGCTCTCTAAGTTCTGGAATGGTCATTGTTCCAAATAATCTATCACTTGCTTTTCGACTCTATTCTGTGGTTTCCATTTCACCCTTGAGTACAAAAACTTTCAGCAGCCCTTTCCACTCCACGATTTCCATTTCATCCTTGAGTACAGACACTTTCAGCAGCCTTTTCGACTTCATGATTTCCATTTCATCCTTGAGTAAAGACACTTTCAGTAGTCTTTTCGACTCCGTGATTTCCATTTCATCCTTGAGTACAGACACTTTCAGTAGTTTCTTCGACTCCACTCCATGATTTCCATTCCATTCTTTAGTACAGACACTTTCAGCAGCCTTTTCAACTCCATGATTTTCATTTCATCCTTGAGTACAGACACTTTCAGTGGGCTTTTCGACTCCGTGATTTCCATTTCATCCTTGAGTACACACACTTTCAGCAGCCTTTTCGACTCCATGATTTCCATTTCATCCTCGAGTACAAACACTTTCAGTAACTTTTTCAACTCCATGATTTCCATTTCACACTTTCAGTAGCCTTTTCGACTCGATTCCATGATTTCTATTTTCGACTCATGTCACAGACACTTTCAACTCTTTTGAAGATATTTCTGTATCGAAAACCTCATTCTAGTTATCCCCAACTGGGTTGCCAAGGAGGCAATTTTCATACATAATTATAAGAAATCCTCAGGAAACAAGTGTAAAAGTACAAGAGAAGATATTGACGAGTTGTTGTACTTGCATATGATACACTGATGAGTCTTATAAATTAGTTCCCCCTTGGTAGTCTCAGAGTTTGTGAACCATACTCTTATTTCAGGGAATGTTTTGATTCTCCCTTCTTCAAAACTGGTGATGCAATTCACATATTCTACATAAGAGACTCCACTAGGCTCTTTAGGTTATCTCCTTAATTCATAGGTGCTCCTTCTACATAAATTTACCCAATAGTCTCTCAGTTTTCTATCTCATGACTTCAGCTCCAGTTTTTGAGGACTCTTCTGCTCCTGCTACATTGTGTCCGCTTATATTTATAGTGATACATTCTGGGCTTCCTCCGTTGCCTTCGCTGCCATCCCTAACATTTTTGTTACATTTTAATCTATTTTACGGCTTTCGTTTTATTGTTTCATGGATGCTTGTGAGCGGCTGTTCCACTTTCGTTCCTCTTTTATTGACGTCGTTAAATAAAACTTTCCATTTACTATCCAACCATGTGCAAAATGGCAGTGTAGCCTCTCAAGAAGTGAGCATGAAAATCTGCTCCTTGTCACTTACAAGCAATGAAGAAATCCTCTGCGAGCTCTCAGAGATTTATGCGATTTTTTGTAGTTTTCTTCCTTGCTGTAAAAGATAACTTCACTGCTGATGAGTTCGTCTAAGTTGAAGGCATTTACTTTTGTGTTCTCCTTTTTGCGGCGCCTCCTCCACTTTTTATTTAGTTTGAATAGAAAGCTGCTGTGGTCCTTCTGCCGTTAGTTGTGGTGCGAGGACTTTATTTCCTTGTTATTTTGTTGACTTTTGTTAAATTGTATCCATGAAATTCAAATTGCGTTTCCGTAATGTCTACGACGGAGTTTTCGCCATTGTAGCGTCGCTTTCCATGGCTGCATGAACTGACCAAACTACGAGCAAGTAACCCCACTACTTGCTCAACATATGCAAATAGCTGCACTTGGCTGGCGTGTCCAGTTGTTTAGGCCTCTTTTGCATACGAAATTGCAACAAGCCTCGCACATGTCGACCGTCGTATCCGCAGTCGAATGAAGTACTCGCAGTGCACAATGCTCCAAGCAGATACATTCACCAGATTTGCAAAATACGAATTTAGGTTCGAAATAATTGCACAGGATACACACGCCACCTTGCCGCACGACCACATGGACACATAGACACATGGGCACATGGACACATGGACACATAGACACATGGGCATATGAACACATGGACACATGGACGCATGGGCTCTTGGGTACACGGATACATGAGCACATTGCAACACTGTCGCTCCGTGTTCGCCACGTCCATGTCCGGCCAAAAGTCTTGCCAAGCGCGTATGAAGATTTTGATATGTAATCGCAATTTCTGAGAAATTGCAATTTGATTTATTTATAATGTTGCCACTTGCAACATTTACATGCAACACATGTGCAGAGGAATTTGCTGTTGCACATTGAATTGGAAATTTGAAATCAAATTTTGATTAAATTAGAAATATGCAAATTTTTGGAGATTAATTATGAGCGGACAAGGTGCCCAGGATCGGTGATAAATGAGGGCAATGTAAATGCGATACGAGTTATGACGGGGGGAGGGGACAGGGAATGTTAGGAAATTGAATTAGTTTCATAGCCATTGATATGCAAGCTTGTGGCGTCATTAATAGAAACTCAGATAATTCAAAGTAAAGACGGAAAGGTTGATGTGTGTGTGTCGGTTGGTTGCTTGGGGATTGGGGGTTTGTGAACATTGACTCTTAATGATGTGTGCGCAAGGACGATGTTGAACCACGACATTAATAAAGATAAATACATACTGAAACAGACCAAGAGATAGTTATTAAACTCAATTAAATTATGTAGCGTTAACATTGCTAGATGGTTAGTGGAATCACTCTATGAAGTCACTACCGGACTTATTTTATGAAGAGTTTATATTAAGAGCAATTCCCTGGACTTTCTTGAATTTTATGAATAGTTTATATTAACAACAATTCCCTGCCCAGCTACGAGACACAACTTGCAACACTGAAAGGCAAATCTGGCCTAAAATCGTCCCAATCAGGTCTGTGGAACTGACACTACCAAAGAAATCGCTTATCGGAATTTGAGTAGGCATTGTAGCCGGACACTGCCTCTTTGGAACACTTGCATATGGACTTGGATTCCCACATAACGACTTGTGTAGAAGTTGCGGAAATGAGCAGGAAGAAGAAAGTGTGGATCTCCTTTTATACAAATGCTCATGGCAGGCAAAGAGGCCTTTCCACCACATAGAAGAGTACTACTTCAGCACCCTTTGGGAGCTGGATGGGATATCAATAAGAAATAAAGGTGTATTTGCCAGAGCCAGGAAATGGTTCGCTGACGCAGAAAGTTGAAAAGGACGAAGATCCTCTTGGTAGCACAATGGGAATAGGGCTAAGTGATGCCTTTATTAACCAACCAATCAACCAATTCCCTGCAATGCTACTTACTACACTGCTTAGAAGCATTTTAGTAATCTTTCAATTTAAATCTAATTCTTATGGTTGCAGCTGCCGAGTCACAATAGGACACAAGCATCAAATCTACTCTTTGTTGTCAATTGCTTTCGAGGTCATTCCAACACTTTCCAAAAATAAGTGCATTAGTTCAAAGATTATAGCTTCGTTTATGACTTGTCCTTTCTATCCTTTTATCAGTCAAACCTCGGTATTCCTATAGCTACATGTAAGCTACAAATAAAGGCAATATCTTTAGAAGCAATGATCAGGCGGTGGTCTGAACGAGTAGGATGCAAAGTAGCTACTTAAACCTTACCTGAAATAAATGTCAAGCGCCCAAAAGATACGCTAACTCTAAGTGTATAAAAAAGGTACCGTCATAAGCGTCCAAAGGGGACACTGGCCCTTTGGTACTCATGGCAGGAAGTTGGGCAATGCCTCAAATGCTTTTGGAGTAGTTGCATGGATGAGGAGGAGTAATAATCTATCGGATACTTGCTGTGCACATGTCCAGCGCTGTGCAAAAGATAAAAACTTTCCTTACCGACTACCTTCTGGACTCCATGGGATACATTTCATTTAAAATAAGCTCCATCAATGGCTTAAATTAGAAATATGCAAATTTTTGGAGATTAATTATGAGCGGACAAGGTGCTTAGGATCCAAAATGGCTGGACTTTTGAGAGGGGATGGGACTTGTGTCTCAAGCGGTGTCATATAAGTCAATCCAGATCTAAGTGAGCTCTTTGTGCAGTCGCTTAACCTACCTACCTACCTAACCTTTTGTTAATGATATTTATTTGATGACTCCTTACTACTAATCTTCCAAGTAATGACTAATAATCCTAATAAATTAGTAATACATTTTAAATATTACATTAATGTTTGACCATGTTTAATTATGGATAACGAAAAGACTATTTTTTGTCACAACACCTTTCGCTACATTGACAAAAATAGCTTTATTAAGAACATCGATTGGTCCACTAGGTAAGATTAGGTAAGGTTAGGTTAGGTTAGGGTGGGAGCTAACGGACGATTATCTAGTCCAAGGATTGGACCGTTGTTGTACCACAGAGACCGTGGGTCCCTTAAACTGAAACACACCCCCGGAAATGAAAGGGTTCCCTTCCCTTCAAGTGCGACTCCCTGATGAAGCGAATGATATTGCTTTTACTAATGGTGTATTATCAAGATGGGTCTACTCAGGATTGTATTATATTACTGGAGATACAAAGAATTTTCAGTATACCATGATTTCTACCAAATTAGTTGGGGGGTATTAAGTATTCACACCGGTCAGGTAATGAATGATAATGGGATGAATGCTCCGACTCATTTATATTAGAAGAACGGTCGTATGAATCCACGAAGGGGGCACAATAGATTTCTAAGGTTGGAGTGCAAGACTACCCCCCTAATATTAATAACGTTCGTATGACAGTACAAACAGTTTAAACAGCACCAGGAGCGACATTGTGGAAATTTGCAGTGAACTCTCCTGAATCGTTCCTGTATTCCTGTCGCTCGGTATGTGGCAATTTAGCTTACTGGGAACTCATTAAACCAGAAATGAGCTCCAACGCTAAATAGAAGTTAGTCCTAAACAATTCTATATTTTGGCGAACATAACACTTCTTTTTAAAGTCAATTTCCATGCTTTATTAACATATACAGTTAAACGATCCAGATTCATTTCCATATGAATGGCACAAGAGACACCTTTTCAGTGCTGCTTGACTATCGGATAGTATCACGATGTTTTTCCCCGAGACTTCCTGTCAATGTTGATCTGAGCACATCTTTCAGTAGCGTGAATCTTCGCTTGATAAATGCCTGTGGAAATAACCCCATTGGTTCCCAGTAGCTGGTTCTAGGCACAAAAACTCCTGCCCCAGTTCCGCCCGTAGTCTTAGAATCGTCTATACAACATCGTCTGTACAACATAAGAGGGAGTTTTCTCAAATTTTATACGTCCCAGTTAGACCTTTCCATTCTTTTTTGCAACTCAACTTTGTACTGTTTTTGTGTAAAAAGTGGAATGTTCTTGGCATAAAATCCTTGTGAGATTTTAGTACCGTATTCGTGAGATGAATTGTTCCCCCATCTTTTTTGGGTGTAATTTGATTCCCTCGGAAAAATGTCTTGTACTCTGCTAAGAGTTTTCCTAGCAGAGTCTTGTATTACTAGATGTAAAGGTGTTAGATCTAGTATCACTTCCTTTGGTGCCGTTGGACAGGTGTGCATAGCTCCAGTGATGACAAGACATATGCAATAACTTCTATTCCTGTCGTAGGACAGGTGTGCATAGCTCCAGTGATGACAAGACCTATGCAATAACTTCTATTCCTGCCGTTGGACAGGTGTACATAGCTCCAGTCATGGCAGCACAGGCAAGGTGCTGTACTTTACTTAAGACAGATTTGGGAGTCTTAAGTCTGACTCTATTTGACCAGCCTACAGAACCATAGGTGATGAGTGGTCTCACCATCATGGTATACATCCAGCGGACGATTTTTGTGTTACATCCGCAAGATTAATCGGCAAGCCTTCTGCATATCATTAATGAAGTTGTAGCCTTCTTGTTGGTAGCTGTAAGGTGAGTCTTCCTCCTGCCTCCACAATAACTTTTTGTCGAAAATGACTCCGAGGTATTTGGTGTCAGTGCTAATATCGACCTGCGTACCATTTAGAAGAATAGGTTTCATATATTGAAAGATCTTTTCTTAGCAAACGGCACAATGGTGGTCTTCGAGGCATTGATTTTCAATCCTGTCCCCAGCTGCTAATAAGCGCCTTTGGATAGTATCACAAAAGTTGAATTCAGACTTTTCTTTAGCTATTATTACAATATCGTTCGCTAGATATGACTAGAATTGTGAGTTTTACCAGAAAAAGTATATGATACTGCCTTGGCGTTATGACAGAAAATAATACTAGAATTGTTTGAACCGATTCTTGAAGACTTCCTTACTCGTAGTATTTCGTAGAGGCACTTACTTATATATTTTTAGAACTATAATAGTTTCGTTTACATAATCCACCTTATTCCTGTATAAAATATTTGCTTTTCTGGTAAATTTTTAAGATTCTCCTTTCGTAGTCCTTCTTCCAAATTTTGATATTTTGTGTGGTTCTTTCATAGCAGTTGATTCATAATGAAACTGTTCAAGTAAAGTAGTTCTCGGATTGTTCTCCTCAGTTAGATTAATTACAACTGCTCCACATGTAAATACACTGTCATTACTTAATTAAAATAGCTAGCAAACGATTAGCAGCCAATTTAGTAGAGTGGGAGCACGTGGAATGTGATCTTAGCGAGATCTGACCCTATCTGAATTGCAAAATAAAGCCATTAAATCCACGCGTGCAGTAAGCCTCCGAAATATCTCAGAAAATGCATGCAAATTAATTTCCCTCTACTCTGATTATACAGGTTTAAAATTAATTAAAAGTCAGCAGTCATAATTATGGTAATATAGAAAATAAACATTACTGACCTATCTGACCCAGTTGTGCTAAGTTATTCTATTAAATATTACGCGTAAAATTTGCATACTAAAATTGCACACCTCCACACAAAATTGGAGGAATTTGAGTGGAATCACGGAGTAAAGAGACCATCTGTAAGTAAACAAGTTATTCGCAATTAGCAATTGTTGATTCTGATGAAGGAGAGTCTTGAAATAGGCTCGCATATAATAATATCGAGATGTGGTCAGAGGCCCAATATGTGCAGAAGTCCAATGATGCACTTTCAGTGCTGTATAGCGACCATGTCAATGCATTTGTGCTGCTGAGTAAATGTACGGGAGCGAGTAAGCTTAAGGAGCTATCGTACATAGCATTCATTTCGTTGCACTTGCTGGTAGTAGGGTATAGAATAGAATAGAAGTGGGGTAGGCCAAAGAACTTCGGAAGAAGGAGGTCTTCAGCATTCAGGCATTGATGCCCATTGTACTGAACGACTGCTAGAAAGATGCAGGGAATAGAGATCTGTTAATATGTATCTGCAAGTCGCCAAGATGAAAGAAGTCAAATTGCATAATGTCTAAAAGATATAGGAAGGTCAATATCAGACGCATATTTGAAGTATCTTAGGCATTGATGCCCATTGTACTGTAGTAAAATGCAGGGAATATAGGCTTGTTAAAGGAAAGGGCATTTACACCCCTTCGAACTTCTTTGACTCTTGTGTGAATCTCAGAAGTCTGTCCAGGGATAAGGAATGTATGGAGTTCATTCCTAATACATCTGACCATAATATGGTCCCCCTCATTCTCTAAAGGCAGGACAAGTGCAGAGAAACTGCTTTGTGCAGTCCCGTTCTTCTTCCAGACAGAACGCAGTTCGGACTGTCGATGTTGCCTATGGTCGTCATGATAGTCATATGGATTATGCCCCGTGATTAGCCCACCCAATGATCGAAGATATATCCTTAGTAGTAGGGTATGCTGGTGTTATTATGTGAGGGCTAAATCGGTAGTACCGATTGATTGTATTACGGCTTGACCCAGCACTTTTGTTCTTAACATGGGGTAATATAAGACAGAAACAGTCGTTGGTTAAAGAGAGGAGTGGTTTTCTAAGCGCCAACTTGACTCTCTCGTCAGCCAACTCATTGCCGCTGATGCTCGTGTATCCTTGGATCCACATAATCTTAAGTTTGCTAGGGTGCTGTAGAAGTTTGTCCCTTATAAATAGAAGAGTTGAGCGGATTTATGTGAAGCAGTATTCAGTAAAGCAGCTCTTCTAGATGCTGGCTGTCTGTATAGATAACCAATGATAATGATGATGATGATGATTATGATGATGATGATAGATAACGAATTTACCCTTGGAGGCTGATGTTATACTCATAGCTGTCTGTATAGATAGCCAATCATAATGATGATGATGATGATGATGCTGATAGATAACGAACTTACTCTTGGAGACTGATGCTATGTTCATGGCTGATTGTACTGCTATGGCCTCGGTGGTATACTTCTATATGTACCAGAAGTGCTGCAATTGGTCTGCTCTGATCATGTTGCCATTGCTTTTAACAGCAGAAAAAGAGGTATTGTTGTCGGACTTGAAACCATCCGTAAAAATATGTATCCAGGATAGAGATTTAAGTGGATGCGTGTGCTCTCAGAAAAGGTGTTTGTTTGTGCGATTATTCGTCCTCCCTCTTTCCCTCTATCCCTATTTTGTGTAATGTGCAATTGAAGGAAAGAGAACGATCTCGCCAGTCGCCAAGACGAAAAGAAGTAAAGTTGCATATCCTCATAAGATATAGGAAAGTCAATCTCAGACGCATATTTTAAGCACCTTTCGGTAGTGGATGTATTGTTGAAGTGATGTTTGTACCGTGATGAAGTTATTATATTGAAGATGTTTCTGTTAATGCTATGAACAATTCTTGGAATGAGCTTTAATATCTTGTAACATGCTCTTAGTTTGATTACTTAGTTGGTTGGTTGGTTGGTTGGTTAGTTGGTTCGTTGGTTGGTTAGTTGGTTGGGTTACTGTTCGTACCCCAATTAGCGGTTGTGGGCCGTTTCATTGCCACCTCCTCGGTTATCGATCGCATTGTAAGGGTTGTTGTATGACTAAACAAAATACCCAGAGTTGCGTGTTATAATCATTTCGTCTGATTTAGATAGTTAAGCAGCTCGTTTTTGCCCGATTTGCATACCTCTTCAAAGCTATCGAAGGTTGGTTTGCCCAGTGTACTCAAACTTGCTGTCGATATGTCGGATGAGAATTTGCAGTGGAAGTAGTTTAGATGGTAGTGGAATGATAGTCCAACTTCTGTTAAGTTTTTATTGATGGACGATGTTGGAAAAGCCCGGAGACTACGGCGAACAGTAGCAGGGTAAGGTAGACCAAGAAGCTTGATGTTACTTGCAGCGCTGAGATTCTGCAGCCGATTCGAGGCTAAATTGAGATCGGTGAGGCTCGGCAGCGGCAGATTCAGTGGCGACCGTGAGGTGCTCATTGACTTTATCTGATTCTTGGACAAATCGAGCCGCTGCAGATTGAACATGCCCACAATGTCGTCGAGCGACTCCAGCAGATTGCCGTGCAGCTCCAGTTCCCGCAGCGACAGCTTGTCGCCGATCCGTGTACTTTAATGACGCTGCCGCTGATGACACAACGCCTGAGTGTGCAGCTCTGGGCCAACAGCGTGTCCACCGACTGCAGGATTAGCTTCTCGACAATAGTAAATTTTTGATAATATTAAAGTTACGCTTATATGAATCAATATGCAAGTGTGGATATGGGACTCCTTAGAAGATATATAGTTAGACAGATTTATTTCAGGGTGTTATACATCGCGACCTGAAGTATATATTGTGATGCCCCTGTTCATTTGAAAGATGAGATATAGTCCCATCTACAGATCTTCTGTCAGGTTAATTTCCGACAGGAATTCATATAATTTGGAGGAATCAAGTTGAGGGACCTTGCTCATATCTAAGATATATTCTCCAAAACACCTGAGTCTATTGTGTGCCAATTGTCCGCAGTCTGTGATCAGGTGCAGTAAGGTTTCGTCACTTTCTCCACAGAATCGACAGATGGTATCTCCCAACTTATTCATATGGTAGCTGAGTCTACAGTGTCCGCTTAAAATGCCTGTGATGATTCTCAATTGACTCTGAGGCATATTTATTAACTCCTTAGCTCTTTTAGGATTAAAATCTCTCTAAAGAGCTTTGGTATGTCTTAATCCCGGAAGAGTTTTCCAGGATTGTACTTAGAAGATAAGTACTTATTTATATTAAGCCAGGCAGCTATGGATTTCCTTTTTCAGGACTTAGCTTTAGAAATAACGTGCTCAAAAAGTAATGGATCTCAAAATCTTTAATAAACCAATAACATTGAAAAAATTCGTTCTAAGAAAACATGAAAACCAACTATTTCCTGGTGGGAAATTCCTCGAACATGAACATCTGACGAAACTGGAAGAAATTCATTAAAAATTCCAAACAAAGCGACGAGAGAAATTCCATTGATTTGTATTTGATATTCCGCTCTTGACATTACACAAGATTGCTGAGAACTTTGAGTGTGCCCACATCTCGAAAGCTGATAAGAGAGTTTTGTTTATGAAAGTGCCAATAAAAACAAAATTCGTGAAACAGAGAAGAACTTATTGGAAGCGAACAAGCCAAGGGTTCATTTCAGTTATCGCTGAATTTGTATACAAATATTTTGAACAAATTTTTCACTGTTAGAGAAAACATTGGAGAGATGAAAACAATTGCAGCCTAATCATGACAACCGAGATAGCGTTGTAGTGAAAGATGTGTACGGGATGAGGTAGTCGCTCACCTTAGAGATACACTGCCACGATTCTTACGAGATACTACTTATAGTAAATTCCGATGACTGCATCGCTTATTGCCCCTCCCCTTTCACAAAACAGTGCTCAAAAGTTGATGATAATGAAGATGACCTTCTTTTCCTGTATTTTACTTACTAAATTTGTATCTTCCCAAGATAAACTGTCACTCTAGAACTGACTCTGATAGTTCAGTTTGATTTGAAACAGATTTCGTTCTTATCAACCAAATTTTTATTTCAATATATTCTTCGCTTCATTTTCATCGCCTTTGATCTGACAAATTATGTACATAAATTGTTTCCCTACAGTTCACACTTCCGAGTCTTCCTCGTCAATGCGCTGATGCTGATTGTGCGTAGCCGCCACTCCCAGTCGCTCGGTACCTCTGCGCCAACACCTGCTCAAGCATTGCTCCTCCTGCAGTATGCGCAGCAGCTGCAGGAACAGAATGAGCAACACAAACAGCAGCGTGATCAGAGCCAAGACATCGTGCACCGTCCAGTAGGGGTGGATGCCGGTGACACCGCTGGGATCCTGTGGCGAGGTGAGCTCCAACGCCCCCCCATCCATGTTGGTAGTGGTTGCGGCGTAGCGATGATGAGCCCCTTTGGAGATGCTGCTTGTGAACTCCGTTGCGGTGGTGCCCGGTATGTGGTCCAGGACGCTATTCGACGTAAAACGTACGGGCAGTTGAATGCCCCGATCTTTCAGGTAGTTGATCATTTTACGCATGTAACGGAACTCCCACTCATTGTCGAACAGGCCGATCTCCTTCAGGTACTCATGCGAGTGCACGAATTGCTCGTAGTCGAAAGCGTGCAGACGATTTGCCTCGATGTAGCACTTCTCGAGATTCAGCAGCGGCTCGAAGATGCGCTGATCCAAGCGCAGCAGGTGATTGAACGCCAAATCCAGGTGGGTGAGCTTCTGCAGCAGCAGAAAGTTATCAGCGCTGAGATTCTGCAGCTGATTCGAGGCTAAGTTGAGATTGGTGAGGCTCGGCAGTGGCAGATTCAGTGGCGACCGTGAGGTGCTCAGCGACTTTATTTGATTCTTGGACACATCGAGCCGCTGCAGATTGAACATGCCCACAATGTCGTCGAGCGACTCCAGCAGATTGCCGTGCAGCTCCAGTTCCCGCAGCGACAGCTTGTCCCCGATGCTAATACCCGTCAGCTGGTTGTTCCCCGCGTGTACTTTAATGGCGCTGCCGCTGATGACACAACGCCTGAGTGTACAGCTCTGGGCCAACAGCGTGTCCACCGACTGCAGTATTAGCTCCTCGACCACACTGTTGCTCACATCGACCAGATGTAGATGCGGCAGATGACGCAGCGTCTGCGGCTCGAACACGGTGAATTTGTTATCGCTCAGCAGCACCGCCTGAAGCTGCCTATTTTCAGCGAATGTCTGAGCGTCGATTCTTTCGATTTCATTGCCACTCAAATCGATGTGCTCCAAAGTCACCAGATCCGCGAACACTCGCTCCGGCAGGGAGCGTATCGCGTTCTGCTGCAGGTCCAGATAGCGTAGCTTGGAGAGTCCGGCGAAGGCTGTGCGGTGCACCAAGTGCAGGGTGTTGTGTCCAAGCTGCAAGCGCTCCAGCGAAAATGCGGCCGCGAACACCTTCTCGGGCAGATCGAAGAAGCGATTCCTCTGCAGCACTAGCTGCCGCAGCTGCTTGGCGCCGGCGAAGTCGGACACGCTCAGTCGGTGCACGCCGCAGTTGTGCATTATGAATACGCGCAGGTTGGGCGCCTGCACGAACACATCGCTCGGTATACGTCCGATCAGCGAGTTCCGCAGCACCAATTCTCCGAGTTCCAGCTGCTTGCTGACGTTCCCCAGTTGCAGAGGATCGTCGTAGGTGCCGGTGATGTTGCTCAGGCTGCAGAAGAAGGTCTTGGTGTCGGTGCAGCTCTCGCTCAAGTTCAGTCTGCTCGCCCATGAGTTCAAGACGACCAACTGCAGTGACAGCAGCAGCCAAAGTGGCAGCGTTGCACCGGTTCCGGGCCATTTGGGCATCTTTAATTGTATTTTAATTGTCCGAGCTGAGTAATTTGTATTTTAATTTCAGTTTGTTTTTAATTGAAGGCTTTTATTTGGTTTTATTTGAATGGAAGTCGTCGAAGCGCTTCCTCGCTGCGGCGCTTTGATTTGACTCTTGCTGCTGGAGCGGCGCTCGTAAAACTGACTTTTCCATTTCGCTGTGAGCAATCTCGGCTGCTATTGATATAATTATTTAATTAAAAAACAAATACAAATGAAATAAAATTAGCTGTAATTATCAGGCGCTCTTGTCTCCGGCTTTCATAAGTCAGCAAAGCTCTGCTGATAAGGCGGTTAGCTGGGCGAGTGTGCGAGCTTCATCCGTACAGTAGGCTCTGGCCAAGGGCTGGGAATGAGTGATCCACACGTACGCTGAATTACTTGAGATTTCTTTAGACTTTGACTCAAAAGGTCATCCCAGTACCTCGTTGCAGCTTAGCAAATCTAATGAGATGCTGGCCCACTGGCCCACTGTGATATTTTAAGGCTGCCTTCAAAGCTATTTTCTGTTCTTGTCTGTTGTTTTTCTTAGTACAATGTCTGAGAGGAGCGTGGGAAGAGGCTATCTGCATAGACTAACTTATTCTATTGTAATCTGGAGACAGAAAATGCAGCTACATTTGTTTACGTAGGAGAGAATGTCTCGGAGAATGTCAGAGTTAGATCGTAGAAATACGGAGGGCCGCTGAGGTACGCCTCTGATATCAACAGATTCTTGAAAAGCTGAAAAGCGATAAGTGAATATTGATTTGGCGAAAAAGATAATGGTGATACAGTCAATGGCAATAAAGGCAATGGCGGTAAAAGAAATGGCGATCAAGAAAATGCCGATAAAGACACTGGCGATAAAGATAATGACGATAAAGAGAATGGCGATATAGACAAAGGGGATAAAGACCTTGGCGATAAAGGCAATGTCTATAAAGAGAATGGCGATACAGACAAAGGGGATAAAGCCAAAGAGGATAAAGATAATGACGATAAAGAAAATGATGATAAAGATATTGGCGAAAAGGAGAATAGCCATAAAGACAATGGCGGTAAAGACTATGGCTAAAAAGAGAATGGCGATATAGACAAAGGGGATAAAAACAATGAATATAAGAACAATCACGATAAAGAAAATGATGATAAAGATAATGGCGATAAAGAAAATAACCATAAAGACAATGTCAATAAAGACTATGGGTATAAAGAGAATGTCGATGTAGGCAAACTGGATAAAGACAATGACCATAAAGACAATTGCTATAAAGAAAATGCCTGCGAAGAGATATAGACAAAGAGGATAAAGATAATGATGTTAAAGACAATGGAGATAAAGAAAATGACGATAAAGATAATGACGATAAAGAAAATGGCGATAAAGAGAATAGCCATGAAGACAATGTCGATAAAAACTATGGCTATAAAGAGAATGGAGAAGCAAAGTGGATAAAGATAATGACGATAAAGAAAATGACTATAAAGAACTTGACGATAAAGAGAATAGCCATAAAGACAATGACGATATAGACTGTGGTTATAAAGAGAATGGCTATATAGACTAAGGTGATGAATACAATGACGATAAAGACAATTTCGATCAAGAAAATGAGGATAAAGATAATGGCGATAAAGAAAATGTCGATAGAGACATTGTAACTGACAAGAACGAATAAAAGAAAGTGTGAAGAAAATCAGAGAAAAAATCGACCACTCTTTGGAGCATTGTTACTGACAGTACAACGACTGACTGCGATTAAACTACAGGAAGCTACTAAAATTGACTCTTCCACTACCTTGAACATGATCTCCATCATGGAAAAGAACAAAGTAATAAAGTCTTCGAGATGTATTGAAGCCGAAGCCGTTCTTCATACTCTTTGTTTGCCTTCTTTATTCTAAGAAAAAGTTGAAACCGTAACACAATTATTAAAGACCCCAAACGCAAGAAAGAACAAATTGGTCGAAGAGCATTACAGCACATAATAATAATAAAGACGCAAAAAAATACCCACCTATTTTTTCAGAATCGATCTCATTATCCACCTTCCGCTTCGGTTTCACTCTGCTTGATAACATGATAATACATGAACATGATAATTTATAGGAATAGAAATAAAAAATATTACAGTTAGAGAACATGGAAAGTTTGTGGGATCAAAAAACATGAGAACAGGGGAACACTTTGTCATTAAAAGAGAAGCAAGTATCCTATGTAATGGTGGCTTGTTACAAGTCAACTTTTCAGTCAACCAAGAAGTGAAAACGTAAAACTTTCTTTTATTCCACTCTAAAAGCCTTGTTCCTTTGACCTTGTTCATGGCTTTTGTCATCATAAAAAAAATCATTAAATATAACCAAATATTTGTCAATTCTTTCCATCGAGCATTGAGGAATACACAGGTGCTCTCCCGAATAAGGATCGGAAAGAGATAGATAAAGAGCCCCTAAACTGGGCCAGTATGATCCATGCGATCCGCTAAAACTGCAGCAGTGGTAGCAAAGAGGCAGCGGTCCTCTGATGACGTACGAAAAGCATCGAATAAACGAAATCTGTCTCTGTCCAGACAACCAGCGCTTTTATTGAGGTTCTGAAAGACCATCTGGTCATGACTGTTCTGGTCATGGCTATTCTGGTCAATGCTGTTCTGGTCATGGCTGTTCTGGTCATGGCTATTCTGGTCAATGCTGTTCTTGTCATGGCTATTCTGGTCAATGCTGTTCTGGTAATGACTGTTCTGGTCAATGCTGTTCTTGTCATGACTGTTCTGGACAGGGGCAAAGCCGATGACACCAATTCCCCAGATAACTGCAAATCAGGGGAGATTAACTTGTTCAGGGCTTATAAGGGAATAGTCTCGAATTATCCCGAGTATGCACCAGAATACATTGACGATAGTTGGCACCAAGGTTACATCAAGCTGATGGCATGCACTGATGAGCGCTCCCCAAATTTGCTGAATCTGTTAGAAAATACCGGGTTTTCCATAGCCAGCCTGGGAAGTGAGGACCTGTAATTTAGAGGACATTATCAGTATCAAAATTTGTGCTCTTGGCGGTGTCAGTATTTTCCTAAAGGGGCTGGTTTTAGTAATTTCAATATCTTTTGTGAAATTTTGTGTGTTTCAAAAGGGGTTCAACAAAAATATACTTTGTTTAGACAAAAATATTTTAATTAGATGGAATGTTAATTGAGTTCTCTTTGATTCGTCATCAGACAATGAATTTTGGTGTTCAATCAACAAATATTGAAAATTTTTATAGAATTTTTTTGATTAACTCTGTTAATGAAGGAAATTTTCCAGACATTTTTTCCTCTGAGGGATCAATCTCTAGTAAAGCTTTGATTTCTTGTCTTCGTGGACCGACTTTAGAGGAATTTCTTTAAATGTGTTTCATAAAAATGATCAACCAAAATAATTAAGAGAAGTATGAAAATTGTATGCGGAGACAATCATAAGAGAATATCGAGAAGGTTGCAGAGATAGTGAAATCTGAGACTGCTCGGTTCTTGAGAGCAAGACGAATGTGAGAAACATATGGAGAGTTTAATATAAATGTACGAGTATATGGAACATGGAACTCGGAATACCCTTTAAATATGACAGAGTGGCAGAAACTGTGTTAATATAGGAAGGGTACAAAACTAATTGATCAGTGGGTTTTAAATTATTAGAGATATAAAGCTATCAGACGGTCTTCCAACTAGGAACAGGGTAAGAAGAGTAGAGAATAATACGATGTAAAATGTTATTTTTCTGTAGATTTCATAAATTTAGTTGTTCGATTCATACCAGACTCCATACTAAGGAAGGCAAAAGATCAGAAACAGAATATCAGGATAGAAAGAGAACCATATACATATAAAAAAGAAAGAATGTTGATATAAACCACTAAGTAAATATGACAGTTCGAAACACATAATCCAGAATAAAACAAACTTTAAATACGAATACTTTGGTGAGTGTTCGGCAAATTGATTTCAATGAAAAATGTGGGACTCAATCATGAATTAATCAATGGTAAGAAAGCGTTTTAATCTCATAGTGTGAAATCAGGGATTCATGGAATCTGTAAATAGAAAATAGTGATTAGACCGGCATTTTTGTTCGGCAGTTAAACCAGAATTTTCACTCGAACAACCGAGTATAAATCGTTGCTTTTAAATGGTCCATTGTACAAAGAATCTTTAGTGCTTTAAGAAAAGTCTGGATTGGAAGTAAGACACCCTACTTAACCATGTCGTAAGAAAATTTAATTATAGTGATTATATTTGTAGATAATCATATACCAAAGGCAATCTCTGGAAAATATTTTCCAAAGTCTTCTGGAAATAGATGAAAATTATTTGGAGGTTTGGTCTGTATCCAATAGTTTGGTATATGATGAATTCCACTTGCATTCATGTGGTCTCTTTCCTGATTGTTGATGAAATATGCCATGCGTCTAACCGAAAATTGTGATCATATTTTTTCCACCTGATGGAACAGATCGCGAATGGAACTTCACTGATTCAACTTTTTAGTTCCTGTGTCTATGCTTCATCTGTGATTACGATATGGGTTACATATTTACTTGGATTGTGTTCCTCTATGCCCTTTAAAATAAGTCTGGAGTGAAGAGTGTGATAGAACAATGCATTGTACGATAACCCAGTAACAGCTGTGGTAAAAATAGAAAATTTATGATCGGGTTGGACATGCAGAACATAAGTTGAATCACAGAGCCCCGAAGTGAGTACTGGAAAGACAAAGCTCACGGAAATCGACTCATCACAAAACCAAGCAAAATATAGGAAGTTAGTCTCGGTATCAACAGTAGAGAAATATCAGTGATGAATTGTGACGAAAGAAGGAACAATTTACTGGAGGCAGAAATCCCGAGTGGGACTTTAGCTCAATTAATGGTGATACATTTAAATTAACATTAATTCCCACACACAAATGCAATGCACATAGTGATCCATGTTGTAAAGGAATCGTGAAGGATCTATAACGACGGCGAAACGAAATAGTTGATGAGTTGGCAAAATATAGATATGCGGGTACTCCAATGGGACCAGAGTCTAAATGGACTCAAGGGTAGCATAGTTATACCGATACCTCAAATTGACAAGAGTATTTGATTGTAACAAAATTTCAAGGTCTTATGTCGCTCCAGTGAAAAGTTACAGCATTTGAAAGTTGCAAACTTTGAGAGATGCATTACGCACCGTAGAAGTTAGAGCCAATCAATTGCTTCCTAGCGACCCTGAACAAGAGACTTGCAGATTTCTTTCTATCAGTACGAAGCCAAGATCTTCGATCATTGGTTGAGCTAAGCACGGGTCGCAATTCATGGGGCCATCATATGGCGATCATAGAGAGTCCGAACTGCACCTCGTGTCTGCAGGGAGTGCATGACGTCATAAAGCATTTTTCTCTATATTTGTCCTGCTTTTGCCAGAATGAGGAGGCGATTATTCGGGTCAGATGTATTGTGAATGGTCAATGTAAATTTCTAATACCTGGAATGACTTCTGAGATTCTTAAAAGAGTCAAAGAAGTTTGAAGAGGTGTCACTCCCTTTCCTTTAACATCCTCTATTCACCGCATCTCACTATCATGCTTCGAGTATAATGGTCATCAATACCTGAGTGTTTGGAGACCTCCTTCTTCACTGGTTCTCCGGCCTACTCCACTTCTATCCATCTATCTATCTATCTATAACGATATCAAACACAGATCCTCAACGGCTGATATCGTTACGATAAATCCATGATTCGTTTTTTGTCTCTTTTGTGTTAATAAACTCTTCTGCTACTCGTATTTAGGCAGATGAAAGCTTAACTACTCGGCTCTAATGTTAAACAGCCCACATGTAGGGTACGAGTATCAAACTCTGAACAAGATGCGAGAGATGTGACCCTAGTCAAAGAAAACACAAAGCCACACGTACGCGGAAAGGTTGCGGAGGTTCAACAAATTCTGAATTATGTGCCTATGGAGATGAGAGGCCTTTGTTCGTTTGTGGCACAGTCAGCTGCATTTGTGTGTGTATTGCTTTGTGTGTGTGTGTGTGCTTGTATACGTGCAGCCATCATAATTTGAAAATGAGTGTTGCTGCCACTGTTCTTGTTGACAATGACGTTAGCGATGGTTGGGCCAGAGAATGGGCATGATTGCGATGATGACGTTGTCGATCGTTGTTAGTTTGTTAGCTGCTGCTGCTGCTGCTGCTGTTTATGTTGCTGTATATGAGCCGCAACAACAACAACAAACAAGGGCAACAAATGTGCGTTCGCGCCACTCATCAATGCAAAGCAGACAAACGCAGACGCTAGGCTGGTTGTGCGCTTTGAACGCGCTTATCAGCAAACGCGATGCAGATTAATCGTCACTGATAACGCGTATGCGCAGCCGGGTATGAGCAAATGGGATGCATTGGATCGACGAATGGACAGACGGACGAACAGCGATGACTACGATGACGATGATCAAGCATTGATGTGAGTGTTGGAAGTATTTTTGAGTGCATTTGTGTTGTGCCTCGCTTGTCCTTTGCTTTTGTTTATCAAAACAAAAACAAAACGAAAGAAAGAGTTTTTTATTATTTATATTCATGGTACCCCCTCGACTCTTGAGCGATATATAATAAGGATCGCGCGTTGTTTTTAAAGGTGTGGCAAGTAGGATATGCGCAAAAAGTTGCGTTAAGCTCGGTGCTGGTCTGGCCTGGCCTGTGTTCGGCGCTGCGTTGCTGGGCTGTTTGTTCATTGCCAAAAGTGGTTTAGATTAAGGGTTTTAGTTTCGCAAACAGGGCGTTCGCCGTTGGTACGTTAGCGCACGGGGCGATTCGACTGTGCGCATGCTCATCTCAATGACCGGCGGATTGAGCGACCTCGCCAGGAACCTTCATGTTGAACATCTGTCGATCTTATTGGCGATAATGCGTTTGGAATTTGCTCGTTATCGTTGTAGTTTTTGGTATGGACGTTGTTGTTGTTGGCGGTGCTGTTGTTGTTGTTGTTGTTGTTGCTATTGATGTTAGACTTTTACATGTTAATTGTCACGAGTTCATGTACATATCTTTGGAATTGGCTCAGATGTGCGTGCCGCCATTGCAATTGGTTGTATCCTGCGTTAATAACAGGCATTTGCATTTTCGATTGTACATGCAGACTGTGCAGGATTATTACCCGTAGTACTCGTGGCCAATGAAGAGTGCTGCAAAATGAAGTACCACAAGTGCAGGAAGTGACTGCAGCTGAAAGGAGGCCGAGTGAATGGAGCGCCAGATTGCACAAAATGGCGTTTGAGAGGACTCTTTTATCACATTTCAGTAAAAAGGATGAATGTCCTGAAAGCAAATGTGTGCACGGGTGTGTAGTTGTGGCGGAACATCTCTATTGGTATGGACAAATGAGCTGTTTGTACAATACATTAGCCTGAGATCCTACCAATAATTGTATTTGTCGCAAAATACTATCCTAATATAGTGTGTGTTTCCTCCAAATTATCCTCTATTATAGAATATAATATAGTAGAATAGAAGTGGGGTAGGCCGGAGATCCGTCGAAGAGGGAGCTCTTCAAGCACTCAGGCATTGCTGCCTGGAAATATTTGGGGGAAATCTTTGTTACTTGAATGCTTGAATTGAGTATAATTGGCCATCAATGTGATCAATACGCTACTTTTTCGTTTCCTTTCTACGCCACTGAGTTCATTTCCTTGTGGTTGCTTTCAATTCCATCGTGCAGAGTCCATATTTGTTCCTTCCTTGAATGACCTTCCTTCACTATACTTCAGGAATTTTCCATCCTGAACTCTTCCTCTTCCAGATAAGGGGTTCCACTACATACATATCCCACTATTCCTGTATATTTTATGTAGAGTGCAACCGCACCCCTTCCAGTTTTGTCTTCTCTTATACATCTTGTGGCTTCATCGTCGCTCTGTTACATAATTCAGCATACGATTAAGTATTAGGCCAGATAAATTAGAGCACGATTTTCGCCAGTAGTCTACAAAGACTGGAAGCCAATTTGTTATTACTTTAGTTCTATACAACACTTCAAGTACTGTGAAGATGAAATTTATCTACTGACAAATTTCATCCACACAAAATCTTTTGTTAAAAATATAAAAGAACTCAAAGTAGGCGAATCAGATTTGGCTTCGTTTTTTGTATGAAATAATTCTCAATCACGTTAAACTATCACGAGGTTAAATGTTGATTGAGAATCTCTTTGAAGGGGAAGAATTGTATGAAACAACAAACCCGATGGATTCTACATTTCTCCAAAAGAGAAACCGACTGTTCGCATCCTGAGACTAGAAAAGTTACCCCTCCAAATTAAGCGAAAAGGAAATATGCAAAAGGACCTGTAAGAGTGGTGGGAGTACTGGTTGATTTGTGCCTTAATCTCAGATATCAGCGAATAAAACAGAGAAAAGCTCAGAAGTGCACTCAATGAAATGCCAAGTGGGAAGAATATTCAGTTGAGAGAACCCTGGACACCGCTGAGCATACCCCGGCTCTGAAAGGTTCGTTACAGTACTCCTGACCTTTAAGTTGGTTCTTAGATTGTAGTGCTGACCTACAGTGTGAAACCTCCCAAGGATCTCTCTGATACTCCTAATTTGATCTGAAATGTCTGTTCTAGTTTTCTCAAACGTACATTTAGTTTTCTCAAATGTATCTAATTCACCATGGAGGCAGACGAAATGACTTCCCAAGAAACTATTTGACTACTATTTGAGTGGTCAAAAATCTCAACTTATCCACTTCTCCAACCAAGCTGTTAAATAGTGAGGGACTCACCAGTCAATTTGGAAGGAGTTTTGACAGCCTCTCTTTATGTAAGACACCCAACTTAGCCCTGTCATATAAAGGTTATAGCAATTATATTTACAGGTACTCATATACCTGCTGTAATGTTTTTCAAAGTCCATCTCTAAGAATATTTTTGAAAGACTTCTGGAAATAGATGAATACCATTTGGAGATTGGCTCTGTATCCAAGACGTTGGTACAAGATGAATTGCACTATCATTCATGTGGTCTTCTTTCTGATAGTTGATGGAAATATGCTATGTGAATAACCAGAAATCGTGTCCTTCTTCTTTGTATCTGATGGAATACTTCACGAATAGAAGTTCACTGATTCATATGTCTCTTTAGTTCTGGTATATTCCTTCAGTTCTGGTATATTCCTTTAGTTCTGGTATATTCCTTTAGTTCTTGTATGTTCCTTTAGTTCTTGTATTTTAGTTTAGTTCTTCAATATTGATTCCCGCTTCCTATTCTCGTGTATATGGATTTGTCTATATTTCATCTGCGATTACGATCAGGCTCACATATTCACTTGGATGGAGTTCATTCATGTCCACGCACTGCTCCGAAATAGTCGCTCTATTGTTCAGGATTCACTGTCTGGAAAAGTGGGCTATTTCTTGGGTATATCTCCTCTTTGTAGTTTTGGAAATATGATTATCCTCGATTATCTGTAAGGTACTTTTGCTTAGCTAACTCCAGCACCTGGATTTGTATGTTGTTCCACTTCCAATTCCTCATGGATTTTATGGATTATTTCATTGTTCATTCTAGAGTCCTGGATGCTGAAAGAACGGTTTCTGTGTATCTACATAGGATCAGGTGATATGAGTTAAGTACAGAGCTAAGAGTTCTTGCATGATTCATACTCATAACTTAAAATCCGCTGGAATCGAACGAGGATTCAAAGGTTTTTCACGGGTGTAAATCTGAACCAATCAAAGAGATTTTCATGTGGCTAACTTTACGAGTGGACTCATGTATTACTGTGACACACACACACACACTCATCTACAATTGTACCCGTGTGTGTGTGTGTGTGTGTGCGAATATCTTGATATTTAAACCAAAATCGTGTCTCAGCGACATTTTCGCCTGCCACAAACCCAGCAGCGACCTGCTTTGCTGCAAGTGTACCTCAATATTCTCATTTCTTCGACTTGATGCTGGTACTGTTCTGCCAGAGTGCTCCTCGACTCCTCCACTCCGACCTTCCTGAGCTCGTTTTCTTGCAATTAACGCGAAATTCTACGAATTGTTTAATTAGAACTTTGTATGCTCGCTGCAGCATCGCACAGACACTGGCACAGTCGCAGTTGCAGTCACAGAGACACGGGCCCCAGCACCGTCCCAGTAAAGGTGTCTCCTCCACACTCACTCCGAGCTCCACCACCATGTTGCACATAATCTCTTTGTAAACACGAGTCTCGCGCCATTATATTCTGTGGCTCGTTTTTAAATTTAAAATCTGTGAACTTTCGCAGATATCATTGCCAGTTGCTCGTCGCGTTGCAAGTGTACATGGGCACGGGCAGGGGCACATCGGTGAGTGTGTTTGTGTGTGTAGGATCTGCTGCATGCATCGTGCTTGTGGTTGCTGTGCGCGTCGTTGCTGCTGCTGATTAAATCATTGAATATGCTGATTGTGTAGTGGAATAATGAAATGTTTTGCTCTTGTCTGATTGCGAATTATTCATGGAATTAAACGAAATGCTTTGATTTTTATAAAATTTACAGAATGTGTGAGATTGCGAGCGAAACAAAATAATGTAAATAAAAGTAAATAATTAAAAGGAATTGGCTGCACTTAAAGAAACTGCAATGTCCTGACCAAAGCCGGCCGAGTATCCATACTCCTGAGGTTGAGTTTTGATGTCATCTATGCTTACCACTGAATCAGAGACTCCACTCTATCCATTCATACATGTGCAAATTCGTCTTCAAGTTATGTTCAAACATCTTCAAAATAATTGACACTATCAGGGGTATTCTGGCAGATAATCAGTGATGAGATCATAAAACTATCATGGAACATTAGTGACGCGTTCATAAAAGTTGTAAAGATCTCGTTCATAAATGGTGAAATGATCTGATTCGAAACACCAATTTGCATGAAACATTAATAAGGAACTTACATGGAACAGGATTATTGAAATAAATGATTATTAAATAAGTGAATAAAATAAGAACCTCTTTGCCGCCCTCTCTGGTCTAGTGGTAAGCATGCTAGACTCACACCTCGAGGGTTGCAAGTTCAAATGCTGCCACGGGCTTGGTCTCCAAAATGCTTCTTTCTAAAAAATCCTTTTCTCTTCGAGTCGAAGGCCTCTGAAGCTAGTACTCATTCCCCCAACACCTTGCACTCATGATAATGATGATTATGTCGTAGTTATAATCATAATAATAAGAACCTCTTCTCGATCACCAGTGGAATATGAAATAATTGATGCAGCGCCTTTTTAACAAAGGAGTCAAGGCTTCAATGTGGAGCCAGAGATGTCATCATCATTGTTGGCTCGACGATTAAGTCAGAGATGTAATCAGGACAAAATTTTCTTTACAATCTTCAATGAAACAATTAAAAAATTGGCATTTCTTACTACCCTAGGGTCCAAAAAGGGTCCTGTTTTTTAGTTATCTATTTATTATTTAATAATCTCATCTCATATTGTTAAATAAACGTTTGTTCTGAACACATCTCTGCCCTCAATGTGGCCAGCTTTGCGCCTTTGTGTGACATGGCACTACATTTTCCCATTAAACAGATAAATAGATAGAATTGGGTTTGGCCCGAGAATCACCGTAGAAAGAAGCTGCACAGCATTCAGCAAGTGATGCCCATTGTACTATAAGACTGAAAGTAGAAAGGATATAAAGGATTCATGAAAAGAAAAGGAGATTGAAGATTTATGAATAGAGAAGGGAAGTCACACATTTTCAAGCTTCTTTGACTATTTTATGAATCTCAGAGGTTTGTTCGGGAATTAAATGCAATTACATACAATGTACATTATCCATTCCCAATACATATGTTCCTTATACCCGCCACCTCATTCTGGCAAAGGTAAGACAAACACCAAGAAACTACTCTGTTATTCCTCCAGTCGGAAGACGAAGTTCGGACCTTCGATCATGCCCATGAGCTATTTGCCTGTTACTTTTGAAACTGTTACCATACTCCTTAGAGAATCCTTTTCCAGAATTCAGGCAAAATTTCTTAGTTCATTGATTTGAGCGGGTGTCACATAAATTCTCCGATGTATCCAATTGATACCACAACATAAATCCTCCAAATTAAGGGGTTTTCCATTTTCAATAACCGAGCTTTAAAATTGGAAACAACAGCAACAAAATAAAGTTAATGGATTCGGGGTGTTGCACTAGCTGAAAGGGATTTCATCTTTGAAAAAATAATATCGCTAACTTAATCAAAAGATCCCATCACTTAATCTCGCTTATATGAGAGATGGAAAAACGGAAGACATTTGGCTCACACCGGCAATTTCCTGTAGAATGCGCTTCTTCAACTACTGAGTCATTTTTGACTTTTACGAACCAAAAATCACAGACTACTGATCTAAAATGACCCTTGAAAAAATGTCGGGAAATTTCAAATCAGATGATATCAGCGGCTGTTTCACATCCCAAACGTGTCCAAAGCCCAAATTTCCTAAACCCAAATGTGTCCAAATAACTTGCAATCAAGAGATGAATTGTAGAGCCTCTTGTGTGAAATACGTGCCTGATAAAGCTTTATCGAGAAAAGGTGTGGTCACAAAACATTATCCGATACCTTCCTCTGCATGGGGTCTAACAAACATTGCTCGATACCTCCCTCTATAAACTGTTAATTCTTGTCCTTTATCGTTTTGCAGAAAGTGGGGTCCCACAATTTCTTCAATCGACAATCCGCAACAAATCATAAGTTTCTTCAAGAGCAGCGAATGCTTTGAGACTTTTTGGGAGATTTTTTAGGAGGTATTTTTTTCACACCTCGTAATCTTGTTTGTATTCTGAATCGTATAGAAATTGTTATTGTGATTTCTTCCATACACCCGCAATCTAATTTTCGTTCAATCCAAAACTGGGGTCGTACGTAGGTAAAATGGCTGATGACCTCGGGTAGCCTCTATTATCAATAGTGCCGTTTTGTTGCCATGTCCTCGCGAGCCTAAAGAAAATGGTAATATGCTTTTGTACATTTACAAACATCCTGAGTTTCTGACAAATTTGGATAGGTCTGAATGTTCTAAGCTAGAGAATGCCCCAGACTCTTTCTAAAAAAACGACTTCCGAGATATTTGATTCTCAAGCGAGCGAGGGCTGGGCAATCACAAAGAAAGTGAACGACTGTTTTGTTCTCCTGTGGGTCTTTACAGCTCCTACAATGAGCATTGAACGAAATGCCCTTAGCGTGTGTGCCAATAGTCCAATGACCCCTGCAGACATCTATAAGGTTGCTAATTGTATGTCTTTGTTCATTGAGAAGTTGGTTAGTTCTTTTTGCACTTTAATCAGGCCACATCATTCTAGAAATGTCACATATCGCAGTGTTTTTCCACCTCTCGCGAGCCTTGCGGAGGAAGTGATTATAAATATTTCCCTTAACAACAATCGGGGGACGCCCACGTCCATAAAGGAAAATACTTGATCGGTTTCCGATGAACTTCTTCGTGCTAGCTCATCAGCCCTCTTGTTGCCCTCAATGTTCCTGTGTCCCGGAACCCAGACAAGGGATATTATACTATATGATATTGATTTAAATTCCTCCTTGCAGAGGCCCGACCAACTTAGAGCTGGTAAAAGGTGACGTTAGCGGCTTTATTGTCGCCTGGCTGTCGGAGTAAATGGATATATTTTTGGTTAGCTTGTGTCCCTGCAACGCCCTGCACGCCTGCAAAATTGCAAAGACCTCTGCTTGAAAGACACTCCATGCCGATGGCAATTTGAAGGAGAGCAGAAAATTGAGAGGTTCTGAAAATATTCCTGCACCCACCTCAGATTCCATCTTGGAACTATCGGTGAAGATTGGCGTACCTCCTTTCGCGAGCACCTTTCCCTTTTTCCACTCATTTCCTACTTGGTTGAATTGTGTTAATACAGCCCTGGGGTCGTAATTGAAGACTATTATTACAATCATTACTTTACAATTATGGGGGAGATGAACTTTCATGATACAATTAAATAATTTGCAGATCTTGTTGGATAATGTAACTCCTCATTGGAAAACTTTCTTATGTCACTACAGATATCGCAATGGATTCTAGGGTGGATTTAAAATCAATTATAAAATACAAACCATCCTTAATGGAACTTCCAGTATTACAGAGGGAAAAAATTACTTAGGCCTGATAAGATCACAGGTAAACGCTGCATTATTGACGAGCTGGTTATCTCCTCTCTTGATGTACCAAACCATTTCTAATTTTTTCAGTGTTTTTCAATCTAATAACTTAACTTACTTAAGGTAAGTTTCAGAAGGAAAAGATCCATCTAATGGACTATATTTTGGTTGGAATTTGGTTTGGGTTTTCGTTGAAATTTGTGGACATTTTTGTATGACCTATCGCACTTGTACTACTCCCGCTTCTATATTACGACAAACACCAACCGATCCTCTATTAGGGCCAACAAATATATATTTACCATTTTTTCTTTTAGATGCTAATATAGAATGTGCAATATTCTCATCATTATCATCATTGTCTCTTTGGACTTGCGGACTTCAATGAAAAACCATGAAGCTCCTTCTTAGGTTCACTCAACATTACAGAGTTGTATAACTTTTATTGCTTATATATTAATATATTTTTCTGAGTGTAGCTTGGGCAATTTTATGCCATGCCTTAAATGTGAATTAAATTCGAAATTCCTGCAATATCCTGCAATAACGACCTTTTTAGCTTTAATACTCTAAATAGTTTCATAAACATTTTTTCTGCATATGACAAAGACAACAACAACAACAACAACACCACAAAAGCGGCAGCAGTAACCACAACAACAGCAACAGAGCATGGTTTATTTGGACACACAATCGCATCGCTGATGCATAATTAATTAAATGTTTTGTTCAGTTCAGAACAGTTCAAAACATACAATAAAATAATCTCAGATGTTGCTGCTGAACATGGCTGCTGTTGCTGCTGCGGTTACTGCTGCTATTGCTGCTGCT